>OU452275.1:20000-2420000 GCA_911728535.1 Pammene fasciana | reverse complement strand
TAGTTGTAGTTGATCGCCGCAGGTGGTCGGGCTTTGATTTGATCCCGCTTGGTATCGAGATCAATTAAGCGTTTTTCTTTAAAGTTTTTGACACTTGTTTTTACTAGGTGCCTCCACTCCGGTCTTTCAACTGCGCGCTCCTCCCAGTTGTCTGGAGTTATATTAGCCCTTTTCAAGTGCCCCTTGAGCACGTCTTTGTAGCGAAGGAACTGGCCACCCTGTCTGCGCTTGCCCTCTTACAGCTCCGAGTAAAATACTCGCTTAGCTATTCTCTCATCGGCCATGCGCAAGACATGCCCGCACCAACGCAGTTGTCGTGTCATTAAATAGGCCTCGATGCCACCAACCTTTGCGCGGCGTAACACCTCTGTATTCCGAACATAATCGGTCCATTTGATATTCATGATGCTTCGGAGACATTTGAGATGGAACCTATCTAACGTCTGGATGTGCTTGCGGTATAAGCACCACGTCTCGGCCGAATAGAGGAGGTTGGGCAGAACAATGGCCATATATACAGCAATCTTTGTCGATCTCCGGATGTCATGCGACCGAAAGAGTTTCATCTGAAGCTTCCCGAAAGCTGCGGAAGCAGCGCCGATTCTACTGTTCTCGGCGTCTAGGTCTCCCTTAGCGGTTATGGTACTTCCCAGGTATTTGAACTTATCCACCTGCTTCAGAGTAGCGTTATTGCGTTATAGCGTTTTTATTACAAGCAACTAGACCTAAACCGAAAAAGTTAAATTCCTTAATAAAAACGGTATTCATACGGAATTCAATAAAAATGTACCTATATTATTACTTTTTTGTTTAAGAAAATAATTGATACAAAATTTAAAAAACCTACCTTGATTAAACAGACTTTTTAATATCTCTTTAATTTATATAATTTATCTTTTAACCTCTAGTGTCCCACAGGCCACAGACCTAATACAAATTGACATGAAATAATTTTTAGTTAGATCAAAGTTGCATTTATTTTGTTTTGGCACAACAAAACTAATAAAACTTATTTAAATTTCACTGTCAGTTTTTTGTGATGCCAGCCAGCTAAGAGGATTAAACAATCTAATTCGCTATTCGCTGTGTGCACGAGTGTGGCGCCATCTTTTGAGCAGGGGGTTAAAGGGTTTTTTCTTTTTTTTATTAATGGCATATTACTCCTTTTTTTTTTTTTTTTTTTTATTAAGCCTTCTGTAACATCATATATTTATTTACATATTACTCCTTGCTTATATGAAATGTCACTGGCTGGTTCACTATTTTGACAGTTCACCCTATAGGTGATGTCAAATATTGTGAAATGTGATGTTGACAAGAGCCCAATTTCTTGCCATATTGTGCTCTGCGATCGTTCACGTTACCCCCACCATGCACTTCGCACATAGCGAATTGCATTCATTTCGAACCATTACCAATTTTTCTTTTTTTTTATACAGGACGGAGCAGATTTCGGCAAAGGAACCATCCAAAATGAAAATACGCTGTCAATCTTAGACGCCAAAGCAGATGACGCGGGCGAGTACATATGCCTCGGGATGGTTGGCACGAAGGTTGTCGCTCAGCAAAAACTTGTGGTTGAAATAGGTAAGAACATTTTCTAGCGTACAGGAGACGGAATAACCCGACTAACATGCGCTCGTAAGCCCTCTATATTTAGGATAAATAAAATAACGACCCAGTGTCCTAAGAATAGGATATTATATTTTGACTTTTCAGCTTCTGACGCAAGGTCTAATTTCGATTTAAAAAGTTGACCTCGTGGGCCATTATGAATATATTTTGCAGTCCTAAAATGATGTATTTTGTATAGAAATCTGATGTCAGTGGGATTTACATTAGGCATGACGTCCGCCATTTATACATTTCTTTATATTGCGGCACAAACACACGTGGCGTATTTTTCTAAATATTCGTGTTGCTTTTCTTTCTTATTCCATAGCAAATATTTGGTCAATTTTTTGAGATTTTTGAGATTCACACGCTCGAATCTGACATTTACAACTCTGTCTAAAACGATGAAATGGTGTTTTGAAAATAACTGCTGTGAACTTAAAGTTGTGATTATTTAAACTACCTACTAATAATTATCATCAAAAAATAATGGCGACAAACTTTTGTGTGCGATTATTTTCGAGCTTTTTTTTTATCAAGCCCTCGTATGCCAAAAATCGCCACTCGGGCGGGTTGACACCGTAACATTGTTTAAACACTTTAAATCACGGGGAATAGTTATTTATTATGCAAAGGGGCAAAGTGCCTTTATTGAGACCCGAGCCAGCGATAGATTCCGTAATTCAAAGTTAAATATGGAATATATGATTTTAAGCTAACATGGTCATTAACATTACAAAAACTACTTAAAACGGGATATTTACCATGTGAGTTACCAACTGTGCCGAAATATCGGAAGCTCAAAATAAAAAACTCACATGGGAAATATCCCGTTTTAAGTAGTTTTTGTAAATATGGAATCTTGAGCGTACGAGGGCCTCAAGGAAAGAGAGTGAACAAACTTTGCTGCCGAGTATAATACTAAATTTTCCACCACATCACCACAGGAAAAATATAAGCTATACTATAAAATACAAAAAAATACCTAAAAGCTAAATGAATGCTTACTAAATTATATATTTCAAAATAATCTTTTCAAACTTCATCCTGCCAGATAACTTGAAAAAACAAGTCAAAACTTGTACCAAATTACTTTCCCCACATGTGGATAAAATGCTTTTTCCCACACCGCTTTCAAGGCATTGAGGTAAATATACAAGAGGAGAAAACTTCATATCAACACAACGTTAGAAGCGTGCCACGCGACTCGTATCACGACGTACCGACAAAAACGGAGTGTTTATATTCTAAAATGAACTATCGAAGTATATTTATCTCTTTTCCGCTAGGGTATTACCATTGCGCAAGGCAATATTGCCATCTTTGTCTGTCATGGATATCGTGATATTCGCTGTTTCGTACAGTTCGGTGTTGCTACAACATGAAAATATTTCCTAGAAATAATCGATAAATATTTTCAAATATAATAAAATGACATCAGTTATCTATGTTAAAATGTGTAATTTCTCAAAGTAAAATGAAAAAAGTGTCTCCACTTAGAACTTTTTCGTTAATTGCTATCAAAATTGTTACCGGTGCTCTTTAAACATGAAACAATTGTGAAAATTTAAAAAGTGGCTACCATCTTGAAGCCCTTGTTTCTGGACGGATTGCTTTCAATCTTGATAGGTATCTGAGGTTCTGTGTCATGTGTTTTTATACTTTTATAACGAGCCTAAGTACTTCTTAGGAGTTTTGAATAAAACTTCATATTAAATTTATATTTACTTTTATAATAATATAATATTAAGTGTACTACCGTATTGTATTGTAATTGTTCAGTCCGAGGTATAAACCTAACTGCGCAATAAGAAATTTGTAAAATTACAAAGAAATTAAACACCGCTATGTAAGACTACTTTTTCCAATTTTGATAACATTTTCATATTGAATAACTACACAAACCCGCATATATCAACTATGGAAGTAATCAGTTATTTTTTTAATAAGGTCGAAATTAAATCGAAATTCAAAATCGCGAACTTTAAAACCTCTTTATAAGATATAATACAGTATAGCATTCAAACAAACCAGAATTTCCCAAAAATACGAGAAATCCAAATAATGTTTTACTGGCAACACTAAGTCTAGAAAATGCCGCTAGTTGATTTTCGTATTTTTTCGTGCTATTTACGACATTTTGAGTGCAGAAACAGTAAACTCACTTGTGAAAGGTTATTCCGTGTTATTTGGTGTGGGTTTCGGATCGCGACGTGCAAGATTTTATGGTACATTTTGCCATTTTCACGGACCAGAATCACTGTCACCGTCAAATTGTCAACTGAGTTGACGTAAGCCTCTCACGAGCCTACAGGCTTCTATCGAGTTACACGCATATGGCCTCTTACTGCAGATCTAGTCGTATATATCAATGTTTCAAGGAATAAATAGCACGTTTCCGAGGTGGGGTGCTGAAAAGATTTTTATCTACACCCATATCATAAATCCTCTATTCTGTGTTCGAAAACCGCATGTAATTACCACCATTATTGCAACCAGTATTGCAACATCAGTGTATTAACTGTGAGCGTAGGTAAAAACGTATGAAAATTCATTACCTACGGTAACGTAATGAAAATCCGGCCTGCTCCCCGACCGCGGGCACGCGCCCCTCCCGACCGCCCGCACAATCGAGTTGGCTATGGCGGTCATTCTAATGGTTTCCGAACGCGTATTTCGGATTTATAATATGTGTGTAGACAAAGTAGTGTATGCAATTGTACGTAATTAGGCCTTAAAACACTCGTGTGATCTTATTATGAACCACACTCGTATTTTAAGGTCCCTTATTACGTAACAGTTACATAAACTACTATTAATCTCATTAAGTTGTTTTTTATTATTATCGTATTTTCAAGCGGATTTTGAATACCTAAATATACACAACTTAAATAGGCAAGAAAAAAGGTTATCTAAGGTTATTTGAAGTAACATTAGGTACTGCTTATTATAGCTTATCGACATTCAAGTAGTTGCCAATTATTATAATCGCCCAAGGTGAAGCTATTGCCTATTATACCTATGTCTGATATTTATTTGTGAACTTTATAATTATGTATATTTCTGAATAATAATAATAATTTATAGGGTTAGTTATAAAAAACCACCCACATTGTAACTAATAAAATTTCGTGTGTAAAAAATAAGATCAGGGACGCCCATAAATTAAATTCATACTTACTTACTCTATTCTTTGGAAATCTATGTAGGTATAGCCTGAAATTCTCACTCTATATTGATTAAAAATAATTGTCTGAAATTAAACTTGTTACGCTACGTTTTTGGCCTATCATAATTTTACTACCGATATATTTTCTACTTATATCTATTAGTTAATTTAACAAGTCGTTGATACGTTGCCCTATGTACATTATATTGTACATATTCCAAAATTAACTTAGTGTTTTCAATTAATATTAGAATGTTCCAAATTCTAAACGAAATAATTGCAGGAGTTGGTATTTAATTATAAATCAGCATACAGGGTGCTTATCCAGCCCTTAACCTTATTTACCATATTAAGCGTAGGTTACACTGAATTAATTTTACTGTAAGACCTACTTCAAAATCGCAAAAATTTTTTTTGTATTTCGGCCGATATTAAAAGTAGCTCAGTATGATCTACCTAACTTCGATCAATATAGCTTAAGCACCTCGTACGTTCCGCCATACATAATTTTAGCCCGCGAAATTGTAATAAAACTAAGAAAATGCATTTTATAGGACTAGGAATATAATGTACAGTCACCACTTGCCATTGTTCGTAATTTAGCTGTATAATGAATGGCTGATGTTACCGACTAGCTGTCAGCTAACATTCGGTCATTCATTCGTAATTTGGCCGTGTAATGAATCATTACTAATTTTTATGGACGATTTGGAAATAGGGGATATTACTGCAATATTCTGCCACCAGAGTGCACTAGTACACCGGTAAACCATAGAGTTCTAAATACATACTAGGCCTTAAACAGTTATTTAAAAGGTTTCATAGATAATTTATAACGAATAAATATGTCATTTGTGCACCAAGGCGGTTTGCTTACAAAGGGCCTACCGTGAAACGAGAGAATCGAAATTTTGACATGTGCCTCTCTATTGCTCGAATGTGAAAGAGTGACAGAGAACCAGATAACGAAATTTTTATTTTCGTGTTTCGTGGTAGGCCCTCTGTATGTGCTAGTGCCGCCCCCTACGCAGAGTTTTGCGTAATATTCCCTATTGAATATAATTAACAATGTAAAGTCGTAATTTAAAAATGTCTATTTTATATTGTATATAGTTTTTGTTTTTTGTGACTCTTTGTATATATTGTATTGCATAAAATTTGTTTTGTTGTTATGTATTATTTTTAGTTATTTATGTTATATTTCAAACACAATCAATGTATTGTTATTGAATTGAATAAATGAAATGAATGAAATTGCACGGCCAAATTACGAATGGCAAATGGCTCAACAATCATGTGTGGTGACTTTTCGTAAACTACTACGTAAGTAAGAATATGACGTTTTGTTTTAGACGAAACTAGCCCCACAGTTACTGTTGGAGTACGTAAACTGATGCTGGCGCCTGGACAAAGTGCTTCAGTGGATTGCAAACCACAGGGGTCTCCACTTCCTACTGTTCAATGGAGCAAGGTGAGATGAGGTTCATTTAAGATTCAATAAATATTTAACCGGAATTCAGCTATCATAAACAAGAAGGCGGAATAATCGGATTTCTGGCTGAATTTTGTCTATGGACTCTATACAAAATTTATCCACCATAGACAAATTCACGACTGAATTCCGCTCAATGTGTTATGCGTCGTAGAATGGATGAGATATCTCTCCTCTCAATACATCTAATGTATAGGTATAATACAAGGTGAAATCTGACTTGTGATCCTAAATCAGTATTTCTGACTCTGTAACTGATCAGTCTGATCACCATTATCATATGGTAGTGTTTGATCATATCAGAATTTTTGATTTTAGTTAAATTAATCTTAAACTAATTCATAAAAATGTGTACGCCAACAGGCAAAACACAGAGTTCTGTACCTATCATTATATTAAGACCAGGACATTGTATTACCTGTGTTTTACAAATAAAAAATTACTTTACTTTACTTTACTCTATTTTGTACTGATTTAAACTCACACACTCTATCACACACACACACACACACTCTATTTTGTTTTGACATATACTGTATGAAAAATGAAGACTTTATATTGAGTAGGGTGACGAAATAAAATGCCAAAATTTGTTGTTCTTATCATCTGAAAAATTGTTACCAATATTGGTGACAAAAAATATTAATATCATTAGATTTATCTCTCGATTCTGTATCATGCCTTGATCGTTTGCTACATGACCCCGATTTTACTCTGTATAAGTAATCAACTCGTACTTAAGTTATGACAGTTACGTTAACTAATATGTATACCTATTATTTATACAAAAACGGGACTTAATCGCGTACTTACACTTTTGTTATTATCCTGACGTTTCGTTTGAGCGTGTCGTGACATCAGGAAACGTTTTTGTCAAAATAATGAGTTAAAATCGTGTGAGTTAAAAATGTTAAAATCAGTGTAATGCATACCTATATTTTGTTACAAAGGGAAAGGGCCGGTTCAGCGCACGGGTTACCAAGAGCGGAAACAGGCTGGTCCTATCTGATGTGAAGCCCAGCGATGGAGGAATCTACGTATGCAGCGCAGTGGTGGACGCTACTCCTGGGTGGTCGGATTACGTGGTAATCGAGGTATCAGGTAAGGAAAATAATGGTATTTTCTATACTTAGAGGGTGTTTTTTACACAGTTTTATTTAGCTTGACCGGGTCCATATTGGCTCACATAATTTAGTATAATTTTTTCAGTAATAACGTTTTGTGATCAGAATTATCATTCGTCATAATTTTTTTTGTCATAATTTTTCTGGTTATAGTTTTTTTCATATAACGACATTGTTAATAATTGTGTGTAGTCCGAATTTTTTGAAACATAATATAATTACCTAGGTTTTTTGTTGATAGGTAGTCATTTCTGTGACAGGGTAGACGAAGCCCGCGCTACGCGGGGGCTTCTATTCTGGGTAGTTGTGCCCATCGGGCAGGATGACACACTAACCTAACCTAACCGAAACCGAAATTGTGTTGTGTTGCGATCGCAAGATACCTAACTAACACTCCTCCTAGCTTCGCTCGTCGTCGTACCTAACGGTGCTTCTGGAAAGTTAATATTAATATAATAGATATTTATATTGATTTACATTATAAAGTTAAATAATTCGGAGTAACGATCGTTATGGACAAAGAATAACTATAAAAAATGATCATTATGATTTAAAAAATTATGAACAACAATTTCGGACTTCCAATAATCGAAGTAGAAATTTTATGTGAACTTTGGCGCACCCAGCTCGACCCCGTGTATTTGTTTGTCATTATACGCATCAACTCTTGTAAGTTAAATTTCAACCACTTCCCGGTGTCTGATTGAGCTGAAATTTGGCATACTTCCGTAGTTTACATGACAATGCTACTAGGTACAGTCAGCAATAAAACTGTGTACTGAAACAATTTTTTGGGAGTTACCTGTTTCTATATACCTGTATATTAAAGCAGGAGTCACTAGATGACGCTACTATATTTATTTCTGTTTTTTTTAGACGCAGCAGCTGCTACACCAGTCCCAACCGCTGCTACGACGGTTGTACCGTCAAAAGAATGTAAGTGAGGCTCTTTTATTTGTCTCTTTTATTTTTTATTTCTCTCTCTCTATTTATTTTTCAACCGACTTCAATATTTCGAAGGAGGAGGATCTCAATTCGTCGGGATCTTTGTTTTTTTTATGTATGATCACCGATTATTCGAAGACGGCTGGACCGATTTGAAAAATTCTTTTTTTGTTTAAAAGGGTGTACTTCACAGTTGGTCCCATCGTCACCAGGTCAGGATCTGATGATGGGATCCTGGAGAAATCGAGGGAACTCTTCAACTATTATAGGCACACCTATAGTGATTTCACTATTTTTGACAGCAACTCGAGCATTTCCTCTTGGAAAAGAGGATCCTAAGTGAAGTCAGTTCTTTTTTTGTTTAAAATTATATTTATTTTAGCTGCGGAACCCACTACCGTGGCACCAAAACCAGAAACCTCCAAAGTCTCAGTGAATGCTCGTGAACTGAGATTGGTTAAGGGAAAAAGCGGTGCCGTTGACTGCGTAGCTCAGGGATCGCCTTTACCGACCGTGCAGTGGAGCAAGGTAATGCTTTTACTAACTTTTTACACCCAAAGGTGTTTGCTTAAATTACTCATAAATGTACATTTGAATGTACATTGGGCCTCGTGAGTTTATCATGCCATGCTTGTATGATGGCCTCCTAGCCTCCTAGCCTAAGTAGTTGGTAGTGACCCTGCCTATGAAGCAGGAGGTCCCGGGCTCGAATCCTGGTCAGCCCATTTATTTGTGTGGTCATCACGGATATTTGTTCCTGAGTTGTTGAGTTTACTACGGTACTGGTTTGATTTGTGTAAGATTGTCTCATGATATTTATTTATTTAAAAAGTTTGTGTGTATGTTGTCTTTAAAATGAACAGTCTTAGTTAAATAATTAGATAAGGGCTATAGCTGGGACTTGCAGAGGACACTGCATCCTCTGCAAGTGTTGACGACGAGGGACCCTCAGTGGTCCCTTTACAGCTGTCAACACAGAACGTAATAATCCTTCGAATTAAACGGTCAGCAACGCATATTCAACATTACTAGAACTGCCATAGGGTACGGTAGCTGCTTACCATCAGCCATGCTTGTTTGCCATCGTCGTGGTATAATAAACTTTATCTACACCCATATCATAAACCCTCAATGATGCGTTCAAAAACCGCACGTTATGACCACCATAAAAATAGACTGTTTTGTTAGAAGTTATAACAAATGTCTTATCTGTAACGATGTTATTATAGCCAAATAAAAACATAGAATTCAATAAAATTATGAGAATCCGGCCTGCTCCCCGACCGCCGGCACGCGCCCCTCCGACTTCCGGCATAATCGAGTTGGCCATGGCGGTGCAATCCGTGAAATGGCGTCATTCTAACGGTTTCATAACGCTTCATTTAGGGTTTATAATATGTGTTTAAATAAAGAAGTGTATGCAACTGTACGTAATTAGGCCTTAAAACACTCACTTCGTTCGTTTCATAAAACGAGGCCCGTATTTTAAGGGCCCCTATTACGCAACAGTTACATAAACTACTAATATGTACATTGTTTCATATATAGGATGGGGGCAAGTCCGACAAAGCGATCCAGCAGGTTGGCAACACTCTCATAATCTCAAACGCCGAAGTCTCAGATGGAGGCAACTACGTCTGTGTCGGGTTCGTCGGAGACAAACCTGTGTCGGGCGAATTCGTTCATGTTGAAGTTCAAGGTAAGTTAGTGTGTTGTGATATTCGCTCGTGACTTTTTGCACATAATTAACTATACATCGGTGGGCTTTATTACAAAAGACATAAGGTCCAACGATAGGCAGTTAACAGTGTGGGCGATGGTACCTTATAACGCAAAACCTATGAGCTAAATTCAGCGCGGAATTCAGCTGTGATAAACAAATTTATAATTATTTGTAATGAACGGGACTTAACCGCGTATATAATTTTTAAATTACCTTCGACGTTTCGAGGACGACATTGTCCCCGTGGTCGCGAAGTAGACTGGCTTCAGTTGACATTAACATCTTCTAGCCGCGCGAGTTTTTCGAACTACCCGCACTTGGTCTTGATTATCACCTTGAACGTTTTGCATGTCACTCGGTCGATACACAAAACTCACAATGTCCGGCTTTCGAACCGGCGGTATTCGTTGACGCCTACATTTACTAATGACAGGATTCCGCGTAGATGAGATCCTAAAACCGACTTGCGGCCATCTTGTCGAGCAAGGTGGTTTGGTTTCGGGAAAAACTTCTTATTTTATGTTCATTTTCATGATTCAATGTGTAATATATAGCTTATTCTGCAGTGATTTAACGAACTAGTGAGCAACTAATGAAGAATTAGTCTCGAAACATGTGTAACCCCTGTTTGAGTTAGATATCCGTTAGTCCACGTGCTGTTTGTAGGGAGTAGCTATCTCCTTATAAAAAGCCTAACCTCACCGTACAACGTCCAGCTCTTGGAGCGACTTCGACATTGGCAAAATTGTCCCAATATTGTGGACAGAATGCTATATTTTAAAAATTGAATTGAATTGAATTGATCCTAAAACCATCGTCCCGATTGAAATTGCAGTGTTTTTTGATTTCAATGGCCTCACGAACTTTCCTACTATAAAACCGACGATCCGTAGAAAGGATTTATAAAAATGAAAATAAATAATTATGAGTAGAAACCGTGAAAGTCTTAATCAGTGTTTATAAACAAATTTAGCCGTATGACGGAGAAATCCAACTTGGGGGTTAGTCTATGAGCTCTACAACAAAATTTAGATACCACCATAGTGTGATCGCTTTTGCAACTGAAACTTCAAATCAAAGGCAATAAACTCTAATCACAACCAACTACGATTAAGAGTCGCCATCAGATATCGGAGCGTACAAGGTGGTCAAAAATATCTGAACAATCCCTCCACTGCCACGGCGACAAAGTGCATGTTCAGATATTTTTGAGTACCTATGCCACTCCGATATATTAGATGGCAACTGTACAGTCAGCATCGATACTATCTTCCTACACGAAGGCCGCAAATATGTGTGACACGCTCCCTATGGCTCTACAAATAAGAGCGTGTCACATATCTATATTACTATTAATGCTGACTGTACGTCACAATATGCATTTATATCTGAACAAAAACTATTTAAAACGGGATATTTACCACGTGAGTTTATTATTGTGAGCTTCCGATATTTCGGCACAGTTGCATGCGCCATTATCACGGAGTAACATTATCGTGGTAAATATCCCGTTTTAAATAGTTTTCGTAATGTTAATGACCATGTTCAACGGCCTCCTAGCCAAGTTGGTAGTGACCCTGCCTATGAAGCAGGAGGTCCGGGGTTCGAATCCTGGTCAGGGCATTTATTTGTGTGTTTATCACAGATATTTGTTCCTGAGTTATGGATGTTTTCTATGTATTTAAGTATTTATCTATATCTATCTATTATATATATCGTCGCCTAGCACCCACAACACAAGCCTTATTGAGCTTACTGTGGGACTGGGTTGATTTGTGTAAGATTGTCCCATAATATTGATTTATTATTATGTTAGCTTAAAATCGTATATTTATTTCAGAAATCAGAAATCCTGTACAAGTACCCACCGCCTCAACTCCCGGAGTCGAAGTTAATGTTGCAACACTGAAACTAGTGAAAGGAAGCAGTGGCGCCATTGATTGCAACCCACGTGGTACACCCACGCCGACGGTGCAATGGAGAAGGGTGAGTCTTGTTCCAAATCGAAACGAATCACACGGAGAGAAATATTTACTAAAAACAAGTAAAAAATTGTAATTTATTTTTGTATTAAGCAGAACGTCTGCTAACGATACCACAATGTTTAGAAATAAAGGAAAAGTAGAAAAATCCACTGCCTCAGGCGAGACTCGAACTCGCGACTCTGGGAAACATGCCCATCGCTCTGCCAACTGAGCTACTGAGACTATACCTGACAGACTAAGACTTCGTCGGCAGATGTCGCTAGGCGTCACCCTAAGGCGCGAATATAAAATAAAGGATGTGGTGGAGAAATTCGCAGCCATCAGGTATAGTCTCAGTAGCTCAGTTGGCAGAGCGATGGGCATGTTTCCCAGAGTCGCGAGTTCGAGTCTCGCCTGAGGCAGTGGATTTTTCTACTTTTCCTTTATTTCTAAACATTTTAAAAAATTGTAATTCCCAGGACAAGTAAACGTTTCACTGATTTAGACTTTCACGGTTTTTATTCTTAATTATTTGTAATAAACGGGACTTAACCGCGTATAATATAATAAAAAAAATAGCGCGGCTAGAAGATGTTGATGTCAACTGGAGCCAGTCTTTCTTCGCGACCACGGGGACAATGTCGTCCTCGAAACGTCGAAGGTAATTTAAAAATTATATACGCGGTTAAGTCCCGTTTATTACAAATAATTAAGTAAACGTTTACTAAAAACAAGTAAACGTTTACTAAAAAACAAGGAAACGTTTACTAAAAACAAGTAAACGTTTACTAAAAACAAACAAACTTTTACTAAAAACAAGTAAACGTTACTAAAAGCAAGTAAACGTTTACTAAAAACAAGTGAACGTTTACTAACAACAAGTAAACCTTACTAAACACAAGGAAATATTTACTGAAAACAAGTGATTAGCGAATAAAAATGAAGTCGTGTTAATCTCACTTTTAACACCCCACCCGCTGTGCTATTTCTGCTGCTGACTGTACTACTAATACTTTATTCACTTTACTTTTACTACTAGTACTGAATTATAAATAGTACTAGTAATGAATTATAAAGGGCTGCCACAATAGATCAAATCTGGTCGAAGCGGCACACTGATAGCCCTACAAGAAGAATAATAATAATAATAATAGCGAAGAGTCTCGATCAACACCTCGAGAGACTCTCGCTAGGTGGCTGTATCAAGGGTCAGATGCAGAAGGCGGTGGTCATGGATACGGCGCGGATAGTCCGCCGGTTCCTCTCACTGCGGCCCTAACCACCGGCAGCCTGGGCCCTGCCCTGATGCCGGCGGCAACCTAGGTTAGGTTTTTTATAATGGTTTTATTGTTTTTGTATATTTTAGATGTATTTTTTATATTTTACTTTTGTAAAAATATTATAAAAACCTAGCCTAAGAAGAAAAAGAAATAAAGGAGATAATAATACTTTACTTTTACGTATTTTTAAGGAATATGGTGACTTCGGCAACACTACTAGAGTAGTAGGCAACACGCTGATCATCTCCAACGCCCAAAGCGACGCCGCAGGAAACTACATCTGCAGCGGATTAGTGGAGTCGACTGTCGTATGGACCGATTACGCTCAAGTTGAAATAGTTGAACGTGAGTTTATTACCCTTTTACCTTGGACGTCCACATCCACGGTATGAAACAGAGCCAAGAGCTCTGGATGTTAATAAATAAGATATACTTTTTTTTTCCAGATTAGAAAAATTGTGCGATTTTGCCCAGATATGGCTGAAAAAAAAACTAAAGTATCAAAATCGACCGTTATTATTCTAATCTGGAAAAAAAAACGAGGTATACATAGATAATTTCTTTATTTAGGGTCAAAACACACCTAGCGGAATCACAGCGGAATTAAGCCAATTCATAGACAAAATGTCTATGGTAGCGGAAATTTGTCTATGGTAGCTGATTTTTCGTATGGAAGTCATAGACAAATTTCCGCTACCATTGACAAAATTAAGCATTTTGTCTATGAATTGGCTTAATTCCGCGGGGAATTCCGCTACGTCTGTTTTGACCCTTATTCCCACAACAACAACATACATGGCATAAACAACAACATAAAGCAATTTACAAGAATAAGATTAAAAGGCATGCAACTTAAGAGTCCGGTAACGATTTGAAAACGAAAATCGCTAATAATGACATTATGTATATGAATTGCATTTGGTAAGATAGCTTGAAGTCTTGTTATTACACTTACTTAAGAGTCCGGTAACGATTTGAAAACGAAAATCGCTAATAATGACATTATGTATATGAATTGCATTTGGTAAGATAGCTTGAAGTCTTGTTATTACACTTACTTAAGAGTCCGGTAACGATTTGAAAACGAAAATCGCTAATAATGACATTATGAATATGAATTACATTTGGTAAGATAGCTTGAAGTCTTGTTATTGCAAAAAAGTACTTAGGTCGACATATATTAATATTCAATACCTTAAAACTCAATTCTTACAGAGCTTGTTTAGTGAGGACGCAATTTTGTCGTATGATTTTTAATTATTATTTTTGTTATGGACCCTAATATGTTTTGTACTATCTGAATAAAGCATGAAGTGAAGTTTGTTTTTGTATTTTTATATTTCTAAAATATTAAAAATGTAAATAAATAATATATTCCCAAAAATATCACCTAAACTTTGGCAATTTTTAGCAAAATTGCTCTAGAAAAACATACTCTCCCTTAAAAGATATATATGAAAATGAAAAAAAAAAACTGTTACATTTATTCCTCAGGCGACTCACTTTCCAGTGTATTTATATATTTTACGTACTTGTTTAACTTAATTTTAATCAATAAAAACCTTACTCTTTTCACCTCTCCAAGCAAAAATCGCGAAACTGGTGTTAGATTAGGGTGAATTATTTATAATAGAAGCATAAAATAAAAAAATCATTGTATTTATTCCATCCAAAAAGAAACGATCTTTCATAATATGTATACAAAATTATAGAGGTTATGTTAGTTATTGCAAAATAGTAGTTGAGCGAAATCGAAAAAAAAGTTTACCGGACTCTTAAATAAATAACTTAAGACTAAATTATGTTATGTGCACACTCAATTGACTCAATGTAAATAGATCTATACTCTGCGCAATTTTGACGCAAAAATCGCCAGCGATTTCGATACGTTGCCGTCTCGGTAGGTGTAATGAGATCAATCAATGGATCAAAAGCCGCAATGTATTGAAGATCGCAGGTGATTAGTTGCGAGTTGCGACGTCAGTAGAGCGCCTAAACACTTGGCTTTTCTTTTTCAGAAGACTTATATGAAACCGACAATTTCGACATATCTATTTTGGAAGGCCACAATTCCAATATAAGGTAATGTTTAAATTTGATCAATTTTATTATTAATTTCATAAAATTAATTATTATGCCCTATGATTAACTTATAGAGAATACTTTAAGCCGAGACGCCTTTGCTTCTCGTATGTGCAAAGTCAAACTAAACATGAAATTTTTCCCAGCAGTCGGAAACTAGTTTAGGGTCGCCACATACCTAGCGGTTTTCCTCGCGGAATTACCGGAAGTAGCGGAAATTCATAGACAAAATGCTTAATTTGTCTATGGTAGCGGAAATTTGTCTATGGCTTCCATACAAAAAATCTGCTACCATAGACAAATTTCCGCTACCATAGACAAATTTCCGCTACTTCCGGTAATTCCGCGAGGAAAACCGCTAGGTGTGTGGCGACCCTTAGAAAGAGCCAATTCTCAACCAGGCACCTTAATGACATATGTCAATTCTGACAGGACATTGTTCAGGATCAAATTAAAATCAAATCAGTAGAAATTATATTTTTGGAATGATTTCCGTGGTTTTCAAATAATGCCTCACAATAACATTTGTTCACAGGTGTGAGCTGGAGTTTGTTCCCGATGAGCACACACATACATCAGAAGAGAAAGAGTTGGTCATCCGAATTGTAAGTATTTTTTCTCAAACATGCAATGAAATGTCTTCGTTACCTATAGACGGAGAGCTGGCCACGTCAGATATGACACAATAATGAGAGCGACGAAACCCCTCTCGTTAGTTTGCTATACTATGCTTATTTCTAGATCCGGACATCTGGCAGTTGTAAAGTGGTGGAGGTCAAAGAATGCAAATAACTTGAAGAAAACAAATTCTAGAGATCTGGGTTTGATCCAATATTATGAAAAATTATGTATTAATTACATTATATAATATCCAAAAGTTTCGGTTGGGGGAAGTAGTGCCAAATGATGTATAATGTAATTTTTGATTACTCGCCTACTGTTTTTGTTTCCGCAATAATACACAATGTTTTTTGTTCTAATGTTAAAATATAGGCCCTGTTCTCTATAAATGACACAACTTCAGCAGTTTTTACCTATTTCGGTATTACTTTTTTCCAGCTTAAAAACTTTGTTGGTCTGTCACTCTGATCTCCACCCATTAAAAGCTGCCAGATGCCCGGATCTAGCAATAAGGATGGTCATGCAATCTAACTGCACTGGTTACAATACTCTCATTATTGTGTCATATCATATCTGACGTGGCCAGCTCTTAGACCACTATGTGCGTCATAATAGGCTTCAAAGTATCACGTTTAGGGCGGATCAACTCCAGAGAACAGGTAACGATTTTCATATAAAATTGAAAGCCTAGGCCGGAAAGTAATTTTTTTTAATATCCATTCTACATATGTTTGTGGCACAGGATCATGGCATTCAGCCATTTAAGGTTATAAGCGATATTTACTTATTGGTTCATTTGACATTCTGCCACTACTTATGCATATTAAAAAAAAAACAATAATCATCATAATATTATTTTTTCCAATTTTTTTTTTTTTTGGAAAAAAAAAATTTTTTGTAAATTTTTTTTTGTAACGTTCTGAATTTATTCAGTCACCATATACATTATTAATACAAGTTTACGAATAGACTTTTGCCTTAAGTATGTCGGAAAAAAAATTGGATAATTTTCATATTTATTTCATTGCATGTTTGAGAAAAGCACTATACATACCTCGGCGTGAAAAGGGGTTGCCAGCCTCGTAACTATCCGGCCTCGCTACGCTCAGCCGTCTATATAACTCAGCCGGCAACCCCCTACTTCCCAGCCTCTGCAGTAAAGTACTATTAGTATATTTATTATTGATGTTCAAATTTATGATTAAGACTATATTCCACACGCTGCACGATATCTTGGGAAAATAAATAATATGATTGTAACTATAAGTATTCCGTCAGTTAGATTTTTCTTTTAAAAGCGCTGGGGCCTGGCGGTAAGACGTCAGACTTTCAAACCACTACTCGTGCCACTGAGTTTTTCGGAACTTATGCACGAAATATCATTTGATATTTGCCGGTCGCTTAATTCTCGGTGAAGATAAACATTGTAAGGAGACCGGATCTAATCCCAATAAGGCCTAGTTTCCCCTCTGGGTTGGAAGTCGCTTTCGTAAAAACTAGTGCCTATGCCGATTCCCGGGATTAGATTGCCGAGGGGACCCCAGGCTCAATAGAGTAAAAAGCTGGGACAAACGCTAGGAGGAAGAAGAAGTTAGATTTCTTTCTTTTGTCAATCAAGCAAAAAATTACATAAAATTTTGCACGGCACAAAAAAAAATGTTATATTCAAAATATGGCACTAAATGTTACTATGATTGTAATGTTGAATAAGTTGAATTTATGATTGTGACAACCAGGTAAAAAATTGAATATGCATAAATCATTTGCCGATCTAAAACTCACTGTGAAATACCTGTAAATTTCCTCTCATCCAGGCATCCAACAAACCTGGCGGCTACCAGTGCAAAGTGTACGGTCACTCCCTCGCCCTGCGCGAAGCTCGCTTAAGTCTAGCTGCGCGCGCGCTCGCGTCGCCCAAGGTCATCGTGCGCCCCGCGCGGCTGCAGGCGGCGCTCGGCCAGGCCCTGCTCGTGGAGTGCGTCGTGCTCGCAGGAGAAGGCGTCAGCGTTCGGTGGGAGCGCGTCGGCGGGACCATGTCCAGGTAGTGTACATTTCCGTGTCAAATTTGAAAACAGAATTATTAGATAACTAGTGGCTATCAGTGCGAAGTGTTCGGTCACTTACTCGCCCTATGCGATGCTCGCTTAAGAATCGCCAGAACGCTCGCGTTCCCATACAAACGTAGTTCAGCTCTCATTTTAAAACGACATGCTTTAGAAACACGAAATTTGGCATGGGCATTCTAGTAGTACAGATCTAGGTCGGACATTCGTTTTTGTTGCTAAAAATTGTAATACAAAGAAAATACAGCCAGTTACAGATTTACATACAAAACTTATTTTTGCTATATTTTCTTTGTATTACAATTTTTAGCAACGAAAACGAATTTTCGACCTAGATCTATACTACTAGAATGCCCATGCCAAATTTCATGGTTCTAAAGCATGTCGTTTTAAAATGAGAGCTGAACTACGTTTGTATGGGAACGCGAGTTCATGCGAGCGTCCTGGCGACTCCTAAGTCTGGACGTGCAAACTCTCGCGCCACCGAGTGTCATCGTGCGTTCTGTGGGAGCGCATCGACGGATCATTGTCCAGGTAAAGTATATTCCTGTCTCACATGTGAAAACATGAATCTTAGTAACCAACTATCAGTGCAAAGTATCTACAGGATTACTCTTGGCGTCATTCCTTGAGTGGCTAGAGGTTTCACTCTAAATCTCGTTCAACCATAAAAAGTTAAGTATTTGGCCACTTAAGTACTCGCGCTGCATCAAGCATGCCTGAAGCTGGACATGCCACCGAGTGTCAACACAGTTGTGTGGCTAGAGAGACAGCCCGCGGCTCTTGGGCAGGCGGTGTTTGTTGAGTGGGTCGTGGCTAAAGGAGAGGGCTAACTTTCGGTGGGAGCCCATTAACGGGACCTTGCCTAGGTGAAGGTACTTTTCTCGTAATCTATATGAAAATAAAGAATTTTTCGACCGGGATCATCCCGAGTAAAAAACTTATTTAAAAAGAACAGTCCCGTTTTAAACTTAGATTTTTTTTATGACATGATTTTTATACCATCAATTTTTTACAGCCGTGTCCGGGCCCGAGGATCCACGCTGGTCTTCCATCATATCGCAAGCGAAGACGCGGGCAGCTACAGGTGCATCGCTCGTAACAACGGCGGGGAGGTCTCAGAAACTACCCACATTGAAGTTATAAGTATGTTGACAATTTAGAATTCTTGTGTTTCGATTAAATTGAAATATTCATTACACGGCTAAATTACGAACAATGGCAAGTGGCTTAACATTCCCGTGTGACTATACTTTATGTATTATATCAAATCCATAAAGGATACAAGGGAAAAATTATTAACTGGAACATCTTTAAACGATAGTATTTCAAAGAATATTTTTTATGTACTTCATTAAAAAGTCGAGAAAATAATCTTTTCACCTCAGCAGTTCGAACAAGCCTACTTTCCTCACTCCCTGGAGTGACGAAAGTGCGACTTTCATCACTTCAGGGAGTGACGAAAGTTGCTACTTTCTTAAATAAATGTGTTTTTTTAACTTTAATATGTTCTCACTACTGAGGTGAATAGTTGTATGTGTCACACGAGAGGAAAGTTTTTTACATCTCGTGTTCTTGAGATCCCTCGCTACGCTCAAGATTCAAACTTAGAATCACTCGCTTCGCTCGTGATTCAATTATAGAATCTTTCGCTCACTCGGGACTCAAAATCAACACTCGCAAGAAAAACCAACTTTCCTCTCTTGTTGCACAAATAACTATTTTCACGAAATTGAACGAAACTGGTTACGTACTGTTTTTTTTCCTTCTTTTGGCGTCAGGAATGACTGGTTAAAATCTTTTGGTGATACATTTAAAATGGGACAAAAGGGCATTTCTAGAAAAAAGTGTACCATTTGCGGTTTTTTGGAAAACCTAAAAAATGTTAGGTTATTTCTACCCAGAATCACGAGGATTATCGATTTAAATACTTAATAAAAAAAGTTTCCAAAATTTTCTTGCCAGTTTTGTGACGCATTTTCCCATACATTCTGTATGGACCGTCACTTACTGACAAATAATTTTTGTATGGAAAATTTAAGATTTAAAATTTTTGTATGGAGAATTAACCATTTTTTTCTGTAAACTCCCAAAAACGTGTCATCAATCCATAGCTTTACGCCTTGGTAATAGAGTCGTATTTGTGTCGCATTAAATGTATCTTTAGATCATCATCATCATCATCATCCTAGCGTTCATCCCGGTTGGGGGTCCGCTTGACAACCTAATCCCATGAATTGGCGTAGACACTAGTTTTTACGAAAGCGACTGCCATCTGGCCTTCCAACCCAGAGGGGAAACTAGGCCTTTTTGGGATTAGATCCGGTTTCCTTGCGATGTTTTCCTTCACCGAAAAGCGACTGGTAAATATCAAATGATATTCCGTACATAAGTTTCGAAAAACTCAGTGGTACGAGCCGGGGTTTGAACCCGAAACCTCCGGATTGAAAGTCGGACGTCTTACCACAAGGCTACCAGCGCTCTACATTAAATGTATCTTTAGATATGTATGAAAAACATTTGATGGTCCTTGTTTCTATACATTTACGTTTCTATTATTTGCTGCATTATCTTTGTCCCAGACGCGCGATATGAGGGATCTTCGCCGCACGGCCCTATAGTCAAAATCGCTTCAAGAATAGTGGGTGTACAGAGGGGAACTACGAGCTCTATAGAGTGCCAGCCGCTGGGAACCCCGTTGCCGACTGTACAATGGAAAAAGGTAACGTTTGTGTAGTTTTCTATTATTTTGGCAAAGATATCATTTGGAGGGAACTTATTTTGTCGTATTATGTACATAATCAATATTGTATTATATCAATAAAGCCTAGTCTAGCCTCTAAATGGTGACTTTGTCAGAATAATGACACATTTTTTGTATTTTAGGTATTCATGGAAATGTAACGCCGGTTACGATTTCATTGATTATTTATTTATTTCTGACGTTAACGTGAACGATAATTTATCTCTACAGTTCATTTTTTTTAGATTAGAAAAAAGTTGAAAAGCGCATGTACTGGGTTCTTTATCAGGCACGATACGGCATGATACATGTCACAAGTGTCAAAGTGTCAATGCGGCCAATAAAAATATTTAAATATATTTTGTATTTATAATAAAGCCATGCGTAGGTATTTGTAAATGTTAAATTGAATAATATTAATTATTTTACAGTATTGTAATAGTAGTCATTATTGCAAAATAATTTATTCTTATGATTTTTAATATTTTAGTGAATGTTGCACAATAAAAAACCTGGAGAAAAGGAGGTTCGAAACATATGGTTTTCGATTTATAACGTATGCGTGTGTCACTGTCAGTTTTCCAATTGTCATGTGTCTCTAACGTGATAATCAAAACGAAATTGTATTTTTATTTCTGTTATGGATTATAATCTGCAAATTGTCATTATTTATTTACAAATGTGAACTCTTCATCATGTTAACTAATCGTTTGTTGGTGTGCTTGCAGTGTGTTTAAATTGAACATTCAAACAGAACAGGTTAGAACAGGTTGGCAACTTTTGTTTCTATGTTTACTGAATTTCTAATCTCAAAAAGAACGAAATATAGATAAGAATTAAAATCTCTAGATATCTTCTCACTTGAATTTGCACCATTAATGTGTAATTTTTAACCGACTTCAAAAAAGGAGGAGGTTCTCAATTCGACTGATTTTTTTTTTATCATAATTTTTTTTTTGTATTTATGTTACTCCATATCTCCGTGAATCGTGAACCGATTTTCAAAATTTTTTTTTGAATCGAACAGGTATAACCCCTAGATGGTCCCATTGTCACCAAGTCGGGATCTGATGATGGGATCCTGGAGAAATCGAGGGAACTCTTCAACTATTATAGGCACACCTATAGTGATTTCACTATTTTTTACAGCAACTCGGCCACTTCCTCTTGGAATAGCGGATCCTAAGTGAAGTCGGTTCTTTTTTTGTTTAAAATTATTATTAAATCAGTCGTAACTTTGAACGGGAGTCGGAAGCAGGGGTAGCATCTACAGAGACTCTTGTTCAGGCCACTAAATCTCTATAAGATATCCAAATCTCAGGACACTGTTACTGAAACCACATTTTACATACTTAAGGTCCGGGGTCCTATTCTAAAAAAATCATTGTCGTAAACAGCTAAAATTGTACTTATGCACTAAGAAACATTAAAAATAGCACAGACCTAAAAACAGCTGTTAGTGCATATCATGCATTCACTCAAACATGGCTGCAATATGGTATCAATTTATGGGGTACTAGCACAGATAGATTTATTTATCTTACAAAAAGGTTGTATAAGGATTCTTTCAAATGCTAAATTCTTGGAAACTTTCTAACCCCTTTTAAAAAAAAATTATATACTAACATTACCTTGCCTGTATATATTAGAAGCCAGTAAATTTGTACATAAACACCAATACTTATATATTAAAGCCAAAGATCGTCAGCAATGTACCCAAAACCTAAGAGACAGAGACAAACTGGCGTTACCGTCAAGTAACTTGCAGATGAGCAATAAGAGCCCTCATATGATGACCATACGAATTATTAACCACCTGCCAAAAGATATCACACAAGAGCAAAAATATACAAAATTTGTTTACAAGTTAAAGAAATGTTTATATTCAACGCGAGAGTTCTTTGACTCTAGTTAATCTTAAAATGTAATGGAGTGTATGAAAATATAATTAGATTTAGGTTGTGATCTCATTACCAGGATATATCTGTAGTTTTAAGTACCTATTGTAATCGAACTCGCGGAGCGTAAGCGAAGTGAGTTCTTACAAACAACTCCAGACCGAACTGTCACCTGGCTACTGGGACGTCTCGGCATTTGGATGGCTTTTTGATTTCGATAGTTTGTCCGACGATAACTTTAGTAACGTTTTTCTGATCTTTATGAAATTTCTTGGGGCTGTAGCAGAGATACATACAATTTGTAAGTTCGTATATGAGCAGGATCGATCAAGTATTTATGGAGCTAAAAGGAGAAAAAAGATCCTCCTTAGGGTCTTGTTATATTGGTCAACTCGTTTGCAAGTAAATCGCGAGTTCTCAGTTCGAGGCGGACTACTAGTATAGTTTTAAGTTTACATTTGCAATACCCTATTAGGGTATCATGTTTATTGTTATTCTGTAACACCAACGTGAGAGCAAATATAAAGTAAAGTATAAATAAAAGTGTTATATAATCTGTACTAAAAATTATATCTCTATTTCTTTAATATTAGTCTTTTCCTTAAGAGTCGCCAGGACGCTCGCGTTCCCATACAAACTTAGTTTAGCTCTCATTTTAAAACGACATGCTTTAGAACCACGAAATTTGGCATGGGCATTCTAGTAGTACAGATCTATGTCGGTAATTCGTTTTCGTTGCAAAAAATTGTAATACAAAGAAAATACAGCCAGATACAGATTTACATACAAAACTTATTTTTGCTATATTTTCTTTGTATTACAATTTTTAGCAACGAAAATGAATTACCGACATAGATCTGTACTGCTAGAATGCCCATGCCAAATTTCGTGGTTCTAAATCATGTCGTTTTAAAATGAGAGCTGGAGTTCGATTTTTGAATCTCACCGGGTGACTTATTAACCGACTTCAAAAAAGGAGGAGGTTCTCAATTCGACTGATTTTTTTTTTTTTTTTTTTTTTTATCATATATTTTTTTTTTTTTTGTATGTATGTTACTCCATATCTCCGTGAATCGTGAACCGATTTTCAAATTTTTTTTTTGAATCGAACAGGTATAACCCCTAGATGGTCCCATTGTCACCAAGTCGGGATCTGATGATGGGATCCTGGAGAAATCGAGGGAACTCTTCAACTATTATAGGCACACCTATAGTGATTTCACTATTTTTTACAGCAACTCGGCCACTTCCTCTTGGAATAGCGGATCCTAAGTGAAGTCGGTTCTTTTTTTGTTTAAAATTATTTCGTACTAAATAGTCATCGGCTGCATACAAAAAAAGGCACCGGTGAGATTCAAAAATCGAACTCCTGAACTACGTTTGTATGGGGACGCGAGTTCACGCGAGCGTCCTGGCGACTCTTAATTACTATTTATTAACTAACCAATATATCTCACATGTATGGATTTTTAAGTAACACAAATAAATATGATTTTTTAAATCTGTAATTTATATTATTAATTCATTCATTCATATTATAATTATATTTAAAGGGTTCAGGCGACTTCAGAGATGGGATCTCCCAAGACGGCAACAATCTCAAGATAACCAACGCCACGGATTCAGATGCGGGAAATTATGTGTGTGACGGTCTCGTCGAGGCTACTCCAGTCTGGACCGACTACGTCCAAATCCAAGTATACGGGAACGGTACGTTTATCACTGTTATACTTAGTTTTTCTAGGATTTATGTCAATGTATCAATGGTCTGCCTGAAAACCAGCGTTGTATTTAGTAAGCCAAGCTCGCTACAACATTATGCTGAGGCAAGCTCCTTTTTAACATCATAAGTTAAAATAATTATTTATCTACAATGTAAAACTCGCTTTCTGTATTTGTAAATCTTAGTTATAAGTTTTCTTTTTGTTTTGTAGCATTTTTATGTAAAATTGTAATGCCATGTGGTGTTAAATAAAAAGTTTATATGTCCACGTTATCGTTGTCATTGTCGCCCTTGTGCCCTAAGGATTGACATTGAAACAACTTGTACCATGCCCAATACACCTCCATTTGATTTTAAATGTGCTTATTTTTTTATTGCAGAAAGTTGCGAGTTGAAAATAGACGGAGGTGACGTAAACACAATTTGTCCCATCTGGCATGCGCACATTCGCTGGTATTACAACCGAACCACAAGACAGTGAGTGTCACAGACCTGTGCTCTTAGGTTTGCCACCCGTACTATAGTATCGTACTAGGTATATTTTGGCTTGGTGTACTGTTGAAAAAATGCAAAAAAGACAAAAATACTATATTTTTGGAACGTTTCATGAGGTAATAACAAGGTGTACTATTTTTTTTTATGAGCGCTGGTAGCCTTGCGGTAAGACGTCCGACTTTCAATCCGGAGGTCTCGGGTTCAAACCCCGGCTCGTACCACTGAGTTTTTCGGAACTTATGTACGGAATATCATTTGATATTTACCAGTCGCTTTTCGGTGAAGGAAAACATCGTAAGGTAACCGGATCTAATCCCAAAAAGGCCTAGTTTCCCCTCTGGGTTGGAAGGTCAGATGGCAGTCGCTTTCGTAAAAACTAGTGTCTACGCGAATTCATGGGATTAGGTTGTCAAGCGGACCCCAAACCGGGATAAACGCTAGGATGATGATGACTATATTTTTTTGATATAGGTTTGGAAAATACTATATTTCTCTTAAAAAAAGGTGGCAACCCCTCATATAGAACCCTAAAGCCAGAGACTATAGATATATAGACGGCCACAACCTAAGGACTTTTTGAAGCTCAAGTATATCATGGCAGCTATCCAAAAGTAAATTAACTTAAATATACCCAAAATGTAAGAGAAAATATCAGCTCCATCTACTAGTACGCTATTTGTTACTAGGTGGAGTAGCAGTGCAGGTGACATTTCCTCTTACATTTTGGGTATCTTTAGGGGACTTTCAGACAGATGGCGCGATTGACTTAGTTTCAAAAAGTTCTTAGGCTGTGCTGCTCCACTATATAAGTTACTATATGCTGTGGAACTAGGTTGATTTGTTTAAGTCCCATAATATTTGTTATTTAATATTTGCAGGTGCGGAAAGTTCTACTACAGCGGCTGTGGCGGCAACAGGAACAACTTCCAGGATGAGCTTCAGTGTAGGCGAGCGTGCGGTACCTGGCGTTAAACATACATTCAAAGTTTAAAAAGTTAAAAAAAAGTTTAAATCTATCTCCCAGCCATATACTTAAATATATAATATAAAAAAGCCTCTAAAAGTTCTTAAACCATGGCCGTCAATTATATATTTTATCTACACCCATATCATAAACCCTCCATGATGCGTTCAAAACCCGCAAGTTATAACCACCATAAAAATAGATTGTTTCGTTAGTAGTTAGAACAAATGTGTTATCTGTAACGATGTTATTATTATCAAATAGTAAGCAAAAATTCGATATCATTATGAAAATCCGCCCGCCGGCACGCGCCTCCCGACCGCCGACACAATCGAGTTGGTCATGGCGATGTCGGTGCAATCCGTGCAATTGCAGTCATTCAATCATCATTTCGGGTTTATAATATGTGTGTAGATAAAGCAGTGTATGCAACTGTACGTAATTAGGCCTTAAAACACTCGTGTGATCTTATTATGAAACTCACTTCGTTAGTTTCATAAAACCACACTCGTGTTTTAAGGACCCCTATTACGTAACAGTTACATAAACTACTATAAATGTATGGTTCCAGCAGATCCATAAGTATCTAAGCGGGTGCTCAACATGAGCTTGACACGACATTATTGTTAACGAATAAGAGTGTGTGTAGGTCATTTTGAACATGCTGCCCGCTTAGCTACTTCTGCTGCTGACTATACTTGACTTTAACGATAAAAAAACTAAAAGAGCCCCCGCCAAATGGGTCAAAATGCGACTCGTGGGTTAACTAAGGACAAGGAAACCTTTTTGTATAGGGTCGGCAACGCGCATGTGACACCTGAGTTGCTTTTTAAACAATCACGCATTCCTTTAACTAAGTACTTACATTAGTTTTCCTTAAACACAGTTGTCTCTAGTTACCCCGCCTGACTCTAGTTACCCCATATGAAGATTTTATATACTTACTTAAAGAGCTAATGTGTAATTGGACAGTTGTTATGCAAATAAACTATTCATGCAAATCTTTTATTTTTATTTTACCCTTTTATTTATCTACACCTAGGGCTGTCATCTCTAAATTCGCCGAACCCGGACAATAATTTTAAATACCTGGACATTTAGCGTATATCGCATTTTTCCCCGGACGCGTCCAAATCAATAATGGCACTTTTAAATAAATAAATAATTGAATTCAATGGGTTGTTTCCTCACATAAAAAAGTGTCCGGGTTTTCCGGGACACTTATTGAAAATCCCCCCCCCCCGGACGCCCCCGGACGCACCCCGGACGGCCTCCAAACTAGGACAAATCCGGGGAAACCCGGACGGATGGCAGCCCTATCCACACACATATCATAAACTCTCAGTAATGCGTTCAAAAACCGCCCTTTATGACTACCATAAAAATAGACTGTTTTTTTTAGAACAAATGTCTTATCTGTAACAATGTTATTATTGCTAAATAATAATTATTTAGCAATAAGCTATTTGTTGATGCTGATGAGTTATAATCTATGATATATAATAATGACAGATGGGTTATGCACGCTCCAAAAGTGAAGCCCTTAAAATGAGTGAATTCAAACAATTGCGCACCGGCAAGCGAGAGATGCGGACGTGCCAATGAGCTGCCGTCACCAGCGTGAGAAAGAGACAAGCTATAATTTTCTAACAATGAGAGTGACAAAGATGTAATGATTGTCAAAATAGATAAATATATCGGAATCATTGCTAGGTTATGAAATAACTTTGGAAGTATTTTTTATGCACATGTTGTTAGAGTATAACTCATCCATAGTAAATATCATTGGTTATAATAAGCAGAATTCAAGTTAGGTACTCAGTTTTCATAAATTTTGGGGAGAGTGAAAAAACGTAAATAGACATTTTCACTGTGAATTAGGTATACCTGAAATATATATTATTGTGACAATCGATTATGTGGGATGAAACATATTTATAACATATTTCTAATTTGTTAATTCGTGTATGTAGTACTTTTAAAAAGCAAAAATAGTATATGTGTAGAAAATCTATAGACGGCGGTGTCCATCTGTTACTGTTATCGAACTCGCGGAGCGTAAGCGAAGTGAGTTCTTACCAACAACTCCAGACCGAACCGAACTGTCACCTGGCTACTGGGACGTCTCGGCATTTGGATGGCTTTTTGATTTCGATAGTTTGTCCGACGATAACTTTAGTAATGTTTTTCTGATCTTTATGAAATTTCTTGGGACTGTAGCAGAGGTACATAAAATTTGTAAGTAGGATCATATGAGCAGGATCGATCAAGTGGTTATGGAGCTAGAAGGAGAAAAAAATCCTCCTTGGGGTCTTGTTATGTTGGTCAACCCGTTTGCAAGTAAATAGCGAGTTCTCAGTTCGAGGCGGACTACTAGTTATAACATCGAATTCAATAAAATTATGAAAATTCGGCCTCCCCGACTGCGGTCGTGCGCCCCCCGACCGCCGGCACAATCGAGTTGGCCATGGCGGTGCAATGGCGGTCAATGTAACGGTTTCCGAAGAAGTCATTTAGTGTTTATAATATGTGTGATGTTATAGATAAAGCAGTGTATGCAACCTGTACATAATTATAGGTCTTAAAAACACTCGTATGAACTTATTATGAAACTCGCCTGCGGCTCCTTTCATAAAACCACACTCATTTTTAGAACCCTTATTACGTAACAGTAACAGTTACATAAACTCATCGAGGAAGAATGTAAAAGACGCCCAGACCCAAACAAGATTTCCCGAAAATGTGGCGCATAAAAATGTGTGAGTAACCGGCCAGTGCGAGTTATTTAACATCGTTAAGGTTGTCTTACAAATTAAAATAAAGATATGATAAAATTTTACATAAGACTTTGCACTTCTAATAGTATTTTGTGTAACAGTTACATAATAAGGGTTCTTAAGATTCGAGGGTCGAAGTAACAAAATGAGGCGAAACCGAATTTTGTAAAAACAGACCCGAAAATTTTAAGACCTAATTATGTACCGTTGCACACAATAGTTTTTCTACGAGTGCTAGGCAAGCCGGTAAGCATTGAGTTCGACGAATGACCTGCTGCCTCTATACAATTGTCTTCAGTCTCCCGGCGGATTGCATCGGCGCCCGCCTCGTCTACAGCGGCGGGCGGCGCCGGTGCGGGGCCCAACAGACCCATTATATCCCTAAGAGTCGACTTTTGAGTCATCTTATGACAACGTTGCGTTCATAAAGTATAATTATGCTTTGAATTTACATGTCAGTCATTTTATTGGCAAATTAGAATGCAGGAGTAGAAAAAAATAGTAAAAATTCAGCTCGAGTGCGTCGCACAATCGTCTATGGTCTAAAGGTGAAAAATATGATAATTTATTGGTCAAGGTAACATGTGATGGAAAACACTTAAGTTTTACGTTGTACAGAAAAAGCGTAAGGTACAGTCAACAGCAAAAAGTAGCTAAGCGGGTAGGGTGCTCAAAATGAGTTGGACACGACTTTATTGTTAAGGGAATAAGAGCGTGTGTATGTGTAGGTTATTTTGAACAACCTAACCGCTTAGCTGCTCCTGCTCCTGACTGTACGTGCCGGCCGGCCGCCAAATGGCAACTTTTGATCTAGACTACCACAAATAATTTTTGTAAGTAACTTGTTACTCCTTATTATTTGACCATGCAAGTACGTACCTTATCTACCTACATAATACCTAATCATATTGCAAACTTATGAATAAAACTTATGTCTAATATTAGCTAGGGATACACGCACAGATGTGTCCGCCGGATTTGTCCGACGGACCGTTCTTGTATGGCGCTATTCAGATGTGTCCGCAGACAAATCCGTGTCCAATTCGCGCCATACACGCACGGATTTGTCCGCCGGGCACATCCGTCGGACAAATCCGGCGGGCACATCTGTGCGTGTTTACCTAGCTATTAGGTACTTACTTACATATTTCCATTCCAGGAATATAAAATACTGCCCATTTGATAAAAATTACGTAAATAAGTACAACATATTATGCGCAAAGGAGCCGCGAATACATCGAAATTCCGATTCGGCCTCGACTCTTGGTTATCAAAGTCATAAAAAAGTTAGATTGGATAAGTGCTTCATTCTTCGTTGCCTTTTTATACCTAACCTTTAACCCATAAAGATAAGCTCACAATTAAGTTCTAATTCTGTTTCATTCCACGATTGGCCGTGACGGTGTAATTATTGAAGAATGTTTTAATTTAAAATAGTAGACCAAAATGGCTTCTTTTAAATACTTCTTCTGTTTGTGCCTGATTATTGCTCCAACACAAGGTATTTCATTTCGATCACATTCTAGTAACTAAGTAGGATACATACATACCTATTAATTATTATGTAAGTAATTACAAAGACTCATTCACACATGATACAGATGTACTTAGTGTATCATAGCTTTTCAACGTATTTTATCGAAAAAGTTCGTCACTATTATGTGCTTTCTCAATTTGCTTCAGTAGATGGTAGAAGCTGATTCAGAGAGCACAATAAAAACGAACTTATACGAGAAATACGATGGAAAACTATAATATATTATGCACTACATCTGTAGGTACCTATATCATATCGTTATATGTGGTATGAAATAGTACATTACGCACCTAGGGCGGTAAAATAAAGAACGTCTCAGATCGCGGATATTTGTGGCCCGAACCGAAGGTAAGGGCCATAGACAAGCGATCTGAGGCCTTCTTTATTACCGCCCGTGGTGCGTACATAATTTTACGTCTTCTCCTGGGTGTGAAGTGAGATTTGCCGCTACGCCCGTGGGCGTAATATCTCACTTACCGCCCAGAGTGACGTAAATATACTTTAATTCAAGAATCCGCATCCATATCTGCATCAGTTTTACAAAGATTAAAGGTGAAAGTTCCGCTTACAATGCAAAGCTGTAAAAATAAAAATGTGTCACTTTTCGGAAAAGGTACCATTTGGCGGAAAGCGCTTACGTATCAAATTCTTTATTGTATTTGAGCAATCCAAACGAAAGAGCCGGCCGGTAAATGGTACCTTTTGATGGTCACAAATATTACATTACCTTGACGTATTTCTGTTTGGCCCTATGGTTGACTGGTAAGGAATGCTTAAAGGCATTAAGTCCGAATTTGTACTACTTTTTATGTGCGATAAAGTTTGAATAAATAAATGAATAAATAATATTTTTAGTAACTTGAACAACAACTATATTTTCCACTTCCAAAGGGTCGACGCACTTTAGGTAGGTCGTAAAGACATGTTTTTGTCACATTCAATGTATCTATATTTTCAAACGTGACCGTACCTAACACAATGTAAGTAATAGGTACCTACGCCACGGTACGTATACTGAAAAAAATAATTTGTTAGTACCAGCAACCAAACTTCGTCTCCTAGTAAGCTAAATTTTGGGACTTCAGAACTAAGGCTTATTACTTACCAAAATGTTTTGTTCTATATACGTAAACTTTGAGTTATAAGCAAATATACTTTATTAATTCCTTACCGGTAGTTCACTTGTCCTTTTTTTCTGTATTTTTTAAGTATTTCTGGATTCTCAAAGTAGTTATATTAATAGTTAGGTATCTCTTCGCACAAAATAGCTAAAGTTCAAGTTCAATCCTTGACACTAATCTTAAAATGATACTGGTTTATCGAAAAATGCATAAACAAGGTTAAAACTAAAGTTATTCTTGGCCTTTGACTTCATAAAGGGTTATTATTATTATATTTTATTTAGTTAACTAAATATATGATATATGCACTAGACTGGGAATTAGGATCTTGGGTTTGATTCGGGCTCCTCCGCTTTAGATCATTAGGTACAGTCAAGGAATTTGATTCGCGTACCGTTTCGTTGATTTATTGCTTGAAATGTCAGAATATCATAAGGCTTATATTTCTTTAAGCAAGCGAAGAAACATAGCCCTTAGTACTATTAATTGTCATCAGTAATTTAGACTTAAGACGGTACGCGAATCAAATTCCTTGACTGTACCTAATACCTACCTGTATTTTCAACCGACTTCAATATTTCGAAGGAGGAGGTTCTCAATTCGTCGGGAGCTTTGTTTTTTTGCAATTTTTTATGTATGTTCACCGATTATTCTAAGACGGCTGGATCACATTTGGAAAATTCTTATTTTTTTAAAGTTGGTCCCATTGTCACTAGGTCTGGATCTGATGGTGGGATCCTGGAGAAATCGAGGGAACTCTTCAACTTATAGGGACATATGGCACATCTATCGTGATTTCATTAAAAAAAAATACAGCATCTCGGGCATTTCGTCTTGGAAAAGCGGAGCCTAAGTGAAGTCGGTTTTTTTTTGCTTAAAATTAGTACGTTTTTTTATATTATCTTTTACGTTGTGAATTTTCAGCAAGCCCAGCATTGGCGGTTCTAAACGACTCGAAAGTAGATCTCAGCGCTACTGACTTGAAGATAGCTCCGGGAGAAACTGTCACCGTCACATGTACCCCGGGGGGGTCACCATTACCCCAAGTACGATGGACAAAGGTAACCTAGTCTTTTCTACATCACATCCATGTCATAACTTCCCTATATGTTCAGAAACGATAAGCTAATGGCCTATATTAAGCCAGGAAATTTACTCGTAAAGTAGGTATTGGTACACTTATGACAATCTAGTTGATCATATTTTGAAATCTAATTGGCGATGGAGGTGCAATGGCAGAATTAATCACAACACGTTAAGGAATATTATGTGTGTAGATAAAGTAATGTATGTAACTGTACATAATTAGGCATCAAAACACTCTTGTGATATGCACTTCATCGAGTTTACAATAGAGGCGTTGTCCAGATATTGTGACCACCTTGACCGCTCCGATATATCTGATGGCTACTCTACATACTTATGGTTTTGTTTTAAAAATGTACGGTCACGGACTTTAATTGTTGAGGGTTCACTTTACATTGGCCATTTCATAGAATGAGTACTAAACAAAAGAACGTAGCTTGAAATGTAAATGGCTCAACTATTAAAATACGTGACTGTACCATCGTATTCATAATTGTTTACCCAATTTATGAATGTATTCATTGATGAATTGGGTATGCAACTATGAACCCGATGATACATAAATAAGTAATTGACTCCTGACAGAAAAAGTGAAACGGGGTGACTTTAAAATACAGGGGCGACTTTGAAAAATCGACTTAATCGCCAAAGTATGGATTTCCAATCTCTAGACGTCTAGTGAAATGTAAGAATGTACAATATTCTAGCCGTTTACCAATATAAATTAAGGAAATTGTAAATAATACCGCTTTTATCACCATTTGAAATCTATCAAAGTAGCCCCAAAATTTCCTAAATTCACCCTGTTTTACGGTATAGTCCGTGATGAAAGCTTGTATTAAAAGGAATATTTTGACATTATTGGCAAAAACTCTCATGTTACTTGTTTCATTTAAGTATGGAGGTAAATTCGGACAAGGAACCAGCCAAGACGGGAACACGCTGATAATATCCAACGCCCTGAGAAGCGACACGGGGTACTACATGTGCTCAGGAGTCGTCGATCGCAAGCCTGCCACGCAGAAATATGTTTACGTTGAAGTTAAAGGTAAGTATGGAGGTGAATTCGGGAAAGGAACCAGCCAAAGCGGGAACACGCTGATAATATCCAACGCCCTGAGAAGCGACACGGGGTACTACATGTGCTCAGGAGTCGTCGATCGCAAGCCTGCCACGCAGAAATATGTTTACGTTGAAGTTAAAGGTAAGTATGGAGGTGAATTCGGGAAAGGAACCAACCAAAGCGGGAACACGCTGATAATATCCAACGCCCTGAGAAGCGACACGGGGCACTACATGTGCTCAGGAGTCGTCGATCGCAAGGTTGCCACGCAGAAATATGTTTACGTTGAAGTTAAAGGTAAGTATGGAGGTGAATTCGGGAAAGGAACCAGCCAAAGCGGGAACACGCTGATAATATCCAACGCCCTGAGAAGCGACACGGGGTACTACATGTGCTCAGGAGTCGTCGATCGCAAGCCTGCCACGCAGAAATATGTCTACGTTGAAGTTAAAGGTAAGTATGGAGGTGAATTCGGGAAAGGAACCAACCAAAGCGGGAACACGCTGATAATATCCAACGCCCTGAGAAGCGACACGGGGTACTACATGTGCTCAGGAGTCGTCGATCGCAAGCCTGCCACGCAGAAATATGTTTACGTTGAAGTTAAAGGTAAGTATGGAGGTGAATTCGGGAAAGGAACCAACCAAAGCGGGAACACGCTGATAATATCCAACGCCCTGAGAAGCGACACGGGGTACTACATGTGCTCAGGAGTCGTCGATCGCAAGCCTGCCACGCAGAAATATGTTTACGTTGAAGTTAAAGGTAAGTATGGAGGTGAATTCGGGAAAGGAACCAACCAAAGCGGGAACACGCTGATAATATCCAACGCCCTGAGAAGCGACACGGGGCACTACAGGTGCTCAGGAGTGGTCGATCGGAAGGTTGCCACACAGAAATACGTCTACGTCGAAGTTAAAGGTAAGAACGGAGGTGAATTCGGAAAAGGAACCAGCCAAAGCGGGAACACGCTGATAATATCCAACGCCCTGAGAAGCGACACGGGGTACTACATGTGCTCAGGAGTGGTCGATCGCAAGCCTGCCACGCAGAAATATGTTTACGTTGAAGTTAAAGGTAAGTATGGAGGTGAATTCGGGAAAGGAACCAGCCAAAGCGGGAACACGCTGATAATATCCAACGCCCTGAGAAGCGACACGGGGTACTACATGTGCTCAGGAGTCGTCGATCGCAAGCCTGCCACGCAGAAATATGTTTACGTTGAAGTTAAAGGTAAGTATGGAGGTGAATTCGGGAAAGGAACCAGCCAAAGCGGGAACACGCTGATAATATCCAACGCCCTGAGAAGCGACACGGGGTACTACATGTGCTCAGGAGTCGTCGATCGCAAGCCTGCCACGGAGAAATATGTTTACGTTGAAGTTAAAGGTAAGTATGGAGGTGAATTCGGGAAAGGAACCAGCCAAAGCGGGAACACGCTGATAATATCCAACGCCCTGAGAAGCGACACGGGGTACTACATGTGCTCAGGAGTGGTCGATCGGAAGGTTGCCACACAGAAATACGTCTACGTCGAAGTTAAATGTAAGAACGATGTATGATTAGGTCATCATACTCATCATCATCATCATTTTAGCTATTTGTCGCCAACTGCTCAGCATAGGTCTCTCTTCGAGTACGCCATTTGTCATGGTCCTGAACTAATCTTATCCAGAAGTGATCCGCAATCTTATGAATGTCATCTGGGTACCCACGAGCCGAGCCAACGGACGCGAAGGACTCCTGTCATCTGAAAATGATGTTATGATTAGGTATTAATATTTAAAAAATGCCAATGCAAATGTAACTATGATTTGTGGTATGATTTTGTTAAAGGTATCATGGCGGCCGGCTATTACACTTTTATTTAAAAAAAATTATCATAGAGTAACATATGATTTTAGTGTTAAAATTATTCCTCAAAGCAACACTTACAGTCTACACGTGTTAAATAGGATAGAATATAAAAAAGAAATACAGAATTTCTTACCTAAAAAACTTATGTACTAAACAATTTCCACATATCACATATCCTAACTTATTTTGCTTCGAGCAGAAATGGACTCTAAGTACCGGCTAGTAATTGTAGATTCGGTGGTAGGTATTAAATATACATTCGCATAGGTACAGTCAGCATCCATAGTATCTTCCTACACGAAGGTCGCAAAAATATGTGACACGCTCCTATGGCTCTACAAATAGGGCCTAGGGCGTGTCATGGCTCCTCTACATGATGGGCCATCATAGGGACGCAGATATGCGTTAGAGGGAGCTAACGATATTGCGATCTCGTTCCGTCGTATAGCTGCGTCCCTATGATGGCCCATCATGTAGAGCCAGCCTCACATATTTTTGCGTCCTTCGTGTAGGAACATACTATTGATGCTGGATGTACTACATATTTAATCTGTAACTATGTACTCCCAACGAAGAACGTAAACGTTATTCGCCAATCGTCGAAATTTTAACGAGTTTACTGAGTTTAGTGTTATCTAAGGTTAACAGTTTGTTTGAGCCGGCCTAAACATGTTTTAGTAATAATAAGTTGACCTTCTAATGCTTATCAAAGAAGGTTACTTAAACTACAAAGAAAAGCTTATCAACGCGACATATAATAAGTTCCTTGTCGCTAATAACTAGTATTAGCACTTTTTAACCGACTTCAAAAAAGGAGGAGGTTCTCAATTCGACTGTTTTTTTTTTTATCATTATTATGTTTTTTTTTTGTATGTATGTTATATCTCCGTGAATCGTGAACCGATTTTCAAAATTTTTTTTTTAATCGAACAGGTATAACCCCTAATAAAAAAAAATAAATAAAAAAAAAAAAAAAAAAAAAAAAAGCCCTTTATTTTCCCAACTTAAGTAGTAGAAGTTACAGTTTTATATCAGTAGAGTTGATTAGAAATGTAATATGAAAAGAAATTAAAACTAACTTAATCTAATTGTTATTGATGTGGGTTCGTCCATTTTTGGACGTAGGCCTCCTCCATGTTACACCACAAGGTTCTATCGGCGGCTAGACTGGGCCAGGCCACGCCTGCCTCCTGGGTTATATCGTCTCGCCAGCGGCGGAGCGGGTGACCTTGGGCTCGACTCCCATCTGGTGGATACCAGTCTAGTACTCTCTTGCTCCATCTGTTGTCTTTAGCCCTCGCTGTGTGTCCGGCCCATCGCCACTTCAAGCGACAAGCCATTTCCGCTGCGTCCACGATATTTGTCGTTTTACGTATGTCGATGCTCCTTACCCTGTCCTTTATTTTGATGCCGAGTAAGCTCCGTTCGATAGCTCTTTGAAATTTCTGTATCTTTTCTATAATTTCTTTGTTTATTGCCCATGTTTGGCATCCGTAAAGAAGGGTCGGTGTCACTACAGTGTCGATAGCTATCTTTTTCAATGTGATATCTAATTTAGATTTAAAAATGTCTTTATGCGACCAATATGAGTTCCAAGCTTTCTGTATTCTGCGTTCCACTTCATCCACGTAGTGACCACTAAAGGAGACGACCTGGCCTAGGTACTTATATTCGGTCACATATTCAATGTTGGTATTTCCTAAGCGTATGCTCTCCATTTCTCTATTTGTCATAAGGCAAGTTTTTTCAAAGTTCATCTCGAGGCCACATTCTTGACTGTAAAAGTTTAGTGTTTCAATCATATTTTGAAGTTCTTTGTGGTTTTCGGATAACAAAACAATATCATCGGCAAAGCGTAGGTGATTTAAGTACTCTCCGTAAATATAAATTCCCATTTTTGACCACTCTACCTTTCTGAAAATGTGCTCTAAGAGTGAGTTAAAAAGGTTTGGTGAGATGGGGTCGCCCTGCCTGACTCCTCGTTGTATTTCGAACTTGTCTCCTGTTTTATCAAGTCTTACTAACGCTTTGCTGTTTTGATAAATTACTTTCAGGATATTAATATACTTATTATTTATTCCTTGTTCATTTAAAGCGGTCCAGAGAGCTTGGTGGGATATAGAGTCGAACGCCTTGGAGTAATCTATAAAACACAGGTAGAGCGGTTTACGGTACTCTGTATATTTTTCAATTACCTGTCTGACCGTAAATATATGATCAAGAGTAGAGTAACTGCGCCTGAATCCAGCCTGCTCTTTAGGTTGTTGAAATTCGAGTTCATTCCTTACTCTTGAAAGCATGATGTTTGTAAAGAGCTTGTATGTGCTTTGTAGAAGACTTATTGGACGGTAATTGTTTATATTGAGAGGGTCGCCCTTTTTGTAGAGTAGAGTAATTACAGATGACTCCCATTGTTTAGGTATTTTTTCCTGCGCTACGATTTCGTTAAATAGTTTAGTGAGTATAGGAGTTAAAGGTTCCTTTAGAGCTTTAAGGACATCGTTGGTTAAGTTGTCATCTCCGGGGCTTTTCATTGTTTTTAAAGAGTTAATTGCATGTCGTATCTCGCTTTTCAATATAACTGGGATGTCCTCGTCGCTGTTTTTCGGCTCTTGATTAAGCTCTTGAGTACCAAAAAATGGCCGTATCTTTTCACTGTACAGATTTTGATAGAATTCTGTGGCTGTCTGTATGATAGTATCTCGATTTGTTGTCGATTGTCCTGTTGCTTGTTTCAGTGCCGGGATCCATTGCTTGGCATTATTTATTCTTTTGTAGCCTCTTTTTACCGATCTTCTTTTGCTTAATTCTTCTTTTAGTACATTGTATTTATATTGGTATTTGTTTCTTTTTATGTTCTTTCTGATTTTTCCGTACAGATTTTTGATTTCTTTCTTCTCTGATGTGGATTTATTTGACTTTTCTTTTAGTTCTGTTCTTCGTTTGATTAATTTTTTTACATGATCGCTAATGATGTAATTAAGTTTGTTTTTCTTTTCTAGCGACGGCAATTTGTTGACACATTCTTTAATACTGCCTACCATTTTTGTATAGGCTGCTTGAATGTATATTGGGTCTGGTAGTGCTTCACATTTTTCCAAAAACATATTTTTGAGGCTTTCTTTTTCGATCGGTTGAAATTCGGTTTGTTTTCTTCGAAAGTGTGTTCTTGGTGTGCTTTGTTTGCCATTTAAAAGCAATGTGGCTCGTACTAATCTGTGATCGGTTGGGTGTGCGGTATTAATTACCTCTATGTTTTTTACAGAGTAGATATCCTTTTTTTGTATTATAAAATAGTCGATTTCGTTTTTCGTCTTTCCATTAGGTGATGTCCAAGTCCATCTTGTCTTCAGATTTTTCTTAAAATGTGTGTTAAGTATGTAGAGTTCGTATTCCAGACAGAAGTTTATTAATAAGCTTCCTCTTTCATTTCTAGTTCCGTAACCAAATTGTCCCATTACTAATTTTTCATTTTGTTTTCGTTGGCCGATTTTTGCGTTAAAATCGCCTAGTAGTATAACGTGTGATAGAGTGTTTTCCATTGCGTTTCTTATGTCGGTATAGAACTTTTCGATTTCTTTTTCGGGTGCCTTTTTTGTAGGTGCGTAGACCTGGATAATACTAAATGTCGAGTTTGTGAAATTCAAGTCTAACCGGGCAACTCTATCTGACACGGCGAGGAAATTTTTTATAGTACTCTTTAGGTAATTTTTTAACATAAAACCTACGCCGTTTCTTCCACTTTTATTTCCAGTGTAGAGCATGGTGTAATTGTCATATTCTGTTATATGTGTTCCTTTTAATTTTATTTCTGAGAGTCCTAAGATGTCCCATTTTATGTTTTGTACGGCGTTTTCAAGCTCTTCTTGGCGTCCGATTCCTACTAGTGATCTTACGTTTTGCGTTCCAATGTATGTTTCGTGTATGGAGGGTGGTGGTCTACGACTCCCGCGGGGACCAGCCGTATTGGGAGAGTTATTATAATGGTTGTTTTGTACTGGTAGATTTTTGTTGATAGAGAGAGGCCCTGGTTCTAATTGCTATGAGTTTTGAGGTATTGTTGGGCAGTCTTCGTGCTCTTGATTACTTTCTGAATCCTGGGGTGGAGTGAACTTAGGCGGCCAGTAAGATGTAATTGTGCTGTTGGTTTTATTCTTTTTGTTGGTTTTATTTGCTTTATCCTTGCTAGAGGATGTGTTCGGGGTCTCTGGAGATGACGACAGATTGCGTTTGTTGTTATTTTGTTGATTAATAGTTTGTGTTTTAGGTTTGTTGTTCAAGATGACAATTCTGTCGTATTTTAACACAGCGTTTTTACCCTCATCTCTCAGCCTTTTGATCTCTCCTGCGAGGGATTTGCGTTTTTCTTGTATTTCGGGAGAGAAATCTTCCTTTATATAATAACTGGTTTTAAGGAGAGTTTTTTTATTTTTTAATATTTGAATTTTTTTTCCAAGTGTGGATAGTGTTATTACAATAGGTCTAATCTTATTTTCTTCTCTTTTCCCCCTTCTAGTTGCTGCTTCTATTTCCAATCTAGATAACTCTACATTCATTGTGTTAGTTATTATTTGTATAATGTTATTTTCAAGTTTTTCGTAGCTCGTCTCCGTCTCTGCGACTCCAAAGAGCAAAATATTTTTCTTTCTTATCTCTTTTTCGATATAACTAAGCCTTTTTTCATGTTTTTCAATTTTTTCTTCCAACCCTTTGTGTTTTTGTTCCATTTTTTCAAATTTTTCGTCTAGTCTTTGTACAATTGTGTTTGTTATTCTAGTTTCCATATTCTTGTTATCTGTTTTTAGTTGTTGCATGTCTGCTTGTATTGATTTCAATAGTAGGCTGATTTCCTCCATTTTTGATTTTAGCTCCCTCTTTGGCTTAATTGGTACAACTGTTTCCGATATTGACTCGGTAAAGCGATCAGTTTGTGGTTGCTGGTTTGAGTTCGTTGTGGACAAGTAGCTGAAGTAGTTCGGGAAGATTGTAGAAGATGGCAGCACTAACAGATAGAAATAAGCGCCCTCTAGCGCACTTGTGGAGTACTTCTTGATGTCTGAATGATTTAGCACTTTTTTAGGTTGTAATTATAAGTTTTAATAAAAGTTCGACTGATAAACACTTGTACTGGATTCCCACTTATCGTTTATACTTCACTCGCTTAGTCCTAATATGTAAATGTCAATAACAATCGCACAATAATGTTTGTTAGCACTGTAAACACTTGCAAAGTTTAATGGTTTTTATCACATTTTGGCCAGTTTTTTCACGCTGGTATTATCTAGATACGTTATTTGCACTAATGTTCACAACACAAGTCCATTATTTTGAAGTTTTACACCATTTTAGTAATTTTTACGCAGATTGTATACAGAGCAGTTGTTACTGGGTGCACGCCAGCGCCCTCTCCTAGCAAACAAGGTATAACCCCTAGATGGTCCCATTGTCAGCAAGTCAGGGTCTGATGATGGGATCCTGGAGAAATCGAGGGAACTCTTCAACTATTATAGGCACACCTATAGTGATTTCACTATTTTTTACAGCAACTCGGCCACTTCCTCTTGGAATAGCGGATCCTAAGTGAAGTCGGTTCTTTTTTGTTTTAAATTATATATGTGTAAATTGACATTTGCACGTTTCATAAATCGTTATATAAATTCGAGTTTCTGTTTCCGAGACATTTTCAACATTAACATGTGATATATGTAGCCATACTACTAAAAAAACATGCAGCATGTTCTTTATTTGGAATTCATACCATTTTTATTTTTTAACTATAAATGACCTATAATCTGCCAATAAAGTTACTTGCAAAGTCAATTTAAGAGTCGCCAGGACTCGCGCTCCCATACAAACGTAGTTTTGCTCTCATTTTAAAACGAAAAGCTTTAGAACCACGAAATTTGGCATGGGCATTCTAGTAGTACAGATCTATGTCGGTACTTTGTTTTCGTTGCAAAAAATTGTAATACAAAGAAAATACAGCCAGATATAGATTTACATACAAAACTTATTTTTGCTTTATTTTCTTTGTATTACAATTTTTAGCAACGAAAACGAATTACCGACTGCTATCTGTACTGCTAGAATGCCCATGCCAAATTTCGTGGTTCTAAATCATGTCGTTTTAAAATGAGAGCTGAACTACGTTTGTATGGGGACGCGAGTTCACGCGAGCGTCCTGGCGACTCTTAAGTCACTTACAGAAATAAAGTAATGATGCCCCGTTTAATTTTAACTAGTTACAAAACGGATTTTTTTTCTTGGATTTAACTATGTTTAACTTCTGGAAATGGGTCAAACAGATTTAGGAAAACGGGCGACTCTTCTAGTGGACACTAGAAAAGTTAGTAAATAAATAAACAAGGGTAACTCACGTCTTTTAAGTCTAATATTGCTCGACATGTTTCGCTCCATAACGAGGAGCTTATTCATGAGCCATTCAATTACCCGTGTTTATTTATTTAATATACTCTGAGTCTCACGGAAGTTTTATGTTTAAAATAGAAAAGTTATAGATTTGGGTATTGACATTATAATTTATAACTACTAATACCAATATAGGTACCTACAGATTTGAAGAAGATTTGCACCTGATGGTTTAACAATAAAATTAGGCTTTAAAGTCCATTAATTTTATAACGTTCACAGAAAAGACGCATAAAAAATCTGCATGACCCTAATCGTTGTTTTCCTTTTTAACCGACTTCAATTCCATTGAGGAAGGAGGTTCTGCATTCGGTTTGGTGTTTTTTCTTATGTATGTTCACCGATTACTCCGAGACCCGTGGTCCGATTTGAGTAATTCTTTTTTTATTTGAAAGGATCTACATTCAAGGTGGTCCCATATTAATATGGTGCTGTTCTGATGATGGGATTCATGAGGAATTGAGGGAACTCCTCAATTTTTAAAGGCACATGTATGGTGATTTGGGTGTTTTCTTAATTGTGTTCTAGAGGAGGAACGCCCTATCAGTGTAAAAGTTAGTCTGGAGCAACTAATATTAAGATGGGGACAAAATGGATCCATCGACTGCATTCCTCAAGGGTCTCCACTGCCGACCGTGCAATGGCGCAAGGTGAGAAATGAAATTTCATTTTCAATTTCAATTTCGTTTATTCTCACACATAAGCTCACAGTAAAGACCAAAGCGCTTACACGGTAAATAAAAATAACAACAAACATATTCAACAAATTCGGAAATAAATCTATACAATACACCTATTAACAAAAATGAGATCATACACCATAAAATATATATCACTTTAGCAACAATTTTGAGATCAATAATAGTAGGTAATACAAATATTTCTAATTAAAACTAATTCATACACAAATGAACAACTAACTCCCAAAAACTCTATTTGGTAGGTACACAGTTTTATTGCTGAATGTACCTAGTAGTATTGTCATGTCAAACTGCGGAAGTATACCAAAATTCAGCTCCATCAGACACCGGGAAGTGGTTGAAATTTAACTTACAAGATTTGATGCACATAATGACATAAATAAACAAATATACGCATATAGTTCAGTCATTATATCCAAAAAATCGACCTTACCCGTGAATAATTAGTTCTTGGATTTTTTTTCGTGGGATCGGGGGGGGGGGGTGGTCACTGAGAGTGTAAATCCAAAAAGTAGACTTAATCAGGCTCCTGCGTATATTATTTCTTGTATAACTTGGCAATTTTTGATTTGACAGTAAAACCGCGAGGACAATAATTGTAGGAAATTTGATTCTCTACATGTTTGGTCCTCACAATTTTTTTCTATAGTCGATATTTTGGAAATTAAATTTGAAAAAAAAAGCGACAAATTCAAAATATTCTCATCTCGTTTATTTTCAACTTTACTTTAAGGCATAAATGAAGACTTCTAGAGAATCAAATTCTGAACAATTTTGGTTCCCACCTTTTTTCCCCAAAAATATCGATCCTAGAAGAAAAATTGTGAGCATCAAACTTGTAGAAAATCAAATTTCCTACAAATTTGTCCTCACGGTTTTACTGTAAAATCAAAAATGGCCGAGTTATTCAAGAAAAACAGTTTTTCGAATATACGCCGCAGGAGCCTGATTCGGTCTACTTTTTGACTTTACACTTCCAGTGACCCCACCAAAAGGGACCTACGAAAAAAAATCCAAGAACTAATTATTCACGGGTCAAAATCTTTAATGACTGAACTAATAGGGGGTCAAGCTAAATAAAACTGTGTAATTAAATTGAGCCGTATATTTTCTCAATTATACATGTCTAATTACATAATAATTATTAGGCTTAGTTTAATCTTATTTATGTTTATATTGTATTTCTAAGCACAAATTACAAATAGTGGCAGATACCTGAGGCCAGTTTTATAAAGCTACAAGTTACAATTTACGCTTGTAGATTGTCACTTGTCTTGTAGCTTTATAAAACTGGCCTCTGCTGGTAAGTGTGTTGGAATCAGCGGCGCTACCGCGAACGTCGATAGTCAAAATATCCTTTTCTCCCTCTCCATGCTATTTCTATATCTATATCTATCTAATTATTGATGACTGACATTTTAATTTAAAGGGAGAAGGTAGAATGAGTAATCAAGTCAGACAAGAAGGCAATAAGCTGATTATAACCTACGCCCAAGCCGAGGATTCAGGGGACTACGTCTGTCGCGCCATTCGGGAAGCTACCAGCGTGTATGAGGTCTTCGCGAGGATTTTGGTACAAGGTAAGGGCACCACGGACAAATTACCGAACTGGTCTTTATATAATTAAAAAAAAATGGTTGCCTGTAAATTCGGTTTACGGACGATAATTTTGCGTGATAACGTCATATAAAATATTACTACTTTTATTTATGAATTGAATATAATTATTATCACTGAATTAATTTGCACTTTATCGCTTTGACAATAGAGGTTGTTATTCAGATATTTATGACCAGGCGGTCATAAATATTGGTCATAAATATCTGAACATGTTTCTCAATCGTATGGCTTGTGGCCATAACGTTACCGTGGAGATCTGCCCACGTAACCGGAACGGAACGTGACACTTTTTCGTGCATGGTGTTCATCCAGTTATAACACAGTTATAAGACGTTATCACGTCAAAAACAGAGCGGTTCCTTATCAAGTTATCATTATCACTTCGACAGCTCAAATACCGCGAGCCATCCGGTTGCCTCATGGACACGCGTCATTGCTTTAACTTAAACTGTCAAAATATTCATAAATTGAAAAATTTTACGATGACATTAAAGTGTACGAACTTTTGGCACGCTCTGCACGTTTGGCATTTTTTTCGCATAATTATCCTCATCATTACCACTTTTTTGCGTATTTTGTACAATCAAAATTAATGTCCTATTTGTACCATCGAGATATATTTCATTTATAGATTATAGACCATATTTCTCCCATTTATCCTCATTAATGTCACGTGCCACCCTATATTTTTTCTTGCGTATTTCTTGCAATCAATATTATTGTCGTCATTATATGTACCGTCATCGTCATTATTAATTCGTTACATTCCAGGTGGACCAACTGTCACCAGACCACCTGTCACTAGACCACCTGTCACCAGACCACCTGTCACTAGACCACCCGTCACCAGAGCACCTGTCACTAGACCACCACAAGTGCCACAACAACAAAACGCAGGAAGTCCCAGAGTAACTGTCAGTGTGAAGCAGATTAGGATACCAATAGGGGGAAGTAGGATTGTCGAGTGCAAGCCAGAGGGCATCCCGCTACCCCGAGTACAATGGACTAAGGTATTTTTTTAGGATTCCGTTTTATGGTAAACGTACTATTGTGGTGAAAAAGTAACCCTTATTGTACGACTCCGTATGTCTGTATTGTCTGTGTGTCACGCAGCCAATGTGCTTCGAAACTACTAGACCAATTGAGCTGAAATTTTATACATATATAATTCGGCAATGCTAAGGCGGCCGTGTACTTACGTTGAACATAAATGCATTTTCAGCATGGAAGGCACTTTTGGGAGGTAAATTTGTAAATTAAAAAAAAATGCAAACAATGCCATTTGATATCAAATCAAAAGGCTTGTTATGAGAATCTCACTGGTTTTTTTTATATTTGTAGGGTCAAGTTTTGATGTTATTAAATTTAATGATAATAATAATATTGAATGTTATCATAGATCAATAACAGAGCGCTGGTAGCCTTGCGGTAAGACGTCCGACTTTCAATCCGGAGGTCTCGGGTTCAAACCCCGGCTCGTACCACTGAGTTTTTCGGAACTTATGTACGGAATATCATTTGATATTTACCAGTCGCTTTTCGGTGAAGGAAAACATCGTAAGGAAACCGGATCTAATCCCAAAAAGGCCTAGTTTTCCCTCTGGGTTGGAATGGAAGGTCCGATGGTAGTCGCTTTCGTAAAAACTGGTGTCTTACGCCAATTCATGGGATTAGGTTTTCAAGCGGACCCCAAACCGGGATAAACGCTAGGATGATGATGTTATCGTAGATCAATAAGTAGCCTTATTGTGCGAGGTGATTTGGTAAGCCATACTAAACAACTTTTACTAGGGGTTAACTACGAAACCACAAAAAAAGACTCATACATTTCAGCCGATCAGACGTCGACGTTTTCGATGGAGATGCCAACATTCTAGGATTTCGGGGATGGTCCCATAGAAAAAGTTGTTCAGTATTACCTAATTGTCTCTCACGATATGGCAAGTTACTAAAAAAACACCTATAGTAGAGTCAAAAGCATCGTGCCGATGTGGCAATAAAGTAAAGCGAGAACGCTGCAACGTAGTAGTAGTAGTAGTAGTAGTAAAACACTTTATTGTACAGGAAAACACAACAGAAATATATAACACAGCAAATATGTACAAAGGTGAACTTATCCCTTTAAGGGACGCAACGTAAAGCGACTGCGACTGCAAGAGTGAGCGAGACGTCTAGCTTAAAGAGTTTCAACTAAATCGGAACGTTGGTTTTGGCTCAACTATAACAATAATCTCAATCCGCAGGCAGAAGGTGGGCTCGGTAAAGGCACCTACCAGAGCGGCAACGCACTTGTTATAACCGACGCGCAGGAGCGAGATCGCGGAGACTACGTTTGCACCGCCGTCGTTCAGAGCACACCTGTCACGAATGATTACCTTCAGGTGGAAATAGTGGGTATGTAGCGCTTATTATTGTTTACGTCACTCTGGACGGTAAGTGAGATTTGCCGCACACGGGCGCAGCGGCAAATCTCACTTCATACCCAGGAGAGGCAAATTGTGTACGAACCACGGGCGGTACTAAAGAAGGCCTCAGATCGCTTGTTTTGGCCCTTACCTTCGGTTCGGGCCACAAATACCCGCGATCTGAGCCGTTCTTTTACCACCCTGTAATTACCACCATTATTGCAACCACTAGTGTAACATCAGTGTACTATCTGTGACAGTGTTGTAAAAGTGTATGAAAATTCATTATATCGGTAACGTAATGAAAATCCATCCTCCTTGACCGCGGTTATCCTCTTCCCCGACTACCGGCACAATCGAGTTGGTCATTGCGGTGCAATGGCGGTCATTCCAATGGTTTCCGAACACGTCATTTAGGATTTATAATAATATGTGTGTAAGTTTTAAGTATGGTAAAAGAGAAGAGAAGTTTGTTGAGAACCATAGATAACAGGAGAGGGAAGATGCTTGGACACCTGCTGCGGCACGATGAGTTTATAAGAAATATCATAGAAGGTAGAGTTGAGGCAGAAAGGAAGCCAGGAAAGCCTAGGAGAGCATACATGGATCAAGTAAAGGAAAAAATAAACGTCGTGTCCTATCAGGCTGTAAAGGAGAAAGCAAATGACAGACAGGCATGGAAATTGCTCCACCGACAAGAGCCTGGCTCTTAAATATATGATGATGAAATAAAGCATATATTATGCAACTGTACGTAATTAGGCCTTGAAACACTCGTGTGATTTTAGTACTTCACCCACCCCAACCCCACTCGTATTTTGGTCGTATTGTGATTTCAGTCTTTTTTCAGTTCAGCAATTCGGGCGTTTCCTCTTGGAAAAGCGGATCCTAAGTGAAGTCGGTTCTTTTTTTGTTTAAAATTATACATATTATGTTTAATTAAAGGTAACGAAGCAACACCGTATCGTCCAGACCAGCTACCAAGACCTCTAGACGTGAATTTGGATGAAGGCAAAGATATCAGGATAAGGTAATGGCTAACTTTTATGATAACTTAAGTGTCATCATTTACTTAATTAACTACTATTATCAAGCAACAATATTATTTAAGGAGGTAGAGACTCAAACAAGATATACTGAAAATATGGCTCATGAGAAAGTAACCTGCTAGTCCTATATACAGGGCGTCCCAAGAGTATGGGACATCAAGGGAAAGTACCTTAAATATCGTAGATCCGATCAGATAAGGACTGCAACGAACTACCGCGTGAACCAAAACTCCAGGCGCGCAAAAGAACGAGGAGAATGGCGCCGGGTGGTAAAGCTTGCCACTAACACATGACAGCCACGACCACTCTGTCAAGAGTGTAACGACGAAGAAGAAGAGATCGTAGCGCGTAGATAGGATATTTCGCTGAAAGAAGATTTTATGTTATTTTTAAAAGTTAGTAATTCTGCATTTAAACATTTTCTAAGAATTACTTGCTTTTCGAACGTCGCCGTCGGCAATAAACAATTTCCTTGAATTTGTTTTAAAAATTTTACGTTGTTGCTTTCTTTTAAAATACTATGTTACTAACTTTTAAATTTTAAGAATTATTATTTTTTATCCATTCTTTCGATAGGCATCATAAAATATATTTGGTATTTTTTTCACATTTGAAGTCGGTTCAATTCCCAGACGAAGCAAGTAATTCTTAGAAAACCTTTAAATGCAGAATTAGTAACTTTAAAAAAAAACATACAGTCTTTTTTCACAAGCGCTGGTAGCCTTGCGGTAAGACGTCCAACTTTCAATTCGGAGGTCTCGGGTTCAAACCCCGGCTCGTACCACTGAGTTTTTCAGAACTTATGTACGGAATATCATTTGATATTTACCAGTCGCTTTTCGGTGAAGGAAAACATCGTAAGGAAACCGGACCTAATCCCAAAAAGGCTTAGTTTCCCCTCTGGGTTGGAAGGTCTGATGGCAGTCGCTTTCGTAAAAACTAGTGTCTATGCCAATTCATGGGATTAGGTTGTCAAGCGGACCCCAAGCCGGGATAAACGCTAGGAAGAAGAAGAGATACAGTCTTTTTTCAGCAAAATATTCCATCTACTTTCCCTTGATATCCCATAGTCTTGGGACGCCCTGTACTTACTTATCATCAACGTTTCAGTTGTGACTTCGATACCGGGGACGACCAACAGATAATAACATGGAGCAGACTCGACCGGCGCCCTCTGCCAAGAAATATTCAACGAAGCGGCAGGGAGCTCATCTTCCAGAGAGTGAGTTTCTATCAACACTCTGGAACCGCCCTGTGCAACCCGAATGGGGTTGGCAACTGTCAACGGTTTGGCCAGATGGCGCCAGCATAGCTGGTACCTGTCACTAGTATTGTTGTATGGGATTTGGCTTAAAGGCTAGCCCATCCAGGTCAGAAAATTCCAAAAAAAAAAACAAGTATTTGACACAATTGGTAGGACTGACAGGTACCAACTATGCTGGCGCCATCTGTAAAAACTTTCGACCGGCCAACCCCATTGATCCACGTTGAACTTGCTTTTTCATCCTCCCCCTCATTTTTCTGTCGACTTCCTATTCTGACGGATCGATATCCGACTAGCCAGTGTGAATGGCAATTTACATGCTCGTTCTTGTTCACATACATACACTGGAAATTGAGGGGGAGCGGAGATCAGTTCGGTTTGCACAGGATGGTTCCCCAACACGTAGGGAGCTTAAATACCGTGAGCCATCCGGTTGCCTCGCGGACACTGAAACTAAGCGTCATTGTAAAATAACACGGTTACACTCACGGCACTTTAGTCACGTCTTGCGACATGTTTCGGAGAGCCTAGCTCTCAAGTAGCACTCATAGTGCTTGAAGATGGAGACCTAGGCTCTCCGAAACATGTCGCAAGACGTGACTAAAGTGCCGTGAGTGTAACCGTGTTATTTTATAATGTTAATATGTCTCACGAAAGTTTAAATTTAATAAGCGTCATTGCTTGTTGTCTAGCACAATATTATCTACATATCATCTGCATATTTGGAATAGTATTAGGTACAGTCCGTGAGCATTTAAAATAACGTTCGTATTCTATAGAAAGAGACGTCGGGTATAAATTAGCGGTGACGCACGGTAAAACAAAACAGCAATATTACCTTCATGTGTCACCGTTGATTTCCGGAGGTTTTTTAATACTCACGTACTGTACAGTAATAATATGAACTTTCGCAAGTGGCTAATTCAATCAATTATTTTACGTGAATAAATTATAGTCTGGCTAGCCATTAAATGTAAAAAGTAATAAGCTATACTCATCTCTTTTTAAAGTGAAACTTTTATTCTGGATCGCCTCAAATTTTAAAGTCTCTCTTCTGCGCGACATGCGTTACATATGTAACGCTGATTCTCGTTTATAGTAAGGTGAGGCTTATTTCATAAGCAATAAGGTTCATGTCATGTTGGCAGTCAACCGCGGTATACAAATCTATATTTCGCGTCTCAGCGTAACTGCAGCGCTGGCAACTGTGGTATGGTATGAGACTTACGAACGAATGGGCGAGGGTTCAAACCCCGTGGGACGAATTATTTTTTTCAATTTTTTTTTAGCGAGGGTACTAGCATAAGAAAGAGATAGTATGACTCACTCTATCCATGTTTGAAGTAAAACATACCCTGACCCTTTCTTACAAACAGGTATCCAGGCAGAACGAAGGTGAATACCTCTGCAAAGTGACCGGAGGCGGTTTCCTACTGCGTCAGTTGTACGTCAGACTGACTGTCAATGCTGTACAACGTCAGACGGTTCAGCCTCGTGTGGCCATCCGCCCGGAGACGTCAAACGTTGTGAGGGGACAGACGCTGAGCTTGGAGTGTGAGGTGATCGCGGGAGATGACGTCCGTACGGCGTGGGAGCGTGTTGCTGGGGAGTTCTCTAGGTAATGTCTGGATGTCAACTAAATGTCATCTCTGGATAATGTAATTGGATCTGGAGCTATAACCAACTTTGAAATTTGTAATTCTAGAGCTAGCCCATACAAAAAATTCCGTAGTTGCAAGCCCATGTAATTACTTTATGAAAAGTCCAATGTAAAGTGAGCTCTGTGCCGCTCCCTGGAATTCCGTAAACACTCATACCTCATTATTTCGAAAAGGACCGATCGCCAAAATGTATATCACTGTGACCTGCTGCTTTAGTGACTCAATATATGACGCGAGTGTTTGCCATAACCACAGGAGAGAGAATAGTATTTCATACAGAATGGCCACGCTCCGCCCCGCCCCGATCGGATTACCTCACCCCGCGGGCCGGCTGGTAGGCCGCTTGGTAGGCCGTCAGTATGGTACGCACACATTGAAGTGTGTACAGACGTGCCGTGCATAGATAGGCGCTCACCAGAGTTCTGTAGTAGCATATCCGTCCTGTTCCAAAACAACGGGAATTAGATTTTGTTTAGACATTTCCTTGCTTTGTATAGAAGGAAAATATACAACAAAAAGCTTGTGTTTTTGCAGTCGCATCGAGAACCGAGGTTCGCAGCTGGTGTTCCGTAACATTGAGGTGGAGGACGCGGGTTCCTACAGATGCATCGCTCGGAACGATGTTGGAGAAACGGCTCTAACTACACAAATTGTCGTCACTGGTATGTCTATAGTCTCTGGTATATGGAAAAATATTGTTCTAGTTTTTATTTCTACCACTTTGTCGGCGTGTTTAATGCACATATTCACACCAAATTTCAGCTTTCTAGTGCTGATCTCTGAACTAAGCTGCGAACAGACAGACGGACATGGCGAAACTATTAAGAGTTCCTATTTGACTACGGAACCCTAAAAATCAAATAAAGAATTCTTTTACCTCATTCGAATGTATTGAAAACAGTTAATAATGGGATTTATTGATTACCGTCGGCTTGCCTAATTTTTAGGCACCTGAGCAGTTTTCCTACAGCTCCGGCTTGCCTAAGAAAAACTTTGACCCACCGCCTGACCGCCACTGAAAGCTATAGTTACTTCAGTATTTTTTACAGTAGCTCGATATTTTGCTCTTTTCTTTAAAATTATGTAGGTACTTATATTATTATTTTCTTATACAGATGACCGTCAACAATCCCCTACTGTTGATGTGGATACCCGGGGCCTGAGGATCCCAAAGGGGGGAAGTGGAAGGGTAGTCTGCAACCCCAAGGGATACCCGCTACCAACCATACAATGGTCCAAGGTAATTTGCATTGCGAAATATTTTAGAATAAGCAGAGATGTCTGCTAAAGATACCATAATACCTGAGGTAGAGTTAAAGATAGAAATAAAAACAAAATGGAAATAAGGTTGATAATGAAGGAAAAATTCGCAGCCACGGATTAGTTTCAGTAGCTCAGTTGTTAAGGCACCGGAATGATATACTGGAGTCGCGAGTCTTGCCCAGGGCAGTAATTCCGTTTTTCCTTACTGATGATAAACGCGCAGAAATATGTGCAGATGGCGTCACAATCGGAAAGACACTAACATCTCGTTGTATATGATTCAAAAATTTCAAATCCATACAGTCTATAGTACACTTCTAGTACCTGAGTGAAGAGCCATTTTATTTAACCTTTTCAATGCCAAGAGCCTTTAAAGTGGTCGAGTACTGTCGTGCCTACCACGCCAACAACCACTAAAGTGGCTATGGCAGACGCTGTCAAAGCAATTTTACTGTTGACAGATAAGGTTTAAATTAGTTTCTCACTAGTTGAGATGTTGGTGTGTATGCCACATTTTGATGCGAGAGAGAAAGCGTTGAAAAGGTTAGTAGTATATTCCACTTTTTTCAATTTGGAAAATTTTAGGTGATTTCGACTCAGAATCGCGAGCTCTTTCGATTTTATTAGGAAAATATATTTTTTTCCCACTCCATTACCATTTTTCTATAGAATTCTTATGGCGGTAACGGAATGGAAGTAACAAAAAATGTATGAAAACTTTGGGACACATCTTGTGGACACAGATCGAAAGAGCTCGCGATTCTGAGTCGAAACGAAATCACCTAAAATTTTCCAAATTGAAATAAAGTGGAATATACAACTTTAAATAAAATGGCCCAAAACGTCAGTAATTGTTTCATAATGGCAGGTAAAAGGTACAATTTAGCTATAATATGTGACTCAAAGAATCTGTGGGTTTTTATCGCCATTTAAACATAATATTTGCTCGTGATCCCTAGATTGCCAGATGTAATAGGGAACGTACTAAATGTTATCAAAATTAGTTTTAAATATATATTCAACATTTCATAACCTTAAAACTTACATGTTTCCTTTTAAGGGTAATGGCGACTTCAGTAGTGCAGTGAGACAAGAGGGAAATGCACTGGTGATAACCAACGCCCAAGATGGCGATACCGGGGACTACGTTTGCAACGGATTGGTGGAGTCTACTTCAGTCTGGACCGCTTACGTGCAAATTGAAATCGTAGAAAGTAAGAACTTTAGTTTTTTTTTTTTATCTTAATAGGCAACAGATTGTATTTTTAAGGTATGTAATTTTTAAACAGTTTCCTAGAATAATACTAAATTTACAGTCCAATAAGTACCGAGCTGCAGAAAAGCTGTTTTTGATTATGATTATAATATTTATTGTAAATCTTATTTAAAGTTACATTCGGTTCGGTAGTGCAGTGAACCTCCATCTATGATGCTTATCTGCAAATTATTGTAGAAGGTAATAATATAAGATATGATAACCAGCACACAAGATTTCAAAAGATATAACCTTTGTAATATTTTATTGCATTGAAACGTAATGTTTTCTATATAGATGTCCCACCACCAACGCCGCCACCATCACAGGGCAGCCCTAGAGTAACAGTCTCTGAGACCCAAGTGAAGATACCCAGGGGAGGAAGCAAGACAGTCGAGTGCATTCCTGAGGGGTCCCCGCTACCGAGACCTCAGTGGATTAAGGTGACGTTTGCGAATTGCCATGTATTTATACTAGCGAGCAACGGACAGTCACTAGACTGCCCGTCACTTGGCCCGCGAGCGAAGAAAGAAAACATCCCGTCTTATTAAGCCATACAGTCTATGGTACACTTCTAGTACCTGAGTAAAGAGCAATTTTATTTAACCTTTTCAACCCCAAGAGCCTTTAAAGTGGTCGAGTACTGTCGTGCCTACCACGCCAACAACCACTAAAGAGGCTATGGCAGACGCTGTCAAAGCAATTTTACTGTTGACAGATAAGGTTTAAATTAGTTTCTCACTAGTTGAGATGTTGGCGTGTATGCCACATTTCGATGCGAGAGAGAAAGCGTAGTTAGTAGTATATTCCACTTTTTTCAATTTGGAAAATTTTAGGTGATTTCGACTCAGAATCGCGAGCTCTTTCGATTTTATTAGGAAAATATATTTTTTTCCCACTCCATTACCATTTTTCTATAGAATTCTTATGGCGGTAACGGAATGGAAGTAACAAAAAATGTATGAAAACTTTGGGACACATCTTGTGGACACAGATCGAAAGAGCTCGCGATTCTGAGTCGAAACGAAATCACCTAAAATTTTCCAAATTGAAATAAAGTGGAATATACTTACAACTTTAAATAAAATGGCCCAAAACGTCAGTAATTGTTTCATAATGGCAGGTAAAAGTTACAATTTAGCTATAATATGTGACTCAAAGAATCTGTGGGTTTTTATCGCCATTTAAACATAATATTTGCTCGTGATCCCTAGATTGCCAGATGTAATAGGGAACGTACTAAATGTTATCAAAATTAATTTTAAATATAAATTCAACATTTCATAGGCCTTAAAACTTACATGTTTCCTTTTAAGGGTAATGGCGACTTCAGTAGTGCAGTGAGACAAGAGGGAAATGCACTGGTGATAACCGACGCCCAAGACGGCGATACCGGGGACTACGTTTGCAACGGATTGGTGGAGTCTACATCAGTCTGGACCGCTTACGTTCAAATTGAAATCGTAGAAAGTAAGAACTTTAGTTTTTTTTGTTATCTTAATAGGCAAAAGATTAGAAAAGGTATGTAATTTTGAAACAGTTTCGTAGAACTAAATTTACAGTCCAATAAGTACAGAGCTGCAGAAAAGCTGTTTTTGATTATGATTATAATATTTATTGTAAATCTTATTTAAAGTTACATTCGGTTCGGTAGTGCAGTGAACCTCCATCTATGATGCATATCTGCAAATTGTTGTAGAAGGTAATATAAGATATGATAACCAGCACACAAGATTTCAAAAGATATAACCTTTGTAATATTTTATTGCATTGAAACGTAATGTTTTCTATATAGATGTCCCACCACCAACGCCGCCACCATCACAGGGCAGCCCTAGAGTAGCAGTCTCTGAGACCCAAGTGAAGATACCCAGGGGAGGAAGCAAGACAGTCGAGTGCATTCCTGAGGGGTCCCCGCTACCGAGACCTCAGTGGATTAAGGTGACGTTTGCGAATTGCCATGTATTTATACTAGCGAGCAACGGACAGTCACTAGACTGCCCGTCACTTGGCCCGCGAGCGAAGAAAGAAAACATCCCGTCTTATTAAGGTCTACAATCCACGACGTTTATAGGTGATTGACGAAAAAATTTAAAATCAAAATATTATATTCTTTATTTGTATACAACGACGGTGGCAAACAAGCATACGGCCCACCTGATGGTAAGCAGCTACCGTAGCCTATGGACGCCTGCAACTCCAGAGGTATCACATGCACGTTGCCGACCCTTTAAAACAGGAGGATTCACTGCGTTGACGTCTAAAGAAACAAGAGAGGTCCCTCGTCATCAACACACTGGGTCCTCTTTGAGCTCCTTGGCAACCTTACTCACCAGCAGGAACACAACACTATGAGTAGGGTCTAGTGCTATTTGGCTGTGGTTTTCTATAAGGTGGAGGTACTTCCCCAGTCGGGCCCTGCTCCAGATTTGAGCAAGATGACATTCGCTGTGCTGTGCCCTACCACACATAGCGAGATGACATTCGCAGTACCCATTACCTCGCTTGAAAAATATGCAATTTTACATTGTATATTATTCGTAAGATAATTAGTTTCTGACATGTGTGGCTACTTCACATACAGGCAGCAGGCAGATTCGGCGACGGAGTAAGACAAGAAGGCAATTCGCTCGTGATAACCAATGCACAAGACAGTGACTCTGACAACTACCGCTGCGCCGCGGTAGTGCAAGGAACCTCCGTCTATGACGCTTATCTGCAAGTTATTGTAGAAGGTAAGATAACCAACACACAAGATTTGAACAGATATAACCTTCGTAATATTTTATTGTATTGAAACGTCTTCTTTTCTATATAGATGTCCCAGCACCAACGCCACCGCCATCACAGGGCAGCCCTAGAGTAGTAGTCTCTGAGACCCAAGTGAAGATACCCAGAGGAGGAAGCAAGACAGTCGAGTGCATTCCAGAGGGGTCCCCGCTACCGAGACCTCAGTGGATTAAGGTGACGTTTGCGAATTGCCATGTATTTATACTAGCGAGCAACGGACAGTCACTAGACTGCCCGTTACTTGGCCCGCAAGCGAAGAAAGAAAACATCCCGTCTTATTAAGGTCTACAATCCACGACGTTTATAGATAAGGTGATTGACGAAAAAAGTTAAAATCAAAATATTATATTCTTTTTTTTTATACAACGACGGAGGCAAACAAGCATACGGCCCACCTGATGGTAAGCAGCTACCGTAGCCTATGGACGCCTGCAACTCCAGAGGTATCACATGCACGTTGCCGACCCTTTAAAACAGGAGGATTCACGGTGTTGACGGCTAAAGAAACAAGAGAGGTCCCTCGTCGTCAACACACTGGGTCCTCTTTGAGCTCTTTGGCAACCTTACTCACCAGTAGGAACACAACACTAAGAGTAGGGTCTAGTGCTATTTGGCTGTGGTTTTCTGTAAAGTGGAGGTTACTTCCCCAGTCGGGCTCTGCTCCAGATTTGAGCAAGATGACATTCGCTGTACTGTGCCCTACCACACATAGCGAGATGTCATTCGCAGTACCCATCACCTCTCTTGAAAAATATGCAAATTTACATTGTATATTATTCGTAAGATAATTCGTTTCTGACATGTGTGGCTACTTCACATACAGGCAGAAGGCAGATTTGGCGACGGAGTAAGACAAGAAGGCAATTCGCTCGTGATAACCAACGCACAAGTCAGTGACTCTGACAACTACCGCTGCGCCGCGGTAGTGCAGGGAACCTCCGTCTATGACGCTTATCTGCAAGTTATTGTAGAAGGTAAGATAATATAAGATAACCAACACTCAAGATTTGAACAGATATAACCTTCGTAATATTTTATTGTATTGAAACGTCTTCTTTTCTATATAGATGTCCCATCACCAACGCCACCGCCATCACAGGGCAGCCCTAGAGTAGTAGTCTCTGAGACCCAAGTGAATATACCCAGAGGAGGAAGCAAGACAGTCGAGTGCATTCCAGAGGGGTCCCCCCTACCGAGACCTCAGTGGATTAAGGTGACGTTTGCGAATTGCCATGTATTTATACTAGCGAGCAACGAACAGTCACTAGACTCTAGAGCTCTTTGGCAACCTTACTCACCAGTAGGAACACAACACTATGAGTAGGGTCTAGTGCTATTTGGCTGTGGTTTTCTGTAAGGTGGAGGTTACTTCCCCAGTCGGGCCCTGCTCCAGATTTGAGCAAGATGACATTCGCTGTACTGTGCCCTACCACACATAGCGAGATGACATTCGCAGTACCCATACCTCTCTTGAAAATAATAAATATGCAATTTTACATCTTATATTATTCCTAAGATAATAAACCTTTATTCATATCATAAGTATGAAACAAACTAATTACAATATGTATAAATATACTTACAAAATTACCTATATAAAACTAAATTAGAATTATAAATAAAACTAAATAAAAATAAAAAAAATATATCTACCTACCAACCAGAGTCATAAAAAGAATACCCCATCCAGCAGCTCCGATTGTGGCATTTGTGGCATAGTCCCCATCACGATAATTAATTAAGATAATTAGTTTCTGACATGTGTGACTTCTTCACAAACAGGAAACAGGCAGATTCGGGGACGGAGTTAGACAAGAAGGCAATTCGCTCGTGATAACCAATGCACAAGACAGTGACTCTGACAACTACCGCTGCGCCGCGGTAGTGCAGGGAACCTCCGTCTATGACGCTTATCTGCAAGTTATTGTAGAAGGTAAGATAATATGAGATAACCAACACACAAGACACTGACTTATGCTTACTCGGCTTACCTACAAGTTATTGTAAAAGATAAGATAATATAACCAAAGTACAAGATAGTGACTGGCAGCTACAAATGCGACGCGATAGTACGGCGCGTTGCTATATGCCCAGGTTACCTGCAATTTGTTGTCAAAAGATAAGATAACCAACGCGGCGTTGTTTTTGAATAACCTTAGCGAATTTTCATAATCCATATTTTTGATAAATTTTGTTTGAATTTTTTTTTTACTTATTTAGTTATTTAAACTTTAATGCAGAAAATACAAAACAAAAAAATATGTACAAATGGCGGACTTAATACCAAATGGCATTCTCTACCAGTCAACCATTGGGCCCAACAGAGACATGTACATAAGGTGCAAAAAGAAAAGTTGAGTTGAATATTATAAAAGGAAGACTTATGCCTACTTACTATAAACTACATTCTACATAAATAAATAAATAAAAAATTATAAATACGTATAATACGTCTTTTGTCTTCTATATGGCGTAAATTATATCACATGTGAGTTTTGTACATAAATATTTTACGCTACACAAATATTTATTGATTTCAGATGAACCAGCTATCGAAGAAAATCAATCATCAAACCAGAACGAGAGGCCTAAAGTAAGAGTGAGCCAGTCGTCATTGGAAATATCAAGGGGAGACAGCAAGACTATAGACTGCATTCCTGAAGGATACCCATTGCCGACCGTTCAGTGGACCAAGGTAGTGGACTAGTGGTTCTGTGAACCGTAAACTTCGGAGAACATTAAATAACGCGACAGCAAACTTCCCCCCTTTCCCCCCATTTTCCCTCCAATCAAAAAAATGGCTCGACAATTTTTGGCAAATAAATCAAGGAACGTACAGTCAAGGAATTTGATTCGCGTACCGTCTTAAGTCTAAATTACTTTCTATTAATGTTTCTTCACTTGCTTAAAGAAATATAAGCCTTATGATATTCTGACATTTCAAGCAATAAATCAACGAAACGGTACGCGAATCAAATTCCTTGACTGTACATGCCAAGTTTCATCGAAATCGGATGAAAAATGCGACCTCTAGACCGACACTGACCAACCAACCAACCAACCAACCAATTCACACACATCAATCTGCCAAATCGTCGTACCAGTGAAAGCGGAGACGTTCGTCGCCTCGCTACGCTCGGCTTCTCAGTCAATAAGGTTTATATGTTATGGGGCCCACTCACTATCAGTCGGCCTGACGATATTGGCCTGTCAGTTGTTCGGAGCTGTCCAATTTTTGTTGTAATTGACAGGCCGATATCGTCAGGTGGACTGATAGTCGGTGGACCCCCTTACAGTTTTAAGTCAAACGTACATCATTGTCGGTTGTCAATAAGGCGTTACTGCTATAAAACTCATTTAGAAATAAACTCTATTAACAACCGAGAATGCTGTACCTTTGATTTGAAAACGTCACACTTTTTTGAAACTTTTCTTTGGTCGATAATCTTTTTCAATCACGTTGGAGATATCGAAAATATTTAATCGAGATCACGGTTGAAGAGATTCGAGAGAGGGAGAGATTCAATCTCCAAATTGCACGAGATCTTGCAGTTTCGAGTAGATATCTGTCAATTCCAAACATAGTTTAAACGCAGGGTAGTTGTGCCTGTTTCCCGTCCAGGTTCAGTTTGTCGTCCACCTGACGATACTGACTAAACCGGTACCTACAAATATGGTAGTTGAGCTTTTAAGGTCAACTTTTCTATTTATTTATAGTTTATTTTTTAATTTAAAATATTCTAGTATATTGGAAGAAGGGTTGACACATCCAGGTAATTTCAATATATTTCAATTCTAAAAATGTATATACCTACCCATTTATTTTTTCACAAACAGAAATCCGGCGAATTCGCCAGTGAAACGAGACAAGAAGGCAACTCGCTGGTGATCACCAACGCCGAAGAAGAAGTCAGGGGTATTTACGTCTGCAGTGCAATTGTGGACGGGGTTGTTGCGTACGCTGATTATGTCACTGTTGAAGTTAATAGTAGCAGTAACAATATTGGTACGTATTTTAATATAACGTGTCCCAAAATTCAACGATAAGCTGGATCCAGAAGACCTGCTCATAACTACTCAAGAAACAAAATCGCAATTTATTTATTTATTTTTTGTATGTATGTTACTCGATATATCCGTGAATCGTGAACCGATTTTCAAAATCTTTTTAGGGTTCCGTAGCCAAATGGCAAAAAACGGAACCCTTATAGATTCGTCATGTCTGTCTGTCTGTCTGTCTGTCCTTCCGTGTCACAGCCATTTTACTCGGAAACTATAAGACGTATCATTATCAAATTTTTACATAAAGTGTATTGTGTGTGCCGCTACTTAGTTTTGTAGAGAAAATGATAAAAAAAATATAGGGGGGGGCACTCCATACATTTAACTAACTGTCAAAAATTTTTTTTGCCAAATATAAACATGATGCACATCCCTCTCTAAAAAAAATATTGAGGTTTTTTTGAACATTTTTTGATTAAGTGGATATTTTCAGAATAATCGCTCCGAAAGTCATAAAAATTGTGTCCCTGTCACTTTTGAACCGTAAGTCCAAAAATTATGAAAAAAATCAAGAAGATATACCATTGAATATTCTTTCAACGAAAATTATTTTGAACATTATCGGTTTAGGTGTTTTTGAGTTATCTCCAAAAAACTACGCACTTAGGCAGATACGACCTTGCGATAATAATTTATTCGATAGTAGCTACTACTCCGACTCGCACTTGGCCGGTTTTTTTTTATCGAACGGGTATAACCCCTAGATGGTCCCATTGTCACCAAGTCGGCGCCTGATGATGGGATCCTGGAGAAATCGAGGGAACTCTTCAACTATTATAGGCACACCTATAGTGATTTATCTATTTTTTACAGCAACTCGGCCACTTCCTCTTGGAAGAGCGGGTCCTAAGTCAAGTCGGCTCTTTTTTTCTTTAAAATTATCTAGTGTCAGCGTTGAATTTTGGGACACGTTTATGTGTCAGTAATTTGGTAAAGGTACTTTGGCGGAAGGCACTTACGTCGTACGTTGTATGTGCCAACCGCCTTTGCCACCGTTTGGTGCAATTTTTGGTGTGTTTTTACCTCTTCGAATAGCTAACTTATCTGCTTATTCGTTGATTACAGACAAGAGCATATGCCAGCTGCAGGCGGAGTCTAAATTCTGCTTCGGCAGCAACTATTACTACGATATTAATGAGCACAAGTAAGTATTTAATAATATTAGTACGAAATTACTGACATTTAAGAATGAACTATTTTACTTTTATTTACCTATTTAATTATCCATTATGAATTCTTGATGCATGTAAATTTCAAAATGTACTTGCTATTTTCGACCACTTGTTGATTGACAATTAAGCTGGGCATAGGCCATAGGTACTATCAGTTGCAGAATTGCATATCCAGTTTATGAATGAATTCATTCATAATGTGGGTATGTAATTTTGCAGCGCGCTTTACCTACTTGTGGAAGACTCGAACGTAAATATGACTCGGTCAATCCGATTATATTCACCACAAGTAGGAGACTAGTATAACTTGACCTGCTTACACATAGCATTCGCGCTTATTCGGTATTCTTACAGCTTAGAAGGTACGTTGCTCTAATTTTCACGAAGCAACGGGTCAGTTTTTTGTGACTAGCAATATCCTTAGAGCACTTGGCTCTCTTGTCTTACTGTACCTTTTTTGTGTGCTAATTGTGATTCTCTGTATTGTATTAGTTAAATGTGAGAGACCAATCCAACATTATGATATTTACAAGTAATATGAACCCTGTAAGGGCACGGCAATGTAGTAACAGGGTGATGATTTTAAAGTCGTGAATCGAAATATGTTTTTCTAACTGTTTTTAAACAACGAACAATTTAATGCCTGACTCTCACCAAAATCATACAAGTTTTTTTTTAAATAATGTTTATATTATATCATTTATTTCTCTTTTAATGGCGGGTTTATGTTATTACACCGACTTATTAAGATATTTAAATTAGTGAATTAAATTGACTCTTTGATTTGAAACTATCATTAGTATAAATTTAGTAATTTATCCTAGCGAAAAATGAGATTTACCTACTTAATTTTACATCAAAAAAATGTTGAGCAGCCGTTTTGATGTTACAATATCACCTTTAAAAGTGACAAAAACATTATTTAAAAAAATATAAAATCTTGTTTGATTTTAGTGACAGTCAGGGCATTAAATTGTTCGTTGTTTATAGAGTTAGAAAAACATATTTCGATTCACGACTTAAAATTCAACCTGTTAGCAAAGCCATTTAATACTTATATGATTACAAATAATAGCAATATATGACTATTGAAGACTATTAGAAGAAAAGTATAGTCAGTGGTAAAAGTTTGTATCAAAAATGAAAATATTAACTAAATAATAATTTCAGATGCGCCTCATACGGTTTGGCAGCCTGCGGTAGCAACGCAAATAACTTCGAGAGCGAAGAGGCGTGCAATCTGGCGTGTGACGGCGTTTAACACGCCATAATGGAGACGCCAGAACGATACCGAGACGCCACATGAATTATAGGCCGAAATACAGTTGTTACAGTCCGTGAGCTCTCAAAAGAACCTTCGGGTTTTAGAAAGAGACGTCGGGTATCAATCAACAGTGACACATGAAAAAGCAGAACAGCAATATTACCTTCGTGTGTCATCGCCGATTCCCGAAGGTTCTTCTTAAGAGGCTGACAAGACCCGATGACCTTCAAATTGACTTTACTTAAACAGTCATATAGCTATAACTACTTGTTTTGGAAAAGTAAAAAAAAAATGTTAATATTCATTATATTTAAAAGAACTTGGTTAATTCCAATACACGATTGGACGAAATCGGCTCGATAGAAAATAATTCCAAAGTTACATCTAAAATTAGCTTAAAACAGTCGCACGTCTTTAGTTTCTTGGCTTATATGTCTGTAATTAAGGACAACATTCCACCACACTAATACTAAAAACTTCGTTGCCTTAAATTTCTCAATTAATGCATAGTTTTTTTTAATTAATCATTTTGCAAAATTTGCAATGAGCTCCAATGCAATGAGCCATACTAATCGTAACGCAGTGTTTCTCTTTCACTCGCGCTGAAAAAGATAGGGAGGGATTTTAGCTCTTATCATCCTCTTAAACCTCACGGACTGTAATTTTACTTACAATAAGTTCAAAGTAAGTTTGGACTTGACAGATAATATTCATCCATTTGAAATTCTACCTTAACATAAAGGAAATAAAGTCCATGTTTAAAACACGGCACCAACTGGTGTGATGCTTGTAAAGTTGGCTTTATGATTATGACAACAAAATGGAGATTCAAGTGTATATAATTTTAAACAAAAAAGAACCGACTTCACTTAGGATCCGCTATTCCAAGAGGAAGTGGCCGAGTTGCTGTAAAAAATAGTGAAATCACTATAGGTGTGCCTATAATAGTTGAAGAGTTCCCTCGATTTCTCCAGGATCCCATCATCAGATCCCGACTTGGTGACAATGGGACCATCTAGGGGTTATACCTGTTCGATTCAAAAAAAAATTTTGAAAATCGGTTCACGATTCACGGAGATATGGAGTAACATACATAAAAAAAAAAAATTATGATAAAAAAATAATAAAATTCAGTCGAATTGAGAACCTCCTCCTTTTTTGAAGTCGGTTAAAAACTCATCTGTCAATCGCAAACTGACTTTAAAGCACCTGTACTGTACGCAAGTGGGACACAGACGCAACTATAGGCAGGGATCGAATACCGGTATTGTTTTCATACAAATTAACTTGTACAGTCGACGTCAAAGATATATTTACACTTTTGCACCTTACTCTATTGTAATAAGGTGCAAAAGTGTAAACATCTTTTTGTCGACTGCACCTATTCATCTTCGGTATCTCGGTTGTTAATAATTTTTCGGATTAGCTGACAGTTTATTATTACCTAAATTATATTTCAGAATATCACGCGAAAATTGCGAAAATCGGACGCTATTTTGATTTTTAGTGATACCAGTAAAGATCCGATTATCCTCCAGCCGCCCAAAGACCTATATAAAGGCTCCCATAAGGGCCGTCGTAGCCAGAATTGCAGTTGAGATGGGGCAATGCTAATTATGATGTATTCGACTGATTTTTTTTTTGTATGTATGTTACTCGATATTTCCATGAATCGTGAACCGATTTTCAATTTTTTTTTTATTCGAACGGGTATAACCCCTAGATGGTCCCATTGTCACCAAGTCGGGGTCTGATGAGGGGATCCTGGAGAAATCGAGGGAACTCTTCAACTATTATAGGCACAACTATAGTGATTTCACTATTTTTTACAGCAACTCTGCCACTTCCTCTTAGAATAGCGGATCCTAAGTGAAGTCGGTTCTTTTTTTGTTTAAAATTATTGTATAACGTAACGTAGCAGATCCTACGGTAGCCGCCCGTAGGTACTATAGTTGCATAGACTGATACAAATGGCATATTATGCGAGAAATCGTATTTTAAACGGGTTTTGTATTTGCTTATCACAACGTGACATATCCGATAAGGGTTTTATTCTAAACAATTACCGTAGAATAAAAGTTACTGAACGGTTGAAAATATTTTATTGTTATATTTCTATATTCATTTGATATTAGTTTATTACTATATATTTGATAACTGACGACTAGATGTTTTATTCTAAGTAATATACATATGAATGGACATAACATTTTAAACCGAAATTATATGTATTATGGTTTTGCCTACAGTAGGCGCAATAAGCCGTACGGGCGATATTGCCCCGACTGGCAATAGCTAGGGTTACACGGACAGATCTGCCCGCCGGGTTTGTCCAGCGGATATGCCTGGCGAAAAGATCCGTCCATGTATGGCGCTATTCAGATGTGTCCGCAGACAAATCCGTGTTCAATTCGCGCCATACATGGACGGATCTGTGCGCCGGGCATATCCGCCAGACAAATCAGGCGGGCCGATTTGTGCATGTATCCCTAACTATTATCTCTAGGTACTTATAACGTTATTTTAATAAAATGGGCCGTTATGTCCTGTGTTTTGTATTTAAGTACCCTTTGAACACATCAAAATAGTTTTTACGTTGCTGGATTAACACATTCACTGCTATATATGCTACGCGCGTAGCGCTACGCCGTAGCCGATAACATGGGTTTCCCCCTATGTAGCGCCGTGATGACAACGTGTCGTCATATGAGGTCAAAAATAAAACGCCGTTCTAACTTTACAGGGCTCTTAATCAGAACAAATGCATGATCCAATATATATATACATACAAGTGTCCGAATATCACAGAATTATATTATGTATTAAACTCTAGTAACTTACAGTAGCAGCCGTCCATAAAATTCGGTTTGCATAGTAACTGGACTACTAAAAAATTCTAATGGCATGAGAGGCAAAAAACTTCATTCAAAAGATGGTGCTGAATTGAAACCAATGATTTCGTAATTTGGAGCTCATTCTGGAGCAAAGTACCGACCTTAAGTACGCACATTTTACGGGACCCTACTGGTTCTACTCTCTCGTCTCCTAGTGATCATGAGACCGGCTCTGAAGGTACGACTTAACAAGGTAACCTATTGGTCTGCGGCGAAGCCTACTGGTCGAAGATCTACTCTCTCTGGCGTAAGATCATGACATGAGAGGCGAAGAGCCCGGTTCAGATGGTGACTGGACGACCAAAGTAGGCACTCTGCTGGCCTGCGGTGAGCGCCTACTGGTCGAAGATCGACGACTTTGCGGAGAACTCCGGGCCTGAGGAAGGGAATTAAGAGTTAGATGTTTTGTACGCGTAGTAGTTTACCCTATTATTCATAAACTTCTGTCACGTCTCAATTAGTTAATGTTTTGTCCTTATCTGTCACTATGACAGCTGGTGTTTGTTAGAAACAGACAAATAAAGAATAAAGGAATTGATGAAAAAAGTGGGTACTGTGTACGTAGTATGTCAAAATTTGATGGTCATATAGTTAGCCTCCATATTTAACCTCGCAGTGTATGAAAAAACAATGTGTGGAATGGAATGACTCACCGCCTGAGGAATCTCCCCCATCTCATGGCCCTCATCCTGCTGTCTCGGTGCTGCACCCAGGAAGCTCCTCTTCTTCCACCCCAGGTAGCCGAGGATTATCAGGAACGCGCCGATGCCCAGCGCACCAAACGTCACCCCAGTGGCTGACGCGGTCGACATGGTATACATGCCTGTAACGTGATTATTAGCACAGATTACATTTATATAGTTATATGAACATACCCCAATTATCATAAAATCGAATTGCTACAATCAAGGCCGTCTTAATACGTGACGGAGTCCTAGGGCACGTAATAATGTGGGGCCCTTCGACTCTTGGAAATCAGGGGCCCTCAGGCGCTCTATTAGGGACAACGATGACTGTAAAAAAACGTCATCTAATATTTTTCGGAGCCCCCCCGAGGATGGAGGCCCTGGGCACGGGCCCCGTGTGCCTTATTGTAAAGACGGCATTGGCTACAATGATTAACGTTCAAGCCGTTCAAGGCGTTTTGTACTTTTAGAACGGAGATTTTAATAGCTTCAATTGAAAATCATTATGTCAGATTCCTTAAGGGGCTACTTTGAAAAATTATAGGTTTTTTCAAACGCTCTAGTGACTAAACGGGAAAAGGGACTGAATTTATTTCCGAATATATATTATTAGACTATATACTCTTGTTTTTGGCACAAGCCGAAACACGATTGCTGAAAGTTGCCTCGATAGAAAAAAAATCCGAAGTTGGGTCCTTTTTCCCCTTATTTTTCTTAGCTTTCGTAAACTATAAGAGATTAAGCAATATAACTAAGTAAAAATATGGTATTATAGTTTATCTAAAAAGTCACAGAAACAAAATTAGACAAAACTTTATAGATTCGCTTATTTATCGTAGTTTAGTCAAAAAGTCTGATCCTTAAGAGCGCTGCGTCTCTTTCTTTCGTGCACGGGAGCCATAAACGTGTTTCTAACGAATGGGCGTGGCTTGTCGGAATCGAGGAACGGCCTTAATCTTCCGCTACTTTTTACTGTTTATCCATATCTCCACCCTCATATCATAGCTCTTAATACCAAGAACGAACCTGATTGGAGAGTATCACTCCAGGTCACTCGATTGGCCGCTGAGCGAGCATACTCAACCATTGCTTTGGTTATTAAATTGGTCCCGCGAGTTGGAGAGTGGCCGCATCCCTTGTTCCTTCCACCCTACCTTGGACTACAAGTATGTATTTCCCTCGGCTGGCTGTAAAACTCACCTTCCACCACTAGCTTTATATTATCCGTATATTCTTTCCCATCAGTCATCCCGGCTCCACAGGTCCATAGCCCGACATCTTCGTATTGTATCTTCCGGATAGTGACCGCACAGTCGCCGCGATCCAAACTCCTGTTTTGGGGAAAGTAGTAGCGGCCCAGGATCGACCTGAAATCGTGCAGATTTTAAGAACAGTGAATGATGAGGATTTTCGAATGTACTTGGAATGCCGCTTGTGTTCAAAATGATATTTGCAAGAGCGTGGCAGATAATTTAAAACACTGACTGATTGATTGCTCTGGTGCTGCTGAGTAAACTTTCGATATTCGAAGTTTTGTTCTCTTATGATAATTATTAACATTATATTAGGACATACAATGTATATATGTACAGTCAACGCAATAAATATGTATACACTATTGCACCTTACTCCATTTTAATAAGATTCAAAAGTGTATGCATTTCGGAGGCGTTGACTGTACTAAAAAACAGTGCGATATTGAACTCGATTTATCTGACTTAAGGTTGATTTTTGCGCGATATATACAAGCAATTAGCGTTCTGACCTTTAAGCCTGATAGTGGAGCCAAATGTCATTAAGTTTCATAATTACTGTCACGACACTCTGCTTTATCTACATTTTTACGCTCTTTTACATACGTTATAGGGGTTAACGGATGATTTGATTTTTAATAACTGAATCAATGTGGTTTAACTCGATTTGGAGGTCCAGAATTTTCAGTCAGAAGTCTGAAGACTGTTTGTCAGAAGTTAAAAGTGGTACCTAACTAACATTATTTACATAACGATATCAGCGCCATCTACACATGTTTTACGCGTTTATCCTTACTTCACGGAGCACTCAATACGCGTCTCATTTTGCCATTTTTTTCTCAACTTACGTCGTATAATTCACAGCCGAGTCGATGGCGAAAGGCGCACCGTTAGGGGGCTCAAACCGGCAGTAGCTCAGCGGCATGTAGCCCTCAGTGGTAGCGCACTCCAGCGTCACATCCTTGTTGTGGACGGCCGTGATGTTACTCTGCACTGCTGCCACCTTGTCCACGACACGGAGCTCGATTTCTTGGAGTAGTTCTACGCCTGTGTCCGAAAATATGCATTCAGATAGTTCATATTAGGTATGTTTCGTTCAAAGGCCACAACTCAATGGTTGCTTAAATTAGTGTATGGCCTCCATACAAATTAAAGCATTTTGTCTATGAATTTTCTTAATTCAGCTCAGGTGTGGTGTCCCTAAAAAGGAAACTTTCTTTTTCACCTCACTAGCTCGGAAAGCCCTTTTTGTTTGTTTAATATCTATTGTGAAAATCGCTTTTTATCCACATGTGGTGAAAGAGTTTTGACATAAGTGACAAGTGGCTTAAGTGACATTTGACAGCTAACAAAACGTAAAACGTTAAAAGTGCAGAATTTTTAACATCGCAATTAATGAATTGCATCGAGTAAAAACACTTAATACAGTCTTACAACTTTATTTTAATTCATAAATATCAGCATTCAACATTAATCTTCATTCTTTTTGTAAAAACGGATAAATTGTTCTGACAGCCGAATAAGTCTACGTACGAACAAAACGCATCTGACATTTAATAAAACCTTTTACGTCAAAACTTTTCATTTCAATTCATCCATCATATCAACGTTAAATATTCGCATGTTTTTCTAGGTTGTTTTGTTAAAAATTAGTGATTCGAGTGATGAAGAAGTATTAAACACCTGAGGAATTACGGGAAACCGAGCAAAATGCACCCTTTCTCTTATTTTCCTCGCTGTAGTGAGGTGAAAAGTTTTGTGTTATACACGGGTGAAAGTTATTTTACGTCTCGTGTATTAAAGCACTCGCTACGCTCAGGATTCTATTTTTGAACCACTCGCTTCGCTCGTGGTCAATAATAGAATCCTTTCGCTAGCTCGTGTTTCAAATAACACTCGCACGTAAAATACAACTTTCACCACTTGTATAACAAATAACTATTTTACCCACCTGTGTGTTTTTTTCCTATGTGGCACCTCCACTCGCCTTCGTCCTGTCCAGTCACTGTGATGGGGATGGCACAGTGCCCGTTCGTCAGTTCGTTACCTGAGAATCTAACAAATAACCCGCTTATTGATAAATGTCTTACAAGCTTTATTTAAAAAACTAGTATCCGCCTCGAGCTGAGAACTCGCGATTTACTTGCAAATGAGTTGACCAATATAACAAGACACTCCTTGATCGATCCTGCTAATATAAGAACTCTTAAATTACAATTATCTATGCTACAACTCCAACTCATGAAGATCAGAAAATCATTAACTAACAACTGTCAGAGTGACAGATAAGGAGAAACGATTATACCGTTTATGAATAGGTAAGCGCCGATCTTTGAAAACTGGCACTAAAAATTAAAATATATATTTTTTTTAATAACGTTGAAGCAGCTGAACCGATTTTGATAAGACATATTTAAAAACCATCGCTAAAAACAAACGTGTGAAGTATATAGGTACCTACTGTAGGTAATATATAGACATAGTCGCCATCAAATATATCGGAGCGGCCAAGATACTCAAAAATATTTGAACAAGCACTTTATCGCCTTGAGAAGAGAGGCGTTCTTCAGATATTTGTGACCACCTTGGCTGCTCCGATATGTCTGATGGCGACTGTACCTATTTTCAAGAAAGGGAGCCGGTATTGTGAGAATGGGCAAGGATAATTTAAGTACCAAGAGTATAATCACGCAGCTTCGATCCTTATTGTACCCTCGACACAGTTAAATTAACCAATTGTGTACCTTAATACAATAGTATAAGGTCTACCAATAGTCAAATGTCTTACTTAGTAAGTATAGTATGTACCTCACGCTCACGCAACTAATAACTGTCTGTTATCATTGCTTCTCTTATCAACTTAAACATTAATGTTTACTGTCAGTGCAATCACTAAGTGTAAAATTGACTTGTTCCAAAAGGTTAGGAAGCTCTTTTAAAACATTATATTACCTAATAAAATAATTAAGTTAAGACAAAGATTTTAAGTTGGCATTCGCTTGGCTCTCTTCGTCAAAAGGGGTCGTATAAGGACCCATTTTAGTTGAATAAGGAATCTATCTCAAAGGAATAAGGTGCAAAAATGTAAACATATCTTTAGCGTCGACTGTGCCTACTACTTTTGTGTGCGGATTTAGCTGTATCTAATACCAAAGTTCCATTGGTACCTTTACCAAAGTAATGAATGACACAGACTTGTGTTCTTTTTCATAGAATATTTATATTTGCGGTATAGATACTTACGAAAATCTCTTCCCGCTTGGGTGCACAAATCCACAATAAGCCATAGGCGTGTCCTGCTCACATTGCATACTTATTTGTTCATTTTCCAACGCCAGAATCTTCACTGCACCGTTCACATTAAACACTCTGAAAGCTGAACAAAGTGTAAAACTTCTCGTCTCACGCTTTTCACGGTTCGGCAACCTAATCCCAAAGTTTTCAGACAGAGGTAAATATATATGTATGCTTATTTTCAACTGAATTGTTTTAATTGAAAAAAATATATAGAGATGATTGAGAGAAAAGTGTCTACGGTTCTCAGATTTATGACGCCATTTGTTATGCATTTTGTATAAATCATTGCCAAAAAAAAAACTATTTTCTTTTTTTTAAATATTAATTTTGATTTTTATTTTATGTCACAAAAATTATGACTTATGAGTAAAAATATATAAAAGTTACACGATTTTCCAAAACAATTTTTTTTCGAAAGCACTTTTTAACAGAAAACTCGGCCTTGGGATCAGGTTGATAGTTTTCTCACTCCGTTTTCACAAGGGACCCTTAGAAAAATCAATATAACTTCACACCACAAACACTATTTTTAAACACGTTACCGTAAACAAAATCTCCGTTTAAAATCACTGTAACGAGGAATAGCAGCCGCGCCGTGCTCATTGTAAGATTTGTAAGTCAGACTGATTACAGATACGTGCTAGCGGCCTACCCTCTCATAGCGTAAATGATGCATTGATAAACTGTGTCATACATATCGGCAGGTCACACACCAACTACTTACTAGGTACACATATACAGGTGGAAAGATCTATCTTTAAGATTTCAAAAGAAAATGCATTCGAGCCAGCTAAAAATTGAATAAAAAACAAAACAGAACAAAAAAAACGAAAATCAAAACCAAAAAAAAACAAAAAATAATCAAAACCGAAACAAAAAAAGAATCCAAAATGTTAATTTAATTTAATTTCTTTTTTAATAAAAGGGAATCGCCTTAAAAAAACAACTCACTGAAAAGCATAAAAGTAGAAAAATCTACTGCCTCAGGCGAGACTCGAACCCACGATTGTGGTATCGTTAGCAGACGTTTGTAGTATGGGGTAGCACATTGTTATCGGTGAATTCTCAATGTAACTTGGGACTCCGATAGCCGGTTAAGAAGTGCAAGATTCCTTCGGCAGATGTTGCTAGGCGTCACCCTAAGACGCATATACAATAAAGGATATGGTGGATAAATTCGCAGTCGTCAGGTAAGTTTCAGTAGCTCAGTTGGTCAGAGCGATGGGCATGTTTCCCAGAGTCGCGAGTTCGAGTCTCGCCTGAGGCAGTGGATTTTTCTACTTTTCCTTTATTCCTAAACATTGTGGTATCGAGCAGACGTTCTGCTTAATACAAAATGAATTGTTAGGTAAGTACGCTAATATTTTCTAATTCTAGACTAAAGATAGTGCTAATTTGCGTACAGATTGGAGAAACTGTTCTAAACAATGGGGCGATTTAAATGAAAAAGACCATTTTTGGACACGCTTTAATTTAGAAACTAAATGTCTGAGAGTGACGACCTGAACATAAATTTCTTTGTTAGTAGTAAACTGATCCTTAGGCCAACCTAATGCATACTGATGACCCGAAGAATACTTACTTTAGAAAAGTTCTTACATGTTTATATGGGGGTTGAATATTTTATTTTTTGTAATATTCACGTCCGTGAACTTTTCATGTACTTAGTCGGTTCATAAGTTCTGTCACTCGGGTTTTGACTGGTGAAATAGGAAATGTTAGCAAATGCTTACTATTTCCATATATGGTTAGAAATTAGAAAGCCTATTTAACAGTGATCAATTCAAAATATTATTTAATGCAAATACTCGTGGTAGTTTTACACAATTCCTTGTAACATTTTAAAAACGCAATAAAAAATCACGTCAAAAACACACGCCCTATTTGAGTTATTAAAATCTTGCATGCTGCATTAGCTTGGTCTTTTAGCTTCATTTTAATATATAATTAACATGGGTTTGACTGACAGACGAAGTCGCGGGCAAAAGCTAGTAATTATATATATACTAGCTGTGCCCGCGGCTTCGCCCGCGTGTATATAGGCGGTTTGGTATTTCCATTTACTATTTCCAGGCCAATATTCTAAAACGTAGGTACGCTTTCTACACGTAAAAAAGTACATTAAATTTGTTAGGGATTAATTGTATCGTAGGTAATAACGTAAGTAACTCACTAAAATGCAGAGCGACTAAACATACGAATGCTAATGGCCGAGTTCTTGTTGCAAAACGTGCTTCGAACAGGGGGCTGATCGCTATGCTATATGGTAAGCGTGTGATAAAAGACGTAAATAAGACGTAACTCAATGGCAATGTCAACAAAGGTCAAATACCAAGTATCGTGTAATCGGTGTAATGCCCAGGCTTGGAGTGTAGCAGCGAAAATTTCTTCGTAGCAGCATAACAGGGCCGGGTAAAATCTCAATGGTGAAGTGTCATAGCGAACCCAAGGATGAGCGGCAATGTATGGGAAGGCTAAATGCCAAGTAGGGACCGGATCAGGCTCGGAACATTGCAGCGAGAATTTCTTCAGCAGCAGCATGAAAGGGGCCGGACAATAAATACTCAATGGGGTTTACTAATGTTTCGACGAAAATTATTTAGCAAATTCTTAACTCCCCGAACCACGTATCCCATATATTTTTGGTCAAATTATTAATTCCCAACTCAACGTTTCGCACTGATATTATTTCCCAATAAATGATTTGATAAATTATTGTTAGACAAATTATTATCTGGGATTTTTTAAAGATGTCAATTTTGTTTTCGTCAAACGTTTGACTGGCATACCTTATTTCATCTCGGCCAAATTATGTACAGGTAAGAATCTCCTTTTCATTTTGATTAATTTATCCAATAAAACATGCCAAAATAAGCATGCTCCATCCGTTTTTAGGGTCATAAAAAAATAACGCTAAACTACCTATCTCTGGGAGCAGTTTCGTTTTTAGGGCCATGAAAAAATAACCCTAACCTACCTATCTCTGGGAGCAGTTTTGTTTTTAGGGTAATAAAAAAAATAACCCTAACCTACCTATCTCTGGGAGCAGTCTCGTTTTTAGGGTCATAAAAAATAACCCTAACCTACCTATCTCTGGGAGCAGTTTCTTTTTTTACGGTCATAAAAAATAACCCTAACCTACCTATCTCTGGGAGCAGCACTAATTGCTACACAATTATTTACCACATAAACGTTGACAATATGTTATTTCCCTTAGCAAATCTTTTGCTACTTACACAATTATTTACCACATAAATTTCGTCGTAATAAAATTTTGCAATATAAAAATTTAGCGAAATAAAAAAATACGAAGTAAAATTATGCCAAGGTTTGGTTTGCGAAATTAAACTTCGGCGAAAAGTTGGTTGCTAAATGAAATTTGACGAAACACACACCCTCAATGGTAAAGTGTCTTAGCGAACCCGAGGGCTGAAGGCCCGAGGATGAGCGGCAATATATGCGAAGGCCAAAACCGCATAGGGCCCAGGTCCGGAACATAGTAGCGAGAATTTCTTCAGCAGCAGCATGATAGAGCCGGGTATAAACTCAATAGTCAAGTGTCTTAGCGAACCCGGGAGCAAAAGGCCCAAGGGAGCAGTAATGTATGCGAAGACCAAAGGCCGAATACCACATAGAGCTCAGGCCCGGAACGTGACAGCGAGAATTTCTTCAGCAGCAGAATGATAGGGCCGAGTACAAACTCAATGGTTTAGTTTCTTGGCAATTAATGGGAAGGCCAAATGCCAATTACCGTTACCCAGGCACGGAACGTCGCAGCAAGAATTTCTTCGGCAGCAGAATGACAGGGCCGGGTATAAACTAAATGGTTAAGTGTCTTTATTGCGAACCCGAGGGTGAGCGGCAATATATGGAAAGGCCAAATGCCAAGTACTGCATAATAGTGCCCAGGCACGGAACGTTGCAGCGAGAATTGCTTCAGCAGCAGCATGAAAGGCACCGGACAAAACTCAATTGCCAAGGGTCTTGGCAATGTATGCGAAGGCCTAATGCCAAGTACCATATAGGGCCCAGGCACGGAACATCGCAGCGAGAATTGCTTCAGCAGCATGATAGGAACCGGACAAAACTCATGGTCAAGTCTTAAGAATAATTTCTTTATTTTATGTAGACACACACATTTTTTGTTTAAATTATAACCTTATAATAGATGTAATTTACAAAGAGAAATGTGGCCTAGGCCTCCAGTGCCCAGGGCTGGGAACGAACCAAATAGATAATTCCACAAATTTAAGTCACATATTAGTGGATGGCAATTATATTTTCACCTCACTAGCTCGGTAAGCCCTTTTTGTTTGTTTAATATCTATTGTGAAAATCGCTTTTTATCCACATGTGGTGAAAGAGTTTTGACATAAGTGACAAGTGGCTTAAGTGACATTTGACAGCTAACAAAACGTAAAACGTTAAAAGTGCAGAATTTTTAACATCGCAATTAATGAATTGCATCGAGTAAAAACACTTAATACAGTCTTACAACTTTATTTTAATTCATAAATATCAGCATTCAACATTAATCTTCATTCTTTTTGTAAAAACGGATAAATTGTTCTGACAGCCGAATAAGTCTACGTACGAACAAAACGCATCTGACATTTAATAAAACCTTTTACGTCAAAACTTTTCATTTCAATTCATCCATCATATCAACGTTAAATATTCGCATGTTTTTCTAGGTTGTTTTGTTAAAAATTAGTGATTCGAGTGATGAAGAAGTATTAAACACCTGAGGAATTACGGGAAACCGAGCAAAATGCACCCTTTTTCTTATTTTCCTCGCTGTAGTGAGGTGAAAAGTTTTGTGTTATACACGGGTGAAAGTTATTTTACGTCTCGTGTATTAAAGCACTCGCTACGCTCAGGATTCTATTTTTGAACCACTCGCTTCGCTCGTGGTCAATAATAGAATCCTTTCGCTAGCTCGTGTTTCAAATAACACTCGCACGTAAAATACAACTTTCACCCCTTGTATAACAAATAACTATTCCACCCTAGGCTGGAAAATAGTATCTGCTCATGAAAATCATGCTTTCCGAACAGGGGGTCGTTCTCGCGTTTCGTGCAAATCGGTGATATTCTCTTGATTTGTAATTTTTATCTTTTTTGATAACTTTTTTGGCGTTTATGAAGAGAGGATTCATTGATTAACATTTTTATGGGAAAGGCACCGTCATAACCTTATTATTTTCTATTTAATGAGACTTCTGGTAATGAACTACGCGCTGGTAATGAAATATGCTGAGATGGTAATGATTGAAAAAGGAAAGAAATGAAAATTCCATGGGATGGTAATTTTTCCAATAGAATGTAATGAAACAAACTCATGAAATCAAACATAAAAGCTGTATTTATTGAAAAAAAAAAACATTCTTAAAAAAAATTACATTAAGAGTGAGTGTCTAAAGCACTGCGCACGAATCAAGCTGACTTGGCCTGCGTACTAGTAGTACACTAGTAGCTACTAGATGGAGTAGCAGTGCAGGTGACATTTCCTCTTACATTTACGGTAACTTTAGGGGGCTTTCGGATAGAGGGCGCAATTGACTTGAGCTTTAAAAAGTTCTTAGGCTGTGCTGCTCTACTAAATAAGTTACTCTATGATAATGACAACTATAAACCAGCTCATGCGTGTCAGAATTCTTTCGCGTACCTACCTATAGTTTTTATGATTAAATTTATCTTAAAGTAATTAGATATTTTAATATTCTTCTTATTTCTTGCCTGAGTTTGGCAAATTTTCAAACAATTCTGCCCGCGTAAATCTAATTACACTCACTTCTATGTAAATAAATGTAATTAGAATTATGTAGGTAGTATCGATTAAAACATTAAATGGTGGACCCCAGAATGTGAAAAGGCAGTGGAAGAGAGAAGGCATCTTAAGATACTAGCGGACCAAGACACCATATGGGTTGCTAAATATGCGACGATGCGCCAAAATTGTAAAAACACCATAAGGCAGGCGAAACGGAAACACCTAGACGATTTGGTATCAAGTATGAAAATATTCATAATAGCATCTGAGACTGGACTCTTTTATCGTGAGGTAAGGGTGACAAGGAAGGGTTGTCAACCTAAAACGCAGGCCCTAATAGATAATGAGGGTAACCTTACATTTGACCCAGAGAAGCAGAAACACCTGTGGAGGAATTATTTTAGTGACCTTCTCAACTGCCCGTTAAGTCAGAACACTTCCATAGCAGCAGAAAGCAATTACGAACCAGTGCGCCCACCATCTTTTGATGAAGTCACCAAGGCGATCATGAGGCTAAAAAATAACAAAGCTCCTGGCATTGACTGACTGCCAAGTGAAGTATGGAAGTATTAAGCCGTACCTCCATACTTCCAGCCCTAACGGGAAAGAGTGTTCCACATAATTCAGCATATCTGGTCGGAAGTGGGTATGTGCCCAGAGCTGTAATGTCCTCTTTGTCGATTTCAGAAAAGCCTAAAGCTAAAAATAGGCTCAATAAAGGAGATGCGCTCTCCCTTAGCTTATTTAACTTGGCGCTTGAATATATCATTAAGAAGGCCACTGTTCCTGATGGCGAGGTAGAGTTAAATGGGAGACATCAGATTGTAGGGTATGCTGGCGATCTGGCACTTATATGGGAGAAACCGAAGCAAGCGTCTGCAGGTCCGCCCAGAAACTAGAGGAAGAAGCTGTAAAGGTTGGCCTACGAATTAACCACGAAAAAACTGAATACCTTTATATGAAGAGATACAGAAACACAAAGATTCGTAGGAAACTTCTCACGGTAGGATATACCTACCTCGTACAAGGGGGTGGATAGGTTTAAGTATCTTGGATGCATCGTTACTGATACTAACCAGAGGGAAGACGAGATACAGGTCCAGACCCAGAGCGCTCTTTGTTGCGCAGCTGCTCTACACAAAGTGTTGGTGGCCAAGCTAATGATCAGAAAGACGAAACTGCGCTTATACAAAACCATTATAAGACCAATATTGACATAAGGACGTGAAGCTTGGACACTAATTCAAAAAGAAGAACAGGCACTGCTGGTGGCTGGGCGAAGAATCTACCACAAAATACTGGGATCCATTCGCAGAGAGGATGGAACCTGGAAGCACCGTAAGAACCAGGAAATTGAAGATCTGGTGTCCGAGCTGAACATCATTGGGGAAACCAAAGCCGCCAGACTCCGATGGCTCAGACACGTAGTTCGTATGGGTGAAGATCGTGCTGTCTGGAGAGCATACTCTGGCCAGCCGCCTTGTCGAAGACCATCTGGGCGTCCTAGGTCCTAGGTACCGCTGGAGAGATGAGGTGCTGAAGGACCTCACCACGCTGGGCGCCTTTGACTGGACAGAGACGGCTGTGAACAGAGAAGCCTGGCGATTTTTAGTGTCGGAGACCACTTTGGGTCGCTGCGCCACTGCAGTAAGTAAGTACTTAAGTAAAGTATAGTATCATTTTTAGTATCCGTTGTGAAAATTTCCTGCTCAGTAGTACCAGATATACATTTTTTGAACTCGTGTTGACCGGATTGAAGTTCTAGGTTTTAGACAAAATTTAGAGTTCTGCCAATCAAATTTAACGTTTGGCAATATTGTGACTTAAGAAGATATTCTGCCGTTTTATTTATGGGTTCTGGTATTTATGGTATGGGTATGGCATTTATGGTTGTATTAGATGAATCTATTTTGCTTGTCTCCAAAAAAGTCTGGTCATCAATTTCGTCGAGGAGTGCAGCATCATCTATATTAATAATGTTTCGAATGGTCGGGGAGTCCTGATTCTGATCATAAGTCGTTGAGTATACGAGTAGGTAGCTTTTCTGTATTTGTTTCATCAAACTTCGGTATTTCACCAGGTATATCGTTTTCAGACTATGAATCCAGACCTGGCACCTCTCTATTAAATTTTTTAACATCAGAAGATTCTTTTGTCGATGCCTTCATTTTCGTTAATTTCTTTGAATGTATAACCTCGAACATAATTATCATTACCTTCTTAATTCATTCATTACCTTCCCTTCTAAAATTGGAAGGAAAAGAAGTGAATGAAACAGATATGAATGAAGTTTTAGTAGTTTTGGCTGCCTAAGTCGATTGATATCTGACCTTCAATTTCCAGAATAAGCCACGTGCAAGGCAACTTAATAACACATATAATAAGTATAATTACAACGTATTACACTTGGTACTTACTGTATAAATCGCTGGATGGCGATGAATTAAAACTCGTACCACACCCCTTTTCGACACCAGAGAATCTACGAAAGTTCGCCAATAGCGACACAAGGGCGTACCCTGCGGTAGCAAGAGGCCAACTGAGCCACGAACGATATATTTTACCGACGGTAGCCGCTATACATCGTCTCTATATACCGAAATATAGATAATCTCTTTCTCGCGGCGGTAATGAAGAAATTGTTGGAACCATACACTTATACGGCTGTAAAATTTTAGTTGTTAGTATCCAGATGCTAATATTATATGATTAAAATCTTAACTTAATTAGTTGTTGATTGGACAAACAACGAGGATTCTATTGCAAATTTTTTGAGGTCAAATTTAAAGCTAAAGTTATACCTTCACGAGTTTCATGTAGAGATGAATGAAAAAAGGGGGTATTTATTACAGATATACAGAAAACTAACACCTTTTACCATTTGCTTTATGGTGATAAATATACCTTAGATCCTATCTAATAACATTGCATTAACAGTTACTCTAAAACATCACAAGGTTTTTGGTAAATCGCATATAATACCGATTTGCACGAAACGCGAGAACGACCCGGAAAAGTATGTGGCACACTCTTATGGCCCTACAAATAAGAGCGTGTCACATAATTTTGTGGCCTTCGTGTAGGAAAAGATACTATTGCCGGTGACTAGACATAACTGGGTTGCAAAATAAATACAATAATTTAAATAAATGATAAGAATGTATTTAATCCTGTTCTATTTCCGAGTTATAATTGTTTAGCGAGTTATGAGTTATGACTTATGACCAATTCGGGTTCTGATCTGATAATACTTCATACAATCACGTTCCTCGTCAATTCAGGTCGTTGATAGGACTAAATCAAAATAGGGTATAAATATTTAGTTAGAGATTGTGGATAGGTACATATAATACGTGTACAATCGACGCAGATCAGTGCACTCAATTAATGAAGAGAGTGATGACTGGTCCCTGCCACCCAAAGTAAACTTTTTAGTGCTTGATACGCTATGTCCAATAATTGACAGAATCGGAAATAACTACCTATTTTACGTAAGTAATGTAACCATACGTGTAGTTTCTGAGTAAAATGGGAGTAAAATGGGTGACTTACGGACTGGCGTAGACCAAAGGGCTACTGCCCCGGGGCCCCAAGCTTAGGGGGGGGGCATAACCTGATTATCAAACCTCTTATTGAATATAAAGAGCTGTGTGTGTATTGTTTTGGGGTCCCAGTTTTTTTTTGCCCCAGGGCCCTTGGTCACCTAGCTAACGCCACTTTAAGACATAAAATAAGGCCGACCAGCGACTACACTAAGTTCTACGTCAATATGGTACTCTCATTGTCACTGCAAAATGGGTGCAAACTCTGTATAACTGTTGCCATTTGATACTAGGCACATGATATATTCTGTACTTTTATTTTATTTAAAGGTTAAAAAAATGGCTTCCCAAGCAGTAAACGCAAATGGCGTGTTGTTTGAAAATGACGCGGAAACTCCAGACCTTTCCCTAGCCAAGGCCCCGGTCCAGGAGGCCAGTAACGAGAAGTGGGACACGGTGTATGTCTGGCATACAATTATCTTTTTCCCGGTTATCTTCCTAGCGGGATTGTATGGAAGCTATTTATTCCTCGTATCGGCGAAATGGCAAACGGATATGTTCGGTAAGCCTTCCTTTTATTGTGTTGGTATTATTTTTTTACAACGGCAACAATACAGTAGACGTATCCTACATAACCATAGATATACCACCCATAGATCTGACACGGAACTAATAATAAATAAAAAATAAATAAAAATCGTTTAATTCAGACCACAGGTGTCCATATGTGATAAGTACAAATTTACAAAAAATACAAAAATACAAAAATACAAAAATGGGTTAGTAAACGGACTTAAAAATTAACTTAAATTACTATGTTAGCTCCTAAACTTAAATGTTGGGAGGTCCAGTGTTTAATTAGGACACTGTCCCATCTCCCAGCAACAACGAACGAATAATACCAAGATAGAACGGGATGGTCTTATTACACTTTCGGATAGATACGGCAGAGAGGTGCTATTTTCGTTGGTCCTTGTCATAGTTTCTATTACCCTCCACGCGTTACTTCTAGCAGTGGAGGGTAACAAACAGATACAATGCGCGATTTCTTCAAGAATTTCTGTGATTGCTACGAGAAAAGCTGTTAGTTTTCCTAGAAAGTTGTGTCGGCTAAGGAAAACATTGGTAAATTGTTCTGTTTTATGCTGTAGAAGTGATTATGGGCATCTATATATCTATCACTTACGGGGGTACACGTGTGCGGGCTCTAGTTAATGCTTGCTTTGAGTACATAACCTTTCTCGAGTCCAATCAGGGGGGTACAACTCAATGTAAATCTGTCAAAAAATTTGAGTTTGACACAACGTATCCGATACGTTTGCATAAGTGCGAAAGATAACTTGTCATGTGTTAAGAAAGGACAACATGATTCGTGACATTACAGAGGTCTCTCTGTATTATACTATTATTTACTCTGTGGTCCAATCGACATGGCCCTGCGGTGTTTAAGTTTAACCTTAAAGCTGTCAAAGAAACCATTGTTGCCAAGATTATTAAATCAATATCAACTAATGCTACTGGGGTCGATGGTATATCCTTGGACAAGTTGATTTTAACACTCCCAAGAACATTAACCATAATCATGGACATAGTCAAATCAATAGAAACAAATGTTTTTCCTTAACTGGGTAATTCCACGAGACTGTAACGTCAGTTACCAATTCTTTCGTGTGTTTTTTGATTAATTCAGCAAAGGTAAGCATTCATATATCTTCCCTATGCCCACAGGTAGATATATGGACACTTAAATTTGCTTAGTTAATCAAAAAACACACGAAAGAATTGGTAACTGACGTTACAGTCTCGTGGAATTACCCAACTGTGGAAAATAGCGACAGTGAAACCTATTACTAAAACGCCCCACACTGCACATTACAAAGACTTGAGGTCAATCAGCATACTGCCTCTCCTATCGAAAATACTTGAAAAGGTAGTTTGTATGCAGCTTACTGGTGGTATTTAAAGTAATAAGATACTCCCGTTGAGACAATCTGGCTTTAGGAATGGACACAGTACCTCCACTGCCCTTCTGGATGTGGTAGATGAAATCTTGTCCTCACAAGATGTAGGCGAAGGGACAATATTAGCCCTTTTGGATTTTTCACGCGCATATGACTCCATTAACACATCTGTATCTGTAGTAATCTGTAGTATCTACTTTTCTATCTAAATTAGCATATTATGGTTTCAGCAACAGCTCGATAAAGTGGTTCGCAAGCTATATGAATAGCCGATCGTAATTTGTTCAAGTAGGGTCGACAACAAAGAGATGTATCCACTTTTGGACCTTATTACAACGCTATAAGGTGAAAAAATGTATACATCTCTTTGTAGTCGACTGTCATGGCGCAGACGGCTTAACCGTAGCGTCGGAGTTACTTCCAGTATCCAGAGGGGTTCCACAGGGCTCTATTTTAGGCCCCGTGTTGTATAGTATCTACACAACATTGTAAATTTCACATGTATGCTGATGATATGATATACAGCTTTTCATATAATTCAAACCCGAAGATACGCAGCAGGCTGTAGATAAACTAAATGAAGACCTGCACCGTATTGATAGCTGGTCTGAAAAGAACAGGGGGGTGATTTTTGAGATTCGAGCACTCGAAAGTGACGTGAAATTATGTTTTAAAAATAAAAGCGATAGAAATTTAAAATAATGATTATTTAAACTATTAATTCCATCCGAAAAAATTGGCTACAAACTTTTGTGTGCGATTATTTTCGAGCTTGAATTTTTTGAATTCGATCGTCCGGCTGTCAAAAATCGGCCCCCAGCTTAGTACTCAACCCTTCGAAATCTAAGTTCCTCGTTTTAGGCTCAAAAAAACAAGTTAACCGAATTACAGCTGCAAATCCCCTTGTAAATATTTCAGGCCAGAATGTGGAGATGGTTTCGGAAGCCCGCAGGCCTGTTCATGGATAGCTCCCTGCACTTTGCACAAACCACATCTTCGAAACTGTCAGAAACTGTTTCTATATAGACTAAAAGTTCTCTACAAGGTGCGTAACTATCTCAGTGTAGATATGCGTGTGAAATTGTGCGATACACTCATCCTGTCTAAAGTCTAAACTCAATTATTCGGATACGGTGTATGGAAACTGCCTACTCTCTCGTACTAAGAAAGTCATACAACGGCTACAAAATGCCTGCGCATGTTTTTATTACCCAATATCCCCACGATCCTACATTACTCCGTATCTAAATTTCAACAAACTTTTAATGGATAGTCGACGTACCCTACACTTTGCCACGCTATTGTTCGGTGTCTGCAACAATAAAAAATCCGCATATTTGCATGATAAGCTGGTCTTCTACTGACTTCGTATCAGACGTACTCCTCGAATTATTTGCCCAGGACACAATACCGCTGCATTTCGTGGCAGCTTTCGTTATGCTGCCACGAAATGCTGGAATAACCTTCCACCACCTATTTGGCAGAGCATTAATATCAATGGGTTCAAGTCCAACCTGAAAATGCACCTTTTATAGTAGGGTGCCCAAGTTGAAGCGGAGAACTCTCCGTAGGACTGAAAAGGTTTATACCAACAAGTGTTATCGTTGGAATTAGCATAAGCTACTGATTATTAAACTATCTTTTGTCACTACATAAAGTGGTGGAATGAGATTTTATGACGTCACGAAGATGGCGCGCGACTTAGTGTTAGATTTTGTCGATTACCTATTTGTCATATGATTGATATTTTTATGCTTAATAAAATATGTATATCTACCTTCAACCAAAAAGTTAAATAAAAGCCAAATTTATTTTTATTTACATTTCTAACACGCATTAATTTACATCATTAATCATGTTAAACTTTATTGCACAATAATAATAAAATAAGTCCAAAAGGCGTACTTAGTGCTTCAAGGCATTCTGTTCTAGTCAACCATAGGGTCAAACAGAAATTTGCTATGGTGTGTGCAGTCAGATAAAAGGATTGTGAAATTATTAGTCTCATATGAGTATCCTAATTTCTAACTCTACACATTCTAAAGAAATATTTGTAGCTAATATATATGTATATGTAGTATATGTGTATATGTAATAATCTTTATCTGTATTTAGCCTTATCATTATATATTTTATCATTAAGTACCTAGTGTATTTTACAGTGTGTTTTTAACATACTGTTTACGCTATTGGGGCAGCTCTTGTAAAACAGTTTTCATCGGGGCCGAAAGAGCACAGCGTGCTATCCTTAAAAGAATGTTAAAGAAACCCTTCCGGTATTCCACACTTTTACTATATAAAAAGTCCGAAGTGTTGACAGTTCGTCAATTTACCTACTCAAAATTGTTGTTGATGCTGATTGTTGCTGATGTATTTGCTTGTGCTTAAGCAAATACTTGAAATGAATAGTGTATCGAATACAGGTTCCGTCCGTGAATACTGCCTTTGCAAAACGATTTGAACCGTATATATCTCGTTTTGTTTATAATTCCGTGACTAGACACTTAGACATTAAAGATAAACCCGTTTTAAAGCCAAACAAGTCATTACAAAAGCAATGGCTAGCCAGCTTAACCTATGAATATACTGAAAATATTATCCAAATCAGAAATAGTTAGACCTTCGTGATAGTCAAAATAAGCTTAGAGTTAATTTCATGCACTTTTACTTAAGTATAGTTATAATAAATTAGCTTAAGTAATATGTATACTTATGTATTGTGTTGGTTGTAGACAACATCATACTTTAAAAAAGATCTTTAATTTGTCAACCGGTTATAGCATATATTGTCATAACATGTGATATTGGTACCCGCGATACAGGCATGCCTAGTGCGTGTATCAAGGTTAACTAACACAAATAGTAACGCTTATTAGTGAATTCATATTAAAAAAAAAAAACATTTATGTTTAGTAATTAACAATTAAAATATTTATTTCTTTGCTGATATTAGATTCTGCTTATATTTATTTATTCATATTTATATTTATTTAAGGAGTTCCAACAGCTAAAATACATACAGAGAAGTTGGGAGTGGACCTTTGATTAAAATAAAGGTGTAGATATGGTACCAGGCGCTCGATCGTGTGCCATCAAATACAGGGTGCTGCCGGAACCTATATTGAATCAGTCGTATGATGGCCACTGAAGCGTCAACGTTGTCAGAGTTTTCAAGAAAATATCCTAAAATCATGCGAAGTGCCTTTTTTCACTGTTTTAATATTTCAAAATATAAAAACAATGCCCACGGTATCACTTTACATTCGTACATACCTACTGTTTTAAATACGTAAAAATATTTAATTTAGCAAAATTTGTCATTAACATTTTTGTTATTGTGTAAGCGACACAGCTAAATAGGCAGTACCCACGCGTAAAACACGTATACCCGAGTGTCACGCCCCTATAGTGGAGTACAACGCCTTTTTAACCTATAAAAATGACAAAACCCACAAGTCCGATTTTATATTGTGCCCCGTTAGAATACCTTAAGTACTAATAATGACAAATATTTTCTAACAATTGTGAGCATTGCGCTAGGCATCTATTGACCAAACTGTTGTAAAATGACAGATGATATGGAAATAGTTGAATGCAATAGTTTGGTAAAGGAAAATGTAATTTGGATAATCTTTTCTTTGTGTTATTAACAAATATCTATATAATACCTAGCGCATCGTCAATAACTGTTAGAAAATATTTTTTACAAATGAAAATCGCACTTGTGAATTATAAAAGTTCAAAACTGTTCCTGTACCGTACTTGTGTCAGCAAATAATGTGCTAATGAAGGCTCAAAACACACCTAGCGGAATTAAGCCAGTTCATAGACAAAATGCTTAAGTTTGTCTATGAATGCTTAAATATGTCTATGGATGCTTAAGTTTGTCTATGGTCTCCATACAAAAATTCAGCTACCATAGAAAACTTTAAGCATTTTGTCTATGAATAGGCTTGATTCCGTTGATTAGGTGTGTTTTGAGCCTAAAAATTGAATTTTTTATTAGTTCTCTTCTCCTATTGCTTGAAACCGTTATCAGGCTAAATTTATGTACAATTATTTATTTATTTTTGAATAGAATGGTATCTATGGTAATGTAATTTTTAACCAGTTACTAGTTTCGACATATTTTTTTATATAACTATAACTGCCATATTTTATTTTTTACTTGAAACATCTGTAAATGAGAAAACAAAACAAGCATCTAGTTTTCTAGGTTAGACATTACCGTCAAGTCTGGCAGCTTTGCCAAGGGTTACTGACTTTGCCACCAGCAGAGTGCATAAGGTAATCCTTTCATACCACCGACAACGTATATTTTTTAGTGTTGTGCCTACTTTTAGTAGAAAATATGGTTATCAATTGGCAAAATTATTATGAATGAGACAACACCACGGCAACCATTTTCTTACCATTTCAGTTCCAAATTCGTCACTCACATAATCATAAAAGTTAGTGCTCAAGAACTTTAAAAAGTTTAGAGTATAAACAACGCATCCAGGTACGTAAATTTTAGATATTATGTTATTTAAATGGTAAGGAATGAATTGATTACCTTATAAATGCCGTAGTGTTTGAATTGAGTCCGATAATTGTTTTGGCAAAGTCACCAGACCACGCCGACTAATATGGGGGGGCAGCTTTGCCATGTTTTGTAGCGGCCTAGGGTTGGTACACAAGCAAAAAATTTAAATTACATTTTTCATAAGATAGATACTTTTTAGGGTTCCGTAGCCAAATGGCAAAAAACGGAACCCTTATAGATTCGTCATGCCCGTCTGTCTGTCTGTCCGTCCGTATGTCACAGCTATTTTACTCATTATTATCGAAGGTTTATTACTCTGCCGAATAGGTGATGGGCATTATTTATAATGCCCGGGCAATTTAATTATTTGAATAGTTATTGTCAAATTGCCTACTCATATTGCATCGGGCATTATGTATAATGACCTATTTATCACTTGGTCCATAACATATACTGAGTGTATGTTTTGTTTAAGTAAAAAAGAAAACTCAAAGTTAACTGTGACATACTTATTTTATTGGTAATAATTACTACATATACCTAAGTGTTTTGTTTCGATAATACTTTTGTTAAGAGGCGACGAGGCAGTTCGTGACGAAGCCCTTTTATAAATGTCTATCGTCAAGTTTAAATAGGTACCTAGGTAATCACAATTATTTACGAGTGGACCTGTGATAGGCCTCTTAAAGAGTTTTCTATGTTTCGTTTTTGATAATATTTTAATTAAGGTGTCTTTTATGTTTTTCCTGAGTACTTATGTAACCTGATTACTCGTATGTAACAAAACAAATAAGTACTTAAATAATTAATATTTTTTCATTTGTGTCAACCCTGACCACTTCACCTGACATTCACTGACTTTCTATGAAATTTTCTTAAATGGGTGATCGACTTTGCCACTTTTGCTGTATTTCTTTATGGAATAATATATCATTAAGGATCAAATTCCAAAATATTGTATCCTAAATACTGAATATTCTTTACTAATATTGTAAATACAACTAAATTACTATACAACGTAAAAATGCAGTTGGCAAAGTTGCCACACGGTATAGGTAACTTTGCCAGTTTTCTTTTTACTCGTAAAACCTTATTATCCGTCATTTAATTTATAAACCATCTTATGTATGCACTCGTTGATAAATATATTATGTGTCGCGTCATTCATACTTCAGTGGTTTCATATGAATTCTGGTTAAAAATGTACTATGACTTTTCAACACCTGTGAAAAGTGGCAAAGTTGCCAGACTTGACGGTAATGTTGATTTTACATGTCAAAACCATTAGAGCAATCATCTTTAAATCCAGATTGTAAATACGTGACACCTCTGGAGTTGCAGGCGTCCATAGGCTACGGTAGCTACTTATCATCAGGTGGGCCGTATGCTTGTTTGCCACCGTCGTGGTATAAAATATAATTCGTAAATGTTTCTAGAAAATATTATTATGATTCGTCAGGTGACAACGAAAACTCAGTTAGTAAATGCAAAAAAATATTAAACTATAGTCGACTTATATGGATAATTACGACTTCTGGGTCGCGTTTTATAAAGTTACAATTTACAATTTCGCTGTTTGCCTCTCTTTCTATCCAATATGTGTGCTAGAAAGAGAGGCAAACAGCGAAATTGTAAATTGTAACTTTATAAAACGCGACCCTGGTAGTAATTGATGAGTTTTGGTTGCCATCCGATTAATGTAAGCAATTATCTTTAATATCAGATAATAAAAACGTCTTCAGTATTTTTTTTTACTTTTTAGGGTTCCGTAGCCAAAATGGCAAAAACGGAACCCTTATAGTTTCGCCATGTCCGTCCGTCCGTCCGTCCGTCCGTCTGCGGTCTAGCTCAGTGACCGTTAGCACTAGAAAGCTGAAATTTGGTTTGGATATGTGCATTAACCAAGCCGACAAAACGGTAGAATAAAAACGCGAAAAATATATTTTGTTAGGGTACCTCCCGTACACGTGAAGTGGGGGGCGAAATTTTTTTTCGTTCCAACCAAGTTGTGTGGGATATCGTTGGATAGGTCTTTTAAAAAGAATTAGGGTCTTCTAAAACAGTTTTTGGATAAAACTAATACTTTCGGAAATAATAATTCCGAAAGTTTAAAACAGGGCGTCCCGTCCCCCCCCCCCCCCATCTAACTTTTGAATCGTGGGTCCTAAAATGTTGAAAAATATGATGAAACTGAGGCCTAATTTTCTCACCTTCAATGAAAACTATATTGAAATAAATCGGTTGAGCCGTTTTTGAGTTATTACTCAAAAACCCATAGTGAAAGGTCGTAAGTAAAAATGACGTAAGCGCCGCCAATTTCCCCGTAAGAAACGACCTTTTGAATTAATGGTCTTAGTTTACGGAACCCTACACTGAGCATGGCCCGACATGCTCTTGGCCGGTTTTTTTTGTAGTTTTTTTACTGACGCTACTTACGACATAGGCATATAATTCTAATTCCTGAGACTTACAAACTGTCCAGTATAAGTGAATCTTTCATACCATTATAACTACTTATGCATAATCAGAGGTCAAACCTTTACATTGGTTTTTTTCAGGGGGGTAACATTACGCACACATATACACTGATGAAAGAGATGTGCGCATACACAATCGTACGCGTGTAAATGAGAAGCAATGATAGATTTTTTGTCCCTCATCGCGTATGCGTTTTTTTTGCCTGCCATCGGGTGTCTGCCATCGAACTGTCACTGTCACTGGCCTAGTTTAGGGTGGCCAGTGCTTTTAAAGTGACTTTACCCATCGAGTTGGGTAATTATTGGGTTACGTAATATTGAAAGTTTAAACTTTAAGTGTGAGTAAAATTATTGAATTTCACGAAAACTCTGACAAACATTTTAATGAATATGTTTTACTAAAATAATTGTTATGTCAGGTAGTTTAGTTAGTAACTAAGACATATATCTAGCTTTTAATTACTTTGAAGGTCGGATTAGGCTGATTAAGTCAGATTGCCCAGATTGAGCTGTCATTTTAGTATCTGGCGAAAAATATAATAATATGAAAACTAGTTTTATGGTAAAATAATGGGGGATTTTCTTTACATGTGGTATCACAAATCTTAGCTGTCAAAATATAACTGTCCCTGTCGGCTATACGCGGATCCTCTGTCTATTCTATGGTAGGTCTATGGTTTTTTTAGTCGTGAGCTTGGTAGGCGATGGGAATTAAAGTACTAGGGCCGCAGGAGCAGGAATAACCCGCCGTTTCTGCTTGTTGCAATATTACCTTCGCTTACAAACGCGTCTCTTTTGACAAACCATTATTGCATTAAAAAGAGAGACCTCTTGATTCGTAACAACTATGCGTAAGCGTATACCTATGCTTTATACTGGTTTTATTTAGACGATCGTTCGTCGCCTATTTCGTTGGATACTGGAATATTTGACTAGAGATTTATTCGTATTGCAAAAATTAGTATACTATTGAATTGATATTTTATTTTGTATCTCCGCCATCTCGCCCGCTTTCATATTGATGCGACAAGGACTTACCATGATTAATATAATTTCAAGATTTAATTTTTTTCTAACCCAAATGACTCTCTTTTCACTTCTACACGGCATTGTTATAAATATGACGATCTTGCTTACACTACTCTAAATGATATTAGTTGGTCTCTGTTACACTTTGTGCAATGCGCAAAATATGGAAATGTCGCTTACATAGAATTTACAAGTGTGTGAGTGCCGGAACACATTTCAGTTCTGTCAACTATGTGAACGTCAGGTATCGTCCTCATTTTACTTTATCAAAGCAGACAACTTAAATATGTTTTAAACTCAAAATCAAAACCCGAAAATATCGGTCCCGCAGGGATCGACTATGGGTAATAATCTCTTTTTCATTCTGGTAAATAGCATGCCCTGAGCTTGAGTATGTCATGTTTGCAGATGATACTTGCGTCATTGTCAACGCAGACAATATAACACAATTAAAACATAATGATAATAAAGCAATGCTCGCTATTACAGAATGGTTTACAGCCAACGGCATCGGCATGCTATTAAACATAGAAAAAACCAACTTAATACACTTTCAATTACGCAATACTTTTACTGATGCGTTAAACATAAAGGTAAATGATATAACTGTCCCTCAAGTAAGTCAAGCTAAGTACCTAGCCTTCATTATTGATGCCGGACTGACGTGGAGTGCTCATATCGATGCGCAATGTAACAGGTTGGCATCGGCCAGCCACGCACTCTCCAGGCTTGCGCATAGCCTATCTACTGAGAAGTGAGAACCTTAAAAAAGCTTACTATGGCTATTTTCACTCCATATTAATTCGGGGTGTAGATATATGGGGGACAGCAGCCGACCGCGAAAGAGTTCCTACTACAAAAGAGGCAGTACGGATAGTAGATAAAAAACCCTTAGACTACCCTGCGCAAGAATTGTTTAAAAAACATAAAATACTTACGTTACCAAGTATCTACATTTTAGGCACCTGTACACACGTAAGGGCAAATCTACACGAATACACACTCGAGTTCCTGTCAGAAGCACCCGACGACACTACCCGATACGCATTCCAGGCTGTCAAAGGTTCGGAAGTCGCTCAGTATCATGGGGGCCAAATTATATAACTTACTACCGAAATCAATACTTGACTCTGCCAGTGACCACATTTTTGTACGTAATCTAAAAAAACTACTCCTAGATAAAGCATACTACAAAATTTATGAGTTTTACACAGAAATGCAATAAATTGTGTGTGAGTAATAGCAATATTAATAATACAAAATTGTACTAAATATAAATAAGTGTAATTAGATAATCTCTGAATATTGTAACCTATTTTTAACTTTTGACATTGAAAATATTATTTTTTACCAATAAATAATCTATCTATCTATCTATCTATCTATCTAGTCCTATGTTTATATGTGGTTTTTTTTTCTCGGTACCGTATGTGCATGTTGTTGCACCGCCTACAACTTATCTGCTCTGCCAGAAGGTTTATTGGTAGAGAATTCTATATCATTAAGTCCGCCTGTGGTACAGTTGTATTTTTCTTTTGTGCATTAAAGATTAAATAAATAAATAAAATTATTTGATGCTCCACAGCGGTCTTCTTGTACATAGCGTCGATGCTGGGCGTCACGGCGGGTACCCACAGGCTCTGGAGCCACAGGTCATACAAAGCTAAATGGCCTCTGCAACTCATTCTAATGATCTTGCAGACTCTTTCGTTACAGGTGAAAATTACAGAGTATTTATTCATGTAAATCCGAACGTAAGTTAATTTTTAACATATTTTTATGCTATACAAAATTAGACTCATCATCATCAATATCATCACCATCAATTATTTAAGAGCGTGGCTAAGATAATAAGACTACATTAACAATAAACCTAAGTACCTACACAATATAAAACTAAAATAAAACGTTAAATAAAAGATGCTCCCCAAGTCGCTTTCATGAGTTATGGTAGGTACTCAAAAGGCTGGCAGCGATACCTTTTTGGATGGCCAGGCTTATCATTTGGCCGAATAGCTGCCAGCCTTCTGGTTACCTACCTGTCGATACATGGCACTTGGAGATCTCTTTGAAAGTATGTTAACTATAAAATGTCTTTCACTCGGTAGCATGATTATTTGCTTCTCATGTTTTGGAACACTCACAAAGCTAATTATGTCGTGTATATTTTGCTAGTATTCTGTGATAAACTGGGTGCGCGACCACCGCATGCACCACAAGTACGTGGACACGGATGCTGACCTGCACAACGCCACGCGCGGGTTTATCTTCTCCCACATCACCTGCCTGATGATGGAGAAACACCCCGAGTACGAGCGCAAGGTCAAGGGGTTAGACCTCAGTGACGTCGAAAGTAACCCCATACTGAGCTTCCAGAGAAAGTAAGTACGAAGAACAACAACCTTTCTCATAGCGAAAAAAGTTAATGCAAATCTCATGTTGAAACTACCTAACTATGACTAATATAGGGCCTTCTGAAAAGAACGCCCACCATTTATTGAACCAAACGTGATTGATTTTAATACATTTTTTTTGTAGTTATCACTCAAAAGAATCAATAATAGCACCCTCACTATTTTTTTTTTAAATAAATACGGTATGGCTTGCACTCATTCGTTTCGACCATGCGGTAACTGTTAGGCAAGTACAGAAAGTATAATTTTATTATGGGTCTTATGTTTGTTAATTAACTGTTTTTGGACTATCCGTATCTCGAACGAAGCCCGCGGTTCGGTTTGAATTATTTATCAGGGGCCGTTTCTCAAAAACTATTTATACTGTAACTTGTAATACCAGCCGGTATCTAGTCACTTAGACGCTTTTTAGCTCGCCAAACGAAGGAAAACTTAGGGGAAATAATTCGTGTATAGCTGAATTTTGGTGAAGTTGTAGATAAAGGTGTCTTACACAACATACTAAAAGTACTCATGGATAGGGGTGCCGCTAACGGGGAGAGGGGGGTGTAAAGGTCCCCTTTTTTGGCTTTTCGTAAATAACTCAGTAGCGGTGGCTCATACGAAAAAATGTTCTTCTACTTAATTAATCCACAAATGATGTTCTACAGAAAAGGTTCTTTACACTTTTTTCCTGAGATCAATGTATAATGAGATTTCGAGGAAATACGATAATCACTTTTAGAAACTTTCGGAGCTTTTATTTACGAAACTATTAGTTTTGTCTAAAAATTGTTTTAGAAAACCCATATTTATATTAAAAGACCTATCCAATGACACCCCACACATTAGGGGTGAATTAAAAAACATAATTTACCCCCCACTTCATGTGTTCGGGAGGTACCCTAAAAAATAATATTTTTTCAGATTTTGTTTTAAAACTTTGTCTGCGTGTTCAAAACACATACTCATACGAAGTTTAAATATTCAAGTACTAACCATCACTGAGCAGGTTGAAGAGGGTATTTTTTTACTTTTTATTTTTTATGCCACGACGGTGGCAAACAAGCATACGACCTGTCTGATGGTAAGCAGTTCCCATAGCCTATGGACGCCTGCAATCAACTTCCTACCCTTATAGTTTTGCTGTCCGTTTGTCCCAGTCTGTCCGTTCACGGCTTTGCGCAGTGATGGTTAGTACTAGAATATTTAAACTTCGTATGAGTATATTGAGTATGTGTTTTGAACACGCAAACAAAGTTTTAAAACAAAATCTGAAAAAAGATTATTTTTTAGGGTACCTCCCGAACACATGAAGTGGGGAGTAAATTCTGTTTATTAATCCACCCCTAATGTGTGGGGTGTCGTTGGATAGGTCTTTTAATATAAATAAGGGTTTTCTAAAACAATTTTTAGACAAAACTCATAGTTTCGTAAATAATAGCTCCGAAAGTTTCTAAAAGTGATTATCGTATTTCCTCGAAATCTCATTATACATTGATCTCAGCAAAAAAGTGTAAAAAACCTTTTCTGTAGAAAATCATTTGTGGATTAACTAGTAGTTCGCCCCGAACTGTGAACTCGCGAATCTTGTGTTTCGCCATAAATGTGCAATAGTAGAATTACTACAAATACCAAAAATAGGTATCGGGTATTTTTTTCTCAACTATAGTTAGGCAAACCATTTCTGTCAGTAGAAAAGCGCGGCAAATTTGAAAAATCGCGGGTTGGCAACACCTGTCTTTATCATTTGTGTTTTATCTGTGGCATGTAACTTTTTAATTTTAAAAAGTTAGTTTTGTTTACTTACGTTTTTAGTTTCAGATGCGTAATTTATTATTTATTAATGTGATGTCTGCCATTTCGCGTGATAAATATGCGTTTTGAAGTTACGCAGTTTTGTATGGAATATCATTTGAAGTTTTTTCTTTCAGTGTATATAAAACGAAAAAATCAAAGGGAAAACTGGTGCCAAATTATAAGTCCAAGAACGTTTGTTGCATAGGATGGTGCTCAATATTGCCACAAAGCGATAAACATGAGATTTAACAAGCAACAAGCACTCCGCTACTTCAGATTTCTATCAAGTTTTTTTGATGTTTTCCTTAATATACTTAAGCGATGTATAAAATAAATAAACACCTAAATCTCACTTGCGTTTATTAACTATACACTTCATACAATAATAAAGCTGAAATACGAGAGTAGTCTTAAAACGAATGACGAAGGCCACGACAGGGAATCATAATTAATACTCGTAGATGTATTACTGAGTAATATGCATTACACTTATATTCGTACAGATTATGCAGTTAATCCGATTCCATTCTAAACTGAAAAGTTGTATTTTCTGGTAGATACGCTCATTTCCTTGCCGGAGCAATGATTTTAATCAATTCAATGTTTGTTTCCTTGCCGGGTTTCAATGCTTTGAACACTTTCAACTGTTGTATTTTGGTTGCATCGCATCATCTCTAATCTTCTGTCCTTTTTATATTTGAAGCTTATTTTAATTTCTTCGCACCTTCTTATTTATTGAAAAGTGATTATTATAGGTACACATATCAAAGTTTCCAATGATTTTATATAATAATGTAGAGTTAAACATGAGTAAATTGACGAAATTACAACTTCAATGACGTACGAGAGCCGCGCCAATGCAGCCAACTCGGAAAAAAATTGGTTCGATGTACGTTGCCGCTTTTCTATGGAGCAATGCTGCTTTTCGATTCGCCCTAGAGTGTTGCCAGGGGGGTACAACTCAAAGTAAATCTGTCAAAAAATTTGAGTTTGACACGACGTATCCGATACGTTTGCATAAGTGCGAAAGAGAACTTGTCATGCGTTAATAAGGGACAACATGATTCGTGACGTTACGTGACATTACAGAGGTCTCTCTGTATTATACTATTATTTACTCTGTGGTGTTGCTATATTTTTGTTTGATGTACATTGCTACTGCGTTCGTTGGCTGGCCAGAGATCTAGGTGAAACTAAACGTCCATATTAAATTGTGCGGTTGATGCGCAAAATTTTACCGCGACGAAATCGCTTCAGATTTGACAGTTTTTGTCTCATCTAAATTTAAATCCACCTCTCACATGCCTCTCACTCTGTTGCTTTGACATGTCGTTCTCATCTGTGCACCACCTATATAGGTTTCGGTCACCATCATTATGCGTCTATGGTAACTCTCTCTAACTAATGTGTTAATGTCAGTATGCTGATGGCCCTAGCAGCCAAAGCTTTAATAAATTTAAAAAAAGTCAGTTGTCAAAATATTTACACCAAAATCAAAATATAATTGAAAATATTTTTGAAATCAATTTAATGTTGCTAATTGTTATGAAACAGTAAGCAGTTAATAAGGATTTGACGAGAGTGTTAATCAATACCTTTCGTTTGATACCAAACTCAACCATACTTGCTCGTAAAAGTAGCAAATAAGATGACCAATGTAACAGGGCCCCTTTACAAAACCTTTTTAGGCCTTTTAATTTCAGAACCCCCGTCTCGATCCAGCTCATATACGAACTCGAAAATTTTGTTGGTCTCTGCTACAACCCCAACAAATTTCATAAAGATCGGAAAATCGTTACTAAAGTTATCGTCGGACAAACTATCTAAATCAAAAAGCCATCCAAATGCCGAGACGTCCCAGTAGCCAGGTTGTTGTTTGTAAGAACGATCTTCGCTTACGCTCCGCTCGTTCGATTAAGTAGAAGAACATTTTTTCGTATGAGCCACCGCTACTGAGTTATTTACGAAAAGCCAAAAAAGGGGACCTTTACACCCCCCTCTCCCCGTTAGCGGCACCCCTATCCATGAGTACTTTTAGTATGTTGTGTAAGACACCTTTATCTACAACTTCACCAAAATTCAGCTATACACGAATTATTTCCCCTATCGAGCAGTTAGTGGGCTTCCTTCGGTGAGCTATTTAATTACAAAAGGCTTCCGCTTGTTTCACAAATTTCAAGCTTATAAACGGGCTCCAAGGGCTCAACTGTCCAAGTTATGGATGGTAGACGTCCATAATTCAAGTGATGGACTCGTGAGTTTCCGACACCCAGACATTGATTGCTAGTATTAGATTATAAAAAATCTATTAATTTCATGTATCTAATCATCAAAAAAATTTGGTAGAGATGTTTTCTTTCTTTTGCACCAAGGAGAAGTTTGCAAAGTTGAGAAATTTTCCATACGCATGTTCTCAGAACTTATAAATGTTACGAATAATAAAAAATCAGGAAGTCGCTGGACACCGCCGTTGTCAATTATTTTACTTGACTTTCTCATTTACGAGTTTATAAAAATAATACTAATAAGAGCTGTATAAAGTTGATGCAGCTTTAAGATCCTTCCTTGGCACGTGTATGAGGCAGTGGACCACAGACCTTCGTCAACCAGGAGGCGGGGATGACCCCCCTGGCCCGCAGGACTTTATAAGGATCGAGCGAGGAATATTTCAGGGCGACAGTCTGAGTCCCCTGTGGTTCTGCCTAGCTCTAAATCCGCTCAGCACCCTGCTGAAGGATTCGGGGCTAGGTTGCCGGCTTCGGAGAGAGGGTGAAGTCATATCTCGCCTTCTGTACGTGGACGATCTCAAATTATTTGCTCCAAATAACCGGGACTTGCTGGAGCTACTGAAAATCACTGAAGTCTTCAGTAGTTCTATCAAGATGGAGTTTAGTGTTGATAAATGTGTGGTTATGCATGTACAGCAGGTGAAAGTAGTAAATTCAACAAATTTACAACTTTCTGAGACAATGACGTTCAGATCTATCTCTGAATCAGAAACCTACAAATACCTTGGTATGTCACAATCGTTGGGTATTGAGGATGTGGGTATTAAACAGGCATTGAAGGAGCGCTTCTTCGGTCGGCTGTCAAAAGTACTCAATAGTCTTTTGTCAGGTGGCAACAAGGTGCGCGCCTTCAACGCCTGGGTGATGCCCCTACTCACATACTCCTTTGGCATACTAAGGTGGACACAGACCGAGCTGGATGCCCTGGATCGGAGGGTCCGTCTATTGCTCACCACATACCGTATGCTTCACCCACGCTCGTCTGTTATGAGATTGTACATCCCACGGAAGTGTGGAGGTCGCGGCTTTTTAAACGCCAAAAATCTCCACAACCGTGAGGTGTACAATCTCAGGAATTATTTCCTTAACAACGAGTGTGGGATGCATCGGGATGTGGTGGCAGTAGATAAGAGCCTCACGCCGCTCTCCTTGGCGAACGAGAACTGGCGCAAACCTGTGGTGCTGAGCACCGAGGATCGCAAGGCGGTATGGAAGAGCAAGGAGCTACACGGGCGGTTCTAGGGGGCCCTCACGGGACCCGACGTAGACCTGCTCGCGTCGGTGAACTGGTTACGATTCGGGGACCTCTTCGGAGAAACCGAAGGTTTTGCCTGTGCAATTGCGGACGAAGTTATCATGACGAATAACTACTCGGTACGGTACGGTCGACATTTGTCGGGCATGCCGCCGTCCCGGAGAGTCACTCAGGCATATCATCTCCGCTTGTGCCGAGAATCAAATTATTTTGCTTCTGCTATTCGGGGCCGAGATAAATCCAAAAAATTAAACATCATTAACTTCGTTTTATATAGATTAGTGATAATTTATATTGAAATTACCATTTAGATAATACAAAATTATTTTATGTATTAATAATTGATACCCACTAAATTCACTATGCGAACGTAATTCTCTTAACTTCTGTTGAGTACTTACGACCAAGTACAGATATCGCTGGCCCAATATTACGGACTTTTATATTTATATTACATTTTCTAGGTAGTTAAAATTAGACTTAGGCGGTTATCACACTGGTGCGGATCCGCATGCGGCGCCGGTGTGCGAGCGAGACAGCGCTATACACATGCAGAGCGCTATCTCTCTCGCGCACCGGCGCCGCATGCGGATCCGTCGTCAGTGTGATAATCGCCTTAATGTCACTATGCCAATGTTGCAATTCGATAAAAGTGAAACAAACAACCCTATCATGCATATTAGACTAGCGATATGTACCGTCAAGTCTGGCGACTTTGCCAAGGGTTACTAACTTTGCCACCAGCAGAGTGCATAAGGTAATCCTTTCATACCACCGACAACGTATATTTTTTAGTGTTGTGCCTACTTTTAGTAGAAAATATGGTTATCAATTGGCAAAATTATTATGAATGAGACAACACCACGGCAACCATTTTCTTACCATTTCAGTTCCAAATTCGTCACTCACATAATCATAAAAGTTAGTGCTCAAGAACTTTAACAAGTTTAGCGTATAAACATCGCATCCAGCCAGGTACGTAAATTTTAGATATTATGTTAATTAAATGGTAAGGAATGAATTGATTACCTTATAAATGCCGTAGTGTTTGAATTGAGTCCCATAATTGTTTTGGCAAAGTTACCAGACCACGCCGACTAATATGGGAGGGCATCTTTGCCATGTTTTGTTGCGGCCTAGGGTTGGTACACAAGCATAAAATTTAAATTACATTTTTCATAAGATATATACTTTTTAGGGTTCCGTAGCCAAATGGCAAAAAACGGAACCCTTATAGATTCGTCATGTCTGTCTGTCCGTCCGTATGTCACAGCCATTTTACTCGGAAACTATAAGACGTATCATTATCAAATTTTTACATAAAGTGTATTGTGTGTGCAGCTACTTAGTTTTGTAGAGAAATTGCTAAAAAAATATTTTTAGGGGGGCACTCCATATGTGTAAGTAATTATCAAAAAAAATTTTTTTGACAAATATCAACATGATGCACATCAATCGATAGGTCTCTAAAAATAATAATGTTCAAATAACTGAGGTTTTTTTGAACATTTTTTGATTAAGTGGATATTTTTAGAAATGATCGCTCCGAAAGTCATAAAAATTGTGTCCCCTCCCCCTGTAACCTTTGAACTGTAAGTCCAAAAATTATGAAAAAAATCAAGAAGATACATCTTTTAATATTCTTTCAACCAAAATTATTTTGAGCATTATCGGTATAGGCGTTTTTGAGTTATCTCCAAAAAACTACGAACTTAGGCAGATACGACCTTGCGATAATAATTTATTCGATATGGTCTAAGAGCTGGCCACGTCAGATGTGACACAATAATGAGAGTTTTGTAATCAGTCCAATCAGATTGCATAACAATCCCTATTGCTAGATCCGGGCATCTGGCAGCTTTTAATGGGTGGAGCACAGAGTGACAGACCAACAAAGTTTTTAAGTTGGAAAAAAGTTATACCGAAACTGAACTGCTGAAGTTGTATCATTTATAGAGAACAGGGCCTATATTTTAACATTAAAATCACAATTATTTGTGATTGGTTTTGTTGTTAACAATTGTATACAGAGTGTATGTTTTGTTTAAGTAAAAAAAACACAAAGTTAACTGTGACATACTTATTTTATTGGTAGTAATTACTACATATAAGTGTTTTGTTTCGATAATACTTTTGTTAAGAGGCGACGAGGCAGTTTGTGACGAACCCCTTTTTTAAATATCTATCGTCAAGTTTAAATAGGTACCTAGGTAATCACAATTATTTACGAGTGGACCTGTGATAGGCCTCTTAAAGAGTTTTCTATGTTTCGTTTTTGATAATATTTTAATTAAGGTGTCTTTTATGTTTTTCCTGAGTACTTATGTAACCTGATTACTCGTATGTAACAAAATAAATAAGTACTTAAATAATTAATATTTTTTCATTTGTGTCAATCCTGACCACATTCACTGACTTTCTATGAAATTTTCTTAAATGGGTGATCAACTTTGCCACTTTTGCTGTATCTTTTTTTGTAATAATATATCATTAAGGATCAAATTCCGAAACTATTGTATCCTAAATACTGAATATTCTTTACTAATATTGTAAATACAACTAAATTACTATACAAAGTAAAAATGCAGTTGGCAAAGTTGCCACATGGTATAGGTAACTTTGCCAGTTTTTTTTTTCCTCGTAAAAGCTTATTATCCGTCATTTAATTTATAAACCATCTTATTTATGCACTCGTTGATAAATATATTATGTGTCGCGTCATTTATACTTCAGTGGTTTCATATGAATTCTGGTTAAAAATGTACTATGACTTTTCAACACCTGTGAAAAGTGGCAAAGTTGCCAGACTTGACGGTACTCGTATTTTGCCATCTCATCTTGCTAACGGCTAACGGCGAGCACTTGCACAGACATAACCTCGTAACCAGGATCATACACCAGCAGCTTGCTCTTCTACATGGTCTTGTGGACCACGAAGTGCCGTACTACAAGTACACACCTGCGCCAGTCCTCGAAAATGGTCGTGCCACGCTCTATTGGGATCGATCTATTATCACGGACAGGACTATTGTAGCCAATAAGCCTGATATCGTGGTAATAGATCGACAGCAACGCCAGGCCATGCTCGTCGACATCACCGTCCCATTTGACGTGAACCTCGTGAAGGCTGAGAAGGACAAATTCAGCAAGTACCTAGACTTAGCTCACGAGGTAACCGCCATGTGGGAGGTTGATTCGGCGATCATTGTGCCGATAGTTGTTTCTGCGAACGGTCTCATAGCGAAGAGTCTCGACCAACATCTTGAGAGACTTTCGCTACGGGGTTGTGGTTGGATCAAGGGACAGATACAGAAGGCGGTAATCCTGGACACGGCGCGCATAATCCGAAGGTTCCTCTCTCTGCGGCCCTGACCACCGGCAGCCTGGGCCTTGCTCCGTTGCCGGCGGCACCCTAGGTTAGGTTTTTTATAATGTTTTTATTGTTTTTGTATGTTTTTGATGTATTTTTGTATTTTACTTTTGTAAAAATATTATAAAAGATCCTAACCTAAGAAAGAAAAGAAATAAAGAAAATACTAATAACATTTTTTTTCATAATTCCTATAGGGAATGTTCTCATTGGCAATTTAATTTAAATTCTCGTGTAAGTTTACGGAAATTTCTGAGTATAACATAACATAACATAACATAAATATTCTTTATTGCACACCTCAAATTAAAGAAACAGAGTATACACAAGTTACAAACAGAAAAGTAGAGGTAAAACAATTGGCGGTCTTATCGCTAAAAAGCGAGTATGTTACTGAATTTTCGAGAATGTTCTGCAACTTGTACATTTCTAAGCTTCGATCAAGGAACGGCATGAACGCGCGCGCGCGCGCGCGCGCGGTGTCATTATAAAAGTATTGAGGGTGGTTGATGCTACTTTGTTCTGCCTGTGTCACACGTCTTTACTCACCGAATGATATGATATTAATTTGTTCCAGATATTACGTCATTCTAGGCTTGCTACTTGGCATCATCCTCCCCACTACGATCCCAGTCTACATCTGGAACGAGACCTGGACAAACGCTTTCTTAGTGGCAGTATGTTTCCGCCTAACTCTGTCCTATAATGCCACTTTCTTAGTCAACTCAGCTGCCCATAAATGGGGATTCAAGCCCTACGACAAAAACATGTTGGCAACGGAGGTTACTTTAGTTTCGTTCGCTGTGCTTGGAGAAGGGTTCCACAATTACCACCACGCTTTTCCCTGGGATTACAAAACGGCAGAAGTCGGCAATGTCGGCATGTTAAACTTCACTACTACGTTTATAGAGTTCTTTGGAAAAATCGGCTGGGCCTACGACCTGAAGACCGTCTCTGAGGACATCATCCAGAAGCGTGTCATGCGGACGGGCGACGGCTCGCACCATCTATGGGGATGGGGTGACAAGGACCAGACTAAAGAAGAGGTGAATGCAGCTGTTAGAATTAACCCCAAAGATGAATAGTTAAACTTGTAGCTGTATGCAACTTGACCCCACTTAAATAAATATATCATATAATCCACTCGGTATAGGTATTATTGTAATATTATAATAATAATATTGAATTCATTCATAAATTGAGTATGCAATTCTGCAGTTGATGGTACAAACAAACTCGCATTACTTAAACTGGAAGTTGGGACGGCCCTTGGTTTGGGATGCCACATGCGTCGATACCCTCGCGCCGTCTCACCTCCCAGGGACATCAGCCAGGGCCGCGGCTGCCGCCGATGCTGCTGAACACCTCAAGCAGCGCAAATACATATGTAGACATCGACAGTGGTTACATGTTTGAGCCGTTTGGGGTGGAGACGCTTGGGCCGTGGCGACCAGGAGCTCACAAATTTTACAAGGAGCTAGCCAAGCGCCTTATTAATGCGACGGGTGACCAGAAGGCTGGGGCATACTTTGCCCAGCGCATCGGTATTGCCGTCCAACGCGGTAATGCCGCCAGCATTCTGAGCACCCTACCGCGTGTAGATCTGATCTGGAGCCCATGTTTTTGACGTGATAACGTTTTATAAATCGATGGAGAACCGACCGCATGTTCAAACAAATGTAGCGTTCCGCTGGGACCACGTGGTCAAAAATTTTCTATTTCGATTGTACTAGGGCATAATGAATACATAGGAGTAGGTGTAAGACCGTAAATCCGCTTGACATCTAATCTAATTTCGTCGAGTCGATCGTTTCAATAAAACCAGTATAAAATAATCTACGATTACGCATACTTGTTACGAATCTAGGGGTCTCTGCAATAATGGTTTGTAAAAGAGACGCGCTTGGTAAGCGACGGTGATTACTGAGGCCCTGGTACTTTAATTTCCATCGCCTAACAAGCGCGCAACTAAAATACACCAATGTAAAGGTGACCTCTGATTATGCATAGTTATAATGGTATGAAAGTTTCGCTTATACTGGACAGCTTGTAAGTGTCGGGAATCAGTTACCCAAAACCTACGATCGTCATTGCCGACTAGTCGGTCGATTAATCGGCAATTTGAAAACCGATTAGTCGGCCGATTGTGTAGTCGGCAAAAACCCTTGTCGGCCCATCTCTAGTTTTCATATTACGTTATCACGCAAAATTATAGTCCGTAAACCGCCTTTACAGACAACCACTTTTTATTTGTAATCATGTTTTAGGTTTTATTATTAGTTAGTTTAGTTTATATGTAGTTTTTGTTTTTATTTTTAAATAAATCTAAATTTGTACCTAACTTACACTATATAAGTAGGTACCTATATTAAAAGGTGCCAATTTTGAAAACTTCCTTTCTTGTTTCATTGTTACAGTGACCTCACACAGACCACACACTTGAGCAGAATTCACCTATCATAGACAAAAAAGCAGAAAAATTAATCTTCCACCTAAATTTCTGTTTATAGGCCCCATACAAAAATTCAGCCACCATAGACAATGTTCCACTTTCCGGCAGATTTCTGTCCATATAGGTTAATAAAACTAATAATAAACTGAATTTCGTGTGCGTATTGCGCATTAGATCCGTTCTAAGGTCAGGTAAGGTAAAGGAAACATAGTTTATTTTGTCCCGGGAAAGGAAAACAGCGAAGGAATTCACATAGATAGGTGTACCCAATGTTTTTAAGGGGTGGGGCATTTTTTAAAGTAATGAAATGAATATTTTTTGTCATTTAATTAATTTTGCCCAAAAATTCTCTGCTTCGGGTCAGAAAGCAGGGTGATGCATCCCACCCCACCCCACCTTACCCCACCGTGGGTATAATAATAATAATACCGCGTTTGCCTATGAATGCAAACAATTTTTTTTTTAATTTTAAACTTACTACCTTTTTCCTCGTAGACGCGTAATAGTATTTTTTTTTCAAATGTAATCAACTTACTTGCTTTTTTCCTTATGTTGGCAGCAATTATTTTAGTTTTGTTATTGTTCCAAACCATATGAATTCAGTTGTTTGTTAGGTTGGCAGTTTTGATTTTCGTTGTAAATTTAGTGTTGTTTTTCTTTTTTACAAGCTTTTATTTAACTCACAGTGTTTGTCAGTATGTGTGTTAGATGTTTAGGTAGAATCTTGTGAGCCAGATTTGAACCAGTTCCTTTCCTGATGTCCGATTGAGCTAAAATTTTGCATACCTGCGTAACTTGGATGACAATACAATATTTTGATACCATCGAGCTGGTCTGATGATGGAGACAGGAGGTGGCCATAAGAACTCTGCCATAAAATATCTCAACCAGGTTGAGTTTAGGTTTGTTAGAAACGCCTCGATGAGTATTCCTTGATTTTCTAAAGAAAAGTACAGTCAGCCACAACATCAGAAGCTGATTTGGTACCTATTTCTCCTAACCGATACTAGAATTAGAATCGTCTTAATAAGTCGCTGTTTGGGCTCATTTGACTTGTACTGGTAAGGAGTTGGGACCGATATCACAAGATGGAGCTCATGCTGAACCCTGGGGGCACCTACTGGATCTCAGGTTTGGGGCAACATAGACTCATGCTGTTTGAGCTCATTCGACTTGTACTGACGAGGAGTTGGGACCGGTATCACAAGATGGACTTCATGCTGAACCCTGGGGGCACCTACTGGATCTCAGGTTTGGGGCAACATAACTAGACTCATGCTGTTTGAGCTCATTCGACTTGTACTGACGAGGAGTTTAGACCGGTATCACAAGATGGTGGTCATGCTGAACCCTGGGTGCACCTACTGGATCTCAGGTTCGGGGCAGCATAGACTCATGCTGTTTGAGCTCATTCGACTTGTACTGACGAGGAGTTGGGACTGGTATCACAAGATGGAGTTCATGCTGAACCCTGGGGGCACCTACTGGATCTCAGGTTTGGGGCAACATAGACTTATGCTGTTTGGACTCATTCGACTTGTACTGACGAGGAGTTGGGACTGGTATCACAAGATGGACTTCATGCTGAACCCTGGGGGCACCTACTGGATCTCAGGTTTGGGGCAACATAGACTTATGCTGTTTGAGCTCATTCGACTTGTACTGACGAGGAGTTGGGACTGGTATCACAAGATGGATTTCATGCTGAACCCTGGGGGCATCTACTGGATCTCAGGTTTGGGGCAGCAGAGACTCATGCTGTTTGAGCTCATTCGACTTGTACTGACGAGGAGTTGGGACTGGTATCACAAGATGGAGTTCATGCTGAACCCTGGGGGCACCTACTGGATCTCAGGTTTGGGGCAACATAGACTTATGCTGTTTGGACTCATTCGACTTGTACTGACGAGGAGTTGGGACCGGTATCACAAGATGGGGTTCATGCTGAACCCTGGGGGCACCTACTGGATCTCAGGTTTGGGGCAACATAGACTCATGCTGTTTGAGCTCATTCGACTTGTACCTACTGACGAGGAGTTGGGACCGGTATCACAAGATGGACTTCATGCTGAACCCTGGGGGCACCTACTGGATCTCAGGTTTGGGGCAGCATAGACTCATGCTGTTTGAGCTCATTCGACTTGTACCTACTGACAAGGAGTTGGGACTGGTATCACAAGATGGAGTTCATGCTGAACCCTGGGGGCACCTACTGGATCTCAGGTTTGGGGCAACATAGACTTATGCCGTTTGGACTCATTCGACTTGTACTGATGAGCAGTTGGGACTGGTATCACAAGATGGAGTTCATGCTGAACCCTGGGGGCACCTACTGGATCTCAGGTTTGGGGCAACATAGACTTATGCCGTTTGGACTCATTCGACTTGTACTGATGAGCAGTTGGGACTGGTATCACAAGATGGAGTTCATGCTGAACCCTGGGGGCACCTACTGGATCTCGGGTTTGGGGCAACATAGAGTCATGCTGTTTGAGCTTATTTGACTTGTACTGATGAGTAGTCGGGACCGGTATCAGAAAATATAGCTCATGCTTAACCCTGGGGGTACCTACTGGATCCCTAGTTTAGGACAACATAGGTTCATGCTGTTTGGGCCTACTGTGACATCCGATGGGTTTATAATTTTGAATGTTCGTTTCGCGAATATTTTAGTAACGTTTTTCTGGTCTTCATGAAATTTGTTGAGGTTGTATCGGTGGTATATAATAAGAGACTTCAATGAGCTGGAATGACCAGGGGGTTCTGGAATCAGAAGGCCTAAAACAGTTTTGTTGAGGTGTTTTATTATAATCGCAAGTTCTTAATTCGAGGCGGACCACCAGTTCTGTTAGATTAGAATAGAACCGTCTAAATAAATAGTATATGATTGTCAAAAGAAAATTATACGTGCATAACTATTATCGAACGAGCGAGTGCAGCGACGCGAAGTTCTATCATTCAACCTGGGACACAACTGTCAGTTTGGGTTTTTAGTAGCTGTTTCTCGAAATTATGAGGTCTATGTTAACTTAATTAGGCTTATTGTTTGCAACTCTAATGTGTCATTAGGGATTTTTCCGTAACATAATGTTCTTTTTGAAATATAAAAAAAATTTTTGTTTTTCAAGAATTTTTAAATTACCTGATATGGTTTAGCGGTCAGAAATAGCATACCCATAAGTGTTTCATCACTATTATGATAAAAAAAACTCAGCATGCCTACCTTGATGCCTATTGCCTACTTTGATATCAGGTAACACACCCAATGACCATTTCTATTAGCTAAAATTAACAAGCAATAAGAAACACAGCGAAACGATGTGTTAGTCGAAATATACAGGCTACGGAACATGTCTCTTAAAAACTAAAAACATAAAAATAAATTTAAATAAAAAACTTTTAAAAACAAGCTTTTATGTGAATGCTCTAAAAAGAGAAAATAAGCTTTTGAGTCAATCAAACTTTTTCTATAGGAATTTTGTACAATTTTATGACATAAAAGCTTGTCGCGAGACTTTCCCGTGTAAAAGAGATTGCACATATTTTAGGTGAAACCATGTAGCCAAGTAATCCTATGACGGTAGTGTAAAATTAATTAAAATATGTAATGTGCCCAGCCCATTATTCATGAATTAAAATTGTAATTATCAATGTATTTCTTAAAAAACAAATTCACGTCAAGTGTTATTTACGTGTTTTGGATGTAGTATATATAGTACATATAAGATAGTGCTACCTGGCGGTTTGTCATTTGTCATTGAGTTAATGAGTTGTTTTTGTTACGCTAGTTGCATCTTTTTAATATGTCAAACGAAAGCGACACAAATTTGCAATGCAATAACAAATCACGAAGTGAATTTTGAAGTCAATAACGAGTTATATGACAATATATTGGTATGTGTCGAAGCCTGTTGACCTACTGTTGTATCTGTCTGACGAAGCCTGCGGCGTGGATTATAAAATTGTAAATCAAATTATTTTTAATGACAATAATTAAATGTACTCAAAGAATAAGTACTCAACATCGGACTGAATGAAACCAATGATTTTGTTATAATATTCAATATTTACATAAGGTTTCCTCGATATAAATGTGCAATCTCTTTTACACGGGAAAGTCTCGCGACAAGCTTTTATGTCATAAAATTGTACAAAATTCCTATAGAAAAAGTTTGATTGACTCAAAAGCTTATTTTCTCTTTTTAGAGCATTCACATAAAAGCTTGTTTTTAAAAGTTTTTTATTTAAATTTATTATCTGTTGGGTTCACAGGGCACCACTGTTAGCAGTTGCTTTTTATCACATAATAACCCTAGGGTCTTTATGAAGAATAGACAAGATAGACTTTTTTGAAATGTCATAAAGACATGCTTTTATAGTCGTTGGCGGGACGATATAATTGACAGATAAAAGTACCGGAGTAGAAAAAGGTATTAAATTGAAATTCATATCAAATACTCAGGTCTGTAATACCTTTCAGCTGTAGCAAAACCAAACTTTTATGTCAACGCAATCAAAAGAACTAGCAATTTAGGGTCACAACAGACCTAGCGGAATTCCTCGCGGAATTAGCGGAAGTAGCGGAAATTTGTCTATGGTAGCGGAAATTTGTCTATGGCTTCCATACAAAAAATCTGCTACCATAGACAAATTTCCGCTACCATAGACAAATTTCCGCTACTTCCGCTAATTCCGCGAGGAATTCCACTAGGTCTGTTGTGACCCTTAAGTTGCATATTTTGGAGCTGAGTACTCGCAAGAAACACAAAATCAAAAGGGTACCTACTTCCCGTAAACTCAGAAACTTGAAACTTGGCACGAAGAAACTTCATATAGCACAGACAAAGGAAAAATTACGAAACGCAGACATTTTTTGTAAAATCATACATAATAGATATTTGTACAACAAGAGAAGAAAGTTAATATTTCGTACCCTTGGTAAAACAAAGCCACATCTGCAAAATGTCTACTTTACAGGAGAGAGGTTTTAAGATTGCATGAGTGAATTTTACTGATAACTTTTTTATTTTCAAAGGAATTGTCTTCAAATTTTGCGTTTTTATCTATATGTATGCAACGAATTGAATGCGTTATATCCGATCTTATTTAATTAATTATTTTGGAAGTTAGTACGACGGATGTGCACTTATGGCTTTGTTTTACCAAACATCAGCCGACGTATCTGCAGATCCGTCGTTATTTCACGAAATACTACATGTAGTATGTGCTCATGTGTCTTTGTTTTATGAAGAACTCTGTGAAACATGTGCATAAACGTCGTTATTTGACAAAAAAACTTCAATATTATGAGGTTGCATTTGAATAAAATAGTAGATTTGTTTTAATTATTAAATAATAGATACAATAATAAAATGAAACAATTATTATTAAATCAATATCAGTATTCAAATCAGCATGACACATGATATTAAAAAAAAAATACTTACTCTATTATATTAACAATACAATAATTTGAACTAGGATAGGATAATTTGACGATAAATATAAGTATATACAATTGTGTTATTTAAAAAAATAAACATAAACATGTAATAATTTTAACTATGTACATATATCCATATTATACATAAAACAACAGTTCTGTGTCTCATACATTATCAAATGGAGATATTTTTTTGGAAAAAGGTCACCAAAGATATAAAATAATTAAAAAAGAACACAAGATGCATTATAGAAAAAAAAAAACCTCGATCAATTAAATAATCAGAATATTACTTGCAACAAATAATTTTGGCACCTCCTTCGCTGTCATATTTCATATTCATCACCATCAGTAAAGTTTGTGCAGGTCTTGAGCGGAAATATTACCAATAACGCTATGTTGGTAGGTACAGTTGTTCATAAAAGGGTACATAAATATTAGGTGCAACCACGCTTCACCTGTTTACATAGGCTTATGAGATCATTGTACAGTCAACGCTAAAGATATACATTTACATAATACCTTACTCTTTTGTAATAATGTGTAAAAGTCAAACATATCTTTGACGACGACTGTGCGTAACGCTACAGGGGCCGATTTATGACTTTAGAGTGCTAGAAATCAAATAAATTAAGCTCAAATATACTCGTACACATAAGTTTGTCATATTTATTTTGGCATGAAATTACTAGGTAATTTAGCTAAATTACCACCAACCATGATCTTAAATTCCTATCGCTGATATTTTTGAAACACCATTATATCATTTTGAACTGAGTTTTAAGTATCAGAGTCAAATGCTAGAATATCAAATCGCCCCCCAGGCAAGGGTTTACTATTGTAGGCTTTTGCTAAAACTATAGGCGCTATATTTTGTAGTCTTGTTCTATAATACTTTCGTAATTTCCAATTAAATTTCAGTCCAAAGGTATCAGTTTTGGTAACAGCTACTAAACTTCTGTGACACTCAACCGGCTTATGTTTTCACCCTGAATATTTTTCTGCCAAAGCCGATCATTAATTGATCTGCAGTCTTATTGTTCAACAAGTGGTATGTTCATGGTCAGGTGGGCCACCACCTGAGAAGTTGTTTCTACTCTACATGGTATAAATAATCCTCAATGACGAGGCTCTTTCAATTACCGAAAGCACACCATCACCTTCAATATCGGCATGCCCAACTTCGAGAAATGTTTGTGATATGATAGGCATAGAGAAAGAACAGCAAAGACTGCTAAATCATTTTCTTGATCTGTAAAAGGCATTGATTGGGGTAACAGATTACTCAAATGAGGTTGGGGACATGGTCTGATAGTGGTGTGGGACGTTGATGAACCTGAACAAATCTACTCACAACGTTTCTGACGCATCTTCGTATTAGATTAATCTGAGTTGTTTCTCGTCTCAAAACTTTAAAAAAAACAGGCGTATTAAAAATCTTATGCTGGTCATGTTCTAAAATCCATTACTTACTATTATCTCCACAACGGCGATAGACAGAAGATGGCATTGGACTAGAGTGTTAACTGTGTCTTGTAGAAAGTTTACAATAGACGTAGCCGAAGAGCAGTCAAAGCTGGAACCTGGTTCGATATGGAGTGCTGTCTGACCCGAAACTGCTACAAAGACCATTTCTTTCATCCAGCTATTATTTCATTCATCTGGTTGGTAAGATAGAAACCTGAAACTTCTACATGCTACATGCTACACTGATGTTATATAACGTAAAAAAAAACAGTGTAACAAGGATGTCATTATTATGACATTAAGTATAGCGGCAACGGCATCCTTCTGTGTCGTATAACATTTTGTAACATCAGTGTAGCAGCAGCATTCATTAAATATGGCTGAATGGTATATATCACTTCTTAGGAATAGGTTCTTTATCTTATCTTCCTCCGAGTTGGTTTTACCGAAATTTTACTCGTCAAATGATATACCCCAAAAATCCACGACTAATTCTGAACTGTACCCAAGAACGATTTAGAAATAAAATTTGCCATTTATCCCTAAGTATAAATAGACAATGAAAAGAAATATTTTAAAAGTAAATTTAAACTTTATCGGCCATGTTTTTTACCAAGCTAAGTTTAATTCGTACAATGTGTGATACTAATAAAAACAAACGGAAGTAAATAAATTTATTGTAAAATAATATTGTAATAGGTAAATGTATGATGTATAATCATATTTATATCATATAAATATAGAATTGTGGCATTGGTACATAAAATATATCTTTTTTGTGGATTCAAACTTTCTGATATCGACGGATCTTAGATTACTACCTAAAATAACGACGCATGTGCACATATAATACCTACCGTATCCGTCAAATAACGCAACATATTGACATACGACTATGAATAGTTCGTGCAACATAATTGTAAGTGAACATACGACCATCAATTTAAGAAACGATAAAAATACTTCAAATTCGTAGTAGAACATTAAGATAATACAATTAACAGCTTAGTAAAGTATTTTTATTAATACGTTAAAAATCAACAAAAAATATCGTATGTGATCATGCGACTGGCAATTTTATTGCAACAATTAAAACTTTATCAGCCGTATGTTCACATGTGACTTTCTTGTACAAGACTATATTTTAATTATTTTAAAAATACTAACCATTGTTATTTCTATTTTGGCATCTATTTTTGTTAATTTTGATCAAGTGCGCGACAAATTCTTATAGTCCGGGAACACTGACGCGACTGACTTTACGACGGCGCGCGCGCCGGACTGCGCTCGCGGAAACGCCGTAAAAGAACGAAGCATACGCATTTGTTGCATTGTTTTACGTCTACTAATTACTTGCGTCGTTTTCCGCTTAAATTATCTCAGAAACTAACAATGTTAAAAATAAAATTCTTTTTGTATGATGTAGAACGCACTGTTTTAAGACTATTTCCGCAATAAAAGCACTTTTGACCTATAGTCACATGTTGCATTATTTTACCAAGGGTGCGATTTGCTTCGAGTGCTAATTTTGAGTCCTGAGCAATCGAAAGATTCTATAATAGAATCACGAGCGTATTTTTCACCTCAGCAGAGAGAACATGGAAAAATACAACCTGAGAGATGCTTAATCCTTCTTCGTCAATTTATTCGCTCGTTTTTTCTTATAATACTTATTCTTACACTTGAGCTTAAAAACCTCAATAATTCGTTAATAACACAAAAATGTTAAATATTTTATAAATATTGAAATATTTGAAATTTAGAATAGGAATTAAAATTAAGTAAAAGATTGAATGACATTTACAATTTTTCTGTCTCTCTCTATTTACTAAGTGTTTCGAATTTGTACCTATTAGATCTCGCCCACGTAATTGGCATTTTAATTCCAACGTCGTCAGTTCAAGGTCATTTTGTCTCACTCAGTGAGCAAAATCGAATTTTGCTCACTGAATTTAGGCAGCAAAGAACCCTCGTTCGAGCTGCTGAGGTGAAAAATATATTTTTTAATTTTAAACTTACTACCTATTTCCTCGTAAACGCGTAGAGGTATTAAATTGAAATTCATATCATATACTCAGGTCTACAATACCTTTCTGCTGTAGCAAAACGAAACTTTTATGTCCACGCAATCATAAGAAGAAACGATCAAATAATTAACAATTTACGATATGCTGACGACACTGTTTTAATAGCAGGCACAGAAGAGGGCCTTCAAGATATCGTAAGCAGAGTTTCATTGCACAGTAAAAGGGTCGGATTGAACATGAATGTCTCAAAAACTAAAGGGATGGTAATATCACACTCACAGAGAATCCGTGTGAACATTCAGGTTGATGGTAATATTTTGGAGAACGTTGATAGGTACAAGTATTTATGCTCGTGGCTCACACACACATGGGAAAGCGATACTGAAATCCGTGCTCGTATCGAAATAGCCCGAGCTTCATTTACGAACATGCGAAACGTATTATGCAGTCGTCAACTCTCCGTCGAACTGAGAACCAGGCTCCTTCAGTGCTACATCTGGCCAGCTAGTTGTTCTGTATGGTTGTGAAGCGTGGACTATGAAAGCTGAGCTCCGCAGAAAAGTTGAAGCTTTTGAGATGTGGTCTGACAGACGCATGCTTCGTATTAGTTGGACGGACAAAGTGACAAAAATGGAGGTTCTACGCCGATTGCGAAAAAACCTAGAACTTGTCCGTACCATAAAGCAAAAAAAGGTGGCTATTATCTCGGACACATAGTGCGTCACGACCAGTATTCTCTTTTGCAGACCATAATGATGGGACAAGTACCCGGAAAGCGTAAACCTGGAGGACGCAATATGTCTTGGCTCCGTAATATCAGGGAATGAACGGGGATAAAGACCGTTGAAGAACTGTTCAGATTAGCACTCGACAAAGATAATTTTAAGAAGCTGACTGCCAACCTTCAGTAATGGAGAGGCACCTGAAGAGAAGAATCATAAGAAACAACAATTGTTATAGGTTTGTACGGAACCCTCGGTGCGCGAGTCCGACTCGCACTTGGCCGGTTTTTAGGCAAATAATCAGTTTTCCCTTCAGCTCATGAAGAAATTTTAAGCCAAATTATCCTCCGGCTGGCATAAGAAAAAAATTAACCCACCGCCACTGATAGGTACCCCAACCCAAGGGATTCGTTTTCATTAGCAAATTAAGTAGGCAGGGGTAAAAATAAGGGTCACAGGTTGAATTTCTAGCTCTTTAATAATTTTGCGCAAAATGTCACAGACGAAGCTAGGGCACGTCAAAGATTTGTTTACACTTTTCCACCTTCCTTCTTTCTAATGTACGTTACGTTTCATCATACTTCTTATCAAAAATAGGGTCTCTTAGGGTATAAGGTCATGTATACGACGTGGTACAAAAATAGTTTTCTATTCATATGGGGCGGGCATCTCTCTCACTCCACTCGATACTCAGGATCCTATTTTAGAAACTTTCACTTCTCTCAGAATTCAGTACACGCCCTCGCCGTAAACATGTAATAGTTAGCTCCCTTGTCAAATAGAAGGGGGGGGGGGATTGTCCCTGTTGCCCCTCCCCCCCTGTATTCGCGCCTGTGTGAAGTTGTGACACAATCTATATTGTAACAACGTTCAAGATAAGTATGCTCAAGATTTTAATTTTAGAATTCCTCGTTGTAAATACTTATATGGCATTTTGTTCCCTGCGACGTATTACTATTGATATCACAAGTCTTCAAGATATTTTTTCTTCATCCCGTTCTTTCTTCGTCATTCTATCTCATTTGTTCTCTCTAACCAGGATCTGTGCAGGGTCAGTCGACATCCCGTAGCTTTCCACACTCTCGTCATCCCCCCACTTCTTGTAGGAGCGAGTGTACCGCTTCCAGTAGAGCAAAACCACGATGATGAAGAGGATGGCGATAGAGCTTGTTACGAACGTTGAGATGCTGATCACGTAGGGTTTGACATCTGGGAAGTAAACAATTATTGTGTAACGATCTGACATAATAAATCGGTTGATCTAGTCCGTCAGTAAGGGTAGATTTGTTAACATATAGAAGTTTTTTCGTACCATTCGAACATCTAAATAAATCTTACTTAAAAACGATCACTTTCACAGTGTCAGTTTTACATAGCTGAGATGCCAGGCCCACAGACAGCTATATATATAATCGCCTGAATACAGACTAACTTAGAGCTTTAAACCAAGGGGAGTAGCCATTGACAGGCGTTCCCCTCTGCCGAATGAGTATGACCAGTGGTCATACTCATTGTATGGACTGACGTTTATTTGACGTGGCTATTTTGACGTTTCGCATACATTTGACGTTCCCCTCCCCCGCAAAAAACGGCAGACTTTTTCCGATAGAAATGAGAGCGCGTCTCGCATCCGGTTGGTTTAATAATCAAAGCAGACTAAGGATAGTAAGGATTGGCGAGAACTGATCAAGTTCATATAATCAAACCTCACCACCAAATCCCCACGTTTTTCACCCTCAAATGTATGTAATTAGTCTGTGTACGCCCGATTCTTTAGTACGAGTTCTGATATTGCTTTCCCGCCAGCAAACAGACCTCCTGAACTCTGATCAAGTTGACAGTGGGATCTAGAAATAAAAATCGTTCTGCGGTTAGGTTTCAACAGTCGTTTCCGTTGCCTTGTCTTGGATGATATTTCAATCTAAAACCCGAAACACATAAGAAGCATAGAAAATATTATAAGGTTCAAAAAGTCATATTATTCATATTATACAGTTAAGGGTTTTTTGTCCGACGGCGATCAATAGTAAAGTAACATGTACCTAGTTACAGATAAAATAAAATAAAAAGCTAAAATTTGTATGCCCTGTGGCCTGACATGGTGATGCAACATTATTGCTGTAAGACCTGTACTTTTGTACTATATACCCGTGTTGAACAAATAAACTATTTTGATTTGATTTTTGATTTTGATTTTAACCTGTGTCTGCAGCTGCTGCAGCACCTTGAACCCTCAACTGTATGTAGTCAGTATACGCCTGGTTCTCAAGGTCTAACCAGCCCGTGCACGCCCAGATGCCATCATCAGTCAACTCTGTAGTCAGGAGTGTGATGCTGCAATCTCCGCGGTGGACGCTCAGGTTACGGGGGTAGAAGAACTTGTCAAAGACCAGGCTGGAATAAAACAATTACACTTTTTACAAGATTTTATATAACTTGAGTATCGTTTTTTTGGTCTTTATGAAATTTCTTGAGGTTGTAGCAGATATACATATAATTTAACAGTTCGTATATGAGCAGGATCGATCAAGGGGTTATGGAGCTAGAAGGCGCGAAAATCATCACATGGATCTTGTTATATTGGTCAGTTCGCAAGTAAATCGCGAGTTCTCAGTTCGAGGCGGATTACTAGTTAGGGAGCGTACCCAAACTATGTGACCCATTTTTTTCAGTTTTGGACCCCCCTCCCCCCCTTCGGTGACCATCCGTAGTAATTGCCAAGACCCCCCCCCCCTCTCCCCCCTAGTTGTCACGTAGTAAAACTCGCACATATAGTTTAAAGTGATGTTTTGGACATAGAAAGCAAAAAAACATAATTTTGTTTACTCTTACGCCTTTTATTTACTCGACACTGGCCGCTACTGCCGCTAGACGCCAAAAGTGCATGTAAACCTATAGTTAGAAGCGCGATATTTGAGCATAATTATTGACTACGTGACAGAACCTAAGACTCCCCCCTCCCCCCTGTGACCTAGAGTAGTATTTTGACGACCCCCCTCCCCCCCCCCCCCCCCCCCCCTAAACTGGTCACGTAGTTTGGGTACGTTCTCTTATTCCTAAAGCAGAATAAGTAACTTACTTTTCCTCAGTATTTCTATCATCCATACGTATCCTTCGCTGCGCCGGCGTCGTAAAATAACATTCGTTCAACGGGATCATTCCTTCTGAACTAACACATGACAGTGTCACTCGCTCTCCCTCCCTCACAGCGACCTCTCTGTCTAGAGCAGCGAACTTGTGAACTACCCTCACTTCCACTGTTTTTTGAATTTCTTCTTGTAACGTTGTCCATAAGTGACAAGTCCAGAGACCTGTTTCGGAGGTAGTGGCGTCGGTAGTGAATTTGCAAGATGGCGTGCCTGGTACGACGTCTACGAATCTGTAAAATAAATATAAGTAAATGACCACAAAGGTACCAATACCTATAAGTCTGTATCTTTAGGTATTTAAATAAAAGTAAACAAACAATTTGTACATTCTCGGGTAGTTATAACATTTATTGGTTAACCAACCAAAAAGAGTATTATGTAAACAGATACAAAAGCGCCTAGATCTGTCACTGGACGAACGACCTGACTTTAACCTACATTATTTGATCGTGTAATGTTTTCATCTACCCTCAACTGGCTTAAGGAGCCATTGAAGGGTAGATTTTGTTTACTTTTATTTAAATACCTAAAAATACAGACTATAACAATCGCATTAGTTATTCAAAACAGGTTAAGATACGTTCCAACTACAACACAACTCCGATGCAATGAATTATGCAATCACAGGTAAACGCCTTTTAAACGTCTGTATCAGAAATGACGTTAAAATAAAATGGCCCAAATACTACTTAAGGGGCTACTTTGAAAAATTATAGGTTTTTTCAAACGCTTTAGTGACTAAACGGGAAAAGGGACTGAATTTATTTTCGAATATATATTATGAGACTATATACTCTTGTTTTTGGCACAAGCCGAAACACGATTGCTGAAAGTTGCCTCGATAGAAAAAAAATCCGAAGTTGGGTCCTTTTCCCCCTTATTTTTCCTAGCTTACATAAACTATAAGTGATTATTAATAATAATTATTATTAATTATTATTATATTATTATTAATCACTGATTAAGCAATATAACTAAGTAAAAAATATGGTATTCTGGTTTATCTAAAAAGTCACGGAAGCAAAATTAGACAAAACTTTATAGATTCGCTTATTTATCGTACTTTGGTCGAAAAGTCTGATCCTTAAGAGCGCTGTATCTCTCTTTCGTGCACGGGAGCCATAAATGTGTCTCTAACGGATTGGCGTGGCTTGTCCGAATCAAGAAATGGCCTTAAGTACATACTTTAGTCATTCATCCAAGCCATAACTTACAAGACTTTAGTTCCATTAGGGTGTGTGAACCCGCAGCGTACCAGGGGCACTTCTCTCTCGCAAACTACGTCGATAGTCTCACCAGCTTTGGCTAGTATAAGGTCATCTCCATTGTATTTTGTTCTCCTGTAACCTGAGATTAACAGAGATTAACAGAAAGTAGGTAACGTATGGTGATACTTAGTTTCCCGTCCACGTCCAGTTTACCGTCCAACTGATTCAACTGCTACAAATAATAATTTTAAACAAAAAAAGAACCGACTACACTTAGGATTCGCTATTCCAAGAGGAAGTGGCCGAGTTGCTGTAAAAAATAGTGAAATCAATTTAGGTGTGCCTATAATAGTTGAAGAGTTCCCTCGATTTCTCCAGGACCCCATCATTAGATCTGGACCTGGCGACAATGGGACCAACCGTGAAGTATACTCTTTTAAACACGAATTGAGAACCTCCTCCTTCGAAATCTTGAAGTCGGTTGAAAAGGAAAACTTTTTAAGTAGGTAAGTAGACTAAGTAGTTTATTCTTTCGTAGATTTTTTTAACACAATTACCATATACATTTGTGACGGCTCCTCAGAAATATTCCATACCTAAGCAAATTTGGCTTTAATATTTCTTCGTGAACCTTATTAAAAAATGTGGAGAAGAATAACATGAAACTCAATTCTAACCGGCTTACCTATTTCAGCATTCTTGCAGGTACAGTCAACGACAAAAATATAAACACACTTTTGCACCCTTATTCCATTGCATTAAGGTTCAAAAATGTGTACATACCTACTTTTGGCGTTAACTGTACATATTTTTGAATAAAAATACTATTAAAAAACTTCTTACCCAGTATTGAAGGAGTCACAAAAAAACACAAATAAACAAAATACTCAAGAGAACTCATTTTCTTATACTGTGCGTTTAAAAAATAATCGTAGTTTTTCGACAGTTCAACAATATGCAACTAACAAAAAAATTACTTTACTAAGTATTTTAGTCTTCTCAAACCTACGAACAAACAGCAAATGACAACAATGTACTGACCTATTGCTTCCCTCCCTCGAACATAAGATTAAAAATCTACAATAACATATTTCATCATATACCCAACAGATAACCATATTTTGCAAGATGGTATGATAATCATTTACGTCACTATGTCCGGTGATTAGGTACCTACCTACTAAAAATAGGCTAATGCGCCACGCCTATTTGTTTTTTTACAAGACTACAGCAAATACAGGAAGAGTTATGGTTCATGAACTTTGCAATTACAAGGTGAAATCTGTATTCGGGGTCGTGATAATAGCCCAGTCTTATTTAACACCAGAAATCGCTATTCGAAACCTAACGGCTAGTTCTGACTTTTTGATATGTTGTTAGAATCCCTATCAGAACTGTATATCCAAGTTTGCACCTTAAGGAAAGACCTGTGCTAACTTTGCAGAACTCGAGAAACCACGAAATTTTCTCACTTTTTTGGTAGGTATTCTTATTATAAATAAATAAATAATAAATAAATATTTGGGGACAATCTTACACAAATCAACCTAACCCCAAACTAAGCAAAGCTTTTACTATGGGTGCTAGGCGACAATATACATACTTATATACATAGAAAACATCCATAACTCAGGAACAAATATTTGAGATTAGCACACAAATAAATGCCCTTACCAGGATTCGAACCCGGGACCTCCAGCTTCGTAGGCAGGGTCACTACCAACTGGGCTATGGAGGCCGTTAATTATAAGAAGTACCTATATAGAGGTAGAAGTTCGGTATGACGGGGCTGTAATGGTGTTAATCATATTTTTTGTCGCCAATATAGGCATACAGCTGAAAAAAATGCGCTGGTAGCCTTGCGGTAAGACGTCCAACTTTCAATCCGGAGGTCTCGGGTTCAAACCCTGGCTTGTACCACTGAGTTTTTCGGAACTTATGTACGGAATATCATTTGATATACCAGTCGCTTTTTGGTGAAGGAAAACATCGTAAGGAAACCAATCCCAAAAAGGCCTAGTTTCCCCTCTGGGTTGGAAGGTCAGATGGCAGTCGCTTTCGTAAAAACTAGTGTCTACGCCAATTCATGGGATTAGGTTGTCAAGCGGACCTCAAGCCGGGATAAACGCTAGGAGAAAGAAGAAGAAGATAGGCATACAGCTGGTCACCCTACTCTATGTGGCGTCTTGTCGTTTTTCTTACAGCGTAGATATATCAAAACTAATAGGATGACCATGATTCACTTAGTTTAAGATTTAATATTACTTGAAAAAAATCATTTTGTGTCGATCAAAAATACCATATATAATGGTGATCGATTACAGAGTCGGAAAAAGTTCAAACCGAAAACTGAAGATACGTATGAGGTAGAAAAATAATAACGTCTAGTACATACTTTTATTCATTTATTTGAACTTATCTACATATTCTGCTACCAATTTCTGTTGACGTCATATAACGTCTCTCTCTCATTTTCATTCATCAGGTTTATACATGTTATAATATAATATAATATGTTTATCACATCACTATTTCATTTACAATCCTCTGATCCTCCTGTTGTGGGCCTATCGCGAACGTCAAATATCGAAATTTCGTCAATCTGGCTCCCGAAAAGAATACGCGACAATTTTCTTAGCTCAATGCTTAAGAGTCGCCAGCACGCTCGCGTGAACTCGCGTCCCCATACAAACGTAGTTCAGCTCTCATTCTAAAACGACATGCTTTAGAACCACGAAATTTGGCATGGGCATTCTAGCAGTACAGATCTATGTCGGTAATTCGTTTTCGTTGCTAAAAATTGTAATACAAAGAAAATATAGCAAAAATAAGTTTTGTATGTAAATCTGTTATCTGGCTGTATTTTAATACTTAAAGAAAATACAGCCAGATACGACTCTTAATTGATTAAATACCGAGTCTCCATTTCTTTTTCTTTCTGCCCTTTCAATCATCTTGATAAATCCTCCTGTATGCCATTTAGAAAAAAGGTCGCTCCATGTTGATGGCGTATACAGAGTGCTTCGCGATATTGATGGCCATTCGCTCCATGTTGACGGCGTATACAGAGTGGTTCACGATATTGATGGCCAGTCGCTCCATGTTGACGGCGTATACAGTGGTTCGCGATATTGATGGCCAGTCGCTCCATGTTGACGGCGTATACAGTGGTTCGCGATATTGATGGCCAGTCGCTCCATGTTGACGGCGTATACAGAGTGGTTCACGATATTGATGGCCATTCGCTCCATGTTGACGGCGTATACAGAGTGGTTCACGATATTGATGGCCAGTCGCTCCATGTTGACGGCGTATACAGTGGTTCGCGATATTGATGGCCAGTCGCTCCATGTTGACGGCGTATACAGAGTGGTTCGCGATATTGATGGCCAGTCGCTCCATGTTGACGGCGTATACAGTGGTTCGCAACAATGATGGCCATTCGCTCCATGTTGACGGCGTATACAGAGTGGTTCACGATATTGATGGCCAGTCGCTCCATGTTGACGGCGTATACAGTGGTTCGCGATATTGATGGCCAGTCGCTCCATGTTGACGGCGTATACAGAGTGGTTCACGATATTGATGGCCATTCGCTCCATGTTGACGGCGTATACAGAGTGGTTCACGATATTGATGGCCAGTCGCTCCATGTTGACGGCGTATACAGTGGTTCGCGATATTGATGGCCAGTCGCTCCATGTTGACGGCGTATACAGTGGTTCGCGATATTGATGGCCAGTCGCTCCATGTTGACGGCGTATACAGTGGTTCGCGATATTGATGGCCAGTCGCTCCATGTTGACGGCGTATACAGTGGTTCGCGATATTGATGGCCAGTCGCTCCATGTTGACGGCGTATACAGAGTGGTTCACGATATTGATGGCCATTCGCTCCATGTTGACGGCGTATACAGAGTGGTTCGCGATATTGATGGCCAGTCGCTCCATGTTGATGGCGTATACAGTGGTTCGCGATATTGATGGCCATTCGCTCCATGTTGACGGCGTATACAGAGTGGTTCACGATATTGATGGCCAGTCGCTCCATGTTGACGGCGTATACAGTGGTTCGCGATATTGATGGCCAGTCGCTCCATGTTGACGGCGTATACAGAGTGGTTCACGATATTGATGGCCATTCGCTCCATGTTGACGGCGTATACAGAGTGGTTCACGATATTGATGGCCAGTCGCTCCATGTTGACGGCGTATACAGTGGTTCGCGATATTGATGGCCAGTCGCTCCATGTTGACGGCGTATACAGTGGTTCGCGATATTGATGGCCATTCGCTCCATGTTGACGGCGTATACAGAGTGGTTCACGATATTGATGGCCAGTCGCTCCATGTTGACGGCGTATACAGTGGTTCGCGATATTGATGGCCAGTCGCTCCATGTTGACGGCGTATACAGAGTGGTTCGCAACAATGATGGCCAGTCGCTCCATGTTTACGGCGTATACAGAGTGGTTCACGATCTTGATGGCCAGTCGCTCCATGTTGACGGCTTATACGGAGTGGTTCGCGATATTGATGGCCAGTCGCTCCATGTTGACGGCGTATACAGACTATACAGAGTGGTTCGCGATATTGATGGCCAGTCGCTCCATGTTGACGGCTTATACAGAGCGGTTCGCGATATTGATGGCCAGTCGCTCCATGTTGACGGCGTATACAGAGTGGTTCACGATATTGATGGCCAGTCGCTCCATGTTGACGGCGTATACAGAGTGGTTCGCGATATTGATGGCCAGTCGCTCCATGTTGACGGCTTATACAGAGCGGTTAGCGATATTGATGGCCAGTCGCTCCATGTTGACCGCTTATACAGAGCGGTTCGCGATATTGATGGCCAGTCGCTCCATGTTGACGGCTTATACGGAGTGGTTCGCGATATTGATGGCCAGTCGCTCCATGTTGACGACGTATACAGAGTGGTTCGCCATATTGATGGCCAGTCGCTCCATGTTGACGGCTTATACGGAGTGGTTCGCGATATTGATGGCCAGTCGCTCCAGGTTGACGACGTATACAGAGTGGTTCGCGATATTGATGGCCAGTCGCTCCATGTTGACGGCGTATACAGAGTGGTTCGCGACATAGATGGCCAGTTGCTCCATGTATACAGAGTGGCTCGCGATGACGTTCCGGTACTTGAGGAGTGTTGTAAAACTCGTCTATGGTCAGTTTCGGTCCCGTATACGTCTCCTATCTATCACACAGCTCCACCTATGCGTATTAGGCATGCTAAGATCGACTAAGCGGAATTGCACACACACACACACACACACTTTATTGCATTGATACATGTGATACACCCAAAGTAGATTCGACCATTGTTTTCTCGAATTTCATTCCATCTATCTCCTACGGTTTTTTTTTATCAGTAACTAGGGTGGTTGAGCATGACGGCCAGTCGCTCCATGTTGACGGCGTATACAGAGTGGCTCGCGATGACGTTCCGGTGTGTGAGGAGAGTATTGTAGAACTCGTCTATGGTCAGCTTGTCGTCGTTGGGCTCGGGGTTTGGGACACTGAAAAAAAATGGTAAAAAAATATTTAGAAAAAAGTTTGTAAGTATAGGGAGGATAAAGATTTTTTTTATTTATCAATTTAAATCCACATAATAACTAAAACACCAGTTGTGGTATAATTTCAATTAAATGTAAACCGTTCTATTATCTAAACTTGGGGAGCGTTCAAGTATTACGTGACGCAATTTTTAAAGATTTTTAACCCCCCCTCCCCCCATGTAACGCGTAATTTCCTTTGTCTGTAACGCAATTTTTGAATTTTTTTGAGCCCCCCTCCCCCCTGATTTCGTTACGTAATACTTGAACGCTCCCTTGCTAAAATATTAATAAAATGATTTTTTTTGATAATGCTACATGCATTATCAAAGTTCTAAAACTTAACTGACCTGCAAGCAATTTCGAAAGCTGTAGCATGTTCAACTTCATCAATAGTGGGTGGGCACCGAGGCCCCAACCCATCCACCGCATCATCCACTTCCACCCTTCCATCATTCTGCGGATCATACAGCTTAGCCGAGTTCCGCAGCCACATATTAGCCATATCACCTCCAACATCGTACATGAAGTTTTTGTTATGTAACTTGTAACCTTTCCTTTGTGTTACGACAGCCGAGATGATGTTTTTCAGGAAGTTCTGGACAGCAACTACTATTAGATCCGCTGCTTCATCGTCAGCTCCTTCTAGACCGAGCTCCCAGGCTGCTAGCATGAAACGGCCGACGACTAACGCATGGTCAGGTAGGAAGATTTCCTGGAATTATAGATATTGGAATTATTAATGAGGTTTAGCAAAATAAACACTTTTAAAGACTATTGCAGAAGCATATAAAGACATTGTTCGCTGACGCTTTTAAAAACCCCACCCGGAGGCTCACAAGATGGGCTCTTAACTAGGACAAAATCCGGGAAACCTGGATTAGATGGCATCCTTACTCTATACTACTAGAGTAGATGACCTTTTAAATATATCAAAACCCTTTAAAAAAATTATTTTAGTGCTTCTGATTCCAGCACTCCCAGGTCAATCCAGCTCATATAAGAACAATTGTATTTATCTCTGCTACCACCCCTACAAATATATTAAAGATCAGAAAAGCTTTTCTAAAGTTATAGAGAACAAACATTCAATATCCAAAAGCCATTGAATGCAAAGACCGTTCAGTTCTGTTTTGATCGAAGTTGTCTATAAGAACTTGGCTTTGCTCTTCTCGATCTCTCCACTAGCCTCTCGTCTCTCGCCTAGCTTCTAATATAAAACTATTTACCTGTGCTGCGTATTTCAGAGCACCATCGCTGCCAGCACCAGGCGGGGAGTTCGGCGGCAAATATTCCAACAAATCCGCCGGCTCGAAGTTCGACTTCTCTGACGTCCGCGAACTTCGCTTATGCCGACGACTATTCCTGTTATGTGAGCTCGCTTTATCCTGAGCAATGTTTATAGATGTCTCTGCCAAACCTTCTACTTTGTTCAACAATGCTAGTAAAAACTCGTTGTGAAAGTGCACTTGGTCGGAAGATAGCAGAGCTCTGGCTTCGGTGTCGAACTCTTCTTTCGTGAGCTTCATTCGGAACCATTGTTTCATATGATGAAAGTATTTTGTTGATTTTTCTCCGAGTACTTCGTTGAGCTTGCGACGAGCTATGTTTAAGGTGTCGGAGCTCATGTTTGCGTTAGTTAATGTTAACGGTATGTAGCATTTAGTGAAAGATTTACGAATAGTAGTTTTTTTTTCAAATTATTACAACCCGTAGAGAGATTATTTACAACCAAAACCAACAACAGCAGGAGATCGTGCGTGCCGTGCGTGCAATTACGATCTGCTAAGTGTCAATGTCAGTGTGACAGTGTCAAGATATAGTGTCCATACATAACGCGTTTTGGCCACGGCATTAACGCAACATTTCAAGGTCAAGTCGTCTCAACTACACTTTTCCTTGCACACACGTTAGGGTCACCTCACACCTAGCGGTTTTCCTCGCGGAATTAGCGGAAGTAGCGGAAATTTGTCTATGGTAGCGGAAATTTGTCTATGGTAGCAGATTTTTTGTATGGAAGCCATAGACAAATTTGCTACCATAGACAAATTAAGCATTTTGTCTATGAATTTCCACTACTTCCGCTAATTCCGCGAGGAAAACCGCTAGATGTGTGGTGACCCTAAACCCAATGAAATGTACAATGAATTTTTAGGTACGACAATCAGTTTAACACATGTTTAACAACTTTGGTCTCATTCTAACTCTAATTCTATCTCACTCTGATCCGAAGACCGGTTGCTCCTGTCTGTGGACACCTTTACCGAAATCAAATCAAAGACATTTCAGTGTAGAAGAAAGAAGTGAATTTTGAAAACTAAAAGGCCGTTTTTAAATGTACCTTGAATAGCTTCATATCTGGTGTTGCTAGTTAATGACTAAATCGTAACACCTATAATTTCTTATAGTTACATGCGTATTAAATAAGTTATAAAATAAAAAAGGGATTATAGTTACTATACTATAACAGCAATTTAATTACGTAATTGTTAGTTTGATTATACAATACAATACAATACAAATACTCTTTATTGAACACCTCAAAAAAGGAAACAGTACAGAAAATACAGCAAATTTAGATTATCCCCAAATCACAATGCTTATGTTGCATCTCTTTCGTAAACGAGACGTTATGGTAAACGAAAGTGACCAAAATGTTATACAAACCCAATCTTCTAATCTAAATGAATGGTCAACTTTGTTTGTAAATGGATGGTCAACTTTGTTTGGAATGGATACGGAAGAATTTTCACAGTTTTAAAGTCATTTCATTAATTATAACAAAACCTTTCTTTACAAAAATTCAACATAAATTTAATCAGTAATTTAATCATTTTGAAGATTTTTATAAATTTACCCTGGCAATGCAACAATTGACATTTGACTCTCGCGACGTTTTAAAACACTTCTGAGTAAACACGAATTCGGTTTTTATTATTAAAACACATGGTTTGGGTTCAAGATTTGTATTGAATATATCAATTAAACTATATAGCGATTATCAATCACAATTTACACGGATGATTACCAAAATGCCGCGTAAGTAATATTCATTTTTTTTTCATATGTCCTACTTGTTGCATGTAAGCACCTTGTAAGTTATAATAAAACACAGTTTACTAATAATGCATAGTCGTTATTTATAAAATACACTCTGAAAATTTTGTTCATAATCCTGAACGTAGGTAACCAAAAACTGAAAATTGTGAGTACCTAATTAGATTTTTCTTTTTAAAATTACCTACCAATTTCTCGATGATGCTGATGGTATTAAATTAAAAAAATATATTTTATTAATGTCTGGTAAGTACGAGTATAAAATAATTCACAATTTAGCGGAGCAGTACTTATATCACAGAAGTCTTTAGTTTTAAAATAAAACTTGACTATTACTTTGACCGCCGCAGACGTCAAATCACGCGCATGGAAAGTCGTGCGCTCAGCGTCAGTACGTGATATCACGCCCAAAAAATAACCGATTTGCTCAGATGGCTTTGCTCCATTAAAAAACAAACAAAAATCAACCTTGTTTTGCTACTGATATGTTTCACTATGGCTGTGAACTAGGGATGTCACGAATATTCGCATTCGTATAATGCGAATATTCGCATCATTTTTGACATTCGTATCAACATTTGCATTCGCATCAAATGATGTGAATATTTTCCGAATACGAATGTTGGCAGAACGCATCCTGTTTTGACCGAGCTGACCCGGCCGATGGTCATATGCTTGCTCATACAGAGGAAGTGAAAACGACGGTATCACTTGACTCTTTTTGATCAATAATATAGGACTCCATCACATTTCATGTTCTGTATTTTTGAACTATGGAAGCATTAAAATGATAAGCAAGATTAACTTTTTTGAATCTACTCCGTAACATTCGTATTCGCATTCGCATTCGGACATTCGGATCCTGAATATTCGCATGAGAAAAACGACATTCGTGACATCCCTGCTGTGAACTAACAATCTTTTCTACGATGTTCACAGGCAACCCACCCGTACAACAGGTGTACATAGCGGAGGGCTTCGCAGACGATTGCGAGGAGCTCATCCACCGCTGTTCACGAGTCGACCAGCTCAACTATCCCACTTTCTGCTCACATTACAAGGAGATGAACTTTGCTACGGTGTATCAGTAAGTGTAGACCTTATTATGTTAACCTCGTAATGCCGGGTACATTTTTAAGATAAATCAAATAACGACCTAGTGTCCTAAAAATAGGACATTATTAATTCTCCGAAAGCCTAAACAACAATAAACAAAAAAAAAACTGCGCGCTCCAACCCGCCTTCCAAGCTTGGCGCGTATGGCAAACCCCCCCTTTAATGATAAGTTCCATTAACCAATACTTATGGAGGTCCAAAGGGGAGGGGATGATGATGATTTTTAATTCTCAGCTTTTGGCACAAGGTCGAATTTTTATTAAAAGTTGATCTAGTGCCATTATGACTAAATTATGCAGTCCTTAAAGTTATCCATTGCCTTATGACAGCTATTCTCAAACTGTGCTCCGCGGAGCCCTAGGGCTCCAATAAGCCTCTGTAGAGGCTCCGCGAGAATACTTTTAGTATCGAGAAAAAAGATCATAAAGCAGCTCTTCTATCTGTCTAGCACAAATAATTTATTTTTGGGGCTCCGTCAAATATTTCGCTTCCCAAAAGGGTTCTGTCACCAAAAAACTTTGAGAACCACTGGCTTATGATATTAAGAAGAATACGTAATTCAAGGAGACTTAATAATAGATCTATTTTAATGTACCATCGGGTTCATAATTGCATGGCCAATTTATCAATGAATTCATTCATAAATTGCCCATGCATTTTTGAACCCGATGGTACCTGCTTTGGCCAATCAACCTGAATATTCATCCAATTTGACCATTCCCTTCTCCCTCTAATATCTTCCCTTAAGCCCATCGGACGTAAATTTATGCCCTCAACTCGCTTATGTTTTGGACGTCACGTGCTGGCGCTGAGGGCACGATTTTCTGTGCGCGTGATTTGACGTCTTTGGCAGTCAATGGGTTAATATTGGCTTCCCATCCATGCAAGCTGCTAAGCTTAAAAACGGTATATTTACTATGTCATCATTAGTCCAGGTTATGACATTTTGCATTATATTTTCTAAAATTGTTTTCTCAATTGTTAGAATGAATTCAATATTGAAATTTTGCAATGTTTTTATCATATCAATAATTTTCTATCCTTTCCTTGTACAACATTAATTTACTTTAAAAAATAAATATATTTTCAGATTCAGATCAACAAATGCAGAAATAGGTGAACTGTCCGAGGAGTTACTGCAAATAGCTAAACATTACATGGTGCGAGATACAAGCAATTTTGAGGTAAAATAAATCTCTCCCATTTACCTACTTTTATCTCTACCATTAACTATTTTTAACCACCATATGGTCCCGTGGTTGCAGTAGGAGTTTGCTAAGGGAATATACCGGGAGATGGGCAGCAGCATCTTCCGAAAACCTAAACAACCATAAACAAAAAAAATATTGCGCGCGCCAACCCGCCTGCCAAGCGTGGCGCGTATGGCAAACCCCCCTTTTTAATGGGAGGTCCAAAGGGGAGGCCTATGTTCAGCAGTGGACGTCTTATGGCTGAGATGATGGTGATGATGATTATCACTGCATGCGGTTGTACTCACTCGTGTTTAGTCACTACGCGCGACATGTTTCGGAGAGCTTAGGTCTCCATTCTCAAGCACTAAGAGTGCTAGGCGAACCGATTCACGACCCGACGTTACGGCGCCGTAAGGGGCCATTCATAAATTACGTCATTTCAAATTTGGGGGGGGGGGTCTGGATATCGGATGATGGTAGCATGACGTAGGACGGGGGGGGGGGGGGGGGGGTCATTGTAAGATGACATCACCCCTCGCATCTTTACAAAGTGTTTCAATGAGTAAAGAAAGGAATGATATTCGTGATTCTATCTATAATATAACCCTTCATGCGCCAGTCCGACTCGCACTTGGCCGGTTTTTTTGGAAATGACATCATTTTATGTGGTAGGGGGGGGGGGGGGTCATGCGAATTATGATGTTTGGATGATTTTAGGGGGGGGGGTCAAAAATTGATGACGTAATTTATGAATAGCCCCTAACGTCGGGTCGTGAATCGGTTCGCAATAGTGAATCGGTTCATAATAGTGTTATTATGTCTCACGAAAGTTTAAATTTATTTTTAAACTGCACCTCGCTAAAGTTTTATGGCGCCAATGCCGGCCACTCCTGGTAAATTAACCATTATCTGTCTATATATCGGTCATAGTTCGTATGTGTAAAAGATGTGTTATTCGGCAGCTCAAGAACACACAGATAGAACACAAATTTCAGTCAAAATCACAGAAAAGTTTCCACAATCACTCTAAAAAGAAAAAAAATAGTCACAAAAGATATTTTTTTTACATTTTACTGAGACAACTTTGTCGAGTAGAAAATTTGCTTTTTTAACCGACTTCAAAAAAGGAGGAGGTTCTCAATTCAACTGAATTTTTATTATTTTAGGAATCAGTGGCGGGGCTGTTCATCGTGTATGCGCTCTTAAACCTGCAGCCCTTTCCTCGCTTCGCGGCGCTTCGAATCGTACAGGTAACTTGACATTTAGGCGGCTATCACACTGCTGCGGTTTCATGCGGCGCCGGTGCGGGAACGAGATAGCGCTCTGCATGTGTATAGCGCTGTCTCACCCATCCACTCATAATACTCAGAGAGTCTAGCGACTCTAGAGAACTCTATACATCGTTTCATATTTCTAAGCCAGTTGTTTATGCTTGCTTAGGTTTACCCAAACCTTCATTAGGGATCATCCATTAATTACGTCACACCAAATTCATGAATTTTTGACCCCTCCCTCCCCCCTTGTCACACTTCGTCACAATTAACTGCACCCTCCCCCTTAGTGTGACGTCACATTTAGATTTTTAGTTTAGGAAGGTAAAAATAACAACATCACTTTGAAACAACTTTTTATTAAGATTGCCAGAAAAATTGTATCAAATTTATAGGGAACGAAAGTATTCAAACAAATCCGATTATTTAGAAAATTAGTTTGGTACAATGTTTGTTAACAGTTGATTTTTTTTACTTACATTTTGTAAAAAAATTGTATTTGAGGATTGTGAGGTCACAAACATGGAACTCCTCCCTCCCCCATGTCACTATATGTCACATTTTGTGGACCCCCTCCCCTCCCCTTGAGGTGTGATGTAATTAATGGATGATCCCTTAGGAGCATACTACATACTGCTGGTGAATGGTGAAATTATGTGTCAAGTCAACGGGTATAACGCATTTACCGTAAATTTTATAACCCATAAGTTAGCAACCGGTTTTTTTATGAAGAATACCTTTGCGGAATAAAGTAGTTCAGTATACAGGGTGTCCCAGAAATCGACGTCAAGCCGTGAATGGATGATAGACCAAGTTATAACAGTTATCAGAAAAATTAGTCGGGGGAAGAAAAAAAATACCTTACATTAAATCGTACGCTTTTGGAAGCTTTTTCTGATTATTAAGTAGGGTCCTCAGATTCCCATTATACATTTTTCCCCAGTGACGTCATTGTGCATTTCAGGAAACCGGAGTCATTCTAGACATCGTCTGGAACACTACACTGACTAAATCCTACGCTCGGGATCTATTACTATTATATTTGTTAAAATAAGTGATGACTAACTTAAAGATTTCCCGAGTTGTTTAACCGAGCTTTTGTCGATAAGCTTCATTAAGGGACTTTTTTTCTTTTAATTTATAAAAAAGTGACTTAGAAATTCGAACACAATTCAAAAATTTGGTAGTATGGTACTAATACGGATCTAAGTGTTACAGTAATTTTTCACCACGGTGACACGTTTAGATCCATATTAAAAGATTTTTTTTTTTAATTTTATTTGGCGTATACGATCACTTTATTGATACCTACGCTAATGAATATTTTTTTCATAAATTGACAATTTATTTAACATACATAATCATAAAAATATCGGAAATAGACTAAGTGCTTTTCGAACAATCAATATAAATAGCTAATACTTTAAGGTTCGCATTTTAAAAATTCCCGCCTCCGCGCCAAGGTTACTACGCATCATAGATTCCTTACCTATTTTTATTAGATAGAGCGTATTCGAAGACTTGCAAGTAACACAGATCGGTAAAGAGATTATTTATTTCAACTTCAATATTGTCGATACTATAAAATGTCATTATATTTGTCATAAACACTCTGAAATTTTGACATTACAATATGAAATTACATATTGGTTAGATATAACCAATCTGTAATTTCATCATATTATAGTTTTGTACTGGATATGAATAATTGAATATACTATAAACAGTTGACTAGCTAACGACTGATGCAGCCCTACTATTAGTTCAGTATCTGGGAGACAAGTTCCATATATTAGTCCAATGTCGGCCAATCTTAAAGAAGTCATGCCTAGAGATATATTTGCTATACCTACTCAAATATAATATCAACAATTGTCATTTACACAATTAAAATGGTGTCGGATAGAACCGAGTAATGCCGTTCACACCTGATTTGGTGGTCATGCCATGAGACATCGTACCTACGCACTTCATAATGCGTAGTCTATGAGGAGTAATCTTTACCCTGCATGCTTTGCGTGGTGCGTTTGACGTATACCTATATTTTCGTTGCTAGGATACCGATCGGCGACAGGCGAATAGTGTTTGTTTTGGAGTTTTCGGCCGGCCGGTGTCATTCTCATTGCGTTCATGTTGGTGTTTACTGCGCGGAAATACTAATTTACAATATCTGACTGTTAAGATGAAAGTGCAAAATGGATTGTGTAACAATTTGTTGATTGAAGCTGTCACAGTGTTGGGCGTAATTAATTACTTTTTGTAATTAATTACCAATTAAATTACATGTAATTCAATTACAAGTAATTGCAATTACATGTAATTGAAATTACTTGTAATTGAAATTACTTGTAATTGGTAATTGCAATTACATTTAATTTGTAATTGCAATTACTTTTTTCTCAATTACTTTTAACTGGAACCTCGATATCTCTCTAACGATACATGTTAGAAAAAAGTTTACTTGACAGTTAATGCTTATTTTTGCGCGTTTTTTATAGTGAACTGAAAACAAAATATTGTTTGGTCCAAAATCATCTAAGTCCTGAAATAGATTCGTTCGACCATCGTAGTTGAATATAACGATGAAAAGAGCGATCTTCGGGAAAAGTTTATATAACGTTTTGTGCTTCTTTTTAAGCATTGTTTTCAATAGAAAAAAACAAAAACCAAAAAGTAAGAAAAAAAAAAATTGATGGTAATTTTTCTAAGTCCCAGATAGCACCGCCGTCATCCGCCGTCTAACATATCGAGTATATCGTTGAAAGAAGCGATTTTGGGGAAAACTTTATATGACACTTTGTGATTATTTTTAAGCATTGCTTTCGATAGAATAAAATTAAAACCAAAAACTATGATAAACATTTTTGATCGAAATTTCTCTAAGTCCTTGAGAACTTCGCTTCTGATCCATCGAAGTTAAGTATATCATCGAAAAGAGCTATTTTGGGAAAAAGTTTATATGATATATTATGCTTATTTTTAGGCATACTTTACGACGCAATTGAAAAAAAACAGCAAAACATCAAAATAAAATAATTGTCAGAAATTTTCTAAGTCCTAAAAACCGTGTGCCGATGGCCGTTGATAGTTTGCTTGTTTAATATTGCATGTTTCTGAAAAGGGAGATTTGTTTCAAATTTAATTTTACAATTTTGTGATTCTTTAGATGCGCACTTAAAATAAAAAACTGGCCAAGAGCATGTCGGGCCATGCTCAGCTCAGTGTAGGGTTCCGTAAACTGAGACCATTATTTCAAAAGGTCGTTTCTTACGGGAAATTTGGCGGCGCTTACGTCATTTTTACTTACGTCCTTTCACTATGGGTTTTTGAATGATAACTCAAAAACGGCTCAACCGATTTATTTCAATATAGTTTTCATTGAAGGTACTCATTAAGCCTCAGTTTCATGAATTTTTTCAAAATTTTAGGACCCACGATTCAAAAGTTAGATGGGGGGGACGCCCTGTTTTAAACTTTCGGAGCTATTATTTCCGAAAGTATTAGTTTTATCCAAAAACTGTTTTAAAAGACCCTAATTCTTTTTAAAAGATCTATCCAACGATACCCCACACAAGTTGGTTGGAACGAAAAAAAATTTCGCCCCCCACGTCACGTGTATGGGAGGTACCCTAACAAAATATATTTTTCGCATTTTTATTCTACCGTTTTGTCGGCTTGGTTAATGCACATATTCACACCAAATTTCAGCTTTCTAGTGCTAACGGTCACTGAGCTAGACCGCGGACGGACGGACGGACGGACGGACGGACATGGCGAAACTATAAGGGTTCCGTTTTTGCCATTTTGGCTACGGAACCCTAAAAATGAAGATAAAGAAATTCGTAATTGACTATGTCGATTGCTCAATTATGTAATTTGTAATTGCAATTATTTTCTGCTCAATTACTTTTCACTGAAACTTCGATATCCCTGTAACTATACATCGTAGAAAGAAGTTTATGTGACGTTTTCTGCTTATTTTTGTGTGTGTTTTACGATTGAACTGGAAACCATTAATAAAATAAAAAATATTTTTTTGCTCCTAACATTATGACCGAGTATATCTTTGAAAATAGCAATTTTGGCAAAAAAAAAATTTGACGTTTTGTGCTTCTCCCTAAGTATTGTTTCGACAGAATGAAGCCAAAAACCGAAAAGGAAGAAACATTTTTTTTAAGGCAAGTCCTAGATAGCACCGCCGTCTAACACATCGAGTATGTCGTTGAAAGAAGCGATTTTGAGGAAAACTTTATATGACATTTTGTGATATTTTTAAGCATTGCGTTCGATAGAATAAAAATAAAAACCAATAACTGAGAAAAACATTTAGATGGAAATTTCCTTGAGAACTTCGCTTCTGATCCGTCAAAGTTAAGTACATCTTTGAAAAGAGCTATTTTGGGAAAAAGTTTATATACGCAATAAAAAAACGCAATAAGAAATTTGTGGGGGAGCTGGGTCGGCGACTCAGGGACAGGGGGTGTGATCCTCGTTCCGGATCGTACCTGGTGCAACAGATCTCGTTGGCGATTCAACGCGGTAACGCTGCCAGTGTAATGGGGACATTTGCGCCAGGTACTATCCATTAATGGCAACAATAAATTGTGTAATAACGACGAAGCCTTTTGCGGATTTCATCATTGATTTGTGTGAGACGAAGCGTGTTGTGGATTTCCATTTGTCACCTGACGAAGCCTGTGCTGCGGATAATGCATAATAGATTAATAAAAAAATATTTCGGTTCGGTTTGGTAAATATTAGGGTTCGTAGAAGCTGTCCATTTCACTGGGTCCAAGTTCTTTAGAACGAAACGCACCAGTAGGACTAAGAGGCTCTCTAACTCTACTCAGAATCTCATGAAGGAGAGGAACGAAATGGTTCTAAAATCTTCAGTTGATGCGATACAACTCCGGCAGCTTAATAGACGGATCTCCAAGTCCATTACCTGCGATCTTCGCTTATTTAATACGAACCGTATTCACGAAGCTATCGAGCGGAACAAGGGCTGTAAAGTATTTTCAAGAGATCTGTCTATTGGACAAAGCCAGCTCGCTAAATTACGGACTGAAGATGGTAGAATGTTTTCATCTAAACCCGAGCTACTGAGAGAGATAGAGCGCTTTTATGGGCAGTTATATAGATCAACTCGTGGACCCGAAGTTAGCCTGGCGAATGACCATAGAGCTAGGCTTACCCGACACTATACCGATGACATCCCGGACATCAGCTTGTACGAGATCAGAATGGCCCTGAAGCAGCTCAAAAATAACAAGGCGCCAGGTGAAGATGGAATTACAGCCGAACTCCTGAAGGCGGGTGGAAAACCGGTCCTTATGGCCCTTCAGAAGCTGTTTAATTCCGTCTTACTTGAAGGGAGAACGCCAAAGGCATGGAACAGAGGGGTGGTGATGTTGTTCTTCAAAAAAGGTGATAGCACCTTGCTGAAGAACTACCGACCCATCACACTTCTGAGCCATGTCTATAAGCTGTTTTCTAGAGTCATTACAAATCGACTCTCGTACAGGTTAGACGACTTCCAGCCTCCCGAACAAGCCGGTTTCCGAAGAGGGTTCAGTACCGTAGACCACATTCATACGCTGCGTCAGGTTATACAGAAGACTGAGGAGTATAACCTGCCCCTCTGTTTAGCGTTTGTGGACTACGAGAAAGCCTTCGATTCGATCGAGACTTGGGCTGTACTACAGGCTCTCCAGAGGTGCCAAGTGGACTACCGTTATATCGAGGTAATGAAGTGTTTGTACGAGAACGCCTCTATGTCAGTCCGACTCCAGGACCAGAACTCGAGATCCATACCGCTGCAGCGGGGAGTCAGGCAAGGAGATGTAATTTCTCCAAAACTGTTCACCGCTGCCCTGGAGGACATTTTCAAGGGTTTGGACTGGGGAAGGCTTGGCATCAACATCAACGGCGAGTACATCACTCATCTTCGATTTGCCGACGATATCGTAGTCCTGGCTGAGACCATGGAGGACTTAAGTACGATGCTCGACGACCTCAGTAAAGGCTCTGAGAGGGTTGGTCTAAGGATGAACATGGATAAGACGAAAGTCATGTCTAACGCCCATGTAGTACCAACCCCTATTACAGTCGGAGACTTTACGCTCGAAGTTGTAGACGATTATGTATACCTCGGACAGACAGTCCAGCTAGGTAGGTCCAATTTCGAGAAAGAGGTCAATCGTCGAATCCGTCTCGGTTGGGCAGCGTTTGGGAAGCTGAAACATATCTTTTCGTCCAATATTCCGCAGTGTCTCAAGACGAAAGTCTTTGACCAGTGTGTGTTGCCAGTGATGACCTATGGCTCTGAAACGTGGTCGCTCACAATGGGCCTCATTAAAAAGCTTAAAGTCACCCAAAGAGCAATGGAGAGGGCTATGTTAGGAGTTTCTTTGCGTGACCGTATCAGAAACGATACTATCCGTAGCAGAACCAAAGTAACCGACATAGCCCGTCGGATCGCTAAACTTAAGTGGCAATGGGCAGGGCACATTGCACGGAGAACCGATGGCCGTTGGGGCACTAAGGTTCTCGAATGGCGACCATACACCGGAAGGCGAGGAGTTGGTAGGCCCCCTACAAGGTGGACTGATGACCTGGTGAAGGTCGCTGGAGTCCGCTGGATGCGGGTGGCACAGGACCGGTCATTGTGGCGTTCAGTGGGGGAGGCCTATGTCCAGCAGTGGACGTCTTTCGGCTGAAATGATGATGATGATGATGAAAAAAATATTAAAATAAACTAAATAAAAAAACTGCAAAACGTTAAAATAAAATTATTGTTATAAATTTCTCTAAGTCCTAGATAGCACCGCCGTCTAACACATCGAGTTGGAAGTATATCGTTGAAAAAAGTGATTTTTGGGGAAAACTATATGACATTTTGTGATTCTTTTTAAACATTTTGTACGACCGAAAAAATAACTAAAAAGTGAGGAAATATTTTTATGAAAAATTTCAAAGTTCAAAATATACTCGAAAATTTTGTTAGAAAAAAGTAATTTGTAATTGGAAAAGTAATTAATTACCAATTTTAATTACAAAATGTACTTGGTAATTGAAATAACAAATTACATTTTGTTATTGCAATTTGTAATTGAGACCTCAATTACTTTTTCCATGTAATTGTAATTTGTAATTGCAATTACATTTTGTAATTGCAATTAGTAATTTGTAATTCAATTACTTTTTGCCCAACACTAGCTGATACTGTGACTGTGATAAAAAGTGGACTCGCGACTTTGATTAAATTTAGTCATTTACGAAATGATGGTTTGTCGTTCCTTATCGAAAGTGTTGACGAGATACGTCTGCATATGACATGCAGGAAAAAGTAAATGTAGTTGTTTTATTATATTCACATATGTCACAGACAACACTAGAAGAACTAAAGTACATTTTTGGCAACCTAAACTTCCTTTGAATAAATGGCGCTGCACTAAATATTGTAGCTAATTGTGAAATATTTCCGTTTGTTTACTTTACAATTTTACTATTATGACAAAAATACGCTACCATATAATACATCAAAATAACATTAAGAACAATATCTGCGCAATGTGAATTTAAAAATAATTTAACTACTAATCATATTTTTTTCATCCTGTATATTTTCTTAGTACGCATGTACGTTACGCCTTTCCTCGCTTCTTAGATACCTATGACGGTCAATGACCTACATTTGTGCGCGTAAAGTACCTGCGGCCGCGCGTCTAGCCTTGTCCTCCCCGCCCCGTGCCCCGCAGCAATCATGTTTGTTTTATTGATTACTGATTTTACAATTAACGAAAATGCTCAATGTATTAATCGGTGATTTTTTAATATTGTGAAACATATTATTATAGCTAAAAGAAGCATTAAAAACTATGAGCGTAGAATTAATGCACGTATACGAAAATCAATTAAAATCATTAAAAAAATAGCAATAATAAAGTCACCGGCGTATTATTTTTTTTAAACTAAGCGTAATAATTGTCTAGACAATATAGTGAAAAATCACCATTTATATAATTAGTGTTTGATTATTATTGAATTTTCTAAACATTTTTATTTTTTCTATCGTATTCTCCACTTGATAGGTGGTGACTATTTCAAATACTGTTTTAAATATTCAGGTAGTCCCTTGGATAAAAAATCTCTAGCGTAGGATTTAATGTTTGTGGTTAATAAAAATTTTAATTTTCAATATTTTTTTAAAAAAAAAGCACAATGTATTATTTGGGGAAAACTTAATACGTATTTTCAAAAAATGATGTTTTATCAGATCCCAAGGATAAAAATAGGGTACGATTAAATGTGATCTCCTCGAATAATTTAAAGTTTAGTGACGGGACTAAATACAAAAAAACATCTATCACATGTTCTTCAAAAATTATGGTCACTTTAAAAATTTACTAGAATATTCACGCCTTGGTCTCTTAACTTCTAGTAAATTTTTAAAGTGACCGTAATTTTTGAAGAACATGTGATAGATGTTTTTTTGTATTTTTCTGATAACTGTTATAACTTGGTCTATCATCCATTCACGGCTTGACGTCGATTTCTGGGACACCCTGTATATGAAACCTGTTGTACATCAGCTGCCGCTCCGTTGGTGGGTTAAAAAATTGTTTGTTCCACTGTTTACTATTCCCCAGGATGACCTACCCGCGCTCGAGCGCCTGGAGCGAGTGTCTCGGCGCGACAACCGCCTCGACGTGTTGTACGTGTTGGCGAACGTGTTGGTGCGAGGCCCGGCGCAGTTTCACGCCGACGCGAGGCCGAGGGGCATGGAGGCCGCCTTTAGAAACAACTTGGAAGGTATACTCATTGATTACACTGTCTTAAAAATTGTACTGGACAATGATCATACAGCCTTGGCCAGAAGTATTGAGCATAGGTGTTTTTTGTTGACAATTTTGATGTTAAGCATTATTTCCCTATCCTAACAATGTACGGTAACGGTAAATGTTATATTTTATTTATAAATATAGAAAACTTCACTTAATAACACTTTCAAGGTACTTAAAAAATATGAAAACTGAAGGTACACACAACGCCTCACTAGGTATACACTTTTGAACGTTATTACAGCGGAATAAGGTTCAAAAGTGTATACCTAGTGAGGCGTTGACTGTACCAAAAATGTAAATTTAAGTCGGTGCGACATATTGCAAATATTCTATGCAGTTAATACTAACTTCAACAAAACATGCCTATTAGTTTAAATTAATTGACAAAATAACTTAAACAAAGATGGAAACGATAGACTAAACTTTCCAGTTTTGTATGAAAATCGCATTGGTGCTCAACACTTCTGGCCAAGGCTGTATGTTATAGCAGAGACTATAGAGATATAGACGACCACAGCCTAAGAACTTTTTAAAGCTCATGTCGATTGCTGCTCCACCTAGTAGCTACTAGTGTACTACTAGTACGCTACTTGTAGTAGCAGTGCAGGTGACATTTTCTTTTACATATTCGGTATCTTTAGGGGGCTTTGACATAGATGGCGCAATCGACATGAAAAGATAAAAAAAAGATAAAAAAAGATAAAAGATATTTATTCTTCAATTTAGGCACATTACAATGCACTTATGAACGTCAGAGAGAAAAGAAACTACCACCGGTTCTAACCCTACACCTCTGACCCGAGAAGTATTACTTATTACCGGCAAGAAACTCGGCGGGACTTATTTTTTCAAAACAGTACTACAAATACATTAAAGATACTATATACAATAATGCGTAGTTCTTCAAGAAGGCATATCAAAACAGCTTGAGAGACAGACATGTACCTGCCTATTGTGTAATTAAAATGAAAAATAAAAATAAAATCCAAATCTGACTGCTTCGCAATACGTTTGATATTCTTTCTTACTTGAACTGTGTCCTCTAAATGTTAGATGATTTTATAGATTCTGGTTTGGGCCATGCATATATGTCTGTCATATAGTCCTCGACCCTGTAATAACCCTTTGACATTAAAGTTTTTTTCAAGTATTTCTTAAGAGCGGGAAATGATAGATTCAAAACATCGACGGGTAACTTGTTATAAATATGAATACCCTGGCCAAAAAATGACTTATATGCTTTGCGGACACGACATCGTCTGGTAGCAAGCTTGTTTTTATTTCTAGTGTTATAGCTGTGGATGTCAGAATTCTTCTTGAATGTGTGTATATTCTTTACAACAAAAATAATATTATCATAGATATATTGGGACGCAAGAGTTAAAATATTAATTTTTTTAAATAATTCTCTAATTGATGTACCTGCCTTTAAGTTATACATAAAGCGAATGGCTCTTTTCTGTAAAACAAAAATAGTCTGTATGTCAGCTGCTTTGCCCCAAACCAGAATTCCATATGACATTACACTATGAAAATAACTATAATAAACTAAGCGAGCTGTCTCAATATTAGTCAGTTGTCTAATTTTTCTAACGGCATGAGCGGCTGAACTTAGTCTAAGAGCGAGTTTTTTTATATGAGGACTCCATTGTAAATTTTTGTCCAACGTTGAACCAAGGAACACAGTTTTATCTACTATATCTAAACATTCACCATTTATAACTATATTAGTGTCCATTGGTGCCACGTTTGGCAAAACAAATCGAATACATTTAGTTTTCTTAGCATTAAGTAACAGATTGTTAGTAGTAAACCAGTTTAGTACGCCAGCTAGTGTATTGTTAATTACAGATAAATCATTGGATTGCCGTTCAACTTTGAAAATTAAAGATGTATCATCGGCAAACAAAATCATACCACAAAGGTTTTGTACTACACAAGGTAAATCATTTATATAAACCAAAAACAGGAATGGGCCCAGAATGGAACCCTGTGGCACTCCTAATTTTACTAAAGTCCCTTTAGACTGGGTTTTATTTACAACAACTGTTTGTGTTCTATTGCTAAGGTAAGAAGACATGAGACTCAGGGCATTTTCTGAAAGACCATAGTGTTCTAATTTAAGAATGAGCGTTCTATGATCTACACAATCAAAAGCTTTTGAAAGGTCACAGAATATACCAATTGCATCATAACGTTTGTCTCGCCAAGCATTGAAAATATGTTTAATGAGTTCTGCAGCAGCGTCGGTTGTGGAACGTCCCTTTGTGAAACCAAACTGATTGCTTGTAAGCAGTCCATGTCTGTTGAAGTGCCCCAGTAGATCATTTAACATTATCTTTTCAAAGACTTTACTTAGTACAGGAAGTATCGATACGCTCTTTAGGGCATTTTGCACTACCTTCTACACTGCTAGTCTGTGGGCTCACTATACGCAAAAACAGTACAACGCTCTTCGTATACAGTATAACAATGCTTTCAGGATGCTGATGGGGTTACCCCGTTTCTGTAGTGCCTCAGGGATGTTTGCGGAGGCCAGGGTGGACTGTTTTTACACCACCATGAGGAAACGCTGTACATCCCTGGTGCGCAGGGTTCGGGCTAGCTCCAGCCGCATCCTGAGGGCATTAGCGGAGAGATTCGACTTTCAGTACCTGAACCATTGTTATATGATTCATGTGCTGACATCGAATCCCTAAATGACATGTAAATAAGTTCTGTGTTGTCAATTATTACATATTTATTCATTTTACTTATTATTAATATTAGGACTGTTAGATCAATTTTAATGTCAATTAATGTGTTTGTTATTTTTAATATTTAATTGTAATTAAGTTATTATGTTATTTGAATTGTTATTTTAATTATTTTATGTACCTATTTATAATGAATGACCCACGTTGGTTGATGAATAAATGAATTGAAAATTGAATTGAAATTGAATTGATATCGGTCGGAAATTATTTAGATCACTAGAATCACCCGATTTAAATAGAGGTATGACTTTACTACATTTCATTAGATCTGGAAAAACACCTTGTGAAACTGAATTGTTATAAATGATGGCTAAGTAAGGCGCTATGTCGTCTATGATATTGCTGATGACTACAACTGATATTCCCCATAAGTCCTCAGTTTTCTTTAAATTGAGTGATTTGAATGACTTTACAATTTTTTCGGAATCCACTAGGTCAAATTCAAAGATCGTATAACATTTCTTAATATTAGCGCAAAGTAAGGAATGAGCTTGAGACGAAGATGATTGTAGGCATTTTGTGGTATTTAATGCTATGTTAGAAAAATAATCTTCGAATGCCGAGGCAACATCGTCATTTGACATGACCTGTTGTTCCTCCGAGACAATGTTGACTTGACAATCGCGTGATTTACATTTACCAGCTTCCTTATTAATAATATTCCACACTGTTTTCACCTTGTTGTCCGACATTTTTATTTTTGCACTAGTATAGTTCGCCTTAGCAGTTAAACACACCTTCTTGAAAATTTTTGAATAGTTTCATGAGCTTCAAAAAGTTCTTAGGCTGTGGTCGTCTATATCTCTTTAGTCTCTGGTTATAGTTTATATCAAAAGTTGCTTAGGCTCTTATTACCATAGTCTATATATTAAACTATCAATATTACCATAGTTTTAAAGATATAATAGACTGCCATAGCCGTAGAACTTTTTGAGGCTCCAAGTTATTAGCGCCATCTAGTCCAGAGCGACCTAAAGATATAGACCTAGTACACTAGTCGTTACTAGATGGAGTAGCAGAGCAGGTGACATTTCCTCTTACATTTTGGCTATCTTTAGGTCGCTCTGGACTAGATGGCGCTAAAAACTTGAGCATTAAAAAAGTTCTACGACTATCGCCGTCTATTATATCTTTAAGTCTTTGATATTACACACTAAGAAAATGAGCAGAAAACAAAAAAAAACTATTCTAAAGACGCCGCAGCCATCTTGAGCTCAAACGATTATCCCGATTATCTTTTAAGTTGAATTTGCTTTATGTCAAATTACACATTGTTTTCAATTTTCACATAAAGCAAATTAAAGGTTATAGTACGGGCGGCGACCGTAGGATCTGCTACGTATCGTGATACAAAGATAAGCCCCATGGCACATGTTCATAAAAGTGATGCTGAGTTCCGGAAAAATTGTAAAAAAAATTAGAATTGGCCGAAAGCACAAGAAAGTACCACTTCCGGTTTAAAAAATGGATGGTATTTACCTATGTCATTGGATATAAAGATGACACTTGTGGCAACAAATAGTAATTTATTTTTAGGTATAGATAAACTCAGTCTGCCAGTTCCTGCATGGCCGGAAGTGCCCGGCAGACTAGTTTAAAAGTAACGAATTTGACTCCAAATGTACGTCACTTTTGAACCAGTCTGCCGGGCACTTCTGGCCATGAAGAAACTGGCAGACTGGGTTTTTCTGTACCTAAATACAAATTACTATTTGTTGCCACAATAATTAACTCAGTATTGAATGCCGTAAGTAAATACCATCCATTTTTTAAACCGGAAGTGGTACTTTTTTGTGCTTTCGGCCAATTCTATTTTTTTTACTATTTTTCCGGAAGTGAGTATCACTTTTATGAACATGTGCCATAGGGCTTATCATTGTATCACGTTACGTAGCGGATCCTACGGCGACCGCCCGTACTATTAAAATTTCACTGGCGTTTTATAGAACTTTTGTATGGTTGGGTAGAATGCCTATCCTAGAGATGCCACGTGTTCCAGGCTCCTGTAACCTGGGCTCGCGCGGCGTGTCGAGGGGCGTGTACTCGCGGCAGAACGAGGAGCTGGCCCTGCTGCGGGACATGGCCGGCATCGTGGACCGCTACCACAAGGCCAGAGCACTGATACCCGGTGAGACAGGAGGTCCCGGGTTCGAGTCCTGGTCAAGGCATTTATTTGTATATTTATCACGAACATTTGTTCTTGACTTATGGGTGTTTTCTATGTATCTAAGTATATATTTATCTATATGTATAAGTAAAAGCTTTTCTTAGTTTCGGTCTAGGTTGAGTTGTGTAAAATTGTCCTCAAATATTTTATTTAAACCTATTTTGTCATTTCTGTAATATAAATATTTTTTATTTCTTACTTAACATACCCTAGAAGTCCGCCTCGAACTAAGAACTTGCGATTATTGCCAACAAGTTAACCAGTATAACAAGACCCCTTAACAAAACTCTTCTAGACGTTCTGATTTTTTTTATAGGTATATTATTACTTTATGGTTCTTTATTGTAATGTCAATTTTAATTTCCTTACCATGTAATAAGGGTGATGACACATGTTGAATTATGCAATGAAATTTAGTTGATAGGATGCAAAATGATCAAAATATCCAAATAAAGTAAACATTAAAAAAATCTATTGAAATGGTTCAAAGATATCGGGCTTCAAAGTTTCAAATTTTTTAGATTTTTGAAAGTACGAAATTTAAAAAACCAATGATACCATTCGATTTCTAACATTTTATTGTGAAATAAATTGTATAGCAACCATATACATAAACGCAACATTTCACTGTAAAAATAGCAATTTCAAAATTTTTCCATACTTTAAACAGGGCAAATATGAAGCCGTGACGTCACGGCTTTATATCATTTTGTTAGGAGCGTTTTGAGAAACAAATGCAAATCTCAGACTTTAACCCGCTTATTCATAAACGTATTGCAAACCTCATTTAACTAAATCATCTTTTGTCCTTATCTGTCACATTGACAGTTGTGTTTGTTAGAAAAAGACAAAATACATTTTAACTAAATGAGGTTTGAAACACGTTTATGAATAAGCGGCTTAGTCTCTTTCCTGTCTTTTATGTTGATTTAAGGCAATTGGCCCCATATAGACATTTGATCCTCACAACAAAACGAATCGATTGATACCATGCATGAAAAACATTCATCTAGCCTATTCAATAAACTACAAGTACAATCGCCATCAGATATATCGGAGCGGCCATGGTGGTCACAAATATCTGAATAACGCCGCTAGTGTCCAGGCGATGATGTTCAGATATTTTTGAATACCTTAGCCGCTCCAATATATTTGATGGCGACTGTAAATGAAAAAAAAAAATTTACCTTAGAAATAAAATACCTAAAAATATAAATAGATCGCTCATTATGTACCCATCCATTTTCCATCCGCCAAAAAGCGCTGGTAGCCTTGCGGTAAGACGTCCGACTTTCAATCCGGAGGTCTCGGGTTCAAACCCCGGTTCGTACCACTGAGTTTTTCGGAACTTATGTACGGAATATCATTTGATATTTACCAGTCGCTTTTCGGTGAAGGAAAACATCGTAAGGAAACCGGACCTAATCCCAAAAAGGCCTAGTTTCCTCTCTGGGTTGGAAGGTCAGATGGCGGTCGCTTTCGTAAAAACTAGTGTCTACGCCAATTCATGGGATTAGGTTGTCAAGCGGACCCCAAGCCGGGATAAACGCTAGGAGAAAGAAGAAGATTATGTAGCTGCACTTTTTTATATCACGACTGTGGCAAACAAGCATAACTATAAGCCTGCTTAAGGCCGTTCCTGGATTCGGACAAGCCACGCCCATCCGTTAGAGACACGTTTATGGCTCCCGTGCACGAAAGAAAGAGATGCAGCGCTCTTAAGGATCAGACTTTTTGATCAAACTACGATAAATCTATAGCGAATCTATAAAGTTTTGTCTAACTTTGCTTCTGTGACTTTTTAGATAAACTAGAACACCATATTTTTTACTTAGTTATATTGCTTAATCTCTTATGGTTTACGTAAGCTTAGAAAAATAAGGGGGAAAAGGACCCAACTTCGGATTTTTTTTCTATCGAGGCAACTTTCAGCAATCGTGTTTCGGCTTGTGCCAAAAACAAGAGTCTATAGTCTAATAATATATATTCGAAAATAAATTCAGTCCCTTTTCCCGTTTAGTCACTAGAGCGTTTGAAAAAACCTATAATTCTTCAAAGTAGCCCCTTAATATTACACAGCTACCTTAGCCTTTAGACGCCTGCAACTCCAAAGGTGTCACATGCGCGTTGCCCACTTTAGAAATCTCCTGTAAAATGTATGATGTAGAGATGGGCCGACTAGGGTTTTTGCCGACTACACAATCGGCCGACTAATCGGTTTTCAAATTGCCGATTATTCGGCCGACTAGTCGGCAATGCCGATCGTAGGTTTTAGCTAAGTTCGGGTGCAATCGGAAACGCTCGTTTCGCTTCGTCCGCCGTGCCATTGTCTATCACGCGTTCATGACCAGCGCTAGCGTGTTTGAAGGCAAAAATAAAACAAACACTATCATAATATTTAGATATTCATAACTAAGGAAAGGGTTAAACTTCTGCCAAGTTCTTATTTTCCTGTAGGTATTAAAGTGCCGAATATTCGGCATTTTTTGCCGACTACTCGCCGACTAATCGCCGACTACAAATGATGCCGAATAGACGGCTTTCCCGACTAGTCGGCCCATCTCTAGAAAAAACCTATAATTCTTCAAAGTAGCCCCTTAATATTAAACAGCTACCTTAGCCTTTAGACGCCTGCAACTCCAAAGGTGTCACATGCGCGTTGCCCACTTTAGAAATCTCCTGTAAAATGTATGAACCTGTATTTCTGCAGGTTTCCAGAGAGCCGATGAGAATAGTAACCTGGCTGTGGAGCTCGGGGACTCTCTAAAACGGGTCATCCACGGTATAACTGATGATGCAGGTAAATTCATTACATTTACGTCACTCTGGGCGGTAAGTGAGATTTGCCGGCCACGGGCGCAGCGGCAGATCTCACTTCACACCCAGGAGAAGACGTAAAATTGTGTACGTACCACGGGCGGTAATAAAGAAGGCCTCAGATCGCTTGTTTATGGCCCTTGCCTTTGGTTCGGGCCTCAATTGCCCGCAATCTGAGCCGTTCTTTATTTTACCGCCCTAGGTACGTAATTTGGTGTACTGCCTGGTTCTCTGCCTTTTCGCCGAAAATCATATTGCCAAATTTCACTTGCCAACCAACTTTTCGCAGAAGTTTCATTTGGCCGAATTTCATTTCCCAACTTTACATAATCCAACTTAACCTAACCCAACCTAGTAGGCAATAATTATTTGGTAAAAGTTATTCGGCCAAATGAAACTTCTGCGAAAAGTTGGTTGGCAAATGAAATTCGGCAATACAATTTTCGGCGAAAAGGCAGGATACCGTACTGCCTTTTTGCCGAATTATGTTTCGTCAAATTTCATTTAGCAATCAACTTTTCGCCGAAGTTTAATTTCGCAAACCAATCCTTGGCATCATTTTACTTCGTAATTTTTACATTTCGCTAAATTTTTATATTTCATAATTTTATTACGTCAAATTTTATGTGGTAAATAATTGTGTAGCAAATGATTTGCTAAGGCAAATAACGTATTGTCAAAATTTATGCGGTAAATAATTGTGTAGCAATTAGTGCTGTTCCCAGAGATAGGTAGGTCAGGGTTATTTTTTTATGACCCTAAAAACGGAACTGCTCCCAGAGATAGGTAGGTTAGGGTTTTTTTTATGACCCTAAAAACGAAACTGCTCCCAGAGATAGGTAGGTCAGGGTTATTTTTTTATGACCCTAAAAACGAAACTGTTCCCAGAGATAGGTAGGTCAGGGTTATTTTTTTTATGACCCTAAAAACGAAACTGTTCCCAGAGATAGGTAGGTCAGGGTTATTTTTTTATGACCCTAAAAACGAAACTGTTCCCAGAGATAGGTAGGTCAGGGTTATTTTTTTATGACCCTAAAAACGAAACTGTTCCCAGAGATAGGTAGGTTAGGGTTATTTTTTTATGACCCTAAAAACGAAACTGTTCCCAGAGATAGGTAGGTTAGGGTTATATATAATACAATAAGATATGCCAATCAATACGTTTGACGAAAACATTTGACATCTTTAAAAAATCCCAGGTAATAATTGGTCTAACAATAATTTATCAAATCATTAGTTGGGAAATGATATCAGTGCGAAACGTTGAGTTGGGAAATAAAATAATAATTTGACCAAATAAAAATATGGGATACGTAGTTCGGGGAGTTAAGAATTTGCTAAATAATTTTGTCGAAACATTAGTAAATCGTCTACCTCTGTGACTCGGCCTGTTTTACTCGACCGCCCAAACGAAAGATGCTATGTTTACCAGTGTATAATTAGTACATTACGTACCTAGGGCGGTAAAATAAAGAAGGGCTCAGATCGCTGGCATTTGTGGCCCGAACCGAAGGTAAGGGCCATAAACAAGCGATCTGAGGCCCTCTTTATTACCGCCCGTGGTGCGTACATAATTTTACGTCTTCTCCTGGGAGTGAAGTGAGATTTTCCGCTGCGCCCTAGGGCGGTAAATCTCACTTAGCGCCCAGAGTGACGTAAAATAAATTACGTGGTTTACACACAACATACATCGACATATCATCTTTCGTTTGGGCGGTCGAGTAAAACAGGCCGAGTCATAGAGGTAGAGTCTAACTCGCTTAAAATATGTATTTCAAACTTCATTTAACGAACCCATCTTTTGTTCATCTGTCACTTTGACAGTTGTGTTTGTTGAAAACAGAAAATATAATTTTTAATACAGTTGCTCAAAAAAGTGCTCTTGCTTCTTTCTTGCAGTGGTTTAGCGTGCGGAAAGTTTGATATCGCGCACTAGTGCTTTTTACTTTTCCAGCCAATCACAGCTAATGACAGTGACAGACAGCCAATCACAGCGCCGCACCGCACCGCGCGGAGCGTTCGGATACATGTACTAAAGTAACCTCAAAGTGAATAATTGTCAATTTTATAATTTTTTCGCAACTGTATTAAAAAACGTCGTTCGATACTCGTGCGTAAAAGTAATGAAGTAATGACATACTTTCCACACTAATATCGAAATGTACTATTAACAAAATGAGGTTTGAAACACGCTTATCAATGAGTGAGTGGGTAAGGGTTTTACTTACGTTGGTATGCTAAATTTCAGTTGAAATTCTTCTTTTTTTAACCGACTTCAAAAAAGGAGGAGGTTCTCAATTCGACTGAATTTTTTTTTTTATCATCATTATGTTTTTTTTTTGTATGTATGTTACTCCATATCTCCGTGAATCGTGAACCGATTTTCAAATTTTTTTTTAATCGAACAGGTATAACCCCTAGATGGTCCCATTGTCACCAAGTCAGGGTCTGATGATGGGATCCTGGAGAAATCGAGGGAACTCTTCAACTATTATAGGCACACCTATAGTGATTTCACTATTTTTTACAGCAACTCGGCCACTTCCTCTTGGAATAGCAGATCCTAAGTGAAGTCGGTTCTTTTTTTGTTTTAAATTATTTTCTGGTGTGAATACTACTTTGATTAAGCCAATTCTTATAGAAAAATATTACTGACAAAGTTATAACCTATTCTTGCGCCATCCGGCCAAATCTTTGACATTTGCCTTCTAGCTTATCTATATTTTATTATAATTTCGAATCTATTATATTTTTACAGAAGAAGACAACCCCGTTCCAGATCACCACGACGCTATACAAGAGATCAAGAAGCGCGCGATGCGAAATGCGGTATCTACGGTGAGGCATCTGGATTCTGCGGCGCTGAGAAATATGTACGTATCATTTTGGACCTAATATGTCCTTAAACTACGTCCAAAACTTTTTGACTGAAGGTCAGATGGCAGTCGCTTTCGTAAAAAATAGTGCCTATACCAATTTGTGGGATTAGGTTGCCGAGTGGTCCTTGATCGAGATAGCCGAAAAATCCGGGGCAGTTTTTTTTTTCAAGTCAGATTCGCTACTAAAATATTACAAAATTCTCTGGGTCATTACTGGTACAAAAGTTGACCATCGCAGTTTAGCGCGGAAACGCGGCGAGCGCATTGGGCACCTTTGCGCATGGCTGGTTATTAGAATAAAGTATAATATGGGATGTTTTTGTTTTCCTTACGGAAATCACGTGTTCTGATTGAAGTTAAACAATATTTACTTACAGACAAAAATCACCAAGCAAGAAAGAAGAAAAAGAAAAAGGCATAAAACCAAAAAGTCCAAAAAAATCACCAAAAACGAAACCAAAATACAGTTCATCGTCAGAAGAAGAGGAAGATGATAAAGATATAGAAATACTCGCGAAAGACGTCATGAGTCACGCCAGTTTCAGAGATATCATCAATGATACAGATACACATATAAACATAGATAGCCTTCCACGAGTACATACTACAGAGAGTGATGGCAGATTGTTTGAAATTGAGATCATCGATGAAATGGAAATACCTTATTCACCTGTTATAAATGATACAGATGGAAAAGTAGAAATAGAAATTAGTGACCAAGTGAAAAGTGCTATTCCTAGTGATGGACTGATTGAAATTGAAATTTTAGATCAAGTAAACATTCAAAATGATTCTAAAGCACCGCTAGTAAGCAAAGAACACGTGGAGAAAGTTATCGAAGCAGAAGAAAGCAAAGCAAAGAAAAAAGGCAGACCTAAGAAAAATGAGAAAAGCCCAAAGAGTGAAGCGAAAAAACAGGAGGATGGAAGAATCTTTAAACAACCTCTAAGAGCATCGCCTAGACTTAAGCAGGTGCTGAAGAGAGACCAGAAGAAACCTATATTGAAGTCAAAGTTTAAGAGAATGGGGATGTTAGAAGTCGCTAATTTTCAAGACAAAAAGTAGCTTTTGAAGTCAAAAATTACAGTAGAAACCGCTTATAATGACATCGAAGGGACAAACAAGTCATGCTAAATGGACTTCATATAACATGTTGTCTCAGAAATGAAATAATATGGTCAACGTCAGGAAAATTAAAAGTAAGTGTACGCGATTAAGTCCCGTGTTTTGTCAAAATAATGAAATAATATGGTGATTAAAAAAACTCACTGACAATGCGTAGTTCGTCAATATATAATATTTTTTATTTTAATTACATAATAGGCAAGCACATTGTCTTTCAAGCTGTTTCGATATGCCTTCTTGAAGAACTACGCATTATTGTATATATTATCTTTAATGTACTACTATTACTGTTTTGAAAAAAGTAAGTCCCGCCGAGTTTCTTGCCGGTAATAAGTAATACTTCTCGGGTCAGAGGTGTAGGGTTAGAACCGGTGGTAGTTTGTTTTTTCTCTCTGACGTTCATAAGTGCATTGTAATATGCCTAAAATGAAGAATAAATATTTTTTTATCTTTTTATCTTTTAATAATAATCAAAACAAAATTTAATCACGTGTCAGACACCTACCTACTCACGAAACTAACAAAAAAGAAGATAGGAGTCACTGTAAGATAAGATAAGAGTCACTGTAAGATAAGATAAGAGTCACTGTAAGATAAGATAAGAAGAAACTTTTTATAATAAAAATTAAAAATTTTGGACCGGACATAGATCTCATAATTTCTTAAAAATAGGTCATAACATAATAACTGAAATGTCAATATAAGCGGAGTCAATACGCAAATACGTCATATTAAGCGGTTGGTCGATGTATCCGACGTCATAATAAACGGATTCTACTGTATATGTGAATTAAATTGTGGGTAGCAGAAAGCAGTACATAGATTGTGATAGTTTGGTGAACTGTGATATTTGAATGTTATTAGTTTGTTATTTTCATCCAAATGAGTAATATCTGGATTAAACGAATCTTATTCAGATATTAATATGTATAATTTTTAGAGATGGGCCGACTAGGGTTTTTGCCGACTACACAATCGGCCGACTAATCGGTTTTCAAATTGCCGATTAATCGGCCGACTAGTCGGCAATGCCGATCGTAGGTTTTGACAAAGGTCGGGTGCAATTGGAAACGCTCGTTTCGCATCGTCCACCGTGCCATTTTTTTTTATCACGCGTTCATGTTTTGACCTGTTTTGTTTAATAACCGGCGCTGGCGTGTTTGATGGAAAAAAGAAAACAAGCACTACTAATAAGACATTCAAAACTATTACAAATTTTAACATAAATAACTAAAAAAAGAGGTTAAACTTCTGCCAAGTTCTTATTTTTCTGTTGGTATTAAAGTGCCGAATATTCGGCATTTTTTGCCGACTAGTCGCCGACTAATCACCGACTACAAATGATGCCGAATAGTCGGCTTTCCCGACTAGTCGGCGACTAGTCGGCCCATCTCTAATAATTTTAAACAAAAAAGAACCGACTTCACTTAGGATCCGCTATTCCAAGAGGAAGTGGCCGAGTTGCTGTAAAAAATAGTGAAATCACTATAGGTGTGCCTATAATAGTTGAAGAGTTCCCTCGATTTCTCCAGGATCCCATCATCAGACCCTGACTTGGTGACAATGGGACCATCTAGGGGTTATACCTGTTCGATTAAAAAAAAAATTTGAAAATCGGTTCACGATTCACGGAGATATGGAGTAACATACATACAAAAAAAAACATAATAATGATAAAAAAAAAATTCAGTCGAATTGAGAACCTCCTCCTTTTTTGAAGTCGGTTAAAAATGGATAATAATATGTGAATATGATCACATTTTAAATGGTCATGAAATTGCCTAATACGGTACAGTCGCCATCAAATATATCGGAGCGGCCAGGGATTAAAAATATCTGAACATGCACTTTATCGCCTTGACAATAGAGGCGTTGTTCAGATATTTGTAAGCACTTTGGCCGCTCCGATATATCTGATGGCGATTGTACATTAAGGATTAAAATATTGTGTATATTTATTTTATAGACAAAATCTCGATCCTTATAATATTTTTGGGATTGGAGCTATTGGAAGTTTTGAAATCAACTTAAGAGTCGCCAGGACGCTCGCGTTTCCATACAAACGTAGTTTAGCTCTCATTTTAAAACGACATGCTTTAGAACCACGAAATTTGGCATGGGCATTCTAGTAGTACAGATCTATGTCGGTAATTCGTTTTCGTTGCTAAAAATTGTAATACGAAGAAAATACAGCCAGATACAGATTTACATACAAAACTTATTTTTGCTATATTTTCTTTGTATTACAATTTTTAGCAACGAAAACGAATTACCGACATAGATCCGTACTACTAGAATGCCCATGCCAAATTTCGTGGTTCTAAAGCATGTCGTTTTAAAATGAGAGCTGAACTACGTTTGTATGGGGACGCGAGTTCACGCGAGCGTCCTGGCGGCTCTTAAATGGTAATAATACCATTCGTAATTGTCTAAACTTGACTTCAGTTGTACTTTTAATAAAGAAGTGAATGTATTGAACATGTTTTATTTTATTCTTAGGGTTGATTGCACCAAACCGTCTGTTAACGTCAACGTTATCGTTAAAAAAATCCTTGGCAAGGGCATGTTTGAAATAAATTATGAATTACATTACACGTCGGTTTGGACTACTTTCATTAGAAACTTTTGACAATGATATAATCAAACTATTTGTATATAATTTGTATTCTTTAAGCGGTTTGCATTCTTTGGCCTCCAACACTTTACAGCTGCCAGATGTCCAGATCTAGAAATAAGTATAGTATAGCAAACTAACGAGAGGGGTTTCGACGCTCTCATTATTGTGTCATATCTGACGTGGCTAGCGCTTCGTCTATAAAAATAACATTCATTTAACCCTTTGATCGCCACAGTCGGCTATGGCCGACATCACAAAGTCGTGCCATGGACGCCACCGTCGGCAAAAGCCGACAGACTTTGTAGTGCAATAGGGACCTACGCGGGCTTCCGCAAAGTTCAATTTCGCTTGACAAAACGCGATTACGTGGCGTCGGTGGCGCGTCATTTTTGTCCAACGCTTGGCGGCGAAAAGGTTAACAATCATCATCAACATAATATTATTATCCTTAATAGTACGGGCGGCGGCCGTAGGATCTGCTACGTAACGTGATACAAAGATAAGCCCCATGGCACATGTTCATAAAAGTGGTGCTGAGTTCCGGAAAAATAGTAAAAAAAATTAGAATTGGCCGAAAGCACAAAAAAGTACCACTTCCGGTTTAAAAAATGCATGGTATTTACCTACGGTATTTGATACTGAGATGATTATTGTGGCAACAAATAGTAATTTGTATTTAGGTACAGAAAAACCCAGTCTGCCAGTTTCTGCATGGCCGGAAGTGCCCGGCAGACTGGTTCAAAAGTGACGTACATTTGGAGTCAAATTCGTTACTTTTAAACTAGTCTGCCGGGCTAGGAACTGGCAGACTCGGTTTTTCTATACCTAAAAATAAATTACTATTTGTTGCCATAAGTGTCATCTTTGTATCCAATGACGTAGGTAAATACCATCCATGTTTTAAACCGGAAGTGGTACTTTTTTGTGCTTTCGGGCAATTTTTTTTTTTTACTATTTTTCCGGAACTCAGCATCAGTTTTATGAACATGTGCCATAGGGCTTATCTTTGTATCACGTTACGTAGCAGATCCTACGGCCGCCGCCCGTACTATAAATGTAAGGTATCCTGAAAGCCCTGCTGGGCTTCGTGGAGGAGCTGGGATGGCCAGCATAAAGGTAACCCCGTTTATTACGCAAAATAACCACACTGGATGTCGACTTGCGCAAAAACGCCCAGGATAACTAACTAACTATCCTTAAATGTATTTCTAAATGTAGGTAGCTGTAAACATTTCCTCGTGTGACAAATGTATCCAACGAATGTTATCTTATCTTATCTTATTGTATTCGGGGGCCCGTAAGGATACACTTCGACCCAAAGGGATCTTTTGTGTAGTTGCCCCCTAGTACACCTACTCGAGAGCTTTCTCAACCATCTCCATGTGTTGGATGATGGAGCTCAAGGGCAGTGCTTTGAATTCCTCTGGATCTGGATAGCCAGTACCAAAGTCCTTCATTCTCTGTCTGGCTAGAGCGTGACATTCACACATTAAGTGTTCCATTGTCTCTTCCTCTTCACCACACATCCTACAATCAGTATTATCTGACAATCCCATTCTGGCCAATACTCCTTTCACAGCGTAGTGGCCCGTGAAAACCCCTGTTATAATAATAATCCAACGAATGTTAATGTTTCCTTCAAATATTTCAGTTCAATTTGATTTTTTGTACAATTTTATACTTACACTTTATATTAGTGGTTAGCGATTTAATTAAGATTAATTGTTTTTTTTTGTGGCGGTGTTCGTTTTTTGTTCATAATTATGTGTTTATAATTGAACATATTCAAGGGTTACAATATAGACATAATAGTAGATTGTACACCAAGGGGATAAAGCACTGTTTTATGTCACGGCCGCGCTATTGAATCCTGAACGTAACGAAGGACTCCAGATTTAACTCCCGAGCGCAGCGAGGTTAAGACCGAGTCCTGAGTGCAGTGAGGGATTTAAGCGCGCCCGTAACTATAACAGCTTTATCCCCAAGGAGTATACTCAACTTTTCTCACCTCCAGTGAGACAATAAATTTGAGAAATAATAAATTCAATATTCAAATCCGTTGGGCGCGGCGATGCGGGGCCCGGCTCGCGGGGTTGGGCCGGGCGCAGCGCGAACTTTACGAAATTGGACTTTAAGGACATAACAATAAGAAGTAAAATCACATTATTACCCGGCGGGTTATAATGTAACATTGTTCCCCGCTAAAGCCAAGGGCTACAATGATTTGCTTTCGGTGGGGTTTTCATGATACATAATTTGGCATTGTCGAGCAGGTGGTGTGAAAAAGCAATTGTTACCTTGGTGTGCTGGCGTTGTAGGCACTCTAGGCAGGGATCGAATACCACACAGATAGAAATAATATCTTAATTCAAAACGCAAAACTCTCTTGCACGCGGTTTCTTAAAGAGAGTAATAAATACCTTAGACCAATAAACATGACTTGAGTTAAAAATATCATGATTTTTAAAAGAAGAATTAAAATTATTCAGCTTTAGCTTTACCCATTTTTAAAGCGAATAGTAATGATTTGAGTTAAGATAATAATTATTTACGGCAAAAAAGCACCAAAATTTTCCTTTAACAGTTTTATGTGTTTACGTCAAAAGCGATTAGTTCTTGGTTTGATGTTTTCAATCTACAGCTAAGAGCCAAAGCTAATTCAAAGAAGTAGCGCCAAAAGTTTGATTTGAGATTTTTAAGTTTTTAGGCAAGAGAGATTAATTTTTGCTTTGATGTTTTCAACCTACAATCAAGAGCCACAGCTATTCCAAAGAAGAAGCACATAATTTTTGCTTTGAAACATTTAAGTCTTGGACGTTAGTTACCCTGCGCATCAATAGATGTCTCTGCGTGTAGGTTAGAACACGCGAACGTCTGTTCGACGTAACTTGATGACCCTCGGCGCTTTACCCGGGCTTATTTGAGATTCACAATAGCAATCTCAGCTCTAGTTAATACGATTATAAATTGTGAGTATATAAATAATCATAATTTATATTTGTATTATCTACTTTTAGTTAAACTTCCTTTCTTGGGATTAGTCCCGAGAAACACAGTTTCTGCTACTAGCTTTTTAAGTAGGTAGTGCACTGAGACACTAAGGCGATTATCACACTGACGACGGATCCGCATGCGGCGCCGGTGTGCGAGCGAGATAGCGCTATACACATGCAGAGCGCTATCTCGCTCGCGCACCGGTGCCGCATGCGGATCCGCGCCAGTGTGATAATCGCCTTAGAAAATGTTATTGTTTGTTTCAAGTAATCGATTTCATACGCCAAGAAATTTTAGATCTTGGTGTGAAAAAATCAAATTTTACATCAAGTAACACATGCTCTTGAACTAATGCGTTTTCTTGTTTCCGTGGAGAAATTCAATTCTCAATTTAAACTATGAGTCTTCATCCAAGAAACAAAGTTTCTTGGCTTAAGTTCTTTATGTATTGCACTAAGACACATAAAGTTCAATTTAAAAAAAATACAATACAAAAACAAAATTCAAACACCATTCGTGAGAATATTAAGCTATTTTAAAAAGACGATTTTTATATCTCGGATAAAGTATTGAATTTATTAGGTTAAGTAATAAACTTTGAAACATTTTATATCTTAAAATAAAGAATTTTATTTTTTCCTTATATGGGAAACTGGATATCTCTTGATTCAAATAGGTTTCTTTGGTTGAAGAGATTTTTTCTATCTGTGCAGTATTATTACACGACTGCCCAAAAAAAGGAGTGTATTGTTTTCAGGGTTCATGTATGTATGTGGCTAAAATAAAATTCTTTGTTCCACTCGAACAACTGAACGGCTGAACCGATTTAGATGTATGGGGTATCATTAGAATCGTTACGTTATCCCAAGAAACATAGGCTATGTGACGTCACCGTAAAAACAATATGGCGGACAAAATATTCCAGATTGCGCAAACCTAAGAAAAAAAAATCTTGCAAACCTATCGAGTGGGGTATCAAAATGAAGAGCTTTTCACGCTGATTACAAAAATGTATATGATACATATATAAAAATATTCTTTCGTTAATACGAACATTTTAGAAATTAAATTAAAACAATAGGTTGGAAATCGAGTCGAAAGATATATAAAACTTACATGTTTAATTGTAATAAGTAGGTATTAGAGACTTGGGAGGAATAATATTAGTTAAAGCAATGGCGCGTAGTTATAATGTCCAAGAGGCAACCGGATGGCTCGCGGTATATAAGCTCCCTACGTGTTGTGTAACCAACTTATGCAACCCAAATTGACCCACGTTGTACTTAGTTTTTCATTGCCCCCCCCCCCCTCATTTTTCTAACAGCTGACGAAACAATTACCGACCAGCCGGTGCACATGGCCATTTGCATGCTCGTTCTGGGTCACATAAAGAACTGGAAATTAAGGGGAGGAGGATGAAAGCCAAGGTCCAACGTGGGTCATTTCGGGTTGCATAGGGTGGTTCCACAGCACGTAGGGAGCTTAAAGATCACAGCTCATTAGAGCGCCTCGGCACCCGCCCCTCACCTTGAGCGGTTAGTTATTCTTTATATGAATTTGTATGGCCATGCACTCACTACATCAACTCGATAACGAGTGGACGCTGAGCGACGAGGCAGTGTGGGTCGGCTGCCGAGGCGCTCTAATGAGCTGTGACCTTTAATACCGCGAGCCATCCGGTTGCCTCGCGGACAGTGCAATGCAACTACGTGTAGTATGGCGCGTCCTTGCTCTGAATGTAATGAAATGTTCTACTTCGCGGTATTAAGATACTTCTTTACAACATCACGTCCAGTATAGTAATAAATGAAATAATTAAAAATTAAAAAACACGACTGCGTTTGTTTTAAATGAACTGAAAAGTTAAAAATAAGCTCTAAACATGATTGAGAATGTCTTTGAAACCTTATGGTTGAGACTGTGCCTTCCTACATCCTGACGTACGCTGGATCTTTTAAAATACATATTTTACTTCGATCGCAGTGGGGGGACCTTTTAAACTGTATAACACAATACCCATAAAAAGGTCCCCCGACTGCAATCGAAGCAAAATATGTATTTTAAAAGATCCAGCGTACGTCAGGGTGTAGGAAGGCACAGTCTCAACCATAAGGTTTCAAAGACATTCTCAATCATGTTTAGAGCTTATTTTTAACTTTTCAGTTCATTTAAAACAAACGCAGTCGTGTTTTTTAATTTTTAATTATTTCATTTATTTTATTATATTATAACCGGTAATTTCGGTATCTTGGGTTAATGAATATTTTACGGATAATCTGATAATTTATTACGTTTTAGTACCTAAATAAGATTTCGTAATATCATTGCCAACATCAGGCGCTTTTTGATTTTTATTAATACCGGTACAATCCTTGCTTGTAGGATAACTCTGCTAAAAACTAGGTTAGACATAATTTTTGCCGATCTTTTTTTTTTAATAGTATACACAGGGTGTCCCAGAAATTGACGTCAAGCCGTGAATGGATGATAGACCAAGTTATAACAGTTATCAGAAAAATACAAAAAATATTTATCACATGTTCTTCAAAAATTATGGTCACTTTAAAAATTTACTAGAATATTCACGCCCTGGTCTCTTAACTTCTAGTAAATTTTTAAAATTATTAACTAAATATATTAATAGCAGTGATGAGTCATTATTTTTTGATGTTTATGGTCAGTAGGTACAGTCAATATCTTAAATATAAATGCGATGTTACGGACATAACATACGAGTATATGGTACAAGACGTTAATTTTATAACAACAAGGCCCAATTTTATCCAAATCTTATCGATGTTTTTAGTCCTACAGTATCGATCGTATCAACTTCGCATTTAATTATTAATTACTTATAATACTTGTGTCAATTAACTTTTTTAATGAGTGATATAAAAAGATAAAAAATATCCAAAACATTTAAATAATTTTGAACCCTATCGCGAAGCAATAGCGTGCAAAATAATGGTTTTTATAATAAAAATACTGAATTTTTATTGAGGAAATTTTACAATAATTGTTAAGTATGTGTTTTAGTTTATAAAACATTTCTAACGCGTAAACGCGGTTTGTTCAGTGAATTTGTATCATAAAAGTAACAAAATGTTTCACAGTAAAATTAATAAAAAACGTCAAGCTCAAATGATATATTTGATGCAAGTAAGTGTATATACATATAATGTGTAATGGCATATATATACTATATGTATCAGTGTACGGACATAGGGACCAATTTGTCGATATGGAATTACTATAGGTACTTCGTTTTCTTTCAGATCAGAAAAATCATGCGATTATCGTCGTGCGATTTTTGGGAAAACGCTTTTAAAATTTGCCATTTTGCATCTTATTGGATTAAGCGTATCACTAATACTTAGTGGAAAAAAGTAGTTTCATTTAAATTTTGCCCAGATAAGGTAAATGTACGTTTCCACGAACGCTTAAGACCTGGATGTACATTTAATTTTTTATTAAGATCTGGCGTCTTCATACGATCATTATCAATATTGTAATGGAATCTTAGATAAATGTGTAACTATTTAAATGCACCGAAAAATTATTTGTCTGGTTGGAGATATTTAAAAAATATTTTTAAAGTTACTCATACCTTTTCTTTTGATTTGTACCATTAAGCGAACTAAGAAACATGATTTGGACACAATACCGAATCGGGCGACCGCTTTAGCGAACTAGAACGAAAATGTATAGATATATGGTGTGGAGTGATTCTCAAACTTTAGTGACTCAGCGTTGAATATAACTAGGTACATATTTAACCGCGCATTTTTGTCTCTAGACATTACTGGCGTAATGCAAAAACTGATGTACGTGTTTTCCAAAAAAAAAAATTATGTTAAAAAATCTTTTTTTTCCCGATCAATTTCAAAGGATACAAAAATATAGTTTAATATCATGTTACATAAAAAAAGATTTTGTTTTTCAATATGAATTTACATCACTTTTAATAATACAAATTTACAAGTTGATTTTTTTCTAAAATACACAAAACACCATTTTATATTTATTTTATTATTATACAATATCTCTCTTTACATTCCGGCCCATCATCAGCAGTAACGGTTTAGAAGCGCTGGCCTTTATAAAATGGCAGAAAAAATATTACAGTTTAAAGTCGACCTAGCTGTTAGGGTAATAAAGATGATATTTTACTGACAATCAAATAGAAACGAGGCTGAGGCAGATACTAATTCGGTAGCAGAGACTATGGGCATGATTTACCGAACGCGCGTTCGGTAAATAAACCATGCAAAATATGTGGAACCTAATACGCGAATCAACTTTGAAAATAGTACCTGTATTGCAACAGTTTGGTCATAACCACAAATCTAACATTGAACCTAATCATTAGCAGGATTACAAATCCGTTCATGTATTTGGTTTTTACTAATATTGGCTTAAAATAATTACAAACATTTTTTTTAAATAGCTCTACCAAAAGTCTTATTTTGAAGGCAAAAAGTCGTAAACCATCAATATTTCAATCGCGTATTTACCATAGTCTTCGCAGTCTACAGATGTTCGGCAAATGCTCATAAAATTACAAGTACTTTTAATTATTTGAAAAGGCAAGTAGTTTGTATTAATAGTGTATAATTAGCCAATAAAAAAATTATATCAAGAACGTACGTTTTCCCTGATTCCGTACGCTGTTCGGTTAAACCTTCCACTCGAATTGTTGGGTCACACATTACCGGATTCAGATTTTACTTATATTCTGAGAATATCACTGCACCAAATTCACTTAAAATACTAAAATATGTAAACTTATTAAATAACAACACTTGAAATCCACCGTTTTGAACCCACATATAGTTTTAAGCGATTATATGACCTTAAGAAGTATACGCAATTTCTTAACGATTTTGCTAAGGGCGTCCATACAAAGTGGCACTCGACCGACTAGATCAGTTGTCGTCTCGCAACTGCGTACCAAAATGGCCGCCTTTGACTTGCATTACGAGGGGTAGGTATTTAGCTCACAGAAAAAAATCACAACGTAATATCAGCTCTACAGAATTCGAGTTATAGCTCAAAATAGGTAATGTTCGGCGATACGGCACGTTCGCTGAAGCGTACATTTAAAACATTGAGAAAACGAGGTAACTATAGTAGTTTCTAACTACGCAATATGCACTATCTATTAGTGGAAGAAAAAAGTGTCCTTGTAAATCGACAAAGTGGTCCCTTGCACTAAACTCGTCCACATATTATTATGTACCAAGAACGATCGGTAGGTACAGTCGTCATCAAATACAGGATGTAACAAAAATACTGGTGATCCGTTTAAGGGCATAATTGGTATCGTATTGCGAGTAGGAAAAAGTAGGAGAAAAAATTTTAAGACGCGAAAAAAAATTTTTTTGTCCCAGCTGGCCAACCCTCCATACAAAACCAAAAATATTTTTCGCGAGAAAAATTTTTTTTCTTAGTTTTTCACAATAAGAATGCGATACCAATTATGCCCTTAAAAGGATCACCAGTATTTTTGTTACACCTTGTATATCGAAGCGGCCAAGGCACCTAGAAATATTTGAAGTATTTGAACATGCATTTTGTCGCCTTGACAATAGAGGAGTTGTTCAGATATTTGGGGCCACCTCGGCCGCTCCGATATATCTGATTGCGACTCTACCCGGGAAAGGGTATGAATATTTAAGTTTAGAATGCACTTTAAATTATTTTGTGGTGTGGCGTGTATCAAATACTTAGATAAAGAACTCGTAATTAAGTAATTACTAGCGGCAGTTATATCAGCGCAATTTATTTATTTATCGTATGGCATAAACATGTTATTATTGTTATTAATATTGTTAAGAGAATAAGAGCGTTTGAAGGCAGGCGCGGTTCCAGGGGGGGGGGGGGGGGTCACATGGGACATGACCCCCCCCCCCCCCCCCCAAAATCCTACATTTCTAATAGAATTTTTTTTACAGGGGGTCAAAAATTTGAATAAAAAAATTCTACATTAGTGTCCCCCTCCAAAATTTTCGTCTGCGACCGCGCCTGTTTGAAGGTCATTTTATACAGTCAGCAGCGGAAATAGCTAAGTGAGGGGTTCAAAATAAGCTTGAGACGGCTTTATTGTTAAGAGAATAAGCGCGTGAAGGTCCTTTTGCACACCTCACCCGCTTAGCAACTTGTGCTGCTCACTGTACACTTTACTCGCTTAGTACTCTGGCGTTGACAGAACAGGATTTTGGGCTACAACTTTGCCTGGCTTGGAAATAGTTATTTGTGCAACAAGAGAGGAAAGTTGGTTGTTCTTGCGAGTGTTGATTTTGAGTCCCGAGTAGGCGAAAGGTTCTATAATTGAATCACGAGCGAAGCATCATCATTATGACAAAAAGCTTCTAGAAACAAAATTTCACTCCCTGGAGTGATGAAAGTCGCAACTTTCGTCACTCCAGTGAGTGAGGAAAGTAGGCTTGTTCGAACTGCTGAGGTGAAAACATGGTTTTTGTCACCAAACAGCTATTTATATCTTATTCTTGAGATAACCGCCTTTCTCCCATCTCAAGAATAAGATATAAATAGCTGTTTGGTAAAGAAAACCATGTTTTCAAGGCAGGCAAAGTTGTGCATCGTAGGCAAAGTTGTAGCACGTGACGGTTCGTTAACAGAATAACACGTAAAATGGAGCAGATATGCAAAAATGTACATACACCCGAACATAATAACCTCCTTCTTTTCAAGTCGGTTAAAAACAGAACAGAAACCATCCTATTGTTGAAGAGTGTAAGTATTTTAATCTCAAATATCAGATTGTGGATATAGGTAGTTAGTTTAACAATTTTTGTACAGCCTTGGCCAGAAGTGTTGAGCATAGGTGTTTTTTGTTTACAATTTTGATGTTAAGCATTATTTCCCTATCCTAACAATGTACGGTAACGGTAAATGTTATATTTTATTTATAAATATAGAAAACTTCACTTAATAACACTTTCAAGGTACTTAAAAAATATGAAAACAGAAGGTACCAAAAATGTTAATTTAAGTCGGTGCGACATATTGCAAATATTCTATGCAGTTACTACTAACTTCAACAAAACATGCCTATTAGTTTAAATTAATTGACAAAATAACTTTATGCCACACCTGGCCATAAAGTGGCTTTTTCCGCACGCTACGCGTACGGAAAAAGACGCTTTCTAGCCAAGTGTAGACATAAAACGATGTACACAACACGGGAGGTAATAAAGAAAGTCCTCGATCGCATACTTACATCCCTCGCTTGCAGCTCGGGCCGCAAACTTCTGCGATCTCGGCCTTTCTTTGTTTTACCACCCTAGTTGTGTAATGTACTATAAACAAAGATGGAAACGATGGACTAAACTTTCCAGTTTTGTATGAAAATCGCATTGGTGCTCAACACTTCTGGCCAAGGCTGTATGTCTATAGATATCAAAATAATTTGTATTAAAATTATTGTTCTTAATTTCCTTTTTTTATATAATATTATCTAGACGGCGATTCTAGACGATTATCACACTGGCACCGCAACCGCATGCGGCGATAGTGTGCAAGCGTGACAACGCCACATTAGTACATTACGCACCTAGGGCAGTAAAATAAAGAACGGCCCAGATCGCGGGTATTTGTGGCCCGAACCGAAGGTAAGGGCCATAAGCAAGCGATCTGAGGCCTTCTTTATTACCGCCCGTGGTGCGTACACAATTTTACGTCTTCGCCTGGGTAGGGTCGCTATGCCGGTTGGCGGACAGTTAAGGAAGTTGCTGACTTCAAACCCCTTAAAAAAATAGTAATTTACGATAAAATATGCTAATTGCTATACCAATACGTTAGAAATATAGTCTATTTGTAAAACAAATATGAATACTGGCTGCTTTGCATGTAAGTTTTGATAAAATTAGCGATATGTGAAAAAATACCCGAAATGCCGGTTTGCGGACAGTTTTTTCAGTATGCGGACACTAAGTGCTAGTTGGCGGACATGCAGTTTTATGCAATAAAATTGCAACTGAACCAAGTTTTATCTGTTTACATTAGGCTTTAATATCAATGGTACTATATGAACACCGTTTCTATCAAAATATAGTCTCTTCGCGGTCCTTACGACCTTTAAAAAGTAGGATTGTTTGTTTGAAAAAAACGTCGTTTAACTGACTATATCCAAAGTCGAAACGACGTTAAAAGCGTTGATTAAACTTGATCTTCTTTGTTTTTTCCATACTTTATGGACGGTGAGTTCAAAAGTGGGGGGAGGGGGGTAATGAAAACAAACCTATTATTTTGGAAACTAATCACTTAATCATAAAAAAAACTGTTAGCAACGTCGAAGCTTGTTTTATACTATGACGGTAAAAAATAAGCGTGCGGCTTGTCTAATGGTAAGCCGCTATCATAGTCTATGAACGCTTATAACTCCAGTTGATTAACAAGAAGCACGTTGCCGTCCAGTAAAAGAACAAGGATATTGTGTAGATAGATTACGGGACAAATATCGACCGCTCACAACCTACATACTGCATCGTTGGGAACTATCTAAAAGACCTATGGAATGCTATACCGCATATTGGTCAATCTTAGAAACTATATGAGAGATGCGGACTTAGTAACGCTCTTTAAGGAAAAGGTCAATTATAGATGACTGCTATATGTATGAAGAAATATAATCTTTTAGCATGACTGGCCCTTGCCAGCCATTGCCATTCGCCAAGGTAAAAGTGAAAAGACTGGTAACTTACATACATATGGCGGGAAAAAGTTGATAACTCAAGATATAAAAATTGAAGAAATTTGAAATTTTTTTCAAGTTCAAATGTATTAAAGTTTTTGTCCTGACTTGTCAACTTCTTCCCGCCATGTACGGATTATTAAATAATATTAAATTTAGTACACTGCTTCGGTTAGGTTGTCTAAATGTCTGCTTATTCTACTATCTTTGATTCTTCCATGATAGGTAGCCCACACTACAGTCACTCCCATACGTTTTTTGCGCCGCTGGTTGCGTCGGTCCAGCATTACAAATTTTGTCAATTTTTAACTCATGTCCACCGGGATAGAAAGGATCTGGAGTGAACTGCGTATCTAAGTATCTCAACAAGAATTACTGAAGATCTGGTCAAGATCGTAAGGAACCGTTGGGTGAGGGCACAGCACGACCTATCATTGTTGAGATCCTTAGAAGTTTATGAGAGACCTATGTCTAGCAGTGGGCGTCGTTTAGCAAATGATAATGATGAACTATCTTAACAATTAGAGAACACCAAACACGCCGCAAAAGCAATGCATAGGTACTTTACTTCCTGTGCACATTTGTGTCTGGACTGGATGTCTAAACAAGAGATAAGTGTTTAAGAAAAGAGCTCAAAGAGGACCCAGTGTGTTGACGGCGACGGACCTCTCTTGTTCCTTTAGCCGTCAACACAGTGAATCCTCTGGAGTTGCAGGCGTCCATAGGCTACGGTAGCTGATGAAATGAGCGTACAAACTACATAACTATTAATTTACTTTCCTAAAATTCCCACATGTCCGCATACTGAAATCACATTTTACGTAGTCGCGGTTGATCGGACAAGAGTTTATAAGCGGTTTAAAAATTAATTTTACTATCGATTTTAAACGAATAAAGTGGTCGCAAACTAAAAAATAAGTAGTTCGGCAACTAATATTAACATATTATAAGTATTTAAGTAGTATTTTTAATTATGTGTCACACAAAGTGAAAATCAAAAATCGGTATAAGATGCCACTAAGCGGACACGTGTCCGCCAACCGGGATACCTAACAAATTTGCATACGGGTTGCGCGGACAGTCGATATTTCTATAACTTTAGAAAGATCATAAGAAAATCTCTGTAAATAACGTACATTGGTTCATAATTAACCGAACTAAATGCCTAACACAAATGTAACACGAATACAAAAGAAGAAACTTACGTTTATCCGCGCGCCTCATTCTTAATTTATTCGTAAGATATCGACCATTTTGGTCACTACTGAGGAGTAGCGTATATAAACATTTTTTTTTCTGGCTAAAGGATGCATCAATTGTTTTGAAGTGAATACATTATTATTGCATAACTATCTGAGTATCACCAAACAAATTCATTTTATTTCTAAGAACAGCAGGAATCTTATTTTTTGCATTTTAAGAAAAGTTGACGGCCATTTGTCCGGCTACCGGCACTGTCCGCGCTACCGGCACAATGACCCTATGAAGTGAGATTTGCCGCTGCGCCCGTGGGCGTAATATCTCACTTACCGCCCAGAGTGACGTAAAATTACATGCAGAGAGCTATCTCGCTCGCGCACCGGGGCCGCATGCGGAAACCGCAGCAGTGCGAAATACGCCTACTGGTACTTCAGTCAATGCCTTAAATATGTATACAATTTGAACCTTATAACAATGGAGTAAGTGTATTTTAAAAATATTTATAACGGGTCACTCACGTAATATTGGTAGATTTTTGCTCGACATGTTTCATTTGAGCAAAAGTCGACCAAAATTACACGAGTGACCCGTTATAAATAGTTTTAATATGTTAGAGTCTCACGAGAGTTTTATGAGTACCTAAGTGAATACATATTTTGGCGTTGACTGTACATACAGGCCTATTTCATATTTGGGTAATTCCACGAGACTGTAACGTCAGTTACCAATTCTTTCGTGTGTTCTTTGATTAATTCAGCAAATGTAAGTTTTTATATATCTTCCCTATGCCTACAGGTAGATAAATTGACATTTAAATTTGCTTAATCAATCAAATAATACACGAAAGAATTGGTAACTGACGTTACAGTCTCGTGGAATTACCCATTTTCTTATTCCTTACAGACTTTAAAAGATTGCCCAAAAGAAGAAAAACCACAAAAAGTAAATTCAATTAAAATGCTTTACGCTCTTGAATTATTCGACAACAAGAATTATGTAAAAGCAATCAACATATTCACTAAAATAAACACCGATCCCGCTGAAGTAATCAAACTAATTCCCGAACTCGATAATAAACCAGGAAAAAACGGGAAAATCAAAGGGGAGGATTTGAAAAATGCACTGAAGGCATTAGTGCAGTATTTGAAGTCGAAGAGAAGCGAGAGCGAAGCGAGTGGTCGAGATGATGGTCAGATTGTGCAGCTTGAACTGATTGATACAGCTTTGCTTAAATGTTATGTGCAGGTGAGTTTGAATTTTGTATAATAACACAACCTACCTTGAGATTAGGGTGACCAAACGTCAGGAATTTTCCTGACATGTCAGGAATTTTAGACATATGTCAGGAATGCGGCCGGAAAAGGAAAATGTCAGGAATTTTCGACAAATAGACAAAATTGTATGTACTGTAAACTATTATTTGAATTTAAAAAAAATCGTTTTATGAGCATAGAACTTTTTAGTTGATGGTGTAGCCATAAAAATACGGCTTTTCTCTCGTCATGATTGTTCCTAAGAACCCAAGGATGGATTTGAGAAGTGGAGCAACCAATATTTTTGATGTAAATTTTTAGGGGGGAGGCTCTCAACTTTATCTTTATTTGTACATCAAGCTACTAGGCCAAGTTTGGTATAGTTTTCATATAAATCGGGGATGCCGAATTCATTTAGGTATCATTTTGACACCGAACAAAAACATGTAAAATAAACATTAAACGACCCCCCCCCCCCCTCGCGCGGCCGCAACGTATTAAAAAACGCGAGCTCATGCTGGTGCCAGGAATTTTGGCCGAAAATCAGGAATTTTGTCAGGCCTTTCGAAATTTGTATCTGGTAACCCTTTGAGATGGACTTGAGATGAAATTATTTTATCAATTAATGTTATTTTTTACACAGTTGCTCAAAAAAGTGCATTTGTTGTAGTAGTTTAAAAATGTACCCGAACTCTTGCAAATATTAAACCAATGCCAAGTTGTCGTACTCACTTTAAAGATCTCGGAATCTTGACACTTGCGTGTTCATACATCTTTGAAATTTGCAAGTTTACAAGAACATACAGCCACTTCTTCTTGCAAGCTAAAGACCGACACACAAAGCCACTAAACCTGCGTCACAATAACAATCTTGCTCTATGTACCTCCAGTTTAACATTATATCATTCCGGTCCCCATATGATGTGCATAAAAATATACAATAAAATACCTCAAACCATTAAATGTATAGAGAAATCCAAAATGTATGAAACTACCTTACATAAGTATTTATTGGAGTTATTATACACTGCAGGAGTTTTTCGATGATACTACTTGAATTTAAACAAATAGAAAAGTACAATTTTGATATTATTAACCTACATACAATAAATACCATTAGCCTGTAACTTAATTTAAAAAAAAGAAAAGGTTCTAATATTATGTTATTAAACAAGTTCCTAATATTGTATAAGTTATACTTACTTAGTTGTAAGCTTTAGGTACTTATTAGCTTTGCTGTGTACACATTGCTGTGCCCTTACAGGGTTCGTATTACTGTATTGTATAATATGTTTGCAATAAACGTTTTGAGTTTGAGTTTTAGGTTGATTGATTCCCGAACGTCTCTTATCCTCACCGTCTCAGTTTAAATGCAGCTTAATCATATATCTATGGTGTACTGTACGGCTAGAAAGACCACACTTTGTGCAGATTTGAAAGTCTTCGCAAATATTTTTGCAGGAGTAGCAGGTACAGTCACGGACTTTAATTGTTGAGCCATTGACGGTTCAAGCTATCTTCTTTTGTTTAATACTTACTCTATGAAATGTCCAATGTAAAGTGAACTTAAATATATTTAAGTCTATGAACGTACCTAAATCCAGGGATCGTTACCGGTATTACTAAAAATCAAAATAGCGCCCGACTTTCGCAATGTTTACGTGATAAGTATTATTAAATGTAATTTAGGTAAACGTAATAAATTACCAGATTATCCGAAACATATTCAAAAATATTTATTAACAACCGAGATACCGAAATGGAATACCGGTTAATTTGTATGAATACTAGTAGTCCCGTCTCGAACTGAGAACTCGCGATTTACTTGCAAACGAGTTGATCAATATAACAAGACCCTAAGGAGGATTTTTTTTCTCCTTCTAGCTCCATAACCACTTGATCGATCCTGCTCATATACGAACTTTATGTACCTATGTATTGAATTTGATGTACCTCTGCTACAGCCCCAAGAAATTTCATAAAGATCAGAAAAACTTTACTAAAGTTATCGTCAGACAAACTATCGACATCAAAAAGCCATCCAAATGCCGAGACGTCCCAGCAGCCAGGTGACAGTTCGGTCTGGAGTTGTTTGTAAGAACTCACTTCGATTACGCTCCGCGAGTTCGATAATACCGGCATTCGATCCCTGTCTAAATCAATAAAAAATTGCATCTAAAAATTCCAACATGTGTGGTGGTGGTGGTGTGTGTGTGTGTGTGTCTGTGTGTGTGTGTGTGTGAACGTAACGAAGGACTCCAGATTTAACTCCCGAGCGCAGCGAGGTTAAGACCGAGTCCTGAGTGCAGTGAGGGATTTAAGCGCGCCCGTGACTAAAACAGCTTTATCCCCAAGGAGTATACTCTACTTTTCTCACCTCCAGTGAGACAATAAATTTGAGAAATAATAAATTCAATATTCAAATCCGTTGGGCGCGGCGATGCGGGGCCCGGCTCGCGAGGATGGGCCGGGCGCAGCGCGAACTTTACGAAATTGGACTTTAAGGACATGACAATAAGAAGAAAAATCACATTATTACCCGGCGGGTTATAATGTAACATTGTTCCCCGCTAAAGCCAAGGGCTACAATGATTTGCTTTCGGTGGGGTTTTCATGATACATAATTTGGCATTGTCGAGCAGGTGTGAAAAAGCAATTGTTAGGCTGGCTCTACATGATGGGCCATCATAGGGACGCAGCTATACGACGGAACGAGATCGCAATATCGTTAGCTCCCTCTAACGCATAGCTGCGTCCCTATGATGGCCCATCATGTAGAGGAGCCATTAGCTTGAGATGCTGGCGTTGCGTTGTAGGCACTCTAGGCAGGGATCGAATGCCAGTATTATTTTCTTATATTTTAACCGGTAATTTCGGTATCTTGGGTTAATGAATATTTTACGGATAATCTGATAATTTATTACGTTTTAGTACCTAAATTAGATTTCATAATCATTGCCAACATCAGGCGCTTTTATGACTTAGTAATACCGGTACAATCCTTGCTTGTAGGATAGCTCTGCTAAAAACTAGGTTAGACATAATTTTTACCGATCATTTTTTTTTAAATAGTACACATAAATTATTAACTAAATATATTAATAGCAGTGATGAGCCATTATTTTTTGATGTTTATGGTCAGTAGGTGCAGTCGAGATCTTAAATATAAATGCGATGTTTTGGACATAACATAGGTACGACTATATGGTACAAGACGTTAATTTTATAACAACAAGGCCCAATTTTATCCAAATCGTATCGATGTTTTTAGTGCTACAGTATCGATCGTATCAACTTCGCATTTAATTATTAATTACTTATAATATTTGTGTCAATTAACTTTTTTAATGAGTAATGAGTGATATAAAACGATAAAAATTATACAAAACATTTAAATAATTTTGAACCCTATCGCGAAGCAATAGCGTGCAAAATAATGGTTTTTATAATAAAAATACTGAATTTTTAATGAGGAAATTTTACAATAATTGTTAAGTATGTGTTTTAGTTTATAAAACATTTCTAACGCGTAAACGCGGTTTGTTCAGTGAATTTGTATCATAAAAGTAACAAAATGTTTCACAGTAAAATTAATAAAAAACGGCAAGCTCAAATGATACATTTGATGCAAGTAAGTGTATATGACATAATGTGTAATGGCATATATACACTATATGTATCAGTGTACGGACATAGGGACCAATTTGTCGATATGGAATTACTATAGGTACTTCGTTTTCTTTCAGATCAGAAAAATCGTGCGATTATCGTCGTGCGATTTTTGGGAAAACGCTTTTAAAATTTGCCATTTTGCATCTTATTGGATTAAGCGTATCACTAATACTTAGTGGAAAAAAGTAGTTTCATTTAAATTTTGCCCAGATATGGCTGAAAAAAATTGAGAAAACGAGGTAACTATAGTAGTTTCTAACTACGCAATATGCACTATCTATTAGTGGAAGAAAAAAGTGTCCTTGTAAATCGACAAAGTGGTCCCTTGCACTAAACTCGTCCACATATTATGTGCAAAGAACGATCGGTAGGTACAGTCGTCATCAAATACAGGATGTAACAAAAATACTGGAGATCCGTTTAAGGGCATAATTGGTACCGTATTGCGAGTAGGAAAAAGTAGGAGAAAAAATTTTAAGACGCGAAAAAAAATTTTTTTGTCCCAGCTGGCCAACCCTCCATACAAAACCAAAAATATTTTTCGCGAGAAAAATTTTTTTTCTTAGTTTTTCACAATAAGAATGCGATACCAATTATGCCCTTAAAAGGATCACCAGTATTTTTGTTACACCTTGTATATCGAAGCGGCCAAGGCACCTAGAAATATTTGAAGTATCTGAACATGCATTTTATCGGCTTGACAATAGAGGAGTTGTTCAAATATTTGGGCCCACCTCGGCCGCTCCGATATATTTGATTGCGACTCTACCCGGGAAAGGGTACGAATATTTAAGTTTAGAATGCACTTCAAATTATTTTGTGGTGTGGCGTGTATCAAATACTTAGATAAGGTACTCGTAGTTAAGTAATTAAATACTAGCGGCAGTTATATCAGCGCAATTAATATTGTTAAGAGAATAAGAGCGTTTGAAGGCAGGCGCGGTCCCAGGGGGGGTGGTCACATGGGACATGACCCCCCCAAAATCCTACATTTCTAATAGAAAATTTTTTTTACAGACCCCCTCAAAAAGTTGAAAAAAAAAATTGTACATTAGTGTCCCCCCCCCCCCCAAAATTTTCGTCTGCGACCGCGCCTGTTTGAAGGTCATTTTATACAGTCAGCAGCGGAAATAGCTAAGTGAGGGGTTCAAAATAAGCTTGAGACGGCTTTATTGTTAAGAGAATAAGCGCGTGAAGGTCCTTTTGCACACCTCACCCGCTTAGCAACTTGTGCTGCTCACTGTACACTTTACTCGCTTAGTACTCTGGCGTTGACAGAACAGTGATCAGATTCGTGATTTTGGGCTACAACTTTGCCTGGCTTGGAAGTAGTTGTGCAACAAGAGAGGAAAGTTGGTTTTTCTTGCGAGTGTTGATTTTGAGTCCCGAGTAGGCGAAAGGTTCTATAATTGAATCACGAGCGAAGCATCATCATTATGACAAAAAGCTTCTAGAAACAAAATTTCACTCCCTGGAGTGATGAAAGTCGCAACTTTCGTCACTCCAGGGAGTGAGGAAAGTAGGCTTGTTCGAACTGCTGAGGTGAAAACATGGTTTTCTTCACCAAACAGCTATTTATATCTTATTCTTGAGATAACCGCCTTTCTCCCATCTCAGTAATAAGATATAAATAGCTGTTTGGTAAAGAAAACCATGTTTTCAAGGCAGGCAAAGTTGTGCATCGTAGGCAAAGTTGTAGCACGTGACGGTTCGTTAACAGAATAGCACGTAAAATGGAGCAGATATGCAAAAATGTACATACACCCGAACATAATAACCTCCTTCTTTTCAAGTCGGTTAAAAACAGAACAGAAACCATCCTATCGTTGAAGAGTGTAAGTATTTTAATCTCAAATATCAGATTGTGGATGTAGGTAGTTAGTTTAACAATTTTTGTACAGCCTTGGCCAGAAGTGTTGAGCATAGGTGTTTTTTGTTTACAATTTTGATGTTAAGCATTATTTCCCTATCCTAACAATGTACGGTAACGGTAAATGTTATATTTTATTTATTAATATAGAAAACTTCACTTAATAACACTTTCAAGGTACTTAAAAAATATGAAAACAGAAGGTACCAAAAATGTTAATTTAAGTCGGTGCGACATATTTCAAATATTCTACGCAGTTACTACTAACTTCAACAAAACATGCCTATTAGTTTAAATTAATTGACAAAATAACTTAAACAAAGATGGAAACGATGGACTAAACTTTCCAGTTTTGTATGAAAATCGCATTGGTGCTCAACACTTCTGGCCAAGGCTGTATGTCTATAGATATCAAAATAATTTGTATTAAAATTATTGTTCTTAATTTCCTTTTTTTATATAATATTATCTAGACGGCGATTCTAGACGATTATCACACTGGCACCGCAACCGCATGCGGCGATAGTGTGCAAGCGTGACAACGCCACATTAGTACATTACGCACCTAGGGCAGTAAAATAAAGAACGGCCCAGATCGCGGGTATTTGTGGCCCGAACCGAAGGTAAGGGCCATAAGCAAGCGATCTGAGGCCTTCTTTATTACCGCCCGTGGTGCGTACACAATTTTACGTCTTCGCCTGGGTGTGAAGTGAGATTTGCCGCTGCGCCCGTGGGCGTAATATCTCACTTACCGCCCAGAGTGACGTAAAATTACATGCAGAGAGCTATCTCGCTCGCGCACCGGGGCCGCATGCGGAAACCGCAGCAGTGCGAAAGACGCCTACTGGTACTTCAGTCAATGCCTTAAATATGTATACAATTTGAACCTTATTAGTTATTACAATGGAGTAAGTGTACCTATTTTAAAAATATTTATAACGGGTCTCGTAATATTGGTAGATTTTTGCTCGACATGTTTCATTTGAGCAAAAGTCGACCAAAATTACACGAGTGACCCGTTATAAATAGTTTTAATATGTTAGAGTCTCACGAGAGTTTTATGAGTACCTAAGTGAATACATATTTTGGCGTTGACTGTACATACAGGCCTATTTCATATTTGGGTAATTCCACGAGACTGTAACGTCAGTTACCAATTCTTTCGTGTGTTCTTTGATTAATTCAGCAAATGTAAGTTTTTATATATCTTCCCTATGCCTACAGGTAGATAAATTGACATTTAAATTTGCTTAATCAATCAAAGAATACACGAAAGAATTGGTAACTGACGTTAGAGTCTCGTGGAATTACCCATTTTCTTATTCTTACAGACTTTAAAAGATTGCCCAAAAGAAGAAAAACCACAAAAAGTAAATTCAATTAAAATGCTTTACGCTCTTGAATTATTCGACAACAAGAATTATGTAAAAGCAATCAGCATTTTCAATAAAATAAACACCGATCCCGCTGAAGTAATCAAACTAATTCCCGAACTCGATAATAAACCAGGAAAAAACGGGAAAATCAAAGGGGAGGATTTGAAAAATGCACTGAAGGCGTTGGTGCAGTATTTGAAGTCGAAGAGAAGCGAGAGCGAAGCGAGTGGTCGAGATGATGGTCAGATTGTGCCGCTGGAACTGATTGATACAGCTTTGCTTAAATGTTATGTGCAGGTGAGTTTGAATTTTGTATAATAACACAACCTAAGTATATGTAAAAACTATTTAAAACGGGATATTTACCATGTGAGTTTTTTGTTGTGAGCTTCCGATATTTCGGCACAGTTGCATGCGCCATTATCACGGAGTAACTGAAGTTAGTTAGCGAACTCGAAAGAGGGTAGATCGCTATGGTGTGTGGGTAGACCACAACTGACACTCGCAGCAACTTCAGTTACTCCGTGATAATGGCGCATGCAACTGTGCCGAAATATCGGAAGCTCACAACAAAAAACTCACATGGTAAATATCCCGTTTTAAATAGTTTTTGTAATGTTAATGACCATGTTAGCTTAAAATCATATATTCTAAGTATTTGTACCTTGAGATGGACTTGAGATGAAATTATTTTATCAATTAATGTTATTTTTAACACAGTTGCTCAAAAAAGTGCATTTGTTGTAGTAGTTTATAGTGCGGAAAGTTGGATTTCTCGCACTAGCGCTTTTTACTGCCGCTCATCTCTAACTCCGACCTAGGTTGATTCCCGAACGTCTCTTATCCTCACCGTCTCAGTTTAAATGGAGCTTAATCATATATCTATGGTGTACTGTACGGCTAGAAAGACCACACTTTGTGCAGATTTGAAAGTCTTCGCAAATATTTTTGCAGGAGTAGCAGGTACAGTCACGGACTTTAATTGTTGAGCCATTTACGGTTGAAGCTATCTTCTTTTGTTTTATACTTACTCTATGAAATGTCCAATGTAAAGTGAACTTAAATATACTTAAGTCTATGACCGTACCTAAATCCAGGGATCGTTACCGGTATTACTAAAAATCAAAATAGCGCCCGACTTTCGCAATGTTTACGTGATAAGTATTATTAAATGTAAATTAGGTAAACGTAATAAATTACCAGATTATCTGAAAAATATTCAAAAATATTTATTAACAACCGAGATACCGAAATGGAATACCGGTTAATTTGTATGAATACTAGTAGTCCCGTCTCGAACTGAGAACTCGCGATTTACTTGCAAACGAGTTGATCAATATAACAAGACCCTAAGGAGGATTTTTTTTCTCCTTCTAGCTCCATAACCACTTGATCGATCCTGCTTATATACGAACTTTATGTACCTATGTATTAAATTTTATGTACCTCTGCTACAGCCCCAAGAAATTTCATAAAGATCAGAAAAACTTTACTAAAGTTATCGTCAGACAAACTATCGACATCAAAAAGCCATCCAAATGCCGAGACGTCCCAGCAGCCAGGTGACAGTTCGGTCTGGAGTTGTTTGTAAGAACTCACTTCGATTACGCTCCGCGAGTTCGATAATACCGGCATTCGATCCCTGTCTAAATCAATAAAAAATTGCATCTAAAAATTCCAACATGAGACACCCTGTGTTTTGAACTTGCTTATTGATTTTTCGTTTTTTTTCTTCATATTACCAGTTAAACGACCACGATTCCTTAACCATGTTACTGCACCTCAACAACTGCAATCTCGAGGAGGTGGAGAGGATCCTAACTCTTCATGAGAAACACTATGAGCTGGTGATATTTTACCAGACAAGGGGACACTATCGGAAAGCGCTGCAACTACTGAAGGAAGCGAAGCAGTCAGATTTTAATCTCAATTTGATGATAGAATGTTTACAGCAACTAGGTACGTTTTTATTCATTAAGTACAGTCAGCAGCAAAAGTAACTAAGCGGGTAGGTTCAAAATGAGCTGGCACGACTTTATTTTTATGTGTGTGCGTGCGTGCGTGCGTGCGTGTGTGTGTGTGTGTGTGTGACGTGTGTGTGTGTGTGTGTGTGTGTGTAGGTCATTTTGTACACCCCACCCGTAGCTACTTTTGCTGCTGTCTATACTAGCTTTTGCCCGCGACTTTGTCAAGGTTCTTTTCGTTTATCTTGAATAACTCAGTAACGGTGGCTAATACGAAAAAGTGTTCTTCTACTTAATTCATCCACATAAAATTTTCTACAAAAAGATTAATAATAAACGGGTCTTAATCGCGTATATAATTTTTAAATTACCTTCGACGATTCGAGGACGACATTGTCCCCGTGGTCGCGAAGAAAGACTGGCTTGGCTCCAGTTGGCATCAACATCTTCTAGCCGCGCGAGTTTTTCGAACTACCCGCACTTGGTCTTGACATAGACTTAAATATTCTCTGGTCTTGATTATCAACTTGAATGTTTTGCACACTACGGATGTCACTCGGTCGACACAAGAAACTCACAATGTCCGGCTTTCGAACCGGCAGTATTCGTTGACGCCTACATTTACTTGACAGGATTCTATGTGGATGAGATCCTAAAACCATCGTCCCGATTGAAATTGCAGTGTTTTTTGATATCAATGGCTTCAGAAACCTTTTTACTTTCTACTAAAAAGATTTACGTATATTTTTTTATTGGGATCAATGTTTAATGAGATATCGAGGAAATACGATAAACGTTTTTTTAACCTTTGAAGTTATTATTATTTACGAAAGTGTAAGCTTTAATTGATTTAAAATGAAGGGTCCATTCTTAGTTACTCGTATCAAAATATTTAAGTACAAAAATACCTAAATTGATTTGTTAAAGGTGCCGAAAACTTAAATCTCATCTTCGAATTCTCCGCCTCCATTCTGCAAGATCATCCTGAAAAGGGTTTGAAAATATTCACAGAAGACATAGAGGAAGTGGCGAACCTTCCCCGACAGAAAGTTTTGGAATTTCTCTTACAGAATCATAAAAAACTAGTTGCGCCTTATTTGGAACATGTTATTTACACGTGGAACGAATCTGACAGTTTGTTTCATAATGTATTAATTGATTTGTATAGGGGGGACATAATGGATAGAAAAGCTAATAGGCAAGTAATTATTACATATTTCATGGTCTCTACTCTATCTAGCTTAGCTTTTGTGAAGTGAGAATGAAATGATTACGGGGTTTAATAGTTATTTGTGCAACAAGAGAGGAAAGTTGGTTTTTCTTGCGAGTGTTGATTTTGAGTCCCGAGTAAGCGAAAGATTCTATAATTGAATCACGAGCGAAGTGAGTGATTCTAAGTTAGAATCTTGAGCGTAGCGAGGGATCTCAAGAACACGAGATGTAAAAAAAACTTTTCTCTCGTGTGACACATACAACTTTTCACCTCATTAGTGAGAACACATTAAAGTAAAAAAAAAACACATTTATTTACATTCCTGAATGAAAGTCATCATCATTATGACGAAAGCTTCTAGAAACAGAATTTCACTCCCTCGAGTGACGATTCGAGTCGCAACTTTCGTCACTCCTTGGAGTGATGAAAGTCGGACTTTCGTCACTCCAGGGAGTGAGGAAAGTAGGCTTGTTTGAACTGCTGAGGTGAAAAATATATTGAATGGCATCACATTGATCCACCAAAAGTAGGTACAGTTGCCGTCAGATATATCGGAGGAGGCAAGGTAGTCACAAATATCTGAACAACGCCTCTATTCTCAAGGCGATAAAGTGCATGTCCAGATATTTATGAGTACCTTGGCAGGTCCAATATATTTAATGGCCACTGTACTGAATATGTGTAAAAAAAAGGTTCAAAAAATTTATTTTCTTCGGTTTGTCGGTGAGTCAAAAATGGCACGTTACCCTACCTTTAACCTGCACGTTATAAAATTATGTTTTTATTTAATTTTAGTGACGACATTGACCATACGAAGTCTAAGCTGCTGTCATTTTTGGAGCAATCTCCACATTACACCCCCGAGACCGTAATAAGGAACTTTCCGACCGACAGCTTGTTTGAAGAGCGGGCCGCCATTTTGGAAAAGCTGGGAAGACATGAACAAGCGCTTGCTATTTATATTCAAATTCTGGGTATGTTCAAAATGAAATGAAAAGATTTTTTTTTCAATAAACCTGGCTGCTAAAAAAGTCTGACACAGCAATTAAGTTCCTGACATATTCAAATTGCAAAACACAAAATAAATAATACTTAGTATTATATCTCAAAGTAAAGCACTATAAAGCCAAGCCTTATATTATATTCCTATGATCTATGATCTAATAAAATAAAACTTGAACTAAGACTTATACTTATTCAAATTCAAATAGTTTATTTTCAGACCAGATGTCCATAGCATGAAGTACATAATTAATAAATAAGAATTAAATTACATTTACGCTAATATATAATAAAAACTAAATTAAATTTAAATTATGTCACATAATACTATCATAATAAATAAAAATTAAATTAAGTTAAAATACATCAAAATGAATAAACAATTAAAAATTTAATTACATCAACAATTTGCATTTACATTAAGTTATAAACTATGCCCCGAGAGCCCATATGAACGTCATTACAATGCCTCCACAGAGCACAAGCAGGATTCTCCCAGATGAGACGTAGCAGGCTGTTGGAACTGTCACGTACCCGGCGCATGAGGGAGGCGGAGCGCTTACGGATTATCCGTCAACTCTAGCCCCCGCAAACATCCCCGACGCGCTGCAGTAAGGAAACGTACCCAAACTACGTGACCCACCCCCCCCCCCCTCGGTGACCATCCGTAGTAATTGCCAAGACCCCCTCCCCCTTCCCCTATTTGTCACGTAGTAAAACTCACACATATGGTTTAGAGTGATGTTTTGGAGATAGAAAGCAAAAAAACATACATATTTTTGGCATACTTATTGCATTTTATTAACACGACACTGGCCGCGTGACGCCAAAAGTGCGTGTAAACCTATAATTAGAAGCGCGAGATTTGACCATAATTATTGACTACGTGACAGAACCTAAGACTCCCCCCCTCCCCCCTGTGACCTAGAGTAGTATTTTGACGACCCCCCTCCCCCCCTAAACGGGTCACGTAGTTTGGGTATGTTCCCTAACGTGGCAGTCCCATCAACATGCGGAAGCCGTTATTATATTGGACGCCGTACTTATATACAGCCAGCAGCAATACTTGCTTAGCGGTTAAGGTATTCAAAATGACCTCCACACGCTCTTAGGGCTAGTTGCACCAACCACTTTTGACGGACTCATCAGCGTCAACCGGCAAATTACTATGAAAATTCCCATACAATAAAATTTTGCGTACGTTTTAACGGTGACAGACAGTTTGGTGCAACCGAACCTTATTCTCTTAACGTGCTCTTAACAATTAAGGGCCGGTTGCACCAAACAGTCTGTTTACGTCAACGTCATCGTTAAAACAAATCTTGTATGAAAAGTTTGACAGTTTTATATGGGATGACAGCTCCGTCGCCATAATTAACGTTGATGAGTACGTTAGTTATGCAAACTGTCCGTGAACGTAAACGTAATCGTAAAAAAAATCTTGTATGAAAAGTTTGACAGTTTTCTATGGGATGACAGCTCCGTCGCCATATTTAACGTTGATGAGTCTGTTAATTGTGCGTGGTGCAACCCACCCTAAGTCTTGTCATTGTCAAGCTCATTTTGAACACCCCACCTGCCTAGCTAATTCTGCGGCTAACCACATAGGGGCTATTCATAAATGACGTCATTTCAAAATAGGGGGGGGGGGGGGGGTCTGGACATCGGATGATAGTGTAGCATAACGTAGGAGGAAACGGGGCTATTCGAAGCATAATCTTTGGAGGATTTTAGGTGGTGGGGGGGTCTGGAAATCGATGACTTAATTTATGGACAGCCCCATACACAATATAATAGAGCTACTCCTTTCCTACGTGATAGAATATAATAAAAAATCTATTTAATTTTCCTAAACCAGGTGACGTAAACCGCGCCATAAAATACTGCGAGAAAACCTACGACCCTACCGACGAAGACTGCCGCGACATATTCATTGTACTACTACAATACCTTATCAACCCTCAGCAGCGCTCGGTCGGGCCTCTGAAGGCCAAAGTGCCGAGACACCCGAACACATCCAAACCGGACCTGGATACAGCTCTGAGTGTACTGGAGAAGCATGTGGACAAAATACCTCCTGTTAAGGTTTGTTGATTGTATGACTTATGGGCTATTGTTTAACTGAGCCGATTGATTTGAATTGTAATAAGTTTTAATTCCAAATGGACCATTACGGACAAAACATAAATTAACTAATTGATGCATGAGAGACGTTTATGAATAGAGATGCAACGGATAGTGGTTTGGCCGGATACCGGATATTCGGCCTGACCCTCCGCCGAATATTCGGTATCCGGCCACCGAATATTCGGCCGGCGGTACTATACCTACAATTTGAGTTTCGCAGGTGCGCGTCGTGCAGGTTTCGACCTGTGTCGTAGTGAACGTTCGCGCGGATAAATTTCTAGGAATTCTAGGCAACAAAACGAATTTTATTATGTCAGTACGGAGTAACTTCTTTCAAAAGTACACACGCGCTCGCGTATTTTTGTGTAAAAAAAATTTTGTATGACTAGTGGGCGACTCTGACTACATCCGGTATCCGGCCGGATAGTACGAAGATATCCGGTATCCGGCCGGATACTAAAATAAGGGCCGGATAGGCCGGATACCGGTTAGTAACCGGATAATCGGTGGATCTCTATTTATGAATAAGGGGGTAAGTTTATTATACTCACTTACTCAAAAATTTACCGTACCGTCAAGTCTGGCAACTTTGCCAATAATAAATTAATTAAAATATTATCAAAAACGAAACATAGAAAACTTTTTAAGAGGCCTATCACAGGTCCACTCGTAAATAATTGTGATTACCTAGGTACCTATTTAAACTTGACGATAGATATTTAAAAAAGGGCTTCGTCACAAACTGCCTCGTCGCCTCTTAACAAAAGTATTATCGAAACAAAACACTTACTCGTATATGTAGTAATTATTACCAATAAAATAAGTATGTCACAGTTAACTTTGTGTTTTTTTTACTTAAACAAAACATACACTCTGTATACAATTGTTAACAACAAAACCAATCACAAATAATTGTGATTCTAATGTTAAAATATAGGCCCTGTTCTCTATAAATGATACAACTTCAGCAGTTTTTACCTGTTTCGGTATAACTTTTTTCCAACTTAAAAACTTTGTTGGTCTGTCACTCTGTGCTCCACCCATTAAAAGCTGCCAGATTCCCGGATCTAGCAAAAGGGATCGTTATGCAATCTGATTGGACTGGTTACAAAACTCTCATTATTGTGTCACATCTGACGTGGCCAGCTCTTAGACCATATCGAATAAATTATTATCGCAAGGTCGTATCTGCCTAAGTTTGTAGTTTTGGAGATAACTCAAAAACGCCTATACCGATAATGCTCAACATAATTTTGGTTGAAAGAATATTAAAAGGTGTATCTTCTTGTTTATTTTCATAATTTTTGGACTTACGGTTCAAAAGTTATAGGGGGAGGGGACACAATTTTTATGACTTTCGGAGCGATTATTTCGGAAAATATCCACTTAATCAAAAAATGTTCAAAGAAACCTCAGTTATTTGAACATTTTTATTTTTAGAGACCTATCGATTGATGTGCATCATGTTGATATTTGTCAAAAAAATTTTTTTCGATAATTACTTACACATATGGAGTGCCCCCCTAAAAATATTTTTTTAGCAATTTCTCTACAAAACTAAGTAGCTGCACACACAATACACTTTATGTTAAAATTTGATAATGATACGTCTTATAGTTTTCGAGTAAAATGGCTGTGACATACGGACGGACAGACAGACATGACGAATCTATAAGGGTTCCGTTTTTTGCCATTTGGCTACGGAACCCTAAAAAGTATCTATCTTATGAAAAATGTAATTTAAATTTTATGCTTGTGTACCAACCCTAGGCCGCTACAAAACATGGCAAAGATGCCCTCCCATATTAGTCGGCGTGGTCTGGTAACTTTGCCAAAACAATTATGGGACTCAATTCAAACACTACGGCATTTATAAGGTAATCAATTCATTCCTTACCATTTAAATAACATAATATCTAAAATGTACGTACCTGGATGCGATGTTTATACTCTAAACTTTTTAAAGTTCTTGAGCACTAACTTTTATGATTATGTGAGTGACGAATTTGGAACTGAAATGGTAAGAAAATGGTTGCCGTGGTGTTGTCTCATTCATAATAATTTTGCCAATTGATAACCATATTTTCTACTAAAAGTAGGCACAACACTAAAAAATATACGTTGTCGGTGGTATGAAAGGATTACCTTATGCACTCTGCTGGTGGCAAAGTTAGTAACCCTTGGCAAAGTCGCCAGACTTGACGGTACAACTTTTTCTGGTTGGCCCAAGCCATTTATGTGTGTTGTAATGTATAAATCGTAATATAATTAGGTCACGAAATATCACATACGTAAATATGCATCTGGTGTGACTCGGCTTTTTTGGCTTCTTAAGGGCCATCCATACATTACGCATCACATAAGATAAGATTTTTGTAATAGATGCATTGGGCTATAAAATACAATATTGTGATAATTCCGAAAGTCATTTAAAAATCACTGATACTTATTCCACCATAGTGAGAGCACATTTTCAGGATTATTCAGCACTTTTTTCCTATAACCCGACAAGGTAAACCTCATAATAACAAGTTAATGTACCTACTTTTATATATTCGCTAAATATATTGGTAAAGTAGGTTTTTTAAATTGCCTTTTCTAATGAATTCTAACACAGGTGTTCCAAAAGACGTCATCTGAAAACCTTAAAAGTTGCATATGTCTCCTACGTATGTGTTTCCTAGATCACGTAATGTCGTCCTAATAGGGGTGATGCTGATGACACATGTTGAATTATGCAATGAAATTAAGTTGATAGGATGCTAGATGATCAAAATATACAAATAAAGTAAACATTAAAAAAATCTATTGAAATGGTTCAAAGATATCGGGCTTCAAAGTTAAAAATTTGTTAGATTTTTGAAAGTACGAAATTTAAAAAACGAATGATACCATTCAATTTATAACGTTTTATCGTGAAATATATTGTATGGCAAATATATACATAAACGCAACATTTCACTGTAAAAATAGCAATTTCATAATTTTTCCATACTTTAAACAGGGCAAATATGAAGCCGTGACGTCACGGCTTTATATCATTTTGTTAGGAGCGTTTTGAGAAACAAATGCAAATCTCAGACTTTAAGTCTCTTTCCTGTCTTTTATGGGCAATTGGCCCCATATAGACATTTGATCCTCACAACAAAACGAATCGATTGATACCATGCATGAAAAACATTCATCTAGCCTATTGTGTTTACTGTTCTATTCTAGGCCTTATCTATTCTGCCCGACACCGTGCCGCTCTCAAGATTGAAATACTACCTTCACAACGCCATGCACAAACAACTGACGGTCAAACGGACCACGCAAATAATGAAAGGATTGTTGTATGCGGAAAATTTGCAGGTACATATATTACGTAAACTTTGTGATATTTGATATTTGAAAACGATGATTTAAGTACGGTCAGCTGCAGAGAAAAAGGCCCATACTTCATACACACTTTGTACACACTTAGGGCTGCCATCTCTAAATTCGCCGAACCCGGACAATAATTAAAAAAACCCGGACATTTGGCGTAAAACGCATTTTTTGCCCGTACGCGTCCAAATCAATAATGGCACTAAATAATAATGGGTTGTTTCCTCACATAAAAAGTGTCCGGGTTACACACTCATTAAGTAGGCAGGTAGACTAGGTACATGACATATTGTGTCACCTCACTCTTAGAACAGTTGAGCGTAATAATGACGAAAATAACGACGTAGGTATTTACTAGTAGACGGAAATATAGTTTTTAACACAGTTGCTCAAAAAAGTGCTTTTCTAGTATTAGGTTATAGCGCGGGAAGTTGGATTTCTCGCACTAACGGTTTTTATTTTTCCAGCCATGAGCCAATCACAGCTTTCATGATCACCGCGCCGCACCACATCGCGCGAGTGTTCGGATATAAGTATTAGTAGGTACTAAAGTAACCTCAAAGTGACTAATTGTCCATTTTATAATTTTTTCGCAACTGTATTAAAAAACTTCGTTTTATACACGAACATGTCGGGCATCCTTTCCGACCTAGTAACGAAATGAAAAAAGAAAACTATTTTCTACTCGTCGACTATAATGAATATGATTAAATTGGGACTTTGTTTGTAGACCGAACTACTATTACTTTTTTATGAAATATGAAATATGAAATATTTATTGCTAGAACATAGTGCCCCGGCAAGGCGTATCGATGCAGGTTCAAGTCCTGCTGGGTTGATTATTTTTTCAGTGTTTTCAAAGTTTGTATTTATTTAATAACAAACTTTAGAACATAGTGTTTACATAGGTGGTCTTATAACAAGCAGAAGTCCTTATGTTCTACCTTAATAATAGGCATGCAATGTAAAGTAGAGCAAGCATCAAGCAAGCAAGCAAGCAATTTATATACAATATGTCAGTAAAATTATTAGAGCAATATATAACTAGGTATTCGATAGAGCTTTGATGGTCGCATATTTTAGTATCGTCAACTATGCTGAAATTTATTTTCACTCAATACAGCACGGTCGTTGTCCTCCCCGAGGACCTATGCCACGAGTACGTAATAATAAAAATGTTTTTTCAGGCAGAAGACATAAAAGAGTATTACGAGTCAAGAAACTTTATAGTGAATGATTACAACACGTGCCGTGTGTGCAAGAAACGCTTCCGCAACCAGGGCGCTTTAATGCGGTACCCCAACGGATCGGTAGTGCACTACTCTTGTGGACTCTAGTACCAACACTCTAAACTGGTGGACCTTATGACAATACTAAAAGGTTCAAATTAAAAAATCAAAGGCTAATGATCCTGGTTAAGCCCTTCAGTTAGATAACAGAAAAATACGTCTTTTTTTAATTTTTATTTCTCATGCAAAAACAATCATGCATGCATGCAAAACAATGCATTTCAATCTATGTTTAATGTATCTCTTAGACTACGGCCGACATTAATTTATTTATTTTAATTGATTATAGGTACCTAATTGAATTATTTGTAAATACTAACAATTTATTTTAAGCACTCCTACTAACAATAATGATCCAAGTTGGTCTCTAAATAAATGAAATTGAAATTGAAAAACGCCGCTAGTGGTTGGGGATGTTTGGGTCACCTACGGTCCGGGGTAGTTTGTGTAACTAAGGTTTATCTGTGGTTCAAATTGACAAAGCTAGTACCAGATTTCATCTTTTATTGTTGTGTGATGCTGATGAAAAGCCTGGAGCTAATCTGTTTCTGGGGGAGGTAGCGGGTTGTAAGCCATTCATCGAACTTAATTCTTACCTATTTCGAGCACTCGTAGAAAAAGTATTGTAAACAATAGTGACATATTTGCGCTTTTCAATGTCGCATCTTACTTAAACACGGCACTCGACTGAAAAGCTCTTCATTATGTCATGGTTGTATAAAATATTAATATTGTTGCCTGCGTTGCGGATCACAAAATTGTAGTAAATAAAAAATATTGAACGTTTCAATAAAATTTATTGTTTATAAAATAAAAGTTGTATTATAAGTAAGTAGCCCAATGTTGCAACCGTTAGTTTCTGGGCCTCATTTTAACGTGCACTCCATTCATAGACCTCAGTATGAGGTCCCCGCAGGGCTCCGGGTCGTCGCCGCTGGGAGAAAGCTGGAATCGCCGTACAATGGCTGATAGAGTCACCTTTAGTTCAAGTACCGCGAATTTTTGTCCTGTAGAAAATATATATTTTAAATAAACTTTAAAAGAGGTTCTAAGTCCGTCGGGAGCATTTTCTCGACAAAAAAGGAAAGATTTCTCTTCAATGTATGTATTCAATTAGTAATAAACGCTTTAAACAAAAAAAAAATCGTTTTATAACCCCCGATCTGCACGCCTAGTACATAACTGATGACAGTATATCCCGCGCGGGCCGCGCGAGATAGACTACCCGTTTCTTGCTAATTGACACAGTCAGAAAAGGACGGATAGACTATCTCGCGCGCGAGATACTGACGTGTCAATCATGTGCTAGGCGTGCTGGATGCATTTTGTAGCGAGTGGCGAGAGTATGCACTAGGCCGTGACGAGTGGCGGAAGCGAGAGGAGGCCTTTGCCCAGCAGTGGGACAAAGTATAGGCTACAGAAAAAAAAAACCCTGATTGACCTTTGACCTACACACGCTCTTATTCTCTTAACAATAAAGTCGTGTCAAGCTCGTTTTGTACAGTCGAGGTCATAAATATGTTTACACTTTTTTACCTACTCGAATGCGGTCGCTAACAATTAGTATGCAAACGCATTCGATTAGGTAAAAAAGTGTAAACATATTTATGACCTCGACTGTACACCCTACCCACTTAGCTACTTCTGCTGCTGATTGTACCTTCCTAAATATTTTTTTCTTGTAAACCCCAATAGAAACCAACCCTATAGAAATATGGCCAAAATGGTACTATAAATAATTTTGAACAAAAAAGAACCAACTTCACTTAGGATCCGCTATTCCAAGAGGAAGTGGCCGAGTTGCTGTATAAAAAAAGGGAAATCACTATAAGTGTGCCTATAATAGTTGAAGAGTTCCCTCGATTTCTCCAGGGTCCCATCTTCAGATCTAGACCTGGTGAGATTGGGACTGTGAAGTATATGTACTCTTTGAGACAAAAAAAGAATTTTCCAAATCGGTCCAAAAGGAAAAAACAAAGATCTCGACGAGTTGAGAACCTCCCCCTTCGAAGTCTTGAAGTCGGTTGAAAATCGGTTCTGATCTAATGAGATTAGGGACCTCATATGTGGACGAGTTTAGTGCAAGGGACCACTTTGTCGATTTACAAGGACAGTTCTCTCAGTTTCTTTCACTTTTAATACGAGTAGATACCTAGTGCATATTACGTAGTTTTAGAACGTACTACACGGAAAAAAAAGACATTATATTATCTTGAAAATATTTCCTCGTGACAAGTATTTATTTCCTTTATCAAAAATATGATTCTTTGCTCAAAAGACCACGTTTTCTTAAAATAGAAATACAAAAATATATTGTTTCAAGAGTATTTACTTGAAATAAGTTGATATGGAGAAATTGATTCAAGTAATTCAAATCGTTTCGGGGCAACTTAACATCGTTTTCATAGCAAAAATACATTTTATTTCAATCAAAATCAGTTTCTATGGTTAAACACAAATGTGTTCTTCACATAAATCAATTCTTCTTTGTAAGGAAGATTTTTCTTTTCGTTAGATCGAACAACTACTTTCGAATGAAATTTTAAATTATTAGCACAAAGTTATTTTAATCTTTATACAAAATCATTGAAATCTTATCTCAAGTAAATATTTTCTTGCGCTAGTTTAGTTACGCTGCGCGCCAATAGATGTCTCTGCGTGTAGGTTACAACATGGTAACGTTTGTTCGACGTAACTTCATGACCCTAGGCGTCTTGCAAAGAATTATTTGAAATTCGCAATAGCGATTACAGATCTAGGTAATACAATTACATATAAGTTATGAGTATGAGATATTCATAATTTATTATTGTATTATTTCTTTTTAATTAAACTTCGTTTCTTGGCTTTACCCCTAAAAAAACGAAGTTTCTGGTATAAGCTTTTTAACAACGTTAATAGTTCACACGAAGGTGACGAGAACTCTTAAATCAAAAGAACCGTATTGTTAAGGTGATAATTTGCATTCTCTGAACATGAACATGAACATGAACATAGGTACCACACCCAGCCAGGGACATGCCTGCTCCGGACCAGCCGGCATACCGGGGGGCACAAATTTGTAAGGAGACACGCTCTGGGATGGGAAGGGACGAGTTACCACCGCGGCCGTAACCCACAATCGACCGGCTATGCAGCCTAAAGCCAATATTGGAAGGTAGGAGGGGTAGGTTATGTTGTTGAAGGAGAGCGTTGGTGAAATTCTGCAGATAGCATCATTGCTGTTGATGTTGAGAGCTCTTCATGGGGCGCCGTTTTGTTCCATTTCGTCAATTTGAGGTTCTGGTTCTTCTTTTTCCGATTCGCTATCAGTTTCTTCTAATTGGTAGATGTGTTTGGCAGCTTTGATCAGTTCGCCTTTGTCCTTGGCTATGTCTGCCCATTCTGAGGGAGTTTTGTTGTAATAACCCATGTCTTGCGATAGTGAATCTTCCCACGTGTAGATAGGTCTGCCTGGTTTTAGTTTTTTGGCCTTGTGTCTGTAGGCGGCTTCTAAGAGGTGTGGTTTTTGGCGTCTGAGGATGTGTCCTAGGTAACACATTCGGAGGCATTTTACTCTCTTCGTTATCGTTTTCCCGTCTAGGATGTCATGAACCTTTTCTGGCCTCGGTGATGTTCCAGAGCTATTTATCATGTCTCTAAGTATGAGTCGTTCGTATCTTCTCAATTTTTTACGATTAGCTTTCGTTAAGGCTGCGCATTTCAGTCCATATGTAATGGTGGGTTCAATGACCATTTTATACAGTAATCGTGTAATCTGCCATTGCATACGTGTTTCCTTGATGAATTTTGTGAGAGCCTTGGCATTTCGGACTCCTTGTTTGCATCGCGCGTGCACTGTATTGTTTCTAGCCAGGTTAGCCGTTATATAGGTACCTAGGTACCTAATTTCTTTGGTTGGGATGATTGTCGTGCTATTGATTGTAATAAAGTTTCTCTGACCTTGGTCTTTATGCGTTGGGTCGCGAACTAGTATTTTAGTTTTAGTTTCGTTTACTTTAAGGCCCACGGTTCCGAATAAGGTTTTAGCCTTGGTGTAAATGGCGTCCATCTGCTGTATGGAATTCGAGATTATGATTACGTCATCAGCGAAGGCTAGTATGAGTGGCAGTTGTATTTCTTCGTCCTGATTGAGTTTCACGAAGGGCAGCTCCTCTTCTAGGGTTTTGAAGACGTCATCCATTAGTATGGTAAAGAGCCTGGGTGAGAGTGGGCATCCCTGCTTGACTCCTTTACCTTTTTTGACCCACCTGGTCTGTTGACCGTACCATTTTATGCATGTTAGTTCGCTCATCGTTGCTTTGACTATTCTATTTGTCATGGCTCTGTTGGTCCTTGATAGTATGATGTCTCTTAGTGCGTTTAAATTGACTGTATCAAAAGCTTTTTCTAGGTCTATGGATAGGACATATGTTGTATTGCCCGCTCTCCATTCTTCATCCAGGATTCGTCTTAAGGTATACATGTGGTCGTCCGTGGATCGGTTTTTCAAGAAAGCCGCTTGGTAGTTTCCAAGTTCATCGGTAATATTGTCTAGTTTGGCGAGTAGAAAGTTTGCATAAATTCTGTAGGCGGTGGGGCATATAGAAATGCGTCTAAAGTCGTTTACCGTTTTCGGATTCGCTTTTTTTGGTAGAGGCACTTGGATTGACTGTGTCCAGGTCGGCGGTAGTATGTTTTCGGTCCAGGCTCTTTTTATGTGGTCTAGTATTTCTGATTTCAGATCCTGTGTGTTTGCTTTATACAGCTCCGTGACGACCTGGTCGATGCCTGGGGCGGTGCCGTTTCGCATTTGACTAGTGATATCGTCGATTTCTTCCATCGTGGGTTCTGGTCCTAGCTCTGACAGATCTTCATCACTTAATTCGTTTATGAAAGGGCCTTCCGTGTCATCGAGTTCTTTTTCCCATTTCGACATCGGAATGAACGTATTTTTAACACGGCGTCTTTCCTTTTGTTTGTGTCTTCTATAGAAATCATATGTAATCTTCATTCTCATTGACGGGTGTGTTTTTGCTAACCCACTGAAAAACAATCGGCTTTCTTTTTGGTCGTCAGCAGCTTCAATTTCTTGCAAGCGTCGTCGGCACTCTTTAAGTCTGTTTCGGGCCCGTGGGTCTAGCGGATGGCGTTTATTTTGAAATTTGGCTTTTTGCAGTTCTGTCAGTGCCGCTTTGTATTCTTTGGAGTAGTTTGGTTGGTAATTCAAAATCTTGTTGGCCGCCGTTTTCATGATATTTGTTATGTTTTCCCATAGCAGTGGCGCTCTTCCCTTCTCAAGGGTTCTGCTTTTGTTGGTCAGTTCTATAACGATCTCTTGGTACTTTTTTCTTGTTTCAGCGCTTTGTAGTAGCTCGTAATTCAAGGTCTTGTAGTTAAATTCGTTTGTTGTTTTGTCGCGAGGTAACCGATTGGAAACCATCTTATTAGATATTGCTTTGCTAGGCTTTAAGTTTCCCCAGATGAGTTTGTGGTCCGAGAGATTCGTGTCCGCGCCTTTTATAAAATTGAAGATAAGGTCACTTTTGACCTCCGTCATTATGTGGTCGATCTGTGATATTTTCTTGCCCGATCTCCATGTTAGCTTGCAGCTTCTACGGCCGAAGGAGGTATCTAATCGGAGTTTTTCCCGTGTAATCAAATCTAATAGGATATCTCCGTTATAGTTAGATGTCTTGTGTAATAGGTTTCTCCCTATTTGTTTTCGATCACTAAGAATCTTTGTATCATTGTTGCCTATGTGGGCGTTGAAGTCCCCAAGGATAATGGTCACCGAGTTTTTGGGTTTCTTATTTACTAATTGGAGTAGGTGAGTTAGGTCGTTGGTCGCTGCCGACGTTGCGTTTGACCAGTGGGTTGTAACTATGAATAGGGTTGTGCCGTTGTCAGTATCTATTGAAGCTGCCATGTTGTTTGTGTTTGCCTTAGTCCAGTTTAATTTTAGGCCGCAATTTTTTCTTATAAGTATGGCTAGGCCTCTACTACGGTTATTTCCACTTAGGTGCCATTTGTAGTGGGTAGAGTCGTGGCTTCCGGTTTTTAGATGCGTTTCTTGTAAGCATGCAATATGTATTGACTTTTCCTCTAGTAGTGAGTCAATTTGGCGTTTTTTGATCTGAGTAGCGGCACCTCTCACGTTCCAAGTAGCCACGTTTAAATTTCCTATATGTTCTCGTATCATATCCTGGTGTGGTCTTGGGCGTAATAACCCATATCCGGTGTCGTCCGGTATTTCTTCAGGTGTGCTAGTTCCCATGGTAAGGCTCATGTCGCTTTGTGTGTCGTTTCTTGTTATGACTCCCAAATGGCTTTCAAAGCAGTCATAGTGGTTTCCGCTGAATATAAGGCCTATGCTACCTACTGCGTCGTTAGGTATCTTAGGTGTGAAGCGTGCTGTTTCGCGTAAAGGGTTATCCTGAAATATTTTCACGTTTATGCCATAGTAATCTGCTGCCGCTATTAGGATGTCGGTGCCACCCCATGTACCGTCTTGGTATTGCGATTTTATGTGTTTTGAAATTTGTTCGCTTTGGATTGATGATGTCGTTGTGTCTAGGTTACCTAGTATTGCTAGGTGCATCTGTTGGTCGCTTTGATTTTCTTCAACATAACGAGCGAGATCTCGTCTAATTGCGAAGTGGTCAAATGTTAGGCCATATAAGTCGTTTATTTGGTAAGCGATTGCGCGGTACAGGCAATTGCCATCCCCTAGAATTTTTATTATCGGTGTTTTGATTTCCATGGTGTGCTGTGGGAAAAAGAGGTATGCTGTGGAAGAAGAAGCTGTGGAGAAAAAATACTGTAGAGATTATGATTATGATCTATGTAAGTAGTTCGGTTGTTGTTCGCCTTGATTCTAGCTTGACTTCTAAGTAATTCGTTAATTGTTTGCAATTGTGTTTCCCGTTTCACTTTTTGTTTAGATACCGCCGTAGTAAGAGCGTCGTCATGGGGTGTGGAGAGGCTTGCACGTTTAAAGTGGGGGCGCGGCGAGCGGTTTTTCCGGGCTACCTAGCGAAAACCAGATGTTATTGGAATGTTTGTCTTTGTTGTAGGTTTGCGTCAGTCAGTGATATAAAAAATGTTTATTTTAGTTGTGAGAGCAAGGAATATTGTTCAATGGTTTGCAGTTGTGGCGGAGCAAAAAATCCAGGGTTATTTATTGCGGTAGTCGGGGTTCAATTATCGAGAAAGTGGTTGCCACGTGCGCTTGAAAGATCTTTAGAATTGTTATGGGTTTTTTGTCGTGGGTTTTTTTCGTTGAGTTTAGGAAGCGTTTGGAAATAAAAATAAATAACTTTACAATTTGACGTATTAGGTCTTCTATGAGAGCTGAGCTTTCTGGCTTCCTGTTGCTTGCGGGGGGATTCGAAGCGTGGCACTGTGGACGCGTTTGCGCGGTGTATGTTTATCTAAGACCGTTTTCTTATGTTATGAGCGGTAATGGTTAGTACGGGCGTGGCGCCATTTACAGAGGTGTCTGGAATTGATGGCGTTTAGTTTTGACCCTTATATATAGACAGCTAGAACTGTCTGAATGATGTTCGCGGTTTAGTGCCGGGGCCTTGAGAACTAGAACTCAAACGAAATTACAATTTTTCCAACCGTGTTCGTGTTCTTGGGAGTTGTTACCTACTTTTAAAGTCGATTCTCAACGTGCTATTATTATTAGGGCCGCGCCTAGTATTCGGCTTTTAAGACTCTGGGATGGGAAAATTGGATTATAAACGCTAGCTCTTAATTTGCATAGGTGGTCAAAGTTCTCTTGTAATTTCTGATGTAACGATGTAACTACTAGTATGAATAGGTGAGTAAGTAGTGTAACGGTCACTAGTTTGGATCGGTGTGGATCGCGGGTTAAGCGAGAGAGAGTTTGTTATTAAATAAGTACAAACCCCGAAAACATTGAAAAAATAATCAACCCAGCAGGACTTGAACCTGCATCGATAACAAACTTTAGTTTGAGTGGAATGCACCACTTTAAAAACATGTAAAAATATTTATGAGAGAAAATTTGCCTCTAGGAAAGTTTGGGCATACAACCTATCCTATCTAGGTCGGCTAAGGGCAACCGATAGCGCTCCTGTTGTTCATGGCCTAAGGTGATACGGCCGGTGATTGTGACAGTGTTGGGTGGACGGACGGGCAGGTCTCCCTCGTTACAGCTCTGATTCAGCCGGGACCTATATGATGGAACGGGCTCACCCAGGACTGCCGTGGTGTGGAGGAGGACGATGTCTGCACCGGGGCTCTGACACTGCTTTGCTTGTGCTGCAGCGGGGGTAGCCTAGCGTAGATGCCGACCGATAACACTAGATTTCACTTCCTGGCACTCTTGAATGTATTATTATACATATATGGACGCGCGGGAATATGTAAATTTTAACTAATTTTTCGCGTAAATATTTTCGCTTCCACTAATAACTGTGTGGTTATTATCTCATCGCGCGGTACTTTTGCGCTCTGACTCGGGTCGTATGGTCAGCACATCTGGTGCGGCGACGGGGTGCTATTGTTTTTCGCGGGCGTTAGGGAACTCAATAGCTTTGCAGGCAAACGACCGTCCCCGACGGGATGCAAGACGAGACTCCAAGGTGATAATTTGCATTCTCTTGGATAAAAAGAATCGTATTCTCAAACGAATGTGACGTGATTCTCACTTAAAACAAATATTTAATTGATTTAAAGACATGATTCTCTTAAATTGAATACAATTGTTTTTGATCTCAGACCGTATTCATTTGCAGACACTATTTTAAAGTTTCAGTTTAACATAAATTTCTCAATATGACGAAATAAGATTTTTAAATGAGCAAATATACTGTTTTACACCAAGAGTGTAAAATATCTTTACTAGATAGAAACACTACGACTGAAAATAAGAGTAGATTGTTCTTCAAAGAAACCAGTATTATCTTAGTTAAAAGAAAACTAGAAAATCTGTATTATTAAGAATCTTATTCGCTTCGTTATATTTAAAACTTAATTGCTTTGCATGGAAGAAATTTGCTTTATATTAAGAAGTCTTTTTTTTCCGTGTAGTAACTCCATATCGACAAAGTGGTCCGTTTGTCCGTACACTGACACATATTAATTTTGAATGTCTCACCAATGCAGTTCCTAGGCCCAGCACTAAACGGGATCCAGCTGAAAGCGTTCTGGGCACTGTTCGAGGTCTCGAATCGCTCCGGCTTGAATTCCAGGGGGTCCTCGAACACATCCGGGTTGCGATGCATGCGGTATATGTTGATCATTACCGTTGAGTTCTTTGGGAACCGCATGCCTCCCATTTCTAAAAATAAACAAAGTTCCAATTGAGGTAATAAGGTACAGTCCGCAAAAGTAGCTAAGCAGGGTGTTCAAAATGAGCTGGACACGACTTTATTATTAAGAGTCGCCAGGACGCTCGCGTTCCCATACAAACGTAGTTTAGCTCTCATTTTAAAACGACATGCTTTAGAACCACGAAATTTGGCATGGGCATTCTAGTAGTACAGATCTATGTCGGTAATTCGTTTTCGTTGCTAAAAATTGTAATACGAAGAAAATACAGCCAGATACAGATTTACATACAAAACTTATTTTTGCTATATTTTCTTTGTATTACAATTTTTAGCAACGAAAACGAATTACCGACATAGATCTGTACTACTAGAATGCCCATACCATATTTCGTGGTTCTAAAGCATGTCGTTTTAAAATGAGAGCTTAACTACGTTTGTATGGGGACGCGAGTTCACGCGAGCGTCCTGGCGACTCTTAACAGAATAAGAGCGTGTGTGAATTATTTTGAACACCCTACCCGCTTATCTACTTTCGCTGCTGACTGTACCTTTCAATGTCCTGTAAAAGTGATTGTAGATTTTCCAGCATTTTTGGTGCAGTGCTAGGTTTATTATCGAACTCGCGGAGCGTAAGCGAAGTGAGTTCTTACAAACAACTCCAGACCGAACTGTCACCTGGCTACTGGGACGTCTCGGCATTTGGATGGCTTTTTAATTTCGATAGTTTGTCCGACGATAACTTTAGTAAAGATTTTCTGATCTTTATGAAATTTTTTGGGGCTGTAGCAGAGATACATAAAATTTGTAAGTTCGTATATGAGCAGGATCGATCAAATTGTTATGGAGCTAGAAGGACAAAAAAAATCCTCCTTAGGGTCTTGTTATATTGGTCAACTTCTCTACAAATAAATCACGAGTTATCAGTTCGAGGCGGACTACTAGTTATTTTGAGGCTATTAAATTATTTCAACCAAGAATCAAATAAAATCGAAGCCAGTTCATGATTTTTTGGAACTAAGCTACCTATGTAGATGGTTGGTAGGTAATTTAATAACAATTTCACAAAAACCGATACAATTTCATAAAATTTACGATCACTAATATAAGCATATAGGTATACATACTTAGAGCTTTAAACCAAGCGGAGTAGCCATTGACAGGCGTTCCCCTCTGCCGAATGAGTATGACCAGTGGTCATACTCATTGTATGGACTGACATTTATTTTGACGTTTCGCATACATTTGACGTTCCCCTCCCCCGCAAAAAACGGCAGACTTTTTGCGATAGAAATGAGAGCGCGTCTCGCATCCGGTTGGTTTAATAATCAAAGTATACATATGGTTAAAGTTGAATAAGTGTTATTTTTAAAGGGAGTTACTATTACATCTATAAATTTCTAAAAGTGAGATTAATTGTTTACCGACATCCTTAGTGATCAGTCTCTGGATCAGAGGTACGGACGGATATATCCGAAGGCTCTCCTTGATGACGCAGTCCAGATACTTCATCTGCTGAAGCTCACTGTTGGACAAAAATAAGGGTTATTTTTATTTTGTGGGCGCAGTCACATCCGCGGATATCACAGATGAGGACGAAATTACTCCCCTAAGAATATTACTAATAGTCCTTTGAATCCGTATGAACTACACCCGTACTAAGGACCCGAGCGTTATATATATACCTACGTATTTACCTTGGTGGGTACATACTCGCAACCTATCTCTACCCATAGGTCACTACTGCTACAACTTGGAGCATAGACACTGGATTTTAAATAGATGGCAAAATTAATGGTTTCGGCCTTGCAAAACACTTTTTCAGCACACCAGTCTAATCACCATAATCTATGGGTCTTGAAATTACGGCCCGCCGGCCTGTCGATCGGGCCGGAGAAAAGAACTAACTTCCGTACAATCCGGCATACGAAAAACTAAGCACGCTGGTAAAAAAGTTTAGAAACCTCTACCAACCGAGCTGAAATCTTGTCCGATGCGATCCCCGAAAATTGCCACACTTAGCAATACAAAATATTTGTATTTAAACAATAATATTGTATTATACAAGTTTGCAAAAATGCATGCGTACCTAAAAGTCGGATCTCTTTTTAAATCGCCGCCCAAAACATCCAGCTGCTCCTCTAGAATTCTCCGTTGCACCTCTGGGTGCTTCGCGATGCAGTACAACCCATACACGGTGCCTGATGCAGTCGTGTCATGGCCCTGAAATATATATATACCTACCTATATAAAAAAATAATTTCTCAAATCGGACCACGGTTATATATATACATATATTACATACAAAATATACGTACACATAATATATATTGGCAAATTAATGTACAGACACATAGTAGAAGTTTTAACTGATTTTTAAAAGAGGGAAGAGAGTTCGCTAGTCTTATATCCACAGGCAAAGCATTCCACAAGCGAACTGCAATAATGATAGCAACGAAAGCCCTCTCGTTAGTTTGCTATACCTACTATGCTTATTTCTAGATCCAGACATCTGGCAGCTGTAAAGTAGTGGAGGTCAATGCAAACCAAACTATAACCTACGCAATCTTTTTTGTTCTATTGTTAAAATATACCTACTGACCGTCATCTGTAAATAAGATGCCCGGATCTAGTAATAAAGATAGTATTGCAATCTTACTAGAGGGATTTCGTTGCTCTCATTATTATCATATCTGACGTGGCCAGCTCTTAGAACAGAAGTCTACAGATACTCAGTGCCATTTCGACGCAAAATTCGTTCCCATTTGGAAGCCAGCTACCAAATCTGGCTACCAAAGGATCGTTACATAGCTGTCTAGGTAGGTGTAACGAAATCATCGATGAAGCACATGTAATGACGCAATGTATTAAAAATCGCAGGTGAGATTAAGTGCGAGCATCCGAGCGCCTAAGTGGTAGAATAGGCTTTTGAGATTTTTCTAAATAATACATACCTCGAACATAAATGTGAGTACTTCGTCACGGACGCATTGGTCGCTTATCTGTTTGCCGTCTACCTCCGCTAATAATAGCAAGTCCAAGAAGGCATGCTTGTTCTTCATACCTGCAACACATACAACCAAATCTTCAAAATTGTAACATCAAAAAGAGCTCAAAGAGGACCCAGTTGAGTAGACGACGAGAGATCACACAGTCAATCCTCCTTTTTGTAAAGTCGATAACGAGCCAGGAGGAAAGAGTTGATATTTGTATTTGGATTTTTTTTTCTCCTTTTAGCTCGATAACCACTTGATCGATCCTGTTCATATACGAACTTACAAATTTTATGTATCTCTGCTACATCCCCAAGAAATTTCATAAAGATCAGAAAAACGTTACTAAAGTTATCGTCGGACAAACTATCAAAATCAAAAAGCCATCCAAATGCCGAGACGTCCCAGTAGCCAGGCTTCGCTTACGCTCCGCGAGTTCGACAGTCATTAGCGCTCTGAACCTTTTTTTATGGCACCTCCAGTTTGCAGCTTCCCAACAGGCGTTAAGACACTAATAAATACCTTACAGAACAAGAATAAACCAATTAAACGACGCCTCTACATGATGGGCCATCATAGGGACGCAGCTATGCGTTAGAGGGAGCTAACGATATTGCGATCTCGTTCCGTCGTATAGCTGCGTCCCTGTGATGGTCCATCATGTAGAGCCAGCCAAGATTAGGCCAAACTTTTATTTACCCAGTTCGGAAGTCTCCACCAACTTCTTAGCGTTGACGCTATTCAACTCTTTCCTCCTGGCATCGATGACCTCATTCGTGAGTTTATTCATGAAGTGTATCGCCTCATCGTGTCTCTTCTTGTATGGGGTCAAAGAAAACAATAGCTCGTTACTTATAAATACATCTCGCATTCTCCTTGCACAGATTTGACTTATACTGAAAAAAAAAACGTTATATTTTTAGTAAAAGCTAGAAAAATTGTTTTTCCCTTGAATTAAATTTTTCACCTTGTGATGTATTTTACGGTAAAAGTTAACGGGTCAAAGCAAACGTCCGGTATACGGCTCCCTGATTCGGTTACCCGACTGATGTGTTTGATATGTGTTTTTACGACATTAAATGATTTGATTTGATTTTGATTTGACACACGCACACGTCCGGTTCACATATTTTCACCGAGGTTAGGAATTGAAACCGCACGGAGTATAACCTTACGGGTGCCGGTCTGCCGGTGTTTAGTATAAGACATGTGCCTTCTTGCGATCTGATTCGGTAGCCGTATCCGGGGACCTGACATGCAAACTGGACGTTTGCTTTGAGAGTTTTACCTAAGTAAGTATATTGTTCGTGCTAGGGTGTACTCTCTGTCGATCACGAACTAACTTTTAAGGTCACAACACACCTAGCGGAATTCCTCGCGGAATTAGCGGAAGTAGCGGAAATTTGTCTATGGTAGCTGAAATTTGTCTATGGCTTCCATACAAAAAATCTGCTACCAAAGACAAATTCCGCTACCATAGAAAAATTTCCGCTACTTCCGCTAATTCCGCGAGGAATTCCGCTAGGTCTGTTGTGACCCTTAAACATCAGTTACAGTCTGTCCGGAAAAAATAGTGTCGTAGAATATATGAGCTCCCGTATAAACCACGACACTTTTCTTTCCGGTCAAACTCTATATCTTATCTCTCTTTATATCTAGTACAGTCAGAATTAATAATCATACCATAATTATACAGTCAGCAGCAGAAGTAGCTTAAAAGGGCAGGTGATAAAAGTAACCTTCAGGCGTTCTTAACATTATCAGGGGGGTTTCACTATGTCTCTTATTTATATGTTTTTTAAATTTCGCGCCCTGTGCTAGCGACTTAATGAGGGCAGGGTTGGCACATCGCTTATTATCTTATGGGTACGTTCGAGAATAGTTTCATTTCAGAAAAGATAAAATATTTGAATAGTTTATAGCAGTAGTTTTGTACAAAAATAATAATTAGATAGGGCAAATAAGGTAATAAATCTGATATTTATCTAGTTTTGTATTAAATTTACTGATAGATTAAAGCGGTATTACACATTGCAACCTGCAGGGCCCAATCTGTTGTGTACCCTGCCTCTTCCTACCCCTCCTTCAGCTCCCTACGGGCCCTACCATCAATTACACCTTCCAACCTGACAGATTGGGCCCTGCAGGTTATAATGTGTAATACCGCTTTTAGGTAGATTGAGGCAGATTGGGCCCGTGTGGTGCCGGCTTAGAATAGCACTACCCCATTGCATCCTGTGGGTGTCGTAAGAGGCGACTAAGGGAATATGACCGGAGGGCGGGCAGCAGCGCACTCCGTGTAACAAAGCCATCCTACTGCGATCGCCAACCCGCATGCCAAGCGTGGCGATTATGGCATTTCCCCCCCATGAATATTAAAAATAAGCCCAGGCCCCTAGTGCCCGGCAGTCCTGCGCTTCCTGGCTCCGGTAGCGGCCAGAGAAACAGGGCAAGGGGTGCTAAAAATCACCGGTACCTATCCGGCTACCATACCAAACAACAACTGGCCCTGGCAACATATAACACGCGTACACTGCGGACCGACGAAAAGATGTTGGAACTAGAGGAAGGATTGAGCAAGTTGCGATGGGACATAGTAGGGCTATCGGAAGTCCGAAGAGAGGGGGAGGACACGATAACTCTCAAATCCGGCAACTTGCTCTATTTCCGGGAGGGCGATCAACAGTCCCAAGGAGGTGTCGGGTTCCTCGTCCACAAGTCCCTCGTGAACAACGTGGTGAAGATCGAGAGTGTGTCGAGCAGGGTAGCGTACCTTATACTCAGAGTATCAAAAAGGTACTCGTTGAAGGTTATACAGGTTTACGCACCGACCTCGGCACACTCCGACGACGAGGTGGAGGCTATGTATGAGGACATATCTAGAGCCATGCATAGTTCCAAAACCTACTTCACCGTTGTGATGGGGGACTTCAACGCGAAACTGGGCAAGAGAGACGGTGACGAGCTGAAAGTGGGGCAATTTGGAATTGGGAAGCGGAATCATCGGGGACATTTGCTGGCCGGCTTCCTGGAGAAGGAGGGACTCTTTATGATGAACTCCTTCTTCAGGAAACGTGAGCACAGGAAATGGACCTGGATGAGCCCCGACGGTGCAACAAAAAATGAGATTGACTTCATCATGTCGACGAAGAAGCATATATTCAATGATGTATCTGTGATCAACACAGTCAAAACTGGGAGTGATCACCGATTGGTAAGAGGCACATTGAATATATGTATCAAGCTAGAGCGCTCTCGACTGGTGAAGTCTACGCTCCGTCCAGCACCTACCGAATACCAAAATCCCGAGAGCTTTCAGCTGGAACTTCAAAACCGTTTCGATTGCCTAGGCGGCGATGTGGACGAATATAACGACGGGTTCGTAGAAGCTGTCCATTTCACTGGGTCCAAGTTCTTTAGAACGAAACGCACCAGTAGGACTAAGAGGCTCTCTAACTCTACTCAGAATCTCATGAAGGAGAGGAACGAAATGGTTCTAAAATCTTCAGTTGATGCGATACAACTCCGGCAACTTAATAGACGGATCTCCAAGTCCATTACCTGCGATCTTCGCTTATTTAATACGAACCGTATTCACGAAGCTATCGAGCGGAACAAGGGCTGTAAAGTATTTTCAAGAGATCTGTCTATTGGGCAAAGCCAGCTCGCTAAATTACGGACTGAAGATGGTAGAATGGTTTCATCTAAACCCGAGCTACTGAGAGAGATAGAGCGCTTTTATGGGCAGTTATATAGATCAACTCGTGGACCCGAAGTTAGCCTGGCGAATGACCATAGAGCTAGGCTTACCCGACACTATACCGATGACATCCCGGACATCAGCTTGTACGAGATCAGAATGGCCCTGAAGCAGCTCAAAAATAACAAGGCGCCAGGTGAAGATGGAATTACAGCCGAACTCCTGAAGGCGGGTGGAAAACCGGTCCTTATGGCCCTTCAGAAGCTGTTTAATTCCGTCTTACTTGAAGGGAGAACGCCAAAGGCATGGAACAGAGGGGTGGTGGTGTTGTTCTTCAAAAAAGGTGATAGCACCTTGCTGAAGAACTACCGACCCATCACACTTCTGAGCCATGTCTATAAGCTGTTTTCTAGAGTCATTACAAATCGACTCTCGTACAGGTTAGACGGCTTCCAGCCTCCCGAACAAGCCGGTTTCCGAAGAGGGTTCAGTACCGTAGACCACATTCATACGCTGCGTCAGGTTATACAGAAGACTGAGGAGTATAACCTGCCCCTCTGTTTAGCGTTTGTGGACTACGAGAAAGCCTTCGATTCGATCGAGACTTGGGCTGTACTACAGGCTCTCCAGAGGTGCCAAGTGGACTACCGTTATATCGAGGTAATGAAGTGTTTGTACGAGAACGCCTCTATGTCAGTCCGACTCCAGGACCAGAACTCGAGATCCATACCGCTGCAGCGGGGAGTCAGGCAAGGAGATGTAATTTCTCCAAAACTGTTCACCGCTGCCCTGGAGGACATTTTCAAGGGTTTGGACTGGGGAAGGCTTGGCATCAACATCAACGGCGAGTACATCACTCATCTTCGATTTGCCGACGATATCGTAGTCCTGGCTGAGACCATGGAGGACTTAAGTACGATGCTCGACGACCTCAGTAAAGGCTCTGAGAGGGTTGGTCTAAGGATGAACATGGATAAGACGAAAGTCATGTCTAACGCCCATGTAGTACCAACCCCTATTACAGTCGGAGACTTTACGCTCGAAGTTGTAGACGATTATGTATACCTCGGACAGACAGTCCAGCTAGGTAGGTCCAACTTCGAGAAAGAGGTCAATCGTCGAATCCGTCTCGGTTGGGCAGCGTTTGGGAAGCTGAAACATATCTTTTCGTCCAATATTCCGCAGTGTCTCAAGACGAAAGTCTTTGACCAGTGTGTGTTGCCAGTGATGACCTATGGCTCTGAAACGTGGTCGCTCACAATGGGCCTCATTAAAAAGCTTAAAGTCACCCAAAGAGCAATGGAGAGGGCTATGTTAGGAGTTTCTTTGCGTGACCGTATCAGAAACGATACTATCCGTAGCAGAACCAAAGTAACCGACATAGCCCGTCGGATCGCTAAACTTAAGTGGCAATGGGCAGGGCACATTGCACGGAGAACCGATGGCCGTTGGGGCACTAAGGTTCTCGAATGGCGACCATACACCGGAAGGCGAAGAGCTGGTAGGCCCCCTACAAGGTGGACTGATGACCTGGTGAAGGTCGCTGGAGTCCGCTGGATGCGGGTGGCACAGGACCGGTCATTGTGGCGTTCAGTGGGGGAGGCCTATGTCCAGCAGTGGACGTCTTTCGGCTGAAATGATGATGATGATGATGAGGCAGATTGACTAGACGCTTACATCTGTAGACCCCTTGATTTATATGAAATACATCGGCTGCGTTCGGATATCAAACTTCTTTTTATCTGTAGATACCACGTGCACGAAATGAAGCACGTTGACAACCCTATATTATTTTTTGCACAGATAACATTTTCATCTCTGTAGCTACTTAAATGTCAAATTCAGGAAGGAGAACCTTCTGTACTTGTACTATTCATTATTCTGTGACATTATTTTTACAAATCATGATGGCAAGGCGGCTAGACCATTTTTAACAAGTCGGCTTAGCTAATTTTGCTGCAGACTTAACATTGTTATCTCTTATTCATCATTGTGTGAATTGTCTTAAATTGTGTTGCTGCAAAAATTGGCGAAATATCAGTCACTTAAGAGCGTACCAGCGTCGCTGTCGCCGTAGCCGAAAACGGCTAGAAGGAGTCGATGATGATGATGATGATCGTGTGGCGTTTATCCCGGTTTGGGGTCCGCTTGACAACCTAATCCCATGAATTGGCGTAGACACTAGTTTTTACGAAAGCGACTGCCATCTGACCTTCCAACCCAGAGGGGAAACTAGACCTTTTTAGGATTAGATCCGGTTTCCTTACGATGCTTTCCTTCACCGAAAAGCGACTGGTAAATATCAAATGATATTCCGTAGGTACATAAGTTCCGAAAAACTCAGTGGTCCGAACCGGGGTTTGAACCCGAGACCTCCGGATTGAAAGTCGGACGTCTTACCGCAAGTCTACCAGCGCTTGCTCTTTTTTTAATGCCTATGTAATTTATGTAGGTAATTTAAGTTAATGCCTACACCCCAGGCTAAAAGTATGGAAACAAACATTTCATTGAATACAAATTCAAAGATTTCAAACATTTTTTTTTGTGAAACAGGTGATCAAAATTCACATCACGCTTCACCAAAAAATTAAACAACACTATAAATTTTAGAAATTGTTATAAATTATTAAAAAAAGTAAGTATTTAAACAACGGACTTATCGCCAAGTTTTGAATGTATAGTAAAATTAAGAAAAACTACATTATTTCCATTTGTATACAATGAAATGTTTGTTTCCATACTTTTAGCCTGGGGTGTATGTAATTATAAAAAATAACTAAATGACAACTTACACATCGATGGACTTGACATATTTTGAGTCTTTTTCCTTTTGCGCTTCTAAAGATACACCCATTATAGTTTCTGTATAAAACAAATAATTTCTTTAAAATGACAGCAAAACAAAACAAAAACTCTTTTATTAGCATACCCCGGGGTTTTCGGTGCGGGAATGATTTCGTGTATTTATAACTTTGTTTATTGTAAAATAATTACCAAACTATGAATTAAACGTAGGTACTAAGGTCCAAATGTGCTTAGAAATGTTAAATTAGTATCGTTTTTTACAGCTTTTACCTGTTATTTGGCTAGTGTATAACATTCCCGCACCGAAAACCCCGGGGTATGTTTATTAGCTTAGGTTATGTCTCATTGCTGGATATTTCCTATTTTTCGCCACTAATCACGGCTTCGTGCATTAGTTTAGTCTAGGGGTTCACTGCCTTTTCGCCGAAAAATGGTGCTAAATTTCACTTGCCAACCAACTTTTCGCAGAAGTTTCATTTGTCCGAATTTTATTTCAACTTTAGGGAACGTACCCAAAATACGTGACCAGTTTAGGGGGGGAGGGGGGTCGTCAAAATACTACTCTAGGTCACAGGGGGGAGGGAGGGAGTCTTAGGTTCTGTCACGTAGTCAATAATTATGCTCAAATATCGCGCTTCTAATTATAGGTTTTCATGCACTTTTGGCGTCACGCGGCCAGTGTCGAGAAAATAAAAGGCAATAAGTAGGCAAAATTATGTTTTTTTGCTTTCTATGTCCAAAACATCACTCTAAACTATATGTGCGAGGTTTACTACGTGACAACTAGGGGGGGAGGGGGGGGGGGGGTCTTGGCAATTACTACGGATGGTCACCGAGGGGGGGGAGGGAAGTCAAAAACTGAACGGTCACGTAGTTTGGGTACGTTCCCTATACATTAATCCAACCTAACTATGGGGTTGGGAAATGAAATGGTTGCGAAATAATTGTTTGGTAAAAGTTATCCGGCAATAAAATTGGCGAAAAGGCAGGATATACTCGTATTGCTTATTATACTGTGCCTTTCAGTGGCAGCTGGCCATTGTTTATCGGTGGAGGTAATAAATTAAATACAAACCAGTAATATTATCCAACGCCGCCATGGCCATGATCGGGAACAGTTCTATGGCGGAGCCATCAGCGACGTCCTTTAGCGTGTTGCAGAGAATGTTGCCATTCTTTAAAAACACGGGTAAGAAATTGTGTAGAATGTTGTAGTGGAAGGCAGGAGTTAGGAATTTGCGGTGGCTTTTCCATTTTAGACCTGGAAAATTTTATATTCAATTCAATTCAATTCAATTTATTTAATTCAGACATGTCCATATAGTGTTAGTAGGTAATAAAGCGTAAATCTTACATCCTAGGTTAATACTTATAACTAATTTCCTACTACATAGATTGGTACTTAAAATATCCCATATACATTGCCTCTGGACTCCATGTGGATGGAGTTCCAGTGCTTCCATATTGGACCAGCCGGGTACTCTGCCACCAGGTTCAGGAGACTGTTGGCACTCTCTTATATTATACTGCTACTAAAACTACTTAGAAATATACTTATATTAAAACTAAATTAAAAACTAAATATTAATAAAAACCTTATGTAAACCAATTAAAACTAACTTAAAAATACTAAAAACTATAAATCTATTTCTAAAAACGGCCCCTGTGGCATAGTGCCGAGGACGCTGGCAGCATTTCCTCGCTGAATCGCAATGCTAATGCGTTGAGCGAGGAAGCTGCCAGCTCGTTTGTCCCCTGTGACGTCAACCAGCCGTTTGGCTAGCTGTCGGTACAGCCCTTGTGCTGCTGGACCCCACGGACCGAGGGTCTCCACGCCAAGAGCAACAAAATTGTAATTGGCGTCGAGACCCCTGTTCTTTCGCTGCTTATACTTATACTGCTTAGTGAACAAAAAAATATCATGTAGTTCGCAGCTAGTGAACGAGATCATATATTTATAGACCGACATTGAAGTCCAAAAAGGCTTTCCATAAAAAAAAGGCTTTCTGAGGAGGGTTAGATGCCGCCCCGGTCAAATGTGGTTTCTTAGGTTAAGTAATTAATATAGTTTTTAAGTTAATAATAAGTTAAATAATATAAGTTTACTAACTAAACTATGGAATCTAAATTCTGAAATAAAATAAAAAAAATTCTTTGATTTTATAAAGAACTTGAAACTTCTCCAATTTTAGGATTATTCTCATAGAAAGTTAATAAAACTGTAATTTTCTGTGTCTGGTTACAATATTACATGTGAAACATATTGCTTGCCTAGGGCAGAAGGTAATGTCGGATGGTCATAATCATAAACATAGCACACTTAAGTAGGTACCTGTTTGTCAAAAAAATTATTATCTTCCCTATGTAGAGTGTCTCATTTGGAGCACAGACAGAGAAAATCATTATGTCCTTTTCTTACGCTAGTAGCTAGTACCATCATCCAACCTATTCTATAAAGTAGCTTAATACTTCTGCTATTGCTACTGCGAATTGTGGTTTTACAGCCTATAATTTGCCAATTATCGCTAAAAGTATATGTTACATAGTAAATTGATGAATAAAAAAACCGGCCAAGAGCATGTCGGGCCATGCTCAGTGTAGGGTTCCGTAAACTGAGACCATTAATTCAAAAGGTCGTTTTTTACGGGAAATCTGGCGGCGCTTATGTCATTTTTACTTACGTCCTTTCAGTATGGGTTTTTGAATGATAACTCAAAAATTGCTCAACCGATTTATTTCAATATAGTTTTCATTGAAGGTACTCGTTAGGCCTCATTTTCTTGATTTTTTTCAAAATTTTAGGACCCACGATTCAAAAGTTAGATGGGGGGGGACGCCCTGTTTTAAACTTTCGGAGCTATTATTTCCGAGAGTATTAGTTTTATCCAAAAACTGTTTTAGAAGACCCAATTTTTTTTTAAAAGACCTATCCAACGATACCCCACACAACTTGGTTGGAACGAAAAAAAATTTCGCCCCCCACTTCACGTGTACGGGAGGTACCCTAACAAAATATATTTTTCGCGTTTTTATTCTACCGTTTTGTCGGCTTGGTTAATGCACATATTCAAACCAAATTTCAGCTTTCTAGTGCTAACGGTCACTGAGCTAGACCGCGGACGGACGGACGGACGGACGGACGGACATGGCGAAACTATAAGGGTTCCGTTTTTGCCATTTTGGCTACGGAACCCTAAAAAGGAAGTTGCATGGTCTCTTTTTACAAGCTTTTATTTAACTCACAGTGTTTGTCAGTTTGTTAGATGTTTAGGTAGAATCTTGCGAGCCAGATTTGAACCAGTTCCTGATGTCCGATTGAGCTAAAATTTTGCATACCTGCGTAACTTGGATGACAATACAATATTTTGATACCATCGAGCTGGTCTGATGATAGAGACAGGAGGTGGCCATAAGAACTCTGCCATAAAATACCTCAACTAGGTTGAGTTTAGGTTTGTTAGAAACGCCTCGATGAGTATTCCTTGAATTTCTAAAGAAAAGTACAGTCAGCCACAACATCAGAAGCTGATTTGGTACCTATTTCTCCTAACCGATACTAGAATTAGAATCGTCTTAATAAGTCGCTGTTTGGGCTCATTTGACTTGTACTGGTAACGAGTTGGGACCGATATCACAAGATGGAGCTCATGCTGAACCCTGGGGGCACCTACTGGATCTCAGGTTTGGGGCAACATAGACTCATGCTGTTTGAGGTCATTCGACTTGTACTGACGAGGAGTTGGGACTGGTATCACAAGATGGAGTTCATGCTGAACCCTGGGGGCACCTACTGGATCTCAGGTTTGGGGCAACATAGACTCATGCTGTTTGAGGTCATTCGACTTGTACTGACGAGGAGTTGGGACTGGTATCACAAGATGGAGTTCATGCTGAACCCTGGGGGCACCTACTGGATCTCAGGTTTGGGGCAACGTAAACTCATGCTGTTTGAGCTCATTCGACTTGTACTGACGAGGAGTTGGGACCGGTATCACAAGATGGAGCTCATGCTGAACCCTGGGGGCACCTACTGGATCTCAGGTTTGGGGCAACATAGACTCATGCTGTTTGAGGTCATTCGACTTGTACTGACGAGGAGTTGGGACTGGTATCACAAGATGGAGTTCATGCTGAACCCTGGGGGCACCTACTGGATCTCAGGTTTGGGGCAACGTAGACTCATGCTGTTTGAGCTCATTCGACTTGTACTGACGAGGAGTTGGGACCGGTATCACAAGATGGAGCTCATGCTGAACCCTAGGGGCACCTACTGGATCTCAGGTTTGGGGCAACATAGACTCATGCTGTTTGAGCTCATTCGACTTGTACCTACTGACGAGGAGTTGGGACCGGTATCACAAGATGGACTTCATGCTGAACCCTGGGGGCACCTACTGGATCTCAGGTTTGGGGCAGCATAGACTCATGCTGTTTGAGCTCATTCAACTTGTACTGACGAAGAGTTGAGACTGGTATCACAAGATGGAGTTCATGCTGAATCCTGGGGGCACCTACTGGATCTCAGGTTTGGGGCAACATAGACTCATGCTGTTTGAGCTCATTCGACTTGTACCTACTGACGAGGAGTTGGGACCGGTATCACAAGATGGACTTCATGCTGAACCCTGGGGGCACCTACTGGATCTCAGGTTTGGGGCAGCATAGACTCATGCTGTTTGAGCTCATTCGACTTGTACTGACGAAGAGTTGAGACTGGTATCACAAGATGGAGTTCATGCAGAATCCTGGGGGCACCTACTGGATCTCAGGTTTGGGGCAACATAGACTCATGCTGTTTGAGCTCATTCGACTTGTACTGACGAGGAGTTGGGACTGGTATCACAAGATGGAGTTCATGCTGAATCCTGGGGGCACCTACTGGATCTCAGGTTTGGGGCAACATAGACTCATGCTGTTTGAGCTCATTCGACTTGTACTGACGAGGAGTTGGGACCGGTATCACAAGATGGAGCTCATGCTGAACCCTGGGGGCACCTACTGGTTCTCGGGTTTGGGGCAACATAGGCTCATGCTGTTTGAGCATATATGACTTGTACTGATGAGTAGTCGGGACCGGTATCAGAAAATATAGCTCATGCTGAACCCTGAGGGTACCTACTGGATCACGGGTTTAAGACAACAAAGACTCATGCTGTTGGGCTCATTCGACTTGTACTGGTAAGCAGTCGGGACCGGTATCACGAGATAGATTTTATGCTGAACCCTAGGGGTACCTACTGGATCTCTGGTTTAGGACATCATAGGTTCATGCTGTTTGGGCCTACTGTGACATACGATGGGTTTATAATTTTGAATGTTCGTTTCGCGAACATTTTAGTAGCGTTTTTCTGGTCTTCATGAAATTTGTTGAGGTTGTATCGGTGGTATATAATAAGAGACTTCAATGAGCTGGAATGACCAGGGGGTTCTGGAATCAGAAGGCCTAAAACAGTTTTGTTGAGGGGTTTTATTATAATCGCAAGTTCTTAATTCGAGGCGGACCACCAGTTCTGTTAGATTAGAATAGAACCGTCTAAATAAATAGTATATGATTGTCAAAAGAAAATTATAAGTGCATAACTATTATCGAACGAGCGAGTGCAGCGACGCGAAGTTCTATCATTCAACCTCGGATACAACTGTCAGTTTGGGTTTTTAGTAGCTGTTTCTCGAAATTATGAGGTCTATGTTAACTTAATTAGGCTTATTGTTTTGCAACTTTAATGTGTCATTAGGGATTTTTCCGTAACATAATGTTCTTTTTGAAATATAACAAAAATGATTGTTTTTCAAGAATTTTTAAATTACCTGATATGGTTTAGCGGTCAGAAATAGCATAGGTACCTACGGGTATGCTATTTCTGTGTTTCATCACTATTATGATAAAAAAAACTCAGCATGCCTACCTTGATGCCTATTGCCTACTTTGATATCAGATAACACACCCAATGGCCATTCCTATTAGCTAAAATTAACAAGCAATAAGAAACCGGTCAACACAGCGAAACGATGTGTTAGTCGAAATGTACAGGCTACGGAACATGTCTCTTAAAAACTAAAAACATCAAAATAAATTTAAATAAAAAACTTTTAAAAACAAGCTTTTATGTGAATGCTCTAAAAAGAGAAAATAAGCTTTTGAGTCAATCAAACTTTTTTTATAGGAATTTTGTACAATTTTATGACATAAAAGCTTGTCGCGAGACTTTCCCGTGTAAAAGAGATTGCACATATTTTAGGTGAAACCATGTAGCCAAGTAATCCTATGACGGTAGTGTAAAATTAATTAAAATATGTAATGTGCCCAGCCTATTATTCATGAATTAAAATTATAATTATCAATGTATTTCTTAAAAAAACAAATTCACGTCAAGTGTTATTTGCGTGTTTTGGATGTAGTAGATTAAGTAGATAGTACATATAAGATAGTGCTACTTGGCGGTTTGTCATTTGTCATTGAGTTAATGAGTTGTGTTTGTTACGCTAGTTCCATCTTTTTAATATGTCAAACGAAAGCGACACAAATTTGCAATGCAATAACAAATCACGAAGTGAATTTTGAAGTCAATAACTAGTTATATGACAATATATTGGTATGTGTCGAAGCCTGTGGTTCACCTACTGTTGTATCTGTCTGACGAAGCCTGCGGCGTGGATTATAAAATTGTAAATCAAATAATTTTTAATGACAATAATTAAATGTACTCAAAGAATAAGTACTCAACATCGGACTGAATGAAACCAATGATTTTGTTATAATATTCAATATTTACATAAGGTTTCCTCGATATAAATGTGCAATCTCTTTTACACGGGAAAGTCTCGCGACAAGCTTTTATGTCATAAAATTGTACAAAATTCCTATAAAAAAAGTTTGATTGACTCAAAAGCTTATTTTCTCTTTTTAGAGCATTCACATAAAAGCTTGTTTTTAAAAGTTTTTTATTTAAATTTATTAAAAGAGTCGACTTTGTTTACAATGTAGAGGTCACATATCAAAAGAATTGCAAGCCAACCAATATTAAACACATGTCATTATTATTTGTTTCGTGTTATTATTACGACGATTTATAATGAACGTTCCAGTATGAGGTACGATTTAAATTATCATCATCATCTCAGCCATAAGACGTCCACTGTTGAACTTTGGGGTTGCCATACGCGCCACGCTTGGCAGGCGGGTTGGCGCGCGCAGTTTTTGTTTGTTTATTGTTGTTTAGGCTTTCGGAAGATGCTGCTGCCCATCTCCCGGTATATTCCCTTAGCAGACTCCTACTGCAACTACTGGACGATATGGTGGGGGACAATTTTAAGGCCGGGCACCCCATTTAAATTATGCACTCCGTAAATTGTTTAGACATATCCAGTCATAGTGGTGACCTAATGTTATGTTTTTATCGTATATCAACGTTTCGTACGTCACTGTAGTTCCGTAATTGACCATAGGGCTAGCATATCTTACGTTGTCGCGTTTTACTTCATACTTCGAGTCGCGCTTGAAATAACGTAAGCTATGCTAGCCGTGCAGGCCGACTATAGAAAATTAGCAAGACAGAGTTAAAGTAAATTGGCAAGGCGAATATGAGCGTGAGTTGTGAACGCAAAACTAGACTAAGAGTTAGCCCGGTAAATGTAGGACAATTTAGAGAGCAACGAAACGCTTCTAATTGGTCTGCTATAGGTATTATGTTTTTCGAACGAGTGGAGCGTAAGCGATACTAGTTTTTGCAATCAACTTCTGGCTAATGAGTCGTCTCGGCATTTCAATGGCTTTTTGATTTTGAGAGCTTGTTCGACGATAATTTAACTTTAGTAATGTTTTTTGGGGTAAATTTGTTGGGGTTGTAGCAGAGATACCTACATATAACTTGAGAGTTAGTTTATGAGCTGGATCGATCAAGGGGTTGTGGACTTAGAAGGCGATAAAAAATCTCCATATGAGTCTTGTTATATTGGTCAACTCGTTTGCAAGTAAACCGCGAGTTACTAGTTTTCTTACTGGCAGCTATTTATCGATGGAGGTCAGAGTGACAGGCCGGAAAAGTATTCAGTTGGGAAAATGTAATAATAAAAAAAATAAAGTTGAGAGACTTTCGCTACGGGGTTGTGGTTGGATCAAGGGTCAGATTCAGAAGGCGGTAATCCTGGACACGGCGCGTATAGTCCGAAGGTTCCTCTCTCTGCGGCCCTTGGCGGCCCTGACCACCGGCAGCCTGGGCCTTGCCTTGCTGCCGGCGGCACTCTAGGTTAGGTTTTTTATAATGTGTTTATGTTTTATATTGTGTTTGTTTTGTATGGTATATTTTATTCTAATTTTATATTCATATTGTAAAAAGCCTAACTTAAGAAAGAAAATAAATATACGAAAAACATAAATAAAAGTAAAGTGTTGGGTAAATGTAATGTTGAATTCGTCTTAATTAGAGGGCAGGGTTGTTCACTTTCACATCGTCATTCGTAAGTAACTGATACGGATACTGTAAAAATGATAATTTAATAGAAATGTGAAGTTAGGGTGAGTACATACCCGTGGATGTCAGTAGACCGTCTCCTAACCAAGGCCGCAGGAAGTTGTAGGATAATCCTTTTGTTATTGTCTCTGTACTTGACATCAGTTGCTGAAAACATTAAAAAAAATATGTTTAAAGGGAGGCGGTACATAATTATGATTCGTCCTTTTTAAACGGAGAGCTTGCCACGTTAGATATGTATGACACAATAATGAGAGCAAGTAAACCCGTCTAGTTTGCTATACTGTGCTTATTTCTAGACCCGGACATCTGGCAGCTGAGAAGTGGTGGAGGTTTAAGAATGCAAATAACTTGAAGAAAACAAATCCTAGAGTCATGGGTTTGATGGAAATTCGAATATTATGAGAAATTATATCGATATTTTGAGTATGTCATTGCCAAAAGTTTCTGTTAAAGTGTGTCGCGTACTGTTTCTGTTTCCGCAATAATACGCAATGTTCTGTGTCATTTTTTTTTAAACTGAGACAACTTAGGCAGTTTTTACCTATACCTATGGTATTACTATTTTGCAATTCAAAAAAATTTGCTAGGGTGTCACTCTGACCTCCACAAATTAAAAGCTCCCAGATGCCCAGATCTATCAATAAGGATAGTATAGCAAAGCAATCTAACCAGACAGGTTTTGTTGCTCTTATTATTGTGTCATATCTGACGTAGCCAGCTCTTAGTCTAATATTATACAAGAAGATTCACTGTATTGATTGACGGCTGAAAGGACAAAATATGCACTTTATCGCCTTGACAATAGAGGCGTGTTCAGATATTTATGAGCACGGATTTATTATAGATAAATACTTAATACATAGAATGCATCCATAACTTTTTTGAGGTGATTTGCATTCTTTGCAGGGCGGTAGCCAGAATTGCAGTTAAGATAGGGCAGTGCTAATTTAAGGTAGGGCATAGCGAATTTTAAGGTAGGGCAATAACTTTATTTTCATAAACTTTTCACCCGATTGTAGTTTTTAAGGTAGGGTATTAGTATTTTAAGGTAGGGCATTGCCCCCAAATGCGCACCCCCCCCTAGCTACGGCCCTGATTCTTTGACCTCTATCACTTAACAGCTGCCAGATGTCCAGATCTATAAATAAGAATAGTATACCAAACTGACTAGAGGGGTTTCGTTGCTCTCATTATTGTGTCATCAACGTAGAAAGCAACGTCACGCGCATAGGACACTGTAGAGTTGCACAGCAAGCGTCCATAGGCTAGATAAAAAGAATTAGACGCGTGCGTGCGCTGTCAATGGCGCTAGGGACATGGTAGTTAAGACTGCGTTTCCACTAGAGATGAGCAAGGATGCGTGCCAGGAATGTGTTTGTTAAGAGTCGCCAGGACGCTCGCGTGAACTCGCGTCCCCATACAAACGTAGTTCAGCTCTCATTTTAAAACGACATGCTTTAGAACCACGAAATGTGGCATGAGCATTCTAACAGTACAGATCTATGTCGGTAATTCGTTTTCGTTGCTAAAAATTGTAACACAAAGAAAATATAGCAAAAATAAGTTTTGTATGTAAATCTGTATCTGGCTGTATTTTCTATGTATTACAATTTTTAGCAACGAAAACGAATTACCAACATAGATCTGTACTAATAGAATGCCCATGCCAAGTTTCGTGGTTCTAAAGCATGTCGTTTTAAAATGAGAGCTAAACTACGTTTGTATGGGAACGCGAGCGTCCTGGCACACCAATCCTAGAGCTGCGTTGTGCGAGGATAAACAAATGAATGTCTATTGGTATTCAAAAACACATTACTCGCAACACATTCTAGCACATCTCTGGTGGAAACGCAGCATAACGGTCATGTCATGCCACAGACTACACAGAAACCTCATCATTAAGCTTTTACAGGGAGCACGAGGTCACCACGCATCAGTGCAATTTTATTCGAATATTTCTACGATTCAAACAGCACATCTCAATAGTATTATACACCAATGTGTAGTATAACAATCCAGGTTCAGCCCTGTAACTTGATTTTTGTAGATATTTTTAATTCACATGAGTAATGATCAAAAACATTAACTCAATTGAAATAAGCGGTCGCGCTCTCATACAAAATGAGTACGGGAGCACTGATGCGTGGTGACCCCAAGTTGTACTTATGATGTATCTAGTGGTTGAGGTTATCTGTGTGTCATGCTACCTTGCAGTTCATAGTTCAATTACATACAATTGCAAGTGATTAAGATGCAGAATAAGCACATATTATAAGATGACCAACAGTACAGTAGTCCGCCTCGAACTGAGAACTCGCGATTTACCTGCAAACGAGTTGACCAATATAGCAAGACCCCAAGGAGGATTTTTTTTCTCCTTCTAGCTCCATAACCACTTGATCGATCCTGCTCATATACGAACTTATTTTATGTATCTCTGCTACAGCCCCAAGAAATTTCATAAAGATCAGAAAAACGTTACTAAAGTTATCGTCCAACAAACTATCGAAATCAAAGAGCCATGTAAATGCCGAGACGTCCCAGTAGCCAGGTGACAGTTCGGTCTGGAGTTGTTTGTAAGAACTCACTTCGCTTACGCTCCGCGAGTTCGAATATACCTAATCATGAGAAGTAATTATACGCAAAACCTGACTGTTAATGGTTTTAATGCAGTTGTTATTGCCCGCTATTCAATTCAATGATACAGTACAGGTCTGTGAATTTAAATTGGTAGGTACTTATAATTTATGTCACAAACAACATCACAATGTAACAAAAACCTGCCAAGTGCATATCGGACCACGCATAATGGAGGATTTCTTAGATACTTGCTATGTAAAAACTATTATCAAAAGGTCGTATCTGCCTGTGAAGAAGTCTTGGAGACAACTCGAAAACGTCTAACTGACATGTTCAAAACAATTTTCGTTTAGAAAAAAATTGTATATTTAAAAAAAACATATCTAAGTTAAAAAGTTACTTACCTCAATATATTTGGGATGAGACAACACAAAATATCTGTGAGACATGATGTATATACAATAAGCATCCTTATATTGTATCGCCAAATCAGAAAGAATCCCCAAAAATTCTGTAACAAATATATTTTAAAAATGATTACAAGTCCCTAAGTTTATTCTTGGTCTGTAAGGGATTAGCGTCTTATCGCTCTTTGGGAAACTGCAAACAGGAGGCGCCATAAAGAAAGATTCAGAGCGCTAATTATTGTTAAGGTATTATCATAGAGTAACTTAAATAGTAGAGCAGCACAGCCTAAGAACTTTTTGAAGTTCAAGTCGATTGCGCCTTCTGTCCGAAAGCCCCCTACAGATATCCAAAATGCAAGAGGAAAAGTCACCTGCACTGCTACTCCACCTAGTAGCTACTAGTGTACTACTAGTACGCTATTTGTTACTAGGTGGAGTAGCAGTGCAGGTGACATTTCCTGTTACATTTTGGGCATAAATGAAAAATACATAAATGCAACACACTAAGGGTGAATCAACTTTTAGAAAAGGGTAATTTTTCGACATGCTCCACTAAATATCAAAGTTTAGAAAATCTAATAAATTGTGTACAATTTTCTCTATATGTTTGTTAAGTCAGACAATCAAGCCAACATTTCAGTGTATAAGTTTACCAAACTTTATATTTTTTACTTATTTAATTTTATAAATGAAGATAATAATTCACTGAAAAGTTCAAATTAAAAACATAAAGAATAAGTTATAGTCCCTATTAGTGGACATGTTAAGAGTTGTTATTAAAATAGTCAAATTGAGCCCACTGTTAAAATACCCATGGAAAATGCTTCAGGTATTTGTAACCTAAATACATACTTATTTACTTATCTATAAAATCATCTAGCATTTAGAGGACACAGTTCAGGTAAGAACAAATATCAAACGTATTGCGAAGCAGTTAGATTTGGATTTTATTTTTGTTTTTCATTTTAATTACACAATAGGCAGGTACTTGTCTGTCTCTCAAGCTGTTTTGATATGCCTTCTATAAGAACTACGCATTATTCTATATAGTATCTTTAATGTATTAGTAGAGTTTCTTGCCGGTATTAAGTAATACTTCTCGGGTCAGTACAGGGTTAGAACCGGTGGTAGTTTCTTTTTCTCTCTGACGGTCATAAGTGCATTGTAATGTGCCTAAATTGAAGAATAAATATCTTTTATCTTTTATTTTTCTTTACATATACTAATAATTTAATGTTTTGTCGTATTTTCACGCCGGCTTTTACGATTATCGTGTTGGCCATAAGCCACAAAGATTACTTACTATTAGAATCACATAGGAACATGTTTCCGTTCCCTATAATAGGATAAGGAGTAGGCACAGGAACATTTAAATTCTGCATATCACGAATGAAATACAGCCATGAGGCCACCACGAATAAAACAAGCACACATAATAACAAAAAAAGTATCATTTTAACTTTTTAATTTAACTTTTTAAATGTATGATCAACGCGCGTCCGTGCGAGGTCGCGCCAGTTTTGCGACTGTCAATGTGTTGTTTTGTTTATAATTATATCTGACCGGCTGATACTGAATTGCCTTGGTCTGTCCGGTAACTACGTAACTTAGTTTAGCAGGGGGCATGGTAGTCCGGCGCCAAGACGAATAAAAAAGAAGGCGGGGCACTGAGTTCGGCTCATTTTGAAACCCTCATAGATTCGACAGAGAATACAGACACACAGACATACACCAGAGAGCCCAATTTCACAAAATAAGATGAAGGTAGAGAATATATGACATATTTACACCAAAAAAAAACTCAAATTAGACCTCTAAAATATGACGAGTTGGCCAGTCACTTACCCCCTCCAAAACCTTTCGTTTGAACTTACAGAACTTACAGATTACACCTCGAAAGTGGGGATGTAGCCTAGAATTTGTAATTTTAAATGAAATTTTTGTTTTGTTATTTTTAATTGATTATAAATAAATAATAAATAAATAAATAAATATTTGGGGACAATCTTACACAAATCAACCTAACCCCAAACTAAGCAAAGCTTGTACTATGGGTGCTAGGCGACGATATACATACTTAGATAGATACATACATACTTATATACATAGGAAACATCCATAACTCAGGAACAAATATTTGAGATTAGCACACAAATAAATGCCCTTACCAGGATTCGAACCCGGGACCTCCAGCTTCGTAGGCAGGGTCACTACCAACTGGGCTATGGAGGCCGTTAATATAATTATTATATATTATATATTATAATTATGAATATAATAAATATGAGTGTTGGTATGTTGAAATAATAAATTAGGGTTATTCGCGGATGGTCTAGAACGCAAAATGACGAGTGTGTTGTCGATCTAAGGTTTTGGCATAATGCTCGATGGTCAAACTGCAATGTAGGCAAAACAACACACTTGTCATTTTGCGTTCTAGACCATCCGCGAATAACCCGTGGTCTAAACTATCATACTTATGTATAATAAATAAATAAAAATGAAAAATTAATAAGAATTTACATATAATCCCAATTCCGAGAATATCCAGAGAGACGAAGGGCTGAAAATTGAATTGCACGAAAAGTTGTTGCAATGAATGAATCTTGGCCACCAATTTTACAAAAAAATGGTGTAATATAATGAATAGACTCTGGAAATTCTAGGAAATAATGGATAAATTTGTGCAAAATATCTTAACGGTTAATGAATATACGGTTCCTGAAAAATCATATTAGCAACAAAATGTCAAAATTCTATTTTTATGTTCTTTCATTTAGGCGTATTCGTTACACCACTAAAAGTATTTTGTAATCTGACAGCTCCTACCATACATTGTAAATAACTTTGTATGATGTCAGATTACCTACTATTTTGAATTGATAATAGTACTTTAGATATAGTAGTTAATAATAAATAACTGAGGCACACGTTAAAGACAGTATCTTATGAAAATACATAACACCCATTTTGATGATTCTAAGAGCATATACCGTTCACTGAGTACACTATCATTAGTTAAAACATTTAGAGCGATGTTATACATTTTAAATCATGATTCGTGACAAAATTGATATTATAATTATGTTTTATTTATTTTTATAGTGAATTTGACAGCAAACACCTCAATGGGTGACGTATATCGCACAAACGATAACCAATCTCATTTTAATATGAACTTGATGTTAAATTGGCAACAAAGATTATTTGATAGAAATAAAAATGATCTGAATAAATATTGATTTATTGGATAGATGTCGAACAGGATTGGAACTGTTAAAGCTTGATTTGTTGAAACCATTGGGTTTCAACAAATCAAGCTTTAACAGTTCCAATCCTGTTCGACATCAAATTGAAATCAAATCAATAATCAAATTGAAATTGAACAAGGAATGGATTGTATTTTTAGCCGACTCCAATTTCATAGAAGGAGGAAGTTCTGCATTCGATTTGGTAGTATATGGACACATGCAACTCCAAATGTGTTACCTACAATGCACGCTGGTAGCCCTTTAGAAATCTATACTCATTTTTTTAAGCTACTTACTAATAGACCGTAAGCTAAGAAAAAAAACGTTCCAGGCTTTATTTTATTATACATCGCCCTTATTACTTCACTAGCCTGGTAGGACGCGACTGGGCATGATATTTGTTCCTGGCTTACGGTCCATAAGTACCGAAAACCTTGACTGGGAGTCGAAGACATCGTGGAAGAAAAATCCTCTAGGCCTGCGCGACCATTTAGGTTCTAGCGTGTGAGGAATGCCCTGCCGACGATGACGGCCAGCTTAGCTGTGTAGTGATTTAGTGGTAGAAAACTGGCTGGCATCATGTCAGACAATCCTTCAGAGCACAACCCAGTGTGCAAGCGGTAGCATATACAAGAAAGGCTGGCAGTATTTCTTACACTTAGATCACATTTATGTATTAAGGTTCGTTTGACAATCCAGTAAAATTACAACAAAAAATACCGCCGTACAACGCCTTCTTCTTCAACTGTCAAACTCGTAATGTTGTACCTTAGATGATTGGCTAAAATGGGCCTTAGCATTTACAAAGATTGCATATACACGGAAAAATTTAACTGTTTCTATGACCAGGTCGCCAAGTTGGTTAAGGCGTCTGCCGCGAATGCAGAAGACGCTGGTTCGATCCCAGCCTTGGGTACCGGAGGCCTAGGTCACTTTTTCCTTTGTATATGATATGTATATCATCAATTAACTCGGCTCACATTTTTGGAAGAAATTGCTCTAATCATCCATAAACCCTTTTCTATTTTAGTCATCCATTGAATCTTATATAAGTAGATTTTTGTTATCAAGGTCAACCTAATTAATAACATAACAAAAAAAAAATTGAAGCGCCTGCAACTTTTTACACGCATTTTTTTACATGAATAGTTATAATTATAACTCAGAAACGACTCAACCGATTTTATTCAAGATAGTTTTCATTGTAAGTACTTATTCGGCCTCACTTTGGTGAATTTTCCGAATTTTTTTGGTTCAAAAGTTAGGGGGGGGGGGACGCCCCGTTTTAAACTTTCGGAGCTATTAGCTAGGGATACACGCACAGATGTGCCCGCCGGATTTGTCCGACGGATATGCCCGGCGGACAGATCCGTTCGTGTATGGCGCTATTCAGATGTGCCCGCAGACAAATTCGTGCCCAATTCGCGCCATACATGCACGGATTTGTCCGCCGGGCATATCCGTCGGACGAATCCGGCGGGCACGTCTGTGCGTGTATCCCTGTAGCTAATGTTTACGAAAATATATAGGTATATTTATCAAAAAGAATAATTAAAAGACCCTTATTCTTTTTCAAAGACCTATCCAACGATACTCCACATGATAGAGATGGAGCAAAAAAATATCCCCCCCCCCCCCCCCCCCACCCCAATCATGTGTATGGGATTTTTTATTTTATCAATTATTTACCGGGCATACGGAATAGCATCTGGGTCAAATATGGAGCCCGTCTGGATAAGTAGCTCCCCTTATAGAAACACACAGCCTAGTAGCACTCATAGTGTTCCTGCTGGTGAGTAAGGTCGCCAAAGAGCTCAAAGAGGATGGTAATGTGGTTACAACGGGGAACCCCCTTGTCCCTTTAGCCATCAACACAATGAATCCTTACCATCATAGCCTTATAGAGTGCTCACTCCATACAACTGGTTATTAGCCCGCAAGCTTGACATTTCGAAGACTAGACGACTAAGGGGTTGAGGGAGGAGCGGGCAGGGGGTGTGAATGGTGCCCGTTGTAAAACCTTGGTATTCACGCCCCTGCAAGCTCCTCCCTCAACCCCTTAGTCGTCTAGCCTTCTAAATGTAGAGCTTGGCTAATATACAGTAGTATGGAGTAGGGATGTCACGAATATTCGCATTCGCATTCGTATAATGCGAATATTCGCATCATTTTTGACATTCGTATCAACATTCGCATTCGCATGAAATGATGCGAATATTTTCCGAATGCGAATGTGAGCAGAACGCATCCTATTTTGACCGCGCTGACCCGGCTGATGGTCATATGCTTGCTCATACACAGGAAGTGAAAACGACGTTATCACTTGTCTCTTTTTGATCAATAATATAGGACTCCATTACATATCATGTTCTGTATTTATGAACTATGGAAGCATAACAATGATAAGCAATATTAACTTTTTTGAATCTACTCCGCAACATTCGTATTCGCATTCGCATTCGGACATTCGCATCCTGGATATTCGCATTCGCGAATGTAAGAAAAATGACATTCGTGACATCCCTGGACTATGGAGTGACGTCATGCACACCGTTTGCTTATTTGCCACCGTTTTTTGAACGGATTTTGTGAAGGTACACTCAGCAGCATAATTTGGTGAACGGGCACCAAATTCTGCTGACTGTACCTTCACAAAACCCGTAATTGTTTAACTATGACAGCGCAACTGAAACATTTTTTGCTAAAATTGTTTTCGCAAACTATCATTATGCAATTCGCGTATTTTAGCTTGGCGTCAACATTTCTGCACAATACTAGGTTTTACGAGGCATTAGTATTTACAACACGGACTGAAAATGGTCTAAAAACAAAGGTACTGGTGAAAATTTTTGAAACATGAAACACTGAATCATCCTAACTATTGTATGGCTTTTACGTAACTGTAAGTCGCAATTCACTTTGTGTTTTGTTATCGATATTGCTCTTTGCATGTATCTTTCATAATACGGAGTGTTTCCTGTAATACGAGCAATAAATTAAAACGTAGATTCTACTCCTCAAACAACAACACTTTTGTTCAACAACTTTAAAAAAAGATGTATTTTGTAGATTGCTTCTTTTTCATACAAACTAAATAGTATTTTCAATGTACTTTAAAATCCGTCTATTTGACATTGCTTGTCACCCTACAGACATAATCAATGTCGGAATACATTGCGGGTCCGGAAAAACTTTAAAGTGTCCTAAAATTAAACCATAAGTTATTTTTAAAAGTCGCTGAACAAACGTTGTCTGGTTTGAGGAGTAGAATCTACGTTTTAATTTATTGCTCCTATTATAGGAAACACCCGGTATAGGTATGCTTAGAAAATGAACTGACATAAACTCTATGTGGATTACTCCACGCTAAAATCACAGAGTATCTCAACTGCTAGACTAGACAGAATAATTAAATAGGTACAGAAGGTTATCTTTCCAATAAAAACAATGCTTGCGAGCGTTTTGACAGATAAACCACCAACGATGGTGGTTATTCGACTTTCTAGGGTCGTCAAGTATGCGATTAGTTTGATTGCTGGACCTGCCCCATCTGCATCAATTTGCGTAACCTTAATACCTACCTTAACCTACCTAATCTGTTTGAGACACAAAAAAGACAAGCACAAATACTTAACGGAAAATATGCCTTTTTTCCATGTACGACAGAATAAATTTTGGATACTAAATAAATCCTTCTGTCATTACGTTAAGTTGCACCCCCTTGACAGAGCCTATGAGGCCGGAACCGTAGCAATACAAATAAAATGGCCCCTCTGTTTTCTTGTTCTTTTTATTCGCTTCATAATGTGTGTGTGTAGTCTGTGGCTGAAATATTATTACGGATTAACATTCAAGTATCCAACACATGCTATAGAGTGGGCAGCCCAGAGAATGTCGCGCTGACCGCAGTCCCAACCCGCACGTCTCGGCGTACGCTCCACGCTCGCAAGGTACGCACTTCCCGCCACTATTCAAACCTTTAACGTTCGAACATCGAACAAACTTTTTTTATTGCAAGCGCACTCGCGCGTTAAAAACCAGCCAGTGTCAAAATCGCGGGCGTTGACATCGGTACTGAAATGGAACGCGAATTTCATCGGTTTTCGAACGTGATTTTGTATTTTGGCGGGAACGTGTGACGTGAAGTTTTTTTTTTAATTGACAGTGATCGTGATAAATTTTCCTGGATGTGAACAATGGTGGATTCCACTTAATATTTATTAGTGATTTTATTACATCAAGAATCAGAAGAAAGTTTATACTAAAGGTAAGTTAATGCATAATTAAATAAGTACTTACTTGTTATGTTACAGTACCTAATCTTAGAGCAGCGGTGTTGTTACTCAATGATAAATATTCTGGTGTCTTTCGCTTTCTAGAGACTGGCCATGAGTGTGGCCGCAGTCACGACGGGTAAATTTGCAATGAGAAATGATTTACAACACCTTAATTGTAGCAAGTGGTTTTATCAAAATAATTATCTGGTAAACCGTGTTTTGTGTGGTATTATATTAGCTACACGAACTTTACTTGCAAGTGCAATAAAAACAAACAGAAAAACATAATCAAAAATTAACGGATTTTTTCCTAATTTTGAGGGAATAACAATTCCGAAAGTGAAACTTTTGTTGCCAAAATTGAATAGTTTTGTTATATAAGCCGACAGGACTTAGGTAATTACACCTAAGCTTGAAAATAGCACCTTAAAAAGTTGTCTCCACTAAATATTTTATAAATCGGTTGAAAGTCCAAAAATGCGCTTAAAATTTAAACTTCTTCAACATCCATAGACTTATTAGGATATTATAATTATTAATTAGCCTCAACCTTATAGGCGGAGGCTAATTAATAAGTATACATAAATACAAATATTCTGTTAAAAAAAGTATAAAATAAATAAAACAGTGAACTCAGCCATAAAGCGAGTAAATGAAATTGAAAGTGCCACATAACTGGGCGCCGGCCACCGTTAAAATAAAACATTCCATTTCATTTGTCGCGAACGTAATTATTTATTACTTATAACACACGCACGAAAGAGTTTTAATATAATATATTAAACAATAGAATGACAGAAAACATAAAGCTGTACCTAATCGTTTAAGGTAGTAATAGAAGCTTGAAACTTGCAATTATGTTTTAATTTTTTAGGCACGCGCGATAAATCTACGGGAATTTCAAACGTAAAAAATACTATATTCCCGGTAACCCAGGAATTCTATAAAACAACGGAATTCTAAACGAAAAATATTATGCATATTATAAATTATATTCTAGCTGAAAAGATTGCTTGCTTAACATACATGTTTGGTGTAACTATTTATGCAAGTTGGTTAATAACAACCAACGATAGTAAGCATGTCATATCGTAAAATAAAAATTCCCGGATACTCAGGATCGCAAAAAATCTGGAAATTACGATACCCTATTTGGAACATAATTATCAGTATATTCTTCAAATGTTATAGAGCAAGAGTTAACAGACAGGCAACACACAGCAAAAAGCTGGCTAAGGTAAAATCTTGAATTTCGGAATACACTACAGTATTCTAATATCATAAAGGTCCACTAGGAAAAGATTTATTTTATTTAAACTCTAGATAAAAACAGGATTGACAGTTTTAACAACTTCGGCATGGACGAAAAGATAAATAAGTAAATACCTATTATGGGACAATCATACACAAATCAACCTAGGCCCACAGTAAGCTTAATAAGGCTTGTGTTATGGGTATTAGGCGACGATTTAATGTATATATTAAATAGATATAGATAATTAAATACATAGAAAACATCCATAACTCAAGAACAAATATCCGTTATAAACACACAAATAAAGGCCCTGGGGACCGATTTTTGACTTTCGACCGGTCGAATTCAAAGAATTTAAGCTCGAATATAATCACACACAAAAGTTTTTTGCCATTATTTACACATAAAATTAATAGAATAAATAATGATGATTTTATATTGATATCTCTGTTATTTTTAAAACATCATTTCTTCGTTTTATTCAGAGTTTTAAATGTCACCTTTGAGCGCTCGAATCTTAAAAATCACCTTCCTGACCAGGATTCAAATCCGGGACCTCCTGCTTCATAAACAGGGTCACTACCAACTAGGCTAGGCGGCCATTAGTAACTGTGATAAACAACAAAATTAATACACTTAAAAATCTATTTACAATTTCGCAAATTATAATTAATTGGATTACCTAACACACAAAAAGTAATAGTACGGTTATGTCGTAAAACGAAGCCCGTGTTACAATTTATTTCAGGTTTTACTGGATTATAATTATTATAAATAAATCATTTAAATTGAAGTTACTCAAACATTAGTTGTGAAAAATGCATTTAGGAACTAATGTAACGCTGCAGTTTATCGGCAATGGTGTTTCGTAAAGAAGTATTTAATAATAGTAAGTAAATGCATCAAACAAATGGTAATAATTAGGTACGTGATGAAATTCGGTAATAACTAGATCCTCGTGTTATTTATTTCCACCGTGTATTAAATTAATAGTGAAGTTTGGAGCCAAACATCTTCTAAAACTCGGAGAAAAAAGGCTCGTCCATGATACCAAAATACTTTCATCTGAACGAGAATCTCTAGTGAATTCTGGGACAACTGTTCACATAATATAAATAACATAGTATAAATGTTTAAATAGTTCTATTGAATTCAAGATAAAGTAAACGTAAAAATAAAGTAGTTGTCCGTGCAAAATTGTAGTATCTGTTACAATAATTTATTTCGTTCTAATCTTTCTGAGGCCAGTTTTATAAAGCTACAAGTTACAATTTACAAGTGGAACTCTCTTTCTAACTCTACGTATTAGAAAGAGACTTCCGCTTGTAAATTGTAACGTGTAGCTTTATAAAACTGGCCTCTGGTAGTATAGTTGTAATTTTTTCTTTCCTTGAATGTCTTTTTAATAGACTAAACGATTGCAATCAATAGGTATGTTAATTATGAATGTATTACACGTATAAGGAAATGCACCCATTTATTATTTACAATATAATTAATTTAAGATTTCCACCGTCAACTTTAACTTGACTTTGTATTCCTAATTGCAGGCAGACTCAAAATTGGGACTTAAAAAATAACAAGTAACATGTCCCATTTACGTATATGAGTGAAAATCGTGCGAGTTTAATCCATTTGTGTCATTGAATTGTTGAATGCGCATGCGCTGCACACAGCTTACAAGTTTTGAGGGTCGCTGGACTTGTTCTCTTCCTAGTTTACACGTTTTGTACAATTAGCGATACAGTTCCGTTATAAACTTAAAAAATATAATTTATAGCAGTTTTTGCAACTGATAAATAATACGGGGCCTTAAAACACGAGTGGGGTTTAATGAAACGAGCGCAGCGTGATTCATTATAGAATCACACGAGTGTTTTAAGGCCAACTTATGTAGGTACAGTTGCGAACATTACTTTATCTACGCACATATCATATTGCAAGTACTCTAAAATGGATTCAGAAGCCGAAGGCTATATTTTATAAATATGAAAATGTAGAACTCTACTAACAAAGTTTTTCAAATCTTAGGAGGAAGGAGTTTAAAGATTTTATTTATATATATGTGGAACTAAGTAGACAAAGTAGCTGGCGAAGCCTAGATGTATTATGTAACGAGTTTTTAATAAGGTTTTATCAAATAGACCAATGAGAAAATTTATACATAGATACATACATACATACAATCACGCCTATATCCCAAAAGGGGTAGGCAGAGATTCCGGATTTCCATTTGCTACGATCAACGTAGCAGAACGGCTCTTCGTGAGCCGCTTCTCGCCCCCGTGAAGAACGCGACGTGATGGGTGGCGTACCGCATCGCCGCCATGCGGATGATTATTAAATGAATCACCACAGCGTTCCCACGAGTAGTAGGGATCAGAGGTCCCCTTATCCCTTATCCCTTAGTCGCCTCTTACGACACCCGCGGGAAGAGACGGGGTGGCACTATTCTAAAGCTGGAGCCACACAGCTACAAAAAAAAATTATTTAAATTTATTTACCTAAAATTTATCTGTACAATAATTTTTAAATATTATATAAGAAACTTTATTGTTAAGACGACGACCATCCAGTGGCACCCTCATTAGGGGAATTGTTTCCTAATCAACGAATCAATTTTTGAATAATCTCTCGTGTTATTGTAGTCCCACTATAATTCCGCAACTTATGCTCTGTGTGATACAGTTTTTTTTAATACCACCACGGTGGCAAACATACCATGTTACCGTAGCCTATGGACGCCTGCAACTCCTGAGGTTTTATATTACTTACTTTTGTCTTCATTACCTAAACGGAAAAAGTGGCCACCATTTGCCATATTTTTTGCAATTTACAATATTTTTTGCGGAGCGCAATAAAAATATTTTCTCTTTTTGTTCCTGTACAGCCTTTCATTGGGCCTTTATCTTTATAGAAAATTTCACGGCAAACACAATACAATACACAAATTCGCCAATCCACATTGCATGTCTAGTGCTATGAACCGGTTATTAGCTCTCAATAAAGTGACTTAATCGAGCCATCTGACCTAGTAGCAGTTTCCTTTATTTGCCGTTAAGGTCCAATTCGATTCTTGCCTCAACAGTGTTCAACTAAACTGTTAATAGTTTACATATTTTGCTTATAGTTTTGTTAGAGTCAGCAGTAGAAGCATAGAGTAACTAAATAAATAAATATTACGGGACAATCTTACACAAATCCACCCAGTCCCACAGTAAGCTGAATAAGGCTTGTGTTGTGGGTACTAGGCGACGATATATATAATAGATAGATATAGATAAATACTTAAATACATAGAAAACATCCATAACTCAGGAACAAATATCTGTGATAAACACACAAATAAATGCCCTGACCAGGATTCGAACCCGGGACCTCCTGCTTCACAGGCAGGGTCACTACCGACTAGGCTAGGAGGCCGTCACAACTTTAGATCCCAATAGATCAGCAATGGTCGCAGTGATACAAAGGCTTGTAGCCTTACATAGCCCCACTTTAAAAAAAAAACTTATAGTACAGCCTAAGAACTATTTGAACCTCAAGTCAATCGCGCCATCTGCGTGAAAGCCCCCTTAAAAATACTCAAAATGTAAGGGGAAATGTCACCTGCACCGCTATTTCACCTAGTAGCTCTAGCTACTAGTGTACTACTAGTACCCTATTCATTACTAGGCGGTTGACTTGAGCTTCAAATAGTTCTTAGGCTGTACTGCTCTACTATATAAGTTACTGGTAGGTAGGCCGTTGAACAGCAAGTCATGTTGGAATGTGCTATTTTATTTATCTGTAACATTGACGTTACTTAATTGGCAGTCAAGTATAATATGGACATGATTAACTGCACATTTATAATCCTTATCACAAATAGGTAAGGTCTAAAACGATCAGTCTGTGTATAAGCAGAGACTATAGAGATATAGACGACCACACACCACAGCCTAAGAACTTTTTGAAGCTCAAGTCAATTGCGCCCTCTGTCCGAAAGCCGCCTAAAGATACCGAAATTGTAAGAGGAATTGTTGTAGGAGAGGAGGATTGGGAGAGGAGGATTATAGCAGCTACTAGTGTACTACTAGTACGCTCTTTGTTACTAGGTGGAGTAGCAGTGCAGGTGACATTTTCTCTTACAATTTCGGTATCTTTAGGCGGCTTTCGGACAGAGGGTGCAATTGACTTGAGCTTCAAAAAGTTCTTAGGCTGTGGACGTCTATATCTCTATAGTCTCTGGTATAATGTAACATTAGTCGAACGAGATGGAAAGTGAAATGTGTGGCCGCCGGCTGATTTAACTTACAAACACGGATCCGTCACGAAAAAAAGTAATAATAAAATTATAAGCGTAATTTGATGCAGTGGTCCTCAATATATTTAGCACCAAAAAGGTCGACTTAGTCAAGTGAAATTGAATTATCAGCGATGTAGGTATTACCAGGACTTGGTTTCAAGGACTTTTTATTGATCAATAGACAACATTTTGTCTTTGGCATGGATTACTGTTACTACTTACATCAAATTTTCATTATTTTTTGCTTGTTAATAAACATAAATATTAACGAGAATAAGTTTATTTTTATTTTTTATTCATTAGGAGATCAAACAGAGTTAAAGGTACACAATGCTTAAGATTAATTAAATACATAACAAATGTGCATTTAGCTCCTCAACAGTCCTCACTGAGATCTATAGATTAGTTTACTTAATCTACTTAAATTCTAAGGTATAATAACCATAGAATGTTACTACGGTACACTGATTCAAATAATATAACATAATATTTCATACATATTATTCTTTTTTAAATATGCACAGGTAATTTAGATCTCATATTCTCATTCTTATTTTACTCTGAGTGCTAACTGGACTGGACAGCCGGTTATTAAAAATTCGATTATCATCCACAGCAAGGCCACAGCAATAAAACGTGCATAAAATTTAAGGTGCCTTTATAAGTAACTTTCTCTTCCTGCCGTGTGTTTTTTGCTGATCATAAGAAATGGAGACTATCAAAAAGCTTAATATGAAACTGTATCAATTGGTACGCCTTTTCTTGACAAAGTATACCACAAGATTCATGGTTGTGTATCTTCTTTTTGTATTTTTCAACCGACTTCAAGGCTTCGAAGGAGGAGGTTATGTATTCGTCGGGATCTTTGTTTTTTTGCTATTTTATTTTATTTTATAAGCGGACCCCAGGCTCAACTGTGCTGGAACAAGCGCTGGGAGGTTTATTAAATTAATTTATATTTAGAAAAATAAGCGGTGAATTCCACTAATAAACCATTAACGCCTACTACACATACACATACACATACACATGGTTAATGTCCATTTATGATTTTTTTTCTTGTTTTTTATATGGCACCGTAATTTTAATTTTAAGCTGCATGCCTATTATTAATAATCTTTGTAATTACCATGTATGTTGTGGGAATGAATAAAGTTTTTTATCTATCTATCTATCTATCTATCTACTTCTTTAAACAGTTCCAGGGGAGCATAATGATCAATGCAGTAAATTTTACTGTTCTGTAAATTTTACTGTTTTGAGTAACTAAATCTATTGTTATTTAATAATTAGTGATTTCAATCAGTAATTTTTACTGTTTTGTGTTTTACTGTTTTTTAAACATTTGTAGGTACAAAACAGGTAATCTTAATGAAAATCACTTTACTGTGTGACAGTTAGAAATTATTTTTTTCAGTGTATTATCAAGCACTAAAGCAGCCAGAGAACTCCAACAGGGTCACCGACCTCAATATGTAGAATTACGAAGCTATTAAACAATTTTCATAATGATCGCGAGACCGCGCACGCGCATCACGCACGGCTACTGTTAGCGCTTATTTCGTATCACGATAGTGACAAACTGACATACAATTAGTTTAATAAGCTATCTACACTCGAGAGCAAAAGTTTCGGGTCACTAGCATTTTCTTGAATATCTCTTTAATTTTTTAAGTTGTGTGTTTTATTTAGTATAGCTTGTGGTGTGTTGTGAACGATTTTTAAATTTAGTTTAGTGGTAGTCTTAATATCTTCTACGGTTGCCGCGATAGTTATTCATGAAATAAAACAACTTTGAACGGATTATATCGCGTATACTGAATTTTAAATTACATCCCGACGTTTCGAACACTTTACAGCGTTCGTGGTCACGGGTCGACTGAGGAAAACATATTTACCCACATCTAAAATTACAATGTACAAAAGACTACCCACATGTATAACATTAAATGCAAACAAATAAAGGTGAGTGTACATGCCAGAAGGGCAAATAAAGCTAGTTCTACAATAGCTTAACTAACTAACTAACTAGCTTTATTTGCCCTTCTGGCATGTACACTCACCTTTATTTGTTTGCATTTAATGTTATACATGTGGGTAGTCTTTTGTACATTGTAATTTTAGATGTGGGTAAATATGTTTTCCTCAGTCGACCCGTGACCACGAACGCTGTAAAGTGTTCGAAACGTCGGGATGTAATTTAAAATTCAGTATACGCGATATAATCCGTTCAAAGTTGTTTTATTTCATGGTAGTCTTAAGTGAATTTTATATGTATTCATTTGACATTTATAAACGAATGTAAATTTATGTAAAAATAGATTCAGATGTCATTCGATCACTTGAAGAAAACTCTAATATTTTGCTAAATTACACTATTATATCAACGATATTGATAAAAAAATTCTCAAAAGATATTAATTTTAATGATATTCATTTTAAATATATTTAAGTTTATGTTGCTGACCCGAAATTTTTGCTCTCGAGTGTATATACTGTCAGCTGTTACAACTTTGCCTACGATGCACAACTTTGCTTGGCTTGAAAAATTCGGACCCGACATCCGACAAGTGGGAACGGGGTTTAAACGTTCGAAACTGTCTCCTACAAATTGCCGTGACTATCTTTTCTTCTCCAAATGTGAATACAACTAATACACCACTTAACCAACTGTAATAGATCTTATTAGTATCGCGATATAGTTATTTGTGCAACAAGAGAGGAAAGTTGGTTTTTCTTGCGAGTGTTGCTTTTGAGTTCCGAGTAAGCGAAAGATTCTATAATTGAATCACGAGCGAAGCGAGTGATTCTAGGTTTGAATCTTGAGCGTAGCGAGGGATCTCAAGAACACGAGATGTAAAAAAGATTTCCTCTCGTGTGACACATACAACTTTTCACCTCAGTAGTGAGAACATATTAAAGTTAAAAAAACACATTTATTTACATTCCCGAATGAAAGGCATCATCATTATGACGAAAACCTTCTAGAAACAAAATTTCACTCCCTGGAGTGACGAAAGTAGCAACTTTCGTCACTCCCTGGAGTGATGAAAGTCGCACTTTCGTCACTCCAGGGAGTGAGGAAAGTAGGCTTGTTCGAACTGCTGAGGTGAAAAGGTCCATTGTAATATTGTCAGTTAACAAGTGGATGATAGCTATACGTAGGTATGTAGTAGGGCAGTCGTGATAATGTGGTGCTGGACAAAAGCACCAAATTTTTTTTCAGGTTACTGTTAGGTAATTCAAAATGGCCGCCATAAAATTAAAGATGGCCGACGGAGGAGTTTGTTCCTATCAAAAACTTAAAGCTATGGACCTAACAAGTGCCTAAAAAAAACTGGTGCTTTTATCCAGTGTGTCCACATTTACGACGGTTTGTTCGAGCACTCTGCCCCATAATGATCTTTGCAAAAGAAATGCTACGAAGAGTGCGTTGATGTCTTTTTAACGTGCGAGCAATTTAAGCTTAAATTACCTAATTTAAGCTCATATTTCTGGCACATTACTTTTAGATTTAGACTGACAGGTGCATTTAATTGTAGCTTTTGACGTAATAAACTAAACAAAAAGTCAATATTACAATAATAATTATTTTTTGGGTAGATTTGGTAAAGCGCGTTATTAAGTATAAATAAATATATATAAATAAATAAATATTAGGACAATCTTACACAAATCAACCTAGTCCCACAGTAAGCTCAATAAGGCTAATGTTGTAGATACTAGGCGACGATATATATAATATAATAGATAGATATAAATAAATACTTAAATACATAGAAAACATCCATAACTCAGGAACATCCAAAAATATCTGTGATAAACACACAAATAAATGCCCTGACCAGGATTCGAACCCGAGACCTCCGGGAGTATCAGTCAATTTAAAAGTAAAGTGCCTATTTTTACTCGTAATTTGTATTTGAATTTGCGTTTTTGTTCACTAATACTAGAAGTGTAATATTTTTTATGCCACACCTGGCCATAAAGTGGCTTTTTCCGCACGCTGCGCGTACGGAAAAAGACGCTTCCTGACCAAGTGTAGACATAAAATTATGTACACAACACGGGAGGTAATAAAGAAAGGCCGAGATCGCAGAAGTTTGCGGCCCGAGCTGCAAGCGAGGGACGTAAATATGCGATCGAGGGAGTTTGTTTTACCACCCTAGTTGTGTAATGTACTATTACGTAACTAACCTCGTGGTTACATTTACATCAACTTTTCTCTTACTGCCCTATACATCTCATAATAAAGCAACCTAGGACGTTCTTTATTACCGCCCGTGGTATGTACAATTTTCAGTATTTGCCTGGGTGTAAAGTGAGATTTACTGCCCCGCGGGCGGTAAACATAACTTACCGCCCAGAGTGATGTAAATAGAATTACGAGTATAGCGAGGATTTTGGAGGAACGACATTTTGTATAGACATTGTCCGGGTAGGTACCTATTTATTGGTCCATAGTGAAACTTTTTTTGAAAAGGTGCCGTTTGGGGGAAGGCGCTTAAGTGGTACAGTCGCCATCAAATATATCGGAGCAACCACGGTACCCAAAAATATCTGAACATGCATTTTATCGCCTTGACAATAGAGGCGTTGTTCTGATATTTGTGACCACCTTGGCCGCTCCATTATATATGATGGCGACTGTACGTTGTACAGATTCAATATTTTATACAAGCAATAAAATCATAAGCACCAAATGATACCTTTTGATGTAGACTATCAAACAGTGTTAAATCCCAGTGGTGCATTGAGAGAATAGTTAAAAAGTCCTTGGTACAGTCGACCAAAAATGTGGTCTACCCTACGGTTGAGGTTCGTTTGAACGTCATGAGACAACAAGGTCGTGCATGTTTTAAACTCCGTTAGAAACGTCAACCTTAGCGATCGCTAGATCTCGCAGAAACGTTTGTCAAAACTGGTAGACCACTTTATTGGTCGACTGTACAGAGTACAGGGATTCAAACTGCACGTTTTAACTTTCTTAAACACATCAATGACACTTTCATGATCGCCTAATGACCGGCTGATTGATTGATGGCCACTCACATCTCTAACACAATTACTTATACAGAGTGTTTCCTGTAACATGAGCAATAAATTAAAACGTAGATTCTACTCCTCAAACAATAAAACTTTGGTCAACTACTTTAAAAAAAATATGTATTATGTAGATTGTCTCTTTTTCATATAAACTAAATAGTATTTTCAATGTACGTTAAAATTCGTCCAATTGACATTGCTTGTCACCCTACAGACATTGCGTTTTCGAATAATCTTTAAAGTGAAATAAAAATCAAACCATAAGTTATTTTTAAAAGTTGCTGAACAAACGTTGTCTGGTTTGAGGAGTAGAATCTACGTTTTAATTTATTGCTCCTATTACAGGAAACACCCGGTATAAGTTTTAACTTAAAAGAATCAATTGTACTAAGTACAGATTTTATTTTATTTAATGTGATTGCACAAACTTTTCAAGTCAACCTTTTGTACTCTTAAATTTGGATCCGGTCACCTACGGCCACATTCATTCTAAGGCCAAGCCTTATGAACAGCCACTTCCCCAATATGCCACTTTTAAGGGCCTCAATACAGGCAACATTCCTTCTTATGTGCTAAATAAAAAAACAATAACTAGCTCGGCCGGGGAGAGTTGTTTAAAGTAATGCGAAATTTTAGCGTTACGGGACCTTTGAACTAAGAGCTGGCCACGTCAGATATCAGATAGAGGTCAGAGTTACAGACTAGCAAATTTTTTGAAATGGTAAATAGTATTACCAAAATAGGTAAAAACTGCCGACGTTGTCTCAGTTATAGAGGGCAGGCCCTATATTTTCACATTGGAACAAAAAACATTGCATATAATTGCGGAAACAGACACAGTAGGCGACACACTCCAACAGAAACTTTTGGCAATGATATAGGGCAGATGCCCCGGTTGTGGCCAATGTGCCGGTTTTGGCCATTTTCAAATTTATTAAGGTATAGACGAATTTACTAGTCTATAGTTTATGGTTAATATAAGAGTAAAATATGGCAGTGCAGGTGGCACTGTCATCTGTCATGTATAATTTGTCTTTCAGCTGTCAGGGGCCATGGAAAAAAGTGGCCAAACTGGCTCCTAAACCCCTTTCAGATATTTCATTAAAGAAAAAAAATAGATCTAATGTCAGAATCTTAACAGCGGAGTTTCATTTCAATATAGTAATATATTTTCACTGGCTTAGTACATAAATGGTGACATAATTCCTTATTGGCACAAAATGACGGACGTCTGAACAGACAAACTCTCCTTAAAGTGGTCAAAACCGGGGCATCTGCCCTAATCTAATTGTTTAGATATATAATTTCTCATAATGTTACATCAGAACCAGTACTCTTAGATTTGTTTTCTTTACTTGAACTGGTTTGCTTTTTTTACCTCCACCAGCTGCTAGATGCCCGGATCTAGCAATAAGTAGGTATAGTACAGCAATATAACCAAATTGGTTTTGTTGCTCCCATTATTGTGTCATATCTAACGTGGATAGCTCTCCGTCTACTTAGCTACACTGGTTCAACTCAGCTCACCACTAATTTATTCACTCGTCATTTCACTGAATGCCACTCATCAATAAGTATTTCACGAAGCACACTTTACCAACCACTAATAAACCGTATCTCATAGAAATAAAGACTACATTCAGTCGGTTTAATGTTTACAAATGTGCCTAAATATTTCGCCCAGTGTAATTCTAGCCGTTATTCATGTATAATAGTTACATTTCAAAGTTCTTTTATAAGACGGTTTAGATCGAGTCAAAATAAATATTGTTTTGTGAAGACATAGTTGGAGACTACATGCGCTTCCCGATCTAAAGTTGAATTGAATTAACATACAAAGAAATACCCTTGATATGTCTACATTGTTATAATTTGTTTTGCCAGGAACCTAGAGCATGCTTTTGTCCAATATTAATCTAGATAGAAGAACGGATATGGTACAGGATGGGCAAGTTGGAGGTAAATATAATACATCTTTTTGCGGTTATTAATTGCATTTTATAAATTGTTAAACCATTCTAATCAAAAACCACCTACTGTAAATATTCTAAGAAAATTGCGGGCAATTTTGGGTAGAAATCACCCAACCTCTTAATTTCTAACTTAAATTTTCTATCTCTGATGTTTTTTAACCGACTTCAAAAAAGGAGCAGGTTCTCAATTCGACTGAATTTTTTTTTGTCATTTTTATTTTTATTATTATTTTTTTGTATGTATGTTACTCGATATCTCCGTGAATCGTGAACCGATTTTCAATTTTTTTTTACCGAGCGGTTTATATAACCCCTAGATGGTCCCATTGTCACCAAGTCGGGGTCTGATGATGGGATCCTGGAGAAATCGAGGGAACTCTTCAACTATTATAGGCACACCTATAGTAATTTCACTATTTTTACAGCAACTCGGCCACTTCCTCTTGGAATAGCGGATCCTAAGTGAAGTCGGTTCTTTTTTTGTTTAAAATTATCAGAGGGATTGTTTTAGGGACAAAACACATCTTTTGGGATAAAACAACAGACAAATTTAAGCATTTTGTCTATGAATTTTCTTAATTCAGCTCAGGTGTGTGGTGTGGCTTAGACGCCTCCAAACTATCATGCCGATTAGTTTGGCAGGTAAAACAGAATATCTAATACAGTTACTGATAAAAGCCAAAAATTTGCCAAATTTGAAAAATAGCGCTTATATTTACCTTATTTCTCGCTGCAAGTGACCCCCAAATTGGTAGTTCATATGATCAAAGGAAACTAAGCGCTAGAAAACTGTCGCTACACTGAAAAAATAAAACAGCTAGAAATAAAATAATCTTTTGCTATTTACAACCGAACCGAGTGACTCGCTTCGCATGGAGCCTGCAAATTTCGTTGCTAAAATCAAAGAAGTCAACTTGGCTAACATAATATAAATAAATAAATAAATAAATATTAGGACAATCTTACACAAATCAACCCAGTCCCACAATAAGCTCAATTAAGGCTTGTGTTGTGGGTACTAAGCGACGAACAAATACCATAAAAAAATATTAATATGTAAAATTATACAATTAAATTTGTTAAAAATAAATAAGGAACTAGGGTTATATTTACTAGGATACTTATTTGGATTCAAATTAGTGCTTGGTTAAAATAACCAAGAAAGTTTAGCAATAATTTCTTGTTTGTCATTAACAAATTGTTAACGAAGCTTTATTCCGTGTTTTAAATATGTCTTGGTTGTATGCAACTAAAAATATCTTAACCGAGCCAATTTGGTACTTTGTTAAAGCTAATTTTTTCCGTGTAGGTATTGCTCGGAATCAGCGGTACATTATCAGACATTGCGTAGACAATAGCATTGCTTGTCACGTTCTATTGTGGTAACGTGTTAATTTCATAGCATTGTTATTACCAATACTGGCCAAGTGATGGCGAGAAGATCACTTGGAATAGGGAAAGGGTGGGGGAATTTTTAAGGAAACATGATATAAGATATTATGTTACGTACTTGTTTTTATACATGGTGCTCGTGAGCATTGCGAGAGATTTTAACAGCATATTCCTGATCGCAATTAGAGACTAAAATGTCGTACAAAGTTCCCTGGAATTTGCCTAGTTTCAGAGTTATTACCAATTAAATAAAAAAACATTGATTATTGTAACTCAGTGAATAATGCTTTTTTGATAAAGATTTCACTCTTATGGGGTCTAGTCTAGACATCCTTATTGACAGATGTCAAAATGCCAAGGAATACTTTTCGTGAACCATTTTTTACGAATAAAAATGTACCAATTTATTTGAGTCGTTAGTTTTATCAATAACATAATTTTTTTAATGTTCCAAAGCATTAAAAAAATCGAAAAAAAAGCAAAAAAAAAAATTTTTTGGGAAATCGACCTAACTTCATATAACATTTTTTACTCCTTATGACCTCAGGAATCCATGGTTAAAATCTCTCGCAATGCTCACGGGCACCGTGTATATACAAGGTAGTCATTACCCACCGCCGCCGATCAATGGCCATACAAAAGTCCAAAAATCAAATCGATCTGAGAGGTTCCAAAACCATCTAGGGAGGATTGCTAGCGTCCCAAAAGCTTACAGCCGATGGGAATTCAGTTCTTTTTTGGCCACCTTGTATACTTCGTTGGCAGAGCGATGTCGCGATTTATGTCTCGACTGAAGCAGTGAATTCTCTTTTTTATGTATTTCTGAACATTAATAATAAAAGCCATTATTTAGACAACTTTAACAGTGAAATTAAATAAATACTTAATCTAATCTAAGGAAGCTTGGGAAAAACATATTAAAAATATTTTCAACGGGTTACTCACGTAATTTTGTCGATTTAATATTTTTTTTTATAACTATTTTTCATATGTTAGAGTCTCACGAAAGTTTTATAGGTACGCTTGGAAAAGTTTCTATAGAGTATGGTTTCGTGATAGAAAATAAATTGACTATTTAAAGTTTATTGTTGAAATGTTAGTTTTATTTTCCTTTCTTTCTGCATCTTTTTTGTTACGTTATTTATAAAATAATCAATAACAACATCGCTTCAAACAGTCTCGGTAAAGTAAATTAGCAGGCTATCTCAGATAGCCTGCTAATTTACTTTACCGAGACTGTTTCTGTATACGTTTAAACGCATATCTTATAAATTAAATCATATGTAATGTGCCGTATTCTAATTTAAAAATAAATAAACAATCCAAGACATTATTTATAAATAACAATATTATACAACAAATATATAAAAAGAAAACTTAAAATCTACCTATAAACCTAAATAATTCTAAAACCGTAAACTAGGTAAGGTCGCCGAGGTCCGACCCTTGCGGAAGAGTTCCCATAATGCTGGCTGCGTTCCCTCTTTGGACGGCTATGCCTATCCGTTGTGCCAGGAACGAGCCAGCTCTACGGTCCCCGGTGACCTACAATACATTAAAAACACAATCTATCTTAATCATGACTAAAACAATCAACAAATAATGAACCGTTACTCGTATTGAACTTGTACTGTAGTTGTAGCGGCTAATAATAATGTAATTTTCAAGCTAATTCTAACATTTTTGATTCATACGTTTAATCGCAAGGTATTGCGTAGTTATTGGAGTTGTATTGAAGTTGTGTCGTGTCTAAACGTGTTTTAAAGTTAGAATACGGCCCAATGTGGGTTTGAATCAAAGCTTTTTTTAATTAAGTAGTCGTGTTAGACTCGAGTGTCTACCGGGTCTAGTTACACTGGCTAGCACATAACTCACCCACACTCGTGTAGCTAATCAGAACACAGCATGCATTGTATGGAGATGCCACTAAAGCAAGGTCGCGTGAAATTGCTCCCATTCGGTTCGGGGTTAGGGCCTAAGGTCATGTGTGTGGAGTGATGTATGATAGCTGTATCCAGTCTGCAGTCTGCAATTTTACTGCATTGTTATGACATGAGTTAAATTAATAAAAAGCGCAAGAGTGATACAAGCGTCTTAGGTCCAACAACGTATCTAGTCCTAGTAGCACTCGCACATGCGCATCGCTGATCTGTGATTTTGACGTAAGTACCTATCTCACTTTAGTGAAGCTATTGCAGTTTTGCGTCACTCAAAAGTGAGATATCGTAGAGATATCGTAGTGCTATTGCATGACACTGTTATTTATGCAATGTCGAATAGCTCTCCTGATATGGTTTTATGAAATAAAGGTTAATTAAAGATATTTATTTAGATCATTGGGGTAAATGGAACCCCTGGGTAAGGGGGACATGTGTATGGGATATTTATACTGTTTTCCTTTCCCGGGACAAAATAAACTATGTTTCCCTTACCCCACCTGACCATATTAAAATGACATTTTAAATACTGATATGAATTAAACAACATCTCACGCGTTAAATCTCCAAATACAAATCTGTCAAGCTGCTTGGGCTTTCCTAATTATTTTGAAAATGTATACGTATTTAACTTTACTACCTATGGAAACAAAGATTGCAAATAAACATACAGAGTGTCCCTAAAACCGATGTCATGACTCAAATGATAGATAGAACAGCTTTGGCTTGAGATTCGGGAAAATGATTACTTTAAGTTTTATTATAAAATTATAAAAGTGCAAATATCTTGTGAAAATATGCCATTTTATGAGGGCCAAAGTTGCCTCAAATGAGTCCATAAGCTGTACTATCAGCCCTTGAAGTTTTCAGGTTTTAGGGACATCCTGTATACTTGACATCAAGTACTAGATGTGCACGGCGGAACTCAGTGGGATCTTCGTGTTGACATCGAAACACTTAACAGAACCTTATCTCCTTCGATTAAGGTTCACGATTGGTCAGCTGTGTCAACGATGGTATAATTGTATTGTTAGATAATGTGAGGTGTCGCCTGGGTGTCGTTATAAGCTTATTGTCGGCCTGCACGCTAACCTGCGCGTTCTGGCCAAGGCCCGAAACAAACTTCGTTTTTAGATAGGGTTGGCAAAAATTTATTTACTAGATTTTTATTTTCTTTAGCTTACCTAATTGTACCCTAAATTGTGTTATTTTATTGTGCAATAAAGAATAATTATTCTGTATTTAATTACGCCTACTAATAAGCACGTGTGCATGTATATTTTCATTTACAAGCTCTACTGCTGGACCTTTTTTTCACGTACCTATTTCAGTTTTCAATAATCTGTGTCTTATTCGTGAAGAGAGATTATAAAATGTAGTGATTAGCCAATTTATTATATGTTGTAAAGTTTATTTTACATATGATTCAATTATTATTAAAGCAGCACTATTAAATATTTACAAATATCGATGGTAATTACTTTATGAAAAGGTAAGGAGATAATTAATACTGATGTAATTACAATTGTAATGACATCGATTTATTACTAAATAAAATAAACACTTTAATCGTAAGCAATATTCAAATGTTTAATTATCATTGACTGGCAACCCTATCCAAACAATAAAATAAACCTTATGACTCCATAATCATTCATTTTATCTATGACATCCTCAATCAATTTAATGACGAAGACTATCGTATAACCATCATTATGGATTGCATGATTTTCGCAAATTAATAATTATGCAAAGAATAAGGATATGCAAATGAACAGTCAATTGTCGTCTTATGAAATTATTTATTTAAATTGCTATGTAATATTTATTTCTTTATAGATTGTTACACACTTAAGACATTTAAATAGTATAACAGTTAATATACTTACTATAATTTTTAACCGACTTCAAAAAAGGAGGAGGTTCTCAATTCGCCTGTTTTTTTTATCATTATTATGTTCTTTATTTATTTTTCGTCTTAGGTTAGGTTTTATAATATTTTTACAAAAGTAAAATACAAAAATACATCAAAAACATACAAAAACAATAAAAACATTATAAAAAACCTAACCTAGGGTGCCGCCGGCAACGGAGCAAGGCCCAGGCTGCCGGTGGTCAGGGCCGCAGAGAGAGGAACCTTCGGACTATACGCGCCGTGTCCAGGATTACCGCCTTCTGTATCTGACCCTTGATCCAACCACAACCTCGTAGCGAAAGCCTCTCAAGATGTTGGTCGAGACTCTTCGCTATGAGACCGTTCGCAGAAACAACTATCGGCACAATGATCGCCGAATCAACCTCCCACATGGCGGTTACCTCGTGAGCTAAGTCTAGGTACTTGCTGGATTTGTCCTTCTCAGCCTTCACGAGGTTAACGTCACATGGAACGGTGATGTCGACGAGCATGGCCCGGCGTTGCGATCGGTCTATTATCACTATATCAGGCTTATTGGCTACAATAGTCCTGTCCGTGATAATAGATTTATTTTTTTATTATTTTTTTGTATGTATGTTACTCGATATCTCCGTGAATCGTGAACCGATTTTCAAAAATTTTTTTTGAATATAACAGGTATAACCCCTAGATGGTCCCATTGTCACCAAGTCGGGGTCTGATGATAGGATCCTAGAGAAATCGAGGGAACTCTTCAACTATTATAGGCACACCTATAGTGATTTCACTATTTTTTACAGCAACTCGCGGCCACTTCCTCTTGGAATAGCGGATCCTAAGTGAAGTCGGTTCTTTTTTGTTTAAAATTATAACAGTCCTGTAACTTCGTCGGTAGCGGCTCTACCGACGAAGCTGGAGGGAGGGGAGCTCCTGGGAAATTCGTATAGGGCATTTATTTATTTTTGCTTAAAAACGATTTTTTTAAATAAATAATGAACGTTTGTGTATTACTTTAAGTAGATCAAGAATGTAATAAGAATGAGCATTGCGAGAGATTTTAACCACAACTTCCTGAGATCATAAGGAGAGGATTAGGACAATTTCGCGAAAAAAATTTTTTTTAATTTTTTGTTCGATTTTTACAACGTATTTGATCATAAAAAATAAATGTTATAAACTAACGCAACTGTCAAAGTAAGGGCTATAGATTTTTAACTAATTGGGGCCTGTGAGAGGTTTATGCATAAGGGGTTTAGTATTACGTATTACGATATAAGTTCTTTGGTGGCCGTAAAGTTTCCATCTTTCACACCATAACAATTATCTATTAATTGTCAACGGCTCGTAACCGGAGAAAACTACCGAAACTATTATTTTGTTGCATAAATCCAAATTGTTAATTTATATAATAATTTATAAAGATGCAATTGATGGGTTTTAAATACCCCCATTATGACGTATCAAGAGCTAAAAACATTAGCGGAGAACAGGACTGAATGGCGGTTACTCCACCGACAAGAGCAAAGCTCTTAAGATGATGATGATGATGATGTTAGGGGAGGGGGTCAGAAGTCCTTTGCTAACCTGGTGACTTACGTTATTCTGTCGTGAATACTAAATTAATGTCGTCATGTTCTCATTTATCTGAACATGACAGCTTTGGTCACATTTTATATTGTTTTGTGGATACAAATATAATAATATATTTGATTTTTTTATCATTTTTGATATCTTACGGAATTTTAAGCGTTTTCTAGCTTTCGTTGGAAATTCCTTTTTTTTATTAATTTCAGTGATTAACAAAGTGATTTACATCTGTAGGTATGAGTCTCTAATAAGACTGAAATTAATTATTTATTTGAAATTTCGTTTCGTATGCAAGTGTTTTACATATAAATATTTTGTCAGCTCGAAATATACTTGCAAATCTGACTCTCTAGATTAGATTTTATCAGATATTTTTTTGATTTGACTAAAAATGTAATAGCTCAGTAATGTCAATATAGGCACCTTCACAAATGTTTGAAGCCTCAAGGTCGTATCATTTAATTAATAAACCTTTACCTGCACTTAGAACAAAAAGCCTAACAGCGTGTGTGCTCGAGTGTTGTCTCTTGTCTCTGCCGTGATATATCTATTGTTCTATAATAACGTAACACATACCCATTCGTAGATGAAGCGCTGGTAGCCTTGCGGTAAGACGTCCGACTTTCAATCCGGAGGTCTCGGGTTCAAACCCCGGCTCGTACCACTGACTTTTTCGGAACTTATGTACGGAATATCATTTGATATTTACCAGTCGCTTTTCGGTGAAGGAAAACCTAATCCCAAAAAGACCTAGTTTCCCCTCTGGGTTGGAAGGTCAGATGGCAGTCGCTTTCGTAAAAACTAGTGTCTACGCCAATTCATGGGATTAGGTTGTCAAGCGGACCCCAAGCCGGGATAAACGCTAGGAAGAAGATACCCATTCGTTGTTGGTCAAGGCATCTTCCTATCACAGATTAATCTAAGTTTTACGTATCTATTTAAGTTTAATTTTGATGGATCTTTTGTCTAGCGGAATAATGCTAATAGATTAAGCTCCCATTACATGAAACCTTACCTCACACGGTGGCAGAGCAGACACATACTACAGCGATAGATAATACTTAGGAACACTGGACTATAGTAGGTTGCCATGGCACAGCCTGGAAGAACATAGTTTTTTTTGAATTTGAAAACGTCATTTTTTACCAAAATTTACATCATAAGGTGGCAGATTGAAACCTTTACCCATCGAAAGAGACCCCTTTGGTGACCCGAACCCGCATAGGTTGCCAGCCCTAAACCTGGTAGATTTCCAGGTCAGCCATGTTTTATGAGGCCAAAAAATGGGGTAATTTACCTCATCAGGTGGCAAGCTGAAATTGATGCAGATCGATAGCCCTTGGCGTGCCATTCACGAATATATAGGGTTGCCTGCCATCAGCCTGGTAGTTTTTCTGGTCAGCCTCCTCAAAGTATCGATTTAGTAACTTGGACCAACGAGAAATTCATGTACAGAAGCTAAAATTCGAGGAATATTTTAGTGCGAACCGTGATATTTAATTAAAATCTATATATTGACAGTCTTGCAATGCATACGTGTTGAAATAATAGGGTAAATGAACCAGTTCTGGTCATTTCTCACTAATTATATAGATGACTACCGGAAAACTTAGACTGCGGGTAATATTGAGGACGCTGCGACAATAAATCATCAGTGTGTGACGTAAAACTGGTTAATCACCTCATTTCCGCAATCTCCTATTACTGCTTCGCTTAAATATGCTCAATCTGTGGGTGAAAAAACACCCTGACTTGGGTACTTTGATTACTGCGTGAAGTCATAATATATACGACCGACGCCTACCAGAGCACTCTCTACTACTGAAGGGTAAGCATCCTTCATGCGCATAGACTATAGGGCTGCTATCCCCTGGAAATAGGCCGCGCCCGTGCATCCCGTATCCGTCATGACAGTATTTTCAAATATGGGAAATAAATGTTTCCGTTTAAGTTCAAAGTTCACTTAATGTTAAACGTGACATATACCTAAGATCTACGTACGGTCATGCTGGATATTATAATTATGTAGAAATCATAGGACATCATTAATCACTAAGTATTTTATTCTTACCTCATTTCCATTTCAATTGGGATTGGGCCTCTTCGTATGTAGGCACCAGGACTTTCAGTCTTGGGTATTCGATGGTTCGTTATTCAGGGCCGAACCCGCATAGGTTGCCAGCCCCAAGCCTGAGAGATTTCAAGGTCAACCATGTTCCATGAGGCCAGTAAATGGGATAATTTACCCTATCAGATGGCAAGATGAAACTGATGTAGGTCGATAGCTCTAGGCGTTCCATTCACGAGAATATAGGTTTGCCTGCCTGATGGCAGGCTGATGCCTGGCAGTTTTTTTGGTTAGCCTCCCTAAACTATCGATGTTAATATTGTAACAAGCGGTTTCCACGGCCGGCTATGACAAACGAGGAAATGCCTGTCGCAGTACTTAATGATATCTTAATTATTACGAAAAACCAAATGCTGAAGTAAGGTACTAACTAGAGAGCATTCCATCAAATTCGGGTCGTCTAAATTGGGAGATTAATAAAAGGTTAGTATTTCTTGTGACTCATTTTATTTATATATAGGGAAGGTATACAAAACAAGCTTACTGTGTAAAACCAATCTTACTTGCTACTAATTACCTTACATTAAATCTAAAGGCTCAGACGGTAGAGCTTGGTCGTTAACGTTCAAATGGATTGTTTTACACAGCACCTATAAATTCCTAGATGTTAATCCCTACCTTTCAATGCCATCATACTACAAACTATTTAAATTAACTATGGCCCTATGTTTCAGGAAAAGGAGATATACCACCAACCTCAGATCACACGCAAACCGCTGGGACTAGGAAGCTTCCAAGGCGCCATTGACTGAGCTGCCCACGTGGCACCTGCTCCAGACAACAGCGGCAGCTTCCCTTCACCGCGACACCGCCCTAGAACCCTGGGCTGCAGCCGGTGGACTCCTTCCCTGCCTCACAAGGCAGCCGGAAACTTTTGTGACTTAAGGCCATTACAATCTCGGATACAAAAACATATTTCAAAACAAAATATGGATTCAAATGAAATACCCCGCCAGCTGAAAGAAGAAATTGTTTTCATTAGCCATGTGGCAGGATTAAACTCATTAAACTTGATCCAGCAAATATCTGGCTTCTTACCAGCAGGAGATACGAAACGTGTATCTAATTCATTGCTGCAGGCTTCCCTCCCAGCCTCAGGAATCCCCACCAGCAGACTGGAAAAGGAATGATGAGGTCAGAACAGTACTATGGGAAACAATGATGAAAGGATCTGAAGCAACACTATTCTCTACTTACAGCAGCCGCGACAAATACTTCAATCCATCAGCTATTCTGCCTCCGTGGCAAGGATCCCTGTATCCTTTTATCAAAAACAATCACTACATGTGACGATGCACTTGTAGTGATTGTTTGCTGAAGACAAAAGAGAAGTGACCTCCATACGACCTGATGCTGGGGATGTCAGCATCCAACCAAATTTAATTATGACACTAATTAACCATTTAATTATTTATCTTTATATTAGACATAAAAATCGAAAGTCTCTTTCTATTGATATTTTGACTATTGTTGCTATTTATAACAATGTTTTATTCCAATATTCTAAATACATGTAAGTTTATAAACATTTACTTTATTTTTAATTAGCAACCCCACTAATTACTTTTTGTTTTGATTGGTTAATTAATTGTCATTCATATTGTTGCCAGTACAAGACATACTTGCTAGTTATGAAAACGAAACTATTTGAGAGACCTTTCAAAACGCATTAAAGATTGAGTGATCAAAATCACAACGTTACAATATCTTGGAAACAAGAGAAATTCGCGTAGAGATACTAACATTCAAAGTATATTTAAATGCAAACCTTGTTATTATTTAAATCTACACATTGTAAGTCTTGCACTTCATACGTGTTGAAATAATAGGGCAAATGAATCAGTTGTGGGCATTTCTCATTGGTATTTTCGGTTTTTAGGGTTCCGTAGCCAAAATGGCAAAAACGGAACCCTTATTGTTTCGCCATGTCCGTCCGTCCGTCCGTCCGCGGTCTAGCTCAGTGACCGTTAGCACTGATTTAGCAAAAATATGTGCATGATCTAAGCCGACTAAATGGTAGAATAAAAACTGGAAATAGTTATTTGTGCAACAAGAGAGGAAAGTTGGTTTTTCTTGCGAGTGTTGATTTTGAGTCCCGAGTAAACGAAAGATTCTATAATTGAATCACGAGCGAAGCGAGTGATTCTAAGTTTGAATCTTGAGCGTAGCGAGGGATCTCAAGAACACGAGATGTAAAAAAACCTTGAAGTTAGTAGGATCACTACATTGAAAGAAAAACCGGCCAAGAGCATGTCGGGCCATGCTCAGTGTAGGGTTCAGTAAACTGAGACCATTAATTCAAAAGGTCATTTCTTACGGGAAATTTGGCGGCGCTTACGTCATTTTTACTTATGTCCTTTCACTATGAGTTTTTGAATGATAACTCAAAAACGGCTCAACCGATTTATTTCAATATGGTTTTCATTGAAGGTACTCATTGGGTCTCAGTTTCATGTTTTTTTTTTAAATTTTAGGACCCATGATTCAAAAGTTGGATGGGGGGGGACGCCCTGTTTTAAACTTTTGAAGCTATTATTTCCGAAAGTATTAGTTTTATCCAAAAACTGTTTTTAAAGACCCTAAGTCTTTTTAAAAGACCTATCCAACGATACCCCACACAACTTGGTTGGAACGAAAAAAAATTTCGCCCCCCACTTCACGTGTACGGGAGGTACCCTAACAAAATATATTTTTCGCGTTTTTATTCTACTGTTTTGTCGGTTTGGTTAATTCACATATTCAAACCAAATTTCAGCTTTCTAGTGCTAACGGTCACTGAGCTAGACCGCGGACGGACGGACGGACGGACATGGCGAAACTATAAGGGTTCCGTTTTTGCCATTTTGGCTACGGAACCCTAAAAACCGAAAATACCAATGAGAAATGCCCACAACTGATTCATTTGCCCTATTATTTCAACACGTATGAAGTGCAAGACTTACAATGTGTAGATTTAAATAATAACAAGGTTTGCATTTAAATATACTTTAAATGTTAGTATCTCTACGCGAATTTCTCTTGTTTCCAAGATATTAACATCGATAGTTTAGGGAGGCTAACCAAAAAACTGCCAGACATCAGCCTGCCATCAGGCAGGCAAACCTATATTCTCGTGAATGGAACGCCTAGAGCTATCGATCTACATCAGTTTCATCTTGCCATCTGATAGGGTAAATTATCCCATTTACTGGCCTCATGGAACATGGTTGACCTTGAAATCTCTCAGGCTTGGGGCTGGCAACCCATGCGGGTTCGGCCCTGAATAATGAACCATCGAATACCCAAGACTGAAAGTCCTGGTGCCTACATACGAAGAGGCCCAATCCCAATTGAAATGGAAATGAGGTAAGAATAAAATACTTAGTGATTAATGATGTCCTATGATTTCTACATAATTATAATATCCAGCATGACCGTACGTAGATCTTAGGTATATGTCACATTTAACATTAAGTAAACTTTGAACTTAAACGGAAACATTTATTTCCCATATTTGAAAATACTGTCATGACGGATACGGGATGCACGGGCGCGGCCTATTTCCAGGGGATAGCAGCCCTATAGTCTATGCGCATGAAGGATGCTTACCCTTCAGTAGTAGAGAGTGCTCTGGTAGGCGTCGGTCGTATATATTATGACTTCACGCAGTAATCAAAGTACCCAAGTCAGGGTGTTTTTTCACCCACAGATTGAGCATATTTAAGCGAAGCAGTAATAGGAGATTGCGGAAATGAGGTGATTAACCAGTTTTACGTCACACACTGATGATTTATTGTCGCAGCGTCCTCAATATTACCCGCAGTCTAAGTTTTCCGGTAGTCATCTATATAATTAGTGAGAAATGACCAGAACTGGTTCATTTACCCTATTATTTCAACACGTATGCATTGCAAGACTGTCAATATATAGATTTTAATTAAATATCACGGTTCGCACTAAAATATTCCTCGAATTTTAGCTTCTGTACATGAATTTCTCGTTGGTCCAAGTTACTAAATCGATACTTTGAGGAGGCTGACCAGAAAAACTACCAGGCTGATGGCAGGCAACCCTATATATTCGTGAATGGCACGCCAAGGGCTATCGATCTGCATCAATTTCAGCTTGCCACCTGATGAGGTAAATTACCCCATTTTTTGGCCTCATAAAACATGGCTGACCTGGAAATCTACCAGGTTTAGGGCTGGCAACCTATGCGGGTTCGGGTCACCAAAGGGGTCTCTTTCGATGGGTAAAGGTTTCAATCTGCCACCTTATGATGTAAATTTTGGTAAAAAATGACGTTTTCAAATTCAAAAAAAACTATGTTCTTCCAGGCTGTGCCATGGCAACCTACTATAGTCCAGTGTTCCTAAGTATTATCTATCGCTGTAGTATGTGTCTGCTCTGCCACCGTGTGAGGTAAGGTTTCATGCAATGGGAGCTTAATCTATAATGAATCCATTGCGTTATTGATAATAGTCATTGAGTTTCGCAATTAGTAATTATTTATCTTTGTCTATTTTCAATAGGATCATTCATAAGTAAATAATGTATTCTAATTCTTTATGTACCTATTCTATGAATGAAAGTGAAAATTATTATTAAATACAAAGCTATGTATTTACTTACTCACTTAACCTTTAATATAAACATGTTTTACAAAAAACGTGTTTTAGGAGAAAAAATAAAACTCTCAATAAACTTCTAAAGCTTTTTCCACTTTTCTTCTCTATTCTCTCTCTGTGCGTTATATATTGTATACTCCAAAATATATAGGTATTTGAAATCTGCCTGCTTAACATGATCTGTACCTCTAGTTATGGTACCTATTGTTATTCTAATAAAATCAAGAGATAACACTTTGGAACGAAGTAAGTTTACTAAAATTATTTATTTATTTATGTATTTATTAACGTCCCCACTTCGAGTCACGCATTATGCTGTCCCGCACACCCTGCCTGCTGGCTCCACAGAAAACCAGCGCTGTTGACCACGCTAGCCGTGCCAACTGCATTGCTGAGTGGAGACCATTTCGGCTTCACATCTAGATTTAGTTGTTTTATTATTTTACTGATGTATTATCCTGTAAGATGTGTTGTTTGAATAAATGTTTTCTATTCTATTCTAAAATATAATTGTCCGCAGCCCAGCACTCTTACTGTAAATACTATTTCCGTAAATAATACTAAATAATCAATTAGTAATGTGGATCACAGAGCAAACGTAATAATAGTTACGAGTGAGTCCGGTTGTAAGTAAAAGTATTCCAACTGTTAGTTTCACTTTCGTTACTCGAAATATCGTTACACTTTAGGTGTGTTAAACTAATAATAGTTTTTTTTTTTTAATAAATGGCTTTCTCCCGTTGCACATGAGCAATGGGAATTCTGCCAATGACAAGTTGATGACGATTAATCACATTTTATTTGTTAAATAAATATAGGCAATGTTGTTCGGTTTTAGCCTTGCTCTTTGTAAGGGTGATAGCTGCTCCTTACAAACAACACGTGGCGGCCATGCCAGGACAACTGTCCATTAAGAGTTTACACGCGTTTTGAGACTAATTCTTCATTAGCTGCACACTTTTATTAGATCACCGCACAATAAGCTATCAATATTACACACTGAAATACTTAAATGAGCAAAAAATAAAAAAAGTTTCTCAAGACGTCCCAACTACCCTGCGTTACGAACAGAAGTCTCTAATAATAGTTTGTCCGGAGAGAGAAGTGTCGTGGTTTATATGGGAGTTCATACATTCTAAGACCCTTCTCTTTCCGGACGCACTCTACCCATTATGATGACTATACTTCGTCAGTAGCAAGCATATAATAGCCCGCATGATGGTAAATCTTCATCGTAGCCTATGGACGCCTGCAACTTAATTACTTCATGGGTGTAATATGCGCATTTGCCGACACTTATACCATTTATAATATCCAAAGTACATATTTAAGAGATGCACAGTCTAATAACTATTTGAGGTTCCAAGTCTGAAGCGCCTTCTGTTCGCGAGCAACCCAAAGTTACTGTAACACAGGGGAACCGTGCAGTAGGTACCATCTAGTAACGAATGTATGTAAGACATACAGCCTTGGCCAGAAGTATTGAGCATAGGTGTTTTTTGTTTATAATTTTGATGTTATGCATTATTTCCCTATCCTAACAATGTACGGTAACGGTAAATGTTATATTTTATTTATAAATATAGAAAACTTCACTTAATAACACTTTCAAGGTCCTTAAAAAATATGAAAACAGAAGGTACCAAAAATGTAAATTTAAGTCGGTGCGTACAATATTGCAAATATTCTATGCAGTTACTACTAACTTCAACAAAACATGCCTATTAGTTTAAATTAATTGACAAAATAACTTAAACAAAGATGGAAACGATGGACTAAACTTTCCAGTTTTGTATGAAAATCGCATTGGTGCTCAACACTTCTGGCCAAGGCTGTACTTTAAAACATCTCGAAACTAAATGAATGGCAGTTAAGAAAATTCAAACAAGCGTCACTTGAGTCACTTCCTTCTTATATTTGACGATTTCTACCCACTCTTATATTTGACGTACAATTGTTTGTTCCCGTATCATAGGCGTTTTCTATGTATCTAAGTATTGTAAGGAGTAGTAAGTAGTGTAAGTCTAACTTATTAATAGCAGCGTTTTACCTTACAATAAAACGCTTATTAATCGTAATACCTAATTGAAAACCTATTAATTATATTTGAGAGCAGCAATCCTATTTGACTGATGACGTAGCGGTCCACTATTGGCTCACACCTACCGACAAATCCCCTCTCCTGTTTCCTTTACCTGCTTCCACCCAGGCGTCACAGCGGCGCTCTGTGGCGCGCGGTTACCTCATTGGATATTCAAATATAAATAATGCGAAGTTGCAATATACCACTGTCACAAAGTTTATTTTAAGACATGTGTCAAAATAACATGCACCAAGTACGTCAATACTTTTTACTAACATTTTGTAAGGTAGGTGAAGAAAACCAGTAAGTCGAGAGTACCCTCAGAGAGTAGGTACAATTAAATGAATATGGTTAATATTGCAACTGAGTTATCACCACAGGCAGAATTAAAAATATAGGTTTTCAATTAGGTATTACGATTAATAAGCGTTTTATTGTAAGGTAAAACGCTGCTATTAATCTTCACACCGTAATTGAAAACCTATTAATTATATTTGAGATCTGTCTGTTATCGCCTGGTGGTCAGAAACGCCAATGTGATTTATTCCTTAAGTACTTTACTTATCTATGATAAGTGAAACTGGTGTATATCTCAAGGATCTCACTCAAGTGCAAGTGTACTAAACAATCTGGGTACAGTGGTCACCAAGTCTAAAATGTGCTTTATTACGCCATGACCTTTCCCTATTTTATAGGCAAGGGTGAATACAAAACAAAGTAAGTAAATAAGAACAAGCGTGTTTATTAAAGATCATTTTTGACACCCATGTTTTTTTTTTTTTTTTTTTTTTCTTCGATAAGCCTGACCAATAAATTAAAACCAAAACGATCGATATCTTTATCAGTTCAAGATTTGAACACTAGCACATATATATGGTCACGGTACGCTTCTTGCTTTTTTGTTTAGAATTGTCTTCAATACTACAATACTTTACTACGCTAGGTAGCAATATAAACAAGCTAATTACAAGATTATTATACTGTATGTATTGACAACACTTACATATGACACTGGTTGCCTTTATCTTGATAACATGATAAGTATTGTGTACAAGAAATACAGTTTCAAAGCAAATAACGATTATAATTATGTTTAATTAATCTCAGGGGATTCAAAAATCAGTTCAATATATTTGGACTGTAAAATTGTACACAGTGCGCAGCTATTAAGAATATAATTGATAAATTAGTAACATATGTAAGTAAATCGGCAAGTGAGCTAAGCTTTCAATTTTGTGTACAAAATATGCCATAGGTATTTGTTTCGTAGCCAGGAACCCTATGTTGAAACAATTATACATACTTAACAGTCACAAATCTGATACTCTCTTAGGCAGTTGTTACTCTCAATTTAAGTTTATCATTCGACCAACGTCTATTGTGTTGCTGTTGATTTACTCAATGATACATTTAGAGGGGTAGAAGTTACAAAGGATAGTTTTGTTAGCTTAGCGATTGGAATATAGGAAAAACAATATCATGAATTTCTTACCACCACAGTGTCACACACCCTTAAAGTGCAATTAATTATATGTGAGTATGTGTATAGTACGACATTTCACACAAATAACTTGAAACTTCCCAACTTATTGTAGGGGAAGCAATTATTATATAAAATTCTTATAAAACAACATTACAATGAAATAATTTATTGCATTTTGCAATTAGAATTAAGACTTAGACGACTTGTAATGCACAAGTTATTATAAACTCCTATCGGGAACTACAATAATTGGTCCCTACACAGATTGTGTCTTATAATATTAAAACCTTTTTATTCAAATTAATTTAAAGCGATTAGCTAGATCTTGGAAACTCTAGGTTCCCTAAATTAAGGTGACCTGGAAGAAGAAATCTCCTCAAGGAAAGGGTGCCCCGTTAAGGTTGCCCCTGTTAAACTAAGGTTTAAGGTAAGGTAAGGTACCTGTGCTCGCTAGTCGACAAGACATTCTCATAGGCTAACATTCGTGGGATTACAATAATATATAACAGCTAGGCTAGCTGTGAGTTCTAGGTCTTTCTAATGAGCTATCATATTCAAGGACGCTAGGTCCATCTGATTTCAAAAATATGCTGTCCGTGACGTCTTAAAAAGGATCTTATTTTTGTCTAACGGGTTAGATACATAAGTTCTAGTTCATTGCCTGGTAAATATTGAATTAATTTGACATCAAGCAGACTTTTGCAAAGAAAATCAGTACGAGTCGTCTGTATATATGTGTGTCTAGGTATATATCAGTATTTAATTGGGCACGTCGGTTCGAATAATTGCTGGTCTCTGTGCAAGACCACTAATGATCTTTACCTATTTATTTATACCATAGGTAAAAAGGTAAGTATCCAATTCATAATTAACTTAATTCTTTTTGATATGTACCAAAACTATATAAAATTGGCCCCCCCTTTTAGTCAATGAGCTATGTTACGTTAACAGGACGTTGTTTGAGGAATCTAGAACTCCCTGATTTATCTTTAGATATGTCTCTGGTGGTGGTACTTGGAAAAAAGGAAAATTTTTGCCCAAGTTATAGGCAAAACATTCGGAATATTACCATTATTCGAGGGAATCTGATGTGATGTGCCCCCTAATTGTTGCTGGCTGGTTTGTTAGTTGACCAAATGTTTGTTAACCAGTGTTTGACTAAAATAATACATTCCTTATTTTAATATAACTAGTATTTTCATATGATTCCCCCTGAGGTAGGTTCATAAGATCTTACTAGGTCGCAGTCGACCCTTATAGTTAGCCCAATTTAAATAAATTGCTTAATTTAAATTCATGAATGGTTTGCACTATAGTATAGAGTAATTTCACGATTACTGGAACATATCAACTGCACATAAAATGTATATACCTATTTAATACATATATATATTTTTATGCCTTGCATTGGAGCATATCTACAAACCTTGATGTACCGAGTAAAATGATTATCAGAATCACTACAAATGATATAAATATCAGCCCGGCAGGTACTCCATGGTAGGCAACTTTCTGACAGAGGCCTTTCTAGATTTTTGCCTGTTTGCTAGGTGGTTATCACCACAAATTAGATTATTTTTATGAGTCTCCGATAGAGATCATGGTGACCCGTCGGAAGCCATGTTGGCGGCGGTGTAGCCGGCATCTATGTTTCTCTTACCTTACTGTATGTTGCTACTCACCCATCAGAATCACAATATCTACCCTTAATGCGTACTCGCGTAGGCAAAAGATATTTGGTGCACTTACATATAATATATTAGGCACAATGAATTACCACGGTCATCTTTAGTTATTGCAGTTTTGAACTAAATAACCTTGCTTGCTCAGCTGTATAATGGTTGTTGTACTTGTTGTTCTTTACGCCTTGCGCAGGCAACCTCTTAATACAATATAATAATAAGATTGAAATGTTTTAATCAAACTACTAACGCCCCGTAAGGCAAACGTACCAGTGCTCGATACCCTAATGCCCCATAGTTGGCATTAAGCGTTAACTCTATTTCAAATGATTTAAATTAAACAATGACATGTACCATTATACTGGAATATTACGAGCACTGGGACGTTTTCCTTAGCAAAAATAGGAAAATTATGTTTCTTGAGTTACTTGCCCCGCAGTGTAATCATTTTTTCCCCCCCGTCTTGCGCTGGCAAAAAACGAGTGTTCTCATACTTCAAAAAATATTATTTCTATGATTTATGATTTATAGTTTTGAAATAAATAATGTCTGCTTTCGCAGCAAGATAAAAATAATATTCACCTTGTGCAGGTAGATATACAATACAAAAGGCCTTGTTATAGCGTAACATAGCTAAATAAACTAAAGAATGCTTGCCTAGCTTCTGAGCTAGCTTATAATTTCCTTGTACCTTGCACAGGCGGGAAAAGGGGGTCTTCTTTATACTTCAAATAAAATTTTACTTCATGCCACATGCTTTTTAATTTCGTATTAAGTAATATCTATCTGCTTGTGCAGCAGGATAATGAATAAATCTCATACACCTTACGCAAGTGGATATACTTACAAAAAAACCATGTTGTAATGTAACATAGCTAAGTGAACTAAAACAATGGCTTGCTAAGCATACCAGCTGGCTAATAATTTCCTCACGCCTTGTGTAGGCGGGAAAACAGACCTTTTCAAAAATGTTTACTTTCAATTTCACTTTGAATTAAGTGCTGTCGGCTTGCGGAGCAGTATAAAATGGAAAAACGGCTTGCCTAGCACTCCAGCTGGAGCTGGCAAATATTCTCCTCACGCCTTGCGCAGGCGGAAAAACAGGTCTTTTCATAAGTGTAAATATGTTACTTGCGTGACACATGCTTCATAGTTCAGAATTTATTAACATCTGCTTGCGCAGCAGGATAGTGGATATCAAACACCTTGCGCAGGTGGATATTCAAAAGACCTTGTTTTAATTCGTATTTAGCAGTAGGTTCCGGCTTATTTGAAGTCTATATTTATTTTTACAAAACATTGTAATACTCAATGTGTTTAGATGACAACAATTTTTATTTTAGGTCATAGTGCTCATAGGCTCAAGCAGTGTGCCATTCCTGAATGTAGTTATGCGCAGAATAAACCAAAGGATTCTAAATGAATACCTAACTCAAGACTAAAATTAAATATTCTGCAAATCTTTGATTCTACATCCAAGAGTTTCACACAAACTTTACGCTTTAACTAGATTGCAGATTTAGATTGTAGCAACGGGCTTTGATTACATAGTCATCACAATACTCATGAAAGAACAGAACGTGCTAAACTATAAATTTTCTCTTTAAGATATTTTTGCACAAAAATAGAAGCACAAAGAACGAATAGCAGGCTACTGATGTAGTTTTGTTAGTAACCTTTCGCTCAGAAATGTCGTTTATAAACAAACTCAATCATGATTGTACTAATGTCCCTTTGCTACATTCTTAACCCGACCGGGATAACCGCGATCATTGGTGCCCAGTTAAATGCTTACTATTATATTTTGCATTTGATGCCTCTAGCATTTATGCCAGAGCGTACACTTTCCTGAATAGGATGAAATTAAAATCACTTTACAAAAAGTGGAGGGATAATAGGCTTCAATCAATTAAAGAACATTTTCATTAATTTTTTTATTAATAGGCAATAAGTAAATTGTATCGCGTCACGGAAAAGGAATAACACGGAAAATACCAGGTCCACACTTAAGACATATTTTAACCAATGAAGAGAATATCAAGCTTTATTCAAAAAAATAAATAAGACGTCATAGTGAGCGTTCTTATTACGACTACGGATGTAGGTCGTTCAATTTTTCCCCACTTAAACATTTCTCGATTTTTGGAGGAACGTACATTTTTGAGGCATATATGCAGCACTATAGTCTTAACACTTTTCATTGACCTGTTCCGTGTTAAATAAGCCATCGATTCACTCTAAGCATTACATAAAGTCGCTTACTTACAGCGGCGGCTGCGCTGCGCTCGCAATGTGAATCGATCAGGGCAGGAGTCAGCCTCTTCTATCAGGTGACGAACAAAGATGTCCATCATATCCTGTAAATTTAAATTATATTAACAATCGAACGGTAACACCGTTTGGAAATATATTTTCAATTTGTACTTACAAAAAATTTCTTAGATTTTTTGTAGTGAACCGTACGTTCCGACAAACAGAACGCCAATGAGGTAACCGCGCGCCACAGAGCGCCGCTGTGACGCCTGGGTGGAAGCAGGTAAAGGAAACAGGAGAGGGGATTTGTCGGTAGGTGTCAGCCAATAGTGGACCGCTACGTCATCAGTCAAATAGGATTGCTGCTCTCAAATATAATTAATAGGTTTTCAATTACGGTGTGAAGATTAATAGTAACAATGCGGAATGAGGACTCTCAACTTAGATACTTATTTCTCTATGCCTACATAATAGATATATGTAAGTATATTATTTTCAAGATTTTCTGGCTTCTCTATAAGACTGATGCGCTTGTTTGTTATAAGGTTTGTTGTTGTTATGTTAAAAGTTTATACTTATGCTAGTACAAGCGCTATCGTAATCGTAACTTAGCTTTAAAGTTCCTCACATGAAAGCTAATTGCACAGACTACACAGACACCTCATCATTAAGCTTTTACAGGGAGCACGAGGTCACCACACATCAGCGCAATTTTGTTCTTAAATTTCTACGATTCGAACAGCACATCTCAATAGTATCCTACACCAATTTGTAGATTACAATCCAGGTTCACCCCTGTAACTTGTTGTGGATATTTTAATTCACATGAGTCATTACTCGAATTACGAATTAAAATATTACGTTTTTGATCATTATCAAAAAAGTTAACTCAATTGGACAAGCGGTGGTGCTCTCATACAAAATTAGTACGGGAGCACAGATGCGCGGTGGTTGAGGTTGTCTGTGGCTAATTGTCATAAAATTATAATATTTATTTTACCTGAGTTAAAAACCAATCTACATTTCAATACAAGTCAACCGTGTGGGCGTTATAACCTTAACATTTAGTATTTATCTTACAAGCCTTAAAAGTGAGTGACCGACCACAACCTGTATAGGCGGTGCACTGTGTTTCCACATGCTAGCACACACAGCACTCGCTTCACGATAACCAGTGTAAAACCTAGTAGGTAGTTTACTCACCTTGCTTTCTATGCTAAACAAACACGTGGATATTATAGTAAAAAAAGCCCTCTTGAATCGTCGTCTGAATAGTCGAAGATGCTCCTGATGCTCTTCCTCGCTTGCAAAAAACATCAAAATGTCATCTACGTATCCTTAGCAGTAATCCAAGCCTCTCAGTACCTCGTAAATAAAACGCTGAAACGTTTGTATAGCGTTTTGCAAATCAAACGTCATGTAAGAGAAGGAACATAGACCGAATGGAGTTATTGTTTGAGTTTTGGGAATGTCAGGCGGGTAGACCGATATCTGGTTATATGCTTTCACCAAGGTCTACATTGATTGAACCTTATTTCAGAGGGATGGTGTTTAATTTTGCTTATATTCTGACGCCTTTATGATCGTTAAAGGGCCTAGGAGCCTGGGGCCCTTTCAAAACGTTACTCGTATACCAATAATGATGCTGATCGTGTGTTTTTTTGGGAAAGGCCTTCTGACCATCCAAGTTCCAGCGTTAGAAGTAAGACTGAGAAATATTGGGATCAAAAATTAGATAAGTATACCTACTACTATAGTAGTGGATCTTTAATTAAAAAATAAGCGCTATTTGTTCTTCACATATCTTGAGGAATGGCGGGAGCGTGCATTAGACAGGGCCAAATGGCGGGAAGGAGGGGAGGCCCTTGCCCAGCAGTGGGACACCTTACCAGGCTAAGAAAAGAGAAAGAGAGAAGATTTGTTCTCTTATTGGTTATTTTGAGACGATGCACTTGGCGGCTACAGGAACTTAACACTGGAAGGAAAACGGTGAAAGTAAATATAATTACTGACATTAAAGCACTCATAGTTATTAACTTACCTCTGATCTAATGTCGACTGGAGTATTTGATTTGTAAGTAGTACTTAATTGTATAGTACCCACCGGATAAGAGATGGTTACTGACATAATTACTTTTTATACTGTCATAATTACTTGTTAAACCAGCTAATTATCGTAACATCAGTCTTATTTTAACAGAAATCCTAAACAAATGATTATTATTCATTCCTCAATCAACATCAGTCTTATTTTAACAGAAATCCTAAACAAATGATTATTATTCATTCCTCAATCAAACAAACGCAAAATAAACATGTCTTGAAATATCTACTTCCATAATAATATTTGAATAGATTACTGAAGTGTCAATGTGCAATTGTGCATATGCAATTTTACTTTCACTAAAAGATAAATTATTCGAAAACAAAAGCTACATTTTAAGCTCTTGTGGGATGAGAAATCAATGACAAAACCTATAAAATCTGTCGTTAATTTAATCAACGTATTATCGAAGATTATACAATGACCGGACATGCAAAGTAGGTATATATTTACAACAGAACAATATAGTTGAAGCGGCAAATAAGGTAATTGCTAGCTGAGTATTAATCTTAAAGGTAAATTTAAATATTTGCATTCTTGTCATTGGTACATACAAATAAACCAAATCAATATCATTCACCAAATTTTGAATAAGCATAACTGAATATTTTGTTAAACTATGAAGAACGCCTTAGGCTCAAAATACACCTAGCGGAATTTTGACAGTAATGTATGGAGCTTTGTCGATGGTAGCTTAAATTTGTCTATGGCCTCCATACATTACTGCCTTCATTCCGCTAGATGTGTTTTGAGCCTTATAATCAGCGTTAGCGATTCCTTATGACAGTTATGACTTTTTTAAATATTTATAACGGGTTTCTCACGAATCTCACGTAATTTATAATCGACCTAAATTACGTGAGTAATCTGTTACAAATATTTTTCATATGTTACAGTCTCACGAGAGTTTTAATGGCTTATTAATATTGATTAGTGTTTTGCTTTTAGCCCTTGGTCGATGCATTCCATCCACGTCACGTAAACTCAGTACACTGTAAGAGCATCTGCATCGGCGACTATTCAACTATTGTCTAGTCTACTACGTAATTGGTTAAGTTAGGGAGATTTTAGTGCTAGGAACCCTTTTTTTAATGTTTTGCTGAGATCTTAAATAGGACTTTTAAGAACGCTGGGCACAATATTGAACCCTGAGGGATTCCTATACAAATGTTAGAATTTTTTTATGTAATGTTCTTCAGGTTAGCTGGTTTTATTTTTACTGGGAAACAGCACATTATACACCCTAACCAATATATTTTGTCTAATTCACTCACACACTACACTTTAATAGTGTTTGCATTAATTTAAACGCTGGACCTAATATAGAACCCTGAGGGACTTCTATATAAACGCTCACAATTTTTCATCAAACGCCTTCTTCAGGTTGGCTGGTTTTATTTTAACCGATGCATTCCACGTCACACACTCACTGCACTTTAAGAGCGCAACGGTTGCAACTTTCCCCGGTCACTTGCCATGTGGGCCGATGTGGCAACTAATTGTCTACTGATTGGTCAAGTTAAGTTGTTTATTCAAAGTGTGTGCGGATAGCGAATTATCTAGGCTGGAATATTCCATTGGTTTCGCTTGCAAATAGCTTCTCAGTTGTACTTCTGAATGCAATGTTATGGCTTAGTAAAACTATTTAATATAAGAATCTGGAATCTCAGAAAAAAATAAAAAAATATCAATCGTAGCTATGCAACGGCCTGATAGACTAATAATATGAAAACTCGGGCAATACTTAGGGCTATTGGCCTATAAGCATTAAAAACAGTGCATGCTCATATATTTGTCTAGCAACGTGCATGTGACACTTTGTAGAAAGGTATCTTTACACGCTTATTTATTTAGTTAATTTTTATTACGCACTAAAACAATGCCAGAAAGCATATTTACCCTCAAAACAAACGGATCAAAACTATAGTGCGGGAAACGACGTCACTTATTTATTTTACTTGAATTCATTCAGTTCGTTATGAATTTCTATTGCTATGTCCATTTCAGTAACAATTATTAAATAATTTACTTCTTTAAAAATCTCTGAAATATGAACAGCACGTGTACCTTGTTATAAAATTATTTTAGCTTCGAAATCATTTTTTCTAATTGCTTCAAATAGCGAACGGTAAAATAACGGAATACTTTGACGGTAGAAATATGCGGTTAAAATGTTAATCACTGCAATTACCTACAAGCCAACACTTTAACATCCGTAGAACGTTGACGTTAAAACTAAGATTACTATTAAAACTAAGAGAAGGACGCAGATTAAATAATGTTATTAGCAAATACGCATTTTTTAAGGCTTATTGGGATGAATTATTAGATAATAATATACCTACTTAAATATAATGCCGCACCACTGCAAATTCAATAGCTTTCTGCGTTGAATCTCACTGCAACATTATCCGATGACATCCACCTTATAAGGGCTCTATGAAAAATCGATCTAGGAAGGTTTCATCGTTTGGAAAATACTGTATGTCATGTAGTCATGCTTGTATTGGGGCAATATAGGTTGTTTTCTGCGGATTCCGCATGCGGCGACGGTTTGCGAGGGAGATAGCGCTCTGCATGTATAGTGTGGTCTCGTTCAACCTGCGGCGTCAGTGTGATAACCGCACTGAATTGTATCACAGCGCAGCGGTCATGTAATTAAATTTACGAAAATATATTTAAAAAAATACCATTTTAATTTATGTCTAAATTAAATCAACAAATACATCATTAAAAGGAAATGATTCAATAAGACGTCATAGTTTCGTTTTCATACTAATTAAGTTTATCGTAAAAAATCGTTTATTAGTCCAAAAATTATTCTGTCCCGCTCACCGTGACTTATTACTGACATTACTGTGTAAATCGCATGAGCATTGTTTTTTTACATACAAATTTGTCCGTCATATCACGCTAGCTAACCCAATATTATGTAAACTGTAGCAAGGCTGTTAATTTTTAATGTCGTAAGGAAAATCCTGTTTTCTCTCAGATGTAGAGCAGTACTGACTCATGTTGAGAAGGGCTTGGTATTGGTAGGCTGAAACAGGTTTACTGCGAATGCTAACGCATTAGCCGCCATGATTTAATCTAGTTTTAATAACTTGAAATATAACAGGTAATACTGTAGGTATACGCTAACAAAATTATATTTTCTCTACGAATAAAGTATAGTTTTAAAATTTGATAACGCTATATTCTGGCAAACTTTCAGAGTGATGGCTAATACAAGCTTTCGGCTATTCGATTTCTTTGTTACGCTTTATAAGCAAGTATGTTTCTACTATAAGTCAGGGACTGCATAACCGGAATATAAAGGTACCTTTATATAACGGTATGACGTCATACCGCATGTTTCGGTATGATTTCGATAGCGCAACCGATATATTTCTGTACAGAAATATAACGGTATCGCTATTTTTTTCGATACTTCAACCGTTATCATAAAGGTATGGATTGAGGTATATGAGGGTGAGGGATGCCCCGCCGACTGACCGGCGACAACCAATCAGCGTTAGTTATTGAGTGCTTGCCCTAAGCACCTATTTTGTTTGATTTCGTTCAGTGCGGCACATTTTTGAGTTATTCGCTGTTAGCTTCTTGTCGTTAGTTGCGCTTTATTCGCATATGTTTTGTTGATTTTAGGATTTCATAAGTAGTACAAGACAAAACATTTTCAGTTATAAAAATTAAATAAAAAATTTAATAAAAAATAAAGTAAAAATAAATTAAAAATAAAATAAAAATAAAATAAAAATAAAATAAAAATAAAATAAAAAAATAATAAAAAAATAATAAAAATAAAATAAAAATAAAATAAAAATAAAATAAAAATAAAACTAAATTAAAAAAAAAATAAAAAAATAAAAAAAAAAAAAATAAAATAAAAAAAAAAAAAAAAAAAAAAAAAAAAAAAAAAAAAAAAAAAAAAAAAAAAAATAAAAAAAAAATAAAAAAAAAAAATAAAAAAAAAAAAAAAAAAAAAAAAAAAAAAAAAAAAAAAAAAAAAAAAAAAAAAAAAAAAAAAATAAAATTAAAATAAAATAAAAATAAAAAAAAAAAAAAAATAAAAATAAAAATAAAATAAAAATAAAAATAAAATGAAAATAAAATAAAAATAAAATGAAAATAAAACACTGAAATCAAAAACAAATCTAAAATATTAAAAGAAAACAAATAAAATAATAAAGAATTTATAATAAAAATATATTTACCTAACATTCAACTTCATATCTGCACTGATATAATTATTAATATCAATTATCTATTTAATGAATCTACAGTAAAAACTTTTCACCAATTTTCAATGTTGAAAAAGACTAAACATTAATTATTTCCAATTATTAGTTATTTGTAACAGATTGATGAGTCAATTGATTTTAATTCTAATTGAAATCAATTTGCATTGAACTGTTAGTGTTCAATTGTCTCAGAGTACAAAAACAATCTTCTCCAATGTGCTCAGAAATGTTCACCTTACTGTAGCAAAATTAGTACGTGAAGTTCTTCATTTTTTACCACAACGAACTTAAAAAAATACTAGTAGTCCGCCTCGAACTGAGAACTCGCGATTTACTTGCAAACGAGTTGACCAATATAACAAGACCCCAAGGAGGATTTTTTTTCTCCTTCTAGCTCCATAGCGACTTGATCGATCCCGCTCATATACGAACTTACAAATTTTATGTATCTCTGCTACAGCCCCAATAAATGTCATAAAGATCAGATAAACGTAACTAAAGTTATCGTCAGACAAACTATCGAAATCAAAAAGCCATCCAAATGCCGAGACGTCCCAGTAGCCAGGTGACAGTTCGGTTCGGTCTGGAGTTGTTTGTAAGAAGAACTCACTTCGCATACGCTCCGCGAGTTCGAAAGATCAATATTGTCCTGTCTTAGCGGACGAGAAGTTGCTAGTCAACGCCATAAATAAGTTTATACTTTTGCACCTTACTCCATTGTAATAAGGTTCAAAAGTGTATACATATTTTAAGCGTTGACTACTAAAATCCATTACTGTATTGTTTTTGCTCTCACTTAACTTCACAACAATAGGAACACATGGTACTTAACAGGTAAAACTAAAACCCAAAGCTACTTGAAGGTAATCATTATCAATGGCCCGCAAACTATTGTTTGTTATCTTTATCTGCACGTGCAACTATTTCTTAGTGTTTTCACCGAAGAAAGACGGTTGTCCAGCCAGTAATAATATTTATGAATAACAAAGTAGGTATATTATTATTTCACTTAAAATACTTTTAAATTGTTGCATTGGTCTACCTGTAGCATTTCTTACTAGGGAGTAAATGGGCGAATCAACTTTTTAATGTTGTTTACTCTGTCCCCGTTGTCCGAGGGACATCCTCATACTATTTCATAGAAAATCTTTGGTTGTCCAAGGGATGTAACCATAGCAACCAGGCGCTATAAAAAGTTGATTGACTCAAATATTAATTAGACATATTAATATATTTATTTGGATGAACTTTCATATTCACCGACATCGACAAGTAGGTACCTAGTACTTAGTGTACCTACCTGAGGTGCGATTTTTGATTCTCATCGGGTGGCTTATTTCGTACTAAGTAGTCATCGGCTGCATACAAAAAAAGGCACCGGTGAAATTCAAAAATCACACCAATCCCACCTCTGGTTTTTTTGTACAAACTCATATAATGGCTGGTTATCAGAGAACAGAATAATACCAATATGTAATTACTTAAAAACACATCTGGAATCAAATCAATGCAAAGACCACGAGTATAACACATAATGCGAAGGGTCCGTTCGACACAAGCTCTCTTTCAACAACCGAGCGGAGCGGAGCCGAAGTCGATGTTCGCGGGAACACTATATCAAGATAGCTACGGTTCCGCGTGTAACACGTATATCACAAGCCCTAGTTCAAACCCCCTACGGAGTTTTTCGGAACTTACGGAATATCAATTGATATTTATATCAATATTATTTATTATTCATCAATTCATGTCATTATTTACCAATTGATTTAATTTTTATTTTATTTTATTTTTATTTTATTTTTATTTTATTTTTATTTTATTGTTATTTTATTTTTATTTTTATTTTTTTTTTATTTTATTTTTATTTTATTTTTATTTTTTTTTATTTTATTTTTTTTTTTTATTTTTTTTTTATTTTTTTTTATTTATTTTTTTATTTTTTTTTTTTATTTTTTTTCTTTTATTTTTTTTTTTTTTTATTTTTTTTTTATTTTTATTTTATTTTTTTTTTATTTTTATTTTATTTTTATTTTATTTTTATTTTATTTTTATTTTATTTTTATTTTATTTTTATTTTATTTTTATTTTATTTTTATTTTATTTTTATTTTATTTTTATTTTATTTTTATTTTATTTTTATTTTATTTTTATTTTATTTTTATTTTATTTTTATTTTATTTTTATTTTATTTTTATTTTATTTTTATTTTATTTTTATTTTATTTTAGTGTTATTTAAAAAATAATTCGCGTCAAAAAAATCTTCCATTTTTTATTAGTCGCGCAATACTATACCAAATTACTGTATACATTCAGTTCCATATCCGCATCGAGTTAATATCAATGATCGATTCAATGTACCTACACTATAAACTCTTTCACGAAATTTCAACTGAGGAAGACTAAAATGAATTCACTACAATTATCGCCGAGCGCGCCTCCGTGACCTTGAGCAAGTAGATACTTGCCGGCTACCTGCCCCGCGCCCCGCATCCCGCACCCTTGGTCAGTTGCTTTACCGCCGCAAACAAGTACCTACCTCGTAAATTCTGCGATGAAAATAACGATACCGAAATCATAACGGTATAAGTATCGCTATATTAAGGTATAAGTACCGTAACGAAAAAATTGCGATATCGTAATTTTATTTCGGTACCGTACCGCAATATTTCAACCGCTATAGCTCTACCTTTAAAACATTGCGGTATCGTAATTCTATACCAGTACCGTAACGCTTCTACCGTAACGAAATCAGTCCCTGCTATAAGTTCTATAAATAAAACTGGGATAGACTGAAATTGATGATTATGAGGAAAACCATGAAATAATCCACAGGACTCCGAAACAAAGAATGGCATTCTAGCTGTATTACTGCTCAGTTTAATTGTCGTAATAATACCATATAATACATACAAGAGCCATTCGAGTCTGCTGTAGTAGCTGGACTGGCTGGGATGTAAACAGCAATTGTCCTCCAGCTCATGAAAGAAATACTGAATAGCTGCGACTTATCTATGACAATTAATACACGCGTATCACTACCATCTTGCCCACAAAGACAAAACGCCAAGACAGCTTGAATTTTGGTATCTCAAAATTAAGATTTTGAATGGAATAGGAGGCCTTTTTATAGATCTTTGCGCAGTTAGACCCCGTGCTCACTTGTCCGATGTTGGGTTCAGATGAATCGGGTGTCGGCGCCTCATACAAAATTGTGTCGTACAAGTGGGAATAGCTTCATATAAAATGTTTTGCAGCTGAACATCCGATTAAAATCCGGGCCCAACGTCCGACAAGTGGAAACCGGGTCTTAGAGGCTACTATACTTACTAACATTTATTTGTGTTGTTCCAGCGCAAGGATGCGTGCGGGGGTGTGGTGCGTCGCGCTTGCGCTGTTGGCGGTTAGCGGCGCCCTCCGGCCAACTCAGGTATGTCCTATCTGTGCTGCTTTAAAGGGCCCCACCAACTATCAGTCCGCTGGATGATATCGGCCCGTCAGTTGTTTGGAACTGTCAAGTTTTTATTCTAACTGACAGGCCGATATCGTCCGGTGGACTGATGGTGGGCCCCTTTAAGAACAGGGGGGTGATTTTTGAGAGTCGAGCACTCGAAAGTGACATTTAAATTATTTAAAACTCCGAATAAAACGATGAAATTATGTTTTAAAAATAAAAGCGATAGAAATGTACAATGATGATTATTTAAACTATTAATTCCATGCGAAAAAATTGGCAACAAACTTTTGTGTGCGATTATTTTCGAGCTTGAATTTTTTGAATTCGAGCGTCCGGCTGTCAAAAATCGGCCCCCTGCTGTACTGAATTCAGCGTATAAATATTCAGCGATAAAAAATTAAACAAACGCCAACAATTATCATTTATTCCTTCTTTTACATAATTTACTTAGAAAAGATTATACATACAAATATTTATTACTAAGCAGATTCGCGAGCTCTCTCCAAACCAATAAAAACGTGTCCATTTAAAATTTGACAGTATTATACATTCTCACTAGCTCAACTGAGTCCATGGTATGTTGAGCACATATTATTTATAAAACTGTCGTAAGACTCTAACATATTAAAAAAAACGCGAGCGGAAGGCCGCTCGTGATAATGATCATCGTAAATTGATCGAAACATGTCGAGCAAAAATCGACCAAACTTACGTGAGTGACCCGTTAGAAATATTTTTAATACACATATTATATTAACGTAGATTGATATTAAACTTTGTAACTCATTATTGTTATACCTAAATGTAGTGAAAGAGAAAAGATCTATCACCCCCAACCATAAATAAGCAAAAGTATCTGCTCATAAATCTTCCTCTGCGTCTACACAATAATTCAAGTATAATAAACACTAGGTACGTATTAAAAACACAAAAGACACTTGCATGCACATACCACGTTGTCAACATAATGGTCAATTACTCGAATTAACAATTATAATTCAAAATATCACGTTCAAACTTGCGTGCGGCGTAAATTGACTTAATTATTTTTAATGTTGTATCTCTTAGTGACATTGTATTGTAAAATGAATCTTAATTCTTACAATTCAAGGTTGCTTTTATCTTGTGTAATTTTCCTAAATACAATGTAAAGAGAGTAACCAATTGCAGTAATGAAGATTAGAATGAACGGCCTATAGAAAGTGGGGTTGTTGCTCTAGCTATTTCTATCGCTTGTCCAGTGCGGCTATTTGATCTTTCGTCACCAGTATATGTGCGTTGACCGTCTCGTATTAATTTAACTGCCTGTAAGATCATGTTATGCTGGTTTTTCTAAGAACTGGGCTGTACGGGAATTCACGGCCTGCATTTAATTAATTTGAAATGGCCGCCACGGATCAAATATGATTAAATCAGTGTTTAGTGTTATGTCATTGCGGAGAGATTGTTACGTATTCTGCGCTAATTTTAATATTGGGTTACGAATTTTACAGTTTAGTGCCAAAATTGGACACGTTTCAAATAAGTTCTTAGGGCAAAAGATTGTAGATTGTAGAGTATGATAGAGAGGGTTTTCGCATAATTTTCCTATGGTACGAAAAATATGGGAAATAAGGCCATTTAAAATTCTCCATTTCACATCTTACTGGTTTAAGCGTATCATTAGTAATGGAAAAAGTTGTCTCATTAAAATTATTCCCTGACAGCTGAAAAAGATACAGGTTGGCAAAGTTGATCGTAATTTTTAGGGTTCCGTACCCGAAGGGTAAAAACGGGACCCTATTACTAAGACTTCGTTGTCCGTCTGTCTGTCTGTCCGTCTATCACCAGGCTGTATCTCATGAACCGTGACAGTTAGACAGTTGAAATTTTCACTGATTTTTTGAGATATTCAGTATTTCTGTTGCCGCTCTATAAACAACAAATAAAAAACATTAAAAATATTTAATGGGGCACCCATACAACAGACATGTTTTTTTGCCGTTTTTTATAGATAATGGTACAGAACCCTTCGTGCGCGAGTCCGACTCGCACTTGGCCGGTTTTTTTCTAATCTGTAAATAGTCTGAAAAGTAGCAGAAAAATAAACACAGACACGTTCAATATATTCCGGTTTTTAATCCGTCTACGGTAACTAGTTGTCTACAATTAGATTAATGGCAATACTTTATGAAACTCATAAATCCAAGTAAACATCATTAACCAATCTGTCCGTAGTCCGTACATTGCAAATGATATGCATGCACGTTTGCTTTCGATTATAGCATGACCGAATGCTCCGAATGCGGCTCGAAAGTATTACTCGTATTGACAGTCGTTACGTTAAAACTGTATTATTGACATTGAAAATATAAGCAAATATAAAAAAATATTATCATACTTCAAGACTATGAATTGCCGTTGCCATATATATCCCCCAAAAACTCCCATTACTTAGTATAACTCACAGATTTCTGAGAGACGATTATTCCTGGATGTGGAGGGAAATTACGGTAATGGATCAAGTGCACTGGGGCATACAATCAATAAGGATTTATAGATGAAGCCTTACCTAGGCCATCCAATTGAAAAAGACTGAATGAAAACAACTGCACAATATCAAGATCACCAGACATAGGGAAGGATGAGGAAAAGACTCGAAAACTAAGAAAAAATAAAATTGTCGGACTCTACACGATCTGTCAGACTCTGGCCGACTTAAACATTTTCTTACTCCCACGCATTCTGTATTTTGAATTATTAAACTAATGTAATACACCTGTAAACATACAAGATAAAATATTCACTAAGCACAAATACAACTCATCAGATCTCAGTGTAAGGTGATTGTAATTATAGCTTAATGCATCATTAACGCTTTTAAGAAGTCAATATCTGGCATTCCTAAAATTAATAGCACCAATCACGGCGCAGGAGCATCTTAAGTGGCCCATTCATGCACTGCGCTATTACTGATTGCGATTCACGGTAATTTGGTTTGACATTACGCTAACTTAAAGAGTAGCCTGCATTTCTGTATTTTACATATATAGAAGTTACGTAGTAGTTTCTTTATATCCCATTTAAAAGGATATTAAAAATTCAGTCGATTTGAGAACCTCTTTTTTGAAGTCGGTTAAAAATACTTATATTCTCTGATAATAAAATAAACTATCCATATCTCACATTTTATTTTTATTTTTTAATAAGTAGGTATCTGACAACTATTCCTATTATATTTTTGTTATTTAGCCGTGAATACGTAAGAACACTTATTTTTGAGTATCTTTGAATAACAGGTAATTGTGCTATTTATTTAATCAATTTAGGGTTTTTTAGGAGGGTTATTGCGGGTTATACATACATACACATACATACAATCACGCCTATATCCCAAAAGGGGTAGGCAGAGATCACGGATTTCCATTTGCTACGATCAATGCAGCAAAACGGCTCTCCGTGAGCCACTTCTCGCCCCCGTGAAGAACGAGACGTGATGGGTGGCGAACCGCATCGCCGCCACGCGGATGACCATTAATTAAATAAATCACCACAGCGTTCTCACAAGCAGTAGGGATCAGAGGTTCCTTTATCCCTTAGTCGCCTCTTATGACACCCGCGGGAAGAGACGGGGTGGCACTAGTCTAAAGCCGGGGCCACGCAGCAACGCGGGTTATAATCATCTAATAACCTAGTTACAATGTTCTTCTTTTTAATAGACTCCACGGGAGACTCGACGGAACTATTCCATATATAATTTTACCCTAGGTTTTTAAGTGTCAGTGAAGATTGGCATTACGAGAGACTCAACCGGAATAATATAGTTTTAAAGAAAGTGTCGTGTCTTATCAAGTGACCTATCATTTTGCCTCGTCTATTCTCTATGGTTCTCAGTAGGTTCCTCTTCTCTCCAACAATTTGCAGCACTTCCTCGTTAGTTTTTTCTCTGTCCAACTTATTCTCTCCATTCTTCTCCACAACCACATCTCAAAAGCCTCCAATCGGTTCCTATCTTTCTGCCGCATTGTCCACGTCTCACACCCATACAAAGCGATGCTCCAGATGTATATCTTAATTAGGCGTACAAACACCTAAACAACAACAGACGTAACAACTAAAAGAAAAAGCAAATGTCGTGTCTTACAGGGACCTAAAAAGCCTAGCGGAGGACCGCGAAAACTGGCGCATACTCCACCGACAAGAGCCATGCTCTTAAATTTTGATGATGAACCGGAATAATTTTGCCCCAGGGGCCCATTTTTCGAATGGTAGAGATAACATTCTTAGTAACCGTCCAAAAACAAGAGTAGATACATTTTTATAACGGTAATTTAGATTTATATGGGTTTTTATGACAACACACTATTAATATGAGTCTGAAGCCGTTTAAGAAATAGGCCCCACTGGCCCAACTCTTATTACTAAAATTCTGCAACATTTGGCATCCTCATCCGTTACAAAACGCATCACCAAGTCAGCGCAGCACCTTAAGCTGGCGTGTAACCGACATACAGTTGGTGTTCCCAATTGGTTTCGCGAGTCGAGTTCTCGAGTCGGCTATAGTACAATCGCCATCAGATATATCGGAGCGGCCAAGGTCACATATCTGAAAAACGCCTCTATTGTCAAGAGGATAAAGTGCATGCTTGACTGTACATTGTTGGAGAGGCTGGAAAACTGCTTAAAGATGGAGAAGTTAGCTCGGATATACGAGCCCATTTTTGGCGTTTTCGGCCGAGGCACTGCTGTTGAGGAAATATACTAAGTACCACATAATTCGTACCACCAAATAATTAAAATGTGTCTCCTTAAATTACGAAAAAATATAGCTACTTATTTCCATAAGTATCGGTCGGAAGCAACTTGCATCCAGCGTCTTCCGGCGACCTTTATAAGGTCGTCTGTCCATCTTGTGAGTGGACGTCCTACGCCGCGCTTGCTAGTCCGTGGTCTCCACTCGAGCACTTTTCGACCCCATCGGCCATCTGCTCTGCGTGCAATGTGGCCTGCCCATTGCCACTTCTTGCTTATGGAGGTCCAAAGGGGAGACCTATGTTCAGCAGTGGACGTCTTATGGCCGAGATGATGATGATGATGATAGCTATTGCGAGCGCCTTGTGCCTTTCTATGCTATATTTGGTGGAATAATAAGTGATTCTCTCTAACCGTTGAAATGCAACAAAAACATTGTTGTAGTGATGTGGTTCAGGTGCTAATGCTTACTTTCCAGCTTGGATTTAGACCATCTTTTGCCACATTTCCAAACCGTGGCGTGAAAACAGCTTATTTTATCCTGGACATTCTACATCTTCATTACCTATTCCTACACGAAGGCCGCAAAAAAATATGACACGCTCTTATTTGCAGTGCCATAAGGGTGTGTCAGATAATTTTGCGGCCTTCGTGTAGGAAGATACTATTGCCGGATACTGTACCGTGTTGCTGTCTCTACCTCTAAGGTCGGCGACCTAAAAATCCGTATATGCTCGTAAATACGAAGTCACTTAAGGTACTTCATTCGTGCGGTTAGGCTCCGGCTGCGTCCTATCTTGCTTTCTAAATTTTACATAAAAAGCTTATTCACTTATTACTGGTGTGGTTAATTCATACGATTCGCTGCTCAAGAGTAATAATAAGTGGAAATTTTATTGTGAATTTACACAGTATTCCCTTTTCATTATCTTGAATATATGCAAGTTCGACTGAATGTTCGAATCGGCCATTCTTAATACGTATGCTATAGGAATAGCAGCTATGATTACCTACTATCGGGGTTCACCTCAATTGGTGTTTAGAGTTTTGAAACTGTGTTTTAATGTCGTTTGGACTAAAACCTAGCTATTGCAGTAAGTAGGTATAACGTAATATGAGAGTTAAAAAAATTGAGAACTGGTACACTTTTCGGTGTCAGAAAGTGATTCTAAAAAGGGAAAAAATATTAAAAATCTCATTTTGTTTTTTAATGGGAATTTGACATAGATTTCCGTGATCTGGTTAGTGGAAGACACACAAGACACAACTATTTCTAATCCCTGCCGTACATTTATCATCCATATCCATAAAGAAAACTGTATCGATGTATCAATTTTTTTATGTTGTTCACTCTGTCCCCTTTGTCCAAGAGACATCTTTAATACTGTTTCATAGACAATTTTCAGTTGTCCGGGGGATGTAACCATAGCGATGAGGTGCATTAAGTTGAATGAGGTAAGTTTACGGCTATTAGCTATCAGAAAAATCTGTATCCTCGAAATAAATTATAACTGATGAATTCTATGGGCTAAATATGAATATGAAATTTGGCTTGTAATCTAAACACTTACCCCCTTATTCAGAAACGTCTCTCTTGCCTTAATTAGTTAATTTATATTTTGTCCTTATCTGTCACTTTGACAGTATTATTTGTTGGAAACAGGTACATACAACATAAATTAACTTATTGATGCCTGAAAGACGTTTATGAACTTATTCATAAACCCCTTAGGGTTTAGTCCTATAGCAGAGTTAACAAAACCACCTGACACGTTAACAAAACCACCTGACACGTAAGGTGTCAGCCATCATAATTAAATACTTACTCGTACAGTCGCCATCAAATATATCGGAGCGGCCACGGCACTCAAAAATATCTGAACATGCACTTTATCGCCTTAACAATATAGGCGTTATTCAGATATTTGTGACCACCTTGGCCGCTCCGATATATCTGATGGCTACTGTACTAGGTACTTTTAACTATAGGGTGCGTTGGGGTAAGATAGAAAGGTACAGACTACTTTTTATCTTACCCCTAAAAAAATACCTTTCTATATTACCCCAACGCACCTTACATATTTTAGGCGCTAAGTCCGTATCGCTATTTTCGACTGATTTATCGTACAAATAAAGCCATTAAAGATTTTATGTTGACACAAACGAAATACCGCCGTGTCGCATTTGACCTATAAGTTGACCTTCGGGGTTTAATTAGCTGGACATATTATCAAGATCCGGTATCAAATGACAGTTGATCTTGATATTTTAGTGTTCTTTTGTTTGTGTTATGAATGTTTTTAAGCGTATAACTACGGGGAAAATAGTGAAATGCTAATAAAGTGGCGTTAAGTAACTTTTAATGTTCTGGAACTAAATCCTCTTTAATGGATCTTTGGTTCTTTTAATGTTCATTTATGTTATGTTTTAATATTCCGGATGTTTCCTGTAATAAGAGCAATAAATTAAAACGTAGATTCTACCCTCCTCAAAAAAAATGTATTTTATAGATTGTCTCTTTTTCATAAAAACTAAATAGTAGTTTCAATGTACGTTAAATTCCGTCTAATTGTCATTGCTTGTCAGTCTTATGTCACCCTGCAGACATAATCAATTCCGGAATACATTGCATGTTCGAATAATCTCTAAAATATCCTACACAACCAAACCATCAAACCATAAGTTTTTTTTTTAAGTTGCTGAACAAACGTTGTCTGGTTTGAGGAGTAGAATCTGGGTAATTTGCAGAAAAAATGTACTTTTACTTTTTTTTATTTGATATCTATTTTGAGTCTTTCGCATGCAGAATCACGAGCTCTATCGAGTCTGATAGAATTAAAAAAATGTCCCAACTGTCCCAAAATTTACATACAAAAAAATTCGTTACGTTCATAAAAAAGGTGTAACGAAACTGAGAAATTATCATTTTCTTTACATTTTTTTATGAACGTAACGAATTTTTTTGTATGTAAATTTTGGGACAGTTGGGAGTTTTTTTTTATTCTATCAGACTCGGTAGAGCTCATGATTCATCTGCATGCGATAGACTCAAAATATATATCAAATAAAAAAAAAGTAAAGGTACATTTTTTCTACAAATTACCCATCTACGTTATAATTTATTGCCCCTATTACAGGAAACACCCGGATTATTATTAAATCATTTCTACCTATACTCTTATCCTCTTCTCCATAAAGTCGTGCCTAGCTCATTTTGAATACCTCACCCTTTTATCTATTTCTGTTACTTAATTTCAAAACCTAGTGCTATAGATACGGCCCAATACGTGATGCTAAGAATTCGGGTAGCTCTATCTACTTTAGTACAGTCAGCGTCAGAGATATGTGACCCCCCTCCAGCAATAGACAAATGTGGTCGCTAGTTCGAACCCCAGCATAAGAATCACACTTTTTGCTTTTTTTTTAACTTTTTTTTATAATCCTAGTTTTAATATTTTTTTACATTACCACAAATATTTATTTTATACGTTTTGTTATTCCTTATTACCTACTCAGTTATTAACTCGGTAACATTAAAATTACTCTTTTAAACAATTTTTAACTAGAACAATAATTTCGTTAACTTCACAAGCGTCCGTGCAGCGTGATGGATAGTGTAACAGACTAGTAAACACTAGGTTCGCGGTTCGAATCTACGTAGAGGATACTTTTTGTATTTTTATACTTCTTCTTTTTTATTAATAATTTATTAACTTCCTATTTAATATAGTAAGTTTAATTAAAATAGAAGTTAAAATCTTTTTTTAAGGACTAATAATGAAAATTCCATAGTCACTAGTAACTTTTTATTAACTAAGTAGGTATTTAAATACTATTATATTAAATATTGTTTACTAACTGAATAATGGGGGTAATATATTATATATATGACAGTAGATATATTATGCGTATTCTGTAAACTGATTGCTATATATTTTACAGCGAAATATTTACTTGTTAAATTATAATGATAATGTGTAGTCAATTATACATCAGTGAAACTTCAAGTTAACAAGTAAAATACCTTTAGATTAACTCTTACTGTTTAAAATTGTGGTATTGGTGGTCTGCATGCTGTTAAACTTTATAAGGCATTACACTTTGGTTGTTTACTTTAGATTATACCTACATTTTACTTCATTGAGTAGAACCATAAAAACAAGTTGGGTCATAACTTTTTTTATAAGCAATACCAAACTACTCGGTTAAAAGTGAAATGTATAGTTTCCCTTTTCTTTGATTATAAATTAATATTCTTATTGCATTTAACACAATTTTTCTGTTTTACTTTAGACAGAGATGGCGGGACACAGCGGTGGGATTTGTGGAAATTGCGGGAAGAGGCTTTTAAGTATAAAATGGGCTATTCAAAAAACAATTTAAAAAATGAGTATAGGTTAGACCGCCCCTCGCCCTACCAGTCTGTATGCCATTATCAATATGCAATACGTAATCTAAACCAGCTATTTAACGTTGCAAAGAGAAACAACATGTTATCAAAGATATCAATAATTCATCTCTTAGCACGTTACCAATGCAATGCAACCTTACCACAATCTTAGTAAGCATAGGGTATTTCTCCACTAATTGGGTCGAATTCAAACAGCTCCCATTAAATGGCTAACAATATGTATGGTTTTTAAGGTAGAAATTAACCAGTTACCACTTGGAAAAGCCTACTTGTCTAAGCACTATCTTGTTATTTGCAAAAAAACAATATAATTTGTTAGACACTACTTATACAATAGCGTCATTATACCTACTCATTATTTTTAAACTTGCATGGAGTAAATATTTGCCCAATAATGGAGAAATACTAACAACACCATTTTTTTCACAATTTTTACTAATAACGTAGATGATAACCTTTTTTATCTTCTACCTGTATTAGCCGGCTTTTCATGCTTGAAACCATGTTTGAACATACATTGATGTTCCTCATCAATTCCCACTTTCTATAAACTTCTTCGTCTAAGTTTTGTCTTGATTTGACTTGTGTAGGGTCCCAAAGCACCATAAATTCTCAATAGAATTGAGGTCAGGGCTTTTAGAAGGCCAATCTAATACAGTGATGTCTGTTTGTAAGGCTAACCACTCTTTCACTATACGGGAACGATGCACTGCACTATTGTCTTGCACCAATGATTTATGTCTTGCACTAAATAAATTTGTCCTTCGGGATAGGCGACGCGAACGGAAGGCAACATGACGTCACGTAACACTTCGAGGTATCCCTCGCTGTTCATTCGGCCTCCAACTTCAACGAGCTGCTCGGGCCCCATAGATGACATCCAGCCCCAATACGCTAAAAAAAAATCTCATGAGAATACCATAACTTGAAAAACGTAAAACTGAAATCACAGCTTATTTTAAAGTGCAGGTAATGAAAATTGTATACTAAATATAATTTACTCACCTAATGATATCCTTCCGCTTGTTCTAAGGTCTAGCATATTTTTGGGCTCAAATCGCTCTCCACTTCTGCGCCACAATATTTTTCTTCCATCTTTGTCTGACTTAAAATATTTCTCGTCAGTAAATACGATATAACGATTCTCACCCATCTGCGAATCGTATTTCTCTGCAAGTAAAAATACGTATTAAATTTGCTCGTTTATGATAAAACTTAAAAAAATCAAATAGCTTTAAAAATAAACATGGCTCTAAGAATATATCTACTACTTCACATAAAAAAAGCTGCCGATTAAAAGACTTTTCCGTTAAATATATTTTTCTATCTTATCCCATATATAGGTATAGGTAAACACACGACAGTAAATCCTCACAACAAAATCTGGTGGCTTAACTTATTGATAACATTTTACTGTTTTTACTAAAAAATAAATGTCCCAATGGAGTCACAGGTTACAAACTTACCATTATATTCAGTACTCGTGGTATTTGTTTAATACTTTTGTTCTCTTCCCAAAGAACCACAATTTTATCGAACCATATTGTCATTGAAACACAAAAAAACGGACGGGGGCAGTTATTCGATTGCTTGAAATGCAAAAGGATTTAAGAAGTCGAGAGATCGTAATTGCGTTGCGACACAGGTATGATTCGCACACGCAAATTATGACTTACCCTCAAACAAATATTCTCCACGAAATAACTAGACGCATTTACTCCAGTAAATTAAACCTTAAAATGTAATTGGTAAAAGTCGTTGTTAGTAGTCTGTGGAAATAAAATGAGGGTAGGAAAATATTGATAAACCAAAGACATTACTAATATGATCCAAGACAAGCTTGCAAAACAGGGACGGGTATAGATATAATAGTTCGAACAGAATATCTATGTTAAGGGACCTCGATGTCGATGGTGCTTACGCCATTATCAGCGATGCTCCAATGAAAATGCAACGCTGCGCAACCCGATGCGGCGTAAGCGCCATTGACAATAAAGTCCATTTTTATAGATTTTGTTATAGTTCTCTATTGCCGGTCGGCCTGCTAACAACTGATTCATATTTTTGTTGTGTAGTCCAAGTGTTACGATAGCCCAGCGGAAAAAAGCCGGACTAATGTATGAGTGAAGCGAATGAGTGTGAGCCGAGGCCCCAGGATCGATCCCAGCTTAGCTGACAAGCACATTTGAGATATTTCATTTTTGAAAGAATTAAATGACAGTGTGGTAAATGCCGATTCTCGTGTCGAACGAGAGTTCCAGTTTTACACCTAGGGGGGTCACATATCTCTGACGCTGACTGTACTTACTTACTTATTTGGCGCAAAGACCCAAAATGAGTCCTGGCCTCCGACACAAGAGCACGCCAATTTGCTCGGTCCTGCGCTATTTCGTCTCCGCTGGCTCGGCCACCTCGAGAGGATGGGAGAAGATCGCTCAGTAAAAAGAGCATATTTGGGTCGACCGACTGGACGCCGTCCTGTCGGTCGTCCTAAGTATCGCTGGGCAGACAGGGTAGGAGCTTCATGAGCTCGGTGCCGGTGATCTACTATAGTAGGCGAAATTTATTTCTCTTATAAATCAATATCTTGTCTATTAGTTACTGTATATTTTGTATATACGAACCTAGATAAATACTCGTAGGTAAACCATTCTAATAGAGCTCGGAGGAATCTTCATTTCGACTTTCCACGCATAGTCGTAGTTAACTAATGGACACATTTAACAAAGCATTTCTCTTTAAAGCATCATTCTACACATCTTTGAAGTTGAAAGTTTTAGAAATTCTAGGTGGGTATAGTATATTACACAAATACTTTCGATGTAACTTTATACCAGATAATTCAGGGTGCGGCGTCTGTCCGCATGTCACCAACTTAACAAGGCCCCTGAGTGTGCATAGAGTACAGTTTTAGTCAACCATTGGGCCAAACAGATGTTCAAAAGGTGCAAAGAGAAAAGTTGAATTGAAAATTATAGTAATTTTAAACAAAAAAAGAACGGACTTCACTTAGGATCCGCTATTCCAAGAGGAAGTGGCCGAGTTGCTGTGAAATCACTATAGGTGTGCCTATAATAGTTGAAGAGTTCTCTCGATTTCTCCAGGATCCCATAATCAGATCCCGACTTGGTAACAATGGGACCATCTAGGGGTTATACCTGTTCGATTAAAAGAAAATTTGAAAATCGGTTCACGATTCACGGAGATATGGAGTAACATACATACAAAAAAAATTATAAAAAAAAAATCTGTCGAATTGAGAACCTCCTCCTTTTTTGAAGTCGGTTAAAAAGAAGACTTATGCCTACTAGTACTAGTTTTATTGTAGAATGAGATGGAGAAATGCTATTGCTAAGATTGCTTTATTAGGTATGTACTTATTACTTAGGTGCTATAACGCCTTCTGCTGTTCAAAACATTGGCAAATTATTCCAAAGAGTTTCCGTGGGTGGTCCAAAACTAATTGGCGTATTTTAGTCATCTAAAAATACATTATAAATACTAAAGTTTCTATGTTTAGATATTTATTTTTGTTCTTCATTGACTTAAAAAAGGCGCAAACGCAATTAATTTCTATGAAAGGGTATAGCCGGGTTAGTATGGCACAACTGCCCTTAGCGAAAAAAGGCCCGCACTCAGCACAATAAGTCGCGTTCCAAATTCAAAATGCATTGGGATTGTTGGGAATACAACTTCACAGTGTAATACGTAGAAGTTATCTTGTTTGAAAATAATGTATGGGATGTTACAAATTCGATTTTTTTACATCGTTAATCCCGATTTTAGTTATTAAAAAATAATTATGTTAAAGATTATTAAATTCTACATAAAATATATAAATTAGGTAATTGTCGCAATCTCGTACCTATATTTATTTATTTTTTGAATATTGTTATCTAAAATTTTTTTCTTTTTATTTTCTAAAAAATATTATTTTATTTTTTCTAAAAAGCGACCTTAATTTTGCTTACAACATATCCAAATTACAAAGAAATCGGATCAGTACTTTAGCTAAAATAAAATAAAATATATATTTCAATTTATGCGTTTTTTTTTGTAACCTGAAGGATTTGAGGCTTAATTTTTGGTGAAAGCACTACATATGTAAAGGTTAATAATCCACTAAAAGGAAATTCTTTTTTTCGCTAAGGGCAGTTGTGCCATACTAACCCGGCTATACCCTTTAGAACACAGGTAAATTAGGTATAACCTGGAACACCCTCCCCCCCTCCCCCCTCTATATGATCCCGTAACTCAGTTCCGAAAAGGAGGATAAAGAATCGGTCTTTTGCCAATTTCACAATTTCTACGATGTAGAAGTCGCGGGAATAAGCTTTAGATACATTTTAGTGCAGTACCTATACCTACCCAAGCTCTATCGTTTATTATAATTTTTTGGTACCGTTTCTCTTCCTTTTGTATATGGCGTGCTAATGTCGGTTAATTTAATGCGTTAAAGTAGATAAACGTTTAGTATATTATTTTCGGTACCGTTATTTTTTTGGTACCGTTTTTCTTCCTTTTTTATATGGTGTGCTAATGTCAAGTAATTTAAAGTGTTAATACAATAGACGTCTAAAATATTATTTTCGGTACCATTAGTTAAATTAAACGTGTTAAAAGCAAGTTAAATTGTTTTCCTGCAGTAGGTACTTATATTTATCTACGCTCAATAGGTGCGTATCTTAGTCGGTCAACGCATGAACTATACATGTGTTATTACAAAAGTTACGTGCCGGTACGTTACGACGTAACCGTAACAGCGGATCGAGAACAGTCAGTAACTCGGAACGAATGCTGTTGCAAACGCTTCTGTGTCAATGGCAAACGGGCTTTTTACACGATTTTACATGGTTTTTGATCGTTTTTACAATCAGGTTTATAATTCATGACCAAAAAACTAACCTCACTCAGGGGGCGATATTTGGCAGCCGAACGCTCGAATTCAAAAAAATTAAGCTCGAAAATAATCGCACACAAAAGTTAGTCTCCAATTTTTTTGCATGGAATTAATAGTTTAAATCCTCATGATTTAAAAATTTCCATTACTGTTATTTTTAAAGCATAACTTCATAGTTTTATTTAGAGTTTTAAATGTCACTTTCGAGTGCTCGAATCTCAAAAATCACCCCTCAATCGTTGTCCTCTCGTAACTATCCACTATCAAGTGAATCTTTCTTTATATTAAAAGGTCGGTAATGCGCATGTGACACCTCTGACGTTGCAGGCGTCCGTAGGCTACGATAGCTTCCTAATATCAGGTGGGCCTTATTTAAAAGGACTTTTTACCCCAACCTACCTAGAGATCACGCTAAGCTTTCATTCATACTAATCCTTACGCCACGAACTAATGGCGCTTTGTCACTTCCAAGTCTGTGCAGATATGACTATGTGATTTTCGATCATTTCTAGGTAGTCAATAAAAAAAATCACTTCGAATAGAATATTTCTTGCATGATGGTGTTTGCATTGTTCTCGAGTATAGATAGGAGCAGGGGTAGATACCGGTATAGCAAAAAATCGAAAAAGCACTTTGCAATCGGAATATGCACCCGATATTTAAAATATATTTTAGGTAAAATAAATCGTCAAAAAATTAAAAACAAAATCATTAACAAGCGAGATACCGAAATTGAATACCGTTGATATTTGTATGAAAATAATACCGGTATACTATCCCTGATTGGGAGTGAGTGATAAAGACGCCAGCTTTACATTCAGTCACGTAGTCAAGAATAAAATAAAATTATTGGAAGTTTAGTAATTTAATATTATAGAATGTTCCATGCCTATGCGACACGTAGCTAACGAAAGTTAAATTAATGGTATTATTTTGTTACTTAGCTGACATGACGATTTTTTATTATTAAAAAAAGTTCAGTCGAATTGAGAACCTCTTACTTTTTTGAAGTCGGTTAACGTAAGTAGCACGTCACAGGCCTTCCTAAAAATGTATAATTTTAGTAACATTTGTTTAATTGAAATCGAACCAAAGTTGAGTCGGCAAAATATGAAATGGCACTTCAAAATCAGTACGTAATAGACTAAACAGCTATGAGTATTGTTTTTATATTGCTTGTTTAAATAAATAAAATCTATCTATCTAGATACATATAATAAAGCTGAAGAGGGTCGAAAGTCTGTACATGGAAGATATTCGAAAAAAAGTTGGCTGGGGATACTTAGAATCGATAACAGAACAAGTTCCAACAGTTTTTATAATTTTTGTCTGTTTGTCTGTTTATCTGTTTATTTGACCGCGCATCACGTGAAAACGGCTGAACGGATTTTGATGAAATTTTGTATAGAGGTAGTTTGAGTCCCGAGAAAGGACATAGAATAGTTTTTATCCCGAAAATCAACCCTGGTAGGAGTGAAAATGGAGTTGAAAGTTTGTATGGAGAATTTTTAACCGCTGAACCGATTCAGATGAAAATTAGTATGGAGATAATTTGAGTCCCGGGAAACGACACAGGATAGTTTTCATCCCGAAAATCAACTCTTTAGGGGGTAAAAAGTTGAAAGTTTGTATGGGGAATCAATAACCGTTGAACGCTGGAGATTTGAGCTCTGGGGAAGGATATAGAATAGTTGATATCCAGAATTCATTAATTAACGGGGGATTACTAATTCCACGCAGACGAAGGCGCGGGCAAAAGCTAGTCACTTAATATTAGCGTAATGGATTATTGAAGCCATGATACATTACACAAACTGAATTGCATAATCTATAATTTCGAACCAGACCTAACCAATACCTATCGCAACTCTAAAAGTCAAAAGTAAGAGTACCTAACAATGCAGATTTTATCTCGTTCACACGCGGTCACAGAAATATTATATCCTTTCATTTTTAAATGCAACACTTCGTTGCTTCAATAAAATGAAAGTTAAATTCCTTTGCCGATTCTCAGAGACATTTGAGATTCATAATGACAATGTAACCAATTTAACGAGAGCTCGTGTGATATAAGTACAATATTTTGGTACCCGCCACGCCATGCCGATGGGACTTCCTGAAGATCTGATCACCCTTAGCGACGAAGCCATCAAGTGGCTGACTGGGGGCCAATTTTTGACTTTCGAGCGCCCGAAATCAAAAAGTTTAAGCTCGAAAATAATCGCACACAAAAGCTTACCGCCACATTTTTCGCATGAAATTAATAGTTTAAATACTCATGATTTTAAATTCCTATCGCTGTTATTTTTAAAACATAATTTCATCCTTTTATTCTGAGTTGTAAATGTCACTTTCGAGTACTCGAATCTCAAAAATCACCCCCCTGGTCTTAATAGCTAGGGATACACGCACAGATGTGCCCGCCGGATTTGTCCGACGGATATGCCTGGCGGACAAATCCGTTCGTGAATCCCTAGCTAATCTTTACGTATAGTTGTTTTTGTTTCAGGGGGGTGATTTTTGAGATTCGTGCGCTTAAACCTGACATTTAAAACTCTTAACAAAACGAAGAAATGATGTTTTAAAAATAACAGACATAGCAATATAAAATCATGATTATTTATACTATTAATTTCATGCGTCAATAATGGTAAAAAACTTTTGTGTGCGATTATATTCGAGCTTAAATTATTTGAATTCGACCGCTCGAAAGTAAAAATCGGCCCCCTGTTTATAATATATCCCATACGATTAAATAAATAATAAATAATATTTTGGTACTAAGCTTGTATGCAAAAAAACCTGAACTATTTTAGATACATGCGGGGATCCAGGATTTCAATTTCGGGAGGCAATTTCCTTCACAAAAATTTGTGGTCTGCTATGGGCTTGCAGTCTATGTGTGTAAGGCTTGTTAGATACGATTTTTAAAAGTAATATAAACTTAATATTTATCTAAGCCTCTGAAAAGTAGGTTAAAGCCAATAAAAGTACTGGCGTCTAAGTTCATTAACGATACGGACCTGGTCTGATTTAAATACTCAGCTATTATTGGTCTAAGCTAAGGTACTAGTATGAATTAAATTAGACCTTGAGGCGGGCTACTGTTGGCAGTTTATCTAATTGCTTGAAATAGCATTTACTTAGTCATTTTAGGAACTTGTTTGATTTATTTTAGATAAGTTATTTTATGATACTACGTCAGATTGTATGACATGATTACTTGTGTATCGGACAATATTTTTTAGGAAATCTCTAAAGGATTGACTTCCCCATAGAAATGTGATCGGCCAAATTTTTGAAACAGTCAATTTTTTTCCGCGTTTATGAAGTTGGTATGGGTTGATGTAGGAGCGCTGGCGGACTGGTAGTAAAACGTAAGAATTTCAATCTGAAGGTCTCGGGTTCAAACCCCGGCTAGTACCTACCACTGAATTTTTCGGAACTTATGTATGAAATATCATCTGGTATTTACTAGTAGCTTTTTGGTGAAGGAAAACATCGTAAGGCAACCGGAACTTATCCCAACAAAGCCTAGCTTCCCCTCTGGGTGGGAAGGTCAGTTGGCAGTCGCTTTCGTAAAAACTAGTGCCTACGTCAATTCCTCTGATTAAGTCGCCGAGCGGACCCTAAGTTCAATTGAGCCAGGGCAAAACCAGGATAAGCGCTAGGAGGATGATGATATTTGAGCTGGTCCGATACTAAAAGTTGTTCTCTAGGTATGTAACTATGTATTCAGTGTGTATTTTTTCAATGACTTTTTGTGGGTTCTTTTTAGCATTCCACAGCCAAAATGGCGTAAACGAAACTTTACGTGGCTAAAATTTATTTCGTAGTGTTTTACACTGAAAAAATAATTTCTAATTGTCACTTTTCAATAAAATTAACTGTTTTGTACAATATCAACAAATGTTTGAAAAACAGTAAAATACAAAACTATAAAAATTACTGATTGAATATTATTTATTTTTATTTATTTAATGTTTATTGCACAATAAAAGAAAGTACAAATGGCGGACTTAATGCCTTAAGGCATTCTCTACCAGTTCTACCATTGGGCCAAACAGAAACTAATGATTGGTGCAGTATTATAAGAGCGGAGATGACGTAAAAAAACAAATCACATTAATATACCTAATAATGATTATTAATACACGTACATAAATACTCAATACTATAAACATACATATATAATTACATGCATATTACTAATTATTGAAAAACCTGCATTGATCGTTACGCTCCCCTGGAACTGTTTAAAACAGTAGACGTTAAGGCCGTTCTTCGATTCGGACAAGCCACGCCCATCCGTTAGAGATACGTTTATGGCTCCCGTGCACGAAAGAAAGAGATGCAGCGCTCTTAAGGATCAGACTTTTACACCAAACTACGATAAATAAGCGAATCTATAAAGTTTTGTCTAATTTTGTTTCTGTGACTTTTTAGATAAACCAGAATACCATATGTTTTACTTGGTTATATTGCTTAATCTCTTATAGTTTACGTAAGCTAAGAAAAATAAGGGGAAAAAGGACACAACTTCGGATTTTTTTCAGCAATCGTGTTTCGGCTTGTGCCAAAAACAAGAGTATATAGTCTAATAATATACATTCGAAAATAAATTCAATCCCTTTTCCCGTTTAGTCACTAAGTAGAGCGTTTGAAAAAACCTATAATTTTTCAAAGTAGCCCCTTAATGGTTCATCAGTGGTATTCACCGCTTATTTTTCTCAGTATACTGTTTAAAATATGTGACTGATACTGCTACATGCTTAATTAGATGCATTTCTTTAGTAGCCAGACCAGTCTCGTTAACTTTCCCGTCATCGCCATGATATGAATTAATATCACGGCCATTTCACTATCGCTATCACTCGGATGATTCAATAATATAGACTGCTGTTTGCAAACTTTAGGTAAATGTGTAATAGTGTTACTAGGTCAATATTATTACCATTGATAATTAGCTTTAGATTATTATAAAATAAATAACATCATTAAATCTCAAAATAGGGATCCTGCCTTTTCGCCGAATAACGTTTCCCAAACTGTTTCATTTGCCAACTGTGTCATTTGGCATACCTCATTTTTTTCTGAAATTGTAAACTTTTCAGGGTCTGTTTTATAATCATCGTGAAGAACCATATAGGTTAGGTTACGTTTGTTTTATAACAATCCTAAAATTCTTGTCGTTTCAGAAAAAAAATGCAGTATGCCAACTGTGAAAAACTATAAGACTGAGTATTTATTTAGATCCCTAAATAAATGTAGGCATAAATATATTGTATCCCTATATAAATATAAATCTGGATAATACCAAAAACAGAAAAATAACCTGGTACTCCGTCATAATAAAGGTTTTATTTTCATAAAAGACATTCGTAAAAGACAAGGTTTAAACGGCCTCCATAGCCTAGTTGGTAGTGACCCTGCCTACGAAGCTGGAGGTCCCGGGTTCGAATCCTGGTAAGGGCATTTATTTGTGTGCTAATCTCAAATATTTGTTCCTGAGTTATGGATGTTTTCTATGTATATAAGTATGTATTTATATATCTAAGTATGTATATAGTCGCCTAGCACCCATAGTACAAGCTTTGCTTAGTTTGGGGTTAGGTTGATTTGTATAAGATTGTCCCCAAATATTTATTTATTTATTTATTTAAGGTGAGATGAAGATACGTGTAAGTATCCAATTTTTACATTCTAAGACTGCGTATCCACCTGAGATGAGCAAGGATGCGTTGGAAGGAATGTGTGTTTTAAGAACCAGTCCTACAGCTGCGCTGTGCGAAGAGAAACAAATGTAGTGATTCTAGCGATCTAGCGATAGCGAATGTAGTGATAGCGATAGCGATCAACATTCTGCGAATGATAGCGGACAGACTGCCCCTACATGTCGTACTGCGAGGGACTTCATGCCCCTATCAGTGTTGTCCTTTTTAAAAATTATAAGGCTTATTTGAGTGTATTAACCCCTTAGCATGTAAGTCTTACTAATGTGATATGTGTCAATGGTTACACGAAATAAAAATATTCATTCATTTATTCATTCATTCATTGGTTTAAAAACACATTCCTCGCGACGCGACGCATCCTCGCTCATCTCTGATGGAAACGCAGCGTAATAGTCCCATTGTGATAATTACCCATGGTTAATGGGTAATATGATAAGGACAATTTACTCGACTATAGATAAATAAGTAAGCTTACATATTTATCTACGGCTCGATATAAAATTAAAAATAAAATCAAATACGTTTTTATTACACACATAAAGTTCCAAAAAATCTTTGGTTTTGCTCTTAGGTAGGCTCTTTGATCTGATCCCGTTAACCCCATATTATACAGCCTTGGCCAGAAGTGTTGAGCATAGGTATTTTTTGTTTACAATTTTGATGTTAAGCATTATTTCCCTATCCTAACAATGTACGGTAACGGTAAATGTTATATTTTATTTATAAATATAGAAAACTTCACTTAATAACACTTTCAAGGTACTTAAAAAATATGAAAACAGAAGGTACCAAAAATTTAAATTTTAGTCGGTGCGACATATTGCAAATATTCTATGCAGTTACTACTAACTTCAACAAAACATGCCTATTAGTTTAAATTAATTGACAAAATAACTTAAACAAAGATGGAAACGATGGACTAAACTTTCCAGTTTTGTATGAAAATCGCATTGGTGCTCAACACTTCTGGCCAAGGCTGTAGCTTAAGCGGTCTTTAATATTATTTTATCTTTATCATGAATTAAACAAGTTCGCTTTTCACTATCGCTATCACTGGACTGGATCCGCTGACCGCTTGATTTGTGACGTCACAATGACGTAGTTAATTGCCGAGTGAAAGTATTACCGTTTTCGTTGGCATCCAGTAATGCTACTGTTTGGAGTTGAAGGGACATTAAAACAACGTAACTATTTTAAATTATAATAACAGGTCTTTGTGAAATGCCGATGGAGAAAAATGGCCGGTTAGATACCAAAGAAAACGGTTTTTCGTAGTGGTATGTTACTCGATTGTTCGTGCGCGTTTGAGTTACCGCTGTTCTTTAAGATAATTTAAAAATATCGGGTTATATGTGTTTTTTCTTGGAAAAACCATAAGTATAACCCAATATTTTTAAATGTATTGTGGTCTTTATGTACAATCGACATCAGATATATAGATATATAGAGCGGCCACGGTACTCAAAAATATCTGAACTAGCACCTTATCGCCTTGACAATAAAGGCGTTGTTCAGATATTTATGGCCACCTTCGCCGCTCCGATATATTTGATGGCGACTGTACTTATATTAATAAACTAGAGGGAATGAATAAAACTATTAAGGTGATACCTGACTGAGGTTGTGCTCAGCAGATTTAAATTTTCTCGAAACATACTTGGAATACGAGTTTGATACTTTCAGGAATGATTAATGACTATATGACCGAGGGATTTGTAGGATGAAAACACGATTGGCTACAATTTCCTCGATAGTTTTATTTTTCAAAGTCAGGTCTTCTTTTACCTTAAAACTGATTTATTGCTCAAATTATAAAGAATATAAGGATAAAATTGGAGTATGTTAAAGCCATTACCTAGTTCTAGGGAATTGTAGGATGAAAATTTAATTCGTTGTTTACTTTTACAAGGAGATGGCATAAAGTGAAATGACGCTTACGACATTTCATAAACGCGCTTCCAGACTAGCTCGCGCTCCTTCCCGGCGACACGAATTACCTTAGCGCTATCCTTTACTACATTTGATCAGTCTGTCAGCGGCCACTGCCAACAACGGGTTCGTGTTTGTCGGCGTCAGCGCTTTTTTGTACGAAAATAAGGTGCCTTTAATTATTTTTTAGTTTTATTACACTCTATTTGTAGATCTGGTTACAAAAATGTTTTTTGCGTTCATCGAGCTTGTACCTCCATACAAAAATACTCGTGTAATATTTATTTTAGTTATTGACTAGTCGTTTCAACAACAGAGTAAACATCAGTAAGTTCACTTCCACTATACTTGCGCACACGGCGAGACACGCCAGTTTTGTAGGTACTAATCAAATATAAATGCGAATAAACAACTATAAGATACTTAAGTACATGTGTCACTATTTTGGCAAAGGTACCATTTGGCGGTCAGTGCTTACGTCGTATATCTTGTACCGATTTAATATTGTATTCAAGCAATAATGCAATGAATGCGTAATAAGCGCCGACCGCCTAATGGTACAGTCGACGTCAAAAATATGTTTACACTTTTGAACTTTATTACAAAGGAGTAAGGTGCAAAAGTGTAAACATATCTTTGACGTCGACTGTACCTTTGCCAAAATAATGTCAGAAATACAAGATGATTATTTGCGTAATGGTCTGGACAACTTTTTTGACGCGAGTTAAGTTTCTATAGGTAAGTAGGTACAATTATACCTAACAAGCTGTCACGCTTGCACACCATAGCCGCAGGCGGTTCTCTTCCTCTATCTACCCACTAGTTAAGTAGTTACTCAAAGCAAGTAGGTAGGTATCTCTAGTTGAAACTCGTATTTGCCCAGACACAGACAACACGCAACGCGACTAATTTTAAAATACGTTCCAGTCAGTGATCGGAATAGGTAGCGTATATTATTTACCTAAACTTTGGGGTCGTCCAGAAATCATGTGATCGTATTTGGCCTATTTTTGACCACCATCTAGAATTGAAACCCGATACTTGAGGATATTTAGGGCCTCTTATTACGAATCTGAAGTAAATAAATTAAAAATCGGGCGCGATCTTGAGTTTGTTAATTTTTGATCCGATCATGTTGAAAATCGATCTCTAAGGATCCGCCAGGCCCCTTAATATGAATCTGAAGTAAAATTGCAAAAATGGGCGCCATCTTGATTTTCTTCACTTTTGATCCGATCGATTTGAAACTCGATGTCTGAGGATCTATAATAGGCCTCTTAATACGAAACGAAGTTTCGTATTAAAGGGCCTGGCGGATCCTCAGATATCGATTTATAACTTGATCTGATCAAAAATAAAGATATTCAAGATTCTCAGATATCGAGTTTAAAACCGATCAGGCAAAAAATCAATAAAATGAAGAAAAGGGGCCCTAAAGATCCTCAGATATCAAGTTCCAACAAGAACGGATCGAAAAGAAATAAATTAAAGATGGCTGCCAGTTTTTTCAGATTCGTATTACGGGGCCTGGCGAATCCTCAGATATTGGATTCAAGCTTGATCGCATCAAGAATAAATACATTTAAAATGGCGCCTATTTTCATATTTTGACTTCTGTTTCGTATCAAGGGGCCTTATAGATCCTCAGATATGGAGTTTCAAACCGATCGGATAAAAATAATAATATTTAAAAGCCTCCTAGCCCAGTTGGTAGTGACCCTGCCTACGAAGCAGGAGATCCCGGGTTCGAATCCTGTTAAGGGCATTTATTTGTGTGTTTATCACGAATATTTGTTCCTGAGTAATGGGTGTTTTCAACTGTTTTCTATGTATCTAAGTATACAGGGTGCTCGCGAGGAAACCGCATAATTTTGCCAGCGTATTTCTGAGGTCATAAGAAGTAATAAATGTTATGTGAACTTATGTCGAATTCAGCAAAAAAAAATTTTTTTGTGCTTTTTTTTCGATTTTTGAATGCTTTTGAACATAAAAAAAATATGTTATTGGTAAAACTATTGACTAAAATAAATTGGTGCATTTTTATCCGTAAAAAATGGTTTACGCAAACTATTCTTTGGCATTTTGATATCTGACAATATGAATGTCTAGACCCCATAAAGAGAGAAATATCCATCAAAAAAAATTTTTTGCACTGGGTTACAATAAAAAATGTTTTTTTATTTAGTTGGTAATAACTCTGAAACTAGGCGAATTCCAGAAACGTTTGTACGACATTTAAGTCTCCAATTACGATCAAGAATACACTGTTAAAAATGTTAAAATCTCTCGCAATCCTCACGAGCACCGTGTATATTTATCTATATAAGTAGGTATATCGTCGCCTAGTACCTATAGTACAAGCTTAGCTTAGTTTGGGACTAGGTTGATTTGTGTAAGATTATCCCCAAATATTTATTTAATTAAATGAAAAAAAAGCAAGATGGCCATTTTTGCAATTTTGACTTCAGTCTTATATTGAAAGTCCTTTAAGATCCTCCGATATCGATTTTCATCACGAACAGATCGAAAATAATGAAACTTAAGATGGCGGCTAGTTTTTGCAATTTTGACTTTAGATTCGTAAGGGGCCTTAAATAAAGATCGTCTGCTATCGAGTTTCAAATTGATCGGATAAAAAATGAAGAAAATCAAGATGGCGCCCATTTTTTGAAATTTTGACTTCAGATTCATATTAAGGGGCCTGGCAGATCCTTAGATATCGATTTTCAACATGATCGGATAAATAAACAAATTTAAGATGGCGCCCAATTTCTGGAATTTTTACTTCAGATTCGTAATAAAGGTCCCTAAATATCCTTAGATGTCGAATTTCAAACCGATCGGATAACAAATGAAAAAATTCAAGATGGCGTTCAGTTTTGTATTGAGAGGCCTTTAGATTCTCGGATATCGATTTTCAACACGAACGGATGAAAAACAAAGAAATGATAGATGGTGGTCTATAATAGGCTTACGATCACATGATTTCTGGACGGCCCCAAAATGTATGAATAGGTAAATAATATACGCTACCTATTCCGATCACTGGCTGTCTAGTGCCTACCATCTTAGAACATAATTATTTTAAAATTAGTCGCGTTGCGTGTTGTCTGTCTCTGGGCAAAGGCGAGTTTTAACTAGAGATACCTACTTGCTTTGAGTAACTAGTGGGTAGATAGATAAAGGGAGAGAACCGCATGCGGCGACGGTGTGCAAGCTATGCCAAGCCAATGTCCATTACTTAACTCTCAAATTATGTGTATCTCTGCTACAACCCCAGCAAATTTCATGAAGATCAGAAAAATGGTACTAAAGTCATCGTCGAGCAAACTTTCAAAATCAAAAAGCCATCGAAATGCCGAGACGTCCCAGTGTAAGTAGCTAGAAGTGGTTTGTAAGAACTCGCTTCGCTTGCGATCCGCTCGTTCGATTAGTACTATTTCTGACATTATTTTGGCAAAGGTACCATTTGGCGGTCGGCGCTTACGCATTCATTGCATATTACTTGAATAGTACTAACAGTCGCCATCAAATATATGAAATCGGCCAAGGTGGTCACTAATATCTGAACAAGACCTCAAAATTAAAGGCGATAAAGTACATGTTCGGATATAAAGTATAGTTATATTGCATAAAATCGGTTGAGCCGTTTTTGAATTCTAACTCAAAAACTCATGTTAAAAGGACTTAAGTGCCGCAAAATATCATATATAAAACGACCTTTTGATTGGGTGTTTCGTGAGTTTTGTGACGGACCGGTTATTATGGAACCTTTATTTACATTGAGCATGGCTCGACATGTTATGATTATAAAATGTGCTCATTTGTACCTTTCACTTAGGAGGTACAGTCGCCATCAAATGTATACAAGCGGCCAGTGTACTCAAAAATATTTGTACATGCACTTTATCGCCTTGACAATACAAGCGTTGCACATATATTTCTGACCACCTTGGCTGCTCCCATATAATATATCTGATGTCGACTGTACGTAATTTACAATAAAAAGTAACATCGTTCACAAAAACTAAATCAAATTCAGTTTAAAAATTACCGTCTCGCAAAGCAGATTCTCCTACTGCAAAAAATATCGAGATGTAATTTGTTCCGAGTGAACTTTCTGCGAACCTCTATCTGAGCGAAGTGCGTAGTGACCGAGTTCGCAAGGAGGTGGGGCTACGCGATGATTGCTCCGCCCAAATCGAGGTACATGTTCTTTTGAGTCCTCGTCTTAAAACTAAATCTTAATAAAAAAAATAAACACATACTTACCTAAAACCGCCCCACCAAACCACGATCTTTCGGCAAAGTGCCCATCATCACACAGGCAGCGTTCCCGCGCTGAATCGCTATGGTGTGTAATGCGCGAGAAAGCTGCGCGCGCGAGGGTCTCCCGTTGCCTCCCTCAGTCGTTTGAGATGAAGGGAGAACGAATGATATCGTATTGCTAGGTGTTTTAATTAATCATTAAATTGTATATTAGCGAACGCACCGAAAACTAACTGAAAAATACCGGCACTTTTAGATAGCAAATACCGGTTAACAAGCTCTGTCTTTCAAGCATATTTAGTTGAAAGCCAAAAGCGACTGAACTTAATTTCAAGAATTAGTTTATATTTTGTCAGACATTGATAATCAAAGTATAGTAAAGCTTTCAATTATTTCATTCTTCTCGGGTTCGAGGTCTAGGGTTAGAGAACCGGTGTAGTTTTTTTTCTCTTTAACTTTTACTTTGTTAAACTATCTGACGTGTAAATGTGCCCTTGTGACCTACTTACTGAATAAATGTTTAAGTTCAAAACATAGTTATTTTCACTTGGCGTACCTACTATTTTCCGGTCCCATGCGTGTTCCATAAGAACAAACACACAACATAAAAACCCTTTTACCGCCATTACTATTCACACATCGTTTAAACATATTAAGCAAACAAACAAGTGAAAGAAACAGGTCGCCCGTGTCATATTGTTCTATAATTTCCTTCATTCGAAATGTCGTAAGTGATCACAGACATATATCTGAGAGGGTATTCGGATTTCGGATGCACCACAAATACCACAATACGAACCTTTATCGCTTACGCTCCGTGAGTTCTTACAAACAACTCCAGACCGAACTGTCACCTGGCTACTGGGACGTCTCGGCATTTGGATGGCTTTTTGATTTCGATAGTTTGTCCGACGATAACTTTAGTAAAGATTTTCTGATCTTTTTGAAATTTTTTGGGGCTGTAGCAGAGATACATAAAATTTGTAAGTTCGTATATGGGCAGGATCGATCAAATTGTTATGGAGCTAGAAGGACAAAAAAAAATCCTCCTAGGGTCTTGTTATATTGGTCAACTCCTCTACAAATAAATCGCGAGTTCTCAGTTCGAGGCGGACTACTAGTATAATTTTCAATTTTTCACGGCAGTTGTGAAATTATTTTATTTGTATGATTGTAGTAAAATAGCCTACTTGTATGTGGCAACACATGTAGGCAAAGAATCAAATTTAGTGACGATAACTCGATTTCCACAATTGAAAGCAGAGGGCGCCACCAAAAGAAAGAACAAAGACTTGCTCTGTTAGTGACGCCATCTTGCAATAACTTGAATTTTGGGGGAGCGTAGGTACACGGAAAAAAAAGCTTCCAGGATATTCTCAATCTAAGACATTATTATATTATGTTGAAAATGTTTCCTCGTGACAAGCATTTATTTCCTTTAACTTAAATAAATCAAAGTTTTAAATATAACGAAGCAAATATATTCTTACAGTTTTTCTAGTTTTCTTTTACCTAAGATAATACTTGTTTGATTAAAGTACAATCTCTCTTATTTACTCAATTTACTCTTGAAACAATACATTTTTGTATTTTTATTTTAAGAAAACGTGGTTTTATTCAGCGAAGAATCATATTTTTAGTAAAGGAAATAAATACTTGTCACGAGGAAATATTTTCAAGAAAATAATAATGTCTTGGATTGAGAATGTCCCGGAAGCTTTTTTTTCCGTGTAAGGTATGTTCGCCCAATAAGGACCGGTTCCTAATAAGAGCCACCATTTCAAAAATCCCGCTCCTGATACTAAATTGAAATCAAGTCTCGCGCCGATGCTCCTCATTAACCAATTATTGAAGTGCATTGGCATTACTTGGGTTTTACGCCGCCATTCTGTCAGTATGCCTGTCGATGTAGTTCACGTCACGACGCGTAGGTCGTTTTGTATAATTTGTTGGTGTTATTCGATTCATTCAAGGGGTTCTGATTCGTTTTCGCAAGAACTTAACACATGAAAAGGAAAAAGTAACATTTAGGCGTGGATTGTGAAGATAAGGTTATTGAAAGAACTATTTTTTTTGTCAAATTAGATTGGTTTGCTCCGGGATGGCGAAGTGCCTAACAAGGACCACCTCCTTGTCGCCAAATAAGGACCAGGCCTTTTTAATATCATGTTTAAAGACTTAATAAGGACCAAGGGCTAATGACTGAAAATGTTCATAATTATGTTGTTTTATGCTTAAAATAGTTTCACTTAGTAAATATAAATACAATACAAAACTGTGTTTTATTAAAATACATAAATCAAGTCAATTATTCTGCGTTTAAGTTTCTGTAGACTTTTTAAGGACCAACAGTACAATTCATGTGAATTTTTAGATTAATCCATCGGGAATGACAAAAACAATTGTTACAATTAACAAAAAATATTAAATAAAAAAAAAATGTAGTTTCGGAATTATCTACGGAACAGGAATGACCCTTATTGAGAACACCCATTCCTAATAAGGTCCATTTACAAGTTTTTTTTAAACAGTGTTTGTCATTAATTTACTTCGGATTCGTGATTTTTACTTAATGTTTGTACTTCTAATATAGGCAATTTGTACATTTCAAATGTTTTTTAAGTTAAAATACTTCTTAAATCAGATTTATAAAGATTTACAATAACCTGGTCCTTATTAGGCGAACTTACCTGAGTGTAAAAATATTGTGAGCCCTTGTTTTATTAATTAATGCTCGCATTGAAGATTTGCATTAGGTAAACTAATCGTGTACCTCCTATATGTCTGTGCAAAGCAAATGCCCTCCCACATACGTCCTTTTAAACTATAACCGTATAAAGCGCGCGCGCACAAGTTGAATACTAAGCGATGATCGTCGCTTTCGCGCGCTACAATGCGATTAACATCTTACATAGGACAATAGATCATACATACAAATTCCTGTTCATACATGCAATTGTATGACCCTAATCCGAGGTCATTTAATTACTAGGACAATCAGGGTTGAGCTTAATACTGTGAATTAACTAAGCTATTATAAATAAATGCTTAAACAAGTTTTTGACAAAAAAAAAGAATAATTACCATCTTATCATCTCACAATGAGGTATCTTGTTTAACTCTTTGTGTCTCTTGAACGTCGGTTATTTAATTCTAATAATACCGTAGATAATGCCTAAATAAATAAATAAGTACTTCTGTAGCTAGAGTTTGTACAACACAAATACAAACTTTGCGATCTACAAACACTGTAAAATTCGCTTCGACTTTTCGTTATCGTTCGGGATAAAAATTAAAAATAGCTAAACCCTGAGGTCTAAATGGTCCTAAAGTGTTTACATTTTAATTGAATTAACGTTTCAATGTTCTTTACAAATACTTATTTTTTTCACTAGTCCATTTTAGTGTCCCACTGCTGGACAAAGCTGCAAAGGCCTCTTCTCTTCTCCGCCATTTGGTTCGGTTCAGTACTTTCACACCATCTACCGGACTTTATTGTTACATTCAAAAAATATCTTCCCACTTCTTTTTTCCCTCGCTTTTATGAATCAGGATACCTATTTACAATTATTGATAGATAAATACCCTTACTTATACAACTAATACTGATAGAAATAAAAGTCAAAAGTTAGACTTGTAATTGTACCTATATACACGAGCTGATGAATTGTGATGTCCACATCCGTACATCCTATCACCTAAATAATGTGACATATTGGGTCACAATCAAATTATATAAAACGAATTCACTAAGCACTATCCTGACCTTAGTAGTAAAGTCATTTTATTTTCACTAGTATGGGAAAAATGACAAATTTGGAAATAATTCATAATAGCAGAAGTATTTAGTTGTATGGCATAAAAGTCATGTTAATCATTGCGTAGACAGAAAATCCTACAAAAAATTGACCTTGAAAAAATCCTCATTTAATTAATTTCTAAAAAATCGCCTATTTAAATATATCAATATTTTATTATTTATTATTGTTCCTTAAGACACGTTATTTATGGATGACGGAAAATGAGACAAAAAAAAGAAACCCTTCATATATATTTTGATGAATATTTACTTCCCGATGGAAAGTTTGTAGGATTTTTCGTTCAGTCATCTTAGAATGACATTTTAAAACTATATAAACAAAAAAATTGCTATTATAAATTAATGTTTGAAAAAAACGTATCTTTACTGGGCTCTAGTTAGAACTTATCATCTTAGCACTATAGCTTATTTATAAATCGTCAGTCAGAAGTATTTGGACGATGGTACCTCCTATTTTCTTACACTTACAAGATAATGATGACAGACATTCTAAAATAGTTCTTATTGGATTGAACTAAGATGCAGTGAAATATTTTAATGATAAAAATATGATAGTAATTTGTAATATTGAAGTGAATGGCTGGATGGTGGTTGGGATATGTTGCCGTGTCAGACGTTTTTGAGGTTAGGAAACCAAATTATATGACAGTCCTCATCGGTACCATTAGGCTGCCGGCGCTTACAATATTGAATCAAAACAATTTTTTTGTGATAATATATATGAAGCATTATAAATATAAATAAATAAATAAATAAGTTAAGTTCCTTACTAAAATTGATGTAAGTTTTTAAATTATTTTAACTAACCCGATATGGATATTATCTGAAATAAAAATATTTGGATTTGATTTTTTGATTATGTACATGTACCTAATCGGCATAATTTTAAAATGTAGCATCAATTTAATACCATTCACCATCAAGAATAACTCCTGTTTAGGGAATGCAAACCGGTTATTTTTTGTATGAAAATAACCGGTTATTAACCGGTTAACCGGTTATTTTCATACAAAAAATAACTGGTTTGCATTCCCTACTCCTGTTCAATATCAAATTAAAATCAAATAACCAATTATATTGTTAAATAAGCAACAAGATATATTTAAAAATATACTAAAATAAATATTGTACGACAATCCTACACAAATTAAACTAGCCTGGTCCCACAATACCTAAGCTCAATAAGGTTTGTGTTATAAAAATATATTCGCTACAAACGGTTTTTATAACCAAATTACTCGTAAAATGATTACTTTACGGAGTATATAGTTAAGTGGTCTGTAAACCATTTTAGACTGATACATAGACGTTAGTTAAAGTTTGTCCATTACATATCTTATCTAGGCCGGTGCAGTCACGAACACAAGTGCTCCGATCCACTCTTACGCAACTCTAGGTCGAATCGTCGATTTGCTGAGTGCTACTGATGAGTTAAAAAATACATTCACGTCAATCAAATTTTTATCAAATTAAATAAATTGTATTTTATGTTTTTCTTTATTAATGTTATGTTGCATTATTAGGTAATTACTTACTTATATAATTCGATGGCGATTTAAGGCGATGAATGCTTCGGGTCGGTTGTGGTACTAATTTCTAAGAGTGATTTTTCTGCGTGTTTGTTTAAATGTCTTTATAATATGTGGTACCTACATTATTTTTATTATTGTTTTGTACCGAACCAAATATAAGCTCGATATGTTTACTGATTCATATACAGCCTTGGCCAGAAGTATTGAGCATAGGTGTTTTTTTGTTTACAATTTTGATGTTAAGCATTATTTCCCTATCCTAACAATGTACGGTAACGGTAAATGCTATATTTTATTTATAAATATAGAAAACTTCACTTAATAATACTTTCAAGGTACTTAAAAAATATGAAAACAGAAGGTACCAAAAATGTTAATTTTAGTCGGTGCGACATATTGCAATATTCTATGCAGTTACTACTATTTAACTTCAACAAAACATGCCTATTAGTTTAAATTAATTGACAAAATAACTTAAACAAAGATGGAAACGATGGACTAAACTTTCCAGTTTTGTATGAAAATCGCATTGGTGCTCAACACTTCTGGCCAAGGCTGTAGTAACACTTTTTACTTAATTGATTAGCTAGGGATACACGCACAGATGTGCCCGCCGGATTTGTCCGACGGATGTGCCCGTTCAGATGTGTCCGCAGACAAATCCATGTCCAATTGGCGCCATACACGCACGGATTTGTCCGCCGGGCACATCCTTGGATATCCTTAGATATGTATTAGGATATTACTGATTAACTGATTTACTTAATTCGTAAATTAAGTAGTCGTCTACGCCGATTCATGGGATTCGGTTGTCAAGCGGACCCCAAGCCACGACAAACGCTAGGAGGAAGAAGAAGTCAATTAAGTAGTCGTATTATCATGTGACCTACCATTACCATGACATCATAACTACTAAAGCAAAGAGGTTGATAAAGCAATTTCGTATCAATTTCAGTTGGTAATTTTAAGCTACATTTTTAAAAGACTGAGGATAGGTTGTGTAATTTTTTTGCCATTAGGAATCCACCACAATCGTATTTCATCACTATAATAAATCCACCTTATTTACAAATCATTAAGAACTATTTCTGCATGTCGCTCCGAATGTCTTTGATACAATGCAGATGTGCATTAGTTTTACATAATTGTGACCTATTAAGTCATCTTCAGTGAGAGGATGGCCGGATATGGTCACCACGATTTATCGGTTCGTGTGGTTACACTTATGTGTCATTCACCTTTGTTATTTTTTATCGATATTCAATTCAATATGTAAGTAACTGACCTGGTTGCTTATACAGTCGTAATCAGATATATCGGACCGGCCAAAACGGTACCTACTCAAAAATATCTGACCATGCACTTTATCGCCTTGACAATAACGCGTTGTTCAGATATTTGTGACCACCTTGACCGTTCCGATATATTTGACGGTGACTGTACATACAGTAATGGACATTAAGTGTTGAGGTTGAGACATTAACCTACAGTTCTTAGCTATTTTATTTTCTTTAATATCATTATCTACTTACTCTATGAAATGATAAAAATTAAACCCTACTAAATGGCTCAACCATCAAAGTCCTTGATCGTACCTGCTTACAGTCTACACTCGTATAGTCATTAGCAAAAGTTGCTATGCGAGTGAGGTGTTCAAAATTACCTTGACACGACTTTATTACGCAGAGAATAAAAACGTGTGAACATCAATTTGAACACCTCTCTCGCTTAGCAACCTCTGCTGTTGACTGTACCTGATTACGAGCTCCTTTATTTAAAGTTAAATAAAATGGTTTTAACGGAATATCCGTACCTACATCTGAACTGATTGAAAACAGACAGAACTTAATAGTATTTTATCCAATAGTGACATAATCAAGAGCTTTTCAGTCGAGTACCGCGTTTAGGCCACGAAGCTTGCTGAGTTTAAGAAAGCTTAATTATGTCACTATTGCGTTTAAGACTTACTTTTTCTACGAAACACGAGTATTAAGTAAGAATTGATTTTCTTTCATTCTTTCTAAATTTTTCCCAATCAAACGTCAAACACTATTTTCAAACCGGAAGTAATTGTATCTGGGCCTATTCGGTGTTATAGTCACTACCGAAAAGAGATATACATATGATTGTGTGCGTAGTAGAAAGAGATGGATAGAATAAACTGTGTCCAAGCGTACTTCCAAGATGTCGTTGTAGTTGTGATTGGTCTTTTTATAATCCAATCACAAGGTAGAAGCAAGTTTAAGTAAAAGAAAATTTGACAGATTAAGTACGTTCGGAAATTATAAATTTGAGTCTGTCCGAAAAGAAAAGTGTCGTATAATGTATGAGCTACCATGTAAACCATGACACTATTCTTTCCGGACAAACTCTACACATTTTACCGAGATGTGAATGACATTCTCTTTTTAAAATTATTTTAGTTTAGTGGCGGGTTGTTTAATAAATCTATTTAATGATCCCGGAAGTGTCATAGACTATCCAACATTTAAAAGTGTAAGGTTTAAGTCTGGTCTATAAAGTTCATTACACAGATTAAAGTCGAGGAGTAGAAAAATTAACTAAACAAGTCTTGTAAGACGTTTATGAATAAGAGAGAGAGTTAACATATGGTCATAATATTGGTCATTTTAAATAACTCAGTGGTATTACAATACCGCAGCGCTCTCTTTGCGTAATATTAACCTACTAATGTAACCTCTCCACTCGCCCAGACGTCTGCCAGACTGTGAAATAATTTAAACAATGATGTAGACAAATCATGACTCAATTAGTTTTGTACTAAGCAGAATCGTTTGCTAATAAAACTACAATTTGTAATAGAGAAACCCCTAATACTCGTATGAAGGATATTGGCTGCATAGAGGCTATTCATAAATTACGTCATTTCAAAATAGGGGGGGAAGTCTGGACATCGGATGATGGTAGCATAACGTAGGAGGAAACGGCGCCATTTTAAGCATAATATTTGAATGTCTTTAGGAGGGGGGGGGGTCAAAAATCGTCAAAAATAGATGACGTAATTTATGGGCAGCCCCATACGCGGAAGTCTTGGTTACTCAGTTGTTCGACTCGCAGGTCAGTGTTTTCTTTTAAATCATAAATTATTTCTCACTTTACCGTTTTACTAATTAGGTACATTTTGAGATATGGCAAGGGCAGTAATTGTCAGGAAGTACCGATATTAGAAGTTCTAACTAAGAAACAGAAATAGCTAGAACATTACAAATATTTTGATTTGCTTAGACTGGTCACAGTAATCATCTGGCACACCATTATCAATAGTAGAAGTAAAATGCTTGCCTTTTTAGTGATGATGGACTGATGGTACAGTCCCCATAGGATATATCGGAGCGGCCGAGGTTGTCACAAATATCTGAACAACGCCTGTATTTTCAAAACGATAATGTGCAATTTCAGATTATTTTGAGTACCTTGGCCGCTCCGATATATTTGATGGCGACTGCACTAGCGTAAGAAAAATCTATGTTTCTCTCTGTATATGCTCTAAATGACAAACTCCCTAACTAAACTATATTTTCTTATTCAGTCGAGAAACTAAATGGTATAACACAGGATTCAAACACACGACCTCCAGTTGGAAAGTCTCTCGTATAAAATTTGTTACCACAAAATCGCCTTGCATAATATTAACCTACTATTGTAACCTCCCGTCTGCCTGTCTGGCTGTCTGATTAAGATGTAATGCACCGATACGTGTCAGACATATCATGACTAATTGACGTTATTATTCTACATTGACATAGTTATCCCGTGAAAGTGCCGGTCAATCACATCGCTGATTGTGTGACCTTTGAAAGCCCAATCCTCCCAAACTGTTGTAGAATAGTGAATTCAAATAATGCATTACAAAACTAATTCATCATTTTTATTTTTTAAACGTCCATGCAAGGTTAAAAGTGGGTTTACTAGGAAACAGCAATGTTTTTTTTTCAGTGCACGCAGTTTAGCTTTATGGTTTTCACTTCTTGAACTAAATAAAAAACAGAAATCGCTCGCTGCCACTCCAAAAACACCTTAGTGGTTTCACTAAATAACTAGTTCAGTCATTATATCCAAAAAACCTACCCGTGAATAATTAGTTCTTGGATTTTATTTTCGTAGGTCCCTCGGGGACGTCACTGGGAGTGTAAATTCAATAATTTAAAACAAAAAAAGAGCCCACTTCACTTAGGATCCGCTATTCCAAGAGGAAGTGGCCGAGTTGCTGTAAAAAATAGTGAAATCACTATAGGTGTGCCTATAATAGTTGAAGAGTTCCCTCGATTTCTCCAGGATCCCATGATCAGACCCTGACTTGGTGACAATGGGACCATCTAGGGGTTATACCTGTTCGATGATAGTTTTTAGAATATACGCAGGAGCCTGATTCAGTCTACTTTTTAACCGACTTCAAAAAAGGAGGAGGTTCTCAATTTGACTGAATTTTTTTTTAAATCATTATTATGTTTTTTTTTGTATGTATGTTACTCCATATCTCCGTGAATCGTGAACCGATTTTCAAATATTTTTTTTAATCGAACAGGTATAAGCCCTAGATGGTCCCGTTGTCACCAAGTCAGGGTTTGATGATGGGATCCTGGAGAAATCGAGGGAACTCTTCAACTATTATAGGCACACCTATAGTGATTTCACTATTTTTTACAGCAACTTGGCCACTTCCTCTTGGAATAGCGGATCCTAAGTGAAGTCGGCTCTTTTTTGTTTTAAATTATTGAATTTACACTCCCAGTGACACCCCCCCCCCCCCCGAGGGATCTACGAAACAAAAATCCAAGAACTAATTACTCACGGGTCAAAATCTATAATAACTGAACTAAACATCTGCCATACCTATCATACAAATTCGTAGGTGTTACAAAAAGGTCTCATGTTATTTATTATTCTCATATAAAAACACCAAATATATCATCATATCTTATATTAAATCAACAATTAGCGAATTCGGCGCTCTTTTGACCTTACCGTTGCGCAAGAGTGGTTCGCAGCACTTGTCTTCGTGACTGCACCGGCCTAGATATTAATGGACGTTTAGTTACATGTAGGTATCATCAATGTAAGGCACCTAATGATTGGTAAATTAAAAATGCTTTCGTTATTGCTGCGAGCATTTTATGATACGGTATTAAATTAAACAGTCCACGATTTATAAAAGCATACGCCATGGTCTAACTTGACTCAGTAAATCAAGACCCATATGAAAACCGCTTTTAGACCTTCTAATAGCTACACAATTTAATGTTAAAACCCTGATTATTATGCTTTAACTAAATTTTCATCTTCTAAATAACTGTACAAAACTTATTACGGGGGCGAGAAGTGGCTCACGGAGAGCCGTTTTGCTGCATTGATCGTAGCAAATGGAAATCCGTGATCTCTGCCTACTCCTTTTGGGATATGATTGTATGTATGTATGTACTCACTTTTGTTATTTTCCTGGCGTTTCGAGCGTGTCGTAACGCTCGTGGTCGCAGGCAGCCTGCCAAAATAAAGAGTCAAAATCATGTGAGTTTAAATCAGTTGTACTAAACTTATTAAGAAGTTCCCCAAAACAATTAACTGGCTAAAACTCGCCAAGCGATCGATCGGTGCTAAACCCAATAATCGTATCTTTTGTCCATGAATCAGTTGCTCAATTTGTCGCAAAACATGGCGGGAATCAATCAAGTTATTACCCATAAACTTACCCAAGTGTTGCTTCAGAGGAAATTGGTTCAATAAATACTTCCATTTGGAATCGAGGACGAGATGTAATAATATTTAACAAAAAACTAACTTTACAACACAGATTAAGCTGCCATAATATTGTAATCTTCATTGGCGATCCTCTCCAACAAATAGGGTTTTCCAAGAGCAAATGCATGAGTTACTTAAAAAAACTAAATTATTGGTGTACTTAACCCACCTACATGTACAGTTTTTTCATTAACTTACCATATTGAAATAGGCGACTGATTATCTGAGTCAAACAACTGTATCTATGCGACCAACTCTGAAAACCCAAAAAAAATTAGATAACGTCGAGTCTCATCGGCCGAATTATATGAAACAGTACCTAAAAAAATAATTGTGGCATGATATGGTTATTTATTAAATAAACATCCTGTATTTGAAGAGGTCCCTCGAATTGTCCAGGATAATCCTGACATCACATGACATTAAGACCTTGCTGTAAGGTATGCCCCTTCAAACAAATACATTCTCCGAATCCGTCCATCTGTCTTTGGGTAACCGATGAACATAACATACACACAATAATTTTAAACAAAAAAAGAACAGACTTCACTTAGGCTCCGCTTTTCCAAGAGGAAATGCCCGAGTTGCTGTAAAAAATACTAAAATCACTATAGGTGTGCCTATAATAGTTGAAGAGTTCCCTCGATTTCTCCAGGATCACATCATCAGATCCTGACTTGATGACTATGGAATGGAACCAACTGTCAAGTAAATCCTTTCAAACAATAAACATTCCAAATCGGTCCAGCCGTCTTCGAACAATCGGTGAACATACATGAAAAAACAAAGATCCCGACGAATTGAGAACCTCCTCCTTCGAAATCTTGAAGTCGGTTGACAAGCATAAATATCCCGACAAATTTAGAACGAGCAGTTCAAAATTTTGTACCTATTCAATGTTAGGCAGCTACCTTAAGTAGGTAGTGAAAGGAATGCAATAAAAATGTATCAGATGTTGATGATAACCGACATAATGGTGTTGCGAAACCGTTATCTAGCTCCGTGATAGCAATAATAGACATTTTGTTAACGAGATCTCGGCACGGAGATTAATTTAATAGGAACAGAGGTTTGACAGAAAAAAGCAACAGTTTGTTTCGGAGATACAACCATAAATTATAGGTGGTTAATTCTTACGTAAAGCTCCAGACTGTGTGCTAACAATCAATTGTGTTAACAAATTCAAAAAAAAAATCAAAATGTATTTATTTCATATTATATTGGATTTACAATGGCAATACAGTGATCCCCACACTAGGCTGAGCCTGTGACGTGGGGATCTTAAAGAAATACATGAACATTAAATCTAAACTTAAAACTAAGAATTTTGATTAAATGACCGAGAAACTATCTACTTAAGTACAAAAAGTCGGTTAAAATGGTCTTAGTAAGTTATAAGTAAGCGGTGTTTAAGTAAAGTTAAGTATGTGTGTTTTTAATGTGTGTATGTATGTATGAATTAGTTATGTGTGTGTGAATGCCTACGAAATAAAAGTGTGAAAGACAACATTTGATCATTTTAAAATTATAATTAAAATCATCATTTTTATCATTTAGCTCATATTTAGGTAGTCTTACTCCCTTACTAAGTATATTATTCTCAATTGTGATGAAATTAGTAGAAGCGCATTTTTATTTTAACTTGATACAGCCATCCGCTTTTATTTATGGGAAAAAGTAAGCACTAACACTACCATCTCACTTGATTTGATTGTTTTGAATCCAGTTATTCCGTATATAAACATATTTTGTGCCTGATCTACGAATGTTTTTTTGAGTATTTTATGATTTTTTTTGGATAATTTCCTCACCTAAATAGTGCTTACAAATCCGAAATATGACTTGTAAGATACCAAGTGAAAAAACATGCATTTTCATATCAAATTTGGATATTTGGACCTACCTAAGTTCATGTTATTACATGTCACTACCATCTCACTTGATGTTTTGAATCCAGTTATTCCGTATATAAAGATATTTTGTGCCTAATCTACGAATGTTTTTTTGAGTATTTTATGATTTTTTTGGATAATTTCCCATTGAGTTATAATATAATAGAGGCGCAGACACAAACAAGATTTTCCGAAAATATAGCACAAAAAAATGTGTAGCCGGCCAGTGCGAATTATTTAACATCGTTAAGGTTGTATTACAAATTAGAAGAAAGATATGATAAAATGTCACCTGTCATTCATCTGGCGTTCAAAAATCACATGGCACATAAGAGCAATGGAGTCGCTCTTGGATCAATTACTTTATTATGTATACTTAATTTGTTTATTATGTATACTTAATTGTGACCCCCTAACCTTTTTAATTCTTTTTGGGGTTCTGTAGACAACTAGGGACATAGTTCCAACAGGTTGAGTTTAAAACCGTTTTTGGTGTATTGTGTATTGTGACGGGCCGGCAAATACGGAACCCAACATTGAGGAGGGCCCGACATGCTCTCGGACGGATTTTCTACCTAAGTTTGTGAGGCGAATGTTAAAAGTTGTAGGCAAACGTCAGGTACCCAGATCGGTTGCCTGATTCGACTCCAGAATGGAATGAAAACTGCACACGGTCGGTTATGTTTACTTGTTTGCGTTCTGACCTAACGTATTCCTGACGGTGTAAACCGTACGGGCACAATGGGTGGCGGGTGAGGGTTATTGAGTTTTTCGGCCGCCGAGCGAGCAGAAAGGGAAGCAGGCATGCGGCCCATGCGGGGGCGAAGTACATGCTCAAGACAAATTTAGACACAAAAGAAACACAATAGCTCGGTAAACATAGTATTTCATGCTTTCTTTTTAAATCTTTAATTCAAAAATTGACAGATCACACTTTGAAATAATGAAAAAATAATAAACGAAAATATTTACATAATTGCTTTCTTGGGATTAGATATGAGGATATTACGGTATCATTTGAGGTATATTTTACAAAAACCGGCTAAAGTTCGTGTCGGACCACGCATAACAGAGAGTTATTTAAAAAAATCACAAGTTATATCACAAGGTCGTATCTGCTGTACGTAGTTTTTTTGAGATCACTCAAAAACTCCTTAACCGATAATGTTCAAATAATTTTTTTAGCAATTTCACTAGTGGCGCCTTGTGTTAAAATACACCTTGTGTTAAAATGTTATAAGGATACGTCTCAAAATGTCTGTGGCATACTTACGGAAGGACGGACGGACGGACAGACGGACATGACGAAACTATAAGGGTTCCGTTTTTGCCAATTTAGCCACGGAACCATAAAAAATGATTCAACATTATAAAATATAATATAATAATAAAATTTACTAAATAAGTTTTAATAATTTTCTGAGTTTCGTAATTTAAAAAAAACAACAACTACTCCACTAGCCTTATGCCTCAATGCTGTCAGTTCGGTTTAAATTTACGAAACCTTTACTTCCTATCGCCGATTGTGCCTATAGTTCGTTGACCTTCATGCTGTAGCAATTAAGCTTAATCCCTAGTCTCACTTACACTGGTAATATTTTAACGAAACGTGTGTTAGTCCTTTGTAAATATACTCGTCGGAACGATCGGGCTTCGCTCGGCTCGGGCTCGGCTCTCTTCGGCAAAATTGGTTGCGTTGCACCAGCTTTTACTGTGCCACATTTGGAGTGCTGATTTCTTATCTAGTATATATAAAATCATTGTAATTTCCTCACCTAAATTGTGCTTATGCTTACAAATCCGAAATATGACTTGTAAGATACCAAGTGAAAAAACATGCATTTTCATATCAAATTTGGATATTTGGATGTACCTAAGCTCAATGTTATTTCGACCATAAAGCTAAGCTTTAATATAAAATTAGAAACCCAAATTATAGATTTAATATTCGATCACAAACTAAAATGACTTGTCATTCACCGTAACAAATGTGCAACCATGATCAGATGTATACAACTTTAAATATGCAGTTGGGTTTAGTGCCACTATGTAAATGCATTTTCTTCAAAAGATCTTATATTTATTTTTTAGCATTGTTGTATAATCACCTTTATTTTTTACAGCAGAATAATGCTTTTCAACTGTTTATAAAATAATACAAAGTTACAAAAGTAACATTTGACTCAGCTGTTACTTTATTTTAGTACATGTCATGTGAAACTTTGACTTTTCCAGCGGCATGTGTAAGTTGGTTATCTTGTACGTGCTTTTCGCTTGGCCGAGCAGACGAATGATTATAAAAGTTATGCTGTCATTGGATTTTTCTAAAACGTCTATGCGGAATTATAAAGAGTGGGTTTTTTATTGCACTTGAATTAATAATCTTAATATGTATACGATTAGGTATTATTAGACTTGCAATGCTATAATTGCAGTAATAAAAAGTGCATTCGATTGCTGACTTGACATTAAAATATCTACTAAATCACTTTCAAGGTGCCACTTTATTACATAAGCTTTATTTTCATCCGGAGGTCGTAATTACAACTTTTAAAATCTGAATTGACATTAAGTCAACGTTATTGTCAATTTATCAATAAAGATACGCGCACGGATCTGCCCGCATCTGCCTGATCTGGCGCAAATTGGACATGAATTTGTCTGAATATGGACGGACGGATCATACATGGACGGATCTGTCCGCTAGGCATATCCGCCAGTCAAACCCGCCGGGCAGATCTGTGCGTGTATCCCTAGCAATAAATATATTAAAACTTAGAATTTTCATTTTTTTTAATTCTTGCTGCTGTAAGGTCACTGAGATAATATTTTCTAATCTAACCTAATCCCTTATCAAAAAGCGAATTTTTAACGGAATTGCCAAAGCAATTTCGAACAGCTGACAGGCTATGGTGCGTGACGCACATGGTCGTGATCGTGACGCAACGATCCGATCGACTTGCCTGACCGGGGCACGGGGCGTCATTGTTGACTCGACAATTGTTAACTTGCACTTGTCACCTTACTCACTGTCTCATATTTGGAAATAACCACGTGTTTAGATTATTTTTACGAGTTTTTATCTATTTTAGGTGATCTATTTAATGGGATGCTCAGTATCGTATTTTGATCAGAAAAAAGTATAACTCTTTTTATTGATTGAGGGTTGTACTATTTGTATGATCTGATCACCTGTAGGTATGCTAAATACAACACAGAAAGTTCATGTGATGACTTGTGAAATAACCCATATCTCTTTTCATGGGACGTATTTACAACAATATTCATTAGCATTAAACACCATCTCCTATGTTTGATGATTTAACAATAGTTAAATCATCAAACATAATTTAAATTAACTCAATAGAGTTACTTATTTAAGAAAAATAAGAGTCAGTGTCATTATTTACAAACTTAACAATACTTGTCCAACTACAAAGAACTCCGTGCGTCACAAGTTCTTAAAAAGCTCATTCCTCGTACACATTATAAACCACTTATTTACGTACAAAACAAGGGATTTTAAACCTTAAGTATATAAACGTAACGCTTATTAAGCTGGGGTAATTAATTGGGCGTTTATTAGATAGGAGACAGGCGGCGGTGTTATTTCGATTGCTACAGTCCACACGCGAGTCAATGACTCGGCGGTATCGATTTATGAGTCAAATTATAAATTAGGAGAAACAATAGTTTTTACAAGACTTTACACTTTATAGACTTCTGAGTCTTTTGAAACGGTTTGGATTTTTTTTTTATAACAAAAAATCCTAGTCCAAATGGCATTCACTGTAATTGAAACGTACCTTAAGCAAAGATATGAAGTACGCAAAATAAAATGATAAATCCCATCGATTGCTGCAAGTGTATACCTATAGTATCCACAGAATTAAGTGGCGACTGAGGTCATAAAACTTCTCTTTCACACTTGACCGGCCACTGCAGACAGCATTTTGAACTCAGTTGCCAATTAATTCTGCGGATACAGTTCGCTCTCTATCGCACCTGTTTGTCCTGCTCCTTGTTGTAGAATCGCGAGTCATAAAAAGGTTGTTATTATAATATAGCCCTATAGAGAATATCTGTACCTTATAAATTGCTTCCCTCTTTGTAAGTTCCAGCAGGTTCTGTTACATAAAAGTTGCGCAATAACTTTTTCATCTCAGCAGTTGGAACAAGCCTACTTTCCTCACTCCAGGGAGTGAAATTTTGTTTCTAGAAGCATCTCGTCATAATGATGATGACTTTCATTCAGGAATGTAAATAAAAGTGTTTTTTTAACTTTAATATGTTCTCACTACCGAGGTGAAAAGTTGTATGTGTCACACAAGAGGAAAGTTTTTTTTACATCTCGTGTTCTTGAGATCCCTCGCTACGCTCAAGATTCAAACTTAGAATCACTCGCTTCGCTCGTGATTCAATCATAGGATCTTTCGCTTACCCGAGACTCAAAATCAACACTCGCAAGAAAAACCAACTTTCCGCTCTTGTTGCACAAAAACTATTTCCTGTCATGCCGTGATTTGTTATGACTATAGAGGCCATGTTACACTGGCACCTAAAAAATCGGCTAGCTTGCTCTCGTATAGCCAATAGTAGCCACGGCTGGTTTGTCGTTCGCCTTGTACCTGAAGTGGTTTATTGATATCTTTGTGTCGCATGCTCTGATTTTTGCTTGGCGTTAACTTGTCAACTAAGTATGTATTGAGACTGACGAGAAACCTACCTTTTGCGAAGTTATATTATATTATTTAGTATTACTTTACACAGGGTATAGCTTAGGATCCAGGGAAGTGTTTTAATTCAGTAATTTAAAAAACACATACGTACTCGTATAGATGAAATAAGACCTATCCATTAAAATTAAATGCTAAGTTCGATCGACCAAGAAACTCAGAACGTATGGTTGAAGAGCAACTGAAAAAAGTTAGAAATTTAATAACTTTTTTGGAATCTCTTCAAATATTTTCGGAAACGTAAATTCTAAATTGTTTTTTTTGTCCACAGGTAACAAAATCAAAGTGTAAACCATCTAAAATTCCAACTCAAGATACCTAAAAGTAGTAAGTATAAAGTAGTAAGAGTTTTGTGGCGGAATCTGCACTTTCCTGGTGGCTGACCATCCTAACAACCAGGGCGTTTCAGATTGCAATAAAAACTCGACATATTGCAATTTGCGATTTCATAAAACGTGAAGTAAGGAACAGATAACTACATTACTTATATTGAAGAGTTCATTGTTACATCGAATTGAAAAAGACGAAGATCTTTTTATTAAACTCAAAGACAATCACGAGTCAACCTGTATAGAAATGTATATAGGGCCACAGTTTTATTTTATTTTATTTATTTAAGAATCACCAACGATTATAACATTCCGGTAGAGTACTAAACACAAATCCAGAAATCATGCAAAGACGCATAGCCACTTATAGGTGACCAGTGGACCACTGTTTACACTTTTTTCCTTATGCTAGACTCCCTTACCTATCACGTATAGTTTTAATTAAGTTATTATCGTCTCGTCTTAATAGTTAGCGACTAACTTATGTTGTACTTACTTGGCTCTGCCGTATTGTTTAATCCGGTTAAGGATTCAGTAGTTCACCCCGACTTTATTAACCGCAATGTTAATAGTTCTTGGTATTTGTGACATAATGTTTGACATTCTTCTTTATTTTATTTTGTAATATCTATGACTGACATTGTTAATTATGAATAATCTGTTTAGAATTTGTAGCTATAAGGAAACATTTACACGCTTGCTTGCAAGCAAAATACAATGTACGAACTGTATATATAAGAACTTAACCACTGTATTTTGGCAAATAAAATTGATTGGTTAAATACCATTTCTCCATTACATAAACTGGTAAATGCCAAGGTTTCGATGACCAGGAAAAGTAGATAATAACCGTAATATGGCTATCTCCGTCGAAAACCGGAAAAATACGTACGTGCATCAACCGAGGTAATGATACCTCCGACTAGGTAAACTATCCTTTCCGATTTTAATAGTTCCGGAAAATCGTGTATTAGCTACAATTACCAGTTATTTTTTATGATGGGTATTTTTTTAATGAAGCAGACATAAAAATATTATATTTAATTTATTACCTATATATTCCTCGGGTATAAATAAAGCTGTTTTAGTAACGGGTGCGCTTGAACCCCTTACTGCACTCAGGACTCAGTCTTAATTCGCTCACTACGCTCGGGAGTTAAATCTTGAGTCCTTCGTTACATTCAGGATTCAATAACGCACCTGTGACATAAAACAGTATTTTGTCCCCTTGGTGTACAATCTACTATTGTAAACATCAAATAAACGGGGAACGAAGAAGCATCAGATATATATTATTTTACAAAAAGGTACAAACACAACGCCCTCTGTTTCATTCTCGGCGCAGAGGTGACGATGCTTTGGACATGGTGAACGTTTCTCATTTTCAAAACGATTTATAGCGTAAGTATCATTTCACACAACAGTAGATTTTTTTTATGTTTCTACTAATTGTAATTAATTATAATTTATAAACACTGTAATTTATTAATTCGAATTGTTTATACGAATTCACTTAACTGAAATACACTACAAAATTTGAATAGGCATAATAAGTAAAAAAATCACCTTTGTGTGTTATTACCGAAAGAACTAAAAATATCGTCATAATATCAACTTTAGTTTTGACGAATAGCGCCTTACAGTTATTGAAACATCGGTAGAGTATTTAGAAAACAAGGAAGCAAACCACGCCCTCGCCTTGGGTAGGTGCCTTTAATATGAATGCTTCATACAACCAATTTACATATCAATTATCTACAATCTTAAACAGTTTTTCCGATTGAACATCAAACAAAAAAAAAACACTGTAATGTAGGCCCTTAAAAATAAATAGCCATCAGAGCCTTTCACTAAAACTTTTATAACATACTGTATTGCTCGCGAAAAATAATAGGTTGGGGTTTTTTATACGTTGGTACCTACCTATTTAGGTGTAATATATTATATTACCTACTAGTACACGTATATTCACGAAAGTTGGCGCGAGATTTCTACTGAGTGACAGCCATTTTCATAGAAATTCTGTCAAATTTCGCGCCAACTCTCGTGAATAGACCTGTACAATCAATGACTTTAATTTGTCAAGCCATTTCGGGTTCACTTTATATTGGTATGAAGTACCTAAGTATTACACAAAACAAAATACCTTGAACCGCAAATGGGTCATTAAAAGTACGTTTAAGAGAGACATATTAAAAGTACGTTTAAGAGTACTAAAATAATAATAGGAGCGTTAGATGACTAGATAATGCCACAGATAGAACAAGCTGTTGCTAAGTAAGCTGTGACAATTTGCGATATTGTGGGAGAAGATAAGATGTAGATTAGATGCTTGCCTTTCATGTCACTTTATTTTTATTTGTGTAGGACTCGCCCCCGCCTTTACTAAAATAGATACTAGGTACCTAATTACTAAGACTACTGAGACTGGTATTATGATATGTGCAAAGTCATCATCATCCTAGCGTTTATCCCGGTTTGGGGTCCGCTTGACAACCTAATCCCATGAATTGCCGTAGACACCAGTTTTTACGAAAGCGACTGCCATCTCACCTTCCAACCCAGAGGGAAAACTAGGCCTTTTTAGGATTAGATCCGGTTTCCTTACGATGTTTTCCTTCACCGAAAAGCGACTGGTAAATATCAAATGACATTCCGTACATAAGTTCCGAAAAACTCAGTGTTACGAGCCGGGGTTTGAACCCGAGACCTCCGGATTGAAAGTCGGACGTCTTACCGCAAGGCTACCAGCGCTCTTATGATATGTGCAAAGTGGCGAGGGAAAACTATATTATGCTAGCAATTCCAGAATTTCCTCTAAATTTGGCATTTTATTTTATTTTATTCATTGGGGAGAAAAACAGATACAAACCGGCAACAAATACAAATAATAAAATATGGACATAGTGAATATTATGCGAGCTAACTGCAAGTCTTTTATAATCGACGTGCCTCGATTTTGCCAATTTCATCTCTAAATTTGGAATCCCTTTACACTCTAAGGCCGTGGTCTCCTATAAATGCCATCGGCCGCGTACAGCCGAGCGTCTGCGTAACGATGCTTATAAAGAAGTACTGTTGTGGTCTGTTTCAGACGCCGACTTTGGCGTCTTTTTTGTATAGGAACGTTGACGCTAACGTCAAACGTCGCATATAGCATAAAATAGGAAGCCACGGCCTAAGAGCCAGTTGCACGAACCACTTTTAAGGGACTTATCATTATCACTATCAGCGTCACCCGGTAAGTTACTATGAATATTTCCATACTTACAATAAAATGTTGTCGACAGTTTAGTGCAACCGACCCTAAGTTAGATAAGTAATAATAACCTTCCTAACATTTATTAATACCGCATCGAATCTTTTTTTCCCGATAGTTGTTATCTCTTTCCGCATTGTGTAGCATTGTCATCTGTCAAATGGCATAATTGAAACAAGAGGCCTTTAAATATCGCTACTAAAGCACAAACCTGATCCAAAATGTCAGCCGAATATCAACCGTAGTTCTGTTTACGACATATTTATCATTAACATATCGTCACTACTTTGAAAAATAGTACATTGTTGCCGAGGTACGGAAAGAAAGGAATTTTCTGACGAGGTACTTGGGTGCCAGGGCGAGGCTTGCCGAGGCCTGGCACTAGTTCCGAGTCAGAAAATTCCTGTTTCCGCTGAGGTATACATAGTGCTTTTCTCAAATATGTGAGGAAATAAAGAAAAAAAATAGAAAAAACTACAAGTATTTTATATTGGAAAATTTGTGTTGATACTGTGTTTTATAATAGGTAATACGGAGGTACTTTTAAACATAGCATAAATAAACCACACCATAGTTCGCTTCTTGTTTTTTGATAACTGAAATAAGCTAAAACACATTTTCAGAAAAATTATTAGCATTTATGCTCATCTTCGAATTCATACATACGTCATAAACATAAACCCTTCGTCTCTTGACCTAGCAGGTAGCAAGTAATCCACTATTATTCTTTCAAAATTAGGTAGAGCGCTATCAATTTCCGCACTACATTCATTTCTGAAAATCATTATTTAAGTTTATTTTGTACTATAAATTAAATAAACAACGTAACGAAGTAAATTACCATAACAAACTAACTTTTCCGCTTTTTAAATTTATTTTTAATAAACCATAGACAAGATAGCCCGACACAGTACGCGCATGCGTATTCGCGCGCGCACTTTGTGAAGCCCTCTACACACGGCTGTTTAAATGAATTATTTTACTTGGCTGAATCCGTTTTTGCCTTGTCCCATTAGATTTATATGCAAATATGAGAATTTTAAAAGTTTAACGCAGCGGAAAAAAATGGAATTTCATACATTCATTTTACTCCTAGGAGTAAAATGAAGCACTTTCCGTGTTCGATTTAGGAATAAAATGCGGCCATTTCCGAGCATGTTTGAGAAAAACTCATATCTCACGCTTCTTCTCTAAGTTGAAAAGCAGTAACTCTATATGCATCACATGCATAGTTACCACATTTTCCTGATTTTTCTTTTGAGTGACAGAGCAAGATACAAGTTTTTTCAAAGTAAGCAGTGACGATATCTTACTTACTAATATTTTCTTTGACATTTAGATTTTATCCTAGAAAAATTTTTAGCTAATGTCGTTAAATGCCTAAAAGTTTGTGTGGTGTCAAAGTGTCATAGTTTAGGAACGAATACGAATCTTCTCTTACCGCATTGCACCAAACTATTAAAGAGAAAGTTTTTTTCCCGAAATGAATTCCCCATATTAGTATTACTGTTTTGAAAAAATAAGTCCCGCCGAGTTTCTTGCCGGTAATAAGTAATACTCGTACTTCTCGGGTCAGAGGTGTAGGGTTAGAACCGGTGGTAGTTTCTTTTTCTCTCTGACGTTCATAAGTGCATTGTAATGTGCCTAAATTGAAGAATAAATATCTTTTATCTTTTATCTTTAGTGAAATCGGGGCTGAAATGAAATGTAGTGTAATAGTGACAGGGCAACTTTTCTGCGCACAGTATGACAGGACTTTCAAAACAAAATTTGGCTTTGCGAGTCATATACGAGGTCATCAGAGGATGTAAGGGTCGCCGTTGTCGAATACGACATAGAGGACTATATATAGTTTCAGTTCTACGCAGGCATCGCAACAGAAAACTAATAAATTAAAAGTGATAACGCACATATTTATTACAGAAGGTCTCAAAACCCCCAAATTAAATAATAAACCTTCACATCCGTCCACTCTTTACGGAATTAACATTAAAGCCCCACTCGCAATGTTGATCTGTGAGAGAAGACTAGATGTCCTCGTTTAAAGATCACTTGATCTCGATTGGACTTCCCCGTGTGTGTTGCTCCATTTTTTAAATACATGCAAAGGGAGCGTGACAAGTTTGCTGTAGGTATTAAATACTAATTTCCGCCCGCGTGATGATATGGTGAAATACCTATCCATCTCTCGCGTCGCGTCTCGTACTCTCGCTTAGTTCTCCTACTTCCATATCCCCCTCTTTGCAGCTCCTCAAGGAAAAAGGGAATCATTTTAAGCAATAATGAAAAGGGAATGAAGGCACTGACCTCCGCTCATGACTTCATCAGCATAAACAAGAAAATCGTGAATTTCAAGAGCTATCGCACCGACCCTTCGCTTAGTATTTGCTCCCGTGATTTGATTCCACATTAACCTCCTAAGCGAATTAACTTCAGGATAAAAAAGTATCCTACGTACTTTTCCGGGTTTTACCTTTATGCCTAGTATCACCTAAATTCGTTAAACTGTTCCAAATATCCAAACACATGCATTTACAAACGTATCGCGTGTAGAAATGCAGAATACTTTAGAAATAGGAATTAAACAAAGCCAATATCAGTTGTAATACTTGTAATCACTAATTTATTCTCTCACTTGTGTTTAGTGTTAATAAATATGTCTCACAAAAGTTTAAATTCAATTAAGTTACTAACGATAACGTTTAATTATGCTAATGCATCCCACTGTAATCAGGGGGATGAAAAAGCTTTATTAGCAGAATTACCTAAAACTCCTATACCTTATCGAGCAATATCTCCCAAGTATTCCCTATACATGTGTGTATAATTTTAATACGAGCGAACCTTTTAACGGTAGTTTAAATATATAGGTCATACTGAACAACTTTCACTATGGAGCCTACCCCGGTTTTTTTTGGCAGACTCATTCATTTTGTCGCATGGGTGGCGACATTTTGTATGAGGAAGCCAATTTTTTTTTTAGATTTTGGGGTTACTTCCATAGTAAAACTTGTATGACCTATGTAAACCACCGTTAAAAGGTTCGCCTGTATTAGATTTACACACTGTAGAAGAGTGCTGATAGACTGGCTACATTACCCTTTGAATAGTAACGCCGCCTATTCTTTCCCCGAGGAAAAATCCAACCCTATTTTATTTTATTTATTTTATTATATCTATAAAATCGATTATTTTAACTCAAATAATCTTTACTGCCTCCCAAAGGCCAGATTAATGAATCATCAGGAGTTCCTGACATTATATTGTCTTCTTGACCGCCAAAGAAAGTATTAAACCAGTTGCAGCTCTATACATGCCCATATCTGTGTTATTACCACGTTTACGAGTATTCCATTACTAATTATCTCTCTTAAAGACATTGGTGTCGTGCGAAAATTTCCTGTTTTAAAAATATGACCTCTTCTTTATGATAAGTAGTCTCGTTTCGAAATGTCAGAGGTCTTAACAATTAATTACTTAATGGTTGTGGTCGTCTTCATTATTGCTATTTGGCTATCTGGTTCTGTGGGTTACAAATCCGGTATGTGAAAAAAAATTAAGTATAATGTTTAGAAATAAAGGAAAAGTAGAAAAATCCACTGCCTCAGGCGAGACTCGAACTCGCGACTCTGGGAAACATGCCCATCGCTCTGCCAACTGAGCTACTGAGACTATACCTGATGGCTGCGAATTTCCTCCACCACATCCTTTATTTTATATTCGCGCCTTAGGGTGACGCCTGTTTCCCAGAGTCGCGAGTTCGAGTCTCGCCTGAGGCATTGGATTTTTCTACTTTTCCTTTATTTCTAAACATTGTGGTATCGTTAGCAGATGTTCTGCTTAATACAAAAATAAAAATTAAGTATATCAATTTTTGAAGTTAAAGCTACAAAAATATTATTTTAAGTATCTAGCTTCTAATTATGTAATCAGAACCCTTACACTAATGTAACGATTGTGTTTGCATTAGGTCTTAATTTGTATGGGATTTTTAACACAGCAGACCAAGCGGAATGTATCGAAAACTAAATCACCGAGTATCTATAGAAGCATCTCTACTTGGTGGTTTAGTTTTCGATACGTTCCGCTTGGTGTGTGTGTGCTGTGTTTAAATCCCATACAAATTAAGACCTAACGCAAAATGTTACGTTAATGAAACGAATACATTAAGGGTTCAGTATGTATCAATAGAATAGCGGATGTCAAGTGTAGGTAGCAAACATAAAGTTTGCAACACCTTGCTAATTTTTCTTCTTCTATTCATCCTTTTACCCACTGCTGGGCGTAGGGCTCGAACTAAATTCTTCCACTGGCTTCGGTCCAGTGCGGTCTGGGACACCTCCCATCCCATCCCCAATACACTCATCTCTTGCTCCACGGCACGGCGCCAAGTATTGGGGCGCCCCTATTCCGCTATTGCTAGTAATTAGTAACGGTAACCTCACCTTGCATTCGATAAAAATTGTAAGACATTTTAGAAACTATCAGTATCAGCCAATCTCTAGCTTATATTCATACGTAAGTACCTACTTATAGACGGAGAGCTGGCCACGTCAGATATGACACAATAATGAGAGCAACGAAACTCCTCTAGTTACTTTGCTATACTATGCTTATTTCTAGATCCGGACATCTGGCAGCTGTAAAGTGGTGGAGGTCAAAGAATGCAAATAACTTGAATAAAACTGATTCTAGAGTTCTGGATTTATTCCAATATTATGAAAAATTATGTAATTAATTAGATTATATAATATCCAAAAATTTCGGTTGTAGGAAGTAGTGCCAAATGATGTATAATGTAATTTTTGGTTACTCACCTACTGATCTTGTTTCCGCAATAATACACAATGTTTTTTGGTCTAATGTTAAAATATAGGCCCTGTTCTCTATAAATGACACAAGTTCAGCAGTTTTTACCTATTTCGGTATTACTTTTTTCCAACTCAAAAACTTTGTTGGTATGTTACTCTGATCTCCACCCATTAAAAGCTGCCAGATGCCCGGATCTAGCAATAAGGATGGTTATGCAATCTAACTGGACTGGTTACATTACTCTCATTATTGTGTCACATCTCACGTGGCCAGCTCTTAGACCATTATTAGTATCTACTTAAATTGCACATTTGGGAACCTTGAGACTGCAATAGTTGCATGCATAGTGGGAAGATAAACATTCTAGACTTCCGTTTCCATTTTAATGTTAGTATATTATTTAGTCTTACTTGTTACTTTATTTAAACAATATATATCTGCAGAGCGTAGGTATATAGGAACCTATATCATTAAATATTATAGGTATATACATGACACATTTAACCAAAGTGCAAAAAAGCATTTTCTACCGGTCAATCGATGTGTGATGAAACAACATAGACTTCTATGTTCTATCATACTTTTATTAATTTCTTGTGATAGCTACACACTGAAGAGTGATAAAAACGTGTCACTTTGTATGACACCTTTTATACGAAACGATTACTTTGAGTGTAGGTAGTTTTGAAAATAGTTACAAGAGAGTTGGGTAAATACGGACATCGTGTAATATTGCGTATATTGACACTTCAATGGCAAACGGCACAGGCTTTTCCGTTTCCTCTTTTGTTTGTTGATTAAACACAGAGAAAGGGCTAGTGAGATGGAAACTTCTAAAATAACATGCTATAAATACTCTTTTCACCCCTACTATTCGAAAAAGGGTAATTTGTTGCCCATTTACAGGGAGCAAAAGTGACTTTTGATCGAGCGAATAATTTTTTTAAAAAGGTAGACCTTTTTAAAAAAATTATTCGAACATTTAGAATATTCCATTCCATGCTTATTTAAATTGATCATCATCATCAAGGTAATTAAAATGTTTATCTATTTTATCGCATTATTCAAATTATCTACCATGCAATTAATTAGAGAACCAGAGACATCTACAAATGGTACATTGAAAAAAGTTGAACTATCAAATATTTGGCAATATAGAAATGTCATGTAGTGTAACAATAAAACTTTACGAAATATCAAATGATACATCAACATCAGAGACGACAGTGACCAATAGGTAGCTAAGTAGCTATCCTCGTTCAAAAAAGTAAATGTCAATTGGTCCACTTCACTAATAGACATTGTTATGGCCTAACACACAAGAGATCTTAATCCTAAGACATATGAGCTAGTTTCATATAACACCGGAAAGTCTGAACTATGGATGGTATTGAACATTCTCGAATGCTACTGTAGGTACTAACAGTAACACTTACCTGGCCAATTAGTTCTTATGACTTTGAAATAAGAGTTACAAATATTAATTTAACTGTGCCGACATTGTAAATGGTAGCGTGAAAATGTCAGCCGATAAATGGCTGATAGCGTTGATTTGGTCTAAAGTTGTCCTATTATAATATGGAAATTAGTTTGTTACCTTTTTATGATGCTAACAACTTTAGGCATAAAGTTATGACATTATTACAGTATCGTCAATATTATATCCTCCGTCAATATTATTATAGTCCACAGAAAAAAAAAATTGTTCGGCCAAGAATACCAATGCGAAAATATTATTGTTTAAATATAAGTAAATATTTCCTTGGACTAATTTTATATCTTTAACCAATACAGACTTCAATAAAGACATTTTACTTGAATAAAGATAACTTTCTGGGCTAATTGTTTTCGTTACATACAAAACAATTATTGTTTTGACGAAGAGGATTTGTTTTCGATTAAGATACTTTTTATCCGTGTAGGTACATTTTGAAATGAAATAAAATTAATTTATTTTAATGCAAAGCATATCTCTAAACAGATTAAGGTCAAGAATTGACTGATTTAAAGGCAACCTTCTTAAATGGGGAATCAGCCCGGACTGAGGAATCAGCAGAAGACCTCATGAAAGCTACCCCTCGGGAGTTACAGGTGGTAAACCACTGGCAAAAAATAATTTACATTAATAAGTATTTTTATACCTTCACAAGAAAAGAAGAAGAATTCAAAGGTGAAAAGCATATAGGGTTACTACTTCTCGAGTCAGTCCACTAAAATAAGTGGTCCATTTTCTAATAACCATCGTGAGGACGCCAGACTTCATTATTTTGTGTCGTGTAAAAATCATGTGGGATTTAGTAGGTATTTGATCAATTTGATGATGTTTTTTGCATATCGATCCAGCTGTCTTTGAGAAATCAGGAAAGCTCATAAAAAATCCCAACGGCTGATTGACAATCTAGAGAGGTTGAAAGAGGCTGCTGAGGAAGCTGTAGTAAGAGGTTTAATAACTTTTGTTTAAAAATATGGTTATTAATATTATGTATTACAACATATGCTTTTCATTGTCACCTCAAGGTCATGTTAGCATTTTGTAAAACTTTTATTTCTCTTTGTTGCTTGCAAGTTACCACCTTCAGTTGCCAAACTGTTAATTTTTTATTGCAAAGGTCCCCAGTCTAGTCCAGTTTGCGTTAACCTTGATCTTTATATGTCTATATGATCTCTGTAATGCATTATAAGGTGTTTTTTTATCCTGTTGTCAGGAGATAGTGGATCTTGAATTATAAATCTAACTTCTTTGTTTTATCGCGTTTGAGCCTGAATTCTAAAGGGCACTTATATTAAGTACTTATACGCATTATGTTACCTTCATTAAGTCATGTTTGATATTATTATTTTCAATTTGTTTTTAGTCCATTTGGTATTTATAAAACGCATTCTAACGGACTTCCAAAAATATTGAAATGAAATCATCTACGTAGTTTATAATAGTTATTTACGTAGACTGTTTAAATATTAAGTATAATAAAATTGTAGGAAAGTTGCTGAAGTTGTTTATTATTTTATTTAACATTAAAAGTTGTTGAAAAATCTATAATATTATAAAGACTAAACATTCTCGTAATTTTATGCGATATTGCAGTTTATTACAGAAACAAAACAATAAATATCGTCAATGAATGGATTAACTTTTTGCCAATCGAGAAAATTTATAAAAACACTTCCGTCGGTGAAATCGTTTTGACCTTGCGCCGGCGCAGGGACAATGGCAGAAAGTAGATTGATTAATAACAATCACAGTATTATCAATGGTCGAGCTAATTTGCCGATTAGACTTTAAAATAGAAGCTAATTTTGGTAAGGTAGGTAATCGCTTTATTACCTGAACTCTCTGAGTCATTCTTGTACATTTTGGTTTCGGACAGCGGTAACGGCATTTATTTGATAAATTAGGTATTATATTAATATTCGAGTATATTTGGTATTATGTATTATATTATCACAAATATTTCCTGGGTAATGGCTGTTTTGTGAAAGTCCCATAAATACTAAGTACCTACTTATTGTTAAAACATGCTAATAATTACTTAAAATCTCAAGTTAAATAGTACATTTCGATATTAGTGCGGAAAGTATGACATTTACGCACGAGTATCGAACGACGTTTTTTAATACAGTTGCGAAAAAATTATAAAATTGTCAATTATTCACTTTGAGGTTACTTTAGTACATGTATATATCCGAACGCTCCGCGCGGTGCGGTGCAGCGCTGTGATTGGCTGTCTGTCACTGTCATTAGCTGTGATTGGCTGGAAAAGTAAAAAGCACTAGTGCGCGATATCAAACTTTCCGCACGCTAAACCACTGCAAGAAAAGCACTTTTTTGAGCAACTGTATTAAAAAACACATTTTCGCGCCAGTACTTTCTGTGTTGGTTTGGAAGTTTAGTACCTATTTTGTTATACTATGTGATAAGGTTTAAAAAATATGTCTTTGTTATCTTTATCTGTACCACTAGAATTTAGATGATTAATTTTAAATATTGAGTGTGTAGGTATTTATTGTGCATGCTTACCTGCTTATGGTTGGTAATTAGTGTAATTACACTAATTACTTAAATCACAGACTAAGTACAATTGTAATTGTTTTTGTAATTTGTTTTTGTGTAACTTATTTGTTTTTCTAATGTAATTTTAATTATTATTTATTAGTTATTTTTTTATTTGTAGACTTAAAAAACCTATGGATATTTTTATATCTGAACTAAATGAAATTGAATTATAGATCTACTATTACGCATACATAAATCTTCTTGACTGATATTTATGACCAAGACGTTGATTGCCATTTAAATATTAAGCAAGTAGGTATAAAATATTCTAAAAAGCCATCGTAAGGTTATAAATACAGTAAATACTGCTAAACTCATTTAGCAGTAAGTCATATGTAGAAAAATAAGAAACACATATTAATTGCAACGAGAAATGGTCTGGTCTGGCTATAAAGAACAAAATTAATTAATTACCCAACGTTACTGTTTGTTTTACCAGCTGATGACATTACAAAACCGTTACTCCAATCTTGAAAGTCATTGTAAGTAACTCGTGCAATTTTACACCTGCAGAAACTAATTAACAGATAAAGATAACTCTATTACTAAATAGAGTACTAAGAGAATGCGACATTTTTTTATAAGAGAATGCGACATTTTTTATATACGTCCAAATTTGTCTGACAGAAATCTGGCCGCAGTACATATCATCTAAAAATCTAAACTAGACAAAATAATGAATGCACACACAACATAATATAGGTATTATATTTTGTATGCGCTTATTATGGGTACTGACTGCCTGAAATAAAAACTTTTTATTTATTTATTTTATAATCAAGTAAGTATAACGGGTTAGTACTAATTGATTAGCATATTTACGGAGTAGCAAAGTCATATAGTATCTGTAATAACCAATATGGAAATAATGACGCCTGTTTCAATACGAGTAACTCACTTAAACTAGACGGAGCATACAAGACAGATCTGTATGAAAACGGCTAGCTATACAGGATGAAATCGGGGTCGTGTAACAAGATACAGAATTGAAAGTCATCTTTGCCTAATGATTAAGCATCATTATTAGGTCCGTACCTCATGATGATAATCTTTTTTTTTACCAATATAGATAATAAGTAATGATGATAAGTGGAAAAATGAATTTTGCCGTACAATTTGGACCCTATGCAATGTAACGTTTTATCGTTTTCTAGTGTACCTATCTGAAAACTTGAAAAGTAGGGTGCATAGTCACCCTTTTTATTTAAATTACTTAGTTTAAGATCAATTTTAATAAAAAAAAGATAAAGATCATTCTATTTGGTCAAATATTTACTACCATAATGGTAATGGTGATCACTGACAGAGTCAGAAAAAGAGGTTCAGGATCACGACCCAGACTTCACCCTGTTGGTAGACATAATAATCATAATGCATCTGCGCTGGCATTTGAACATTATGTTTGGTTCACACGGAAAGTCCTTGTCGCGATTGGTTGAGTTGAGGATGACCATCTCCTTTCTACTGCGAGGCCGCGGGTATCGTGCTCTGACAATTAATACTAAATAGTGTGCATCTCACATTTAGAAGACCATGATTTTTTAAATTTATTTTATACTTTTTAATTATGAGCAGCTATGTCCCACAACTACCTAATATATTATAAACATTAAACTTAAGATTGCTTGATATGAATAATCTCTAAAAAATATTTTGGGTTTCAAACGTCTAGATCAAACAGATAATGGGAGTAACACTAAATCTTTAGCTCGTATGTTGAAACACATTCATTTATTATTTCTCAACGTTGACATTTAAAAGATCAAGAAATATTTGCCGTTTTATAAAAGTTTTGCCATTCTTTTGGATTTTCGTAGCTACTAATGCGATATCCATTTGTTAATACCTACTTATGAAGTTATGATGTGCAATACCGTTCACATTAAGCGCGTTATATAATTATCTGTATAGCATTAAGTTATTTCTAAATGTCATAACTTAATTTTGAACGATAAAAATTGGTAATCGCACTAATAGCTAGTTCGCTGGGTTAAAATTTAGTTTTTTCCAACAAAGAATCCATGTGCGTTAAATTGGAATAGGTACGAAAGAAGTTTAGTTTTTTCAATAATCTATTTACGTTATTCATTTGCTTATACTTGTATGCCCTGCTTTCACAAATTGATTAAAAAACAAACCGATGTATACACGGTGTTTTCGTGAAAAGGGTCATATTACGCGCTCCAGTGGTCATCAGTTCCGTAGTACCGCTGCCAACCATTCGGTTATGTAACGTTCCGATCGACTTCATATTTGCGTTTTGCATCATTTATTGACAGTTGTGCGTATTTTAATTACTTCATGCATGCATTTTTATTACGCAGTCGATAGTTCCCGGGTATAACGGATTCCATAGAGTAAAGCACGAACGGTTGTTGAACCCAATCTTGAACCCTTAGTATAATCGTTAGGTCTTAATTTGTATGGGATGTTTAACACAGCACACCGAGCGGAACGTATCGATAGAGATACTTCTTTATACTCGGTGATTTAGTTTTCAATTCGTTCCGCCTGGTGTGTTGTTTCAAAAATCCCATATAAATTAAGACCTAACGCAAACTTAATCGTTACGTTAAGTTAGTGAAACGATTATATGGTGCCGTATTCTAATTTTAAAAAACTTAAACAATACATTAAAAACATAATCCATCTCAAACATAACTCCAACACTCAACCAATAATCAACCAATATTGAAGTTGTATTGTAGTTGCATCGCAGTAGTTTTCAAGCAAATTCCGTCATTTTTGATTCAGACGTGTAGGCGTTAAGTGTATTGCATTGGATTTGCATTGAAGTTGGATCGTGTCTGTGCGTGTTTTAAAGTTAGAATACGGCCCATGTACTCTGAACGGTCCTTAGTCCCCCCACACCCACAATGATAATTTTTGTGAATATATTCTTTAACCTAAAATGTTCGTGCCATCTGTCAACGGAATGTTGTTTATTTTGCCAAGTTATAACTATAATGTCAATGTTGAAGGTCAACCAGATACTTAATTTAGCGTGGCTAAATTAATAGTTTCCATCTAGGTCTAAAAGCAGTGGGCCGTGATCTCTTGAAAGTGGTTTCATTTGTTTTTATGCGTCTGTTGATTTTTTATAAATGAATATTCATCAGTTTATGTTTTAAATTTTTAGTGGATTTTTCTGATTGACATTAAACTTTATTAACCATTCGAAATGTCATAGTCCTCTGTTATCTTTATTTGAAGAATATGTGTTTTGCGATTTCGATATTGGTCTTATAATAATCGTTATTTTATATCAACTCTACAAAAGATAAAGATAAAAAAGATAAAAGATATTTATTCTTCAATTTAGGCACATTACAATCAATGCACTTATGAACGTCAGAAAGAAAAAAGAAACTAGCATCGGTTCTAACCCTACATCTCTGACCCGAGTAGGGTGACCAGACGTCAGGAATTTTCCTGACATGTCAGGAATTTTAGACATGTGTTAGGAATGCGGCCGGAACAGGAAAATGTCAGGAATTTTCGACAAATAGAGAAAATTGTATATACTGTATACTTTTATTTGAATAAAAAAAAATATTATGAAAATATTTAGTTTTACGAGCATAGAACTTTTTAGTTGCTGGTGTAGCCATAAAAATACGGCTTTTCATGAACAAGAGATTTCTCTCGTCATGATTGTTCCTTAGGACCCAAGGATGGATTTGAGAAGTGGAGCCACCAAGATTTTTTATGTAAATTTTTAGGGGGGGGGAGGCTCTCAACTTTATCTTGATATCTACATCAGTTAAGCTACTTGGCCAAGTTTGGTATCGTCATACGAATCGGAGATGCCGAATTGATGTAAGGTATCATCTTGACACCGATCAAAAACATGTAAAATAAACATATAGTATCGGGACTTTTTGATTAAGTTTTTAGTAGTAGTAGTTAGTAATAGTAAAACACAACGAGAGATATATAACACAGCACATACGTACAAAGGCGAACATATCCCTTTAAGGGATTTCTGCCCCCCCCCCCCCCCCCCCCCCTGCAACGTATTAAATAAAACGCGAATCCCGCAAGCTCAAGCTCGTGTCAGGAATTTTGGCCCAAAATCAGGAATTCTGTCAGGCCGTTTGAAATTTGTGTCTGGTCACCCTCCCGAGGTAACTCGCCGGGACTTATTAGTTATTTACGATAGAATAAGGGCAGGTTTGATTCGAGTATATTATTACAAAGAGGACTCAAAACTCAATATTGTAAAATTGCAGCATGTTTAAACTGTATTTTATTGTAGTACGCGCAGGTTTCCGCAACTCGACGTCAAGCGCCTATGTTTAAATGACAAACTTATTCTCTCTCTGCAACCTGAGTTTTTTAAGTATGAACTAATCAGGGTAATACCCGAAAACCCGGGTTTTTCATATTAAGAGATCCGGGTTGCAGTACTTGCAGTCCCTAGTGCAAGGTTTAGTGCGCTATGTTATAGCAATTCTCTTAAAATGCTTTATTAGTCACAATAAAGATTTACCTATGTGTCATGATCTTTATGAACATCTCGCTCGCTTAGCTGCTTCCCTTACTGATTGTCAATAATAGATTATTGCATTCACCTAGTAGTGTACAATGTAGACCTCATATTCCTGGGTTAGAAGTATCTCTAAGTAACTCTTTAGAAAGTATCATCGTTAAACTTAGGTATACTTGCGAATTACAGCACATACTATGTGCAATAAATATGATAGGATAGCGAATAACACGTTTTACGACAACTTCATGTGACTTTCAAACCGCACGAGCTGTGTTCTAACTTTAGATTTATGATTCATTACGAATTTGTTATTAATGTGATATTTTTTTATCATGTAAATGTAGTATGTAATACGATGGATGCTTAAAATGGAATTGCAGGGCAGGTTAAAATGATATGTACGAATTATACGTGAAAGATAGAGAGAGAGAAAGATGATTTATAGGCATTTAGTAGATTCGCTTGCATAGGTAGTGTTTTCAGGCTGTTTCACAGCGCTTTAGGATTGCCTCACAGCGCCTCTCTATATTTTCAACGGCGCACCAGGGCGCGGCGCATAGTTTAAAAACCTTTGGAATAAACGAAACGTCATTTTTAACAGGTCCTATCATCTCCAATATCAAATTAAAATCAAACGAATAAGACTATATTCTTCGAATAGGCCTCCATGTTACCTATGCAGCGATCCGGACATGATGAATTATGACATGCAGCTGATGTATTACTTATATCTAAGTTACTATGAATGGATTTATTGCATGCATTTTTGCCTTTTTTGCGCATTGTTTGCATTTAGAACCTTGTAGTCATTTTATCCTTATAGACACAAACGACCTATATTAAATAAATTTTATGTATATTCAGCTTTTGAATTTACTTCCCAAAGAAGTCACACAGGAGGTACAATTTTTCCCAAATCAATACATAAGGCCGAACACTGGCTACACTTTAGCTGTGTGTTGAACTTTGAAACTCTAAAACGCATGTTTTATTTAATAGTTAAGAAAAAGGGCTAAAAACGAGGTGGACTTTTTACAACTCCTGCGCGGATGCAGTTGCAAGCGAAGCGGAGGTTTGTACGAAAAGAAACCATACTTAATTATACTTTGAGGTTTACTTTGAATTAGTCCGTGTAAGTTTCAACAATGTCTATATTTCTTAGTTGCATGCGGTTGAAGCATGGACGTACAGATTTTCCAGCGACTGCATCCATCTTGCATACTGTCATCACGATCACATCACGTTACGTAACCGACACGTTTTATAGTGCATAGATAGTCGCTGGAGATAAATAAATTATAAGAACTGTCTATCTTCATAAAAATATTATCGTAGTTAACTCTCGAGTCGACGGGGGCCAATTTTTGACTTTCGAGCGCCCGAATTCAAAAAGTTTAAGCTCGAAAATAATCGCACGCAAAAGCTTACCGCCAAATTTTTGGCATGAAATTAATAGTTGAAACTCATGATTTCAAATTCCTATCGCTGTTATTTTTAAAACATAATTTCATCGTTTTATTCTGAGTTGTAAATGTCACTTTCGAGTACTCGAATCTCAAAAATCACCCCCCTGTATTTTGCACCGTTTCGTTTATAATTATAACCCTGATCGTCTTAGTAAAGTATCTGAGAGAATTGTAATAAATGACGCGATACCATTTATCAAATTTTTTAATGACATATCCGTTACGTAGGTAACTATCGAAATTATAAAATAATAAAGGTACCGATTACAGTAGAGCCTGGTGTTAAAATATATACAAATACAGAGAGCTCGCTTAGATGTTAAATATTTATCGAACTCGCGGAGCGTAAGCGAAGTGAGTTCTTAGAAACAACTCCAGACCGAACTGTCACCTGGCTACTGGGACGTCTCTGCATTTGGATGGCTTTTTGATTTCGATAGTTTGTCTGACGATAACTTTAGTAACGTTTTTCTGATCTTTATGACATTTCTTGAGGCTGTAGCAGAGATACATAAAATTTGTAAGTTTGTATATGAGCAGGATCGATCAAGTGGTCACGGAGCTAGAAGGAGAAAAAAAATCCTCCTGGGGGTCCTGTTATATTGGTCAACTCGTTTGCAAGTAAATCGCGAGTTCTCATTTCGAAGCGGACTACTAGTTAGCCATCAAACATATGTGACGTCCCACGGGTGAAAGTACCTTATGGCGGTTGGCGCTTACGTTGCGAAGCATCGCATTAGTATTGCAGCGTCGTCAGAAATAGCGTAAGCCCCAACCGCCATAAGGTACCTTTTCTCGTGGAATGTCACATATTAGGATAAACACGCTACTGAAAAATATCTGTGCACAACTCTACGTGTTCTAGTTGGTTGGCAACACTGGGGACGCGCCAAAAAAAATCATAGTCAAGCCAACGCTATTCCTTTCGGTAATGAGCTACGTGATAGTAATGGGGAAGGCAACTGTCAATTTGTTTGTCTATGGTACATGTCAAATCTCATACTAAAAAGGGCGATCGTACGCAGCACCATCTAAAACTCATTGAACCAGCTGTCAAATCCCATATAGGTAAATCAAGGACCATCGTACGCAGCGCGATCTACGATGACTTTTCACCGGCCTTCCCCATTAAGTTCTATGGTCACGTTGCTGTTAGTGGGTATGATAGTAATTTACTTAGTTCTGACGTATATTAAACAGTACACTTTAGATGTTATTGATAGCATACGTATAACCATAAGGAACGCGAGTTTCAATATTGGTTGCCATTCTTTATTACATATTAGTCTCTAGTAACGTACATGTGTCGTAGTATATTGTAACCGCACATCTTAGAGGATTCAACCAACCGGAGCGGCCATTGACAGGCGTTCAGCGCTGCCGAAAATAAATGGCCAGTGGTCATACTTATTGTATGGACTGACGTTTATCTGACGTGGCTATTCTGACGATACGTATACATTTGACGTTCCCCTCCCCCGCAAAAATCGGCAGACTTTTTTTTTGTATAGAAAATGACAGACATGGATGGCTACACCGGTTGGTTTAATCCTCTAAGCCGCACATCGTTAGGGTCGTATGAATCGTATCGAGGCACACTTCCATGCAATACATACATCGACAGAATTAAGTAATCAAACCTAATCCTTATGGCTATGACTTTAAGGTCTAGCAATGAACCGTAAAATGTGCTATAAGTGCATCAATTTGCATGCCTACATGCACAATTTGTGAGGAAAAGCGTTCTGAATAGATTATCATACGTAAGCTATTAGGGCGTGCAAGGTATGCGGTATAATTTAAAAGAAAAATTGAATATTTCCATGCAAAGTCAAAACATAATAACCATCTAAAAATTAAGAATTGTATATCTACTTAATGAAGCGGGGAAGCGATTCATTTTTGCAACACATTGTTTTTCACGATTATTGGCGTTGCAAATTCGATGATTGAAAATTCAGGTCAAAGTGTTTTCAATTCCTCGCAGCTCGTGAGAATGTTCAGAGTGTGTGTGCGTGTTTGAGTAGTAGGTAAACTTTAAAACTACCATAGCAACAATAAAAACCACTAAAAGTGCAAGTGAAAACGCGTTCACACTCGTCTTTTGTCTGCAAAATGGGCTAAGCAGTGCGTAGGACAGCCAAGTGGTGTTTCAATGAGAATCATCTGTTTGATAGTGATCTACCCACGTGCATTTAACAGATTCTTTAATCGTGTAGAAACCCTATTAAGAAGTATTATGGTTAATCTGAATGTGTTCTTGCGAAATTTGTAATAGGCTAAACTTCTCTATGGCAGATGCGCCTGGGGGATGGCTGATAAAGCTGTCAATCTATTGCCGGCATGCTTCTATTTCTTCAGCTATAGGTACAGCCAACGCCTAAAATGTGTATACTCTTCCGAACTTTATTATTATTACAATGGAGTAAAGTACAAAAGTGTATACATATTTATGGCGTTGACTGTATACCTACCTAATTCAAAATGTAACATGGTAATAAATTATCTAATGAATGTTTGTTTCATATTGAGTTACGAATTATTAAAGTTTTGCGATCAGTCGTGCAGCAAAATTAGATATTTGGTGCATGATTGAATTACATTTGCCGAATGTAAACAGAGTCATGATCTTGTGCGGCCGGTTTTAATCTTGTCACTTGTTATATATGTAACCAAATACTTTTTATAATAGTTACAGTAGGTAGGTATCTATTTTGTGCTTAGATAACTTTTTTCTTATTTTTATAAAAAGTTCCTATGACTTTTGACTCATATGAGTAAATACAATACATGTGTAAAAGTAAATTATATAAATAGTGAAGTAATACTTACATATATACCCGGTTATAAGTACGGTCACGCTCCGTGATTGTTGAGCCATTTAGGGTTCTAGCTAAATTGTTTGTACAATACTTGCGCTATGGAAGGTCCAATTTAGCTACAACCCTAAATGGCTCAACAATCACGGAGCGTGACTGTACCAAGACAAGACAGTTCTTAGGTATAATAAATGTGAAACTAATTCGAGATTTTTGTATCGAAATTAACTTTAGGACTTAAGAGGCTGACAACACCCAATGACCTTCAAATTGACTTTACTTAAACAGTCATATAGCTATAAGTACTTGTTTTGGAAAAGTAAAAAAAATATATGTTAATATTCAATATATTTAAAAGAACTTGGTTAATTCCAATACACGATTGGACGAAATCGGCTCGATAGAAAATAATTCCAAAGTTACATCTAAAATTAGCTTAAAACAATTGCACGTCTTTAGTTTCTTGACTTATATGTCTGTAATTAAGGACAACATTCCACCACATTAATACTAAAAACATCGTTGCCTTAAATTTCTCAATTAATGCACAGTTTTTTTTTTAATTCATCATTTTGCAAAATTTGCAATGAGCTCCCATACTAATCGTAACGCAGTGTTTCTCTTTCACTCGCGCTGTTTAGCTCTTATCATCCTCTTAAGGATACTTACTTGATATTAGAGTTTGTGTTTACCTACTACGGGACCTCTCTTTCCCTACAAATTAATACTTACTATCTAATACTTTAAGTATTTCGTAAAATAATTACCAAATACTTTACAACCTGATATCCGCTTCAATGGACTCCCTTCATTAAAATTGCAACAATAATTAGTAAAACATTAACCGTTGCAAAATTGATATCCATTCGATATTGCAGACTTTCAATGGCTTATTAGGCAACGCCGGGACCTATTCAGATGAGAACAATAACTCGACATATTGATGAGACCCAGATATTTCACGGCACTAGCCACAAAAGAGTTTCGTATACGACCTAGATCTAGACAAAAATCCTGACTATCGGCTTATGTAACGCGATTCATATGCTAATTTATTTCCAAAATACGTGAAAACACGATCATTTTGTACGGTTCGCAAACAAGCTTGACATTTGGATATTTCTGTCAGCGGAACGAAGACTAATGTGACGAAGTATAATGTTATGTAACTTATGTACAGTCGCCATCAGATATATCGGAGCGGCCAAGGTGGTCACAAATATCTGAACAACGCCTCTATCCTAAGGCGATAAAGTGCATGTTCAGATATTTTTGTGTAGCGTGGCCGCTCCGATATATTTGTGCATTTAGTGAGAGACGCTGTTTTGTTTTTTAGTTACCAAGAGTGTCGCCAGCCGATGGCCAAGAGGAGCAATTAGATATAAATGGAGGGTGAAGAAAATATGAATTGTGGATACAACATTTGGCTACATTTTTCGGGTTCCGTAGTGAACTAGGAACCCTTATAGTTTCGTCATGTCCGTCCGTCCGTCCGTCCGTCCGCGGTCTAGCTCAGTGACCGTTAGCACTAGAAAGCTGAAATTTGGTTTGAATATGTGCATTAACCAAGCCGACAAAATGGTAGAATAAAAACTGGAAAAATATATTTTATTAGGGTACCCCCGTACACGTGAAGTGGGGGGCGATTTTTTTTTTAAATATTAAACTAAATTAATACTAGCTCAAATCTAAACTAAGCCCTTGCGGCATTGTACCAAGGATGTCTAATTAAGAATGTATATCGTCGTCTAATACCCCGTTAGGTTAATAGGTACAAAGCTTAGATTTAGGGTAGTTCAATATGTGTAAGGTTACCCCAAATGTTTATTATCATTTTATAACATTGCAGGAAACTGTACCTTTTTGTAGCGAAATTTCTAAAGTTGTGAAAAGAGCTAGTCACATTTAGTGAAATATTTTTTGTTACGTTTAGGTACCTAATATGTTAGCATTGTTAGTAATGGCCGCTCTCGTTAAAATTTAATGATGGTAATTTGTTAAAGTTCAACAAATCATTTCATTTATTAGCCTTTTACATAATAAACTCTAAACTTTCAGTTTTCATCTGAAACTTTAAATGAAGAGGGTAGTTTGCTTCTCTCTGAAACAGACGGGATGTATTTGCACCCTAGCTTAGGAATTAAAGTGTAGAATTTTTAATTTTTACAAATTACCGACAAAATTCGATTGATGATTTTAATTATGAAAATGATAATTAACTATTAATGACGATGATTTTGCCTTAATTTTTCACTTAAAATTACCTCAAAACATGCATAGTGCTTCACCGTTCTGCTTATTTTTACCCATGCATGTGTTAAACTGTTACTATTTCAAGTAAATTATTTGCAAGGAACTACCACGAGTGGGTAGTCCAAGTGATGAGCATAACGAGTACTATTAACTCCACTAAACGAGCATTCCGTAGTTACCAGAGCATTAAAAAGCTTAATTCCGATGGCTATGGAGCATAGGCGAGTCTTGGCCTCTGAACTGATACAATAGGGGATATTACTGCAATGTTCTGCCAACATATGCAGCACTAGCACATCGGTAAACCATAGAGTTCTCAATACATAAGTACTAGGCCTTAAAACAGTTTTTTACAAGTTTTCATAGATAAATTATAACGAATAAATATGTCATTTGTGCACCAAGGCGAGGCGGTTTGCTTACAGAGGGCCTATCGTGAAACGAGATAATCGTAATTTTGATATCTGCCTCTCTATCGCTCGAATATGTAAGAGAGACAGGAAAAAAGGTAACGAAATTTTTATTGTCGTGTTTCGCGGTAGGCCCTTCGTTTGTGCTAGTGCCGCCCCCCCAACGCAGAGTTTTGCGTAATATTCCCTATTGTATGAACGTCAAAGTTTTCGTCACTACATTATAGTTCGATCAGCAGTATGATCTCATTCTATAAAACAGATGTACGAGTATGTATGCATCAGCCACCGAATGTGACCTGAGATACGTGACTTGTAGAGTCAGTAAAAGACAATAAAATGAATATAAATTATATTAATTAATAATCCTTTATTTAATAAGTCTAATATTGTTAAAAGATGTCACGTGTTAAGGGGTCTCGTTTCACTGGTCTTAGAACTGGTTACGTCTGACTCGTTCTCCATTAGGAATACAATATGATCCTAGTTGACAAAGAGACCTCAAACTCGGGTCGTCACGGTGCAAGCGTGACAACGTGTGAAGATTCACATCTTAAAATTGTTTTAGCGCCTTATCACACTTGAGCGATTTGAAAGCGATTTCTGTACAAAACTCGTATGGGGCGAACTCGCGGCGTGTGTCACTCACTCCCATACAAAAATCACTTGCATATTGCAAGTGTGAATACGCTCTTACTTATGTCACTTACTTTTGTGAAGCGTAGGTAGATAATACATGCTACAGATGTAGTGAATAATCCTTGTCTAACACTGAGATGTAAGACAAAAACGAACATTTCCGAGAAAATACGAAAGAAAAGGATTATTCACTACATCTGTACTTCCAACTTAAAACTTGCGGATTTGGTTCTCAGCTTGTACAGTCAGCAGTAGAAGTAGCTAAGCGGGTGAAGTGTTCAAAATGAGCTTGACACGATTTTATTGTTAAGAGAATAAGAGGTCATTTTGAACACCCCAAACGCTTAGCAACTTTTGCTGCTGGCTGTATCACTGCACATTCTCGAAACTGTGACAAATATAATATTTTTTTTTATATTTATTTATTTAAACTTTATTGCACAAATAAAAAGTGTACAAGAGGCAGACTTAATGCCTTAAGGCATTCTCTACCAGTCAACCTTTGGATCATACCGAAAACTTGAATTAGTGCAGGATCATAGAAATCGAGAGATATTTAGAAACACAAATCAACATTACTATTTATTTAAAATACACATACACAAATAAGAATATAACATATACATACATATACACATGCATAAATAAATATATAGTACGCATGTATATAAGTAATATGCAGATAACTAAACCTGAAACGAGTAAGGCTAATTTGAAAAGTGCTTACGCAACATACGTTTAAACGAAAATTTTACTAATCATAATATTTTGCTAATCATAATGAAACTGGACCTAATCCCTATAAAGCCTAGTTTTCCCTTTGGGGTTAGAAATTCAGACGAATGTCGCTTTCGCAAAATTATGCTAATTGAGATTAGGTGTACAACCAGCTAGGTCGCTTAGCTTTGTGCTATTGTCCTAGTTGGTATGCTGTTCCTATTTTACAAACTTTTGTTTAACTTTCTTGTTTAGGTAACATCTTGTTACAGAGATTTTAAACAGTTCCTGATGTCCGATTGAGCTTAAATTTACTATACCGTAACTTGGAGGACAAAACAATATTTTAGTACCATTATCAATTAGTACAATTATTAGTTTCATAATAACTCTGTGCTAAAACAAAACAATGGAAACTCATTGTGTTTGATCTTTTATCTACACCCATATCATAAACCCTCCATGATGCGTTCAAAAACCGCACGTTATAACCACCATAAAAATAGATTGTTTCGTTAGTAGTTAGAACAAATGTCTTATCTGTAATGATGTTATTATTATCAAATAATAAGCAAAAATTCGATATCATTATGAAAATCCGGGTGGGCCCGCGCCGGCACGCGCCTCCCGACCGCCGGCACAATCGAGTTGGCCATGGCGATGGCAGTGCAATCCGTGCAATGGCAGTCATTCAATCATCATTTCGGGTTTATAATATGTGTGTAGATAAAGCAGTGTATGCAACTGTACGTAATTAGGCCTTAAAAAACTCGTGTGATCTTATTATGAAACTCACTTCGTTCGTTTCATAAAACCACACTCGTGTTTTAAGGACCCCTATTACGTAACAGTTACATAAACTACTAGTTCGAATCATCTCACTGACATGTTTAGATTACTTTTGCAGGAAAAGTACAGTCGGTGTGAAAAACTTGTATATTTTTTTGCTAAAACATATTAAACTAGCAAAACTATTAACAAGTTATAACTGTAATAAAGTAGCCATTAGGACCCGCTAAGCAAACGTTAGTCATACGCACAGAGGGGGGGCAAGGTCCCTTTCTCACAGACCTTGCTCGATATCGAGCTCTTATCGTGATTATATCCGTTCTCTTCAGTAGCGATATGTTCCGGCATTGGCTTGCGTTATTTTGAGTACAAAAATTAAATAAATATAAAACTTGACCAAAATGAAGATCCGATAAAAGCTATACTTCTCGGGTCACAGATGTAGGGTTAGAACCGGTGGTAGTTTCTTTTTTCTCTCTGACATTCATAAGTGCATTGTAATTTGCCTAAATTGAAGAATACATATCATTTATCTTTTTATATTTTATCTTTAGACTTTCTCCACTCAAATCGATTAGCCTTTCAAAATGATCTATGCGCCCGTTTAGCTACTTTTCCTGCAGTCATTATCATTTATGTTAGGGTCTCTAATAATGACCTCGCAACAAATCACAAGTGATTTTCAATACACTGCTGCGGCATTTGATCCATCGATTGATTTCATTGCACCTACCTAAGACGGCAAAGTATCGAAGTTGCATACGATTTTTGCGTTGAAATTGCTTCATCTAGACATCCTTTGATTTGTATTGTACTACTTATGTATTACTAAAATGTCAGTTCGATTGCCTCAGTTTTGCAATTTTAGTAAAAATTTAAAACTAGTTTAGCGCTGAAGATACTGTAATGACAAATTGGAGCAAAAGTAATTTATTCAGAGCAATGACGCGCAGTTTCAACATCCGCGTGGCAACGGGATGGCTCGCGGTATTTAAGCTCCCTACGTGTTGTAAAACCACCCTGTGTAAACCGAACTGACCCACGTTGGACTTGGTTTTTCATCCGGTATATGTATGAGAATATTTGCGTCAGGTCTTAATTTGTATGGGCTTCTTCTATAGATACTCGGTGATTTAGTTTTCGATACATTCCGCCTGATCTGCTGTGTTAAAAATCCTATACAAATTAAGGCCTAACGCAAACACAATCGTTACGTTACGTTAGTGAAACGATTACACAGGGTTCTGAAGTCTTTGTGCAACTGTTTTTTTTTTTTTATTGATATAGTTTAAACCTAATAATCTACTGTTAGAGTAAAAACACCAAACACCGTTTATAATACATGATTTAATTATTGGAACCAGTGGAAAACACAATATTAGATAATTAATAGAATCTGCGGGCGCGGAGAGCGCGCCATGTCTAATTGACTTGACAGTTCGGAAGTGACGCCGCGTAGTGTTGGGAAAAACCCGGTATGGAGCTGTCATTGGTGCAGGGCTACGTCTGGTGTGTTGCCTTTTACTACGTATACAATATAAAGTGTCGTTTGGCAACAAAACGAGCCCTAACAAGTATGCGAGTAGTTTTGCGAGCAAGGCTTTGTCACTTTCGGTGCCACAACCTTGAACGCGTTATGTCGCTGTATTACAATTTGGTGTGGTTCATGGCACGGATGCCAGCGGGTGCTACTTTCACCTGATGCGGTGATCGGTAAAAGGAGAGTCAGTGGCGTAGCTAGAGGACGGCGATACGGCAATTGCCGTAATATTCGGCAATTCAGGGGCTTTACAGTCAAAACACGGCAGTGGGACCGCTGCTCTATCTCCTTACATTTTTTCAGCACGTTTCCGCCAAATTTTCTGGATACGGTATTTTTTTAAGAATTTGTATAGAGAACGGCAAATTACGTCTCGCAGTACGGCAACCCCAAAATTCAACAGGAATAACACTGGGCCCGTACCATGACAATAAAGTACAAGGCGCCCAATCTACCTTAGGTAAATTCATCTCTGGCTACAGCCCTGCTAAAGTAACATCTAGATGGTTGCCAACAAAGAAAATATATGTTCGTATTTATTGATTTATTTATTTATGCATGTCTGATTAGATTAGTATTTCAATGTTCGTGTTTCCACAATAAGTTTTTTGCACCTCCTATTAACTTTTCTACTTTATCTTCTCCGCTACCCCAAGGTTGTCTGGAAGAATCGCTTTTTAGCGATAAGACCGCCTGTTGTTTGCCTCTTTTTTGTTAATTGTATCTTTTTCTACTGTGTTGTAATTTTGAGGTGTGCAATAAAGCATTTATTCATTCATTCATTCAAAGCTGCCGATGGTCCAAGGCGACCCTGACCTTGGTTGGTGGTTCATACAATTTTGTTGGCAACAACTGTCTACACGGTCCGTCAAAACCAAGGTCGCTCTGTCGGAGGGGCTTGTTGTATGCCGTCTGGCACGCGCTTCAGACCGATACTCAACGGCCCGCTTCCGCTCATGAATTAGGCCAGTGCCACATGCACCGAGCGATTAAGCTCCGAAGAAAGCCGACTGGTTTCGAAGGAAAGCGATCGCGACTGGACGACTTTCGCTCAAATTCGCTGGGAATCACTTAAAACACTAAATATCTTATTATATCTTTATATGTATTGACTATAGATAGCGGCGATAAAGATCTCTAAACTATTTTCCCTTTTAGTAAAATGTTCTACTAACTTTTAAATTTTTTGATATAAATAAATAAATATTATGGGACAATTTTACACGAATCGACGAACCCAGACCCATAGTAAGCTCAATTAGGCTTGTGTTGTGGGTACTAAGCGACGACATAGTTAAATATAGACTCTTACTACTACTACTAAAACTACTATTACTTAAATACATGTAAAACATCCACAACTCAGGAACAATATCCGAGATAAACACACAAATAAATGCCCTGACCAGGATTCTAACCCGGGACCTCCTGCTTCGTAGGCAGAGTCACTATCGACTAGGCTAGGAGGCCGTTAAATATATATCTTATGTTTTAGGAGTTCTTAATAATTATTTTATATTATTTTTGTTTGCAGGTAATATTTAACTCTACAACTAAAAGGCACTAGATTGGTAAGAACAAAATATTGATACAAATTGCTTTTGGAATCCAAAAAACAGCAGGTAAGCTGTAATTGCTTTCTGAATTGTTACAATACTTAGATTATCTACCGCAATCAATTATAATAGTTATACAAACATCTAGTTTTAAAACCTCTTTACAATACACATTGCGCAAATATAATGCTAATAGAATCATCCAATCAATCATGCTCCGATTGATTTCTCAATCACATGTGTCCATCAATCATGATTTAGTGCTAAGATGCAATCATACACGAATTTCTTATGACATTCATCAAATCATCGTTAACTGAGTAGCGCTAAAGATTATCAAAATTGTGTTATTACCTTAAAATTATATAAAACTGCTTTACCTACTATTTTGAATCCTATATGCTATGTAATAAGTTCCATAAAGAAAAGTATATTTAGTAACTTATGTAATAAGAGTACATTTGTCGAAATAGTTATGCGATTATCAGTATTATAACACTGACGCCGCAACCTCACCTAGGTATAAGTAAATTAACCTGTATTAAACGGTTCTCTTATATTTCATTTATAATAAATTATTAATAATTCCCCCGATGTCCCTGAGAAGTCAGAAACCATAAACGTGTAACTAGTGTTTATAGGCATTAAAAACAGTTTTATACGGGAAAGTAGGTAAATGGAACTATCAAAGATGTTAGATAAATCTCAGAGGATGTAGTATACCGCAGACTATCACTCAAGTCGGAAGAAAAGTTGAAAGATTAGTACCCTTACTTGTCTTATATCCAGATATTACTTATGCAGCTTATAACATAACATTAGCAGAGACTATAGAGATATAGACGACCACAGCCTAAGAACTTTTTGAAGCTCGTGTCGATTGCGCCATCTATATCAAAGCCCCCTAAAGATACCGAATATGTAAGAGAAATATCACCTGCACTGCTACTCCACCTAGTAGCTACTAATGTACTATTAGTACGCTATTTGTTACTAGGTGGAGTAGCAGTGCAGGTGACATTTCTCTTACATTTTCGGTATCATTAGGGGGCTTTGACATAGATGGCGCAATCGACATGAGCTTCAAAAAGTTCTTAGGCTGTGGTCGTCTATATTATTTATAGTCTCTGACATTAGTAATTAATTGATCGAGATGTTTGTCTCACCTAAGGCTGGCTCTACATGATGGGCCATCATAGGGACGCAGCTATACGACGGAACGAGATGGCAATATCGTTAGCTCTCTCTAACGCATAGCTGCGTCCCTATGATGGCCCATCATGTAGAGGCGCCATAATGTGACAATACAGCCGAGTCCGTCACTACGTACTCTACCTATAAGTACCTACCTACCAGTTTTTGCATTTTTAAATAGACATGTAAAGATTTTAATTATTCCGTACCAACATTGTCCATATATAATCCTTAATGCTTGTGCTCATTCCTAGCGTTTTTCCCGGTTTGGGGTACGCTTGACAACCTAATCCCATGAATTGGCGTAGACACTAGTTTTTACGAAAGCGACTGCCATCTGACCTTCCAACCCAGAGGGGAAACTAGGCCTTTTTGGGATTAGATCCGGTTTCCTTACGATGTTTTCCTTCACCGAAAAGCGACTGGTAAATATCAAATGATATTCCGTACATAAGTTCCGAAAAACTCAGTGGTACGAGCCGGGGTTTGAACCCGAGACCTCCGGATTGAAAGTCGGACGTCTTACCGCAAGGCTACCAGCGCTCTTTTTAAGTATGTTTGTTCTACAATCTTAAATCTTAATTATTACACTTATGACCGGCACAACAACAGCTTCCTTTGTTTTTGCTAGCTGAAACACTTAAATTTAAATAAAATCTATTTATAAGTTTTAATATGCATCGAATAAGGAAGTGGATAGCGCAGTGCGGGCGCAGGTTTTTGCGCAACTATTTTAGCAACTTAGCGATAAATGTACCTTATGTATTTTACAATAAGGTCTACAATTAATAAGTTAACAGTGTGATTTAGGTAATTAAGAAGGCTCTATCCACTACAGAGCTATATTACGTGTTATATGTGTAGAATGGCAAAATACCAGAAGCCAGAATATATATCAATATCAATATTAAGAGGGCCTGGCCCTCTGTCGTTGCAGCATTTTCCATTCCAGCCTATCTTGGGCTTTCGTTTTCGTTATGTATTATATTCTAGGTTTTCCTCTTTCTCTTTTTTTCTCGATTCTGCCTTCAAGGATGGTTAAATTCAACCCTTCGTGCCTGAGTATGTGACCTATACATTTAGCTCTACGCTTTCCAATGACGTACATTAATTGTCTCCTCTCTTTTGCCTTCTCTAATACTTCTTGGTTGGTGCGCTTTTCTGTCCAACTAATCTTGAGCATCCTGCGCCAGCACCACATTTCAAAGCCAGAATGTTTTCTAAAATACATTACGTACCTAAGTCGTGTCGTGTGGTCGTGGCGTGATCGTGAAGTCGTGACACGATATACGATAAAGGCGTAACCATCCTATCTGTCTAGGTATAGGTACCTTTAAGATAAAATTAGTGATGTACAGTCACCATCAGATATATCAGAGCGGCCAAGGTTGCCACTAATATCTGAGCAACGCCTCTATTGTCAAGGCGATAAAGCGCATGTCCAGATATTTTTGAGTAGATATCGTGGCCGGTCCGATAGGTATTTGATGGTGACTGTATTGTAGTTACTGGTGGATTGTCTAGCCTATAGCGTAAGAGCGTGTGCGTGTTTTTTTTAATACCACACCCGCTTAGCTGTCTCTTTTGCTAACTGTACCTCTTTGAAAATAATGTTCTTAGGTACTAAAGTTTTAAGTGACAATACACAAACGTATTTTTAAAAAGTTGTCTCTTTTGGTCCTGTGGATAAGTCACAACAATTACCTATAAATTGAAACTGAAATAGATGTCATATAGGTATTTCAGAAAAAGTGACCAAGTCCTCCGTTGTCCGAGGCCAGATTCGAACTGGCGTCTTCAGCTATCGTGGCTGACGCGCTGACCACTACACCACCCTCTATTTCAGTCTATTTCAGTTTATAATTTATATAGACTAACTAATAGTAGGCAGTGTTACTACTTCAAAATTGGAAATCAAAAAATATTCAACAAAATAATTTGATTTGCTTTAAGATTTATTTTATGATTTTATATTTTTGGTTTTATTTTAAGTCTAGGTATATTTCCGGTCAAAGATCGCACGCACCTCGTTGCTCTGTTTGTTTAGTTGTTACAATATCTACTATTGCCGCAGCCTCTCGCCTTTCATAGCTTAACAAAACCGATAAGCTTGCAAATTGCACGACTAGGCGACAAAAAATCGTAGCACGTGCTAGTCGTTGCAATCATTTTCAAACCATTTCCTTCTACTATACCGACTTTTGGATTAATAACGACTCTGTATCTTGAAGGTCAGGGTCCTATAGGTGTTATGGGGCCCACCGACTGTCAGTCCGCCTGACGATATCGGCCTGTCAGTTAGGACAAAAATTTGACGGCTCCGAACAACTGACAGGCCAATATCGTCAGGCCAACTGATAGTGTTGATCAGATATATCAGAGCGGCCAAGGTGGTCACAAATGTCTGTCTAATATCACTATTGTCAAGGCGATAAAGTACATGTTCGGATATTTTGAGTATCTTGGCCGCTCCGATATATCTGATGGAGACTGTACCATAGCGCGGAGTTGTTTTGTGTTTAGTTAATTACATTTTTTTTATTGTTGTCCAAAATATGGAACTAATGGATACGATAAATGTCTGTCAAGCGTGGAACCACGACCCTTTGTCACACTGGGACGAGTCTTTCTACCGACTGAGCTATTACCAGTGATCGGCGAAAAGGATTCCACACGGGGTGAATGACGTCAATCATTATGCTAGTATGGATATACCGCGGCATTTGCGGGATAGAAAAATAAATTTACAGTAATTTTCACAAACATTTGTAATTAAGTATTTTAATGAAATTATTTATTTCGCATATTATTTCTTGTTTTATTTATCTCTATAAAATTAAAATAACAAACCATTATTTTACTGGTCAACGAGCGAGTTCTTAGTTCGGGGCGGACTACTAGTTATTACAAGTCGTAACAGACACTGATTCATTGTATTAAACATAATACAAACACGTATATTTTCGAGGAGTTTAATTGGTATCGCGGGCGAAACGGCGCATCCATAATACTATGTCTAGTTGAATTCCCGCGGTGTGGAATCCTTTTCACCGATCACTGGCTATTACATTCATCTGTACTCAAATGGATATTTCAGCATGGTAAGAAATACGAACATAAGTTGAGACTTAAGAGCATATGTTTCACGTCGCGTTACGTAACTCCTGGGACCGGTAACAAAAGTGCACCGCAAGTGCATGGAATTCGATACAGATAAGTGAAAGCATGGAATTTTACGAACAAGTCCATGGCCTTGACCGATTTAGCTTGAAGAGGGTTATGGTGAATTAAAACATACCCAAGAATACATCCTATTTAGGGCATGCAATACCGGTATTGCTTGTATGGGCTAATACCGGAATTCCGGGATTGCCCAATGCCCATACAACCTATACCGGTATTGCATGCCCTAATCCTATTATACTTACTTTACAGTTTTAAACCTGGAATTCATAATTCATAATGTTGAAGTATTCATTATGATGTGCAAAGAAATCTTTTAGTCTAACTTACCGATGCCAGAGAAGAAGAAAGTTACAAACCTACAAGCTAAAGAAATACCTATTACATACACTTGAATGACACCTGTATCACAAACAGGATGTCGCTTAAGTATGTACAGTCGGCACCAAATATATTGTAGCGGCCGGAGTGATTGAGTGGTTCGTCACATCACACCATATATTTTGTATGGGGTGACGAACTATTTGGCTACTCTGGCTGATGCGATGTGTCTGATGCTGACTGTAAAAGCAATAAATACGTAGCATAGCAAGTAGAATAACTTTAAATACCTAATTAAATATGTAATTAACTATCTCACCTGCAGACAAACTGTGGAAACAGTTTTGCAGGGCTTTGTATAACTTCATGTATACCTTTTGATTAATAAACTATCTATCTATCTATCTAAACTCTTGCCTATTACATTGTTTAACTTACGGATGCCGAACCCGGAAGTTCAATGTTACATAAAAGTGTGTCAAAGAAGCATAGAAAGAAACATGTTATTTAGGCAAATAGGTCAGTCATTGCATGCTCGAACAAAGGTATAGAGGGAAATGCTTGGAACACAATTTTTGACTTCGTAACTTTGTTAGGACTAGTTAGGAGGTGAACATATCAAAAGTCCTCGGCCGTAGCCCTTGAGCCGGAGGGGAGAGGGGGGCTTGAAGGTAAAATTGAAGGATAAGGTTAGACATTCTACAATAAGAGGAAAGACTAAAATAACAGATGACTTAGAGAACACGCACAAAAGCTCAAGTTAAAATGGGCCGGCCATGTAGCTCGAATGAACAGGACAGGACTAAATGGACAAATACAGCCTTCTGGGAAGGTCCATAAGGCAAGCGTAGGGCATGAAAACCAACAGAACGATGGTTTGACGTTGACGGGATCACACTAATTAAGTCGGCAATTTACATATTTTCACATAGAGCTTTAAACCAATCGGAGTAGCCTTTGACAGGCGTTCCCCTCTGCCGAATGAATATGACCAGTGGTCATATTCGTTGTATGGACTGACGTTTATTTGACGTGGCTATTTTGACGTTTCGCATACATTTGACGTTCCCCTCCCCCGCAAAAAAGGGCAGACTTTTTCCGATAGAAATGAGAGCGCGTCTCACATCCGGTTGGTTTAATAATCAAAGTATTTTCAGGCAACGTTTCGCAAATAGGTTCTTAGTTTAGTAGACTGTAGCCATTTGTTGCTAGTTAGCAGAAATCTAACATTTGTTGCTAGTTAGCAGAAATCTAACTAGCAACAAATGTCTACTAATTATCACACGGCTCTTGGGGTACAGTCCGCTTACAGAAGGACAGAAAATGGTTATTTCTAGGATTCCATTTATTAGTTCGGAACCTTAAGAACTCGCCGGATCCAAAAATCCTTGCAAATGCTTAGCTAAATAGAAACTGAATAAAGTAAAAGTTGAAAGACTTGAAAGTCACACTTGTTTTCTTGTAATAAATATTTTTTATCGCGGCTAGCACCATCTGAATGCACGATTAATCCCACTAATATTATAAGTTGAGAAAATCTACAACCTTAGTGAGAATGGCAATATATAGTTCTAATACGAGTTAGTTAGAAGTTCTATATATACAAATGACGTTAAAAACTTCGAAAGTGCGTTGTAGCTGTCTAGATCTTCACGTGAAATGCATACGCTAGAAATGATTGTTACATGCATTAATAAATTACATTTTAGCTTAGAACCTATCTAAGCATGGAATTTTACAGTATTTAATAAAATTTTATAATAATATCGCTCTAAAACTCATAAAACCATGTGGCACAGCGCCGTAACGCCATCTGTTGACACTAATGTGAAGTTATTTTCTGGTACTTGGTAGCAGATTTGCGGTAGAGAGGTGTTGAGGTTGTAATACCCACCAGCAGTTGGGCGGCAGGTTGTTTATAGAAGTAACAAATGCGCAGGCGTAGTATTTACAATTTATTTTCACACAATGGTTATATATATACAATAATTACAACGCCGATAATAAAATAACTGAAATTGAGAAAATCTGTGGAACGACTTTCAGATTCAACGGCTGCGTAGTGTTGTGTGTATCGTTGCTAGGCAACCGCGGGCGGTCGAGCAGGCCGCCACAGATTCTTAGTATCATGTATTGTATTTAATAATTTTTTAGTGACCCACTAAACATAAAAATCATTAAAACATACTGATGCTAATGTGTTATATTTTTACGCAATTATGGCTGGCCGGATTGTAATAAAAGTAAAGAGATTATTAAATTTATATTCCCGTTATTATTTTAGTGCCCCCTACAGAACTGTAGGTTGCAATGTTTTCTACCGCTTTTCACATCTCAGAGGCCTGAATGTAGATGGTGCTCATAATAGTATTTTAAGTGTTTGTGCCGGCTTTTCATGCTACGTAATAAATTTCCTTCATAACCGGCGTAGCAAAGGGTAATTAACCTTTTCGACGCCATGTCAAACGCAAAACCTACCACTCGGACGCCACGACATCTAAATGTCAAAAATGAAGTTAAACTTTATGCGTGTGCATGTAGGTTTATTTTGCTCTGTGGTCGGTGACCGATATATCGGTCTTTGGCGTTGGACCTGTGGTGCCGATATATACGTCTTTGGCGTGGAAAAGGTTAAAATCGATCGAACCTCTACATATTTAAGAACTTAAAAATAATTACCTATTAAGAAAATAATCGCGTCCTTGCCTGGATTTGACACATTTGGGAGCGACCGTTGAAGGCTCTGGGTCCTTTCGTAGGGGTCAGCCCTTGGTCTCCAACCCTGAACCTTGCCTTTGTGGCTCGCAAAACAGCATTTACACAGGTTTATTCTTAGTTTATTATTCCCAATGCAGCGTTTTCGTTCATTTCGCCCTTGCTAAAAGGTACTGGGTGGCGGGCACGCTTGATACCTCCTGGCCGGACCATAAATAATATTAACTTTTTGGTTTTAAGGGGGTAAAAGAAGGGTTTAAATATGCATGGTAAATGTAATTATTAATTATTTATACACTGAGTGTTAAGGTCAATTGACAAATTGATTATGGTTTATTTGGAAGAAAAGGATTTAAACATAGAAAATCTAAAAAAATGGCTACACATAGCGAAATGAACCACAACGCTATCTCTCGCAGGATTGTCACAAAGTTTGTAATTTAGGTGCATACAAAATTCAACTCAAGTTCGTGGCATGCGCTCAAGTAGGTGGCGGGAAATGTTTAAATAATTAACTCAAAAATCTATTTGGAGAATTCATGTAAAAGAAAAGCTGTAGATGGCTCGCGGAGTTTCTGTCTTTGGGAAACGAAGCTGCGTTGCAGACATGTTTTTTTGCAAGCGCTGGTACCAAACTTGAACTCAACGCTCTTCTTCGACTGACCAATGAAGGCGCGAAGGCGGAAGCAAAGCTTATCACGCAAAGCCTGAGAAATACCTACATACTGTGTGATCGCTATTTATACCGGTATTTATATGCGAGATTAAAACGCGTCTTGCTTTAACTCACAAAGGCATTACACACTAAATTATTTCCACTAATACCAAGAATTTTTAGGTTAAATATACTGCACTGTCGCTATTTATACCTAAAGTCAGGTTTAATGTTTAAGACGGGAGCAAATTTTTATAGAATTTACCACATGATAGTCGGTAAAAGGGAGGGCTTTGGGGGCGCAGCCCCCCGCTCACAGATATAACACAATATAACTTATATTCAAATCAGGAATGGTGAGGTTGAATGTTTAAGACGGAAGCAAAAAGAATATTGATAGAATTCACCACGTGATAAGCTTGATAGTGGAGTTCGGGGGGGAAGTCCACGCATGAAGAAATAACACACTGCATTATCGCTACATATACCTAGAATGATTGAATGTTTAAGACAGGAGCAGAAAGAGTTTTCCACTTGATAGGCGGTAAAAGGGGGGCTTGGGGGGCGCAGCCCCCCGCTCAAAGAAATAACATACATACAATTTGTACTCATATCGGAAATGGTGAGGTTGAATGTTTAAAACGGGATCAATAAGTTCCGGAGTCCGGGAGTGCAGCACGTTTAAGGTGTTAAAAAGGGGGCTCAGGGGGCAGAACCAAAGAAAAAACACACTGATTGATTTATAGTCATTCAAAACATATTTAGGTTGAATATTTAAGACTGGAGAAAAAAGTCTATTCGTAACAAAAGTGGTTAGGTAGAATGTTAAAGACGGGAGCAATAAGAATATTGGTAGTGATTACCACTTTATAGGGGGTGAACAGGGGCTCGGGGGCCCCCTCATAAAATAAAGAATTGAACGATTTCTATTCATACCAAAAATGGTTAGTTTGAACGACTAAGACGGGAACAAAAAGAGTAGGTATTGGTTGAGTGTTCACTACGTCACAAACGGGAAAAGGAAAAACAAAGGAAGGAAGTATAGGAAAAACAAACTGTAATATCGCTATTCATCGAGATTTCCGGCCTCCTGGTTCGCTTTTAAGACACGTAGAAGCACTTTACACAGGTACGCTTAGGGTCTTCGACTCTAAGCAGAGCTCAGCTTTCGACATTCACAGACCTAACCACCTACGGTTGGGCTTCCGTCCCTTCAGTTCGCTTATAAGACACTTCTCTCACTGATCTCTATCGTGCTGGATAAGAGAAGCATTTTCTACTGATACGCTTCGGACGTTCGGCTGTACGGGGAGCTCTGCTTTCAGCTCAGCAGATTTTCTTGATTACACGCTTCCCTTGACCATGGCTTTCGCCCTTCGTCGATTTTAGCTAAACTGCTGAACTGAGTTTTTGACATGTAGAATGCGTTACTTTTAGCAATGGACTGTTTAAGGGTAACGAAAAGTGATAAAGCCTACTGAAACGCGCGAGTGAAACCGCTGGCATAGCTATAAGTATAAATATTTAAAACATGATCGTGTCGGTTACACCATTTATAACTCAAGAACGGCTGAACCGATTGGATTTTTCTTTGCCCTGAATAGTAAAATACTTAATTGACTTATTATATTTTTTAAGAAAAAAAACCGACTTCTTCGGGGGAGGCCGGTGAAAGATTATTGTAGATGGTGCACTCTTAGATTTCATACAATGAAATAATTTGCTTAACAAACACAGGGAAGAAGACAAATCGCCAAACGTGAACTATGTGTCTTTGAAGAGATCCGCTTCGATCATCATCAGTAGTTCCACTTCATCAAATATCACTCCTTTAAATGTACCTAATTGATTGATTTGTTGATTCAAATCCTAGAATCACTAAGTGTAAGTATGTATGCTTTTAACATTTGAAGAGCTCCCTCGATTCTTCGTGGATCCCATTTCCCATCCTCAGAACTCGAGCTAGACAATAATTTATCTTGAAAATCTAACTTTCTTAACAAACACAGCGAAGAAGACAAATCGCCAAACGAAGTATGTGTTGTTGAAGAGTTCTGTTCTGATCAATTTTGTATTAAGCAGAACGTCTGCTGACGATACCACAATGTTTAGAAAAAAAAGGAAAAGTAGATAAATCCGCTGCCTTAGGTGAAATTTTTAACTCGCGACTGGTGGAAAAATTCACAGCCATCAGGTAAGTCTCAGTAGCTCAGTTGGTCAGAGCGATGGGATGTCTCCCAGAGTCGCGAATTCGAATCCCTTTTTCTACATTTCCTTTATTTCTAAACATTCCGTTCTGATCATCATCAGCAGATCCACTTGATCAAATGTCACTTTTTTGAATGAAAATGCTTGATTTGTTGATAAAAACACAAAAAAACTATACACGGTATCCTTTAAAATTTATGGAGTTTCCCATTTCCTCATTGATCCCATCATCAGAACTGCGTTTTGACCAGAAATGGCGACAAACACTGATCAAAACGTAACAATTTAGAAGACATTTCCGATTTTGGAAATAATCTTCTGGATTGGTGCGGTCTGGAAAAGGGTTATAGTGTACGAGTATGAACGGATTTGAATAGAAATTGCAAAATATATGGTCAGACGATGACATGGATAGGTACCTATTGTCTATCCCAGAATCCCTCATCTAATGAAGTGTCACATTTATTGGAAATTTTGTCAGAATGCGATGTACAATTGTTTTACGCAGACGAAGTCGCGGGTTAAAGCTAGTTAGGTAATAAAAGAACGGAGCTACAATGCCCGAAACGTTGACAAAACCGGAATCTACTCCCGTTTCGCCCCCCGTTCACTTTCGCCCCACCTTGACCCCACACGCGTGGCTTTGTAAGAAAGTACACGTGACACTAATAAAGGAGTGATCGATCGGTCTGTGACTTATTGATTAGTCTAATGGTATCGATATGTAAATTGACGTCAACATAAAGGATGTAGATATACTTTTATTATTAAACCAACCGGATGCGAGACGCGCTCTCATTTCTATCGGGAAAAGTCTGCCATTTTTTGCGGGGGAGGGAAACGTCAAATGTATGCGAAACGTCAAAATAGTCACGTCAAATAAACGTCAGTCCATGACCACTGGTCATACTCATTCGGCAGAGGGGAACGCCTGTCAATGGCTACTCCCATTATAATAGGTCGAAAATGTGCGCAATCTCATAGAATGCATGGGTAACCATATAGGTACTCATAAACCACGAATTGTCTTTTTACTCTATCGATGTTTCGCTTATTATTATCAAGTCCATGGAGTTTCCAAATCAAATTACTTAACGTCAATAGGATACGGCAAGCGACATGTTGACACAGCAGGATTTCAATTTGATGTCAAAACAAAATCATATTGATAACAAATACTTGAAAAAGCAAACTTTATAAATAGTTCGCCGCGTACGATTTTTGTATAAAAATCGTACGCGGCGAACTCGTGGCGTGTTCGCTCCCATACAAAACTCGCTCGCAAATCACAAATGTGATAACGCTCTTAGGTATGATCCACTTTTGGACCTTATTACAATGCAATAAGGTGAACAAGTGGATACAACTCTTTGTAGTTGACTGTACAAGGAAAGAACTGTGATAGGTAGCGCGGGTTTTCCAATTATTTGCAATACGCATTGTCCGTTTAATCGCTGATAATACCTCAATTGGGTTTCGTTTCTACACGGCTTGCTCAAGCAGGTCTACGTCAAAGATATGTTTACAACTTGCACCTTACTCCTTTGTAAAAAGGCACAATAGCGTAAACATATGTATATTAACGACTCCGTAAGTAATCATTTTATGACTTATATGATACAGTCGCCTCTCATTAATTCGAACACGCGATAATTCGAATATCTCTATAATTCGAAGTTATCATGGGGTCCCTAGAAAATCTCTTAATATTTCGAATAAAATCTATACATTTTTAAACACTTGGTAATTCGAACAAAAAACTCAGTGCTTTGTATACAAAACCACGCGTTAATTCGAACTCATTGGCATCAAACACCCGACAATTTGAAGTTTTTACATATATTTTGAATGTCCCTTGAGTTTCGAATTTCGAACGAGAGTCGACTGTAGTAGTACTACATTGCGCTTCACTATTGTTATTGTTTGATGTAAATTCTTGTGTTTTTGGTAATAAACTTATTTTTATTTATTTATAAACGCTGAGTGCTAAAGCTATATTATGCGACAAGTCATAAGCTAGGGATATATACACAGATCTGCCCCTGTTTGTCATAATTATTCGAGAACCGAGTAGGTGTAGGTATTCAAATGCATAATAATCTCGTTATTGGTTCGTGCGGATTAATAATTTATACTTTTATTATAATGTCCTACCTAAAGTTTTTGTAACTACATATAATATATGAAAACACCTCGTTGTCTGTCCAGCTGTCACAAATCTTTTCTAAATATAGTAAAACTGACCACGTTTTCTACATGTATTGATTGACATTGAATAAGTCGGAAGTCACAAACCGCGAGTTTCTTGCGAATGTGTTGGCTTATTGAATGCTAAACTAAACGACATTAAATTCTGATCACATTGAATTATTTCGCCTTGGCAAACGAGTTCTGAGTTTCTTGATCAATTATTTAATAAAAGGTTTTCGTAAGATTAATGATTACTTACATAATTGTACCAAAAATTTTGGCACTGACTGGGCTGAGAATTTACTCAGAACGTTGGGATTTTCATTTAATTGGATTTTTTACTAACATTTTTATTTTTATAAGTAGGTATCGCTATTTATATAATGTAGGACGTAGTACGAAGCCAAGACAGGGGGATAACTTAGCTTGGATAGCACAAATTCTATCATGGAGATCCAGCGATCTCCATGATTCACTCCAGAGAATTCACAGCATATATCGTTCAAGGGAGGATATTCAAATTGATGATAAAATATCTTCGTACTCTGATAATGCTTCTACACGGGATAGTAGCAGGATTCTTAGATATGTTCAAGATTGACTTTTTTGTTTACATTATGTTCTATGTGACAAACCTGTCATACTTGATCGGTGATCGCCAATAGACCCATAAAATCGTGTGACCCCAATTTGAACCGCCGCCATTTCAGGGCGTTGTCAAAAATCAGAATCAGTTGCGCAAGAGTGCATGCAAAGCCACTTATGTTGACGTATGTGTAACATTCAGGCCAGATAAATCTAGATAGCGTACATTGCGCCTTATCATGGTGATATAAGAGTCATAATAGCGTAATTAGGGGTTGTGGTCGTTTGACAGTGCGAAATACCGCTTCATGTGGCTAAGTTAGAGTTGCCATATATTATGGTAGCGCGGGACATGTCCTGATTTGTAGCTTTGTGTTTTAGTCTTTTAGCATTTCGTTGCATAACCATTATTAACCATAGTCAGAACTGTTTTTATCTAGTCATCTCCCTACACGACTTTTGCTTCACTTGTCCACAGAGTCAACATACGGGGATGTACTTATGACGATCCTGGCCTAATGCATACTAACCCCCTTATTCATAAACGACCACTAAAGTTAAGAGGCCTCTGATAATCGTTTGTCCCTTTCCGTCCAACCTATACGAGGGAAAGGGACAAACGATTATCAGCGATCTCTTAACTTTAGTGGCCGTTTATGAATAAGGGCATAAGTTATTGCATACTGAGGTATTTAATGAGATTGTATTGTAAACCTATGTACCATTGGGTTCAAAATTACATGGGCAATTTATGAATGAATTCATTGATAAATTGGCCATGCAATTATGAACCCGATGGTACAATACAAATACAAAATTTATAAAAAAAACTATAAAATTTTAACTTTCCTAGGGCATGCGTTATCCCCAGCACACTGGCCGCATTAGCTTAGTAAGTTACCGAACGTTACTCTAGAATGACTTATATCAATAGATAAAACCATTTTGTGGCCCTAGTCAAAGGGGTACGTACCTGTAAGTCAAATTAGCTCAGAGAAAAAGGGCACAAGTCCTATAAAATGTCCGGCACTTGTACCGTTTTCAGCTGGGTTAAACTGACATATAAATAACCCAATTTTTAACACAGTTGCTCAAATCTAGTAGTAGTTTATAATGCGAGAAGTTGGATTTCTCGCACTAGCGCGTTTTACTTTTCCAGCCAATCACAGCTCAGGATTCATGATCACCGCCCCGCATCGCACGACGCGAGTGTTCGGATGAAGTAACCTCAAAGTGACATATTGTCCATTTTTATAATTTTTTCGCAACTTTATTAAAAAACGTCGTTCGATACACAGACGGAATGTCATTCTTCACTCGTCCCGAGTTTTGCCACTAGCCTGCGGCTCGTGACCAAATGTCTCGGAACTCGTTGAATAATGACATCCTTTCCGACCTAGTATCGAAATGTACTATTGTACTACTTTATGATAAATCAGAATAGTGAAACTGGGTACAAGTACCCTGTAGAGGTATTAAAACCTTTAAAGAACAAAATCTTTATTAGTTTTGAGCAATATTTTTATCGTCACAAAGCTAACAAAAAGCTTTACCGGTAGGTAAGCACAAAACATCAAACTTTATAAATAATTGTAGGATTTGTAAGCAGGTTTTCTAATCAATGTAATGCGTATGCGAGTATGTAACCATATCTGTGGAATAAGGTCGTTTGTTACATTATTTAGGTGTTGATCTTGATTCGGTTATACAATACAAAATAGGTGTTTTAAATCTAATTTAAACTAATGTAACCTTTTATAAATACTGGTAGACCTCAGTACCTACGCTATTTAAGACATAATATATTAGTTTTAAATTGTTTGTTTAATTTTGAATGTCATCTTGTTTATTAATGACTAATTAGTTAACGTAGGTATTAATAAGGTTCTAACTAGAATGTTTTATATCGGGCACCCATGGCGGCGGCGGAGCCTCCATGTAACTCGATTCCCACCGTTTGGCCTGCCGGATCTGTACTCAATGCAAATAAAAAAAACAACACCATCTTCCCTTCGATGCACCATCGCGGCTTGTGGACACCCTACATTTTGCGAATGGTCGCCTTGCCTTTCACCCCGCGCTAGCAACGCTTTGTCCAGATATTATATTATAAATCACCGTCAGTACACATTTAATTATCGTTTAATTCAGTTCGCAGCTAACTTAATCGTTTAGATGGTGTAGGTTACTGCATAGTAGTCGCATATTGAACTAATCACAGTGTAAAATATTACTGATTAGTCTGATTACTGTAGAGCGGATTTGAAGTAGCGAACTCAATATAATATCGATACGACTGGTATAATTTTTATTTTTTCTACACACAAAAATAGTGTAACTTATCGCAACAAAAAAGTAGAAACCTTTTTGGAAGGTTTTGTAAGTAGGTATTGGGCAAAAATTGTGATGATAATAAATAATAAAAACATCGTTTGTTAATATTTGAAATAGTTTATTCGTCGAAGTTCTTCTTCTTTAATATTTTTCTGCACAATGCACAGTATGTTTTTTTAGTACAACTCAAAGTTCAGAAATGAAAAATGAAAATAAATTGCACTATATCCATATTAATATTGAAATCGCTACTTCAAATCTGCTCTCTAGGTACGTGATTACCGACTAAATTCTTGATTTTGTTACCTATGCTACGCTGTCAGTCTCGCACTTACCATTCCAACTTACTAGTAGCTTAGTAGTACTTATTAGTAGAAGTGGTACCTAGTTATTTCGTGTAAGATATCCGTTTAAGACAAATTTAATTAATGAATCCGGACAATATCTATTTAAATCAACGCAACGTAAGACCAAAGAGAGAGGTAGACATGGCAATATATCTAGACATTATTCCACATTTAACGTCCGCTCAAGACATATATGTGTGGGGACACGTGTGGTGAACGGGTTTTAGGGCCTTAAATTATCTATATGTATATGTAAGTATAGCTATGTTTATTATGGCCAATGAGAATTCATTGTATACGCATTATGTACCAAGCGAACGATGTAGTTTAGCGATCTATTTAGTAACAAATTATTAATTATTTCAGTAACCGAATCGAACTATACCTATAGTTACAGTGCCACCAAAAAGAGTAGAAATTAAAAAGTGGCAACATCGTAGTGTCGTCCCTTTCAAATCAATCTAAAAAACGGGACGACACTACGATGTTGCCACTTTTTAATTTCTACTCTTTTTGGTGGCACTGTACGTACACTCTAAATACTTATTACAAAAAAAGGAGATTTTATTTGAGTGTAGATTTGATCAAAACTTAAGTTACTAGTACCTAGACGAAGTTTGGTTGCTCATAATAAGAAAAATCTGTGTGGAGTTTTCTTCGACTTCGACCGCCCACCGGGTCATTTTAATAACCTTGGAAAACAATTATCTACTTTTTCAAATGTTTTATTGCTTGTGACACCTTTCCAAAGGGCTCCTTTTATTACCTTATAAATTTATTATCATAACTGTTTATTAATTTCATTAATTACAGTTAATACTTTTATGATTTCTGGTTTTGGAGTCTCTGTCACTAAAGTTTTAATGGTATTTTGTACCTACAAGGCGTAACGAAAATACTGGTGATCCTTTTAACAGTAGAATTTTTATCGTATTCTAATTATGAAAAAAGGAAGAAAATAAAATTTTCTCAGGAATAAAAATTTGCTGTTGCATGGAGGGTTGTCCAGCGGTGACGACATGCCCCATACAATTCTATTTCGCGGTCAGTTTTTTTCTCCTACTTTTTTTACTCGTAATATGATACCAAACCAAGTAAGCCCTTAAACGGATCACCAGTATTTTTGTCACACCCTGTTTACGAGAGAGCATTTTGATATAAGTTATTTTATTTAATAATTGTTTTTTTTCGAATTGATTCTGAATAAATAATAGATTTTTATTTACTGAGCAATTAGCTGAACTGGTCAGCATTTTTATAAAATTTCTTTATGACCCACTTTGCTCAGCGTTTTGCAAATATTTTGACCTTCAATTTACAAAAGGCTCAGACGGTCACGAAGTTCAGCCGTTCGACCTCACGGTCACGATTCGACCACTTTGCACTGTCTAAGCATATGACAATCTATTAGTTAATGGATCTGGAAGGTTCTAATGAATCTGAGTGTTAAAATTACAAATACATATATAAGTGCAGTGTGATGAAACAGATCAAGGATTTTTGCGGTTAGCTTCGAAATATCTGGTTGGTTTAATATATTTCAACATTGCCAGAAGACTAATTTAACTCGTCTTAGGTTTCATGACAGCCTATAAAAAATAATTTTGGCCATGTCACCAGTCTAAGTGATCTAAGGTTGAATTGACCGTACACATATAAAGACCCTGCAATTTAAACTATTATTTTTTAAATTATCATAATTACACATGGAGGAAAATCTGTAGATTGAAGACTTCTGAATTTAACCGGCTCCTATTGCCGAATAAATTATGTCCATACAGTTGTTATGCACATTGCACAATAAACACAGACCAATGCGCTTTTTAATTAAAAGTGATGGTTGTACATGAAACATTATTTTCCACTCAAAACGGGAGGAAGAAATTTCTGTATGCGTTGAGTGTTCAACAAAAGAACAACAGGAACCTGCAGTTTCATAATTACGTAATTTTTCACAGGGTACAGTCGCTATCAGATATATCGGAGCTGCTAAGGTGGTCACAAATATCCCGTCTCTATTGTCAAGGCGATAAAGTGCATGCTCACAATGCTATGACTATGGACGTAAAGTTATATGTACCTACTCATCTCATCGCGATGGAATTTATAAAAAAAAATATATTTATTGCAGACAACAAAGTGGTCCATATGATATTTCAATTCATAGGTTTTGTGAATATATGTAACTAGGATTGTCATGTCATATTTTCGGTAACATTATGTTGGTGTATTTTCTATCTTTAATTCTATAACTCCCTATGAAAAACAATATGTTTGCTTCCTGCACAACATTAATTTAAGAAGTATAACAACGACGTAACATTGCAACAATGCATTATTTCGACATCTACGAGCGCATCTTACATCTAAAGCAGAAACAAAGAAAGTACGATGATTTACGTAGATGCCCACAATGTACGGAACAGCCAATATTACCTAACTAAACCACAGTTTGAAGCCCTGTTACACTCGTCCTAAATCAGCTTCCTAGAACGATTTGTCACTTGATTTATTCAAGTGTAACCGCATTTAGCAGGTTTTTATTTACTACTGAGTCAAGTTAGGATCCTAATTAGGATGCTCAGTTTGTCTGAAAAACTAAAGCGTAACAGGGCTTTAACTAAACGTTTGTGAGACATGACATATCATATGTATTTTATTGTATAAAATAGCATTTCAGCACTGGCGCCATCTAATTGGGGATTAGTAGGTACTTATCACATAATATTAAGAGTAAATTTTTTATATAACATAATATTAAGAATAAGTTTATTCTCAATGATTTTTATTTATTTTAGACTGATTAAGCATTTACAAATATTGCCACCATGTTATTTTTCTCTACTTACTTAAAGTAGGTAGATAACTGACAGCAGTCGTCGTGTTATTGGTGGGTCAGGTATATACTTACAGGATATCCGATTTCTAATATGATAAATGCTATAAGTATAGGATAATATATCATATCCGCCGTAGCATACATACCTAACAATTATTCAAATTAATGAAGATTACAAGATATATTACTTAATGATCATTAGTAATTACGCCTCGTCCTGTAATTGAGAACATACATTTAAAAATTTTTATTGTTCATCATCATCATCGTCGCCTTTCCTTTTTTGTTCCGGGTTTTAACGGTTCAATGAAGCCTGGAGTCCGCTCGCCAACCTTTTATTTTCAATGCTCTTATTAAGTAGACTCCTAAATTTATTTGCGACATTTGAATGTTGACGGCATAAAATCTATTGACTTTATTAAAAAATGCATGAGTTGCTAATTATCTAATAAGATTATACGATTTTTTTCAGGCAGAGGGAACGACGCGGGTAGGCAGAAGACCGCCAATACACACGTCCACAGAAGGTAGCACAGCTCTTGATCAAGAAGATGCCTCTACTCCAAGATCAAGGGGGTCAAGGCGAAGAGAAGAAACCTCTCCGCGGCAGGCTGTTCGAAGAACAAGGACACGCGCCCCACAAACTGAAGAAGTCACTGAACCGGACATTAAAAGGAACAGGACCACCGAACGCTTCGACTCGAGGAGAACTTACAGTCGGACCCGTAACAGGCCCGAAGCAGAAGAAGACACTCCCAAAGCAAACGTCATTAGAAGTAGAACAAGATACAGTAGACCAGCGCCCACTCAAACCACTCCTTCTTCAAGAGCCCCCGAGGTCACTTCTCCGAATATAGACGAAAGCAAATTAGAAGTCATCAATTCAACTTTAGAAGAAATAACCAAAATGGTTTTTAAAGAATATGAACCCGTCACACAATCCAATCGCAGAAGCTCAACTCGACCCAGTGAAAATGTCACTCAACGAAGACGCCGAGTCAATACCAGAACCAATGACCAATCAGATCTCGCCAGTTCCGGAACAACAAACTCTATTTCGATTTCTGAAAAAGGACCAACCACTGATAAAATGATCGATCTAAGAAGTTCCAGAAAACTAAGATATAAACAAAGACTATCGGACACTGATGCAAATTTAACGGGTTTTGGTATTACGGCTTACGATGAGGTTAAGCAGTCTAGTCAAAAGGAGACCCCTAGTCAAGAAACCAAGATAACCGCCCCGGTAGTAGAAAATGTTCAACAGAATACTGAGAAGAATCCAGTAAAGACGACCACTTCAAAGATTATGAGGATAGTCAGACGCCCACTTCAGAGAGGAAAAGGTAGCTTCAAGCCGACTGCATCTGAGTCTTTACATAAAAAACGATCAGATGAAGTAAGCGAAGATGATAACTATCCTGAACCGTTTAAAGCGCTTTTGCAAGCTAAAAACTCTTCGGTAAGTTTTTAGTCGTATTAAAAGTAATTATGGACTTTTCTATCAAATTGGCCTTACTTTACAACATGTCAAAATTTAATTTTCAGATAGGATTAAGCTCTCCAAATGACGAGAGTTTGACAGTGAAAGCGTCACAGAAAGTTTACAATTCCTTTGCACCATCGCAACAGTCAACACGAACTTCCATTAAAAATAAATACTCGCGGGTAAATGCACTTAGCACATTCGTGAATAATATTGTACATTTGAATAAAAACAATAAATTTCTAAATTTTTTGCCCTTCATGTTATTATATCACTAATATTGTTATTCGATGAAGTATAATATTACGTTGTTATATTAATAATTTACCTATGTTACAGTTACGGTCTAAATCCAATGAAGAAAAAGAGTTAAAAAATGACATTAAACCTGGTGATAAACCTACAGAGGGTAGTGTAACCCCAAAAGCACTTTCAACTAAAGAGCCCGGTTATAATTTTCGGTCTCAACAAACCACAAGAAAGAGAAAGTTTAGTTCACTTACTTCCACAACACCTGGTTTAAATACAGAACAAAGTACGGATAAGCCAACTTACAAATATAATAGAAAATTTAAAGTTAGCACTACCGAGGCTTCCAAAACTGAACCTAAAGTAAATTCTAAACGTGTTGAAACTAACAACCTCTTAAAAAGGACATCACACAGGCCTTCATTTTATGCAAGAAGAAATGTAAGCAAAAGTGATGCCAGTACTACAATATCAAGTAACGAAGAGAATCTCAACATAGGAAGTGCTTTAGAAAGTATTGCAAAACACAAAGCATCATTGCCACGCACATCTTATTATAATCGACAAAGAAATAGTAATAAAGTCGTAATAGTAACCCCATCAAACCCATCGACAGAAGAGCCTTTTAGAGATAATAACAGTGTCATAGAAACTGCTGATAGAAAAAAAGCGGATAATGTAGATGTGCCCTTAATATTTACGTTATTAAAACCCACCGACGTATCACAAAATGAAAATCATGTAGATATTTCACAAAAAGAAACCCACAGCGAAAAACCACATAAAATGTTTGTAATTGCGGTAACTAGTAAAGAGTCCCAAGAAACTAGTACAGAAAATGAAATGACATCTAATACTGTTGAAGAGACTGAAGTTAAACCTGTTCTGGGTCCATCAACTCCAAAATATCATGCTACGTACACTGTTTCTCAAGCTACGGCTAAAGCAGAAGAACATGACGTTTTGAGTGCTATACCTCCCATAAGGAATATTCCCACTCGAAAATTTGGGCGAGGAAGAGTTAGTTCAAAAAATCAAAATGACGGTGTCTCGGAATCACCTGTAACTAGGGACAGAGGTTCTGGAAAATATACTGATTCGTATTCGAAAACTACAGAAGCCTCTACCAATGGGGTAAGTTACTAATGTTACGAAAATTCCCAATTCAGTCAAAACAACCTAAATCGTTTTAACTATGCCTATTTATTTAATTCACAGATTAACTCGGACACTGATAAGTCTAGACATAAATTCAGCTCCAAATATAGAGCTGCACATTTGGACAAACCAATTTATAGAGCAACCGTGCCAACGGTTACACCGTCAACTGTAAGTACTTTAACTACACTTAACCCTACTGAGTTTTACACTGTTTAAATGAACCTATATTTACAGAATTTACTTACATTTTACAACATTACTTATTTTGCCCACGGATACAATAAAATTAATATTACAAAGCCCCTTTATGAAATTGTTCATAATTGATTTCACTAAATTAAACAAGATCGATCCTTAAATAAACTAAATACCTGTGTCACTTTCTACATTTACACTTTCAACACCATCGTCATCAGCATTTTTTTTATTATATAAATGTTAAACTGATTATATTGTAAGTCAATTCTTCGTTTACTATTTGTTTATAATATGCTATAAAGCTGTTGTTATTAGATTACTTACATTTGGTAGCTTTATGTAAGCAGTATGTTCGCAAACAGTTTGAATTTCTGTAAAAATCCTACAAAACCTACAATATAATCAGTTCTACAAATAGTAATTCAAATCATTTCATCGCTGAAGGCTTGGCTGAAATTCTTCGTGACCGATCGGCTGCTTACAAAGTATGCCGAGGAGCCAAATTGGTTTGAAGAGGAATATTACGACGTCACGACACCCGTGTCAGGACATAACATCACGCCACCAATCACTTTCGAATCATCCATAGATCTGGTTAATGGATTCATTTAATCAATTACATATTCACAATGCTTAACCCTATCATATCACTCATACATTTTTGTGTATTTAAATTTCAGTTTCAAAGAGATGTGCACTTGTTTATTTAATGCATTTATGATTGTTTTTATTATTTAAGTAGTTGTTTAATCATCATAAAACATTTCTTTGAGACGATTAAATGCTAAAATTTAGTATATTAAAGTTTTTGCGTTAATTAACAATGTTTGGTGATTTAAAATCAACGTTTATTGTTTACATTCTTATCTAAATAACGCAATGACTTAATTTTAATATAGACTACCTAGCAGAATAACACTAACGTGTAGTTATATAAATTAAAATAATATTAACTGTACAACTTGTTTTAATCAACAGTTGTTTCATTTCGGTAACATTCATTATTCTTCTAACTTCTCAATCTATCTTAAACTCAAGAGTAATAAAGAGGCTTTGGTTGCACGAACTTTATCCACAGTTCCGATTGCAAGGGTTTTCTTTTCTTCTTTAATCTTTCGTAGTTAGCTTCTACACTGTGCTCTCTATTTTTTTATTTATGTGGGTGAGCTCACTTCTTATTTCAGATAGAGGGAGAAGAATATCAATTAGGGCCAAGCATGAATGCTATATCGTTTACTCAAACACGAAGTCCGGCTGAACTGTTGAAACTATCAGAAAGTTTGGTGAAACCTCACGTCATGAATGTCGAAGCATCACAACACTCTCAGTCAGTTACTGTATCAATATTTGATGCTTTAGCTGAAATTCTCACGTCCACACCCAGAAACCGACTTTCATCTACAACTGAAGTACAAAAACAGAACATTAAAACCGATTCATTACAATCACTCAACGTCGTGAGTAGCAACATTAATGTAAATAACAGAGTTTTGCCAAGCCAAGACACGTTGAATGTTATTGTAAACACTAATGTACAGAACACTGATAAGACACTAAATGTGAATAACCCGTCGGTTGCGGCTGGCGTCACATCGGCGCCGACGATGTCCCAATCTTTACCCACACCCATCCCCACTTCCGTTTCCGCAAGGAAACCTTTCGCTTTCAAAGTCCTATACTCAGAACCAACAGACAAACTTACGACTGCACCCGAACCAACATCGAACCCGCCATCGACTGACAACCCATCAACGGTATATAACACAGTTTCTGATCTTTTGTTGTCTAATAACAATGTAGTTTCGTCTGAACTAACCAGCATGCTGTCTAGTAATATTAACAATATACTTCGAAATATGGATGACAGGACAAGAGCTAGGGTATCCGCAGATATGAGAAAAATGTTAAAGAACTTGATTCCCAGGGCTATAGACGGTTTAGCTGACAATGTAGACTCTACCCCAAATACCACTCCTTACAGTTTGGAGGAGATCAAAGATACGGAAAATGTTAATTTTGATGTTAACCTAAATGTAAATGATATTCCTGCGTCCTTTGATCTTCTTCAAAACACGGGTACCACCAGCAATGTAAATATCACAAATGGTGTTGTTAATACAACTAGCGGTGTAGACCAGCCTGATTCTGCTCAAGTTGGTAATAATCAAGGTTTCTCACAATTAGCTAGTTTGTTGGCAGGATCAAGTGACGGAATCACGACATCAGCTAATTTGAATAGATTAGCAACTACTCCTACAACTCGTATAAATGTAACGCCTTCTGTTACCGTGAATGCTAATATAGATTCGTCATTTGTTCCTGCAAATAGCGATAGTGTTATTACTGAGAGTGGGGTTAACAATAATGCTGCACCTAATAATCCGAATGTTCCCTTCCCATTCTTGTCGAATTTCCAAAATGATGATTTCATGACACAGGATTCAGGTAATTTTAATAGCTCAGTAGATTTTCAAAATCAGTCTATACCCTTCAGTGCAACACCGTCAGAAAATGATGACGATTCCAACATTCAGGACATCAATGACGTGACACCCTTACAGCTGTGGATATTATCTAAAAAAGCCCGAGTACTGAAAATGATTGAAGACCTTTTACGTGACCATAACAATGAACTAGCAAATGCCACCGCGCTGACAGAGATGTTTAGACAAACCGACAACTCTCCTATTTCTGAACGACTGACTGAAATAATGAGTACCATGAATGCTACGACTAAGCCAACTGACTCAGGTGACTCTTCTCTATCTGCTACTCCTTCTCTTCCTACACCCTTTTCTACTCTACCCTCAAACGAATCTTTAGAAGATAGCCTCACTATAAGTACTACGTCGTCAGAAGTTGCCAGCAGTGAAGAAATATTTACAACAACACGAGCTCCTTTAAATGACATTAGTACAAGTACATCTTCTACATCGAGCAATGCAGAGACTGCTACTGCTATGTCAACAACGGAAGCTGCTGTTGAATTTTCGAATAGATCACTTAACGATTCCACGACAGCTATATCGGAACAAGAAACATCCACACAGAATATTGAAACTGTTACGCCTACAGACGTCACAACAACACCGCAATCGAATCAAGAAACAACGACTCAGAATGATATCGAAACAACTACCGAGGTAGAGATAGAAACTACTACAAATACTAACGAACAGGCTGATTCAGCTTCAACATTTGATAATCAAAATAATAATAATAGTAACCAATCAACTATTCCGAAAAAAGATTATGTTATATTCGGAATACTGCCTAACAACACCGTGATTCGCAAAAACCCTAACGACGACATTTTGGAAACATTAACAGAGGCAAGCCCTTACATCGTTTATGGTTTGCTACCCAATAACACAGTAATACGGAAATTCCCAAATGGAACCAGAGTACCTCGAGTAATGCAAAAAATTGACATACTACCAATCAGCCCATGGAGTTTGAGGAATCCATACAGCCCCATCCATAACAATCCGGCCATTGTCAGACCACAGTCTAACCCTATCCGAGTATCCACTAATGTAGAGACATCCACCTCCAATAACGGATCGGATCGTTTAACTACCACCGACACTGTAAATAACCTACAAAATATGGTATCCACTTCATGTTATTTAGCTTGAAGCGCTTGGTGCTTTCTTTCACTTCGCGTAGAGGATGGACCGCGCATGCGGGAGCCTGCGGACTTTAGTAAGCTTGCATGCACTCTAACCGCTTCTAACAGACCCATCATAACATAATATTTCGTACTTGCAGATATCGACATCGGCACTTAATATAAAAGATAGCAGTAGAGGTGTAACTACTGTGGCTAGTAAGCCAGCTGAGCTAAGCACAGCCTCGCATGTTTTGAGTTTACGCACAACTACAATGCTACCCTCTATCGATGAGATTCTGCTTAATAGTTTATCTTCGGCTGCTAAAGAGGAAATGGTTATTTCATCAATGACGAGTTCCACTCGTCAGCCAACAATATTAACACTGGATATTGATCCGGAGGTATATAAATATATGGTTATCTCGACTGACGTCACCTTTGATGTAAACATTACACTAAAAATAACTTAATATCAACGATTTCTGGCACTAAGTACCACATTTATAGCAATGGTACTCCATTGGGGAAAAGTTTCATGCATGCATCAAATTTGGCGAATGAATACAATTTCACAAATTTGATATTTCAGTAATCTCTGGTGGTTGGTTAAGTAATAGATTAAAAGTAGATTGCTGCGCTATTCGAGATTAGTTTTGTCATTAGTTTTATAGCACCTTTTAAACTGTATTTTAATCAATTGCAGACCAAACAAATACGCACTGAAAAGCCTGGTGAAATTAAATTCATATCAATCGACGAAGTGACCACTACTACGTCTCCAAACTCGAATGTCTTTAAGTTGGCTTCCAGTAAATCACCCACTACGACTGTAATTAGTCAAACGGAGGCAGTCACTGAGTCTAGTACACAAACACCTCAGATTCCGACACTAGTACAAAACGATGATCAAACAACCACGGTTCAAGTAACTGCGGGAACTATCACCGATGACGTCTCGGAAACAACCACTGTACAAAGCGTTTTAACGACAAGTACTACTGAGGCTACTACAACTCCACCAGTAAGTACCGAACCGGTCACAACTACAACAGTGGCTCCGGTGATAACGACAACGACGACAGAGGCTACGACGACCACTGCTAAAGCGATAGAAACAACGACCTTAAAAACCACGACAGTAGCACCAACGACAGCAACGCCAACGACGGCAGCACCCACGACTACTGCTGAAACTTTACCCCCTGTGCCAACTACAACTTTACCAGTAGAGGGAGTTACTAAAGAGGATTCAAAAAGATTTCGAGAAGATGCAGCACTTTTAGAAGCTATTTTGAGTGGCGCTGAACGCCTTCCTAAAAAAATAAATGTTAATAATATAGATCAAAATACTGGTACTTCTTCAGTAAATACTCAAACTAAACTAACATCGGCTACTAAACAAAGTGATGATAATAAATTTTTACAAGAACTTTTATCAGTTGCTGGTAAAAATCCACATACTTTAACAGTCCCAAATATTGGTGGTAACATAAAAGTCAGCGGCATCCAAACTACAACAGCTCGATCCATAGAAGATGACATAAGGCAATTTGAGGAAGACACAAAATTGTTGAAAGCTCTGTTAGAAGCTACAGGTCAAGACCCAGCCAAATTTAATATACCAACTTTAAACATAAGAAGCACAACAACACTTCCCACAACAGAAACAATAACAACATCTAAACCTACTGAAACAATAAGAGTACAAACGACCACACCGTCAATAGATGCAGACATAACGCGGTTCCAAGAAGATGCTAAACTTTTACAAGCACTTCTACAAGCTACCGGTCAAAATAATGGAAACTTTAACATCCCTGTTATATCGGGCATAACGTCAAATGTCAGAATAGCGTCTAATCCACTCACAACATCTCTGGGCTCCAGTCCGACAACTCCGATAAACGTTAGGCCAATATACACAACATTGCGAACGACGACTTTGCCCCCTAGCACTGTTACCGTACCTACTACGTTCCAGCCTCGCGTAACCGATGCTACAACTGCTCGGATATCAACCACGTTCCCACCATTCAGAAGAAGACCAACAGCAACAACTTTATCTACGAATCCTACGACTGTGGCGACCGCTCGACGAGTTCCCATACCTGGTTTCACTGTAACAACAGAGATTCCTACTTCATCGACATTTTCAGTTGAAGAAGATTTGGCTTTCCTGAACAATTTGGTATGTCCTTGAATTAAGTAAACTAAATATCTTTCTAATTTCTAAATCTCAATAGGTACTGATATTTGTATCACTTATTGCTACGTAATGTTACGTGTTTTCCTTTCAGAAATCTGTCCTTAACACTAATACTAATAATGAGGACCCTGAAGCGACATTAGCCAATCGTATCATAGCTCTTGCAGTAGACAGAAGTTTAAGTGAAATCAAAACGGGTCAGGGAACTGAGCGCACAGGGAAGAATCTGGTACCTACTACAGCCCCTACCACAACAACTACAACTACAACCACAACTACTACGACCACTACAACACCGCGGCCTACTACAGCTCCTCCAAGCACACCATCTATTGAAGATGATTTGAAACAGTTTCAGGAAGATACTAAACTCTTGCAGGCTTTACTCAAAGCGACTGGACAAGATCCATCCAAATTTAACCTACCAACTCTACCGCAAGTAAATGCTAATGTGAGTCCAAAAATACCACCAGGAGTTCACAGTGAACTGAATCTTCTCTCAAATCTTCTTGCTTCGCCTTCACCTCTCAATGAACCGTTCGACTCTCTCACTCAGAAACCAAAAGAACCAATTAAGACAACTATCACCACTCCTAAACCTTACGGTGCAAAGATCGCGGTAAAGGATGACGTTAAAAACGTTCAAGATGATGGAAAATTGTTACAAACTTTAATACAATTGCAGGGTGTTCAAGAAACCACGACGCAAAAGAGCAAAATTGCTATTACAGGTAACGTAGAGCATATCAAATTAGTTCAATATACCGATTTAAAAAGTTATCAAACAGAGAATAATTTATTTTTAGGGCAATCAACAGACGAAGCATTAAAAAAACTGATTCAGAAAACACAGCCGAAAGGGATGGCGCAGGAAGCGACAAAGATGCCCATCGCGATAAGCACGGAGTATGGCAAGAGCAACGACGCCCTCCTTGCCGCCCTGCTAAAGGAGCAGGGCTTCGGTCCCACCACTGCCAGCTCCTTGGATGAGCAACTCCGTCTCGCCGTTAGTCCAAAATTTTCCACTATTTTCCTACTAGACTACTTCTTTCAAAGGGAAAAAAGGCATTCTAACCCCTTTTAAAGGAGCTGTTTTTCATTACAATCCCATCATGAGACGCTTCTCGTTCATCTTATTCCTTTTCTCTGGCTTCATAGTCTTTCTAATCTTAATATACATTCTAATATGTCTCTTCAAATACGCATGTTCTATATCTATTTAGGATAACTCGCTAACTATAACCTCGTAGGCATTGCTCAATCAAGTGGTAGTGACGCCGAAAGCTAGGCGGACGACAACACCGCCGCCGCCACCTCCACCACCGGCGCCGAGACGACCGATCCTGGACGGGCTGGCGTGGCTTTGGCAGCAGTGGCGAGAGACTGGGCCAGGGACCGGCGCACAAAGACCAAGTAGAAGACCAGATCCTGCGCCTACGGCTGCGGTGTCCGCCTCCCAGGCGACGAGCAACAGAGTCAACTGGTTTGGCTCGGGCCCGTTCATAGGGAACGCGGACGATAGACCAAAAAACAGAGTGGGTTTCGCATCTCTTTTACTAAAAATGTGTAATTGGGGTGATTGGCGGTGAGGGACACAGACTAGATTAAATAAACAAATTGGTCGTACTCGGATTTAGGGTCTTACTCAGTCATTCTTGTCCCTGAAAGTTAAGGAACAAATAAACTGTGAAGGTTACCCGTATACACACTGCACGCTTTTTTAGCGAATAAGATTTTTATCTCAAAACATATTTAGCTCACTATTTGTGACGTCCCACGGGTGAAAGTACCTTATGGCGGTTGGCGCTTACGTTGCGAAGCATCGCATTAGTATTGCAGCGTCGTTAGAAATAGCGTAAGCCCCAACCGCCATAAGGTACCTTTGTCGTGGAATGCCACATTTGATTATGATATCATACGTAGTTAGTATACTTAGTATGGTATATTGAATCGTTCCAAAACTTCCCTGTTCCCGTTATCTGGGGTCGGGTCTCCTCACATTTTTGCGACAGGCCTGTCGGCCCCGGATTGTCAGGTTTGGCAATTGAGCTATCTTATGATCTCTCTTCTTAACTTAAAAAGCTGTATTACTCAAAATGTTAATTAAATGACTAGATATGTTTCTTCCTTGACTTTGTATCCTTCACCTCAAATGAATTACAGTGTCCTTAACTTTCGAGAACGGGTGATACAAACTTTTACTTGTTTTAATGGCCGAGTATGACTTAAACAATATGGTTGTGGATTTATACTTATTTTATACGTACATTTAAATCAAAATTGCCATGTGCTAGTAATTTTTTTATAAGTAATTTGTTCCTATTTAATCTAAGTCTGTTAAGATTGTTGATAGCAAGGTCGTGGATATTTTGTAGTTTTTGTACATTAAATGTAAGGTAAAGGTTATCCTTTTCCAAGTGTAATATCCCTTACTAATAAAGAATTTAGTTTTTGTATAGTGTATAATACTCCTAATTTATTTGTTAATTAGCTTAATTGACCTCAACTTTAAATCGAATAGAGATTTAATAAAAAATACATTGGTGTTACTTCAATATATGTCTATACACAGATACACATTGTTTCTGTAAATATTTGTAGAATTATTTAATCGATGACTAACATTGCACGATTAACACAACCGGGAACCTTAGTAACAAGTTCATATATTCCGTACAGTTCTATCTGTAATTTACAAGTCGCAAATTTTTATTTTGAATAGGTATATCTTAAGATTTTTTAATTTTAAATCTATTTTTTGAGTTTTTTAAAGTATAGTCTGTTTCTTGCAAATAGAAAGTCAGCGAAACAGCTTAACAGCCGTTGAGACGTTTATTTTCTGTTTTAAGACTTATAGACCCCGGACGCAAATTACGTCCCGAGCGATAACTTGTGATATGGTTAAAGCCAATGTACAGTCGACGTCAACATATTTTTGTAACTTTGTCCGTAACGATATCTTTGACGTCGACTGTACAATGGAAGCCAAATCGTGGTTAACTGCCACTTCGTCGGTAGGTTGAGGATTGGCAGCCATTTAATCACATCCATTTAATCAGCAGACATTTAATCGCGTACCGATTGAAAAGTCAGATGATTTATTTTGTCCCCAACGGAGTCACAAACGAACAGCTGACCTCCACAAGGCTTCATTATACATTGCCCTTAACTATTTCACTAGTTGTCGTCTGGGAAGCGAATAGTTTCGAAATCTGTCCCTGGCTTATGGTCCATCGTATGAATCGTATCTGATCAAATTTTTGGAGACAAAAAGAGAAAATTGCGACAATTTTAGTTTTTTAGCGAGGGTGTAAAACAGAAACCTAAAAATAAAGGTTTTAGTATAAATGTAGGTATATAGTTACTTATAACACATTCAAGTAGATAATTAAAATCTGATGTAGGTATCCATACAGAGTGGTTAATAAGAGTTTTTGCAGTAGTATGTACGAGAATATATTATTATCGTTCTTTTCTACGACTGTTAGCGTAATTAGTATAATCAAAAACAAAATTAAATATGGTGCAAAAACTCTTGTTTACTATTGTACATTTACAGTACTTACACACACTAAAATAATGTAAATATACCCTTATCTGGCGTGCCTGTAGTCCTGAAACCAAGTGCTGTAAATAATAATATCAGTTAGTGTTTTTTATATTAGTGCTGAGAGTGCCGTCGAGGACGTTTTAAACTTTTTTAACGATGACAATTTTTTTATCTTTTGTCACTTAATTAAGTAAAAGGTTTGATGGCACCCCGATTTGGTAAGTAATTATTAAAGAACTCTCGTAATTCTAAAGTACCTAACTCTTACTTACTTACTGATAATTTGAACATAAAAAATTAAGCTTCAATCTTTTAACTACCTAATTGTAAAATAATCCGATTGAACTACACCTTTGTAAAACATTCCATTTCTTCCTGTTGTAAATATTTTTATATTTAATCCAATGAGTTAATTTTATTACTTAGCAATTGTAAAATAAAGAACTATAAATGTAACATTTTGTAAATAACTGTATTTAATAAAGAACTAACAAACAATAACAACCAAACTCTTACATTTTACTTCACCTATACTTATTTAAGTTGTTGGTCTAAACAGTTTTAACATTTACCTACCGAAATTAACTCACACAAGTATGTTTACACAATATATTATGTATAACATTCAATAATGCATGGAAATAATTATTGGCACTTGCACTAACTTTTTTCCAATTTTCACATAGTTTACTTAGCAATAAGTCACCAAAATCACAACACCTGCTTAAAATTAAATAGTTATTAGGTAATTTCTAACATAAATGGTCGTCATTAGACGATGCTTAAAGCACAATCGTATATCTTAAGCAGTTTTTGTGAAATTCACGCAAACTTAATTCAAGCTTTCAACACAATTCGCACATAGCTTAGCTAAATGTCCATGTGCCTCTAACTCATTTGACATCTGATAACTAGATACCTCTGGAGCCTCCCAGAGCGGTGACGTCTGAGCAGACCCCTGGAAGAGGTCAGCTCGTGTCAGCGGCCATAAACGTTACCAGGGCTTTCTCGCAGTTCTTGGGGGCTGCTATTCAGGTAATAACTCTTACATGAACATGTTCTTGGATGAAAGAAGACACCAGGAGTTGGGAGAAGCGAAATGTGATAGTATATTAAGGTTTTGTAAGTTCGTAATAATCGTAATATCAAACATAACAAATCATGTCATTACATCTCATATTGACTTGATATTAAAAATGTTTTCGACATTCACTTTGAAATCAAATGTTAATTAATCATACTTAACTTAGCTAAACAATTTTAACAAGTATTTCAAAATTTAACAATTTTATGTATTACTCATTTCTTTACTTTAAAAAACAACTTTAAAGTAATTCCAAGATTTTAACAACGTCTGCGAATGTGAATGCTTGGAGTTTGACCAAAAAGAGTAGTGTCATGGTTTATATGGGAGCTCATATATTCTACGATACTTCTCTTTCCTCCAATACAATCTAGTTCGTTTTAAATAACGTTTAATTAGGTACCACCATTAGGCATGATCAAAAATTGGATCATGGACATCATGATGGTTACGCGGTTTTACTCGTGTTAGACATGAAAATTCTTCAAGGCCTTATTTTTATGTTAAAAAGTTGTAATACCTACGCGAATATAAATACATAAATAAAATTATATAATTTCAATATTCATTTTATCAACATTTAACCAACTCTACATACTATGTAAGATGGTTAAGTAAAAAAATACTGGTCGATATATATATTTTTTATAAAACATGTCGTCAATTTTTATTGGAAATAATTTTGACTCTGTTCGTACCTGTAGGTACGTTGAAGAATAAAACCATATAAAAATACACATGTACCTATAGAATAGGTATTTATATGAGCGAATGTACCTAAACAAACAACGCAACGTTAATGGTCAATTCGCCATTGAGGTCTTATGATCTACCTATATAAAATAGACTAATTTGTTGTTGTTATTTCAGGGAGCCGCCCAGACAGTTCAGAGCGTGATCCGGGCCGGACAACGGGCTGCCACCGACGTCTACAGCAACGGCTCCGGGGCGTCGGGATAACAGCCCTTCGAGGTGGCCGAGCACAGGACAATCAGAAGCCCCTGCTTGGAGGGGATTGAGAATCCATAGATTTGAAGAGTTAGAATAGGTAACTGTCTACAGCATGGGTGGGCAAAGCTTTTACAGTGGACTATAGACTGGTGCATGGCAGAAATTGAATAGATTTCTGGGGTTTTTTGTAGAGAAAGCCCGTGGCCGTATTGCCCACCCCTAGTCTAATTCTAACCCTTCAACTTAGGTTCGTCTATGCTCGGAGTTAGACGTGAAACTTTTCCGAAAGTGTCCCAGTATGCACTATGTGTTGAGTGCTCAAAATGTACAGACTACACGAGTACTACACGAGAGATATTTTAACACGTTTCAAAGTCCAATATTTAAGTACTAAAATTGCTAAATTAGTAGATACACTAGGTACTTACAGGAGCGCATGTCTAAGACCGTCAGTTTTCCAATAAGCTGCGTGTAGTACCGATGTTTTCTGTGTCAAAATGTAAATATAGCATAGTTTAGGGAACGAATTTAAATTGAGCTTGAACTTCATCTAACTTCACACATGTTCCTAAATGAACTTACTGAAATATTTATAAATATTTAATTCTTCGTATTTTGTTGGTTTTGGATAAATATATGATCTTGTTAGAATGTAGGCAATGAATGTGATGTTAGTGCTACTTTAGTTTTATTATTTAATTAGTGTGTTTGTAAATAAATAACGCAATTTGCTACTTCATATTTCATACCTCAATATTAATTAATCTCTGTGAAGATCTAATTTTGATTATGATTTTTCGATGCAAATAAAGTAATCGTGTAAGAATTTCAGATAGGTTTTATACATAGCTGTGTAACGTCATTTCTAGTATTCCCTTGCACATATTTTTGACATTTTGTAACCATGTTAGACCTATCTCTTAGAATTGTTGTTTGCTTAAAAAAGTACTACACTATTGTCTTTAAAATATTAGTTTAAATTAGCGTTAAGTCTTGTCCATGTGCCATTCGCACGTGCTTTTTACTTGCTTTCCCTCGCCTCTATTTATTTATTTAGATTGGTGTCAATAATTGCCATTTAATTGATATTTAAGCTAAACGAGTATATTATAAATTTAATTGATGTTTAGTAGAACATTATATTCAATACCTAAGCAGTTTTGGGCCTCCTGTTGACGTTAGGTACTGTAATCTGTACTGTTACATTATACGATACCTACTAAAAATGTTTAGTAATAGTAGTTACTACGAGTAGCAATTTATTTTTTTACAGTGCTAAACAAAAAAAATGCGTAAATTATACATACTTACATAATTCGTATCATTTTGATGTATTTTTAGACTATTGAAACTGATTTAAAAGTACAGCTTTTCTCTGCATACAAGTTAATGCTACTTATACTTTTTTATTCGATTAGGGTATTACTTTTGTAAGTAGTAATCAAGTTAAGTATCTTTTAACTGTAATAAAACGTAAAACTCGTCACTGCCTTCATGTGATTATTAAAAATTAATAGTACTATAAATATATAATAGTGTAATTATTAGGCTATGCCTACAATTTGACTACTTTATTGACTGTAGGTATATTGTAGTAACGGGGGTATATTTTGTTATAATTTTTTTAATGATTCAATAATGCAGTGCGTTCGATTTTGTATATTACTTTATTATTTTTGTATATCTTTTGTATATTGTCCGAGTACGTTGTGTAGAGAGAAATAAAAAGATATTAAACAATGTGAGTTATTATTTATCATATTTCAGCCCAAAACTAAGTACTGTGTCGACAGTCCAGTCGCGCCCTCATTGGGAGGATTGTGTTTCCTAATAAACGTAACCATTTCTACAAAGTTAATAGTAGATTGTTTGACAAGGGTGTAAAGCAAGCCGTATCACCACGAGGTGGTTATTTTCCCGAACGAAGTGAGGGAAAATTGTCCGAGTGTTAATATGGCTTTTAGACCCAAGTCATGCATACTATTTTTCACTTCGATTGCGAGAAAATAATGAAATAAAAATAATGATTATTTACGCACAATAACTAATCTAAGGTGAAAATTTGGTTTAACTTGACCGAATTTCGTAGTCTGCTCTGCGCGGCGCCCGGCCCGAGCGCTGTGCACACTTTACGAAATTAGACTTTAAGAACATAACAATAAGAACTATGAAAAGCGAAATTATGTATACATATTAGCCCTAGGGGTTAATGTACTACTTTAGTCCGCCTTCGTAAGCCTAATACGACAAACATTTTGAGCATGAGAAGTGAAAAAGTTGTAGTCTTACTAATTCTGCAACCTTTGGTTTTTGTCACTATTTCAATTTGCATATTTTTTGTTTTCTATTTAGACTGCTGCTGTGATGCTGTTTTTCATCATATAAATACCGTCTCACGCTTAAATATTGATCCGTATGTCAGTTCTACGTATTTTACGGATCAACATTCGCCGTGAGACTATTGGGTGACATGAAAAATAAAAACAAATAACTTAGTATTTTATACCCAGTTTATTAGAGGCCTAAGTAGCTTGAGAGACAGGTCAATTTAAACTTTTAAGTATAAACGTTACAAACAATAGATATTTACAAACAATTACGAATTATATTAAAACTTACACTAAAGTTACAAATATATTTTCGACGTATATTATTATTAGGGCCCGGAATTTTGCGTGCAACTTTTGACAAATGTTAGGGAGAGAACACCACTGTTTATCGATGTTATCGATATATCGATAATTTTCAACGGTTGATGATAAAAAAGTTCGAAATATCGGTAAGTTGAATCCGTTCCTTTTTGCTTTAGGTACTTAAATGAGTTCAATTACGAAAACCTTTATATTTTATGACAAAAACAGGTTACTTAAATACTTATCCCTCTGGGACTATAGGTACTTAATAACGTTAGGTGGCTGTACATATTGTCGATTACATATTAGATATCTTTAAAGAATTGATAAGCTATATGTAGGTATTTGCTTGCAAGTGTTACTTCAAGTTATTTTTTATACAAAATAAACCGCATTCATAGAGTAATGATAATATCGATGTATCGATAAACAGTGGTGTTCTCTCCCTAAGAGTTGTTAAATGGCTGCTCTACATGATGGGCCATCATAGGGACGCAGCTATGCGTTAGAGCGAGCTAACGATATTTCGATATATTTCCGTCGTATAGCTACGTCCCTATAATGCCCATCATGCAGAGCAGCCAAAAAGTCGAACGCAAAATTCCGGGCCCTAATTATTATATTTATAATACAGATATGTACTGAAAAAATGACTACGCAAATAGATAGCGTAAATTGTTTTAGGAAGTACAGTCAGCATCAATAGTATCTTCCTACACGAAGGCCTCAAAAATATGTGACACGCTCCTATGGCTCTACAAATACGTGTCACATATTTTTGCGGCCTTCGTGTAGGAAGAACTATTGATGTTGACAGTACTATTATTAAGTCCATATCGATGAAGTGGGACCTTTTTCATACACTGCCACATATAAGTTTATTGTGCGAGAGCTCTAGCAAAGGCTCCCTCTTGGCAATTTTTCAAAATTGCTGCCTTTTACAACATGTGACATATATGTGACAATCTACATGAAGAGGTACCATTTAGCGGACAGCGCTTACGTCATGCGATATACATATTCAATGTTCGAGCAATAAAAGCGTAAGCACTGACCGCCAAATGGTTCCTTTTTTTGTGTACTGTCATAAATGATTAATACGTTATTACCGTTTGAAAAACGTAAGATAAATTATAATTATAACTAATTACGGTAAAATTATAGCTAAATAACTATTTCTAAATAAAACAGTATAAAAATATTATTACTTATAACGTGGTGTAATATACCTGATCCACGACCAGCGTGTCGCCTTTTCTGTTTCGCAAACTTGGCTGACACACTACCGTGTCTAGGCAATTAACACTTAAGTTAGACCAAAAAATCCTGCCAGTTTACTGCAAGATTGTGAACTCTTATATTTCAAACGTAAACATAGATATGTACTAAATTTTTAAACAAGTTATGTACTTATCATAACGAGTATGTATATTTGTACAATATATTGACAAGAGAATACACTGGCAAGAACTTCTATTAAAAGAGAATGACTTTATAAAACAGTTAAAAGTATTACAAATAAACAGTAACGACACTAAGCTTGTCTAAGATGAGTTTTCATATGTGCTCTTAAATTATTTTTAGTAGCACCCCTGTAGCTGCACTTGTCGCAGCCGTACGGCTTTTGTCCCGAGTGCCGGCTCATTAGATGGCTGTTTAGAGCACCTGACTGAGTAGCCTTGTAGTCACAGATGTTGCACTCAAATGGTTTCTCGCCGGTGTGTGTTCTCTGATGACGTTGTAAATGACCACGGTGGGCAAAGGCAGCATTACACTGGCCACATTTGAATGGTTTTTCACCGGTGTGTGTTCTCTGATGATGTTGTAAATTACCACTTTGGGCAAAGGCGGCACTACACTGACCACACTTGAATGGTTTTTCACCGGTGTGTGTTCTCTGATGACGTTGTAAATCACCACGGTGGGCAAAGGCGGCACTACACTGGCCACATTTGAATGGTTTTTCACCGGTGTGTGTTCTCTGATGACGTTGTAAATCACCACGGTGGGCAAAGGCGGCACTACACTGGCCACATTTGAATGGTTTTTCACCGGTGTGTGTTCTCTGATGTTTTTGTAAATTACCACGATCGGCAAAGGCGGCACTACACTGGCCACATTTGAATGGTTTTTCACCGGTGTGTGTTCTCTCATGTTTTTTTAAAGTACCACGTTCGGTGAAGGCAGCACTACACTGGCCACACTTGAATGGCCGCTCTCCAGTATGAGTCCTCAAATGTGTCTGTAAATATACTTTGTTACTAGTTGCATACTCACACTGAGAACAAGTGAAGTACCTCACGCCATGTTGACTCTTCGCATGCTCCAGTAGGAGCAGTCGAGTATCAAATGTGCAACTGCATTTTTTACATGACAAATATTTCTTTGAGCTTTGGCTTACACTGTTTTTTATCGCAAGATGGGACTGTACGTGTTTCTCTAAGTCCGGCTTTACATTGAAACTCTTACTGCACTGGTCGCATGTAAAGTTATTTGCATTCGAGTCCGTTTTGTTAGAGGATGTATCGATAGCAGGATTTGTAGCAGGAATCTCTTGTACATCCACGTTCATGGGTGACTCCACTTGAGAAATCGTTGAAGGCTCGTGAATCTTTTTGACTTGATTACCTTTTGTAACATTTTCTTTGACCGGTGGTTCATTTTTCCCTTCATTTCGCGTTTTACGTTTGTTTATCTTCGCTGGTTCATTTCTGGTGACAAGTTGAGCTTGCTCCGAATTAGCATTTTCTTTTATCTCTGTTTGTATTTTGTCTTCATTTTGTGTTTTACGTTTGTTTGACTTCGCAGGTGGTTTTTCTGTGAGAAGTCGAGCTTGACCTGAAATATAAATTAAGATCAATAATTGTATTAAACTATCTTTTGCCCGCGACTTGTATTTACGGGCCAATATAAAATGTAATAGCAAACATTCAATTAGAGGTCATCCTATTCCTCCCCTTAGTCCCTTTTTTCACGCCCTTAAGGATGATTCACGATGCCATGTTCCAGGTCCGCCACGTCGACGGGCCGAAAGCGGGCGTTCCGAGCATTACACGAGCAGCGACCGGGCGGGTCCGGGTCCGAGCCATCCGACACCGCCCTGTTATATATGAGAGCTTCCGTCGAACTTCCGGGCACGAAACGAGCCGAGTCCGGGCTGTTTTCGGTCCGACACATCGTCACGTGGTCACGGCTTCTTGTTTCTAGTCTAGTAATTATGAACTGACCGAGTAGCGAATTAGCGACGCCCTCATATTTAATTATTTCATATTAATTTATTGACATTTTGCAACCTACATATTTTGGCGGCAAGTATATACCGACATTTCCGACACATCGTTACGAACTTGTTGTCGTATAGTCCCCGAGTGGTCGACGGGCCTTGCACGTGACGAGTCAGGTCCGAGCGTTGTTTGTAGCTAGTAACGGACGTCAAAGAACAAAACATGACTGTCTCGACGACGTGTACGTAACGGGCCTCTTACGACACTCGGAGGTAACGTGATATTTTCGAACGAGCGGAGCGTAAGCGAAGATCGTTCTTACAAACAACAACCTGTCACCTGGCTACTGGGTCGTCTCGGCATTTGGATGGCTTTTTGATTTCGATAGTTTGTCCGACGATAACTTTAGTAGCGATTTTCCGATCTTTATGAAATTTGTTGGGGTTGTAGCAGAGACCAACAAAATTTGCGAGTTCGTATATGAGCTGGATTGAGACGGGGGTTCTGAAATTAGAAGGCCTAAAAAGGTTTTGTAAAGGGGTCCTGTTACATTGGTCATCTTATTTGCTACTTTTACGAGCAAGTATGGTTGAGTTTGGTATCAAACGAAAGGTATTGATTAACACTCTCGTCAAATCCTTATTAACTGCTTACTGTTTCATAACAATTAGGAACATAAAATTGATTACAAAAATATTTTCAATTATATTTTGATTTTGGTGTAAATATTTTGACAACTGACTTTTTTTTAAATTTATTAGAGCTTTGGCTGCTAGGGCCATCAGCATACTGACATTAACACATTAGTAAGAGAGAGTTACCATAGACGCATAATGATGGTGATCGAAACGGTGGTCCACAGATGAGCACGACATGTCAAAGCAACTGAGTGAGAGGCATGTGAGAGGTGGATTTAAATTTAGATGAGACAAAAACTTTCAAATCTGAAGCGATTTCGTCGCGGTAAAATTTTGCGCATCAACCGCACAATTTAATATGGACGTTTAGTTTCACAGTGATGGTTAGTTGAGAAAAAAATACCCGATACCTATTTTTGGTATTTGTAGTAATTCTACTATTGCACATTTATGGCGAAACACAAGATTCGCGAGTTCACAATTCGGGGCGAACTACTAGTCTATACAAAATGAAGTGTCGGAAGTGTCGTATCGGACCCAGATCATGGCACCGTAAATCATCCTTTAAGCGGTGGTTCCGGTGATAATAATTTCATTCCTTCATCGGTGATCGAACTATCTCCATACCATAATATAATTTAAATAGCCGTCTTTACACCTGACGAACCGCCTTGCATCTCGCCCGAGGTATTGCGGCCGCGTCCACACTGGCCGAGCTGCCGCGCGCGGCATTTTCCTCGCGAGGCGTTGCGCCAGGTGTAGACATGGCTAATCGCTTTAGAATTAACACTAATTTACAACTTATTTTAAAAACTATACCCACAGTCGGGGCAGGGGCAGGGCCGGGAGTACTGGCGCAGGTCGACGCCGAGCCAGTTGGCGAACTCGCTGCCGTAGAACACCAGCAGCTCCGTGAAGCGAGGCACCACCTTGATCGTCCTGGAGGAGATTATATAACTAGACTCACAGTCGGGACAGGGGCAGGGCCGGGAGTACTGGCGCAGGTCGACGCCGAGCCAGTTGGCGAACTCGCTGCCGTAGAACACCAGCAGCTCCGTGAAGCGAGGCACCACCTTGATCGTCCTGGAGGAGATTATATAACTAGACTCACAGTCGGGACAGGGGCAGGGCCGGGAGTACTGGCGCAGGTCGACGCCGAGCCAGTTGGCGAACTCGCTGCCGTAGAACACCAGCAGCTCCGTGAAGCGAGGCACCACCTTGATCGTCCTGGAGGAGATTATATAACTAGACTCACAGTCGGGACAGGGGCAGGGCCGGGAGTACTGACGCAGGTCGACGCCGAGCCAGTTGGCGAACTCGCTGCCGTAGAACACCAGCAGCTCCGTGAAGCGAGGCACCACCTTGATCGTCCTGGAGGAGATTATATACACCATTACGTTAAAATATGTGCACTAGTAATACTGTTCCGAGGTCTTCCATGTATTTCGTCACACGTTTAGGGGGCGGCAGACGATCAAGAAGATGTGAGGACTTTATCTGTAAACGAAAAGTGTTCGAATTTGTTTTTGAATAATGCTGTTTGCTGTCTGTAGGTAATAATAAATAAGTAAATTGTTTGTGAAAAGACAGATCGTTTTTTTTTCATTTAAAAAAGTTGTGACAAGTGGATGAGCCCGTGTACGCGAGCCTGTCGATTATTTTCAGTTCTACCAAACAAAAATGTATAATACTGGCCTGTAGTAGAGCTCGCCCTGGTACTGGAAGGCGACCAGGTTCTGCTCCAGGTGGTGGCGCGCGCAGTTGACGTACCGCATCCAGTTGGAGGAGTTGGCGTCGCACGCGTCCACCACGTGGCTGGGCTTGTTGTTGCGGTCGTAGATCTACACTCCAAGCAAACATTCTTTACTCGTGATCAACCATGGTAACTCTAGCATATAGTGACGTGTAGGCAATCTACGCTATGGTCTATGTAACTAAAGAGCTCGTCATCACAGTAGGTATGGCAATTCTCAAAATCTAGCTAAGGATTTCAACCAGAAAGGTTTAATTCAGCTAGGAGTAGGTACCCACTTACTAGTTTATAGTAGGTATAGGTACGTAGCAATAGTTCACACTGACCTGCCAGGCGTAGCAGGAGAGTGGCGCGCTCTTGAGGCGCTGGCCGCGGTAGGGCCCGAAGCGCACGCCGCTGGGCAGCGTCAGCGTGCTGAACACGCCCAGTCCCGCCTCTGCCGTACAATTTATACGTCACTATTGTCCTCGAATTTTCAAAATAGGAATATATGTATAAGTACATTACTAACTACTTACTTCTTACGTAATATAGCCAGAAGTTGCACAGCGGCTGAATATAACTATATTTTTAAGAAGAGAGACTCTTTTTACGAGAAGAGAGCGCAAGATATTTTTTGCTATCGAATTGCTCAAAGTGATCTAACTAACTTTGAGCAATATTCGTTAGCAAGTATTCACAGTAAAATTCAATGCATGCGGTATATAATATAATCTATTTTTCTACCATTATTTTACTACAAAGAAACTAAGACTGCAATAAATCAGTAGAACCCGCGTAATACGATCACGTTTAATACGAATTCTCGCATAATGCACTATTTCTTATATCTGTCCCCGTAATTGTAGGTCCTCAGCACAGCACAGTCCCTCATAATACGCTTTTCCGCTAAAGACGCGACGCGGGTGGGTAGTGTGGTGGGTCACCTTAAAATCTTCTTAAGCGAGTTTTACTGTACGCATACTTAAATAATGACTACGTAACCTACCAAACTGAACTTGAAATTTTCAGCTAAGTACCTGTCGGTCTACGTATCCTGGACAAAACTAATAAAGACTCATTTGCAGCCCTATTAGACAACAGTTACTTTTCACTCAACTAACTTTATTAGTACAACTACATCAAGCGGGAACATGCAAATTTCCCGAAAAACATTACCCCGATTTTTATAATCTCGATTTTTATAATCCCGAATTTTGACAAGTACGAATGTCAAAATTCCGAATTTTGAAATCACGAAAGTAGAAAATCCAGAATGCAATATTTCCGAATATTAGAAGTCCGATTGTTACTTGCTCGAATCCTAAAAATCCCGATTGTCAATTTCCCGAAAAATTTAATTCCGATTTTTTTAATTCCGAAAAACTAATGACCGATCGGGTTTTTGGCTATTCGGTAATACGAATTTCGGTTTTTTTTATATTCGGAATAATGAAATTCGCGCTTGTGTTATTTGTCTATATCTTGGCGGGTAATTAGTTTAAAATGTTTACTTTGCAGAAAACCAATTATGCAGAAATTACAATTAGCAGATTTATTGGTTCTGCTGTAAAAAATGGGTTAATTTTGGTTAGAACTCACCTTTAACTAAATCAAATGGCTGTTCAAAAAGTGGGTTAGGTTAGGTTAGAACTGTGACCCTCAACCAACCCAAACGGCTGCAAAAAAAGTGGGTTAGGTTAGGTTAGAACTGTGACCCTCAACCAACTCAAACGGCTGCAAAAAAAGTGGGTTAGGTTAGGTTAGAACTGTGACCCTCAACCAACCTAATCGGCTGCAAAAAAGTGGGTTAGGTTAGAACTGTGACCCTCAACCAACCTAACGGCTGCAAAAAAGTGGGTTAGGTTGGAACTGTGATCCTTAACCAACCCAAAACGGCTGCAAAAAAGTGGGTTAGGTTAGGTTAGAAGTGTGACCATACTGTGACCCTAAACAACCAACGAAAAAGAATCGGGTTTTTAAAATTTCGGAATAATGTTGAATCGGAATTAATAATTTCGGGATTATGAAAATCGGGATTCGTTGTTTTGAAATTCGGAAATATTGGTTTCGGACTTTTATTGCATCGGAATTTTTAAATTCGGTATTATATGGCTCGGGATTTTAAAAATCGGGTTTTTTACTATTCGGGAATTAAAATATTCGTACTTTAGTTATTCGTAATTTTAACTATCGGAATTTTAATGGGTCGGGCATTACAAAATCGGGATTTTTAAATTCGGGATTTAAAAAATCGGTATAAAGTTTTTCGGGATTGTGTAGTGTACCCACATCAAGCAATATGTTCAGTCTAACTGACTCTACACTACCAAAAGCTAGAGGACAGAAATCTACGCAGTAATCATAATCCTTGACTACTGAAGACACCTGGGATGCGGGAGTAGGCAATATGCAAGAAGACTCGTGGGATGGAGAGCGCGGCGCGCGGCACGAAGGCCGGGAGCCCCGTCACGGCGGGCACCTGCCACATGCACACCACGCCACTAGGGCTTATCCGACAATCACGAAATATGTTGCGCATGGTGCTATTTGGTAATATTTTGACTATCCCACCTTCGTAGTAATTCCGTGCTTATTACATATGCCGTGATTATAAAATAAGCCCCTAAAAAATATTTAACAATATTCATCTCGCAAGCAACTCGAATAATAAGGGTTTCCCCACACCTGTTGACGCGAAATCGGCAATATAATTTGAAACAAAAAATAACCGACTTCACTTAGGCTCCGCTTTTCCAAGAGGAAGTGCACGAGTTGCTGTAAAAATACTGAAATCACTATATGTGTGCCTATAATAGTTGAAGAGTTCCCTCGATTTCTTGAAGTCGGTTGAAAAGTTTTAGGTATGTACACGCAATAAGAGCGAAAAAGATGTCGATCGTCCGAAGGCTTTCGACCGAACCATGTCTTGATAGCTCTTATTCCGTGGACATAAAGCTTTTTTCTATTTGGCTTTTGCCGATTCCACGTCGATAGATATCGGGAAATCCTAAAGGTTGAGAAACACTGTCCTATGTCAAAGTGCGATACAGACTCCTGATACCTATCCTAAGTTTCCTTATCTCAATGGAGATATTAACTCATTTCACATATATAATAAAATCAGAATACACACTAATATCATTTAATATTATGCTTTATCTACACCCATATCATAAACCCTCCATGATGCGTTCAAAAACCGCAAGTTATGACCACCATAAAAATAGACTGTTATGTTAGAAGTTAGAACAAATGTCTTAAGACTTTATAATTATCTGTAACGATGTTATTATTATCAAATAATAAGCAAAAATTCGATATCATTATGAAAATCCGGCCTGCTCTTGAAAAATCACATCAATTAACCAATGGGAGAAATACATACCTACTCAAACTTGCCGCCAACCTTGTCATCAAATTAAAATAATGTTTACAATAACTGAGATAGGCAGGTATAGTCAAAGATTTTTTAACCTGTACAGTCAACGCCAAAAATATGTATACACCATTGCACCTTACTCCATTGTAATAAGATTCAAAATTGTAAACATATTTTTTTATGTTAACTGTACCTTCTAGTAAAAACTTCTTATATACCTAGGCATCCCAATTTATAGTTAAGGGGGTTCAAGAAGGCACTTAATACTTTTTCAATTATTTTATTTTTATCATCATCATCATAAATTAGGTAAATGAAATCATTCTAATAACAGATAAATACCTACCTATACATAACAGATACTTTCAGAATTGAGTAGACATAGAGTAGAGATATTTTTCACTTTTCATTATTATATTAGATGATGTAAATTAATTCAATCAAAAATCACGATTTGGAATTACCTACCTAACTCAGAGCATAAGTTATTCCATGTACACAGCACACATAATAGAAAACAATAATACAAAATCAAATTTTAAGGACAAATCAGTATAAATTAACTTTAAGGTCCATATAAAATATATGTAATTGGGGATCAAGATAAAATTGGTATTTGGCATTGATATATACAAAATGCAATCCGGTAATTATCAGAAGTGCAATTATTTTGTCAAAAGTATAAAAGCAATCATTAGTACCTAGTCAACATAATTTTTCTGATTCTTCATGCATACACAAAGTGCATTCATAAGTTCATTTATACACATAAAGTAAATTAGATAGCCTACTATATCTAGAAATGCAGGCTTGCATATATTGCCACATCACCAATATTAATTTAGTTTGGGATGGAACATTCATTCAAGCAAGCCCTGATAGTTAAATGAGGTTCAAATCACACCTAGCGGAATGGAGGCAGTAATGTATGGAGCTTTGTCAATGGTAGCTTAAATTTGTCAATGGCCTATACTGCCTCCATTCCGCTAGGTGTGATTTGAGACTTATGCATGCTTCATCGAGATTTATAAAAAACAATTTCAGAATTTAAGACAGAAAACCATCGAACGGTTCCTGTTAATATGGTCCAATACATTTACAGTGAACTTACCCTGTCATCCGGTATAACCAGTAACGGGCCGTGTATTGAGCAGTACTCATACACATAATCCCGGCAATCTGTACAATCTGCAACAAGATGAACTCACTAACATTTACTTATTACATGATGAAATTACATAAAAGTTGAATAAACAGTGAACCTCATAGGTAACTAATGGTAAGTCCTTTTTAGTGTTACCCATTATATTACCCTGTGTAACTACTTTTATTAGATAAGTTTAAATGAATGTAGCAATTATTAAACATTTGTTTCACAAAAAGTTTCAAGGTTATATTAAGCTATTTTAAATTTTTAACATTATCCTTCACACAATACAACTGGCATCATTTACTTACAGATGAATTCATCGAAAGGCGGCTCCTCCGGCTCATAGTAACATACACGAGGGCGTTTTCTTAAGTTGAAGCCGCTCATCTTCTAGAAAAATGTGGAAAATGTTGATTTTCGTTTTTACAATATTCATAAGATCTTAAGAACACGTTACAACTTACAATATCTAATAGAGATGCGATTTGCATTACATGTAAATGATAAACAGTTACTTACAAGTCTTACAACAAAAGCTACTTGATGAGGTTAAAATATCAGGTATCCACGTAAGGTTATCCCAACGAATTGTTAAAATTGAAAATGCAATGCTATCTAAATGCCTATAGGTAATTAACAAAATTAAGCAGGTACCTTTGTTTGAATAATTTCTTGGTTTATATACGCAGTTGAATTATTTAAATCCACATAACGTTTTATTACTCGATCCTCAAGAGAGAAGAGAAATGGGAAAGACTCATCGGTTGCCTTTCCTTCCCGCCACTTTATGTGGAAAAATTGTGTTTCCCGCCAACAACCTTTTTTTTAAAGTCCAATCTTTACATTCGAGAAGAATGAATTAAAACAAAATAAAGTAATTTAAATAAAGTTATTATTAATGATTTTATTTAAATGTTTACATATATATCACTTTCATTTTAAGATAATTTTATATAATTTGAATATGAAAACTTTTAAAATCTCATAAGCTCCGTAGGCCAATTCGGACTGATGAGAGTGAACATCAAAATTCAAAGCCACAGATAAAAAAAATAAGTTTGGTGTTTGGGCGCTTTATACACTCACCCTCACAGACCTAGCGGAATTCCTTAAGGAATTCCGCTCGCTGATTTTTTGTATGCAAGTCATAGACAAATTTCCGCTACTATAGACAAAATTAAGCATTTCGTCTATGAATTGGCTTAATTCCGCTGTGATTCTGCTAGGTGTGTTTTGACCCTAAGAATATCAATTTTTTTATCAGAATTTGGCGCAGAATTCAGCTATTATAGACAAAAATCAGCCGGAAGTTGGAAATATGTCTATGGTAGATGAATTTGTTTATAAATCCATTGATAATACTCAGCCGAATTTCCTATTCCCGGCCATTTCCCGGCTGGTTTTAAGCCATGGTCGCTGAATTTTGCTAAGGGGCTCCTTACACTTTGCGAAATTCCGTTTTAATGTGATGAGTGTCAGTGTCAGTCAGTGGGGTGACCGGATTGTCAATGTCAAGTCAATTCAATTTCAATGTTGTTGCACGGCATGGCGGCGTGTCTTGTATTGTGGATTTCGTTGTTTTGTTTGGTGATTGAGTTCAAACAAGAAAAATACTCTGATTACAGGAAGTAATAACAGTAATAAGGTTCGCTGAATTGAATTTACAAATTATGGAGCACATACGGCAGTATGACTGGTAAGTTATAATATAACATAATTACCTATTGGTTTGGTTTAGCATACTCTTGGATTGCAATGTTTTTGACTATGAAACTTAAAGCTTATAAAGCTTCCTGATTTTGACTTCTAAAGGAAATGACAGTCGCCAAATCAAGAAATGTCTATTAATGAGCATCGCCTATATTATAACTAAGAAATGATGAAACTAACCTCTACACTATCGCATACATAATGATACTATTCAGGGATAATTAACACATAAACCAATAGACATAAAATGATAGGATGCAATCCTACGAAGATAAAGCTGTGATTCCATAATAAGCCACGGTCTCATGCACACACACTCACTTTTGATCAGGGCTTGTAACCATACCCGAAATCCATAGTAAAAAACCGGTTTGTTTTTTCGTTCTTTTCGTTACTGTTTTATACTCAATCGAAAAATCCTATAATTTGAAGTGAAAACTATAATAAAACATCGGATTTTACATAAAAACCATAAAATAATTAAATATATTGGATCATTTCGGGGTTTTTGGCATTAACCGGTTACAAGCCCTGCTTTTGATGTTTGAACCAATCATAGCTCATCCACGATTTGTGTATGTGTGAGTGTCGCACGTAAACACACAACAATCGGCTTTTACAATTTTCTCTTCTCTGCGCCATATCTTATTTTATATGTCTATTCCAACCTTTCCCTTACCCAGATAACCCAGGACCTCAACCTTCATAGGCTTAAAATTAAATCTTCTTTTGCCCAGCTATGTTAACACAGTGTTCTTTTTTAAATTCCAGGTGTACTTTTCAGCCGGACACTCCATATTTTGTAACCGAGTCTGAACTGGATAACTGTGTTACGGAGAAGATATTACGGAACAAGTTCTCCAATCCGTTAATTTCCAGTGACTCTGAAGATGATGGAAAGACTCCGAAGATTGACTGGAATTATGTATTTAACAAAAGAAATAATGTGAGTTTAACGTCTAGTATCCCAGTCCTAATGCACTTTACTCCTTTCTAATAAGGTTCAAAATTGTATTCATATTTTTGGCATTCACTGTACAGTTCCCATCAGATATATCAGAGTGGCCAAGGTGGTCACAAATATCTGAACAGCACCTCTATTGTCAAGGCCATAAAGTGCATCTTCAGATATTTTTGAGTACCCTGCCCGCTCCGATATATATGATGGCGACTGTACAATTAACTTCAAAGAAATTTAAAACGTTTTCAGTCAGAGCAGAGTTGCATTTCTTTTGTTTTGTTTGAACAAATTTCATTGGTTGTTTTTATTGTTTAATGGGATGGGCCTTTAGAGGATAAATACTAATTATACTGTGATGGAAACAAACATTGACTATGGAGCTATCTCCATAGGTAAGGGATGCTTTTTATCTAGAAAACAAATTTCGTCTAAATCAGTTCAGCAGTTATTAATTCCTTATAGAAACTTCCACCCTCCTTTTCACCCCTGAATGTGATAGATAGTAACTTTTGGAATAAAAATATAACCTACATTTACAATACATATATTTGGAATAAAATAACTCGTAAAGCCTGTCATATCCCCAGGAGCAGAGCTTCCACCGCATCTTCGTGCCGGGGCTGCGCCCCCCGCCGGCCTACACGCGGCTGTCAGCCCTGTCTCCGCATCAGCACCTGATCGGGCTTAAAGTGCTGTGTGCCCTCAATCCGGGCATCCTTGAGGATGAGTTCATGGCCAAGCCAAATAAGTTTGATATGCAGGCTTTTGAGGTTAGTTCTTCAATTTATAAATTTACTTCTTAGGGTGTTACCACACCAATCGATCTGGTAGGTTTGGCTCATACAAAATCAAATCGATTAGACATCAGCTCAGCCATAAGACGTCCACTGCTGAACATAGGCCTACGCTTGGCAGGCGGGTTGGCGCGCACAGTTTTTTTTGTTTATTGTTGTGTAGGCTTTCGGAAGTTGCTGCTGCCCATCTCCCGGTATATTCCCTAGCAGCAGACTCCTACTGCAACCACGGGACGATATGGTGGGGAACAATTCTAAGGCCGGGCACCCAGGGCCATTAGACATTGATCAATGACAATTGATGGTGGTTTGGTAACACTCTTAGAAGGCTTCTCTTTTGATAGGCAAAAATGCAAATATTGCCAGGATAAGTAATATTCAACAGAACGCAGCTTTAAAACAGCTAAACAATGTGACGGACAAACTGTACAGTATATGGAAACTAGTTATACATTATTATCACTGCATGCGGCTGTACTCACTTGTGTTTAGAAACAAACATGTCGCGCGTAGTGACTAAACACAAGTGAGTACAGCCGCATGCAGTGATAATAGTGTTAATATGTCTCACGAACGTTTAAATTCAATAGTTATACATTATTTTAATTATGATGATGATATTATCTCTCAAAATCTTCTTCACAAATTCAAGCACGACGACAATCGCACGATTTTTCTAATCTGCAAAAAAAATTAAGTATAGGTGACGGCCTTTTCCAAAGATTTCTACCTTTCTGGGTCTTGAGCCATATAGTTGGTGAGTGGTGGACCTATGTACCAGAACTGCATGGATTTGGTCTAAGACAAACTTTTTTCTAAAAACATTTGTTAGTAGACATCAGTGTGGGCGTGTCCATAGAACACGATTCCCGTCGGCTTGCTTCAGTTTCAGGCGTCTGAGCAGTTTTCCTGCAGCTCATGAAGAAATTTTAAGCCAAATTCAGCACCGGCTTGCCTAAGAAACATTTTGTCCCACCGCCACTGGCCATATATAAGTATCTCTAGTAGAGATGCACCGAATATCCGGTTACTATCCGGTATCCGGCCTATCCGGCCCTTATTTTAGTATCCGGCCGGATACCGGATATCTTCGTACTATCCGGCCGGATACCGGATGTAGTCAGAGTCGCCCACTAGTCATACAAAAAAATTTTTTTACACAAAAATACGCGAGCGCGTGTGTACTTTTGAAAGAGGTTACTCCGTACTGACATAATAAAATTCGTTTTGTTGCCTAGAATTCCTAGAAATGTATCCGCGCGGACGTTCACTACGACACAGGTCGAAACCTGCACGACGCGCACCTGCGAAACTCAAATTGTAGGTAGTACCGCCGGCCGAATATTCGGCGGTCGGATACCGAATATTCGGCGGAGGGTCAGGCCGAATATCCGGTATCCAGCCAAACCACTATCCGTTGCATCTCTAATCTCTAGTCATGGTTTGTGAATATTTGCAGGCGATCAAAGACAAGTTAGAAAAGGAACAGAAAGAGTACATAGACTGGGCCAAGAGTCTCTGGACCAACGGTCAATGTATCAGAGCTCTCCGGCCCAAGCCGTTAATAGAGTCAGTGTACGAAGCCGAGTTCAAAGTGAGGGCCAACCAGATGAAGGGGTACCCGAAGACGCTTGAGCTGGTGGCGCAGATTCCTATGGAGCCGTCGGGGGAGTACGAGATGGTTATGGTGAAGGAGTTGATTGGGGTAAGTGTATGTTATGGGTAGTTTTTTTGTTAGTGAACCTATCGTCATACTAACCGTATTTATTTTGTGTCTTTTGCATCTTTTCTAAAATACGGCACTAAAGTCGTTCACAGTTAATTTTATTATTGCATTTTTATACAATTTGTGGTAGGTACTTACATTCCTGAATATAATAAGAGCGCTGATAGCCTTGCGGTAAGACGTCCGACTTTCAATCCGGAGGTCCCGGGTTCAAACCCCGGCTCGTACCACTGAGTTTTTCGGAACTTATGTACGGAATATCATTTGATATTTGCCAGTCGCTTTTCGGTGAAGGAAAACATCGTAAGGAAACCGGATCTAATCCCAAAAAGGCATAGTTTCCCCTCTGGGTTGGAAGGTCAGATGGCAGTCGCTTTCGTAAAAAACTAATGTCTTCGCCAATTCATGGGATTACTTAGGTTGTCAAGCGGACCCCAAACCGGGATAAACGCTAGGATGATGAGTTGATTTATCGAACGAGGGGAGCGTAAGCGAAGCGAAGTTGTTACAAACAACTTCAAGTACAGCTGTCAGCTGGCTACTGGGGCATTTTGATTTTGAGCTGTTTTCCGCAATAACTTTAGTAACGTTTTTCTGATCTTTATGAAATTTGTTGGGGTTGTAGCAGAGATACATATAATTTCGATGTGGAGCTAGAAGGCGAAAAAACTTCTTCATAAGGGTCTTGTTATATTGGCCCACTTCGAGGCGGAATAATACAGGTGGATTTTCTTATTGGGTCAGTGAGGGCAGCTACCAGATCCCGTGCTGCTACGTGAAAATGGTCTTAGAAGACCTTCCTTCTATTTCAAATTAATGAAAGATCGCATTTACAGATTTTGGATAAAACATACAGGTTGCGAGAAAAAGGTCATTTTTGGCGAACTTTTTTTTGATGCCATTTGATCCCATTCCTATCCAGGATCAAAACTTGTATGGGACCAAAAAAAATTCCGGCTAGAAAAGCCACAAATCGAAGGAACACTTTTCCCATTTTTTCGTACAAAATGTATGGGAAAAGTGTTCCTTCGATTTGTGGCTTTTCTAGCCGGAATTTTTTTTGGTCCCATACAAGTTTTGATCCTGGATAGGAATGGGATCAAATGGCATCAAAAAAAAGTTCGCCAAAAATGACCTTTTTCTCGCAACCTGTATGTTTTATCCAAAATCTGTAAATGCGATCTTTCATTAATTTGAAATAGAAGGAAGGTCTTCTAAGACCATTTTCACGTAGCAGCACGGGATCTGGTAGCTGCCCTCACTGACCCAATAAGAAAATCCACCTGTATTATTCCGCCTCGAAGTGGGCCAATATAACAAGACCCTCATGAAGAAGTTTTTTCGCCTTCTAGCTCCACATCGAAATTATATGTATCTCTGCTACAACCCCAACAAATTTCATAAAGATCAGAAAAACGTTACTAAAGTTATTGCGGAAAACAGCTCAAAATCAAAATGCCCCAGTAGCCAGCTGACAGCTGTACTTGAAGTTGTTTGTAACAACTTCGCTTCGCTTACGCTCCCCTCGTTCGATAAATCAACTCATCATCCTAGCGTTTAGCGTTTACGATGTTTTCCTTCACCGAAAAGCGACTGGCAACTGGCGTTGCTGACTGATGATAAACATCACGATGATAATCGTGATGTTGATGCCATGTGGAAGAATCTGTCTTCTCATATTCTAGTCACTGCCAGTAATACTCTTGGTCTAGCAGTCCGTAAAAACGAGGACTGGTTTGACGAGAATGACAGCGTTCTCACAGAAGCATTGAACAGGCACAGACGTCTACTGCGAGGTCAAGATGGACAGGAAGGCGAGCGTATAGCAGGTATCAGGGAGAGTGACCTGGCGCTGAGGCGACTTACTCGGGAAATCAAAGAAAGGTGGTGGCAGGACAGAGCCCGTCACGTGCAGTGGCTCGCGGACTCAAATCAGCTCGGGGACTTTTACGAGGAGGTAAGAAAGCTGATTGGTACAAATTTCTCTGCAAAGGTGCCACTTAAGTCAGCTGACGGGGAGTGCCTTCTGAAAAGTAGAGAGGATGTACTCAGGAGATGGGCAGAACATTTCAACAATCTGCTCAATGTGGATCGAACAGCAGATTTATCACATATCAGTGTATTACCTCAGGCTCCTAAAGTTTTTGAGCTGGACGAGCCTTTATCTCGTGACGAGGTGGTACTTGCCATCAAGCAGCAAAAGAACAAGAGAGCGGTGGGAATTGACTTTATACCAGGTGAATTGCTGAAATACGGAGGTGATGAGTTGCACTCGTCTGTATGGTCTCTGTTTGTTCGTATGTGGGAGGATGAAAGTGTCCCGGATAGCTTCAAGCTATCTCGCATAAGGGCGCTGTACAAGCACAAGGGTGACCGTGCAGACTGCAACTCATACCGTGGTACCTCGCTTTTGACTATCCCCGGAAAAGTCTTCGCCAAAGTACTTTTGAACCGCCTTTTGAAGCTCTCTGAAGAGATTTTGCCGGAAACCCAGTTTGGCTTCCGACCTGATAGAGGGACCTGTGAAGCCATTTTCTCGTTACGTCAAGTACAGGAAAAAACTAGAGAACAGGGTCAAAAATTGTTTTTCTGCTTCGTTGACCTTGAGAAGGCGTTTGACAGTGTTCCTCGTGAAGCACTGTGGATGGTGTTGGAAAAATTAGGCTGCACGGACAAATTCATTCGACTCCTAAGACTGTTACATGATGACATGGAGTGCTGCGTCGCTGTGGATGGTGATGAGTCTGAATTTTTCCCCGTTACCTGTGGGGTAAAGCAAGGGTGCGTACTGGCACCCACACTCTTCGCTCTCTACTTTGCTGTCGTGGTTCGGGATGTTTTGCACAGTCCCAATGGACGAAGAGGAATTCGAATCCGTTTTCGCACTGACGGCCACCTCTTCAACTTGGCTAGGTTCAAGTCACGCACTAAAGTGTCGTATGATCTCATAACAGAGATTATGTATGCGGATGACCTGTGCTTTCTTGCGGATTCCCCAGGCGACCTACAACAACTTCTGACCGGCTTTTATGAGTCATGCTGCAAGTTTGGATTAAAAATAAGTGTTAAGAAGACGGAAGTAATGTCTCTGGACATTCATGGTCACGAAGCACTGACTGTCAAACTTGGCGATGACGTGTTAAAGCAGGTCGACAAGTTTCGTTACTTGGGGAGCATGATAACATCTTCGTGTGACCTTGATTCCGAGATCAACAGCAGGATCGGAGCCGCTGCTGCGGCTTTTGGTAAGCTGGATTCCAAGGTTTTTCGCTCACATGACTTGAAGCTAGGTACAAAGATATCAATTTACATGGCTGTTGTGTTGCCTAACATCTTATATTCTTCTGAGACATGGACCGTATACCGTCGTCACATCGGCGTTCTAGACCGATTCCACCTAAATGAATGAATGAATGAATATGAATGAATAATATTTATTTCAGATTTAACAATCCATATTTTTTTTTGTTAGTATACATGTGAGAACCTAACCTAAAGTGCCTCCGTAAAATCTTAAACATCCGCTGGTCCGACCGCGTTCGGAACACTGAAGTTTTACGGAGAGCCAACGTTGGTGGTATCGAAGTCTACCTCATGAGGCGACAACTTCGTTGGAGCGGTCATGTTTCAAGGATGGCAGAGGCTCGTGTGGCAAAGCGCATCTTTTATTCCGAACTGGAGGAGGACAGGCGTAAGCAAGGCGGACAACTCCTCCGGTACAAGGATGTGCTTAAGCGCCACATGAAAAACTGTGACCTCAACCCATGGCAATGGGAAGAACAGGCTACCAACCGTCCAAAATGGCGGACACAAATTCAGCAGAAAACTGCTGACTTTGAATCTCGCCGACTAGCGGAACTTGATGTTCGGCGAGATGAGCTGAAAGCCCGACCACCTGCGGCTATCATATATAACTATCAAAATGGTGTACTCACATGTCCATTATGCGCACGAGCCTTTGTAAACAAGATCGGCTATGTGAGTCACACAAGGGCGCATGAGCGCCAGCAATCCCGGAGTTGAAGCAGTCGCCGTGGCCGAAACCGGCCGGGAGTAATATATATACGAAAATGAAAACTTTTATTTTTTACATGCAATTTTTTTATGCCAATCGATTTCATTCCTGTTCAGTATCAATAGTTTCCATGGGGTCAACTTACGGTAATGTACCAAACAGCCACAAATTGAAGAAACTTTTCTTAGACCCAAAAAGAAAATCCGCCCTGTATAGTTTAAATTGTTGTATTGCCGACCCTTATTTATTTGCATAATCTGGCCGAATCATCCAGGTGAAGCAGTCAGATCTGCTGGCGATCCAGCGTCCGCTCCACATACGCAGCCGGCTGTCCGTGATGCGGCCCAGCGCGCTCCCGGAGCCCTGCGAGCAGCACCCTGTACGCTTCATACTGCCACGTGAGCATCTTGACATCTTTTTTTTTTTTTTTTTTTTTTTTCTTATGGACTTTAGGCGGTATTGCCTGTAGCCAATGTCAAGTATAAAAAGGCGGGAAATAAGAGCGTGTAAGATTCAATCTTTAGATACAATGCATGGTACAATGTCTTCAATCGATAAGTATTTTGTTTAATCAAATAAGTTTTAGGCAACGTTGTTCGGTAGAAGTGGCATAAGCCTTGTTAGTTGCTATTTGTAGAGTGAGAGCTCCCTACAAAAGGCTCGAGGAGGCTACAGGTTGTTCTGAACCAATCAATGGTTACACGCCTTTTAAGATTAATTCTTCATTATCCGCACACTTGTTCGTTAGATCACCGCACAATAAGCTATCTATATTACACACTGAACCACGAAAATGAACAAAAGACAAATAATTAATCCTAACGAGCTGCGACCATGATGAGCTCAACCCATAGACCTCGACATCTTCTCGTCACCAAGCCAACACACATCGGGACGGCATGGCACCTAAGAACATTCAGACATATCTAATAAGAGCACGGCATAGATTCAAATTAGGGTTTCTTCGATCGGTTCAACAGGTGGCAGCACTGTGGCGAGAGGTATTTTTGACAGCAGCTGCAAGCTGTCAAATCCACCAATCAAACATGATTAGCTAGACCTCTAGCCAAAAAAATCGACTGAATAAACAGTTATTGATCTCGTGCAGTGGCATTGAAAAGGAATCATGACACGGCATTGAACATGTAGTCTGGCAAACCAATAAGTGCAGCAATAGTGGAAGTAATAAGCTATATGCATCCCCTTTTTAGTAGCGAGGATACTAGCGTAAGAAAGAGATAGTACGATTCTCTGTGTCTATGCTTGAAGTAGAACAGACCTTGGCCAAAGTATATTAAACTTTTTTTGGCAATTATTATTCTGCCACTTCCATAGATTGTAGAAAGTCTAGGAACATTGGTATGGCAGCGATCCAACTTGGCTGTATTTTGTTCCAGACGAGAAAAGCATCTCCGTCCTCCCAGTGACCGAGGTGTACCGGTCGCTGGCGGAGTACGCGGCCGACAACGGAGCCCTGTTCGTGGCCAGCGAGGGAGCCCTGCGCTGCGTGGCCGAGCGCCGCGCCTGGGCGCTGCCCGTGTCCGTCTACAGCGTCACACAACCCGGTAGGTGTAGACCACATACTACAAAGACACCTCATCATTACGCTTTTACAGGGAGCACGAGGTCACCACACATCAGCGCAATTTTATTCGTAAATTTCTACGATTCGAACAGCACATCTCAATAGTATTCTACACCAATTTGTAGTATAACAATCCGGGTTCACCCCTGTAACTTGATTTTTGTGGATAATTTTAATTCACATGAGTAATGATCAAAAACGTTAACTCAATTGAAATAAGCGGTCGCGCTCTCATACAAAATGAGTACGGGAGCACTGATGCGTGGTGACCTCGAGTTGTACTTATGATCTATCTAGTGGTTGAGGTTATCTGTGCTGTGTAAAGGGTAGGATTTTTCTGCGGGGCACTAGAATTTACCGTTAAATAGTACACGAGACATATTACACACATGTATCACATATGATACACCAGCTTTAGATACGTCCATAAGGACATCGTACTCCCAAAGCAACCTTTATATATTAAGTAAGTCAAAAGAACCGACTTCACTTAGGATCCGCTATTCCAAGAGGAAGTGGCCGAGTTGCTGTAAAAAATAGTGAAATCACTATAGGTGTGCCTATAATAGTTGGAGAGTTCCCTCGATTTCTCCAGGATCCCATCATCAGATCCCTACTTGGTGACAATGGAACCATCTAGGGGTTATACCTGTTCGATTAAAAAAAAAATTTGAAAATCGGTTCACGATTCACGGAGATAAGGAGTAACATACATACAAAAAAAAAATAATGATAAAAAAAAACAGTGGAATTGAGAAGCTCCTCCTTTTTTGAAGTCGGTTAAAAATAGACATAATGCAGGCTGTGTTTCCAGACAGAGATGTTGATTCTATTAATTCTTAACAAACACATCTCTCGCATCCTCGCTCATCTCTGGTCAGCCTCATTATACAGCGTGTATTTTTGATATTACCACATAAGCTATGGGTAGTTAGTATAGACCCTAATAAACATACTTCCATATGTTTTATTAAAATTTTACGACTTTTATTTTTCCATATAAAATATTTCAGCACGCAATGTATTGCTCCTACCTGATTACTTTGCCTTTAAAACGTCACAATTGATATGTGTCACATTGTACTGTATACGCAGTACATTACTGAGTGAAATAAATTAAAAAATTAATTACTCGGTGTTAATTAACAATTAACTAAATATTTATTGCAATGTCGATTTAAAACATCAAAACCTACTTCTGGTTTGTCTTTTGTGGTAATATCAAATATACACGCGGTATACATCTATCACATATGATACACACGATTTACATTGCACATAATACTTTATATACTACATCTACATAAAATTTTATAAGTAAATGTAGTGTTATTTATACAAATAATTATGTAACAACGAAGCCCTTTTTTCCTGTCCAGTAATAAACAGCCTCGGTTTTTTGCAGGTCCACAGCCAGAAAACGTGAACGTTATAGTTCTAGGCAGCGAATTCATAAATAAGCAGGAAAACGTAATGAGGAGGACTTTCCGGGCGCTCAGACATTTGCTCGAGGTCGCTCTAGTGCCGTAAGTATAATCATAGACTTAAATATATAGTAGACGGCCATAGCCTAAGAACTTTTTGAGGCTCCAAGTATTTAGCGCCATCTAGTTCAGAACCACCTAAACAGAGCCAATATGCATGAGATAAAATCAGCGCCACCTAGTAACGAATAACGTACTAGTAGAACACTAGTCTTTTTTTTTCGAGTTCTCAGTTCGAGGCGGACTACTAGTTTAGACTGATTTGCGATTTACTTAAACTAGTAGTCCGCCTCGAACTGAAAACTCGCGATTTACTTGCAAACGAGTTGACCAATATAGCAAGACCCCAAGGAGGATTTTTTTTCTCCTTCTAGCTCCATAACTACTTGATCGATCCTGCTCATATAGGAACTTACAAATTTTATGTATTTCTGCTACAGCCCCAAGAAATTTCATAAAGATCAGAAAAACGTTACTAAAGTTATCGTCGGACAAACTATCGAAATAAAAAAGCTATCCAAATGCCGAGACGTCTGAAAATGGAGTTGTTTGTAAGAACTCACTTCGCTTACGCTCCGCGAGTTCGATTAGACTTCTATTTGAATGGTTTTTGTTTCGCTGGTACCAGGGCATCAGAGCTGTGCAGGAGAGCGCAAGCGCCGGCCGAGGACAGCGTCCCCCCCGCCGCCTCCCCCACCCCCGCGCCGCGCGAGCCCGCGGGGGCGGGGGAGGGGGACAGCAGCGACGAGGAGGACAGCTTGTTCATCGACATAGGTATACATACAATGGATATACAGTGTTGGTTACTACCATTATTGGGAGAATTTTATATTTTACTTACTTTCTTTTCTGCGATAAAAGAGCCAGAACTATACATACTTAATTTTCCAATTAAAATCGTAAAAATAACTCAAATGAACAGAAATGAACACGCGTGTGTACACAGGCAGCTCTCGTGAAATCCTTTTACTTCCGAAAGAAAATAGTTATTTGTGCAACAAGAGAGGAAAGTTGGTTTTTCTTGCGAGTCGTGATTTTGAATCTTGAGCGTTGCGAGGGATCTCAAGAACACGAGATGTAAAAAAACTTTTCTCTCGTGTGACACATACAACTTTTCACCTCAGTAGTGAGAACATATTAAAGTAAAAAAAACACATTTATTTACATTCCTGAATGAAAAGCATCATCATTATGACGAAAGCTTCTAGAAATAGAATTTTACTCCCTGGAGTGACGAAAGTCGCAACTTTCGTCACTCCCTGTAGTGATGAAAGTCGCACTTTCGTCACTCCAGGGAGTGAGGAAAGTAGGCTTGTTCGAACTGCTGAGGTGAAAAGAATTTTTTTTCTAACTTAAAAATAGTCACAAATGTAGTTAAGCTAACCTTAACCTTAAAATTTTCCTCACAATTTTAGACGACCCGTTACGTCCTGCCAAAGACAAGGACGCAGATTCCCTTCATTCAGACAAACAGACAGAGATGGAAGTAGACACACACAATACAACCCAGAAAGAGACAAAGAACTCAACAGACGCTAAAAGGACTATTACTGAAGGTTTCGGCGTTTACAAATGTACATGTCAAGGTAAGGTTTTGAGATTTTTTTAAAGTTGAATGTCTAGCGTGAAATCAGTTTTCAACCGACTTCAAGATTTCGAAGGAGGAGGTTATCAATTCGTCAGGATTTTTGTTTTTTTGCTTAATTTTTTATATGTATGTTGCCCGATTATTCTAAGACGGCTGGAGCCATTTGGAATCTTTTTTTGTTTATAAGAGTATACTTCACAGTTGGTCCCATGTTCACCAGGTCCGGATCTGATGATGGGATCCTGGAGAAATCCAGGGAACTCTTCAAATATTATAGGCACACCTATAGTGATTTCACTGTTTATTACAGCAACTCGGCCACTTCCTCTTGGAACAGCGCGCAGCGGATCCTAAGTGAAGTCGGTTCTCTTTTTGTTTAAAATTTTTATTGTATGTTCTTATAAATAATTTTGCTTACAGATTCAGTATTTGAGCGACCGCCGCCGCGATCTTTCAGAAAATGGAGGTTCAGAAAGAAATCCACTTCAGAAAGTTTCGATGTGATCATTCACTGCGCGCATAAATTCAAAGTGAGTTGCTTTTGTATAAAATTACAAATACCTACTATATTACATGTAATAAATAAAGCTATTTTTAACGATGTAAATTGTCTTACCCATAAATCGAACCACATAGTAATTTTCACATAAATATTTTTAAATTTTGTTTTATAATGGTAGTAACAGGATCAGTCATTTTAGACCTTAACTCGGAGCGAAAGGGTTTAAAATCCTCCACATCACGGCAACGACGGTTTACAAATAAGTTTTAAATTCTTCAGTTAGCAGTGTCGATGGAACTTTGTTATTAATATAAATATTACAGGGTTCAGGCGGTGAGGTACTACTGGAGCCCATACCGGAGTACCAGGCGGACATGGGGGCGAGCAAACAGTGCGATGATAGAGTCACGAGTGTAGCGCTCTCGCTCGCGCTCAGAGACAGCGACACTAGCGTGCTCAATGGTAACTATAGTAGGACAGATACTACTGCAACCATACCGGAGTACCAGGCGGACATGGGGGCGAGCAAGCAGTGCGAGGATAGAGTGTAGCGCTCTCGCTCGCGCTCAGAGACAGCGACACTAGCGTGCTCAATGGTAACTATTGTAGGACAGATACTACTGCAACCATACCGGAGTACCAGGCGGACATGGGGGCGAGCAAGCAGTGCGAGGATAGAGTGACGAGTGTAGCGCTCTCGCTCGCGCTCAGAGACAGCGACACTAGCGTGCTCAATGGTAACTATTGTAGGACAGATACTACTGCAACCATACCGGAGTACCAGGCGGACATGGGGGCGAGCAAGCAGTGCGAGGATAGAGTGTAGCGCTCTCGCTTGCGCTCAGAGACAGCGACACTAGCGTGCTCAATGGTAACTATTGTAGGACAGATACTACTGCAACCATACCCGAGTACCAGGCGGACATGGGGGCGAGCAAGCAGTGCGAGGATAGAGTGACGAGTGTAGCGCTCTCGCTCGCGCTCAGAGACAGCGACACTAGCGTGCTCAATGGTAACTATAGTAGGACAGATACTACTGCAACCATACCGGAGTACCAGGCGGACATGGGGGCGAGCAAGCAGTGCGAGGATAGAGTGTAGCGCTCTCGCTCGCGCTCAGAGACAGCGACACTAGCGTGCTCAATGGTAACTATTGTAGGACAGATACTACTGCAACCATACCGGAGTACCAGGCGGACATGGGGGCGAGCAAGCAGTGCGAGGATAGAGTGACGAGTGTAGCGCTCTCGCTCGCGCTCAGAGACAGCGACACTAGCGTGCTCAATGGTAACTATTGTAGGACAGATACTACTGCAACCATACCGGAGTACCAGGCGGACATGGGGGCGAGCAAGCAGTGCGAGGATAGAGTGACGAGTGTAGCGCTCTCGCTCGCGCTCAGAGACAGCGACACTAGCGTGCTCAATGGTAACTATTGTAGGACAGATACTACTGCAACCATACCGGAGTACCAGGCGGACATGGGGGCGAGCAAGCAGTGCGAGGATAGAGTGTAGCGCTCTCGCTCGCGCTCAGAGACAGCGACACTAGCGTGCTCAATGGTAACTATTGTAGGACAGATACTACTGCAACCATACCGGAGTACCAGGCGGACATGGGGGCGAGCAAGCAGTGCGAGGATAGAGTGACGAGTGTAGCGCTCTCGCTCGCGCTCAGAGACAGCGACACTAGCGTGCTCAATGGTAAATTGATTGTTTGTGACACTGATGTAATAGTACATTTCGATATTAGTGCGGAAAGTATGTCATTACTTCACGAGTACCGAGATATCTGGCATCTGGCAAGACTCGGGACGAGTGAAGAATGACATTTACGCACGAGTATCGAACGACGTTTTTTAATACAGTTGCGAAAAAATTATAAAATTGACAATTATTCACTTTGAGGTTACTTTAGTACATGTATCCAAACGCTCCGCGCGGTGCGGTACGGCGCTGTGATTGGCTGTCTGTCACTGTCATTAGCTGTGATTGGCTGGAAAAGTAAAATGCACTAGTGCGGGATATCAAACTTTCCGCACGCTAAACCACTACAAGAAAAGCACTTTTTTGAGCAACTGTATTAAAAAAAATATTTTTGTAAAAGTAGGTACAGTGTCGAACAGCGGTTTCTATTTTTATTTCCATTTTTTTTATATATTAAAAGCTTATCCCGACTGAGACTCTTTATCCCACCTTGATAAGGGATAATTAAATACAAACAATGTATTGCTTTTAATTTGATAAGAAAGCAAACGATGTTGGCTGATCGTGATACCTATTATCCATGTTTATCTTCACAGTTCGCCTAGAAGCCGAGTCCGGAGACATAATCACAACAGAAGAATGCTCCCGCTCGCAGTACTACTCGCAGCACGGAGAGCGCACTTCTCCAGTGGCCGGGGTCGTGCATGAAACACTGAGCCAGCTGCAGGCGCTCGTGCCCGGACACTACGTCATGCAGCACGAGGTATTGTATAGAATGCTCCCGCTCGCAGTACTACTCGCAGCACGGAGAGCGCACTTCTCCAGTGGCCGGGGTCGTGCATGAAACACTGAGCCAGCTGCAGGCGCTCGTGCCCGGACACTACGTCATGCAGCACGAGGTATTGTATAGAATGCTCCCGCTCGCAGTACTACTCGCAGCACGGAGAGCGCACTTCTCCAGTGGCCGGGGTCGTGCATGAAACACTGAGCCAGCTGCAGGCGCTCGTGCCCGGACACTACGTCATGCAGCACGAGGTATTGTATAGAATGCTCCCGCTTGCAGTACTACTCGCAGCACGGAGAGCACACTTCTCCAGTGGCCGGGGTCGTGCATGAAACACTGAGCCAGCTGCAGGCGCTCGTGCCCGGACACTACGTCATGCAGCACGAGGTATTGTATAGAATGCTCCCGCTCGCAGTACTACTCGCAGCACGGAGAGCGCACTTCTCCAGTGGCCGGGGTCGTGCATGAAACACTGAGCCAGCTGCAGGCGCTCGTGCCCGGACACTACGTCATGCAGGACAAGGTATTGTATAGAATGCTCCCGCTCGCAGTACTACTCGCAGCACGGAGAGCGCACTTCTCCAGTGGCCGGGGTCGTGCATGAAACACTGAGCCAGCTGCAGGCGCTCGTGCCCGGACACTACGTCATGCAGCACGAGGTATTGTATAGAATGCTCCCGCTCGCAGTACTACTCGCAGCACGGAGAGCGCACTTCTCCAGTGGCCGGGGTCGTGCATGAAACACTGAGCCAGCTGCAGGCGCTCGTGCCCGGACACTACGTCATGCAGCACGAGGTATTGTATAGAATGCTCCCGCTCGCAGTACTACTCGCAGCACAGAGAGCGCACTTCTCCAGTGGCCGGGGTCGTGCATGAAACAATAAGGTTGTCAAACATAATTCATTGTTGTCATTTTTTCAGCCAAGCCACGGACTAAACGCATTACTGTACGCGCCTCGTAACACCGGCAAAGACCAACTGAAACTGGACTTCGACAGCACGCAGCCCGCGGAAGCTGATGAAGCCAAAACAGTGAAGACCCCGCCACAGCTGATACCGGCCTTGTTGCCGTGGCATAAGTACGTGTTTCCTGTATGATTCTTGTAGCAACAAATCATCATCATTATCATCATCTCAGCCATAAGACGTCCACTGCTGAACATAGGCCTCCCCTTTGGACCTCCATAAGTATCGGTCGGATCATTAAAGGGCGGGGGGGGGGGTTAGCCATACGCGCCACGCTTGGCAGGCAAGTTGGCGCGCGCAGTTTTTTTTGTTCATTGTTGTTTAGGCTTTCGGAAGATGCTGCTGCCAATCTCCCGGTATATTCCCTTAGCAGACTGCAGTAGGAGTCCACGGGACGATATGGTGGGGGACAATTCTAAGGCCAGGCACCCCACGGCTACAAATAGTAACTTGTATTTAGGTACAGAATAACCCAGTCTGCCAGTTCCTGCATGGCTGGAAGTGCCCGGCAGACTGGTTCAAAAGTGACGTTAATTTGGAGTCAAATCTTTTAAACAGTTCGCTGCCGGGCGCTTCCGGCCATGTAGGAACTGGCAGACCAAGTTTTTCTATGTACCAAATACAAATATATTATATGTTGGCACAAAAATCATCTTAGTATCAAAAGTCGTAGGTAAATACCATCCATTTTTTAAGCCGGAAGTGTTACTTTTTTGTGCTTTCGGCCAATTCTATTTTTTTTACTATTTTTCCGGAACTCAGCATCACCTTTATGAACATGTGCCATGGAGCTTAACTTTGTACCACGTAACGTAGCAGATCCTACACTCCCCGCCCGTACTATTTGGCAATCTTACTCACCAGAAGGAACACACTAAGGTTTTTGGCTAGGTCCCGTCAAAATCGTGCTAAGCGAGTTTAGTTTTAACGAAAATTAGGCAAGCCGGCGGGAATCGAGTTCTATGGACGCACCGCCACTACTTTTAATCATCATTCATGTGATTTTACCCTGAATTATCGCAGATTCCGGAAGATCCTGCCGTGCACGTTCACCCACTATGAGAACCAACTGGCCAAGCCGAAGAAGCTGCCGCCGCGCAAGAAGACCCCGCCGCGCGCGCTCAAGGTGAGACCACTGAAAGACCACATCACCTGGCGTGGTTCCACTTGACCCATACGCTGAGTTCACCATTTATTCATACAAACTGGTCGCTTTTATATTTTACTAACGATTCGAAAGTGCTTGTTGCTATGCCTATTTGAATAAAGACAATTTTGACTTTGACTTGATCGTGAGGTGCTACGGCACGGTAAAAACTCTATGGTTTCATAAATCGACCATAGACTATAGACTTTTTAGTATTTAATGAAACCATAGAGTTTTACCGTGTCACAGAAAAGTATAAAAGCGACTAATCTGTCAGTTAAATTCATCTCTTTCTACCTTTCGAAATTCGATTTGAAAGTGCTTGTTGCTATGCCTACTTGAATAAAGACAATTTTGACTTTGACTATTGACTTAGACTTAGAAGATAGTCGTCTACCTCGAACTGAGAACTCGCGATTTCCTTGCAATTACCAATATAGCAAGACCCTTATGATGATTTTTTCGCGCCTTCTAGCTCCATGTCCAAGGGATCATCAGGGGGGATCATGAGGGGGAAGGGATGTCATGATCAAGGGATCGATCCTGCTCATAAATGAACTCTCCAATTTTACGTATCTCTGCTACCCCAACAAATTTCATGAAGATAAGAAAAACGTTACTGAAGTTATCGAGGAACAAACTCTCAAAATCAAAAAAATCATCGATATGCCGAGATGTCCCCAGTGTAGCCAGAAGTTGTTTGTAAGAACTTCGTTTCGCCTACGCGCCGTTCGCACGATAAACAAAAAAAAACACCGAAAATATTGCATGACAATTCCGGTTTTATTCACGAGACCCATGATTACTGCTACGTATACTTGACTGGTTTAACTTGACCTCCATATTCGTAGCATTTACTATGTTAATTGTTTACGCTGGTCTAATTTAACGAAGTCTCGGTCGGTACTTAAAATGATCGGCTCTCTTCGGCAGAAGTCGTCGCAAAGGGCGACATTTTGGATACTAATTGTGTACCTAAAGATATGAGAGTTCATGCTTTTTACCAGACACAATTGTCAAAATGACAGATTCAAATTATTATCAGCCGCATTTTAGATAAATAAAAAAATATTGAAAATATAAACGATTTCCTTACTTACTATTTTTTTTTATCTGTTAATGTCTATGGTCGAAATCGTCATCATAATATTGCATCAGACTCATTTCTAATTATATTTGAGACAGGTAAGTGGAATCTCGCCAGGCTATCAAATAAACGTGTTTTATTTGTATTTCCCCGCTTCTGCTGCTCCTTGTATTTAAAAAAAAACTAATAAATTTGTCAGCGCTTGAACGTATTTAAATAAATATTTAATAGAGGAGGTTCTCAATTCGGTATTTATAAAGTTATTAGGGCACTTTTTTAACTACTAAAGATAAATTATTAGCTCATCCCCTATAAATTATATCAGATCCGAATAAATACAGGCAGATTAAAAGTACAATTTCATACTATTGCAGAAAAAATTTCTTTCGAAAATATTTTCCGAAAGTGCCTTAATAATTTTGATTTAATTAAGAAGGGCTCTGATTCGGTCCGTCTGTCAATTCGTAGCGAACTACGCGGGTACGCTAGTTTTGAGATCAGGGGTGCATTCGAATACTAATGGATATTGATTGCTTAAGGCAAGAAACATGATAAGAGCATATCAAAATAAGATAGGTATACAGTGATACAGTCCGTGAGCTCTTAAGGCCTTGGGTTTTCTGACCACCCGTCGCCGGCGGCCGGCGACCGACGCCATACAAAACATCGGATTCGATCGGATGTTTGTATGGCGTCGGTCGCCGGCCGCCGGCGACGGGTGGTCAGAAAACCCAAGGCCTAAAAGAACCTTCGGGTTTTTCGAAAGAGACGTCGGGTATCAATCAACAGTGACACATGAAAAAGCAGAACAGCAATATTACCTTAGTGTGTCATCGCCGATTCCCGAAGGTTCTTCTTAAAGCTCAAGTACTGTACATGACTATCTGACACCCTGTACTGACCGGGAAGATGGTATTTTTATACACGTGTAGTTTTTTTTTCTCTTTTATCTATTGTATCTTATCTGACGTGTAAAAGTGCCCTTATGGCCTACTTACTGAATAAATATTTGAGGTTGACACAAGGCACTAATTCCAACCCTACATTACTACCCTTTGCTATTATGAAAATATATACACATATATTTATAGTTCGTTTTTTTGAGATTAGAAAAAAGTTGAAAAAAGTATGTACAGGGTTCTTTATCAGGAACGATACGGCACGATACATGTCACAAGTGTCAAAGTACCCATGTGGCCATTAAATTTTTTTTAAATATATTAGTATTTATAGTAAAACCTTGCGTACGTATTTGTAAATGTTAAATTGACTAATATTAATTATTTTACAGTAAGTATTATAATAGTAGTCATTGCACAAAATAATTTATTCTTATCATTTTTAATGTTCTTGTGAATGTTGCACAGTAAAAAACCTGGAGAAAAAGAGGTTAGAAACATATGGTTTACGATTTATATCGTACGTGCGTCACTGTCAGTTGTTCAATTGTCATGTATCTCTAAAGTGATAATCAAAACGAAATTGTGTTTTAATTGTTGTTATGGATTATAATCTGCAAATAATGACATATTTATTTACAAATGTGAACTCTTCATTATCATGATAACTAATCGTTTGTTGGTTGAACATTCAAACAGAACAGATTAAAACCGGTTGGCAACTTCTGTTTCTATGTTTACTCAATTTCTAATCTCAAAAAAAAAACGAAGTATAGCTTTCGCACTCTGTGACTAATCATTTCTATAGTATTCGCATATGTAAATATAGGAAAAAAAATCTGGAAACACTTTTTTATATCCAATATAAACCTATGGGCAGAAAAAACGCTATAACAAGCAGTATCCATAAGTATTCGAACATGCTGAAGTAAGGTCACTTCACGGCAACTCCAAAATTTTAAATGTACCGACCATATTTAATATTTTGGAAAAGACCAGGGCTCGTAACCGGTTAAAGCAAAAGACCTCAAAATAACCTAATAAATTTAATTATTTTATGAATTTTATGTAAGATGCTCACTTCATATTATAGGATTTTTCGATTAAATATGAAACAGTAACGAAAGAATAAAAAAAAACGGTTTTTACTATGGAGCCAATTCTGGTTTCCGAGCCCTGAAAAAGACAAAAATATATGACACTATTTCGAAACTTCTGGAAACGTGTGGAAATCTACGTCCGTCTTACCTGTCTGTATTAAACGCCAATGAGAACACCAGAATAGCCTGCGATACGGCCGTACATATCATATGGAGCAAGGTAAACCAGGACGTCAAACACCGACATGCAATATTGACATGTATGTTTGTTTCATATATTTAGAACGAGGCGAAACGGCGGCAGAAAAAGGTACCTATGTCTAAAGGTGTGTCTCGCGTGTCGAGCGGTCGCCTACACGCGGGTAGTCGGATGTGGGATCGCGAACGTAAAGTATTCCAGCGAGACTGTCGTGCTCGTTAACTGGCGTTGTTTCACCGCGCGTTTGTATGGCTTATAAAATTAAATAGTGCTGAAGAAGCTAGCTTAGTTTACACAAACAAATTGCAAGATAAACAAGGTTTTGTCCCACTTTTAGTGATTTTCGGGTCATCGGGGCCCACGGTGTATAAGTACAGTCGCCATTAAATATATCGGAGCGGCCAAGGTACTCAAAAATATCTGAACGTGCACTTTATCGCCTTGACAATAGAGGTGTTGTTCAGATATTTGTGGCCACCTTGGCCGATATATCTGATGGCAACTGTACGTTGTATATGAACGATTGTGACCATATGAACATGAACACAAATGTTACACTTGTTCAAAGTAGTGTCATTTTAAATTTATTTTGACATTATTTGTTAGTTGGCTCATTTTTTTTTTAGTATTAAAGTTGCCACAAGTTTTATAACGCGCGATGAAATAATGCCCCTACCGACGAGACGACGGTGTACCCGGCTGGGTACTCTAACTATCCGAAAATTGGCTCCAAGGCTAGTGGTCCCGGGTTCGAACCCCGGTAAGGGCAAATATTCTCGTGACGTGCACGACTGTTTGTTCCGGTGCCTTCAATGTCTTGAGTTATTTTTTTGTTGTTTAATTACTATAATAAGCTTGAATATTACCTTAATTAATCACTGTCAACAAATTGTTTGTGACAGTAACGATTTTGACATTCAAAACCGAGAATAGTTTCAATATAAAAGAAACTAATTTTTAACGGTTCATATGTTAAAGAGAAAATACGGAACCCTTCTTCCGTCTGTCTGTCTGTCCGTCCGTATGTCACCGTCGTCACCGACAATATTCTTTAAAAAGGGTAATTTGCAGAAAAAATGTACCTTTACTTAGTCCCAACTGTCCCAAAATTTACATACAAAAAATTCGTTACGTTCATAAAAAAAGTGTAACGAAACTGAGAAATTATCAGTTTCATTACATTTTTTTATAATTTTTTGTATGTAAATTTTGGGACAGTTGGGTCATTTTTTTTTATTCTATCAGACTCGATAGAGCTCATGATTCTGCATGCGATAGACTCAAAATATATATGAAAAAAAAAAAAAAAAAGGTAAATTTTTTCTGCAAATTACCCAAAAACTATACCTCGCGGCACGTAACTCTAGCGCTGACCGTTATTTCTGCGCATGTTCTTCCATAGCCCCTTCACCCCCTATATCCCCCCGCGCGACCTATTTTCGACTTCTGCGCAATAACGGTCACCGCTAGAGCTACGTGCCGCGGCCTGTACCACATGTACTAAATAATATGGAACGTAGGTGTTTCCCTTAGTTAGCAGCAACAATATAGGTTTATAGTTAAAACTAAATATCTACAGGATTGTTATGAAGGTACGGAATCCTCCATCCATGGTCCGTCAGTAACTATTTTTTGTTTTAAGACTGTGTCGACTGTGTTTACTAATAAACGTCAATGTATGTATAATCCCTCAGTGTTAAGGGAACGTACCCAAACTACGTGACCAGTTTAGGGGGGGGGGGGGCGTCAAAATACTACTCTAGGTCACAGGGGGCACTTGGCAATTACTAAACTAACTGAAAAAAATGGGTCACGTAGTTTGGGTACGTTCCCTAAGTTCGAGTTCTACTGATTACGCATCGTTTGGTCTTTGTCAGTTTTATTTTGCGTATTTTTTGCTTCATTGCCTAAACGTCAAATGGTGCCCACCTTTTTTCCGTTTAAGTTATGAGGCCAAAAGTAAGTAATATAAAACTGTATCACATAGATCATAAGTTGCGGAATTAGACTACAACTTAACATGATGGATTATACAGAAATTGATTAATTTATTAGGGAAACACAATCCCCCTAATGAGGGTGCCACTAGACGAGGCAGTCTAAAGTTCAACTAATTGCTTAACTAGTTATATAAATAATGAACTAATCATACCTCCACTCTAACCTAGCACATTGTCGTAAAACCATATCGTTTCTCGGGAGACCCAATTTATTTTAAAAGAAATAATACAACTACTTATTGTCCTATAAAGTCCTACATTTTGAATTCTAATGCTCCGAAATAAGGTCTGATTTAATTAGAAAAGGTGACCTGTGCCCGTTTTGACTGTTGAGAGTACACTGAGCACATGTTGTTGTTGTAAAAAAATAGGACATATGGTCTTACGAGGTTAAACATTCATTTTGACAGTTTTTATTTAAGCAAGTTCTTGAAAACCATGGACATAGTATGTATATCATACAAATATACTAAGATGCCTAGTAATGCAAAATATTGTATTCGTAGATGTCTCATTATAATCTTGTAATGCTGATAACCGAACTACGTTAGCTCCCCATTTCTGATTATATTAAAGGTTAGGTCGTAGTTTGGATTATTGTATTTTAAAATCTCGTATTTTCTAAGTATGTTTGTTGCAGTGGCCTAAGAAGCGAGCCGGTCTGAAGAAGGCGGATTAAAGAAAATAAACACATGAACTTGTTAAATAAGGCGTTTTATTTATTTATAAAATATATTTGGAATAAATATGGTACAATACTGTGAGCGTTTTCAAGCGGCTTCATCGAAATATCCGTCCAGCTGAGTCGCAATCTGAAACGGAAAATAGTTTTTAGAAGCTATATAGGGTAATTCGTCTATATATCATCCAATTAACTTGAATTTATGAATAAAGCCAGGTTTAGACGAAGCCAGCGCTGGCAAAAATAGGCCGGTGCTCTATTTCCGCCAGTAGCGCTGGATTACTACTACCGGCGCCAGTAGTACTGTTTATACGAGGCCAATAACAAGCCAGCGCTGGCACTGGCAGCCAGCACTGGCTTCGTCTAAGCCTGGCTTGAGTCCAGTATGACAAGAGTATTCGTAAGTAGCAAAATATACCGACATATCACACCAAAATTGGTGTCCATTTGTCTGACGTAAAACCTTAATTGACCAGTTAATGGTTATTTTACTCAAGCATTTCTGTTTCAGTTAAAAGACATTTTAATTCTTCATAAAACTACATATATGCATTTGTAAAATTAAGGGCTAATTATGTAAGTTTGAATTGTAGAACAATCAAGACGTCATTCATTTTTTACATAAGACATTTTTTTTCATTATTGACACATGAGGGGTATGTAAAAAAAATCTCAAACGTCAAAAATATGTTTACACTATTGGACCTTATTACAAAGCAGTTAGGTGCAAAAGTGTAAACATATTTTTGACCGTCATCCTAAATCGTCTCGCGTATTAATCAATGGCGCTTGAACGCTTGAAGAAATATATTATAATAATTACTAAATATTTTTCTTTACCATACGGGGATTTTACGATATGACCAGCATTCTTATACAGCCTTGGCCAGAAGTGTTGAGCACCAATGCGATTTTCATACAAAACTGGAAAGTTTAGTCCATCGTTTCCATCTTTGTTTAAGTTATTTTGTCAATTAATTTAAACTAATAGGCATGTTTTGTTGAAGTTAGTAGTAACTGCATAGAATATTTGCAATATGTCGCACCGACTTAAATTTACATTTTTGGTACCGTCTGTTTTCATATTGTTTAAGTACCTTGAAAGTGTTATTAAGTGAAGTTTTCTATATTTATAAATAAAATATAACATTTACCGTTACCGTACATTGTTAGGATAGGAAAATAATGCTTAACATCAAAATTGTAAACAAAATACACCTATGCTCAACACTTCTGGCCAAGGCTGTACAACTAATTTGCCGTTTGAGTTGATCTCACCTGCACGGGCGAGTATTTGACGTATTTGTCCGGGTTCTTGGAGAAGGGCAGCGAGCCGTACGTGTCGTAGAACTTGGTGTACGGCGGCAGTATGGTCTCCTTGTTGTCCCGCTTGAGTGCCTCACGTAGTTCTGGGTCGGGCACGCTGTAGCTGCGCTGCGCCTTTGTGCATTCCTCCCATTCGCGGTTGAAAGACTGAAAAAATAGGCATTATCAACCGACTTCAAGATTTCGAAGGACTCAAGGAGGTTCTCAATTCGTCGGGATCTTTTTTATGATGTATGTTCACCGATTATTCGAAGAAGCCTGGACCCATTTGGATTTTTTTTTGTTTGAAAGAGTATATTCCACAATTGGTCCCATTGGGTCTGATGATGGGATCCTGGAGAAATCGAGGGAACTCTTCAACTATTATAGGCACACCTATAGTGATTTCAGTATTTTTACAGCAACTCGGAAATTTCCTCTTGGAAAAGCGGAGCCTAAGTGAAGTCGGTTCTTTTTTTGATTAAAATTATTTTGTATTTTATTTATGGCATCAATAGGCGGGTCGACACCGATGGCGGGTCCACAGACATGCCTCGCCCGAGGCATTGCAACATAGGTACCTGCTGGTATCCATTTTTTTTCTGAAGTGGATAGCACTTCAATCAAATCCCGTAGACCAATACTAGTAACAGGCAACAACCTATGCTGGCGCCATCTGGCGAAACTGTTGACGTCATTCCCATTGAGTGTAGAGATGGAGTAAGCTACTGCCTCTTGAAACTCAACATGGCGAAGATATCTATAGCTTTTTGTTCATTTTCGTAGTTCTATTGATAACTTATAATTTTGACAAACAGTTGTCCAGGTCACGGCCGCCAAGTGTTTCTAGGGTGCTTCCTACAGTCAGCAGCAGAAGTAGCTAAGCGGGTAGGGTGTCCAAAATGACCTAAACACGCTCTTATTCCTTTAACAATAAAGTCGTGTCCAGCTCATTTTGAACACCCTACCCGCTTAGCTACTTTTGCTGCTGACTGTACAAACCTATCACCCTACAAAAAGGAAGGCCTCTACCCAACGTCATGCTCTACGTCACGTCTTTAAAAAAACTGAACAGATAAAAGTAAACTTACAGCGAACTTGTCCTTGAGTATCTGTCGGTCGCGGTCGCGCAGCTTGGCGGGCGGCGCCTCCTCCAGCACCGTGTGCGCCAGCAGCTTGTTCCAGCTGCAAGCATAACAGCGCGTTTAACAGGTAAGCAACAAAAAAATAATTTATAAAAATATTTTAAATATTCATCCCAAATCAAGAATGATTTTCAATGAATTCCTGGGATCGTTGTTACTCTGCGTCCGTAGCCTCCATAGGAAATACCTTAGACAACTCTACACGTGATCCCTGGCTGTACAAAATGCTCCAAAACTTTGGCTCAGGCTACCAAGTTTAGTACTAAAATACGTAACATTCAACCATGCATTGCCCTACTTAAGAGTCGCCAGGACGCTCGCGTTCCCATACAAACGTAGTACTGCTCTCATGTTAAAACGACATGCTTTAGAACCACGAAATTTGGTATGGGTATTCTAGTAGTACAGATACAGATGTAATACAAAGAAAATACAGCCAGTTACAGATTTACATACAAAACTTATTTTTGCTATATTTTCTTTGTATTACAATTTTTAGCAACGAAATTGAATGTCCGACCTAGATCTGTACTACTAGAATGCCCATGCCAAATTTCGTGGTTCTAAAGCATGTTGTTTTAAAATGAGAGCTGAACTACGTTTGTATGGGGACGCGAGTTCACGCGAGCGCCGTCCTCGCGACTCTTAAACGGTATTCTGCTACTTGCTGAGGTAGGGTTGCCTACTCTACTCTTGATATAAAAGTCATCTATCTCGAAACTGGAATTCAAGGCCAAAAAATCTACGACAGATACGTCAGTGTCATAACCATTATTGTCGCTTATGTCACTGTCAAGTAAACTTCAGGTTTCGCCAACCTTTTTATAATATGCTGCTTTATATTGGCCAACATTATCATATTATTTATTCTGTGACATTATCTAAAGAGTGGAGCGTAAGCGAAGTGAAGTACTTACAGACGTACGGATACAACGGAACTGTCAGCTGGCTACCTAGACGTCTCTGCATTTCGATAGATTTTTGATTTTAAATAATTGTTCCACGATAACTTTATAAAATTTCTTGGGGATGCAGCATAGATAAATAATATAATTTGAGTGTTCAAATATGACCAGGTTGATCAAGGCGTTATGGAGCTTAGAAGGCGCGAAAAAATCATCATAAAGTGTCTTGTTATATTGGTCCACTCGTTTGCATGTAAATCACGAGTTCTCGGTCCGAAGCGGGCTACTAGTTAAAATAAGGTTTTTGTAAAAAAAAGGTAGGTATGAACTTTTGTCGCCGACTGTACTCTACTTTCAACAGTAAACTAACACGGAGACAATTCTAACGAACATATTAAACACGATAAGGTTTCGTTTTTGACTTGATGTAGTTCTTCATTGTAGTAACTTTTTTGGCCTTGAATTACAGTTTCGAGATTAGATCTAGTCTTGATCATTGTCGGTTGTTAATACAGTTTATTTCTCAATGAATTTGTATGGCAGTAACGTATTATTGAGAACCGACTGTGATGTAACTTTGAACAAATTATGGAGTCTATGGAATTGTTACTGGCCGAACGAACGGCTGAAATTTAAATTTTTTTTTAAATTAAATTAAAATATATGTTGATTTTTTTTACATTTTTTGAATGCATACGAAATAGGCTATTAAGGCACTGGTCCCACCGCGAGCTAGTAAGCTATGAGCTATCGCCTATAAACACGAACAAAAGATAAGCACTCCCGTGTGAATAAAAGATACACGCCGATATTTATAGCTCACCGCTGGGCGAGTAACTATAAATATCGCCGTGTCTCTTTTGACCGTTGATAGCACCTACACTAGGTTCCACCGATGCCAAGTTATTAAAAAATACTTAAATTCAAATTATTAACAGTATCATTTCATTGTGTCATAAGGCATGTTCATAAAAAAGTAGCCACAGATAAACGTTAATAAATCGGTAGTGACCCTGCCTACGAAGCAGGAGACCCCGGGTTCGAATCCTGGTCAGGGCATTTGTGTGTTTATCACGGATTAGTTCCTGAGTTTATATGGAAACATGCCCATGTTTCCCAAAGTCGCGAGTTCGAGCCTCGCCTGAGGCAGTGGATTTTTCTACTTTTATTTCTAAACATTGTGGTATCGTAATACGAATATATTTATAATAAATTGTTCCCATACGATTAATAACACCCAAATTTAAATGGCTACCTAATTTATTTCGTGGACAAGCCTTACATAATAAGCGAATACTGATTTTAAATGATTATTTTCCATTTAATATCCCATCAATATGATATTAATTCGCTATTATTACATCTAAAACTGCGCATCACGTTCTACAAATGTTAGTATTACTTTGTCTATTTCAATGTCAACAACGCGCCATGTCTAACATCGTAATTTTCTTGACCCTAGTGAGTTTCGCATTGTCTTACAAACAATTAAGATCAGATATAATTAACATAACTAAGTGCAGCAAGCCAGTGCAACCGTACACAAAGTACAGTCCGTTTACCATAACTTTAGATACATATTTCAACAAAGCAAAGGAAAGACGGTTGATACGAGGAAATGTGACCGTTCTCGAAAGCTTTGATGATCGCGGCAAGCATGGTGAACTCAGAGTAAAGCACGAAAATAATAAGAAGTGGCCCATTGTTATGAAAAATATGACATGCCGCCATTTTATGTCTAAATTGCTCTTTTACACTTATGGACTGCCCTTTCTGCAATCATGCTCGTTGACCAAGGGGTTCTATCCATTAAAAGAAGTCGACATAAATACGATCGATAAAAAGTTTTTTAGTATGGCGATAAAGAAGCAACCGGGCGTGTTCGTGGCAGAGTTAGAAATTGATGACGGGGACGCTGCACTTGTTTGTTTTAGGTTATTCTTTAGCTGCGGTACGTAGCCGTAACCTATAATAGTCCATGGGCCAGCTAGCCAAATTACGAAAACGGTATAATTTGGGGGTACCAATTTTCTTTTATAAATTTTCATTATCTGTAACTTAATTATCGGTTGAATTTAACGATACTGGCACATAACAAAATTTAAAGCAATTATATTAAACCTTTAAATTAAAAAAGAGAGCACTGTAATGGGATTTAGTTCTTAAGATATAGTTGATTTTATACAACTCGACATCCGCCATCTTAGATTGGCCGCCATTTCTAATAGATATCACTTTGAGATGGCAATCATGGGTTTTTACATCCTAATAAACATGTCTAACTGCTGTATAACGGAAAATTGGTACCCCCAAATTATACCTACCGAAATTTTGTGTACTAATTGCACAAAAATAAATTCGTGATCAACCATCTAACTTTGATGTGTAATTGTAATAAAAATAAGTGTAATTTTGACAGCGTAATCAGTATGTTATTGTTAAGCGTAAACTTTATTATTTCTCATTGTTATAATATTAATTACACGATGAACTATAGTTACTGAGTTTTAGTTAAAGAGTTTCCTCGATTTCTCCAGGGTCCCATCATCAGATTTGGACCTGGTGACAATGCGATGGCAATGTGAAACAAAACTTCAAACGTTAAAAAAACAAAGATCTCGACGAATTGTGAACCTCCTCCTTCGAAATCTTGAAGTCGGATTTGTCACCTAATTTTCATCATCATCATCTCAGCCATAAGACGTCCACTGCTGAACGTAGGCTCCCTTTAAAGGGGGGGTTAGCCATACGCGCCACGCTTGGCAGGCGGGTTGGCGCGCGTTTTTTGTTTATTGTTGTTTCGGCTTTCGTAAGATGCTGCTGCCCATCTCCCGGTATATTCCCTTAGCAGACTCCTACTGCAACCACGGGACGATATGGTGGGGGACAATTCTAAAGCCGGGCATCCCACGGCTAACTAATTTTAGTATCCCCTAATTATAATATCTACTGTATCAAATATATCTGTGACAATTTTAAACGCCAAATTCATTGATATTTATATCCAACGTAAAACTTTGATCACCAAAATAGTAGACCAACTTCTAAAAATAGAGCAAATATTTTTCAGTGACCGATGTTTTACAGTTACGCAATATATTATTGTTCGGAGGTTCGAGTTTGGTATCAGACATATTATTTTAGTGATACCTTCATATAATTTGCCCGAAATTTGAAGTTTTTTTTGTAATAGGATTCTGTCGTTATCTGAATCGTTAACTGAACCACCGGTCACCAGCACCTCTATCAGCCCGCTGCGCTGTAAGCCCCTGCGATAAACTATCTTTATTGTGTGTTTAGCCCACCTCTGCAAATAGTTGTTCTTGTACTCGTGGATCATGTCACGGTAGGTGGTCTCGCAGTCCGGCTCCACGGTCACCAGCACCTCTATCAGCCCGCTGCGCTGTAAGCCCCTGCGATAAACTATCTTTATTGTGTGTTTAGCCCACCTCTGCAAATAGTTGTTCTTGTACTCGTGGATCATGTCACGGTAGGTGGTCTCGCAGTCCGGCTCCACGGTCACCAGCACCTCTATCAGCCCGCTGCGCTGTAAGACCTGCGATAAACTATCTGTATTGTGTGTTTAGCCCACCTCTGCAAATAGTTGTTCTTGTACTCGTGGATCATGTCACGGTAGGTGGTCTCGCAGTCCGGCTCCACGGTCACCAGCACCTCTATCAGCCCGCTGCGCTGTAAGACCTGCGATAAACTATCTGTATTGTGTGTTTAGCCCACCTCTGCAAATAGTTGTTCTTGTACTCGTGGATCATGTCACGGTAGGTGGTCTCGCAGTCCGGCTCCACGGTCACCAGCACCTCTATCAGCCCGCTGCGCTGTAAGACCTGCGATAAACTATCTGTATTGTGTGTTTAGCCCACCTCTGCAAATAGTTGTTCTTGTACTCGTGGATCATGTCACGGTAGGTGGTCTCGCAGTCCGGCTCCACGGTCACCAGCACCTCTATCAGCCCGCTGCGCTGTAAGACCTGCGATAAACTATCTGTATTGTGTGTTTAGCCCACCTCTGCAAATAGTTGTTCTTGTACTCGTGGATCATGTCACGGTAGGTGGTCTCGCAGTCCGGCTCCACGGTCACCAGCACCTCTATCAGCCCGCTGCGCTGTAGGCCCTACAATAAAACAATCATAACGAACAAATTCATAGAATTTAAATATTGCGAACTAAATTGAACCTTATTACCAAGCAAAGCATTCGTTCAAAGTAGACTAGAAAAAACGGCCCGAAGAGAGCATATAAGAAGATGGCGGTTTATAACTCGCACTCGTTATAAATTACACACATTGATATTTTGACCTCTTGGCCTGATGACGTCATTGCTTTTTTAGTGAAGTGCAACATTTTTGATCTTAAGTTTTGTGTCATTAAAGAAAATGGGTATTAAGGTCACTTTCACTTGGTGTAGTTGGTGTCATACAAGGTGTAACAAAAATGTTGGTGATCCTTTCAAGGGGGTGCGGTCAATAGACGTATAAAGTAGCGTATTTTTCTCACCTGCAATAAGTATAGAGTATTATTCAGAAGAAATATCGCCTTCAACGCGTCAGGATACTGCTCGCTCTTGTTACGCAGGACCAGGTTGAGTTGCGCAAGCACCTTGCGCACGTACAGGCCGAGCAGCGCCGCGTTGCGGTCCGGCGCGCCGGCCGGCGACGCGGCGCGCAGGTACGCCGGGTCCGTCGCCAGCGCCGGCCCTAAACACGACATACAGGCGATGAGCTGACTAAAATCATGGAAAACTTAGATGAAAATCTTTTCTTTATCAAGAACTTTTCCAACTGTCTGGAAACTCTCCTACTTGCGCAACTGTAGAATTGTAGATATAACATAGATCTATTTTCGAACAGAGAACATTTATTTTACTGGGTGATTCCGGGGTCGTGAGCCAGCGATCAAGGCATAATACACAAGCCCGCACTGAACAACTTTTACTATGGGCTCGCGAAAAAAAATTGGCCTTCCCATAGAAAACGACAACATGTGATCGGCCAAAATGTATGAAACTACCAATTTTTTTTTAAACATTGTTCAGTATGGGCTTGTGTATCATGCCTTGATCGCTTGCTCCACGACCCCGGAATCACCCAGTAGTGACCTGATAAGAGATTTCACACTGTAAAAATTACATTAGCAATCAAATTATTATTTTTCTACTCCTGCATTCTAATTTGCCAATAAAATGACTGACATGTAAATTCAAAGCATATACTTTATGAACGTTGTCATAATATGACTCAAAAGTCGACTCTTAGGGATATAATGGGTCTGTTGGGCCCCGCACCGGCGCCGCCCGCCGCTGTAGACGAGGCGGGCGCCGACGCAATCCGCCGGGAGACTGAAGACAATTGTATAGAGGCAGCAGGTCATTCGTCGAACTCAATGCTTACCGGCTTGCCTAGCACTCCTAGAAAAACTATTGTGTGCAACGGTACATAATTAGGTCTTAAAATTCTCGGGTCTGTTTTTACAAAATTCGGCTTCGTCTCGTTTTGTAACTTCGACCCTCGAATCTTAAGAACCCTTATTATGTAACTGTTGCACAAAATACTATTGGCTACGCGGTTAATCGGCTAACTGTCACTTTACAAGCTATAAAGCTTGTACGCTTCCAGCTAGTGTGCACACACAGATAACCTCAACCACTAGATAGATCATAAATACAACTCGAGGTCACCACGCATCAGTGCTCCCGTACTAATTTTGTATGAGAGAGCGGCCGCTTATTTCAATCGAGTTAACGTTTTTGATCATTACTCATGTGAATTAAAAATATCCACAAAAATCAAGTTATAGGGGTGAACCTGGATTGTTATACTACAAATTGGTGTAGAATACTATTGAGATGTGCTGTTCGAATCGTAGAAATTTACGAATAAAATTGCGCTGATGTGTGGTGACCCCGTGCGCCCTGTAAAAGCTTAATGATGAGGTGTCTGTGTAGTCTGTGTGCGCGTGTACCTATAGTCTGCAGATGGCGCGCCAGCGTGTGGCAGTGCGCGAGCGCGGCCACCGCGAGCTGGTGCACGGTGCCGTCCACGGCGCCCGCCGCCGTGTCGCTGCGCAGACCCTCCACCCACTCCTCCAGCGACTTCAGGCACTAAATATCATATCAATATTAAAACATTTGAAAAAAATGAATGTTTTGTGTAACGTCTTCGAAACAGCTTTAACTAGACACATATTTTCCTCGCACAATCTTCGAACGAGCGTTTACGTGACGTCATAGGTGAGAGCGAGACAGCGCGGTCCGTGATTTCGTTTTCACCGTCAACCGAGAGAATCGAGACCAAATTATCACATACAATAGTGCCGGTAATGGTCACTCACTTGCAGTGGCGGCCGGACCATGGAACACGATTCTTGTCGGCTTGCCTAATTTTCAGACACCTGAGTAGGTCATGAAGAAATTTTAAGCCAAATTAAGGCTCGCCTAAGAAAATTTCAATCCCGCCGCCACTATTCTCTTGGTATCTCTTTCTAACAAATATGTATTGTTAGACAGAGAGCAAAATAGTAAAACAGTGACTTGATCAGTGTACTTACGTGTACAGTGTACTCACGTGCGAGTGGCAGCTGTTGACGATGCTGGTGTAGACCGTGGGCTCGGCGGGCGCGAGCGCGCGCGCCACGTCGGGCTGCAGGCGCTGCAGTCGTGCTAGCAGCGCCCAGCACGCGGACGCGCCGCACGAGCTGCGCGCGCAAGCTCGTCTACTGCGCTGGCAGGCGCGCTGTTTAAAAAAATATCCGCTTACAATCAGCGAGCACATGATTTCATAAATTATTTTAAGAATGGGGAAGGCAACTGTCAAAGTGACATCACATCTCCAACATTAGTTCTTAGAAAAGCGCCGCTTTTGCGAGCGTAGCGAAAGCTTTCAAAAGCGGAAAATAAATTTCGTTTTCGAGTATATCAAAAATTATCACTTCAAATCTTATCAGCACGCCTAGCACATGAGTGACACGTCAGTATCTCGCGCGGGAGATAGTCTATCCGTCCTTTACTGACTGTGTCAATTAAAAAGTGACGGGCAAAAGAAAAAAAAAGGGGGAAAGGTTGCGGGCTACGCTCGCAAAAGCGGCGCTTTTCTAAGAACTAATGTTGGAGATGTGATGTCACTAGGCGTGCAGAATGTATATCACCCAACAAGTCTATTTAAAAATTAATTCCTAAATTTAAATAGAACTAGTTTTCAATTGAACTATTTATATACATATGAGGAAAGATAATTTGTGACTCTAATCAAAAGAGGCCTACGTCCTTTAATATGTATGGCATTTGTACCCTTTTCGCTGAGCCAATTTGACATGTACCCGTTTTCAGTGGTGACAGGAACGTACCTCGACGTCCTGGTGCAGCGTGGCGAAGCACTCGTGCAGGATCTGCGCCAGCAGCGGCGGCAGGCGCGGCAGCGGCACCAGCCCCAGCAGCGCGCGCTGCTCGTGCCGCGCCAGCCGCGCCAGCGCCGCGCCCACCGAGCCCGCCAGCTGAGCCTCCCACTCTTCCAGCGCCTCGTACGACTCCTCCGTGTCTGGTTAACATGCACGATTGCCATAAAAAAGAACCGACTTCACTTAGGATCCGCTATTCCAAGAGAAAGTGGCCGAGTTGGGGTAAAAAATAGTGAAATCACTATAGGTGTGCCAATAATAGTTGAAGAGTTCCCTCGATTTCTCCAAGATTCCATCATCAAGTCTGGACCTGGTTAGAATGGGACCAACTGTGAAGTATAATACTGTTTCAAACAAATTTCCAAATCGGTCCAACCGTCTTCGAATAATCAGTGAACACACTTATTTAAATAAAATAAACAAAGATCCCGACGAATTGATAACCTCCTCCTTCGAAATCTTGAAGTCTGTTGAAAATAGGAAAAAATACGTATAATAAAATTTCTTCGTAATTAATATTGTCTACGGTTGCCGCAATAGTTATTCATGAAATTTATTAATTTTATTTATTTTATTTTATCGTGAAACATATTTAAAACAACTTTAAACGGATTCGTGATATAATCCTTTTAACGTTGTTTTAAATTAACATCGTGCTTAAAAAATTCAAAATTAGGAAAGGTCATACTAAGACCAGTTTGGAACATACATTCTATATACATAAGAAAGATGAGAGACACATTCGTAACTAGGTATTTTAAGCCGAGCTACAGCCGCGGCTGCGGAGCCTGTGAGCATGGTCTCGCGCTCATCTAGCATTTCATAGGGCTCCTCCGTATCTATAGGCGATTTTAGAATTTTCAGGGATGAAGATATATAAGTATAAAACTTTCGTGAGACTCTAACATATTAAAAAATCTACTAAAATTACGTGAGTAACCCGTTATAAATATTTTTAAGATATATAAGGTTTATTTCTATATGAGAGATGGGAAAGATCGGGTTCAGGAGAGCGCGAACTAACGCCTGTCACTCTTCTAGCGCTTTGCAGGATTCCTCCGCATCTGCTTTGGTTACATAGTCGATTTTAATTAGTATTTAAATAAAATTATCATCTTCCGTCCAACCTTGAACATTTTTAACAGCTCATCATCATCATCAATATCATCATCATCTCAGCCATAAGAAGTCCACTGCTGAACATAGGCCTCCCCTTTAAAGGGGGGGTTTTGCCATACGCGCCACGCTTGGCAGGCGGGTTGGCGCGCGCAGTTTTTATTTGTTTATTGTTGTTTAGGCTTTCAGAAGATGCTGCTGCCCATCTCCCGGTATATTCCCTTAGCAGACTCCTACTGCAACCACGGGACGATATGGTGGGGGACAATTCTAAGGCCGGGCACCCCACGGCAACACAGCTAATACCTAATAATTCTAATAAATATTACCATATTCTCAAAAAACTGATATAAAAGACACACAGACATAGTAGTAAAACTCACAAGACTCGCTGACGGAGCGCCGCGGGCCGATGGCGAGGCCGGTGGAGTTCTCGAACGTCTGAGACGCCTTCTGGATTATTTTGTTCGCTCGCTTCTCTATCCTGTCATACAAAATCTGTTTAACGCTTTAACCGCCAAAGACGACAAATGACGCGCACATAAAGTTGTGCCCTCAGCGCCAGCACGTGATATCACGTCCAAAATATAACCGGTTACACTTGCGCGATCGCGCGCGCGGCGCTGAGGCCACGATTTTTTCGACCGATGCTGGGAGTTTAAAAGGATAAAAGATTGAATGTTAAATGAAAAAATATTTTTGCATCATACCACCGTAAAAAGAAATATGCAAGTAAATAACAAACCAATAACATACTCATTTTAATATACTAACACTTTTTGTATTTTGCTCGTTTTCTTTGTAGTGCTATCGGATCGATGTAGTAGGTTTTTGGCTCTCTGGAACAAACAAACACACTATTTAACACGTTTGTTAATTTAATACTATTTCGACATAATGAATAGCTTTTCAGTCGAGTAGACCACGAAGCTTGTGAAGTGGCCTAAGTAAGGCACGAGATAGAAAAGCTTAATGGTGACATTATTGTATACAATACTTTATCGATTTATCTATTTAATCGTATGGCATTGATAATCGAAGTATACATCAGGTATGTCACAAATTGATATCTCATCCAAGCAGCTGCGTCAGTTGTACAGGAGAACAGGTCTTCAGGGCTTCCAGGGTAGGCTCTGAGGGGGCACTCCTGTATAATAATAATAATAGTCTCTTTATCCTGTACTACAAGTTCTGTGTTTACATAAGGCACTCCTGTAGTATGTGCTGGATATTTTCTATGAGTGTATTAAATAGATCATCCAAGTACATTTTGGCTCTGCAATATTGAATATACATTCTTACCATGATGAGGATCATGCGGCACTGAGCGCGCTTTCAAATGATCTTTTAAGGCATTTAACGCCTGCTGCGCCGCTTGAGCCCTAGCCACAAATAGTGTCGCCCCTGTACGCCTATCGGGCGCGCCGCGCCGAGCCAAGCCATAGCCACTTAGAATCTACATTTTAACATAGTTACCAATTTAAGAACAATGTTATTTAGCGACTTACCATGATAGGATCGTGCGGCACTGAGCGCGCTTTCAAGTGGTCCTTGAAGGCAGTGAGCGCCTGGCGGGCCGCCGGAGCCCGGGCGGCCAGCAGCGCCTGCACGGGAGGCCTGCCGGCCGCGCTGAGCCAGGCGGCGGCGGCGCGCAGCGTGTCCTGCGCCTGCGCGGCGCCGCACGAGCTCGGGTTGGAGCCCGACACGCTCACGCTGTCCGCGCTAGAGTCTGGCACCACAACATTCATTATAGCTTATAATTATTTAGTTTTGTAAGAAATAAACAGTCTTATATAACATACAGGATATAATAAAAATACTGGTGACACGTTTAAGGGCATAATTAATGTTGTAAGTAAGAAAAAGTTGCAAAATTTTTTTAACGCGAAATCTTTTATTTATATGGGACACATCGTGTGCCTGCCAAGCCTCCTCCATTTAAAACCAAATTTATTGCTGCGAGATATTTTTTCTAAGTTTTTCAGAATGATGCCTTAAAAAGCCTTGTATATTTAAATTATCAAAAAGCTACAATCTGTACTGTACACTGTATACAGACCTATAACTTCCTGTGTATCTAAACAATTCATGCATAATTAAAAATAATAAACATTTCACCATGAAAAGGTAACTCACAAGAAAGGGATCATTTATAATTATATGCTACTTACAATTGAATACCATTTCCACAACGATTTAGGCATCAACTCGTCACACCAAAATTTTGTCCTAACCGGTTTCTGCCGAAAGCAATAATATTTGTTTCAACCCGTCACAAGTAAATTTAGTTCTATTAAGTCACATAGTAGTTTTGTAGCTATTGGTCACACTGAAAATCTGTTCCTATTCGTCATCCCGTCAATGTGGGAGTGGATTGGCATGACTTATGCCAATTGGACCCCACACACGGTCAATTCTAACTGATCCAATCATCCGTCATGCCGATTGGACGATAGGAATGATCGTGTATGGCCAGAATACTTTAATGAGGAATAAGGTCCAATCAACTTTTTGACCGAGAGTTTTGAGTGTCTCTAGAGTTACCAAGAAATTGGGCTTCTAATACAATACACATAGATTCTATTTAATAGTTGGGGGCTCCAATGTTTTAACATAACATAAAGAGAAACACACAAAAATCATTATTTAAAGTTGAAATTGTAAATCGAAATTTAAAAGTTTTAGGACAAATTTGTGTCGGTCAAAATAGTGATTCGCCCATGAACAAGTTTCTTAAGTAATCCTAATAAACTGCAAAATAAACTGACATCAAAAGCCCGGCTTGCCGATACCGTTACTAGCCGTCATTGGCGCTCAAAAGTATAGATGGTATAAGGAGGATAAGTATCTCTTACAGGAGAACTGACTAAAGTGTCCAGCTGTAAATAGCACATAAAGTTCCAAATCTCTCCGAGTGGCGCTAGTATAGCTATAGCACCTTAGCGGTTATTGTCGGAGTGAAGTGCGCTGCATGTGCGCTACCATTTATTCTAAAGCTATTGCAGCGCCACCAATTCAACGCCTTTTGACGGATACTTTTGTAACAAAGATTGTTATCCTTACCTGCTACCATCCATACTCAAAAGGTTAAAAAGGTATGACCAGAAAGAATGTTTGATCAGTTTTAACCTTTTGAACGCCAAGTATCGGACGGAAAAATCGTGATCTCAGCGCCAGCGCGCGCGAGCGTTCAAAGCAAAAGGCTTATATTTTTAGTTTTTACGTGATGTCACGTGCTGGCACTGAGGGCACGACTTTCCGTGCGCGTGATTTGACGTTTTTGGCGGTCAAAGGGTTAAAGTACCTTCTTCCAAAGCGATCATGTCCATGAGCGTGGTGGGCGACAACGGCCTCGTGTTCCGGTTCAGCAGCTCCTCGAACGCGGTCTCCAACTTTAGAACCCCCGTGTTGTACAGCTGATTCTGTGATAGCATTACTGTGTTACTCCCCTTATTCATAAACGTCAACCAGACTCATCTTCAAGACTAGGGTGATTATCACACTGACGACGGATCCGCATGCGGCGCCGGTGCGCGAGAGAGATAGCGCTCTGCATGTGTATAGCGCTGTCTCGCTCGCACACCGGCGCCGCATGCGGATCCGCACCAGTGTGATAACCGCCTAAGGGCAGGTTGCACCAAACCGTTTGTTAACGTCAACGTAATCGTTAAAAAAATCTTGTTTGAACAGTTTGACAGTTTTCTATGGGATGACAGCTCCGTCGTTCGCCGTGTAGGAAGATACTATTGATGCTGACTGTACGAGAGGGATCACCATTATTATTATTTTGACAAAAACGGGACTTAATCGCGTCATCATCATTTATTTAAGAGCCTTGCTATTGTCGGTGGAGTAACCGCCATTCATCTCGCCTCTCCGCAATTGTTTTAAGCCCCTGATAAGACACTACGTTAACCTTTTCCTTAGCCCGAGTCTTAAATGCCCGTCTAGGCCTCCCACGCTGTACACTTACTTAAATACGGCCTCCTAGCCTAGTTGGTAGTGACCCTGCCTATGAAGCAGGAGGTCCCGGGTTCGAATCTTGGTCAGGGCATTTATTTGTGTGTTTATCACTGATATTTGTTCCTAAGTTATGGATGTTTTCTATGTATTTAAGTATTTATCTATATCTATCTATTATATATATCGTCGCCTAGTACCCATAACACAAGCCTTATTGAGCTTACCGTGGGACTAGGTTGATTTGTGGAAGATTGTCCTAATATTTATTTATTTATTTTTATTTATTTAATAATGAGTAAAAAATCGTGTGATTTTACATCAGTACATTTGTATTCATATTCATAAATAGCTAATTTGATTATGTTTGTCACTAACAGTGGCAACCATTGAACTCGATGCCCACCGGCTTAATTTTCAGACAGTTCAAAACTTTCGAGTTTAACTTTTTTTTAGTTTTATTATACAATACTTACAATGTTTTCCAGTTCCACGCTTTGCGGGTTGTTCTTATTGAAGTAGTTCTGTGCTTCGGCCAGTTTATCCAAAGCCTGAAATTGAAGAACAATATTATTATCAAAATCATGACAAAAATTACTTTTTAATGACCTCCACTGCTGATATAAAATTATTAGCACGGAAGAAATATGTACAAAGCATAGTTATTATACCACAAATAACTAACTGGAATAAAATCAACAATTGTAAAAAAATGGTAATTCAATGAGGGCACCCATTATGTGATGCATTGATTGATGGCATATTGATCAATGTCACATGTGCGATTCAGAGGAGAGTTCTATGAAACTCATGTCATATTTTTACTGGTGCTACCCTCAACAGTTCTCTCAACCTTGCAACCTTTTTGACGCCAACAACGGATATATCCATCATAAGATACCACCCGTTTTACCCGTTCTACACTCATTATTTGTTTAGCATATGAATGAGTGCATTGACAAATTTTTCAAAGCATCGAAAAGGATAACCATGTCATCAGTTCACTTCCTTGGCCTTCGTACCTCTAAGTAGATGTTGAGAGTGTCGGTGTTGGACATGTGTGGGCCCGCCTGCACCAGGTCTGCCAGCTCACGGGACACCATGTAATAGTTGATCACATGGTCCAGGGCTTTCACGGTGCGTTCCATGTCTGCGATCGGTGAATTAAGATATAGCTTAACACTTACTGCCAGTAAACGGATTTTAGCATGCAACATGGCTTGAATAACCTAAAAAATTATGCTTATATGGATAATCATCAAGACTTTAGGAATCATGCTGTTTACCTTAATTACATCAAATACACAATAACATATGAATGATTAAAAAAATTTACAAACACAAACTTGTGGTGACAAAATCACAAATTAAGAAAATAGATAAATTTATGTACTCCACTCTCTCATACCAAAAGACACTATACACAGAAATACAAAAATTTTTGACATCATGTCGAGAACTTTATTATTACAACATCATCCCAACAAATGGATAATCGTTTGAGCTCAAGATGGCGACAACGTATTTAGAGTAGTTCTTTGTTTTTTGCTCATTTACGTAGTTCAGTGTGTAATATTGATAGCTTATTGTGCAGTGATCTAACGAACAAGTGGCAGCTAATGAAGAATTAGTCTGAAAACGCGCGTAACCACGCTTTAGTCGAATGAACGGTTATCCGGGGTCTCGGCCGCCCACATGTTTGTAGGGAGGCTATCACCTTACAATCAGCAAGGCCTTTACCGAACATTGGCAGAATTCCCATTGCTATGACAAAGGGAGAAAGCCATTAAATATATATAAAAAAAAAACCCCAACAAATTGAGAACCTCCTCTGAAATTTTGAAGTTAGTTGAAAAATACATACTGGTGTGTATCTGCTGCAGACGGGCTGTGTCTCCGTACAAGGGTAACACCGCAGTCTCTAGTTGTTGCAGGCGCTGCTCGCACGCTCCAAGCACATTACACACATCCCCGGCCAGTGCAGAGCTGCGGCTCGCTGCTGCTTTTAACTCTGCCATGTTACTCATCTCCTGGTACAACAGTAAACAGCTTTTTTTTGCAATGTCTGTCCTTGTTATCCCGAAATGACAAAAAAATTTGGCTGTTTCATACATTTCACTGGTCATATTTTGAAATTTCCTATGGGAGAGTCCAATTTTTATTTTGCGATTTCGGGGTTGGTCCCATAATAAAAGATGCTCAGTATGACCTAAACATTAACGGGTTTGAGTAAATGTTTTTCGTTCAGTTACATAGTGTATTATTTCAAGTATTTTATATTTGTTAAAGATTAATACCAGTGACGGAGCTTGCATAGGATTTGATTCCCATCGGCTTGCTTTTCCTAGTATTACAGCTAATTAAAAGGAAAGTCAAATTATTTCCGGCTTGCCTACGAATATATTTGAGGCACCGCCACTGAATTGGATAAATGCGATGTTTATGTCGTATATGCTATAGAAATGTTTGGGTTTGGCCATAGTTTGAATACATTGTAAAGGGTATAGAATAGATTTTTATACGCCCACTTGACAATCAAAACAATATCTAGAATCTAGATTATATTCACAGCCAAATTCTAAAGAAATGTGTTGTAAGTTGCAGGAATGTGTTTAGAATGTAAGAAAAGTAATTGTAGCGGAAATCTAGAAGAAAATATGAGTGAAAACAAACCTTCTTTAGTTTCATTTCTATCTCAAATTTCTTTTCAATAGCGTACATGATTGGGAATTATGAGTATGCTTTCAGTATTATTTGTATCACTTTACACAACGTTAGCGTAAATTAGTATTTTAACCCTTAAATTAATAAAATTAAAATTATTTATAATTTGCTAAATATTTTCCCCATTTTCCCTTAATTTTAGTTTTGACATTGACAGTTAAAAAACGTTTCATTTCACTATATAACAACGCAACTTTGCTCTCACAATTTATATCCATGTAAATGTAACGTAAAATAATGGAACTAAAAACTCCGTAACAAAAAAGCTCAAACTCATAATTTATGTTCGTCATGAAATCAATTAAATGTAATATTCATCATTATTTCATCATTTTTAAATATTTATTTGACATATTAGGCTCCTTCGGATTTACGACCATTGCCACAGCTGCCATTAAAAAGTTCTCGAAAGTGATGTATAAACGCTCCTCCAAAAGTTCATCGATTATTTTATTTTTTTATCGATTCCCATTATAAATAGTAATATAATCCTCTGTATCGGACAAATTCACTATGGCCCAAAACCTCGATCTAGCTGGACAAAATTATTTTACACTCTTAATCAATTGTAAGAGATGCGTATATGTATGGTTGGCCACTATAAGCAAACATTTACAGTTATTATTATTATTTTGCTATAATTAATTTAAAAATATATAAACCAGTGTAAGTTGACCTTTGTACAAAAAGAATTACTAAGGCAGAAGAGTTCATCTAAAATTGGACGTCTAATTTTAAAAGAAATGAAGCATTTTTGCAAATGGCACCAAATAAATAAGAGTATCAGAAATAAAAACATTAAATTATAGTTTAAAAGCATTTAATACCTAAAGAAAAATTACACAAATTGTTACCTACAAAACCAGTCACATATCTACACTTCTTCATTTTCAGAATCATCACAACTGGGTAGACTGATATTGCCCAAACTAACTTCATCACGTATTTTTCTCGCAAAGTCCAGTATCTTAGAATACGTAATTGTGCGCAATTGTTGTGGAATACGGTCCAGTTCAAAAATTAACAATTTTGCAAACTCAATATTTCTTGGACCTACAGGTTGGTGTTCAGAGCAAAAATGAATATTTTTTAAAAGGCTGGACTGCACTAGCACATCGGAAGAATTCTTTCGATTCCTTTTATATATTGTACAGTCAAGAATATCATCCTGTCGAACCTGCACTTCTTTATCTATCGTATTTGATGACGATTCTCGATGTTGTATTTACTTCACATTCTGTTAACTTTCTCTTCTTTTCACGAGACAAACATGATTTACTTAAAATACTTGTAGCCATTGATATATAATCTAATAAGCGGTCATTTCCTTCATTTTTTGTGTATTTTACCCAATTGTGATAAAAAATCCTTTAGATGTAATTATTAAATATGTTTTCTGAAAAAAAAACTTGTCTTCAGTTTTAAATTATTAGCGCTTGGTTCCGCAGTCGCCCGCAGTTTCAAACGACCATAAATCAATACTCTATTAACGGGGCTATAACATAAAAAAATTACAGCCATGGTACATCATGGTACATATAGGTTCTGGTCTAAGAAACATAAAATATGCACTAAAAATGTCATGTCCATCACATACATCGGTAGTTTTCTCAGTAAATTCAAAAGTATTGATATCTAGAATGATTATAAAAAAAAATTCTTACCATCTTCTTCACGATTCATGACTAAAAACTTAAAAAATATTCTTGCAAACACTGTACAAAACGCTCAAGCAAATACGGAAATTGAATGATTGTAATGTGTACGACTGCGCTCTGATTGGCACTTTGAGATTAATTATTAATTATTGGTAGGTACTTACGAAAAATGGCCAACAGAATCGTGACCTCGGGGGTATATGCTATCGTTTTTTATAGTACAACTAAAGAATCGAAGTGACCCTTTTTGTCCAGCTAGATCGGGCTTTTGGGCCATAGTGAAATTGAGCCTGGGCTGGGAAATTGAAAAGTATAGTATCAGTTGTGTTGTACTTGTAGCGAACGCCATGTTTGTACCAGATTGCCTAAAGACTGTAAGGTCAAAAAGGGGGGTAATATATTAACTGCCTCTATTTTATGCTCGACCTTTCATTCCCTCGTAACGAATAAGCAGTTTGATAATAATAACTAAGTTTGATTTTGGTGATTAAATTTTACTAGAACTACGCAAAGTACGCCAGTACACTCACTAGAGCTGCAATTTTTTTAAATAATCATTTATGTTTCTGTCCGTCAAATATTCAAAAAGTATTAGAGATGTACAAATAATAAAGATATATATTTTATGCGATCTAAATTTATGTTTCTGACAATTCATTCACTATAACTACACTAAAAAGATCTGCATTATTTAATTTAGCAATCGATAACCAAAACCAATCGATACTACTAAATTGTCATGCCGCCGTCGCCCCATCACTAATTCTGATGACGTGCGTGAAATTTCTCGATACGTGGCTGGTTGACGTCTAGTGTTTCGCTACGTTCTCTCACGCAAGCTTGCATTTACCTCAGGAATTCGTTGCTCCAACGCAGTTTTCTAACTAGAACTCTGTTAAATCTAATTGAATAAGTAAGTTTCGTTTGAACAGTGATATTATCCCAGTGATCATTATCCTTAGTGTAATTTTTTTCTAATTTAGTGTACTAATTTTCAGAAAATGGATCAGATCGCGAAATTCGTTGAGCCTGGCAAGCAGTTCGCTAAGGATTCTATCAGACTGGTCAGAAGATGTACTAAGCCCGACAGGAAAGGTACGTTTCATGGTATATTCACGTTGTTTTCTGTCATGAAGGTAGATTGTAAAGAAAATATAGGTAACTGTAACAGTATCACACGTAGGGCTGCTATCCGTCCGGGTTTCCCCGGATTTGTCCTAGTTTGGAGGCCGTCGGGGGGGTTTTCAATAAGTGTCCGGGGATAACCTGTACACTTATTATGTGAGGAAACAACCCATTGAATTCAATTATTTAGTGCCATTATTGATTTGGACACGTCCGGGGAAAAAATACGATTTACGCCAAATGTCCGGGGTTTTAAATTATTGTCCGGGTTCGGCGAATTTAGAGATGGCAGCCCTAATCACACAATGACTTCCATAAACTAGGTTGTTAGCGTACCTATTGAGAGAAAGTAGACTAAAACTTGTGTATATATAATAAACAAACAGCCATCAAATTGGCATATGTCCATCGTACAAATATTAATTGTAAATAGTATTCTGGTATAATAAATTTGTACTCTCCATCGAAACGATGGGAAGATGAAATTATATTTACTGTACGACCATGGTGGAAAAGGGTGGCAAGGGATAGGAGATACTGGAAGGAGCTGGAGGAGGCCTTTGCCAATAGGCACACTGAACTAAGAGACTTTATTTGATACAAAATCACATTTATTTTCAAAATAATACATATGTTCAGGGTAAAGGGCTATATAAATAAATAAATAATAAATTTGTACCATATACTTGTACCATATTTACTAAATTTTTTTTTTACATACAAGAATTACATTATAATTCCACCAATTTAATTTCCAACTAAAATCGGTCTCTTAAACTGGTATTATACTTTATAATTTGTTGGGCGCATTCTGTCCGATAGAGGTATAAAGTAGGGTGTAGGGGTACTTAGGGTGTGGAGGGTGCAGTACAGTTAATCGGTCAATTAACTTTTATTTATTGTGGCTCGTTGCTATGGTTACATCCCCTGAACAACCAAATTTTTTCTTTGAAACAATATATACTAAGTCAATGTATGAAATAGTCTGAAGGTGTCCCTCAAACAATGGGGGCAGATTGATTTTGCCTGTATCCAGTTACCACGAAAAATGATCAATTTTTTTTTTTTTTTTCTCTTCAATATTATTATTATTATTTGTATGTCTTTGCCATATCTCGGGACCATGGGGTCCCGGACCTTTGGTAGGCCTGCGTGGGGCCGGAGCCAACAGCGCAGTCGCCCTTTTAGACAATTTAATCTAAAAGCAAGGGATACACGTGGCGGATACCATCCCCGAGCGTACAATATGATACATCCGGAGATGGTCCCCGCCAGGTGCAAAGACTATTGTAGTGCAGCACTTTCGTGCTGCGATGGGAACTAAGGTCATAGGCTATTGGTTTGAATTTTGGATGGACTGGATACTGGGTTATGGGAGGAGACTAGCGGACACCTGCCGTGACAATCATTCTCAAAATTGTAAAAGACAGGTGGTGACTCGCCAACTCATTGAGTGGGCCCCGCAATGGCCGCACGCACGGTGCGACAACGGCGCAACACTTGAGAGTGGCTGTGAGGTTGTCGAGAGGTGAGTCTGCGGTAGCCAGTTCCCGGTGTTCCGTTCAGCAGGCCGCCGGCGTTATGACATTTTACACTTCCAACCTGGAGCATAGGTCCCGCTCTTGCGACTCCACTCTGGCCGGCCAGTTAAGGCAAGCACAGAGGCGAGGGCCAGATGGAAAGGGCCCTCTGGAATAGGGGTCCGCGGTGTCGCCACTCACCGTCAGCTCGCCACAAGCTGCCCCCGCGGGTTTATTATTATTATTATTATTTATTAATGCACAGGCAGCTTATAGCTGATACGTGCATATCAATGTCCACTTGTGTTTTGTCCATTTTGAAAATGTTTATCAAGTCTATTTTTAAAAGAGTTCACTGAGATATATTCTTATATATCTTGTTGATATTATCTGCAATCGGCTACTAAAACCATAATCAGATTGTCTGTTTTTGTTGAGGTTTTGGGGAGGTATTACATTAAATACTCTCTCTCTTGAATTTAGAAGAGTTCCATTTATTAGTGCCTCTGGTCTAGCTGCAGTATTTGCCATCTTTTCAGTCTGGTCGGATTGTCGTTTGTGTTGAATAAGTCCCTGGCAAGTTGGTTTGTATGGTTTTTCAGCCTTTCTTTATATTTCACACAATATCTGTTTACTTCTTCTTTGATAGTTGTCATATTTAGGTATTCATGTATCTCTGTATTTCTTGCAAACCATGGTGCACATGTAATAGCTCTTAGAACATTATTCTGAAACCTTTGCAGGATCTCGAGGTTTGAATTACTGGCCGTCCCCCAGAGTTCAATACCGTATGTCCATATGGGTTTTATGATGCATTTATAAACCAGCATTTTATTGGTTAGTGTGAGAGGTGATTGTCGCCCGATGAGCCAATATAGGCGCTTGTAAAGGATATCTGCTTCTTTTCTTTTTGTTTTAATGTGGTTCGCCCATGTTAGTCTTCTGTCCAAGTGAAGACCAAGATATCTTACACAAGTTTCTTGGGGTAGTCGTTCTCCACTCAGGTTCACGGTTGGGCAGTCCCCTCTTCGGAGTGAAAATGTAATTTGTACTGATTTTCCCACATTTGGCTTTATTCTCCATTTTTCGAGCCATTCGTTTATTTTGTACAGATGAGATTGCAGTTTTTCAGCTGCTACTATCGGATTTGAGTCACTTGCCAGACATGCCGTATCGTCAGCATATGTTGCCGTTACTACTTCTTCACAACATGGTAGGTCAGCTGTATATATCGAGTACAAAACAGGCCCGAGTACAGAGCCTTGGGGAACAGAGGCTCTGATGTTATACAACTGAGATATTTCATTGCCAAATTTGACCTGAAACTTTCTGTCTTGCATGTATGATTTCAATACCATGTAAAAGGAGTTTGGTAGCAGCGTTTTCAGCTTGTACAATAGTCCATTGTGCCAGACCCTGTCAAAAGCCTGCTGGATATCCAGAAATACCGCAGCACAGTATTCTTTTTGTTCCAAAGTTTGCTTAATCTTGTTTACAACCCGATGTACTTGTTCTACTGTTGAGTGCTGTTCTCGAAATCCAAACTGGTGGTTGGGTATAATATCTTCTTTCTCTAAGATAGGCTTAAGCCGGTGAAGGAAAAGCTTTTCAAATAGTTTTGACATTATTGGCAGAAGACTAATTGGTCTGTAGGAGCTGGGCTCTGTAGGTACCTTACCTGGTTTAGGTATCATACATATCTGAGAAACCGTCCATAGTCTAGGATAATAGTGAATTCGCATTATAGCATTAAATAGCATAGTCATATAGACAATAGTTTTTCTTGGGATATGTTTGAGGACTTCTGCAGTTATTAAGTCGAAGCCAGGTGCCTTCTTATTGGTAAGCATTGTTATTGCTTTTTGTAATTCCCTTGGAGTCACTGCTTGTATGGGTAGTGATAGCTGTTGATCGCTTTCCAAGTAGGCTTTCACCTCATGCTCGAAGTCTGTCATTGTGCTAGTATGTGGCATAAAGGTTTTACTTAGATGTTGTGCAAAGAGTTCAGCCTTTTCATTAGGACTTTTGACCCATGAGCCTGATGGAGATCTAAGTGGCGGAACTGCTTGTTGGGGCCTTTTAAATTGTTTTGTAAGTTTCCACAGGGAGTAGTCATCACACTTCTTTGCCGATACTGATAAAAGTTGTTGTTGAAATGTGTAGTTTTCATTTTCGTCAATCATTACTCTTAGTTCACGAGCACTTTTTTGAAACAGCCGCTTATCATCTGGGTGTCTGCTAAGTTGCCATACTCTTCTTAGTCTTCTTTTTTCAATTAATTTATCTCGTATGCGCAGAGGAATATTTACCATACTTCTACTTTTTGTTTGTAGATATGGTGTACAACGCCAAGCAGCTTCCTGTATCAGATTGGTTATATAGAATGTTGCCTCATCAATGTCACTTTCAGTTTTAAGTTTAACTTGCAGATTAGTTGTTCTTTCCAGGAGTTCAGCAAAAGCTGTCCAGTCCGTTTTATGGTTATACAAGGTTGACTGTGGCTCTCTGTAGATTACAGTTCTACTATATGTACATATTATAGGTGAGTGATCAGAAGTTGAGTCTAGGCAGCTTTCCACATCAAAATATATATCCGCAAGTCCCTTGATGATAAAAAAGTCTATCAAGTCAGGAATTTTGTTCGGATCTGTTGGCCAATAGGTTGGTTCGCCGGTTGATAGCACTTTTAAGTTTAGGTTGTCCATACATTTCTTTAGTTCTCTTCCTCTTGTTGTTATCAGCCGTGATCCCCAATGTGTGTGTTTACTATTCCAGTCTCCTCCACAGATATATCTGTTTCCAAGGGTTTGGAAGTAGTTTTTAAACATATCATGGCATATTCTGTGTTTGGGGGGGCAGTAAACAGCGCTCACATTGATCGATCCTTTTGAAAAATGATCAATGGCGAGTAATTTATAAGTGCTTGGTTGACGCTTTGAGCTGATACCACATCCTCTGGTGGTCTTTTTTTTATAATAAATAAGATGACCTTGCTATTGGTTTTTGGTTAGCCAGACTAAGCAGGTTTTTTACTTTTACTGAATAAAAATGATACTAATATTAATTTCTTTTAACATTCCACCTTTTCTCATTCCAGAATTCCAAAAGATTGCCATCGCAACGGCCATCGGTTTCTGCATCATGGGTTTCATTGGCTTCTTCGTGAAGCTCATACATATCCCCATCAACAATATCATCGTTGGATCGTAAACCCCTAGTTCTAGTTTAGACGTAATTCTCATTCGGAGGTGGGCCGGACTTACTCGTAACCTGAAGATGTATGTCCAGAAACATTGAACCCAAATGCACATGCTTCAGGGTTTGGAAACTGATCTGGACACCTTTTTTGTTTGAATTATTGAACATTATTTACACCTCCGCAAAACAGCCTAAAATTACAAATTATTAGAAAGTTAAAAAATTATTTGGCATTAGTTAATTAATCACCATCATACTAGTATATTATGGCAGCATTTTTTCCTAAGTAACGTTTCACTACTTTGTTAATTGTCAATTAGACTAAATCCTGTCCATCTCCACTCTTAAATTAAGACCCGGACACTAAGTTAAAGCATCCCATTATTTTCATTTTATTATTTTAAATTGAATGAATAAATTATTCAACTTACAATGTCTTTCATTTACATATAACACTGAATAGTTTTCCTTTATTGCCAGTATGGCTCTATCTATGCTAATCTTTTTTAACGCGCGTAAAGAGAAATCACACAAAATTGAACCTTATCATTGTGAATTAAAGTTCAAAATTATCCACCCTTAACCCATTGACTGCCAAAGCCGTCATATCACGCGCACGGAAAAATCGTGCCCTCAGCGCAGCGCGCGAGAGCGCGCAAGGCAAACCGGTTATATTTTGGACGTGATATCACGTCCTGGCGCTGACGGCACGACTTTCCGTGCGCGTGATATGACGGCTTTTGCGGTCAAAGGGTTAACGGCTTGGTATCGGCAAGAAAGCTGCCAAAAGATTTTGTAAAAAAATTGTTTGCACAAATAAGCGTAACACAACCTTGTTGTTATGGCATGTACAGTCAGCAGCAGAAGTAGCTAAGCGGGTAGGGTGTTCAAACCTACACACGCTCTTATCCTCTTAACAATAAACTCGTGTCCAGCTCACTTTGAACACCTTGCCCGCTTAGCTACTTTTGCTGCTGACTGTACTCATACACAGACCAGACTGTGGCGGCACGGCAGCTCAAAAAAATTCTTAGGCAAGTATGAATTTAATTTGGCTTAAAATTTCTTCATGGGCTGTAAGAAAACTGCTCAGGTGCCTGAAAATTAGGCTAGCCGACAGGAATAGTGTTCTATGGACGCGCCGCTATTGCTAGACTAGCCTGTAGTGACAGTAACCCTACCTATGAAGCAGGTCCTGCATTCGAATCCTGGTTCCCGAGTTATGGATTTTTTTATGTATTTAACCCTTTGACTGCCGCTTGGCAGATGCTTATCAAACAGAAAAATCGCGCCACTGACGCCAGAGCAAAATTTGCACGTGCGCACTCGGTTATATTTTGGACGTGATAACACGCGCTGGCGTTCAGCGCACAACTTTCCATGCGCGTGATTTGACGTTTTTGGCGGTCAAAGTTAGTAATAGTAGTAGTTTAAGTGAGTAGGCATATCGAAAACAAAATAACTTTATTAAAAAACAAAAACTAAAAAATAAACAATACCAGTTAATTAAAATGGTCAAATTGAGATAAAATAAACATGTGTGTATATTTTTATATAAATTATTAATTAAGTTAATTTCACAAAAATATAAATACTCCTGTAAAAGTTGAGGTCAAATAAATAAATAATAACAACGTTAAAAACTCTAAAATAAAACTAGGTTACAAATAAATAAAATAATTGCATAAACTTAAAGAAAACCAATTGCTTTGAATATTGTCAATTTTCTTTCTGATGTCTAGGTAACTGCCGATTGTCTTTGCTAACCTATTTTTATCGTTACATTTTTTTGATAACTAAATAATAATAAACAAAACGCTTATTATATAAAAAATGGTAATGAGAGCTATGATACACAAATTTACAATAACTATAGTACTTAGTCCGCCTCGAACTGAGTACTCGCGATTTACTTGCAAACGAGTTGACCAATATAACAAGACCCCAAGGAGATTTTATTTTCTCCTTCTAGTTCCATAACCACTGGATCGATCCTGCTCATATACGAACTTACAAATTTTATGTATCTCTGCTGCAGCCCCAAGAAATTTCATAAAGATCAGAAAAACGTTACTAAATCGTCAGACAAACTATCGAAATCAAAAAGCCACTCAAATGTCGAGACGTCCCAGTAGCCAGGTGACAGTTCGGTCTGGAGTTGTTTGTAAGAACTCACTTCGCTTACGCTCCGCGAGTTCGATACAATTACCTTCAATATACATTTTACAGACGTTATAAATCCGTTGTGACTGTGTTGTGTGAGTTACCGGAGGTTCCAAGTTCATTTGCTCTACTTATAGTAAACTTAGGTATACATGAAGATTGAAGACCCATTATTGTGGTTTCTTTATGACGTGTATGTAGAAGCCCGGCACAGGCACCTCTGACAGAGGTTTGAAGTCGGCATATAAACTGTGAGTGTTGCCAGCTCCAAACGCCTCTTTCAGTATTTGAGTGAATTTTTCTAGTTTGTGCGGGTAGTAGCAGAGCCGGAAATCGCTGCAAAAAAATTATAATTATATTTTAATACCACCATTAATCGCATAATTGTGATTATAAGCATAGGTATTGTAATCAGATTAAAACAAAATTGTTTATGTACTATTTTAACTCTAAAACTGTAATTTTTGATGTACAATGAATGACTCCTTCACGTACATTCTGCTAAACCTGCTATTCCAGAGGCCAGTTTTATAAAGCTACAAGTTACAATTTACAAGCGGAAGTCTCTTTCTAGTACATAGGGTTAGAAAGAGAGTTCCGCTTGTAAATTGTAACTTGTAGCTTTATAAAACTGGCCTCAGTTAGGTACATTTTTAACACATTCAGCACCGAGAACCCGACAGTCGGGTTCTCTGTTCGTAGCTACTACGCGCTACATACGAGGAATACCCGGCTACGCGCTACGCGGTACGGAAAGTGTTAAAAGAAACTAATTTTAGCAACATAATCCTAAAAATTGGTGTAAGTAGCAGTGGCAGTGGGTCAAAAACTTTCTTAGGCAAGCCGGAGCTTAATTTGTTTTTTAAAATCATGAGCTGTAGGAAAACTGCAAAGATGCCTGAAAATGAGGCAAGCCGATGGGAAGCGTGTTCTATGGATGCGCCGCCACTGGTAAGTAGAGGCCCGCATTTTTTAAAGGTATATATCTTCCCAACCTATAGGGGGAAATACTAGACCCTTACAGCTTGTAGGTACAGTCGCTATCAAATATATCGGGGCGGCCAGAGTACTCAAAAATATCTAAACATGCACTTTATCGCCTTGACAATAGAGTCGAACTAACGTCAGATATTTGTGAGCACCTTGGCTGCTCCGATATATCTGATATGGCGACTGCAAACGCACAGTGTTCGAAACTTGTTTTCTACTATATATACCAGCGGCGGTGGGTCAAATTTTTCTAGGCAAGCCGGTGCTGAATTTGTCTTAAAATTTCTTCATGAGCTGTAGGAAAGCTCAGGCGCCTGAAACTTAGGCAAGCCGATGGGAATCGTGTTCTTTGGACTGGCCAGCCCTGCCATATACTGACTCAAAGCTTACCTGCGATCCCCACCATCCCCCTGGGAGCCCTCGATGCAGTAGTCCAGGGTGACCAGCTGCGGTTTCCCTCCCACCACAAGCACTGACGTTTTGATGTCTACTGGGTACTTGCACTGAAACACGCAAATGTTATTGGTATAATATTTGTATAGGCAGAGACTATAGAAATATAGACGAACACAGCCTAAGAACTTTTTGAAGCTCAAGTCAATTGCGCCCTCTGCCCGAAAGCCGCCTAAAGATACCGAAATTATAAGAGGAAATGTCACCTGCACTGCTACTCCACCTAGTAGCTACTAGTGTACTACTAGTACGCTATTTGTTATTACGTAAAGTAGAGCGCCATCTATTTTAACATTTAAACCTCTCAAACATGTCACTAGATGGCTCTGTACGTAAATAGCATCACTAAAATAGTTTTAAACTTAATTTAAACTAAAAGTTATGCAAACTTTCACTTGAGCAGAATTTAGCATTCACCTAGCGTTTGCGCCGGCGCGGCGTTTGCCATGGCCCAAGCCTGGGGTCCGCTTGGCAACCTAATCCCATGAATTGGCGTAGGCACTAGTTTTCAGTTTTTTTGTTGCAGAATTGGGATACAAGTAATACATCTAACTTAAAATTTGATTTATAGAGGTTTATGTTTTTTTTTTGAAGAACTGTGAATAATTATTTTGTGATAAATTATAAGACGAACTAATAGTGTAGGTACATACTGTGTCGTTTATTAGACATAAAATCGGAAAATCATTTTTGTGGGCAGATATAAATAATTTTAAACAAAAAAAGAACCGACTTCACTTAGGATCCGCTATTCCAAGAGGAAGTGGCCGAGTTGCTGTAAAAATAGTGAAATCACTTTAGGTGTGCCTATAATAGTTGATGAGTTCCCTCGATTTCTCCAGGATCCCATCATCAGACCCCGATTTGGTGTCAATGGGACCATATAGGGGTTATACCCGTTCGATTAAAAAAAAATTTGAAAATCGGTTCACGATCCACGGAGATATCGAGTAACATACATACAAAAAAATAATAATGATAATAAGAAAAAATCTGTCGAATTGAGAACCTCCTCCTTTTTGAAGTCGGTTAAAAAATAAAGTCAATTTATTCCTAACAGAAGTGGCTACTTACATTATAATAAATTGAATGACCCGGCGTAGCCCCGCTGTCAATCATGGCGTCATAGTTCCTATGATCGATAAACAGGAGTCCTCCCGGCTTCAGACACTTAGCGAAGTTCTCGAGCGCTCGTTTCTGGACCCGCTGGTCTCCATACTCGTCCAGCAAGTGGGCGAAAGAGTTGCCGAGGCAGATGACGGCGTCGAAGGAGGCACCAGGCAGGAACGCCTGCACGTCGGAGTGGAGGCTCTCCCAATTGGCTTCCTCGATTACTGGAAATGGAGGCAAAAAGTTTAAGGCGGCCACCAACTTTGTATTACAATATTTAGCAACGAAAACGAATGTCCGACCTAGATCTGTACAACTAGAATGCCCATGCCAAATTTTGTGGTTCTAAAGCATGTCGTTTTAAAATGAGAGCTGAACTACGTTTGTATGGGAACGCGAGCATCCTGTCGACTCTTAAGTATATCTGGAACCGCTCGCTGCGCCCCCCTTTCAATCACTCAACGCCCCCCAAGTCGGATGCGCCCCACTGGTTGGGAAGCCCAAAATTATAGTCTTGATGAAGAAATACATACTCCACTGATCGAACTTGGGGTCCTTTCTCTTCTCCCAGCGCGCCTTCAGCGCGTGCTTCAACATCTTGTCCGATGCGTCTATGGAGACCACCTCGAAACCCTCGTTAACCAGCATCATGGAGTCGACCCTGAAATCAAGGCAAGGTATACATACTTACAGTAAGCCCCTCAATGCGATAGACTGATCAAGTGAAGGCTCTCACCGGATCACGCTTAAATCTGAGCGTGTGAAATGCACTAAGTAGCGGAAAACTATAAAAAATGCCGTGCAGCCACGACGTCGCCGTAGAGCGAAAAGTCACCAAATCACAAAATGGCCAAAATTGACTTATATATGCCATCAAAATCGCATTTTTTTTCTCCAAAATTGAGTCTTATTGCGGTAGCAATAGCGATCATAGTTTCAATTTTACAAAGTTAAAGAACTAACTAAAAACTCACTTCGGATTCAATATTTTAGTCGAAAAATACCTAATTTCGTTATACATTTTTGAACTTCTTGTAATTTATTTATGAGCGTACCTAAGTCACTTTAGTTAATTTTTCCCTATGTATCACTAAACTCGTTAACCACAAATAACCTCATTCAAAAAGTCACTTAATTTACTTAGTTACTTTTTGAATACCTGGTATGTCAAAAGTGTGAATGCGAAAATTAACTAACTCTATTTAGTTATATTTTATTCATAGTTGTAAGGCAATGTACATCATTTAACCAAAAGCAATAATAATTAAACAGTTTTATTGAGTTTTACCCTAAAAAAAATATACAATACAATGACTAATCATATTTAATTAATTTTACAATAAAGAATATACTGTACGCCGACGTGATTTGATTGAAATTCGCTCGCAAGTTAGTGACTTTTCGCCCAGTGCCTGGTATCAGTTTGTTATTTAATTGTATTTTTTATATCAAAAACTGTTTGTATTGTATTGTAGTTTGTAGTACGGGCAGGTTTCCGCAACTCGACGACTGGCGCCTATTTTGCGTGAAGGGAAAGACGGCTAGTCCAACCAGCCTAACTCCTCAAGGAATCCTATCAGACCTTTGATGTTGAGTAGGACCTCGGGGAGATCTCTCGGGGACCCGAGGTGTTTTGCCCTGTACGGGGCCACTCCGCTGCACTCCATCACCGCGTAAGAGGCTGTTTCTTCTGTGTCCATGCACTCTCGGCATAGGGGACTGTCTGTAATACCTATGTTAAATAAATGTTTGTTAAAAAGGTCCGTGACCTGTTATTAAACTAGTTACCATCCTTAAACGGGTTTTACCGAGACGGAGAAGTGTTTTGGTGAGTCTACTGTTAATGCTAGGCATGGCTTGTTTAGCCTGTCTACATCCTTCTTGACTTTGCCAAAGAGTTTAATGCAGCCTCCCAGTTTGTTCCAGCAGCGTCGAGCGTACCTTGCTTAAAGGGCGTCAGGAGAATAGGCTCTGGGCCAATCACCCCCGCACTTGACCCTTGCCTGGCCAGCTCATCCGCAGCGTCGTTTCCTCGGGATCAACTGTGAACTTTGATCCATTGAAGGGTGATCCCATTTTGTTGACATACCTATATTAGTCGTTCATGACACTCATGTATTAATCCAGATGTAATGATGTGGCTTCCTAGTGCCATCAGTACTGCCCTACTGTCGGAGAGTATACGGATGGAGGCTCCTGTTACCTTCCTTGCAGGTATGGCGGCAGCCGCATTGATGATGCCCATGCACTCAGCTAGAAATATTGAGTTGTGGGCGCCCAGCGGTGTCATTATGGGCATGTTCAGGTCTTCAGAAAAAGTTCCGCAGCCTGACCCCACGTCTGTTTTTGATCCGTTAGTAAAGATTCTCAATTCCCGGGGGTTGAGACCTTCATGACTGTCGTCCTCATGTTACATGAGTCATATAACTGTACTTTTGTACCTTTTGTCGAAGGCAGCGTGTTTGTGAACCCGATCCGTGCCTACCCTGAGCACTGGAAGTTCTTCGTATACTCTTTCCAGGCCGATTGTATGCAAAGTGTTCAAATTAGACCATATGTTGAGGTTTCGCAACTTTACCGCTGATAGGGCAGCCTCCTGCTGTATGTGGAGGTGAAGCGGTAGGAGGTTTAGCATAACTTCCAAGGCTGCGGTCGGAGTGCTCCTCCAGCAGCCTATGGTAGCCACACATGCAAGCCTCTGTAGTATCTGCAGTTTGTATCGTACGGTGGCTAGGTTCGTTCTTGGCCACCAAACCAGCGCCCCGTAGCAAAATAGAGGCCGCCCAAGTAACATTTTAGGCTAAAAAGATGCTTAAATCCGCTAATAAACAGCTTAGAGCTTAAAAACTGATGAATAACGTAGTAGAAAAATGTTTGTAGCTGAACTAGCGCAGAAAAGGTTTCTCTTATACAGTGAGGCTGATTTACCGCTGTATAATGCCGAAATTATTACTTTTGGCTTTATATTAACATAAAGAAACACCATTACACAGAATTAAGTGCTAAAAAAAACGAACTGCATTTTTTGAAAACTAAAGCTTTGTAACGGCGGAATAAGAGTATTCAATAATGTTATTGTCTGAATAATGGTGTAAACCTACTCGGTTATAAAGCCATTACATGAAGCTGTATAATAGCTGATTAATGGTTCTATAGAAAACCTTTATAAAGCTGTAACCTTTACAAGAGTTTTATGTAATGTTATGAGCTGTGTAACAGCGTATTCCTACTATTTTATAAAGCCGACGCGATAAGCGTAGGTTTCAGATATAATACAGCAAATACTCTTATTAGTGCATAAGAAAAGAACATTATACACATTTTAATCTTATTGTAGACCATTATACAAATTAACTATTATTTTAACGCCATAAGTGAAATTATATGCTGTATTTCAGCGATATGTGTTGTAAACACTTCTGCGTTTGTAGAGGTATACATCAAGAGTTGTTGTGTAAGATTTTTAAGTGTTCTAGTGATTTGTTTGTCATAAAATGGACACGAGTAAAGAGAAAGCTTTCAAAAGCGTATTCACAACATGATGAACAGAAAAAACCCCAAACAAAATTGCTGTAACATGAATACCGTGTCCACTACAAAGCAGCTTATAGAATAATTGAATACTAATATACAGCCATTATTGAACTCGCGGCTGGTAAGGTAAATGTACGTTTCCACGAACGCTTAAGACCTGGATGTACATTTAATTTTTTATTAAGATCTGGCGTTTTCATAGGATCATTATCAATATTGTAATCGAATCTTAGATAAATTTGTAACTATTTAAATGTACCGAAAAATTATTTGTCTGGTTGGAGATATTTAAAAAATATTTTTAAAGTTACTCATACCTTTTCTCTTGATTTGTACCATTAAGCGAACTAAGAAACATGATTTGGACACAATACCGAATCGGGCGACCGCTTTAGCGAACTAGAACGAAAATGTATGGAAATATGGTGTGGAGTGATTCTCAAACTTTAGTGACTCAGCGTTGAATATAACTAGGTACATATTTAACCGCGCATTTTTGTCTCTATAATGCAAAAACTGATGTACGTGTTTTCCAAAAAAAAAAAAAAATATGTTAAAAAATCTTTTTTATTCCGATCAATTTCAAAGGATACAAGAAGATAGTTTAATATCATGTTACAGAAAAAAAGATTTTGTTTTTCAATATGAATTTACATCACTTTTAATAATACAAATTTATAAGTTGATTTTTTTCTAAAATACACAAAACACCATTTTATATTTATTTTATTATTATACAATATCTCTCTTTACATTCCGGCCCATCATCAGCAGTAACGGTTTAGAAGCGCTGGCCATTATAAAATGGCAGAAAAAATATTACAGTTTAAAGTCGACCTAGCTGTTAGGGTAATAAAGATGATATTTTACTGACAATCAAATAGAAACGAGGCTGAGGCAGATACAAATTCGGTAGCAGAGACTATGGGCATGATTTACCGAACGCGCGTTCGGTAAATAAACCATGCAAAATATGTGGAACCTAATACGTGAATCAACTTTGAAAATAGTACCTGTATTGCAACAGTTTGGTCATAACCACAAATCTAACATTGAACCTAATCATTAGCAGGATTACAAATCCGTTCATGTATTTGTTTTTTTCTAATATTGGCTTAAAATAATTACAAACATTTTTTTTTAATAGCTCTACCAAAAGTCTTATTTTGAAGTCAAAAAGTCGTAAAACATCAACATTTCAATCGCGTATTTACCATAGTCTTCGCAGTCTACAGATGTTCGGCAAATGCTCATAAAGTTACAAGTACTTTTTATTATTTGAAAAGGCAAGTAGTTTTTATTAATAGTTTATAATCAGCCAATAAAAAAATTATATCAAGAACGTACGTTTTCCCTGATTCCGTACGCTGTTCGGTTAAACCTTCCACTCGAATTGTTGGGTCACACATTACCGGATTCAGATTTTACTTATATTCTGAGAATATCACTGCACCAAATTCACTTAAAATACTAAAATATGTAAACTTATTAAATAACAACACTTGAAATCCACCGTTTTGAACCCACATAGAGTTTTAAGCGATTATATGACCTTAAGAAGTATACGCAATTTCTTAACGATTTTGCTAAGGGCGCCCATACAAAGTGGCACTCGACCGACTAGATCAGTTGTCGTCTCGCAACTGCGTACCAAAATGGCCGCCTTTGACTTGTATTAGTAGGGGTAGGTATTTAGCTCACAGAAAAAAATCACAACGTAATATCTGCTCTACAGAATTCGAGTTATAGCTCAAAGTAGGGGATGTTCGGCGATACGGCACGTTCGCTGAAGCGTACATTTACCTTAAACACTCTAATTTTTTTCCATATTTCAGCATATAGCTTCAATATCGAGTACTTGAAGAGCTAATGCTGTTTAAATTACGAACGCCATTAATACCATAACCTACAATCTTTAAAAATCCTAAAATGGGTTTGTTGTTATGTTTTCCAATTATGACACTTAAGTAGTTACTAATTACATGTAGTATAATAACTTTATTGTAAATAGAGAAGCATAAGTAACACAAAAGTGTAAATCTAAAAAACAAGATTCGTTTCACTATATCACAATATACAATAATTAATAAATTTTCTCTATAATTTCGAGGGCGCGTGAGTTTTTTGTTTACAATTAGTATATACATTCACATAAAAGTAACAGCCGCAAGCAAAATAGGTACAAAATATCGTGCAACGCGCACTTGTTTTACTTTCCTTTTGTACACTTAATTGATGCGTATATTTTACAAGATGTCTCCGAATTATGACGTTCCAAAGTAGAATAAATGCTCAGATACACAATGCGGATAAAAAAATCTCTTATGTAGACTTTTGTCAGTTTACTGCTGTGTATATGGGCATAAAAAATGTAGCCGAGGAGTATTAGCTGTATAATGGAATTTATTTATGCAGTAAATCAGCCATCACTCAGTAATAATACAGCTGTTAACCAGCTAGATCTACACTTAAAGCTGTAAAATTCGTCGTTAAACAGCTATATCAACACTTAGAGCTGTATAATTTGGGGCCCTTTTTGAGGATATAACGGTCTCCAAGCCCGTCAATACAGCCTTTATACAGCAGTATACAGCTATTATACAGCACAAAATGTTACTTGGGCGGATGATCGTCTTGTAGAGCCAGAGAGTGATTTTCGGGTTGAGTCCCCACCTGTTACCAATCATCCTTCTGCATTGCCAGAAGACGACTTCTGCCTTATTTATACGTTTGTTGATGTGGTTGGTCCAATGGAGTCTACTGTCAAGAGTGAGTCCTAAGTACTTTACCTCATTTGTTAGATGTAGTTCCGATTGGAACAGTTTTGGTTTAATAAAGTTGCCAAGTGACCTTTTGTTGGTGAACATTACCATTTCTGTCTTGGTGGGGTTTACTGATAGGTAACATTCCCACACCCACAAGCTTTAGTCATCACACCGATATAACAAAATTTTACTTGTTTCGTTCCACATAATCCTGTTCCTTTTGGTTTACCCCATACAAGTACCTACTTCTATACTTGAACCTATGAAATAGTATTTCATTTTATAACAGTTTTTGATAAAAATGTATTTTTTTTATCAAAAACGGGTCCCCAAGAGATCTCCCCGAGGTCCTACTCAACATCAAAGGTCTGATAGGATTCCTTGAGGAGTTAGGCTGGTTGGACTAGCCGTCCTTTCCCTTCACGCAAAATAGGCTCCAGTCGTCGAGTAGCGGAAACCTGCCCGTACTACAAACTACAATACAATACAAACAGTTTTTGATATAAAAAAAATACAATTAAATAACAAACGGATACCAAAAAAACACTTACTTCGTTATCCAAATCATCTTTCTTTTTTACCAAATCCAAAAGTAACTTTTCATACTTAATCTCGGTACACGCAATTATTATGTAGCAAATGCCTAGTCCATTTTAAGTTGATTTGTTGTTCATTTAATTTCAATAAAGTGTTCGCTGAATTTTAAATGACGTGATTTAATTTGATCCTTAAATATTAATCACAATCAAAAAAAAAAATAGTAAGTAGTTTTTAACTAACATGTATTTTCACTTTATCATAGCAGTCATAATTCAACTAACTTTACTTAGTTAAATCTAGACGCACTAAAATGTGGGCAAATAATCATTAACTTCGTTCAAATAATCACTAAGTCATAATTAAGGTGTAATATTTAAGGGCTAAAATTAATTTTCGCCTATAGCTCCTAAATCGTTAATGTGAATAATATAAATCTATTTTGAGCCCAAAGAATAGCAGTTTCCAATGAATAAACACGTATAAAACCACAATTTAATCTTTAGATAATTTCAGTAAAAAAAAAATTAATTATTTTTTTCTTTAAACCCTCGTAACTCAAAATGACCAATGAACGATTTGGTGACTTTTCGCTCTACGGCGACGACGACTACTCTGACAAGAGTATAATAAGAAGAAGATATACTTATATTTATCATTTTTGTGCTCACAGTTACAGTCGCCATCAGATATATCGGAGCGAAGGTGGTCACAAATATCTAGCTGACACAGATTTATTGTCAAGGTGAAAATGTGCTTCTTAGTTATTTTTGAGTATTGTTGGCCGCTCCGATATATTTGATGGCGACTGCACATAACTTATACCTAATAAATAAATAAATAAACATAATGGGACAATCTTACACAAATCAACCTAGTCCCACATTAAGCTCAATAAGGCTTGTGTTGTGGGTTGTGGGTACTATTAGGCGACGATAAATATAATAGATAGATATTATACTTAAATACATAGAAAACATCCATAACTCAGGAACAAATATCCGTGATAAACACACAAATAAATGCCCTGACCAAGATTCGAACCCGGGACCTCCTGCTTCATAGGCAGGGTCACTACCCACTAGGCTAGGAGGCCGTTAAACCACTAAGCAGTGGCCAGTTTTATAAAGCTACAAGTTACAATTTACAAGCGGAACACTCTTTCTAACCCTATGTGTTAGAAAGAGACTTCCGCTTGTAAATTGTAACTTGTAGCTTTATAAAACTGGCCTCAGGCCGCAGATACGCTTGTGTGCTACTAACTACCAATACACATTCGTGAAATCTCTTTAATAAATTACGCCATATGTTCCTTATAAAATTGTTTGTTGCCATTCATGTTATGATGAATAATGGTTGACCTGGCGCCGGATCTTATCACTTACATCATATAATATTCGTAATGTATTATCGGTCGTTTTGTTATTATTATTTTGGAGCGAAATCTTATTGCTATGCTGTTATCTAGGAATGGCTGCATTCGTGAGTCTACTAAATACTTACCTATGAAAGTTGGAATATTGCCCATGTAGGCTGCCACACTTAAATATATTATATATACTCTTCGTAAAAAAAACTAGGTAATTATTCTGTCACATCCGAAGGAACACTCTTCCCATTCGGCACATTTGCAAAAACCGTTCAATTTAAGGGTCTTTTTCTTCTAATTCGACGCTTTTCACTTATGTGCGATTCGCACCGAACGGTCGGAGTCGGCGCACGATTTACTTAGAACCATCTAGAACTATAGAAAATTAACCTTTCATATAAGGAGTTACGTTCCATGTTTGAGTGACAGCTCCGCGCCACGCGACGCGCTCGCGCATACTCGCGACCATTATTTCTGCCATTAGAATATGAAACGTAACTGCTGTATAGAAGGTTCAATTCCTTTAGTACTAGTAAAACGTGTGCTAAATCTCAGTTTTAAATAAATTTTAAACAAAAAAGAACCGACTTCACTTAGGATCCGCTATTCCAAGAGGTAGTAACCGAGTTGCTGTAAAAAATAGTGAAATCACTATAGGTGTGCCTATAATAGTTGAAGAGATCCCTCGATTTCTCTAGGATCCCATCATCAGATCTGGACCTGGTGACAATGGGACCATCTGTGAAGTATACTCTTTCAAACAAAAAAGGAATTTATGCCACACCTGGCCATAAAGTGGCTTTTTCCGCACGCTGCGCGTACGGAAAAATACGCTTTCTGGCCAAGTGTAGACATAAAATGATGTACACAACACGGGAGGTAATAAAGAAAGCCCTCGATCGCATATTTACGTCCCTCGCTTGCAGCTCGGGCCGCAAACTTCTGCGATCTCGGCCTTTCTTTGTTTTACCACCCTAGTTGTGTAATGTACTATTTCCAAATCGGTCCAGCCGTCTTCGAATAATCGATGAACATAGCAAAAAAAACAAAGATCTCGAAGAATTGATAACCTCCTCCTTTGATATCTTGAAGTCGGTTGAAAACGAGTTTTTGGACCTTTTAATGGAGGACTTACCCGGTGCCGCAAGCGGCGTCCAATATCCTTTTGCATCCGTTGGCTCGTAGCAACCCAATCAAGAAATCCTTATAGTTCTGTGTCCTCTGGTTGCTGTCACCCACGAACTTCTTCCACACCCTGGCCGCTTTGCCGTCGGCGTACTGATCCATCACACCCTCGGAGGGGATGCCCTCCGAGCGGGGGTGGAATACCTTGTCCGCCATTGATGTCATTGTGGATCCCTGAAGAAAAATCGTTTTGAAAGAGGCTGTACCCGAATGCCCACTTCTTTGCATATTAGCTACAATGGCTACTAGTTATTAATATACTTACTTAATACCTGTCCGTCTCCCACTTACCACATGTATAAAAAAAAATTGTTCAATTTTGAACTTTGAGAGTTGAAAATGTTAACGCGGCTATATTTAAATTAATATGCGGTAAGATGTTAAATTGTCAAACAAACTTAGTCCGTTAATTTCGTTCACGCTTAATTTTTTTTCAAGTTTGATTTTGATAAAACATGCTAATAAAATTTCACAAACTTAAAACTTGAAGTAGAGTCTGTGCGGAAAGAGAAGTTTCCATAGAATTTATGAATATCCAGTAAACCATGAGCCTTCTTTTTCCACGCAAACTCTAACATCAAATAAAAATAATATTAAACAAAAAAGAACTGACTTCACTTATTCCGTTACTTATTCCAAGAGGAAATGGCCGCGTTGCAAACAAATAGTAAAATTTCTATATGTGTGCCTAGAATATTTGAAGAGTTCCCTCGATTTCTCCAGGATCGCCAGCCTGGTGACAATGGGACCAACTGTGAAGCATGCATACTCTTTCAAACAAAAAACGAATTTTCCTCATCGGTCCAGCCGTCTTCGAAAAAAAACAAAGATCCCAACAAATTTAGAACCTCCTTCGAAATTTTGAAATCGGTTGAAAAATGATAACTTCCTTTTTTTTATCGCAAAGCCACGCGGAACATAACACTTACCGTATGATGCAACACTAGACGCCGTCACCGCGAGACTGCCGCAAACACAATGATTGGCCTTTAGTCAGTTAGACGCTGTTTTTACTAGGTACGAGTAGATACCACAGTGGCTTTTCCCGTGACTTTGCTTGCAAAAATTATGCTAACAATCAGGAATTTGCGCAAATTATAAACTATAGGTGTAATAAGAACGAAGTTATGTTATACCTACCACCTAAAGATAATTTTGAAGTGTATTTTTAGACCACTAATATTAGCTAAGCTATCTCGCTCGCGCCCCGGCGCCGCATGCGGATCCGTCGCCGGTATAATAATCGCCTTATTAGCTTCTGATAATTTATCTGTGAAATTATTTTATACGTGACGTAAGTACCTATTAACTAAAGGACGTATAATTCGTCCTTTAGTTACTTACGTTTTTTCTTGGATATCCTTATATTATTTAATTTTTACCTTACAGAACACGTGAACAGACATACCTACACACGATAGTACCTATTAGATTAGCTAACAGAAAATGACTTGCAAGATTTCAGTTCTTATCAACATAAAGTGTCATCACTAAACTTGATCAGTTCGCTATCAGTCAGCGTGTCATAGTTGTTTACATCTTATAAAGTGACGTAAAGGGCCTCGAAAATGATTCCTCATACAATGTCAATAACCCATCATCATAATCAGGAGCCTAGGATATAACAGAAGAATGTTTTGTCCGTATTTATTCTCAAATTATGGTGAGACATTTTTTTACGATATTCGAGGAGCCAGTGTCACTGTAAGTTAAATTATTATGCCTTGCAAGCCAGAGCATAGCGAGGATTTTCAATAATCCAAAAATCCTGACCGTTTCATGATTTTTAAGTAGGTACCTCATGTTACCTAAGGAAGGGCGGTGTCTCCTAACACAAGCATCTTCGCTTACTGGGCCCCGGCCCCATTCTATGAATTAACATAATGTACTTTCTTATGATAATTAATAATTCTGTATTTAAAAAATATTACCATCGCACTCCTGAAAAATTCCACCATATGATGTGTGCTGCTCGTTGTACGGTCGACGTCAAAAATATGTGTATATAAAAGTGTAAACATAATTTTGACGTCGACTGTACTTAGGTCGTTTACCTGTTTCCCCATATTTATTAGGAACAGGAAAACGTTACATGCAAAATGTAAATACCCATTAAGATCATTTTGCACTTATTTTCCTGAAAAAGAATAAATGATTTTTTGACTCACCTTTGACAAAAATTTACGTACAGGGGTAACAATTATTTTTCAGTTAGTAGCCTGTACAACCGAGCCGTGACATAACAGTTCTCTAAACTATCGCTACGCACTGTATCACGTTTAATCAAATGAAACGAACCAACTTTTGTTTGCCACCACCATAGACTTTAATTTGTCGTAATTAAGTTCATTATTCAACGTTTATTTTCAAACTTTGTCTGGTTAATGTTGGAACGTGCGATTTGTTTTTCTCCGGGCTGATAATATATGCTAACCGTGATAAAAAAACCGGTAGCAACCGGTTTATTCTATATATTATAAGCCAATATAGGCTTAATTAGTTTTGCTCACGAACTGGTGCAGATACCGTTTAGCTATAAATCACATTTACACAATAGTCCTTATATTCCGTAACAAACTGGACATGGGTTAACCCTTTCACCGCCACAGTCGGCTATGGCCGACATCAAAAAGTCGTGCCATGGACGCCACCGTCGGCAACAGCCGACAGCCTTTGTAGGGCTTCCGCAAAGTTCTATTTCGCTGGACAAATCGCGATTACGTGGCGTCTGTGGCGAGTCATTTTTGTTCAACGCTTGGCGGCGAAAAGAATAAGGCTTAGCTCCAAGAATCTGGACATCCGTGTCAATTTTTTGCCAAACTAAATTAAAACTTCTTACCGAACAAGACAGGTGTTATTTGTTTACACATTGACTAAGTCATATTTATTTACATTACTAGTAGTCCGTAGTCCGCCTCGAACTGAGAACTCGCGATTTCCTTGTAAACGAGCTGACCAATATAACAAGATCCATATAATGATTTTTTCTCACCTTCTAGCTCCATAACCTAACAAAACACAAACGCTAACAAATTTCATAATGATCAAGAAAACGCTTCTCAAGTTATCGTCGAACAGACTCTCAGTCAAAAAGCCATCGAAATGCCGAGACGTCCCAGTAGCTGTTTGTAAGAACTCGCTTCGCTTACGCTCATGCTCGTTCGATTATGTAATGAATGATGTCCTTATTTCCTTAATTATAAGCATATATCTCATATAAGGCAGCGGGAAGAGGGAATATACTTTTCACCATTTTTAGACCTTATTTCAAAACGACAGGGTTCAATTTAGCTTAATTTTTGACACCCTTATGATGGGTTAAAACGAGATGTCCTTTACTTGAAATATCTAGGAACTAGATAAGGTAATAAAATAAAACGACCACTTTCGATGATATACGATATTTAATATCACAATACAAAAATACAGTCAAATTATTAATACATAATATGTATGTAAAATCATATAATAACTTTATGACAACATAGACACGCGACTGCATATTACAGGATAGAGACTTTTAGCAGACTAACTAAAATATGGGTTACAATTGTAAAACGAAAATAGATTTAACGTATAAAATGTAATACTTTTGATTCGTCAAATAAAAATAATTACTTGATACTTCAAGATCTATTTGAAAATTGGTGTAAATTAATTTTTGTCAATTGGTGGAGAAAGTGGCACATATGTTTTGAATTATTTACAGACCATTACACTATAAAATCAGATGCCGCAACCTTGACAACGTAAAACATATTTCATTCTAAAATGAACCTAAATGCCTTAGTAAAAAGCCCTATTACGTAGTTTTTTCTTTACATGCCAGCGACATCTCCCGCGTCGATACCTAACATAGCCATTTCGTCCAATTCCTCCTTCTTCCTGGCTACACTCCCATTTTCATCTTTCGTCTCCACCGGCTTCTTATTCTGCTGATTTTGATTCTGATTCTGCTGCTGCTTATTCTGATTCTGGTTCTGATTGTTATTAGGCTTATGATTATTATGTTGTTTATTCATCGGCCTCTTATTTTGCTGCCGCGGTTTCGGGCTTGGTACTAGGGGAACATGAGTGTCGTAAAGTTGGGGTCTAGGAGGAAAAAGGTTGGGGTTGAGAGCGGGAGGGTTGATGTCGAAGGGCATCATCATGCCGGGCATCTGCGGGGGCATGAGGCCGAGGGGAGGGAAGGGGGGCATGACGCCGCCGAGGGGTCCGAAGGGCATGGCGGCGAACAGTTCCTGCTGGGCTTGGAGCTGTTCAGCTTGCTTTTTGACCTCGGAGGGGAAGATGATGTCGAGGGCATCTTGGAAGTCCTTGGAGAGGTTGCTGGGGGCTGGCGGCGGGGGTGTTCTGTAACAAATTTTGTTTTGAATAATTTATTCTTATTATGCTGTGAATTGTAGTGACGCGGTACTCACGGCAGCAGCGCAGCGGGCTGTGGCGGCGGCGGGGCGGGCGCGGGGGCGGGCGCGGGCGCGGGGGGGCGCGGGGGGGCGCGGGCAGGAAGGCGACGGGCGCGCCGAGGGACGTGGGCAGCGCCACGGCGGGCGGGCCTAGTTCGTGCTGGATCTGCGCGCGCGCTATCTTCTCCTTGAACTCCGCCACCTACAAACGACAACAAATCAGTTTCTGGTGCAGAAAGGTACAATCGGACGGCGGATCAAATTAACATTCAGACCCACGAGCATTCAAATTTATAATTTAAAAAAAAAACAGATTCTCTTGCACCGAGAGCAAATGCCTAAGATACTGTAAAATATACTCCAATAGACGAGCCAGCACCGAACGAGCCGCCTCGCGAGGAAAGACTTTTCCTATTATTTACACACGGTGGCCTAGCTGAATGTTAACCCAACCCAACCCAAGGTGCTAACCTACAATCGAGTCTAGATTTATCGACAACCACGAACAGCGTTCACAACGAAAATCGAAGTCGAAGAGCGGCGGGACGTCTGTCGGGAATGTAATCAGGCAAAGAATGAACAGATTTTTGACACGGATCGATTTCAACCAATTCGTTAAGATTCCTTTTACTAGAGGGCACTGTGCGCTGGATGAACATTCCTCCGGGCCCCTGGGGATGACCTGAAGCCTATCAATTGCTTCGATCTAGAATAAGTCCGTGATTATTTAGTGAATGAGTACTTGATAAGTTATCAATGATAACATTCACATAGAGTATCAAAACATAAACAAGTAATGAAATTACTATTTTACTAAGGCAGACTGGGTTTTTCTATACCTAAAAATAAATTACTATTTGTTGCCACAAGTGTCATCTTTGTATCCAATGACGTATGTAAATACCATCCATTTCTTAAACCGGAAGTGGTACTTTTTTGTGCTTTCGGCCAATTCTATTTTTTTTTACTATTTTTCCGGAACTCAGCATCAGTTTTATGAACATGTGCCATAGGGCTTATCTTTGTATCACGTTACGTAGCAGATCCTACGGCCGCCGCCCGTACTAGTAGCATTATTTCATTGCCGACGCTCATGGCAGCCCCGAGTGCCGAAATGTAGGGTGTCGGTGTATGAATGAATTAAATTGAATATTGTTTATTATGCATAATTTTAGGTACAATATGAGGAAAATATACATTGGCTGTATCAGTAAAATCTATTTAACAGATTCCTAAGACAGAGACAAAACCGATTATTCTCGAGCATAGGTCACTAATATTCGTAGTAAGCAATCGTCGCAGTACTTTCTGTATACTGGCCCGGGCCAAGTACGATGAAAGAGCCAGCTCATATTTCATAAAGCTGGGGATTCCTACGCTATCATCTCTCTTAAAATTCCAAACCGCATTACGCAAGGGAGCACTTACATTTATGGGCTGGCTATTCATAAAATACGTCATTCCAAAATAGGGGGGGGGGGGGGAGGTCTGGACATCGGATGATGGTAGCATAACGTAGGAGGAAACGGGGCCATTCGAAGCATAATATTTGGATGATTTTAGGAGGGGGGGGTCAAAAATCGTCAAAAATTGATGACGTAATTTATGGACAGCCCCCTATATGAGAGACGAGGAGATGGAAAAACCCGGATCACTTGAAATGCACATAAATTTTAGATACGGTTTCGCATACCATTTCCGATACGCTGCTACGAAGTGTTGGAATAATCTGCCACCACCGATTAGAAACTGTACATCATTAGGCGTTTCCAGACCAGGCGCACAGCCTCGCGAGGAAATTGCCGCGCGAAGCAAACGACCAATCGACCATTCCTCGCGCGGCAGCGTGTTTGTGTACATTTTTAGTAGGGACGTTTGCCTCGCGAGGAAAGCCCGAGCCAAATTGCTCGGCAAGATGGCGTCCCTCTGTCAGCTGTTCAGTTGTTCAAAATGGCGTCATATGTGTTAACAGCCGTGGCCATACTAAAGAAACGGAGAAAGCAAAAGAGATTTTGGGTGCGCCCATTATATAAATCTAGATCCCAACACGGAATCCTGCTGTACAGAGATTTAACAGAAGGTGGATTAGAGACTAATTTTGGACGCATTAAAAAAGAACAATTAGTATTGTTGTGTGTATAACGTATTAATAATAGACGAAAATGTGCGTGAAATTTAATTAAACATTACGTAGGGAGTGGGGAAGTAAATAATGTTATGCCGTTGTTATTAATATGTTTACTTTTAATTTGATAATATTTTTGTTCCTCCGAACCAAAGTCCCTCGAAAAGTTTTTATGTTTTCCCAATAATAGGGTTATTCCATCTGGCAACCCTACAAAATTGCAAAGTAACCAAACGGAACAAAAAAACACTCGCACTAAATAAACACGTCCAGACCTGCGCCGCCAAACGACCGAGGCGCCGAATACCGACACCGAGCCGATCGGCCGCGGCCGCGGCAAACATGGTCTGGACACGCCTATTAGCATCCTTCAAATTCAAAATGAAGAAGTATTTAATCGACCTTCAAACAACAAACACCTGAGCTGATGTACTAGTTAGTTTTAGTTTTTAAGTTCACTCCATATTTGATATTTACGCCCGTGTTTTTTTGTAATTTACTAGCGACCGGACCTTTCTAATTGTTAATTTTAGCATTAGTTTAACTTCATTGTGCTCTCCTTTTTTGGTTGCCCTGAAAACCAGCGCCATTGCTAAGAATCTTAGCTATCGGCATCCTTTTTGGAGATTTCTCTTTAGGATTAAAATGTAAATAGATTAATTAGTTCATATATTTTTGTGTAACACGAAATAAACAATTTCTTTCTTTCTTACATACTTGTAAAAACTGGAATTACAGTACATGTCGCGGGCGCTTCAGTATATAACAAACTGCCTAATTTTATAATAGAGTTAGTGCCAGAGAAAAGAGGCCTTTGCCCAGCAGTGAGACACAGAAAATACCTATTTAAAAAACGTGTGACAGAATGAGCTACTGTTTCTACGGCTTACGGATACAATTCGAATTGAACCTCGATTGAAATATACATAAAATTAATTAAAACAATTACCTTCTTTTGTATTTCGGCGTCCATTTCTTCTCGCCTCTTCTTGGTAGCATCTTCTTCCTCCTTCTTTTTAACTTCTTCTTTCTTCTGCTCCTCAGTTTTGGGAGTTTTGCTCAGGTTCTTGTACACCGGCATTTTACCTGACAACAAAATAAAACTTCAATAGTACTTTATTTCTATACAGGGTGGAATTTTGAGGTCAGTCCTACGGTAATATGTGCCTTAAACGTAACAGGACTTATTAGCGAGATAGTAAAATCTAAATAAAATGTCACTTTTTCTCTATGGTCAATGTATGGAAAAAGATTTCTTCAACTTTTCTACTAGTACTAAAGAAAACTTTCCTTTTTTTGTGACCCAGGTGGCCAAGTGGTTAAGGCGTCTGCCGCGAATGCAGAAGACCCTGGTTCGATCCCAGCCTTGGGCACCGGAGGCCTAGGTCACATTTTCCTTTGTATATGACATCTATATAAGTTTGTAATGTATCGATACAACTTTTCCTTAAACTAGGTCCACTAGTGTATAGACATTATAGTGCGGGGAGCTCACCGATGAAGGGCATCTTCTTGATCTCGGGCTTGCGCGCGTCGCTGCCGTCGCGGCGCTCGCGGCCGCGCGAGCCTTCTCGCTCTCTCTCACGCTCGCGGGACGAGCGGGAGCGGGACGGGTGACGCTCGAGCTCCCTGTTTGCATTCAATCATAAACTTAATTTAGTTAGATTTCAGAAATACCGCCACGTGCTGCAACTTTGCCTACGATGCACAACTTCGTATCGTACTCCTGAGATGGCAGAAAGGTCATTGGAATACTATTGCGGGGTACAGTCACCGGTAATAGTATTTTCACCTCAGCAGTTCGAACAAGCCTACTTTCCTCACTCCCTGGAGTGACGAAAGTGCGACTTTCATCACTCCAGGGAGTGAAGAAAGTTGCGACTTTCGTCACTCCAAGGAGTGAAATTTTGTTTCTAGAAGCTTTTCGTCATAATGTTGATGCCTTTCATTCAGGAATGTAAATAAATGTGTTTTTTTAACTTTAATATGTTCTCACTACTGAGGTGAAAAGTTGTATGTGTCACACGAGAGGAAAGTTTTTTTACATCTCGTGTTCTTGAGATCCCTCGCTACGCTCAAGATTCAAACTTAGAATCTTTCGCTTACTCGGGACTCAAAATCAACACTCGCAAGAAAAACTTACTTTCCTCTCTTGTTGCACAGTAAATAACTATTTCCTACACGAAGGCCGCAAAAATATGTGACACGCTCTTGTGGCCCTACAAATAAGGGCGTGTCACATAATTTTGCGGCCTTCGTATAGGAAGATACTATAGCCGGTGACTGTACTATTGAAATTAAATTTTCTCTATATAATTATATACCTATTAAAGCTTCCGATATTTCGGTAATGTTACGTGCGCCATTGACGCTCACGGGTTAGTTTTTTGGCTCTTTTTAGACTCCAATATATTTTAATACTCCATTCCGCCGGCGAAAAACGTGCATCAAAATTAAATCAATACTTTCATAAAAGAAGGCGAAAAACGTGCATCATAATGAACTCAATAGTTTCATAAAAGAAATCAATGTTTTTTCGCAATTAACCTTTTGAACGCTTTCTCTCTCGCATCAAAATGTACACGCCACTAATCTCGAAACTGTAATTCAAGGCCAAAAAAGTTACTACAATGTTGCCACTGCAGTAAAATGTTTGTACAATGGTATATTCCCTTTTTTATTAAAAACACGCTAACATAATTTATTTGTTGGTAATTTCAATCCTATAATTTAAAGAAATAATTGTATTTACTTATTTTACATAAATAAATAAAAGACGCCCTAATAAAAAGTTAAACATCCGTGATTTTTAGTTGCAAAGCTGGTATTGCACTTGTATTACTTCGGGTATTCATAACATTTGGTACAATAATTTACGACTAAGTTAAGAACTACATCAAGTCAAAAACGAAACCTTATCGCGTTTAATATGTTCGTTAGAATTGTCTCCGTGTTAGTTTACTGTTGAAAGTAGAGTACAGTCGGCGACAAAAGTTCATACCTACCTTTTTTTTTACAAAAACCTTATTTTAACTAGTAGCCCGCTTCGAACCGAGAACTCGTGATTTACATGCAAATGAGTGGACCAATATAACAAGACACTTTATAATGATTTTTTCGCGCCTTCTAAGCTCCATAACGCCTTGATCAATCTGGTCATATTTGAACACTCAAATTATATTATTTATCTATGCTGCATTAAAATCAAAAATTTATCGAAATGCAGAGACGTCTAGGTAGCCAGCTGACAGTTCCGTTGTATCCGTACGTCTGTAAGTAAGTACTTCACTTCGCTTACGCTCCACTCTTTAGATAATGTCACAGAATAAATAATATGATAATGTTGGCCAATATAAAGCAGCATATTATAAAAAGGTTGGCGAAACCTGAAAAGTTTACTTGACAGTGACATAAGCGACAATGATGGTTATGACACTGACGTATCTGTCGTAGATTTTTTGGCCTTGAATTCCAGTTTCGAGATTAGTGAGAAACTAATTTAAACCTTATCTGTCAACAGTAGAATTGCTTTGACAGCGTCTGCCATAGCCACTTCAGTGGTTGTTGGCGTGGTAGGCACGACAGTAGTCGACCACTTTAAAGGCTCTTGGCGTTCAAAAGGTTAATGAAGCGAAGTTCTTATAGACAACTTTTAACACAAACACAACGGAACTTTCAGCTGGCTACCGGAAGGTCCCTGCATTTCGATGACTTTTACGCGATAAATTTAGTAACGCTTTTCTGATCTTTATGAAATTTGTTAGGGTTGTAGCAGAGGTAAATAAATATAAATTGATAGTTCTTATACGAGCAGGATCGATCAAGGGGTTATGGAGCTAGAAGGCGCAAAAGCGATCTTTACCAGGGTCTTGTTATATTGGTCGACTCGTTTGTACGTAAATCGCGAGTTCTCAGGTTAAACCTAGAGGGACCTCTTCCTGTGAGCCTCCCTATCCCTGCTGTCCCTAGGGTCCTTGGGGTCCCTGCTGTCACTGGGGTCCCGCACCGGCGCTTCCCTGTTCCTCGTCATGCGACTCTTCAGTCTAATAATAAAACTAGACTGACCTCTTCCTAGAAGCCTCCCTATCCCTGCTATTCCTGGGTTCCCTGCTGTCCCTGGGGTCCCTGCTGTCCCTGGGGTCCCTGCTGTCCCTGGGGTCCCGCACCGGCGCCTCCCTGTTCCTCGTCATGCGATTCTTAAGAGAGTCCAGGAGCTGCCGGTCGCTTTCGTTCAAACGCGCCTCGGCGGCCATCCACTCTGGGGGAACAAGTAATTAAATTCAATTTACACTGCATAGTAATAGTACATTACGTACCTAGGGCGGTAAAATAAAGAACGGCTCAGATTACGGGCATTTGTGGCCCGAACCGAAGGTAAGGGCCATAAACAAGCGATCTGAGGCCTTCTTTATTACCGCCCGCGGTGCGTACAAAATTTTCCGTGAAGTGCGATTTGCCGATACGCACGTGGGCGGCAAATCTCACTTACCGCCCAGAGTGCCGTAAATAATATAATAGTAGTGGAGGATCGCAGAAAGAACTCGATCACCGTCGGCTTGACTAATTTTCAACCAATAGGGAAGGCCACTGTCAACAATTTGGCCAGACGACGCAAGCACAGGATATACACATTTAACGGCCTCCTAGCCTAGTCGGTAGTGATCCTGCCTATGAAGCTGGAGGTCCCGGGTTCGAATCCTGGTCAGGGCATTTATTTGTGTGTTTATCACAGATATTTGTTTCTGAGTTATGGATGTTTTCTATGTACCTATTTAAGTATTTATCTATATCTATCTATTATATATATCGTCGTCTAGTACCCACAACACAAGCCTTATAGAGCTTACTGTGGGACTAGGTTGATTTGTGTAAGATTGTCCCATAATATTTATAATAATAATATTTAATACACTGTAACTAGTATTTTTCTATGGGATTTGGCTGAAAGGGTCAAAAACTCCCGTTTGGGAGTCCTCCTAAAATATTTTATACACAACTCACTCTTTTTCTTCTTCTTAGCGGCCGTGTCGCTCTCGGAGCTGCTCGATGAACTGGACGAGCTGCTGCTGGAGCTCTTCCTCTTCTTGCTTTTCTTCTTCTTTTCCTTCTTCTTTTTTTTCTGCTTCTCTTCTTTGACTTCGGGCGGCTGCGGCGGGCTGTCCTTGCGTTTTGTGTGGAAACCGTCTGTCGAATAAACCTTATGTCAGTTTGAAGATTACGAACGGACTTCGCTAAGTGATTATCTAATAATCTTAATCAAAAAAAGAACCGACTTCACTTAGACTCCAACTTTCCAAAAGGAAATGTCCGATATACTGTAAAAAATATTTAAACCACTATAGCTGTGCCTATAATATTTGAAGTGTTCCCTCGATTTCTCTAGGATCCCATCATCAGATAGACCTGGTGACAATGGGACCAACTGTCTTTCAAACAAAAAATAATTTTCCTGTCTTATCCTGTAACAATGTTATTATTGCCAAATAATAACATCGAATTCGATAAAATTATGGAAATCTGGCCTCCTCTCCCCACAATCGAGTTGGCCATGGCAGTGCAATGGCGGCCAATCTAACGGTTTCCGAACAATTCATTTAGGGTTTATAATATGTGTGTAGATAAAGGAGTGTATGCAACTGTATGTATTAGGCCTTAAAACATTCGTGTGGTCTTGTTATGAAATTCGCCTGCGGCTCGTTTCATAAAATCACACTCGTATTTTAAGGACCCTTATTACGTAACAGTTACATAAACTACTATTTTGTACGTACCTTTGTTGAAGGTGATGGTGTGCGCGGCGTACCGGGCGGCCTGCTGCGCGTGCGCGGCGGCCTTGGCGCTCTCGTCCACCTTCTTGGAGCCCCGCGCCTTCTCGAACGCCTTCTGCCGGTCCGACATCCAGTCCGTCTCCCAGTGAGGATTCTGCTCTACGAAGTTCTGTGAAATGCTTATTCATTAATATGCATATTTTTATACTTTTAATTTGGTATACTTCCGTAGTTTACATGACAGTGCTATCTCCTGGGTACAGTCAGCATAAAAGTGTGTAGGTACCAAAACATTTTTTTGGGAGTTACTCGTTTCATTTTACATCCAAGTAAATGTAAATGTAAAAACTCTTTATTGTACAAAAACAAGTCAAAAACAATATAATAATAGGAAAACGCAAGTACAAAGGCGAACTTATCCCTTTAAGGGATCTCTTCCAGTTAACCTTTGAGTAGATGAGAAAAGAAGTAAATAAAGGTAGACAAATGCGGCAACATGTACAACATGGTACGAGAAAGATACTATACGATACATAAATACAAAATTATTGTGGTGTAGTGGGACGTCTAGTGGTAGTACCTTTCAGGTCCCTACAGCCGGCCCTCCATCCGGGGGGTGTATACCACACTGGTCCACAGGCGTTCCATGAATCTCTCGCCAGTGGCTCCAAGTAGCTGTTGTGCACGCAGCGGCCACACCACGGAAACCACGTCGGCTCGTGGGCGAAACCTGGCTGAGGGGGGGGCTGCACGCTACGGCGGACGGTCCTAACCGCGGACACCTCCCGCGTAGGTAGTGCATGAAGACTGCTCCGGTGATGAAGGCAAGCCGCAGCTGATAAGCAATGGACATTGGTGGATTTGGCGGAACAGCATAGGCATGGTGGAAGGCCTAAGGCGACAGCAGAGGTCTACAGCGGCTGTCGGCAGACACTGCATCCGACCTTTTCTCTGGTTGTAGCGGTCTCCGTTCCATCGGGTACAGAAGAGGGAGGACGAGAGAGTGCACCTGTGGTCGCGCGCCCACTTGTGCACTTTAATATGGTCTGCGCATCGGACTGCTTCTGGACAACGGACCCCGAGTAAGGAGAAGACCTGCGGCGATGAATGGAGGTAGAGAGGTTCGGTCGTGATGCACACTGGGCTTTGTCTGACATTTGCACGCAGGCGGTTCAGAGAGAGTGGTCGCTTTTGCGCTGAACAGAGGTAACAGCGTGAGCTCGGCAGCACTCTGGATGACCAAGCAGCCCTATTTAGGGGAGCACTGCTTGCCCCACACGGGGACAGGACTAGAAAAGGTGTCCTAAAAATTGCTTACCTCAAATACTACAGGGAGGTAGTAACCACGGCTGCCTAAGCATCCCTTCCCTCGTGGTCGAAGTAACAAAAGGAAAATAAACTTAAAAACAATAAAAATGACCTTTGCTTCCTGGAATGTACGAACACTGCTTGATCGCGATACTAACCTGTGCCCTGAAAGAAAAACGGCAATCGTGGCCCGAGAACTTCGTCGCTACAACGTGGATATAGCCGCGATCAGCGAGACCCACTTGGCGGACGAAGGCGAATTAGTGGAACACGGCGGTGAATACACCTTCTACTGGAAAGGGACGCCCGCATCTGAGCCAAGACGCTCAGGTGTAGGGTTTGCGATTAAGAACTCAATAGTGAGGAAACTAGCGGAGTATCCAGTGTATATATCCGATCGCGTCATAACCTTGCGACTACACTTGGATAATGACAAATACCTTAATGTGATCAGTATTTACGCACCAACTATGACCAATGACGATGACGTAAAGGACCGTTTCTACGAAGAACTTACAGGCACCCTGACCAAGATCCACCCGACAGAGAAAATCCTTCTTTTGGGTGACTTTAATGCAAGAGTCGGACGTGACTGTGATGCATGGCCAAGTGTTCTGGGTCGACATGGTATTGGCAACATGAATAGTAACGGCCAATTGTTACTTAGTCTCTGTGCTCAGTTTGACCTGGCCATAACCAATACATATTTTAGATTACCGCTGAAACACAAAGTAACATGGATGCATCCGAGGTCAAAACATTGGCACTTAATCGACTTCGCCATCGTCAGACAAACTGACATCTCCCAAGTGCTTGTCACACGAGTCATGCGAGGTGCCGACTGCTGGACGGACCACAAACTAGTGGTAACAAAAATGCATCTGCGTCTTCGACCTCCCATTAGAACTAACAGACCGAAACCAACCCGGCTTAATGTTGAAAAACTGGCATGTCTAGAGACACAAAACTCCTATTGTCTGGCGTTAGATAGCGCAACCGAAGCACTAGACACGGAAGGTGATTTGCAAGCGGTATGGGACCGCCTATGCTCGCAAATAATCGATTCGGCGAAACACACGTTAGGGAAACCGACCCGCTTTAACGAAGACTGGTTTGATGAAAACGAACAGATGTTATCTGAAGCGATTGCTAAGCACCGAGCGCTATTGCGGCGTCAACGTCGAGGAAGACAATCTCGTGAGTCGGTGGAGGAAATTAAGAGAAGCAGTCTGGCGCTGCGTACTCTCACACGGGAAATGAAGGATTTGTGGTGGAAACAGAAAGCAGAGCATATCAACTGGCTTTCTCAATCAAACCGGTTAGGTTTATTTTACGCTGAGGTGAGGAAGTTGATTGGTAGCGTTGGTAAAGTTAACGTGCCTCTGAAATCCCTTGATGGCACCCAACGTTTTACTTCAAAAGAGGATACACTGAAACGTTGGGCTGAGCACTTCAACCAGTTGCTCAACGTCGACCGCTCAGCCGACCTGCATCATATAAGGATGCTCCCGAAATTACCTGAGATAGCTGATCTGTGCCAACCACCTACGCTCGAGGAAGTTTCCACAGCGATAAATCAACAACCGAATAACAAAGCAGTCGGTGTTGATGATATCTCCGGAGAGTTACTGAAGTATGGAGGGGACAAGTTGAAATTTACCTTATGGAAGCTGTTTTTGCGAATGTGGAACGAGGAACGTGTGCCTAACAACTTTGTCAAGTCCCGAATATGCTCATTGTATAAAAACAAGGGAGATCGTTCCGACTGCAACTCCTACCGTGGTATTTCACTTCTCTGTATCCCTGGAAAAGTTTTTGCTAAGATTCTCCTAAACAGACTAATACCTGTCTCCGAATCACTCCTGCCAGAGAGCCAGTTTGGCTTCAGGCCCCAGAGAGGGACCTGCGACGCAATCTTCGGTCTACGGCAACTACAGGAAAAATGCAAAGAGCAAGGACGTCCGCTGCACCTGTGCTTCGTAGACCTAGAGAAGGCATTCGACTGTGTTCCTCGAGAGGCCTTGTGGTTGATCCTGGAAAAGTATGGTTGCCCGGAAAAGTTCATCAGGCTTATTCGACTTCTTCATGACGATATGACATGCTGTGTCACGGCGAATGGCGAGCAAACAGAGTTTTTCTCCGTCACCTGTGGAGTCAAACAAGGATGTGTCTTGGCACCCACTCTGTTCGCCCTCTACTTCGCCGTGGTAGTTCGGGAGGCTTTGCAGAGTATAACGGAGGGTATCCATATTCGCTTCCGTACAGATGGAAAGCTGTTCAACCTAGCTAGACTGAAAGCTAACACTAAGGTATCACATGATATCATTGCGGAGATAATGTATGCGGATGATCTTTGCTTCATAAGTGACTGCCCGGAGGGTCTTCAGCAAATGATGAGCAGGCTGGATGAGGCATGTTGTAGATACGGGCTAAAAATTAGTGTCAAGAAGACCGAGGTCATGTCCTTGGATACACTGCGTGCAGCCGGTACTACACTGAACATTTGCCTAGGTGACGCTACTCTGAAGCAGGTGGATAAGTTCAAATACCTGGGAAGTACCATAACCGCTAAGGGAGACCTAGACGCCGAGATTAACAGTAGAATCGGCGCTGCTTCCGCAGCTTTCGGGAAGCTTCAGATGAAACTCTTTCGGTCGCATGACATCCGGAGATCGACAAAGATTGCTGTATATATGGCCATTGTTCTGCCCAACCTCCTCTATTCGGCCGAGACGTGGTGCTTATACCGCAAGCACATCCAGACGTTAGATAGGTTCCATCTCAAATGTCTCCGAACCATCATGAATATCAAATGGACCGATTATGTTCGGAATACAGAGGTGTTACGCCGCGCAAAGGTTGGTGGCATCGAGGCTTATTTAATGACACGACAACTGCGTTGGTGCGGGCATGTCTTGCGCATGGCCGATGATAGGATAGCTAAGCGAGTATTTTACTCGGAGCTGCAAGAGGGCAAGCGCAGACAGGGTGGCCAGTTCCTTCGCTACAAAGACGTGCTCAAGAGGCACTTGAAAAGGGCTAATATAACTCCAGACAACTGGGAGGAGCGCGCAGTTGAAAGACCGGAGTGGAGGCACCTAGTAAAAACAAGTGTCAATAACTTTGAGGAAAAACGCTTAATGGATCTCGATACCAAGCGGGATCAACTCAAAGCCCGACCACCTGCGGCAATCAACTACAACTATATTGATGGGATCCTGACATGTGACAAATGCGGACGTACTTTCACTGCAAAAGTTGGCTATGTGAGTCACGTTCGAGCACATCTGAGGAGTCCAAGATACCAGCAGCAGTCGCCGTAGCCGTATCGGCTAGGATGAGATGATGACAAAATTATAGGATAAGGATAAGCATATATATTACACCAGAGAGGAGTGAAGAGACAATAATAATAATAACAGAAAAGGAACATCTAAGACAAATACAAAAGCCAAGTTACCCTACGACAGTGAGTGTACGTAATTAGTTTACCCTAAAACACCCAGATGCAATCGCTTAGTTTTTGTATTTGCAACCTTTAGTTACCCCATAAAGTTCAAAGTATATTATTGAATAAATACAAAATTTATTACGAAATGTCTTACGAGTAAAAGTAACTTACGGTATAATTTTTGGAATGCACGATAGACTTGAGGTGCGCGGACGCACAATGCAGGTCTCCGATGAACTGGTCGCACAGTTTGCAGTACCACGCCGTCGACGGCACGAAGAATTGTAGACCTAAACACATACACCACAAGGTTTATAATGGCATCGCAATCACGTCTCAAATAAGGTTATTTTAAGAGGATGATAAGAGCTAAATTCCCTCCCTATCTTTTTCAGCGCGAGTGAAAGAGAAACACTGCGTTACGATTAGTATGGGAGCTCATTGCAAATTTTGCAAAATGATGAATTAAAAAAAACTATGCATTAATTGAGAAATTTAAGGCAACGAAGTTTTTAGTATTAGTGTGGTGGAATGTTGTCCTTAATTACAGACATATAAGCCAAGAAACTAAAGACGTGCAATTGTTTTAAGCTAATTTTAGATGTAACTTTGGAATTATTTTCTATCGAGCCGATTTCGTCCAATCGTGTATTGGAATTAACCAAGTTCTTTTAAATATAATGAATATTAACATGTATTTTTTTTACTTTTCCAAAACAAGTAGTTATAGCTATATGACTGTTTAAGTAAAGTCAATTTGAAGGTCATCGGGTCTTCTCAGCCTCTTAAGAGGCCGTTCGAACTTGACGCCTCGCAGTCGCTATCAAATATATTGGGAGCGACCAAGTAATTCGAAAATAACTGAATATGCACTTTATCGCCTTGACAACAGAGGCGTTGTTCCGATATTTGTGATCGCTCCGATAACTGATGGCGACTGTACAAAATAGGAGTCGGACAAGTGTGGATAGCTTCATATAAAATGTTCTGCCATTGGAATATCCGATTAAAATTCGGATTCGACATCCGACAAGTGGGAACGTGGGGCAATTTGAGCCACGCGGGTTAAAAAAAAGATATTTAGACAAATTACAATGCACTTATGAACGTCAGAGAGTAAAAAGGAACTACCACCGGGATGTCCGGGATAAGTAAAAATAAGTTTTTAAAGGAAACTACACTAGAAATAGTTTAAGGAATAAGTGCATGGGACCGGTTATCTAATTGCTCTTAATGCGTCGATATATAGCTTTTTCTATCGGCGAAAGCCGATTTCGCGTCGGTAGGTGGGGGGGACCCTAACTCAACACTCTTGAAATAAGGAATTCATTATCTTAGGTTATCCCATTTGACCATATGTACCTCTGATAGGGGTCCGCTTGGTCGGCGCCGAGGGGAAGCTGGGGAAGCCCTCGTTGGCCGTCGTCACGCTGTGCCATGGCGCCTCCATGTGCGCTGCCGCCATTCTGAGGGCAATCATTAACATTATATTTACAGAAACAGGGACTACAAAAAATGCTGGCGATCCTTTTAAGGGCATAATTGGTATCGTATTCTAATTATGAAACACTAAGAAAACGTTTTTTCGCGCGAACAAAAATATGAATTTGTATGGACTACGGAGTGTTAGCCGGCTGGGTTGGCTGCGACCACGTGTCCCATACAAATTTTATTTTTCACGTCCAAAAAAATTTTCTGTTACTTTTTCTTAGTCGGAATACGATACGATGGCGGTCAAGGGGTTAAGCAAAGAGGAACTTCCAATTTCAAGAATAAGCATTGGGAAATTTTCCTTTGGGGAAGATTGAAAATGTATGTACAGTCGCCATCAAATATACAGGGTGTAACAAAAATACAGGTGATCCGTTTAAAGGAATAATTGGTATCGTATTACGATTAAGAAAAAGTAGAAGAAAAAATTTTTGGACGCGAAAAAAAAATTTTTTTTCTATGGGACAGTTGGTCCCAGCCGGCCGACCCTCCATACTACACAAAAGCGAAAAATTTTTTTTCTTACTTTTTCTTAATTAGAATACGATACCAATTATGCCCTTAAAAGGATCACCAGTATTTTTGGTACACCTTGTATAGGAGCGGCCAAGGTGGTCAGAAATATCTGAACAACGCTTCAATTGTCAAAGCGATGAAGTGAATCTTCAGATATTTTTGAGTATCTTGGCCGCTCCGATATATTTGATGGCGATTGTACAGACAGACTACGTAAATAGACAACTTACTTCTGATGTGCCGGAGAGTGTAGATGGTTCAAATAATCCTTAGCGGTAGGCGGGAACTCGTTGCACACGCGGCACCAGTGCATCTCCGGATCGTAGTACACATAGTTGAACTTCTTGTTGGTTGGCGACCTGTGGGTAGATGAGGGGTTAATAAAAGGTTTCTATAAGTGTATATATAATATTTACGTCACTCTAGGCGGTAAGTGAGATTTGCCGCCCACGGGCGCAGCAGCAAATCTCACTTCACATCCAGGAGACGTAAAATTGTGTACGCACCATGGGCGGTAATAAAGAAGGCCTCAGATCGCTTGTTTATGGCCATTACCATCGGTTCGGGCCACAAATACCCGCGATCCGAACAGTTCTTTATTTTAGCGCCCTAGGTACGTAATGTACTAATATGTAACAGGGTTAACTGGGTTAAGATAATGCAAAAAATTGTGTACTGTGAAATTAGCAGTTAGCTTTCAACTAGGATTTATATAGGAAATAGCAGTTATTCACAGCACGAGCTTTTGGCTACATCTTATCATACTTAAAACTGTAGAGTAGTTAACATTAGGTTATTAAAAAATGTAATCTCATAAATTTATATAAGTTTAACTAGCAAACAAAGCGTCTCTTTTGAGTCTTATTGCATCCGAGAGTAGTCGCCATCAAATATATCGGAGCGGCCAAACTACGCAAATATATCTGAACATGCACTTTATCGTCTTCAGATATTTGTGACCACATTGGCCGCTCATATTAATATATCTGATGGTGACAGCACAAAAGACTAAGGGTCACTACACACCTAGCGGAATTCCTCGCGGAATTAGCGGAAGTAGCGGAAATTTGTCTATGGTAGCGCAAATTTGTCTATGGTAGCAGATTTTTTGTATGGAAACCATAGACAAATTTCCGCTACTTCCGCTAATTCCGCGAGGAATTCCGCTAGGTGTGTTGTCACCCTTAACGTGTCACCGCCTGTAAAGTCACGACTCGCCTGCAGATACTCTTTACGCATCAATTATTGAGTTTTTTTTCAAAAGAACAGTGACGTGACAGAAAACATTTTTTTTTGCTTCGAATCATCAATTTTCAGACATATTCATTTGTAAACCATTACGAGTTGAACCGGTACGCGGTACGCCTATAAAACCCTTCTTAGTGAAAGTCCTAAAAAGTCAATTCAACCAATTTTTTTTTGTAGTAGTGCTGGAGCCGCGTATACAAGAAATTTATCAAAAAAATTACCGTTTTTCTTCCATATAGCGTTGTAGAGCCCGTTTCGGAGATCACGAAAACATAAGTCTTAAAGGTCTTAAATGGCCACAAGTAGGTATGGCGTCAAGTTGAAAATACAATTTTTAGGCCTAAATTTATCAACGAACCGGACGCTCCAAATTTTGACACATGATTTAGCCCGCATCAAGTAGCCTACATACCAATTTTAAGACCATTCTGGTGGGCGCATAAGATTTTAAGACGGCCTAAATTTATCAACGAGCCGGACGCTTCAAAATTTGACAGTAGTTAAAGGACCCAGTCAACAAACCAAATCCCAATTTTAAGACCATTCTGGTGGGCGCATAAGATTTTAAGACCATTTTAAGAAATAGTCGATTTCATAGAAAATATATCAAATTATTGTAAATTCGCTTTAAAAATCAATTAACTGTCACAAACACAACTGCATATTCATATTTAAGTGTCTCATAACTAAAAATGCCGTAAAAGTATACCGCAATAACTCAAAAACTGGAGAAATTCGTCTTAGCAGTACTTTACTTACGGAGGTCTTTAATCACGAAAAATATTGTTCATTTTAAACTTAATGGCACAAAATATGATTTAAAAAGCCAGACGTAATGCATATATCAAATTATTGTAAATTCGCTTTAAAAATCAATTAACTGTCACAAACACAACTGCATATTCATATTTAAGTGTCTCGTAACTAAAAATGCCGTAAAAGTATACCGCAATAACTCAAAAACTGGAGAAATTCGTCTTAGCAGTACTTTACTTACGGAGGTCTTTAATCACGAAAAATATTGTTCATTTTAAACTTAATGGCACAAAATATGATTTAAAAAGCCAGACGTAATGCCTATAGGCATTTTCTACCAGTGGCTCATAACTTTAAACTGATAAGCGTCAAGTAAGATGCATTGACAATATATTACTGACAGTAAAAAATACATAAATTTATTTTAAATTCTACCGTTCCAAATATTGATTAACGGTTTAGACCATTTCAAATAACCTACCCATTTTAAGACCAATCCGGTAGGCGCATAAGATTTTAAGACCAGTTGAAATTGCAATTTTTCGGCCTAAATTTATCAACGAGCCGGACGCTCCTAATTTTTACAGTTGTTAAAGAAGCCATTCAACAAACTGAATCCCAATTTTAAGACTATTCTGGTGGGCGCTTAAGATTTTAAGACCATTTTAAGAAATAGACGATTTCATAGAAAGAGTAGGAAATATTGTAAATTTGCTTTAAACATTATTATGGTTATGAGTGACTGTTAGAAAACGCCTATAAGCATTACGTCCGATTTTCTGTAACGAGATTTGTACCATGAAGTTAAAAATGAATTTTGTGATTCAAAACACCCTGACTTAAGTACAAAATACCCTGACTTAAGTACTGCTATGACGAATTTTCCAATTTTTAGACTTATGTAGTATACTTTTACGGCATATCTAACTATGAGACCCTTGGATATGAATATGCCGTTATGTTAAGCCATTTAAATGAATTTTTGAACCAAATTTAATTTTTCGTATGGAATCGATCACTTCTTAAAATGGTCTTAAAATCTAGTGCGCCTAGTAATAATGTTATGAGCCATTAAGTTTAAAATTAATAATAATTTTAGTGATTACGTAGCGACGAACGTCTCCGTTTTCACTGGTACGACGATTTGGCAGATTGATGTGTGTGTATTGGTTGGTTGGTTGGTCAGTGTCGGTCTGGAGGTCGCATTTTTTATCCGTTTTCGATGAAACTTGGCATGTACGTTCCTTGATTTATTTGCCAAAAATTGTCGAGCCATTTTTTTGATTGGGAGGAAAATGAGGGGGAAAAGGGGGGAAGTTTGCTGTCGCGTTATTTATGTTCTCCGAAGTCTGCGGTTCACAGAACCACTAGTCAATAGAGAACATGTACTTTATCGCCTTGATTACTATCAAGGCGATTCTGGTATTTTTGAGGACCAGCCGCGCAATATTTGACGGCGACTGTACAGTCAGCAGCAAAAGTTGCTAAGCGGGTAGGGTGTTCAAAATTAGCTTGAGACGACTTTATTGTTAAGAAAACAACAGCGCGTGAAGGTCATTTTGAACACCTCACTCCCTTAGCTACTTTTGCTGATGGCTGTACAACAGGTTTCACTTCATCATCATCTCAGCCATAAAACGTCCACTGCTGAACATAGGCCTCCCCTTTGAACCTACATTAAAGGGGGGGTTTGCCATACGCGCCACGCTTGGCAGGCGGATTGGCGCGCGCAGTTTTTTTGCTTATTGTTTATAGGCTTTCGGAAGATACTGCTGCCCATCTCCCGGTATATTCCCTTAGCAGACTCCTACTGCAACCACGGGACGATATGGCGGGGAACAATTCTAATAAGGCCGGGCACCCCAAGGCTAACGGGTTTTACTTAGATTTCATTTAATTGCCAATATCGTAAGAACGTAGGTACGTATTCGTTAAAATCCACAGGTGTAGATTATTCGAATCCACGGGTGAAGACGAATTTCTCCAGTTTTCGACTTATTGCGGTATACTTTTACGGCATTTTAGTTACGAGACACTTAAATATTAATATGCAGTTGTCTTTGTGCCAGTTAAATAATGTTTAAAGCGAATTTACAATATTTCCTACTTTTTCTATGAAATCGTCTATTTCTTAATATGGTCTTAAAATCTTATGCGCCCACCAGAATAGTCTTAAAATTGGGATTCGGTTTGTTGAATGGGTCCTTTAACAACTGTAAAAATTAGGAGCGTCCGGCTCGTTGATAAATTTAGGCCGAAAAATTGCAATTTCGACTGGTCTTAAAATCTTATGCGCCTACCGGATTTGTCTTAAAATGGGTATGTAGGTTATTTGAAATGGTCTAAACCGTTAATCAACATTTGGAACGGTAGAATTTAAAATAAATTTATGTATTTTTTTCTGTCAGTAATATATTGTCAATGCATCTAACTTGACGCTTATCAGTTTAAAGTTATAAGCGACTGGTAGAAAATGCCTATAGGCATTACGTCTGGCTTTTTAAATCATATTTTGTGCCATTAAGTTTAAAATGAACAATATTTTTCATGATTTAAGACCTCCGTGACTAAAGTACTGCTAAGACGAATTTCTCCAGTTTTTGAGTTATTGCGGTATACTTTTACGGCATTTTTAGTTACGAGACACTTAAATATGAATATGCAGTTGTGTTTGTGACAGTTAATTGATTTTTAAAGCGAATTCACAATAATTTGATATATTTTCTATGAAATCGACTATTTCTTAAAATGGTCTTAAAATCTTATGCGCCCACCAGAATGGTCTTAAAATTGGGATTTGGTTTGTTGACTGGGTCCTTTAACTACTGTCAAAATTTGAAGCGTCCGGCTCGTTGATAAATTTAGGCCAAAAAATTGTAACTTCAACTGGTCTTAAAATCTTATGCGCCCACCAGAATGGTCTTAAAATTGGTATGTAGGCTACTTGATGCGGGCTAAATCATGTGTCAAAATTTGGAGCGTCCGGCTCGTTGATAAATTTAGGCCAAAAAATTGTATTTTCAACTTGACGCCATACCTACTTGTGACCATTTAAGACCTTTAAGACTTATGTTTTCGTGATCTCCGAGACGGGCTCTACAACGCTATATGAAAGAAAAACGGTAATTTTTTTGATAAATTTCTTGTATGCGGGGCTCCAGCACTATAGTGTTTTTTTTATGAGATCAATGTGCGAGCTTCCGTTTAAGAATTCTTAACATATTTTGTTATATATTTTTTCCGTTTTTTACTGTTTTTAAATGTTATTTAAAACTTTATTTGGTAAAGATAAAATGTTATTAAAATTGTATTATTTAGTCTTGAATGAAAATACAAGACCAAACGGGGATCTGGCATAGACCATAAGGTAACTTGTATCGTATTAGGCTCACCACACACCTGAGCGGAATGGAGGCCGTAATGAATGGGGCCATAGACAAATTTAAGCTACCATCGACAAATTTGCCTACTAATTTGGTTAATTCCGCTCAGGTGTGTTTTGAGCCTACAGTAACCTAGCTATAACTTTTTTATGTCTAAGACGCTCCACTCACTTGATCTGAATTCTGTTCTGTCATGTCAAATTTCTAAAAACCATTGAACAATTAATAAATATCTGCAACACCGGCTTCATGAGGTGGCTACAAATGCAAACAGGCTTCGTCTCGTACAAACCAATGATGAGCTGGATTATTCAATGGAGGCCATAGACAAATGTAATACATTTGTAGGAACTTATAAAACATTTCAAAAAATCACGGAAGCAAAACACAAGGTACAAAAAAACATATAACAGTATTTTCAACTATTTATTATTGTCCATTGAGTCACGAAAAAATCACATTAGTTACAATAAAAATACAGGACTTAGTTTAAGGTGGTGTTACGTAAACACCTATGAAAATTTATAATATGCATACAGAAAAGATACATGATTGTTGTGTATTACAATTATATTTAATAAACAGCACACAGCAATGTAATAAAAGCTACAATGTTTCTTATAAATAATCAATCAAATCATACCAAAATCCTCATATTATGATTCTGCATTCCTTGTGTACCTCTTCAAGAATATTCTTCAAATAGCGGCACTATGAAAGCAAACTCGAAGTATCGCGAAAGCCTCTCTCATTCCTGCTTTGGGGTATATTTCATCTATTTTACAAATACTTAAGTCTTGTTCAACTAAAATTTAAAGGCATTATATATTCAAGCATGTTCAGAAATACGTCACACCATTTAAAACGATCGGTGTTAATATATTTCTAAGCAAGCTTATCGTGCATTAGAATTAATAAATATGATAATTTCAGCTCAACAAGACGATTACATGTAACAAATAGCACACCTGGATTTCCTCTTAGACTTGAGGTCAGGGCTGGAGTCCCCGGAGCCCGGGGCCGCCTCCGCTTCCTCCCCGATGATGCCATTCAACATATCCACCACGTTGTTGATCGTCTTCAACTTGTTCTGAATCTCCAACTAGACAAAGGCAAGCATAAATGCAACGGAGTCCCAGTTGTGTGGCATAAGGCAAGCAAAGCTACACAACTAAGAATCACGAGTAATAATAATATTATTCACTTATATATTCTGTTCAAACCTGCAGTTTGGTATTCTCCTTTAAAAACCGTTTAGTGTCCGGGGAGGGCGAGCGCTTCGGGTCGCCACGGAGCTCGTTGCGTTGGTCTTTGAGCGTTTCAAGTTCCTTTTTCAATATTCCCGCCTTTTTCATATAATCCTCGCGCTGCTTGGATAGTGCTGCCTTCTGGTGGCGCATTTCTGACTCAATCGCCGCTGCGTGAAAAAGGATATTGTAAGCTGATTGGTTAGTTGGAAAAAGTGTGACCTCACATAACTTATAGTGGCTCTATTGGGTACTTGCGAGGACGTTTTTTTAATAAAGCGAACATAGGAAGAATTATCGATAACGTGTTATGTGAGGTCACACCAAAAATAGCAAAATTATTGATAAAAATATATATTTACAATTCATAAAGTTGGAAAGAAGAAGCATCCTTTCTGGGTGATATTTTCAAGTGAATATCATACCATTGAAACCAGAGGCACCAAGAACACTATATTTTAAGCAATTATATCAGAGTCTGCGCTGTATACAAAATATCACGACAAAATCAAGATGTTCAATCAGGGATTGCTAGCAATCCTAAACATAATATATGTTCCTGAAAACATTTATTAACATACACAAGACATTTCTCATCAAAGTAACATATAAATGATGATATTAGTCACACTAAAATAAAATAGCAAATACATCATAATATTATATTGATATCCTGTGTTCACCATCTTCTTTCTTCAGTGGAAAAAAATATGTATTTCTTTTCATGCTCATTGATCAGTGTCGGTTCATTGACACATCTAAACAATTTCTGATGCAGATCCTGTTTTTTTTTTCATGTAATACAATGTTAGTTAGAAAATACTGACCATGCCATGTTCAATTACACATGCTACACAATGAATTATGAACATACCCCGGATCTTTGGGAGCAGACATGATTTCATGTGTTTTAACTTTGTTTATTGTACAATATTACCGAACTATCAATAAGAAATAGGTAGTAAGATCTTAACAGGCTTAGAAATGTTCAAATAGTTTATTTTTTACAGTTTTTGGCCAGTGATTTTTCTGCACCAAAAAATCTGGGGTATGATTATGAAGATTCAATTAACCAAAAATACAATCATGCAAACCAATGGATCATATGAAGGTTTTTTTTTGCCAAATTGAAATAATACTATTAGTTGCTCTGACACCGTAAGAGGTCTGTTAGCTTAATTTAATAAAATATCTTGTATTGTCTATGGTTGCCGCGATAGTTATTCATGAAATAAAACAATCGCGATATAATCCGTTCAAAGTTGTTTTATTTCAAAAATATCTTGTATTTAATGTTCGTGTACTCCATTCACATATCTAACCTATAAATAATTCCATAACTGGACGACCAGGCACCTGTAGTGTATGTACGGGGGAAAACATTTAAGACATAATTAACAACAACTGTAACATACCTAAGTTACTTTTAAGTAAGTTAATTTTGAAATGGGTTATGTTAAATTTCTTAAACTGAAAGAATTTTAACTTTAACTCTAGGGACTGTTTCCAAAATTTTAAAAATAAAATAGGTAATGTTTTTCCTGATATTCTATCAAAAGTATAGGCTGCAAGAATTACCTGAATTAAACATAAAATGTACCAGTTTCAATTAAAAGGTACCTCATATAGTTGGTTATTGTCAACAACCATCAATGAGGTCTTCGTCAACCATCTATCTTTACGCAGAATGTCAGACCTTAATATTCCTTGACTCTAAATCATAATGAAATACTAAAACTCTTACCATAATTAATATGAAACAACACTTCGATGCCATGCATTTATTTCTGCACCTAAACTTCACTGGATAAATGGAATTAATTAATAGGTTGAGGATTGAATCCTGCTAAAAACTGTCTCACATTTTCATTTAATGGTTTCTTGGTCAAAGAAAACTTATCACACAAACACAGTCTTGCCCTGCAGGTTTGAAAGTCAGATGACTGTTGACCTTGAGTTTTTTCCATCCTTAGTACAACTAGTAGAAGAATAGTTGCTGTTGCCACACTGCTGCCCAAAAGAAGCCGATGCACCATTTATGCAGCAATAAGTATGGCAACGCGAGAGACATGTCACTTAGCACCGAAATGGGCAATTTATTAAGTCTAAAAAAATGGTTAGTTTGAGCAAAAGTAAAAGCATAGGTACCTTCTTTCTTAATTTGGTCTTCAACATTAAACTGTGGAGGCGCCGTTGGTGGTGGTGGCAGTGACAGCTGGTTCCAGTTGTTGATGTCCGGAGGATGCGGAGTTGGGGGCACTGCGGCCACGGGTGGAAAGTCATCGTACATTCCAGAGTAGGATGGTGGAGGGAAGTTGCTGTAGGAGGGATTGGACTGTCGACAAAATATAAAATAATATTTATCATATTGCTATTTGTAAATAGCAAGGCAATTCTTCCAGGTCAGGAATTATTATTTCAGTTTTGCCATATCAGGGCTGATAAATATCATTAAGAAACAAAAATAGGTTTGTAAAGAGGGCAAATGCACAAAATGTAGTGCACAGATTAATATAATCTGTGAGTGTTTAGCATCAACATGAAAATATTGTAATACTTTCTATACCATTACCTATGTCTCGAACTTAACTTTTTAATATAGAGTTTAAAAAACATCTTTGAGTGAATTAAAAACAGTGGGGCATATTCAGTAAAAAATTACTCGTATACCTCTTGTGGCTGAAATGAGGGTGGCGGTGGCGCAAAGCCAGCGTCTGTAAACTGGTTTGATTCCCACAACTCGCTAGGCTCAGGCAGTTTGGCAATTTCACTCAAAATATTCTCATCTAGGTCCTTGTCAAGTTTGATTCTTGGGGAGCGGCTGCGACGCTTGTCATCCCTGAGGGGGCTGCGGCTTCGCTTCGGTATTGGATGCCGGTATTCACGATCACGGTTTCGATCGCGCGGATCACGATCTCGATCCCTATCCCATTCCCGGTTGTAATAACCTTTTCTAGGGTCGCGGGGATCACGAGACATGTTTCACTTATAAGTATAACGAACACTAAGTAAATAAAATACAATTGCACTAAGAGCTCTCACTACACTACTTAAGAATATTAGATTAGGACTTAAAATAATAGTCAGTATAAGTATTGTCCTTTTACGCAAATCACGTTGCTTTTTCGTGTCGTGTTATTTTTAACAAGAGAAATTAGAGTCCCAAACTAAACGGACGCCATTTGTAATTTTTTGTAAAAGCGGTATTACCATAGATATACCACCCATAGATCTGACACGGAACTAATAATACCAAGATAGAACGGGATGGTCTTATTACACTTTCGATAGATACGGCAGAGAGGTGCTATTTTCGTTGGTCCTTGTCATAGTTTCTATTACCCTCCACGCGTTACTTCTAGCAGTGGAGGGTAACAAACAGATATAATGCGCGATTTCTTTAAGAATTTCTATGATTGCTACGAGAAAAGCTGTTAGTTTTCCTAGAAAGTTGTGTCGGCTAAGGAAAACATTGGTAAATTGTTCTGTTTTATGCTGTAGAAGTGATTATGGGCATCTATATATCTATCCCATACGGGGGTACACGTGTGCGGGCTCTAGTTAATACTTGCTTTGAGGGTATTACACATTGCAACCTGCAAGGCCCAATCTGTTGTGTACCCTGCCTCTCCCTTCCCTCCTTCAGCTCCCTACAGGCCCTACCTTTAATTACACCTTCCAACCTGACAGATTGGGCCCTGCCGGTTGCAATGTCTAATACCGCTTTAATTTAATTTCAATTGTTATGGCCTCTACAATCGGCGCAATTTTGACACAAAACTCGCGCGCGATTTCTAGACAATGCCGTCTAGGTAAAACGGCTATTACACATTGCAACCTGCAGGGCCCAATCTGTTGTGTACCCTGCCTCTCCCTGCCCTCCTTCAGCTCCCTACAGGCCCTACCTTTAATTACACCTTCTAACATGACAGATTGGGCCCTGCAGGTTGCAATGTCTAATACCGCTTTAAGGGTCACCACACACCTAGCGGTTTTCCTCGCGGAATTAGCGGAAGTAGCGGAAATTTGTCTATGGTAGCGGAAATTTGTCTATGGTAGCAGATTTTTTGTATGGAAGCCATAGACAAATTTCCGCTACCATAGACAAATTAAGCATTCTGTCTATGAATTTCCGCTACTTCCGCTAATTCCGCGAGGAAAACCGCTAGGTGTGTGGTGACCCTAATTTTTCTTTGTCTGTGGTATTCTCCCTCATCAGTCCGAATTGGTCTACGCATCTTTGGAAAAAATGTTGGAGAATTATAAAAGATCCCATAGTTTATTTATACCAGATATTTCTATTTGAAAATACCATATAAATATATTATAATAAAAATAATGTTAATATAGGAAATGTAATTATATTATAGAATGATGTTTTATTAAAATTTCTTTTCATATTTTAATCAAGTTTGTCGAATGTACACATTGGACTCTAAAAAAAAGTTGTTTGTGTATTGGCGGGAAACACAATTTTTTCTCAAAAAGTGGTGGGAAGATTACCAATAAAAGTCGAAAAACGTACCTTTTACCATTTCTCTCTTTACTTGATCAAGTTTAAGAACTGTGATAGTATATAGGAGAAATTATTCACATACCAAAAACCCAGAAACTATTTAATCAAAGGTAATTATAACTTTTAATTTGTTATAAGCATTTAAACAGTAATCGACCGAATTGCATTTTCTTAATCTTAACAATCTGTTCGTACTCGAGACGAGGATTACTGAATCATGAACTTCATTTCTTCTTACATGTCGAAATCATGCTTGTATCATTATCAACTTACATGTCGTAATGTAATTTTCTGGAAATTGTGTTTTTGAGATTGTATGGCTTGAATATCTGAGCAAGTGCTTGCCTTGTACTAATTTCAACATTCTCCATATTGTTCTAGAAGATGAGCGGCTTTAACTTAAGAAAACGCCCTCGAGTGTGTTACTATGAGCCGGAAGAGCCGCCTTTCGATGAATTCATCTGTAAGTAATTACGCGAGTTATGTTGTGTGAAGACTGAACTTAAAAATGTAGACTAGGTTAATATGGCCTTGAAACTTTTTGTTAAAGAAATGCCTTCTAATTGCTACATCCATTTACTTATCTAAGAAAAGTAGTTATAAGGGCTAATAAAATGGGTATAACACTAAAAAGGACTTAACATTAGTTACCCATGCTATGAGGTTCACTTTTCATTCAACTTGTATGTAATTCCATCATGTAATATGTAAATGTTAGCCAGTTCATCTTGTTGCAGATTGCTCAGATTGCCGGGATTATGTGTACGAGTACTGCTCTATACATGGCCCGTTACTGGTTATACCGGATGACAGGGTAAGTTCTCTGTAAATACATTGGAACATATTAACAGGATCCGTTTGCTTGTTTTCTTAAAAAAATTTAAAAATCTCGATGAAGCATGCATAATTTAATTATCAGGACTTGCTTGAATGAATTTTCTACCCCAAACTAAACTATAAATAATAAATATTGGTGATATGTGACAATATATGCAAGCCTGCATTTCTAGATATAGTAGGCATTCTAATTTACTTTATGTGTCTAGAATGAATTTATGAATAATAGTGCAATGAATTTATGAATAATTTGTGTATGCATGAAGAATCAGAAAAATTGTGTTGATTACTAATGATTGCTTTTATACTTTTGGCTAAATAACTGCACTTGTGATAATTACCGGATTGCATTTTGTATATATCAATGCCAAATACCAATTTTACCTTGATCTCCAATTACATAGACATATTTTATATGGACTTAAAAGTTACATTTTTTACTGGTATTGTCCATAAAATTGTCATTTTGTATTATTGTTTTTTATTATGTGTCCTGTGTACATGGAATAAGTTATCGTCTGAGTCAGGTAGGTAATTCCAAATATGGTATTTGAGTGAATTAATTTACAGCATCTAAATCTAATATGAAATAGTAAAAAATATATATGTACTCAATTCTGAAACTAGGTATCTGTTATATGTTATTATAATGATTTCATTTACCTAATTTATAATGGTGATAACAATAAAATAATTGAAAAGGTATTAAGTGCCTTCTTGAATCCCCTTAACTATAAATTGGGATTATACAAGGAGTTTTTACTGAGACACTGAATTGAGAATTCTGAAAAACTGGCCTAGAAGGTACCTACAGTCAACGTCAAAAATATGTTTACAATTTTGAATCTTATTACAATGGAGTAAGGTGCAATTGCGTGCAGGCGTTGACTGTACAGTTTAAAAAAATCTTTGAAACCTGTACAGTCAACGCCAAAAATATGTCTACACCATTGCACCTTACTCAATTGTAATAAGGTTCAAAATTGTATACATACTTTTGGCGTTGACAACACCTGCCTATCTCAGTTATTGTAAATAGTAAATACTATTTTAATTTGATGAAAAGGTTGGCCAAGTTTGAGTATCTATTTCTCCCATTGGTTAATTGATGTGATTTTCTTCTTACTGGACCATTTGCATTATGCTGTATGTGGATATAATATGTGAACCGTGATGCACGTTAAAGCATAATAAATATTAAATGATAGTGTGTACCTATTCTGATGTTATATATGTGAAATGAGTAAATAGTGTAAATACCTCCATTGAAATAAGGAAACTTAGGATAGGTATCAAGAGTCTATATCGCACTTTGACATGGACAGTGTTTCTCAAACTTTAGGATTTCCCGACATCTATCGACGCGGAATCGGCAAAAGCCAAATAGAAAAAACCTTTATGTCCACGGAATAAGAGCTATCAAGGCGTGGTTCGATCCGACGCCTTTAAGATTTCGAAGGAGGAGGTTATCAATTCGTCGGGGCGTCTTTGTTTTAATCTGCATTTTTTTATGTATGTCCAGCGATTATTCGAAGACGGCTGGACCGATTTGGAAAATTATTTTTTCTTTGAAAGAGTAGGTATACTACACAGTTGGTCCCATTTCCTAAGTCAGTGGTTCCATTGTCACCAGGTCCAGATCTGATGATGGGATCCTGCAGAAATCGAGGGAACTCTTCAACTCTTATAGGCACACCTATAGTGATTTCGGTATTTGTACAGCAACTCGGGCACTTCCTCTTGGAAAAACGGAGCCTAAGTGAAGTCGGTTATTTTATTGTTTAAAATTATTTATATCGGATATTGCCGATTACGCGTCAACAGGTGTGGAGAAACCCTTATATTCGAGTCAAGCCACTATCCGCTATTTGTAACTTTCCTAATAGAAAGATATTGACCCATGCTATATATTGTTTGCGATAGATGAATATTGTTTAATATTTCTTAGGGGCTTATTTACTAATCACGCCATATGTAAAATCGCGGATATACGACGAAGGGGGTATAATCATAATCAAAATATTACGTAATAGCACCATGCCCAACATATTTCGTGATTGTCGGATAAGCCCTAGTGGCGTGGTGTGCATGTGGCAGGTGCCCGCCGTGACGGGGCTCCCGGCTTTCGTTCCGCGCGCCGCGCTCTCCATCCCGCGACTCTTCTTGCATATTGCCTACTCCCGCATCCCAGGTGTCTCAGTAGTTAAGGATTATAATCACAGCGTAGATTTCTGTCCTCTTGCTTTTGGTAGTGTATTAGAGTCTGTTAGACTGAACTTATTGTTTGATGTAGCTATAGGTACAAGTAGATACTTAGTTTAGTAGTTATGTTACCTATAGGTACATACCAGTGGCTGTGGGTAAAAAAATATATTAGGTAATCCAGAGCTTTATTTGGCTTAAAATTTCTTCATGAGCTGTAGAAAAACTGGTCAAATGCCAGAAAATTAGGCAGGAATTCTCGTATTTTATGGACGCACCGCCCCTGGTACACTACCTTTGAAAAGTAACATTAACCATTGTGTTGTTACGCCTGTCTAAGTAATAGAGCTGCAAATAGAGGAAAGGCCAATTCGTAGGAGCTATCTTATTTTCGATGTTCGTAGGACCCAAAAGGTTTATACCAACAAGTGGTATCGTTGGAATCAGCATGAGCTACTGATTATGAAAATATCTCGTGTCACTTCATAAAGTGGTGGAATGAAGATAGATAGATCAAGATAGTTTAATAATCAGTAGCTTATGCTGATTCCAACGATACTACTTGTTGGTATAAACCTTTTCAGTCCTACGAAGAATTCTCCGCTTCAACTTGGCCACCCCACTATAGTTAGGGAGGCGAATAGGGGAATTTTTGCAATACTCGAGCGTGGCAGTTTAAGATATGAGAGATACCTTAGACCTAATAGAACAACCTTGTAAAGTATTTAGCTCTATATGTAGTGACGCGCGCCTAGGATAGACGATCAGATTAGTAAAAAAAAATGGATAGTCTGAAATACTCGAGCGCATCAGATTAAGATATTGGGGGTTGATTTTAGTGTTTAAAGACTAAATTTAACTAATCTGACGATAAGTCCTTGACGCCGCCGAGTTATAGGGTCGCGAACTTGTAAAAAAAAAACGTTAATCCGGCATTCTCGAGCGCGATATTTTATTTTTTTATTTTGAAGAATATAATCTAAAACTTACTAAAAATACAAAATCTGCCGGTTTCCGCATGACCGGAAGTGTGGAGGAGCCAATTCGTCTTCCTAAGAACGCGTTACGGCATATAAGTCGCGAACGATACATTTTACAAAAAAAAAAGTTTAAATAAACAAAAAAGGTAATTTTATTTTACACAAAAAAGGTCTCTTTACATTTTTGTCCAAAGTTAAAACTTTTTGACTTGAAGCATCATAAAAACTCAAACTCCCGGTCAGATTAAGAGAACCCACCAACATTTTTGTCAGATTAAAAAAATATGCTTTCAGGATACCGAGATAAACCTCCCCTATGAAAATCTGACGCGCTCGAGTATTTCAAAAGAACTTTTTTTTTTTGCATTTTCAAAAATTCATCGTAACTTATCGTCACGCCGAAATCGTCAGTTTTTTTAAAGGGAGCTTCCTTGGGGCCTACTTAACACCCCTTCCGAAAATCTGACGCGCTCGAGTAATTTTTTTTTTTTTTTGCATTTTTGACTACTTTATATGCCTACCCCCACCACGCAAACCGGCAGATTAGTATACCGTTGTTATCAGAGGCACTCGGGGCATACGTAGTATGAATATCTGACGCGCTCGAGAATGCCCAAGTAACTGTTTTTTTTAACATTTTTGAAAAACCGTACACGCCAAACCCACCGCTAAAATGGTTTTTGCCATAAGAGCTTTTCTTTTCGAAATTATTTTATCTTTCGATTTTGATAGGTCTCGACGGCGCCGTTGAATTACGCCATTTAGCTACCTCGCCTCCCTAACTATAAAAAGGGTCTTTCTCCATTTTGTTGAGAGGGATACTTTAGAGCCGATACCGACCGGTATGTAGTTGAAAAATTTCAGTTTAGTAAATAGGTTACGTAGGTATTTTTTATACGTAGGTATTTTTTAGTGGATATTTTTTGTTATATTATGTGTATTTGAATTGAAATAAATTGATGCTGTTGTCGTTATTATTATTTTCTGTACAATTGTACTTTTTGACGTTCATAGGTGCATTTATATTAATGCCTAAATTGAAGAATAAATAAAATAGAATAGAAATAGACGTAGTTACAATAAAACTCCCTTAAGACGATTTTGACCGGACCGAGCCAATAATGCGTTTTATACGGGGAAGCGTATTGCGGACCGCGCTGAAGGACCTCAAGTAAATAGCGTAGGTACTTATGATGAGAGAAATCGTAGTAAACGTGATCGTATTAAAGAAAAGATGGTTCACGCTGTTCCGTTACACATCCTACACGATACTTCCGACACTTCATTTTGTATGCAAAACGCCACGTGATCCTCGGGGGTCACGTGATCGTGATGTTCTGTATACAAAAGTGTCGGAAGTGTCGTGTAGGACGCGAAACAGAACAGCGTGAACCATCTTTTAAGCGTGTTCTACTGTATTTATTGCCGTCTTAGTTACTAAAATAATCGTAGAAATATAGAATGTTGATAAGTACAAATTTATGTAGGTACTTTACCTAATAGCCGCATGTATTGAATTTTAAGACACCCAAAAGAGAGATCCTTACCTAATACCTATTAGACTGTGAAAATTTGCAAACAAATTTAACTAATCGCCAAAAACATCTTCCCTCTCTTCTTCTCGTAAAAATAGTCTTTCTTCTCTCTTCTTAATAATTAAAGCTATATCCAGTCACTGCGCAACTTTTTTTACTGGCTATGCCACGTAAAAGCAAAGTAGTCAGTAATGTCTCTATATATGTATTCCTATTTTGAAAATTCGAGGACAATGGTGACGTATAAATTGTACGGCAGAGGCAGGACTGGGCGTGTACAGCACGCTGACGCTGCCCAGCGGCGTGCGCTTCGGGCCCTACCGCGGCCAGCGCCTCCAGAGCGCGCCGCTCTCCTGCTACGCCTGGCAGGTCAGTGTGAACTACAACCTTATACATGCAGGCTGGATTTTCTTTTTGGGTCAGTGAGTGGAGCTACCAGATCCCGTGCTGCTACGCGAAAATGGTCTTAGAAGACCTTCCCTCGATTTCAAATTAATGAAGATTCGCGTTTACAGATTTTGCAAAAAACATACAGGGTGCGAGAAAAAGGTAATTTTTGCCAAACTTTTTTTTTGATGCCACTTGATCCCATTCCTATCCAGGATCAAAAGCTTGTATGGGACCAAAAAAAATTTCCAGCAAGAAAAGCCACAAATCCAGGAAGCATTTTTCCATACATTTTGTATGAAAATGAAAACTTTTATTTTTCACATGCAATTTTTTGATGCCAGTCGATTCCAATTCTATTCAGTATCAATAGTTTCCATGGGGTCAACGTACGGCAATGTATCAAACAGCCATTAATCAGCCATCAAACAGACATTAATTTGAAATCGAGGGAAGGTCTTCTAAGACCATTTTCGCGTAGCAGCCGGGATCTGGTAGCTGCCCTCACTGACCCAAAAAGAAAATCCACTCTGTATACCTAATACCTATTTACTACATACTGTATTTGAAAGAATACTTGTCTGGATCAACAAAGTTAATCTGGGTAAAAGAAATGAGAACGAGACATCCTTTGTTACGTTTTTCGTTGTCTTGTCAGGGATTCTGGCTTACCCTAATGTTTATATATATTACCTATTGGTAGTACCTAATAAGCTCTTTATAGCGTAGATTACCAACACGTCACTTTATGCTAGAGTTACCATGATCGATCATGGGGTGAATAATGTTTGCTTGGAGTGTAGATCTACGACCGCAACAACAAGCCCAGCCACGTGGTGGACGCGTGCGACGCCAACTCCTCCAACTGGATGCGGTACGTCAACTGCGCGCGCCACCACCTGGAGCAGAACCTGGTCGCCTTCCAGTACCAGGGCGAGCTCTACTACAGGCTAGTATTATACATTTTTATTTGGTTGAAGTGGGAATAAACGGTCAGGCTAGCATACACACGTCACACGAATTTCACCTTTTTAATTGACCATATGGTAACCCAGAAACAAATTCCTACAAAAAGTCCTAGTGACGTCGCAAAATTTGTTCCCCCCACCCCTAGTCAAAACTTGCCACCTCTTTATTGATCATCTGCCGCTTCCTAAACACGTAGTACGTGGATGACCTCGAAACGGTATTACTAGTGCACATATTTTAACATAATGGTGTGATCTCCTCCAGGACGATCAAGGTGGTGCCTCGCTTCACGGAGCTGCTGGTGTTCTACGGCAGCGAGTTCGCCAACTGGCTCGGCGTCGACCTGCGCCAGTACTCCCGGCCCTGCCCCTGTCCCGACTGTGGGTATAGTTATATAATCTCCTCCAGGACGATCAAGGTGGTGCCTCGCTTCACGGAGCTGCTGGTGTTCTACGGCAGCGAGTTCGCCAACTGGCTCGGCGTCGACCTGCGCCAGTACTCCCGGCCCTGCCCCTGTCCCGACTGTGAGTCTAGTTATATAATCTCCTCCAGGACGATCAAGGTGGTGCCTCGCTTCACGGAGCTGCTGGTGTTCTACGGATCATGTTGTGAAATAAACCGCTGAATGTCGCGGCATAGGGCTTAAGTGTGCACGACATGTCTGAACGTCAATGTGTGCAGTGCATTAGTTCTTAGGGCTGATCATTCAATTATTTTTCAAATTTCCGCTATTGTGAATCATGTTTGACAATATATACCGACATTCTGCATTGTTTTATCGACGCGCTGCCAACCTCACTGATAACCTACTAATCTCTTACCAATCGGCCGCCGCAGGGTGAGGTAATTCCAATCGAAGCGGGGCGTAGCGTGGCCATACTTTTTATTCTGGGGTTGCGGGTAAACGCTAGTTAAATATCTATAATACGTTGATCTTTATTTCAGGTCAAGCTCGACTTCTCATCGAGAAACCACCTGCGAAGTCAAACAAACGTAAAACGCAAAATGAAGACAAGAATCAAACAGAGACAAAAGAAAATGTTGATCTGGAGCAAACTCAACTTGTCACCAGAAACGAACCAGCGAAAATAAACAAACGTAAAACACAAAATGAAGACAAGAAACAAACAGAGACGAAAGAAAATGATACTCCGGAGCAAGTTCAACTTGTCACCAGAAACAAACCAGTGAAAATAAACAAACGTAAAACGCGAAATGCAGAGAAAAATGAACCACCGGTTAAAAATGTTACAAAAGGTAATCAAGTCAAAAAGATTCACGAGCCTTCTACAATTTCTCAAGTGGAGTCACCGATGAACGTGGATGTACAAGAGATTCCTGTTACAAAACCTGCTGTCGATACATCCTCTAACAAAACAGACTTCAGTGCGAATGATTTCAAATGCGACCAGTGCACTAACAGTTTCAATATAAAGACGGACTTAGAGAAACACATACAGTCCCATCTTGCGATAAAACAGGGTGTAAGCCAACGCTCAAGTAAGGATTTGTCATGTAAAAAATGCAGTTGCACATTTGATACTCGACTGCTCCTACTGGAGCATGCGAAGAGTCAACATGGCGTGAAGTACTTCACTTGTTCTCAGTGTGAGTATGCAACTAGTAACAAAGTAAATTTACAGAAACATCTGAGTACTCATACTGGAGAGCGGCCATTCAAATGTGGCCAGTGTAGTGCCGCCTTTATCCGACGTGATCATTTACAAGATCATCAGAGAACACACTCCGGTGAAAAACCATTCAAATGTGGCCAGTGTAGTACTGCCTTTACCCAACGTGGTAATTTAAAAGTTCATCAGAGAACACACACCGGTGAAAAACCATTCAAATGTGGCCAGTGTAGTGCCGACTTTGCCCGACGTGGTCATTTACAAGATCATCAGAGAACACACACCGGTGAAAAACCATTCAAATGTGGCCAGTGTAGTGCCGCCTTTGCCCAAAGTGGTAATTTACAACATCATCAGAGAACACACACCGGTGAGAAACCATTTGAGTGCAACATCTGTGACTACAAGACTACTCAGTCAGGTGCTCTAAACAGCCATCTAATGAGCCGGCACTCGGGACAAAAGCCGTACGGCTGCGACAAGTGCAGCTACAGGGGTGCTACTAAAAACCATTTAAGAGCACATATGAAAACTCATCATAGACAAGCTTAGTTTTGTAACTGTTTATTTTTAATACTTTTAACTGTTTTACTACTAAACATATTTTAAAAGGAATTCTTGCTAGTGTATTGTTTTGAAAATTTAATAAGTTCATATGTATACCTATCAGTGGCGGCGCGTCCATAGAACAAAATTCCCGTCGGCTTGTTTAAGTTTCAGGCGCCTGAGCAGTTTTCCTTTAGCACATGAAGAAATTTTTAGCAAAAATCAGCACCTGTTTGCCTAAGAAAAATTTTGACTCACCGCCACTGATACCTGTGTATGCCTGATATCGTTATTTATGCAGGTATCATACCTCCCTCAATCGTGCCCTAGCGACAAGGACGCCGCAATACGTTAGATACGTTAAGCAATATCTCCAAACTTGTCTAGCGTATTACAGCGTCCTTGTCGTTAAGGCCCCATTTAGGGAGGTGTAATACTGGTTTTATCCTGACAGGCAAGTCAAGTTTTTTGGTCTAAGTGAAGTGTTCGTTGTATTGAAAGTTTTGTACAGTAAACCAGTTGTGTGTCAGCTAAGTTCGCAAAGCAAAAAGGGCTACAAGCCTTGGCGAATTATATTACACGAAGTTACACTTTTTAAGCTGATAAGTATTTTTAAGTTTTCACACGATAACAGTATATTAAACAAGTATTCATATATTATATAAAGAATAGAGTGTCATTTTTTTTTTTTTATGTATTACGAACACAGTTACAGAATACAGAATACAGTATTTATTGGTAAAAGCAAGATACATTTACACGTCAGTTTACAAAAAGGCTAGTATTTTTTTTTAACTTAAATTTTACTGCCTCCAGATTTAAGTTGAAGTTTTCGTAAAATGTATTGACGTCATGAAAATAAATGTTTCTTTTAGATTACTTTTTTTTAATTTATTGGCTTGAACAAAAATAGTATATATTTTAAGCTAATGTTTAAATAAAGTGACAATACATATATACTCCGCAGGCCATACAAAATGTTACAATATTTATATGAAAACGTTGAAATGGATCCGGAGGCAGGAAATGAATTCATATTGAAAAATAATTTCAAGCACTTTATTGGCCGTAATCCGCGACTTTTTATTACTGTGCCCGAAGGATAGGTACAGTCACGCTCCGTGATTGTTGAGCCATTTAGGGTTCTAGCTAAATTGGTTGTACAATACTTGCGCTATGGAAGGTCCAATTTAGCTAGAACCCTAAATGGCTCAACAATCACGGAGCGTGACTGTACCTATATCTTTTTTTTCTCCATACATGAGTGACCAACCCTCTAGCTATTATTTTTCAGGTTATTCGTTCGTTACATCGATTTTGGAAGAAAATAATATTAGAAATTATATTTTTCAGTGATAACTTGGTTGAATTAAATACTTTGCGAGTTTCTCTAAGTATATAACAATATTTTAGGTGATAATCCTAGAGAAAAGTGTGATAATGTGTTTGAGAAGTGTCTGTTTACATAATAAGATAAGTAAGTACCTACGTATTGTACCTAAGGCTGAATTCTTTATATGTACTTATATGTTGATAAAGGCTGTCATTTGGCGCCTGGCGGTCTGTGAAAGATTATAGTGGATACAAATACACAATAGGCTACTTTACAATAGATAAACTCAACTGTATCGTTGCATTCTTAAAATCAAAATTTCTAAAATACACGGAAAACTCCAGGTGTAACATTTGTTTGCACATTAATAGTACATTACGTACCTAGGGCGGTAAAATAAAGAAGGGTTCAGATCGCTGGCATTTGTGGCCCGAACCGAAGGTAAGGGCTATAAACAAGCGATCTGAGGCCTTTCTTATTACCGCCCGTGGTACGTACATAATTTTACGTCTTCTCCTGGGTGTGAAGTGAGATTTGCCGCTGCGCCCTAGAGCGGTAAATCTCACGTAGCGCCCAGAGTGACGTAAATGATTTTACAATGGTTAAAACTTCTATAAAGAAGATGTATTCATCATATAGTATTGTGACGTCACAATATTAGTCTCCCCATATAATATGAGTCTCCCGTAAACTCCATATAACAAATCGTTTTGACGTTTCCTATAGAATAGCTAATTTTACTTCATAGGAAAGTAGCCTATAGAGAGAGAGAGAGAGAGAGAGAGAGAGAGAGAGTTTATCCTCTAAGCTCTGTTTATATTTGTGACATTATTTCGGTGAAGGTACCATTTGGCAGCGGGCACTTACGTCACGCGTTGTATAGATGCAATACTTTATCCGAGCAATAAAAGTATCGTCGGCTGCCAACGGGTATCTTTACCGAAATAATGTCACATTTTAAAAATATTGAAATTGTCCAATGTAATTCATCTAGAAGCCTATACAAACAAACTTATATCGTTATAGAAACAGGACATCTACCTAAAAGCAGTGAAAACATATGTACCAAATAATATGCCATGTACAGTCGACGTCAAAGATATGTTTACACTTTTTCACCTTACTCCATTGTAATAAGGTGCAAAAGTGTAAACATATCTTTGACGTCGACTGTACTACATTGTATGTTATACAAAGTTCTGTGTCTGACAGTAAATTTTTCTTGTCAACGCCTAGTATTAAGTCTTGAAATTATACAGATATTATCCGGAATATCCGGATAATACGGATATTTCGAATAGTATCCATACAAATGACTATTCAAAATATCCGGGTTGTAAGCATGGGATATTAACAGTATTAACATTAGATTGAATATGAGAGCTATGTTATTCACAACATATGTGTTTATTATACACACGTAGAATATATAATTGTAGCTCTAGTGTGCGTTTTAGTATAAGTATAAGTTAGTAATTTTAATGTTTATTTTTCGTTACATTTTTCCTACTTTTGAAATTAATGTTACTTTCTAGTTAACAATTATTTTTTATTACTTACATAATAAACTGGGTATGAAAGTACTAAATTATTAGTGTTTTTATTTGGTGCCTTGTGTACTCTTTTTTGTTAATAAATGTGGCGTTTTCAAGGAAAAGCTACATCATTGTCGGTTATTAATAGCGTTTATGTCTAAATGAACTATTATGGCAGTAATGCCTTATTGACAACTGACAATGATGTACCTTTTACTTGAAAATGGCACAAATGTTCATATTTATCCTGAGACCGGCTATATTTATGCCTTAGAGGATTAAAACCGGAGTGGTCATGTCTGTCATTTTCTGTACAAAAATGTCTGCCAATTTTTGCAGGGTAGGGGAACGCAAAATATATACGTAACGTCAAAATAGCCACGTCAGATAAACGTCAGTCCATATAATAAGTATGATCACTGATCATATATTTTCGGCAGAGGGGAACGCCTGTTAATAGCCGCTCCGATTGATTGAGTCCACTAAGATTTATGCGGTACAAAAATCTGTAGGTAAATAAATGACAGCTGCTGTACACTGGAAATATATATGATGGAATAGTGATGTTATCTGCTTACTACAAAGTGATAGTTGCCGTACTACAAAGTGATCAAATAGTCGTCACACCATATATTTTGTACGGTGTGACGAACTATTTGGCTACTCTAGCTGCTACAATATATTTGACGCTGACTGTACAACCCGTTTAATACGATTTCTCGCATAATACGCCATTTTACATCATTCCCTGTAACATGAGGTTTTTCAGGATAGTCCCACATAAAGGATGGTTCACGGTATTCCGTTCCGTGTCCTACACGACACACCTGACACTTCACTTTGTACCTATACAGAGCATCACGTGACCTCTGAGGATCACGTGACGCTTTCTATACAAAACGAAGTGTCGGAAGCGTCGTGTAGGACACGGAACGGAACACCGTGAACCATACGCTTTCACGCTAAGACATGTTATGATCTTAAATCGTCTTGACGAGGTTTATTGTATTAAAAATGCTATACAAGGTGTAACAAAAATGCTCGTGATCGTTTTAAGGACATAATTGGTATCGTAATTCGTAATCTTATTATGAAAAAGTAAGAAAAAAAATCTCGCGAAAGAAATAAAGATTTTGTATAAAGGATTAGCTGGAACGATGTGTCCATACAAAAAAAAAAACATTTTCGCGCCCAAAAAATTTTTCTCCTGATATTTCTTACTCGCAATACGATACCAATTATGCCCTTTAACGGATCACCAGTATTTTTGTTACACTCTGTATGTATATACTTGATTATTTATGTGACGGAATCTCCAAGATTGCACACGCGTAGTCTACCTTCATTTCATTATGTCTGTGAATTACGCACTCATTTCAGATTTCAGCAAGGCACTTAATCTGAGAGATTTGCTTGAAATTGAGAAAGCGTTGTCACAACTAAACTTGTGGACCAGATCGATAGCCAAGTTTATCAAATATTGCTTAACGCTGAAGGTCGCGAAACTGCGTTTCACTGTTTTGACTTAATTAATGTACCTACCAAATTGTCACATTATTTCTTTGCTCTTGAGTTATGTTTAGTACGTGGGTTTCCAGCACGGTCACGAACTTTAATTCTTGAGCCATTTAGGGTTCCCGGCGTGATTAATGCACATACCTACTCACCACCAAATTTCAGCTTTCTAGTGCTAACGATCACAGCTAATAAGCCGCGACAGTCACAGGACATCGCGAAACTATAAGGGTTGACTACGGAACCCAAAGAACGAGTTAAGTGTACATAGTTTAATTTTAATTATAAAACTCTCGCGTGACTCACGTAATTTTGGTCGATTTTTGCTCGACTTGTTTCGAAAAATTACGTGAGTGACTCGTTATAAATATTTTTTAACACAGTTGCTCAAAAGTGCTTTTCTAGTAGTTGTTTATAGTGCGGGAAGTTGGATTTCTCGCACTAGCGCTTTTTACTTTTCCAACCAATCACAGCTGATCAATTCATGATCACCGCCCCGCATCGCATCGCGCGAGTGTTCGGATAAAGTAACCTCAAATTAAGTGACTAATTGTCCATTTTTATTATTTTTTCGCAACTGTATTAAAAAACGTCGTTCGATACACGGGCGGAATGTTATTCTTTCCAACCTAGTATCGAAATTTACTATTTAATAAGTAGGTATAGTTTGAGTTTAAATAACGAACAAGAAGACTACAACAAAGAGATACGATTACGATCGTGGAAGTGTACGTACATCGTACACGTGCACGTCTGCGTCATTCATTAGGTGTCTTCAACGGCTACTAATTATACGTGCTGATGAGGAAAAGTGTCTACCCCTCTACCGCCAATAATAGATGTCGCCGGCGATAATTACTTAATTTGTTCTGAGTTCTTTTTACTACGTCGGTGCTAAACAAGTATACATCCCGCCTATGGACGACTGCTACTCCAGGAGCATGCGCGATAGCGACGCTAAATCTCTTTTAAATTCTTAAAGACTTTTTCATGAAAACTAGATTAAGAGGTAACAGGTTGTTCTATAACTCTCGTGTACCTATGTTACACTTTGTATGTATTTACTCATCACCAGTATTTTTATCTCACCATCTTGTAGGTATACTGTTACTTACTAACACACTATAAAGCCTTAAGTCCGATTGCTAATACTAACGGCGATTTCGACGACCGGCGAGGGCGGCGAGTCATAGTTCATTGTTGCTACTGTTGTTACCTTCACCTTCGGTCGACGTACCCGTACGCCGTACGTAGTGGTCGAGCAAAACTGAAGCGCGCCACAACCAGCATTGCATTTGCCACCATAACCGCCGCTGCGACGCATGCGCGGCACTTTCGCGCGCGTTTCGTTTCACACACGTTTTTTAAGTTTGCGAAGTGTTTTGTGCGTGTGTGTTGTGAATAATGAAATACAAGGTACTGTTTAATTAAGTTTTATTTATTTTAATAGTATTTTGTTGGTTACATTTATTTTCTTTAAAATATCAAAACACGCCTTTTTCTTACGTTTTAATAAGAAATAAGAGATCTTTATTGCATTTCCAGGTACTTAAATATGCTAGGTACATGGATCCTAATAGGGTATAGCAAATTAAATTAAATATTATATTTTTTATTTAATTTTATTACTATATTTAATTCAAATACACGTCAATACAATACAATATGATTACTCACTTAAATAATAATTAAAGTGCGTAATTATTAAGTTAAATTAATTGAATGTTTATTCAATTTTTAGTTTTATGAGGATTGATGGATAGTTTAAGGCATGTCGGGTTTTTTAATAATCACGTTTATATCAGTTATTATTGTTATACGCGTTATATACTTACTTAAGAACTGATAATTTAAACTTACAGTTACTCTTTTAATTTCGAACCATAGCAATCAAATATCATACCTTGAAGAGTTTACCATCAAATCCTTGATGTCGGAAGCACGCGACCGACACTGACTCTCATCCAACTGTGACCGCGATTGTTTTTACTAAATATTACGACCTCTCAACGAGGATGCAGTCACTAAAATCTATTGTGTTTTAATACAAGAGTTCCCATTCCTATTGCTTGCTAGTACATTGACTCCGGCCCAGAAGTATAGTTTGAACCTCGAGAACGGAGATCACAATGGTATTGATGACGGTAAATAACACCTACTAAGACTTATCTTGTCATCAGTATATTAAAATTAAGTTCAACACAATAGATGCCAAACTAAGGATGAAGCACGCTGTTCCGTACTGCGTCCTACACGACACTTCTGATGTTTATATATGAGGCAATTTCGTCATGTTCTGAATAACATTATAGCTGGGTCAAATTACAGTTGATTAGAAAATGTTAATTATATAACAACAACATATCACGTACTAAACAGAGATGAAAAAAAGTAGAATATTAAAATCAAGTAGGTATAACTTTGATATATAAATATATGGCTGCAAACTTCCATAGATATAGGTGCCCAAAACTTTATCTCCCAACGCATTCATAAAAATCGCTTTTTTTTACTCTATTTTGTAGGACTCGTTCTGATCCTGGGATAGATATTAGAGTCCATTATTTATAACATGCAATCGCCACAATTTCAAATTTTATTACTTACATATTTATCTCCTACAGTCACCATCAAATATATAGGAGCGGCCAGGGTACTTATAAATATCTGAACATGCACTTTATCCTCTTGACAATAGAGGCGTTGTTCAGATATTTGTGATCACCTTGGCCGCTCCGATATATCTGGTGGCGACTGTGAAAATAATAATCACAATAGCAAATTTTAGACAAAAACGATCACATAATTGCAATTAAAAGTTATAAAATTATCTAAAACAGCACCAGTGCCCAAAACTTAAGTTTCCACACGATAAGCAATTATAAAAAAACACCTTTTGAGTAACTGTCGCTAATACCCTCGTCTCGCCCCAAATCTTAAATATCTCGGGATACTTGAAATAAAGTCATTTTTTCCGCCATGCATCATAAATATCATAATGTAGGTATTAATTTCGACGGGACTGTTTAAAATTTCAGGCAGTCAAAACCGGCCAGTGGTGATAACAAGAAAAATTCAATCGTTCGGTTATTGAAGACGCCATTGTCATCGATGTATAATATTATGTCATTTCATAACATAGATATCATGTTGTAAACTTAAAATCTCAAATGATGACATGAAATTATGACGATGATGTAAATTTCGGCGTATGTGTCATCCACACGAGAATTAAGTACTAAATTATCCTACTCCTAGCGTTCGTCTTGGTTTTTGCCACGGCTGAATTGAGCCTGGAATCCGCTTGGCAACCTAATCACATGAATAGGCGTAGTCACACTAGTCACTAGTTTTTTACGAAAGAGATTGCCATCTGACCTTCCAACCCAGAGGGGAAGCTAGGCATTATTGAGATTAAGTCCGGTGTCCTTATGATGTTTTCCTTCACTGAAAACCGACTGGTAAACAAAATGATATTTCAAAAGTTCAGAAAAACTCTGTGGTATGAGCCGGGGTTTGACGCCGAGACCTCCGAATTTATCACATTATTCTATGAGAGGTGATAATTTATTATGACAATTGACATTCCTATCCACCATACTCATTACTCACAAAGCCAGCGATTAATTATCTTCACACAAATATTTTTGAAAATTCACCATTTCACCAAACATTTCACATTGTGCCAAAAAGGCCATGTCACGAGTTTCCACCAAACAAGTCGAATACCGCACCAGGTCATCGAACTAAGAATTTAGGTACAGAATATAAGATTTTGGGCGCAGACCGATCCTATCTCCTGAGCTTGATTGATTAATTGTATTGATCCAATGCATTGCATTTGCGATAAGGAAAAAGTTCGCTTGAGAGCTTGTTTTTTTGCGCAAATAATTTAAATATCAGCAGACTAAGCATGATACTGTGTAGGTATTTATGTTACTTGTACACCTACACGGTATCCTTCCAACTTCCAAGCATACTTCCTGCAGGTATGTAATTTCAATATTTTTTTAAATATAATAAAAATATATGTTTAAATGCTTAGGTCGGCCTCCTAGCCTAGTCAGTAGTGACCCTGCCTATGAAGCAGGAGGTCCCGGGTTCGAATCCTGGTCAGGGCATTTATTTGTGTGTTTATCACACAAATAAATGCCCTGATTTATTATGTTGAAAATATTTCCTCGTGACAAGTATTTATTTCCTTTAACGAAAATAAAATAAAGTTTTAAATATAACGAAGCTAATATGTTTTTACAGATTTTCTAGTTTTCTTTTACCTAAGATAATACTTGTTTGATTAAAGTACAATATCTCTTATTTACTCAATATACTCTTGAAACAATACATTTTTGTATTTCTATTTTAAGAAAACGTGGTTTTATTAAGCGAAGAATAATATTTTTGGTAAAGGAAATAAATACTTGTCACGAGGAAATATTTCCAAGATAATAATGAAATGAAATGAAATGAAAAACTTTTATTTTCAGGCAACTAGTGGCCCATAGATAAATACCTCAATGACTAGCATACATATTACATTATAAACTAAAACTATTATTTTATTATTTTAATAATAATGTCTTCGATTGAGAATATCTCGGAAGCTTTTTTTCCGTGCAGGTATTTGTTCCTGAGTTATGGATGTTTTCTATGTATTTAAGTATTTACTTATCTATACGTCCATCTATTATATATATCGTCGCCTAGTACCTACAACACAAGCCTTATTAAGCTTACTGTGGGTTGCTTTGTGTAAGATTGTCCTAATATTTATTTATTTACTTTTTATTTATTTATTTAAAAGGTAATTCAATTTCTTCAAAGTGCTTTGACTATGAAGTATGAAGTCAGTGTCTCAGTGTATAGATCGGGTCCGTCGGACATTTTCTACCTTAAAATACTAAAGCCCTACCTTGAAATTGGGCATGTTGTACCTTAAATTAGCCCTATCATAGCTGAAGCTCTGGCTAATACGGCTCTGCTGTAAGTAAGTTCCTATAAACTTACAAAAATCAGAAATATAGGTAAATATCTATGAGAGCTGACTTCTTGTACGGAGCCCTAGGCGAAATGCAGCCGGAAGTCAGATTTTCTGGCTGATTTTGTCTATGGCAGCTAAATTCCGCACTGAATTCAGCTCAAATGTGCTTTGCGCCTGAATTCAGTTGCGAGAAAATGACAAATTATGTGCGCAATGACTTATAACGGAAGGAACCCCAGTTGATTATTCCAGTCAGTGTCCATTACATCCTTTTGTGACCAGTTTTAATGTAGTCCTATTAAGGCCACACCGTTACCGACGGATCTTCCGACTGTTCGTTCATGACGTACCTACCCTTATGACAAGATAGTTGTCCGAGGAGGTTAACGTATTTTCACGCCACCTGCTCGGAAATGTGGCAAAAGAAGATCAAAATCCAAGCTGGAATGTAAGCAATTGCTGTAGCATCTGAACAACCACTACAAGAATTGCTATTTTGCAGCAATGAAATGTCATAGTAGAACAGTAAAATCCAGATGTCATTGCATTGGACCCGCCAATGAGAATCATTTAAAACATTAAAAAGGTCTTTTTTTGGCACCACTTTTTCATTCTATAATAAAATAAGGTTGTTTATCTAACCAATTTACTTGTTTAAAAAAAAAGAAACGTCAAAATCATTCAGATCACCCTTAAGGCGTTTTTACCTTTTTAACCGTTTGTGGTTTTCTATCAAAAAGTGGGTAAGGAGTGAACCGGCTATTAGACATGACAACTTGCAGGGCCCAATCTGTTGTGTACCCTGCCTCTCCCTCTCCCTCCTTCAGCTCCCTACGGGCCCTACCTTTAATTATACCTACCAACCTGACAGATTGGGCCCTGCAGGTTGCAATGTCTAATAGCCGTTTGAGTCGGATTGAAGCAAACATCGTAAAACGCTTCTTGAAAGTGAAAAAAAAGTAATAAAGGTGGAGCGAGAAAAATACATATTGAATTGGATAATGTTTGACTGAAAAACAAGAAAGTTGTATTTATGCAGTAAAAATGAGTTCAATAAGTGTAGAAAATGTTATTAATACGCTGGCGCCCACCGAATTTCAAGAAACTGCACAGGCGTAGAAATTTGTTACCAGTGAAATCGCGTCCTAAATAAGAAGGCCCATGAACAGTGATATTTTGTATACAATATAATATCCGACGAACAATTCATATTATGGAAGGATGGCGAAAAGAAGCATTTATTTCCAGAAAGTTACATGCTCGTTTACTTTATCGTGCTTATGAAAAGCATATGAACCGTCAATATACCTATAAATAGTATCTATTAAAGTGTTTGTATATGCCAATTAATTTTTTATTTTATTTCCTCACAGTAGTCGTGAAAAGCACTATGTAATGTCTCGGCCGAAAGCGCTATAGGTGGACTCGTATCTTCGAGAGCCTCCCCTGGCGGGTCGGCCCTCGAACTAACTCGATCCACCTATAGCTTACTTTCTAGCCTCTACAACAATGTACTATTATTCTAACATTATCGAATAAGTATCGTAACGAAAGTTTTTGTTACGCAGAAGCTCTTATTAATTTGACTTAGGTAAGTACATAGGTAGCTACTTAAATGTACCTACATGTAGAGCTTATTCAATATTTAGCTGGAATATCAAATTGGAATAATACCCATGTTAATCGAACTCGCGGAGCGTAAGCGAAGTGAGTTCTTACAAACAACTCCAGACCGAACTGTCACCTGGCTACTGGGACGTCTCGGCATTTGGATGGCTTTTTGATTTCGATAGTTTGTCCGACGATAACTTTAGTAACGTTTTTCTGATCTTTATGAAATTTCTTGGGGCTGTAGCAGTGATACATAAAATTTGTAAGTTCGTATACGAGCAGGATCGATTAAGTGGTTATGGAGCTAGAAGGAGAAAAAAAATCCTCCTTAGGGTCTTGTTATAGTGGTCAACTCGTTTGCAAGCAAATCGCGAGTTCTCAGTTCGAGGCGGAATACTAGTATTAGAACATATTATGTTCGATTTAGAAGGCCAGTTACAGTTAATTATACCTACGAAATATTTTGGTATCAAATTACTTACTTACTTATTTGGCGCAACGACCCAAAATGAGTCTTGGCCTCCGACACAAGAGCACGCCAATTTGCTCGGTCCTGCGATATTTCACGCCAGGTTTCAACGGCACCGAGCTCACGAAGATCAGCTCCTACCCTGTCTGCCTAGCGATACTTAGGTTTTTTTTGGTATCAAATTGATTTCATATTTTATTTGTGTGCGTTTTTGGAATACATTATTTCTGTGTTTCCGTACCGCGTCGATGAGGTTAAACTTGTTTCAGTGATGCAAAATGCCACAAAAACAAATACTTAAATATAATAAATCACTCGATACAGAGAATTATTAAATAAAAATAAATAAACTGTTAGGTAATAAGGTGAAAAAAATTATCCCACTTCTGAAAGGTTTTACTTTAATATGACTCTGAAATCCGTATAATCTCCTAGTGGAGATTACCTAGTGGTAGGTATACCTTTTCAATGGCTCGCGTGAACTCGCGTTCCCATACAAACGTAGTTCAGCTCTCATTTTAAAACGACATGCTTTAGAACCATGAAACTTGGCATGGGCATTCAAGTAGTACAGATCTCGGTCGGACATTCGTTTTCATTGCTAATAATTGTAGTACAGAAAATATAGCAAAAATAAGTTTTGTATGTAAATCTGTAACTGACTCTATTTTCTTTGTACCTATTAAAATTTTTAGCAACGAATGTCCGACCGACATCTGTAGTATCTGTACTACTAGAATGCCCATGCCAAAATTCATGGTTCAAAAGCGTATCGTTTTAAAATGAGAGCTGAACTACGTTTGTATGGGAACGCGAGCGTCCTGGCGACTCTTAACCAAATATTATAATTCAATCGATCATTGCACTTACAATAACAATGCCTGCAAGTCATGTTAAAAAAAACCGTAAGCGATTGTTGTCCCACCAGATTAACTGTCCATTTGTCCAATTGAATATATATGAGATTAATGTAACTGTATGTTTGTCCATTGTTCCGTCGCGTCACGTGACACGATCTTATCCGAATATGGGTAATGGCTCCTCTACATGATGGCCCATCATAGGGACGCAGCTATGCGTTAGAGGGAGCTAACGATATTGCGGTCTCGTTCCGTCGTATAGCTGCGTCCCTATGATGGCCCATCATGTAGAGCCAGCCTAACGGAAAGAGCCGAGTTATTAGCTTGACAAAGGGACAGGATGGGTAACCGCTATTAGACGGAGAGCTGGCCACGTCAGGTATGACACAATAATGAGAGCGACGAAACCCCTCTCGTTAGTTTGCTATACTATATTTATTTCTAGATCCGGACATCTGGCAGCTGTATAGTGGTGGAGGTCAATGAATGCAAATAACTTGAAGAAAACAAATCCTAGACTTCTGGGTTTGATCGGGATTGATAAAAATTATGTAATGAATTAGATTATATAATATCCAAAAGTTTCGGTTAGGGGAAGTAGTGCCAAATGATGTATAATGTAATTTTTGATTACTCGCCTACTGTTTTTGTTTGCGCAATACTTAATACACAATATTTTTTGTTCTAATAGTAAAATATAAGCCCTGTTCTCTATAAATGACGCACTTTCAGCATTTTTTACCTATTTCGGCATTACTTTTTTCCAACTTAAAAACTTTGTTGGTCTGTCACTCTGATCTCCACCCATTAAAAGCTGCCAGATGCCCGGATCTAGCAATAAGGATGGTTATGCAATCTAACTGGACTGGTTACATTACTCTCATTATTGTGTCATATCCGACGTGGCCAGCTCTTAGACCATATGTAACGATTTGGCTTATCCCTGACGCATTGCAAACCTTCTGACAATCCTAAGATTTATTATTTCCTATTTCATGTTCACGCAGAATATAGAAGCCACATCAATATCAGAAAAGGATTTTAAATGCTTATATTAAAAGCAATTTTACCGATCTATGACAATGAAATACTCGTAGAGAATATTGAGGCAGAATTATACAGGGTGTAACAAAAATACTGGTGATCCGTTTAAGGGCATAATTGGTATCGCATTGCGAGTAGGAAAAATTTTTTGGACGCGAAAAAAAATTTTTTTTTGTATGGGGCGAGTCGTCCCAGCTGGCCAACCCTCCATACAAACCCAAAAATTTTTTCGCGAGAAAATTATTTTTTCTTACTTTTTCACAATAAGAATACGATACCAATTATTCCCTTAAAAGGATCACCAGTATTTTTGTTACACCTTGTATACTTTAATACACAAAAAGCCAAATAAAGGTAGGAGGGAATGTGTTGATGCAAATATTTAAGGTGTTTGAAAGAATTTAAAACCTAAAAGTCGAGGTTGTTGTAAAGCCGTTATAGGTCAAGTCAAAGACATGAAACATTTGATTGATTGATTGATTTATTTATTTTTCGATTATTTATTATTTGTACTTACAGATTGTATAACTAATCTAGTTTAATTTTCACTTGTAGCTTTATTTATAAAGGACTTGTAAGCATCCATGCAGATTTAGGTAGATCACTTGAGTCATTTAAATTGTCAATCATTTTGATAATTTTTTGACCTATAATATTCATAAAAATATAGGTTTCCAAAATTCATGTTGCCTTGTTTGACAAATTAGTCTGACCTCTGAAGCCCAATTACGAAAAGCCATGACCAATTCAGGGGCAAATTGTAACATCCGATGAGCTCTGATTGAAATGTTTAAATTACAGTTACCTAGTCATTATGCATCAATGGGTACATTCACCTTTTGCAATGAAGGTATGTTGTATTGCAATGTTCTGAGGATCAGAAATAAATTAAAAAATCAGCGGCTTTGGCTTAAAGACATGAAATGTCACAGTCTACATGAAAAGGTACCATTACCTTGCTGGAAGGCGTTTACTGTAGAGATAAAATATAGTATTTGAGCATAAAATCTTAAGCGTCGGGCGCCAAATTGACAGCCACAATTACAAATGAGGTTTTTGTTCAAACAATTTAAGTTTAAAGTAAAAATAATTTCTACGCTCGGGCGGCGTTCATATTTGCTTTGCTAGACAAACAAAAAATAAATAGTAGTTAAATTTTTCCATAATTTTTACATAATAATTGTATTCTTTTACACAAGCTTTTTAGGGAAATGATTTGCGGTGACATCATTAGGTCGCTGTTATAGTTTAGTTTAGACTTTCTTGAAGGTACTTCTCAAATTGAATTATCAGTACTCCAGTTCAGTCAGTGATGACCTAATGAGTAATAGTAACTACCATTCACTAACCAACTTCATAAAGGAGGTGGTCCTCAGTTTGTCAACTTTTTAATTATGTTTCTCGATCTTTTGGAAACGGTAGGGCTGATTAGAAAATCTTTTTATTTGAATGGATGTAATTACTTTACAGTAGGAAGGTCTCGTTTTCATGATACCCATGTTGCAGTTTTATTTTAGGCCCATAAATGTTCTCCGCCGTTGAGTCCGATGCTGAATCTTTATAGAAAGTAAAGTCATGGCGGAAATAATGTCGTATAATGACGGCCTCAGGGCACTTGGGCACTACCACATTATCAAAATACAAAACAACTCAAGCGTGACATAGGTATTATGATATTTAGTCATAACATTAAGCATTACCGGACCTAATCCCAAAAAGGCCTAGTTTCCCCTCTGGGTTGGAAGGTCTGATGGCAGTCGCTTTCGTAAAAACTAGTGTCTATGCCAATTCATGGGATTAGGTTGTCAAGCGGACCCCTAGCCGGGATAAACGCTAGGAAGAAGAAGATTAAGCATTATTATTAGTACTTATTAGCGTTTAGCATTGTATCAACAACTGCAATTGAGTAGGTATTAAACAGAATTATGTAACTTATAAAAATGAACTATAATATGTGACGTCCCACGGTTGAAAGTACCTTATGGCGGTTGGCGCTTACGTTGCGAAGCATCGCATTAGTATTGCAGCGTCGTTAGAAATAGCATAAGCCCCAACCGCCATAAGGTACTTTTTCTCGTGGAATGTCACATATATTGTAATGCTACGATTGTCATAAACTCTATTTCAATTAGCAACAATCTCTACAACTTGAGATTATACTGAGCTTAAAATATGTAAAAAAAATGTGTTTTGTTCTTTATAATAAACAGAGTTTTTTTTTGAACTATAAGGACTATAACTCAATACTATAACGCATACATTTTCATTTTCCATTACACTATATAATTAAGAACCCACGTAAAAGTATCGGAAAATATGGGGACACCCTCTGTGTCCTAGTAGAATTGATAGAACTCACGTTTTTCGCTAGGAATAAGCAAACAATTATCGGAATGTGACTATTACCTACTTGAACTGACAACAATTTTTAATAACCCTAAAGAATATTTGGTCACTTATTTACATAGATAGTCTACTACTCTATGGTTGGTGAGATTGATTGAATTTGGCTTTATAGGTTTGGGAACTAAAATGTAAAAAATACCATTGTGCAAACAGGCCCAGTTCACACATTGATTAGGGCCTGTTACACATTGATTACACATTGATTAGTGTTTCCTGCTAGTTCATACAATTTCTGTACTACTGTCTAGTAAACAAATGTAGGATCGCAGTAAACACTAATCCATTCATTCATAAGTAAAAGAGTATGATTTACGGGCAGTAAAAGCAATAGGCTGGCGCGGGCGCGGGCTCGGCGGTAAAAGCTCACGTCCTTGCATAACTTGTGCGCCCGCGCATCCCATCATTGCCTCATGTGATAGGGTTGTCGACTTTACATATTTCAAGAGTTTAATTTTTTTTAAAGTTATGCAATTAGTTATATTATTGGCAGAGAGTTCAATTATATCATTTTTCTACTCCTGCATTCTAATTTGCCAATAAAATGACTGACAGGTATATTCAAAGCATATAGTTTATGAACGTTGTCATAATATGACTCAAAAGTCGATTCTTAGTGATATAATGGGTCTGTTGCCGGGGCGGGCCCCGCGCCGCCGCCACCCGCCGCTGTAGGCAAGGGAGGCGCCGGCACAATCGGCCAGGAGATTGTAGACAATTGTATAGAGGCAGCAGGTCATTCGTCGATCTCAATCCTTACCGACTTGCCTAGCACTCGTAGAAAAACTATTGTGTGCATGTACATAATTAGGTCTTAAAATTCTCGGGTCTGTTTTTACAAAATTCGGCTTCGCCTCATTTTGTAGCAGTAGTAGTAGTAGTAGCACTTTATTGTACACAAAGGAAAATACAAAACAATTTTAAGAGATATAGGTACAAAGGCGAACTTCGACCCTCGAATCTTAAGAACCATTATTATGTAACTGTTGCACAAAATACTATTCAAGGGCCGTTCAGCGAATCTATTTACTATTCAAATTTAATATATGTAAAAGGCTCGACCGAATCGGTGAATTTTACTTTAATTTATCTTAATTTTAGTGATTGATTAGCAGAAAGGTGCATTTTATGAAGTAAGCATTTGTAATTAAGCCTAGACGTGTGCGCCGATTCAAAATTGATCGGCGGCGGCGTTTGTCAAAAAATCGGCGGCGGCGGCGTGTTTTCGGCGTGAAATCGGCGTGACCTTGACTGTCGGCTTTCGTGTGTAAAAATCAAAGTAAATCGTTTTATTTGCTGACCAACTGATCAATTGAATCTGATACAGGTTGCTGGTGGTCTATTACATGTTTTATTTATAAAACCTGGAAGAAAAAATCAAAAATTCGTTTTCTTTGTAAAACTTGGTGTTGCCAACACCAATTCTTTCTTAAACATAATTGGTTTACATGAATTGATTTTACGTGTACCACGCTGAATATAGCTCACATATTCAGCGTTGTGTCGATCGAAAATTACATTATATGCCTCTTGGTGCAGTTATAAATTTTCTCCTGACGTCATTCAGGAAAATTTCAAATTCCTTTTCGTGATTTCCCTGGACGACGTCAGTCAGTGTTCATCACCTGCTGAAATGTCTAGAATAGATCTGCGAGAACAGAACAGTCTGTCGTGTATGATACTCGAGTTATTGTACGATTCTGCGAGTGCAGTTTCGCGGTACATATGTGCTACAGGCATTACAATTAGAACTACTCCAGCCAATCGAGTCCTACTGGAGAGATATGTGGAAGCGGCGACAGCTTGTTTTGATTCCTTTAATATAATTGAAAGTTTTAAACCAGAAACATAACTCCCAGGAGTTTTCGCCTCATAATTGTTTTTCCTAGATCTGCATTTATATCACCTATCAAGATGACAGAAGATATCTTCTACAGTTTATACTACCCCGAGATTTTTGAATTGATAATTCCTGCTGTGTTTTGATTATTAATGCCATGGTACTCCACTTCAGTTAACTTATTCGCGCTACCTTTTGATCGCCTTCGCCTGATATATGAGACAAAGGTGACAACGCGAATGACAATGGGGTTGGCAACTGTCAACGGTTTGGCCAGATGGCGCCAGCATAGCTAGGTCCCTTTCACTAGTATTGTTGTATGGGATTTGGCTTAAAGGCTAGCCCATCCAGGTCAAAAAAAATTAAAAAAAAACGTGATTTTGACACTATTTGTAGGACTGACAGGGACCCAGCTATGCTGGCGCAATCTGTAAATACTTTCGACCGGCCAACCCCATTGATAGTTCAATTATTGACGTATGGCGGTCAAAAGGTTAATAAGAACACGAATAACCTAGCTACCTCTAGTCTTCTTTGAAGCGGAATATCTTAGTGGGTAGTGTTGTAGTCTACAGCATATTCTCTAAAACCAACCTACAAGACGATAATCGTAATTATGCGCATTATGTTGGGTTAATTGAACCTATCTGACAAACATAATTTGTAGAACGCGTTATAATAATAAGCGTATTGTTAATATCCAATTGTTTAAAATGATCAATTTGAGTATTAAAATGACAGTCAAGGCCACGCCGATTTCACGCCGATCATTTGTCGGCGGCGGCGGCGTGGCAAAACAGCCCGGCGGCGGCGGCGCGCCGGCGCGGCGCACACGTCTAATTAAGCCCTTGTTTTTATGCAATTCAGATTTTTTTAATAATATGATTTTATTATATTAAGCAGTTTCCGGCACTCTGCGACAAAATCATATTTTAACTATAGGAATAACTTTTTTAAATTGTTGTTAAAAACATGTTGAAGTCGGTTAAACATGTTAAAAGGCCATGCCTGTGGGGGTCAGTAGTTATAATGTTGTTTTGAACTTATGTTTGCCAAATAAACAATTTGTATTTTGTATTTGTAGTTTTTGTACCTTTTGTCTCCGCCGTAGACATCTAAAAATACAAAATATACAAAAACACTTTTAATCGGTAAAATAAATTGTGTACCAGACCCATTGACAACCCTGAAGTCACGAGTAGACTCATCCTAGGTCGGCACTAACCCGTTAAGTTTATTGACACGAAGCTTATAGGAACAGCTAAATGTCATCGATAACGAATAGGATGTAATTGATATAATAATGCGGTCAAGTGCGAGTTGGATTAGCACACAAAGGGTTAAGCATGGACAACACCGATATGTAATATCAACCCAAAAAATGGCCCCACAATACAGTGGCGTAGCTAGGTGACCAAGGGCCCTGGGGCAAAAAAACGGGGACCCCTAAACTATACACACACACACACACAGCTCTTTATATTCAATAAGAGGTTTGCTGATCAGGTTTGGGGGGCCCTCCAAGCTTGGGGGCCCCGGGGCAGTGCCCCGCCTAGCCCTTTGGTACGCCAGTGCCACAATAGTGCTGTAAGAAGGGTAAGAACCATTGGTACAGCAGTTTCTCTGACAGTCTTATTTGGTGTATTGGGGTAATTTCGAAAGGCGGGTAATTCCAAAAATCATTAAATTATCTCTCGTATCCCACTGTAATAAGAGTCAACTTTCGGAATTACCCGCCACTTCTTTCCTATCGAAATTACCCCAATACACCCTATAGTATACAGTGTGTTTCTGTAATAGGAGCAATAAATTAAAACGTAGATTCTACTCCTCAAACCAGGAAACGTTTGTTCAGCGACTTTTAAAAATAACGTATGGTTTGATTTTTAGGACACTTTAAAGTTTTTTCGAACACGCAATGTATTTCGAAATTGACTATGTCTGTAGGGTGACAAGCAATGTCAATTAGACGGATTTTAACGTACATTGAAAATACGATTTAGTTTGTATGAAAAAGAGACAATCTACAAAATACATTTTTTTTTAATGTTGTTGAACAAAAGTTTTGTAGTTTGAGGAGTAGAATCTATGTTTTAATTTATTGCCCCTATTACAGAAACACACTGTATATCGTCGGGTGACAACCCAGACTCACTATTAAGTACCACAAGTTCATAGCCATAATGAACCATACTGGTAACAAAATTGATTTTCGTTTAATTATTTTTTGTAATTACTAAGTGAGTTTTGGTTGTCATCTGACGATATAGGTAAGACTTAGCTGGTTACAAATGTTCACGAGCCATATTTTCAGTAAATCTTGTTTGAAAATGATAGAAATATTTTACACGTCCATGGAGTTAAGGGCCTTCGTGGATATGGCTGGATTAGAACCATCATTGTCAATTCACATCGTTGACGCTTGACGCTATAACTATCATCATCATCATCATCTCAGCTATAAGACGTCCACTGCTGAACATAGGCCTCCCCTTTGGACCTCCATAAGTATCGGTCGGAAGCGACTTGCATCCAGCGTCTTCCGGCGACCTTTATAAGGTCGTCTGTCCATCTTGTGGGTGGACGTCCTACGCTGCGCTTGCTAGTCCGTGGTCTCCACTCGACCACTTTTCGACCCCATCGGCCATCTGCTGTGCGTGTAATGTGGCTTGCCCATTGCCACTTCAGCTTGCTAATCCTGTGGGCTATAACTATAACTCGTCCTAAACCCAGGCAGGAAGCTACTCAGATGTAAAGTGCTGTTACATTGGTGTACTCCCATCTGTCCCAAATTCGCGGTTCGGTGTGGCGGGGACAAATGGCAAAGATTTCTGAGAAAAACCTATTCCGATTTGTCCTCGGGTATAGATGCGAATACACCACTAGGGCTGTAGAATTTAAAGGTGCGTCCAGATCAGACTTTCAAGTAATAAAATAAAAAAAATCTGTAAGAAATATTTTGTTGAAAATAAAATAAAAGTCCTTTCGGAATTCATCTGCTTTCAAACTAGCCCATGAAATAAAAAACCGGCCAAGAGCATGTCGGGCCATGTTCAGTGTAGGGTTCCGTAAACTGTGACCATTAATTCAAAAGGTCGTTTCTTACGGGAAATTTGGCGGCGCTTACGTCATTTTTACTTACGTCCTTTCACTATGGGTTTTTGAATGATAACTCAAAAACGGCTCAACCGATTTATTTCAATATAGTTTTCATTGAAGGTACTCATTAGGCCTCAGTTTCATGATTTTTTTCAAAATTTTAGGACCCACGATTCAAAAGTTAGATGGGGGGGACGCCCTGTTTTAAACTTTCGGAGCCATTATTTCCGAAAGTATTAGTTTTATCCAAAAATTGTTTTAAAAGATCCTAATTCGTTTTAAAAGACCTATCCAACGATATCCCACACAACTTGGTTGGAACGAAAAAAAATTTCGCCCCCCACTTCACGTGTACGGGAGGTACCCTAACAAAATATATTTTTCGAGTTTTTATTCTACCGTTTTGTCGGCTTAGTTAATACACATATTCAAACCAAATTTCAGCTTTCTAGTGCTAACGGTCACTGAGCTAGACCGCGGACGGACGGACATGGCGAAACTATAAGGGTTCCGTTTTTGCCATTTTGGCTACGGAACCCTAAAAAGCAGTTGAAAAATGACATGTCAATTACAATTGTGATTGGTGACCTCATGATCTTTGTAAACGCTTCGAAATGCGGTGCCTACATAGTCTGGTCGCTAGATAATGACATATAAGGTATGAGGCTATGAAACGAAACTTTCTTGTCAATGGCGCTTACGTCCCGCGGCGTCATATTAGTATTGAAGGACCGGTAAGAATGTCGTAAGAGGCTTCAACAATAAGGTATTTTTTCATAGATATGGCATATGTTGCACAAGCATTACGTCGGTGACACTCGGGTGCGCCTGCGCCTATTGTTAGATCGACTTCCTAGGAACCGACGGCGAATTCAATGAACTTTACTTTTTAATGGTTTGCAATGTGAGATATGAGGGTAAGATATGACGAGTTTTAATTTTATTTCAGAGTTTTAATGTAGGCAAGATTGTCATATTTCAATAGCTATATTCAGGCTATAGCGTAGGATACACAGACAGATCTGTCTGGATCTGTCTGGGGAATGTGCCCGGCGTAATGCGGCGGGGTACGAGTATATGCATGGCGAGAATTGGACGCGGATATGTCTGCAGATCGATCTGTCTAGCACCATATATTGACGGATCTGTCCGCCAGGCACATCCGCCCGACAAATCCGGCGGGCATATGGGCGTGTATCCCTAGCTTATAACCAAATTATAAGTCTGTGTGTAAACAAACGCCGTTTAGAGACGGTCATTAGAGCAGAAAAAGCACTACCTTATCCACTGTGTACGAGTGGCGATCGTATATATACACATATGTACCTGCAAAACCAGGAGTTATGGTCTAAGCATAGATGGTATTATCACTATTTTCTTTGCATGTCTTCCTCGCAGTATTAAAGAAAAATACACGCATTAAATTAACGTAAACGAAAAAACTACTTACGTAAAGTACAGAATTGTCAGTCTAACTAACTATATAATGTTTGACAGCGAAAGATCACAAAATGCCTTAAACGGCAATTAGACATTGCAACCTGCAGGGCCCAATCTGTTGTGTACCCTGCCTCTCCCTTCCCCTCCTTCAGCTCCCTACAGGCCCTACCTTTAATTACACCTTCCAATCTGACAGATTGGGCCCTGCAGGTTGTAATGTCCAATACCGCTTTTATAGGCCGGTATCTGACAGACCGGTGTCCTGAATCCAGCACGTTGATGGGGCGGCCCCATCAACGTGCTGCCCCATCATGGGGCCCAGGGCTCGGAAAGCGGAATTTGCTTCATAGTAAAAACCGGTTTCTTATTTCGTTCTTTCGTTACTATTTCATTTTTAATCGAAAATCTAAATAAAACATCTGGTTTTACATAAAAAACATAAAAAAGTATAATATATTTATATTGGGTTATTGGGTTATTGCTTTAACCGGTTACGAGCCCGGGGGCGCCTCACAGCGCTGGAGTTCTGCCGCCCCGGGCCATGGCACCCTTGGCCCTAGGGTAAATACGCCCCTGCCTCGATGACATCTCTTTCTTCCTCACTTGAATGCACCTTTAAACATCTGCTTAGAGCAGTCGTGGCTCAAACGAGTGAGTGACACACCACGACGCTAAGGGTTAATTCCATAGTAAACAAATCGATAATCTCGCTAGGAATCTTGGCTTTGTCACGACGCTCCTCGGCATTTTTGCGGTTAACTTCAGATAAGTTGCCTACCTTTGGCACGGCTGTTTACCAACAATACGTTGTGACTGAGATTACTCACGAATAATATCTAGGTACCTGTTATAGCTTAGTAATACACTAATCTAAACGCCGACCCTAGGTTCATTTACGTTAAGGGACATGGAAATATCTGTCCCATATCCTAATTGAATCTACGGTGATTGGCCGCATCATTGGCGTAAAATATTTATATAGGTAGGTTCGTATTGAAAAAATATTTATTACGTAGGGCTTCACTAGGGCTTAAACTAGACAATACCCGTTTCCAGGCGCAGTCCCGGGGGGGGGGGGGGGGGTCACATGGGACATGACCCCCCCCCCAAAATCCTACATTTCTAATAGAAAAAATTTTTACAGACCCCTCAAAAATTTGAAAAAAAAAATCTACATCAGTGTCCCCCCCCCCCAAAATTTTCGTCTGCGACCGCGCCTGCCCGTTTCTATCATACAAAATTATATTATATTAAAGTGTAAGGTGCGATGGGGAGTCTGGTTTTGGCTTAGAAATAGCGCGGAAATGTCGCCCATATTGGATGCCATCTTTTAGCATTACGCTGATGCCAAAACCGTTTGCCACAAACTGATTTTAGAAATAAGTTTAAAGTTTAATTTAAATTAGTGTATTTTATTCTATATATCATTAATTTTGTTTCGTGGCAATAAATCAAATCAAAACCTAACCTTCATATGATTGGCTGTTATTATCTGCCGATCGCATTTCTCAACCGATTATTATAACATTTAGTGATCAAGTTCGATATTTAGGTATACTTATAAAATTTCTTAACCGATTTAGTTTTTGGAAATATTCAGAACTGCGGAATTGGCACAACGGACCTAAGAACCATTGAAATTCGTGGTGCTTTGGACCATTGGGAGTTTACTTTGATAATAAAACAGTAGAAGTTGTTTTTATTTACTTATATTTTTTTAAGACAATACAAGTAGGTCATAACATAAAATAAGTAAAGGTTACTTTGCGGAAGTCCATATTATCAACTACAATATATTATAATTGCTTTGCTATTCCGCGGTATATTAACGTGCTAGTTAATTAGTGACAACCCGTTATACTTACTTGCGTATTTTTAACCGACTTCAAAAAAGGAGGAGGTTCTCAATTCGACTGAATTTTTTTTTTTTTTTTTATCATAATTTTTTTTTTTGTATGTATGTTACTCCATATCTCCGTGAATCGTGAACCGATTTTCAAATTTTTTTTTTGAATCGAACAGGTATAACCCCTAGATGGTCCCATTGTCACCAAGTCGGGATCTGATGATGGGATCCTGGAGAAATCGAGGGAACTCTTCAACTATTATAGGCACACCTATAGTGATTTCACTGTTTTTTACAGCAACTCGGCCACTTCCTCTTGGAATAGCGGATCCTAAGTGAAGTCGGTTCTTTTTTTTGTTTAAAATTATTGCATGCATTAATGTTCCCACACTTCCATCACCAAAAATAAATACGCAAAAAAATACAACAAACCACCACCAATGATACCAAAACTCGACACTGTTTCGCCTCTACGATGCATCCTCAGGAGCTTCTGGAGATGTAGTCGTCTGACGACCGGCAACGCAACGGAACGGACGTCAGACCTACAACATGTCCATTAGTTTATTCAGGGACAGAGATGGATTCCTAGCACATGCACTTTAAATCTCTAGCTTAAGAAATGATTGGCAAGCATTTAACCGGTTGACTGCGCATGACCGCGGGTGAAACGTTTTCCAAAAGAAATCAAGTTCAAGTTAAACGCAAATGCAATAACGGAAACAATCGAAAGTAAGCCCTTACACTATCGAAACAAAATATTACATTTCATTACGTAACTTAATGATTTTGAATTTTTTAGAGAGTTGTGGTAAAACCGAAGGGAAATACAGAGTTACGTCATTTGACTTATTGGTCAGAAAAGTTGCACGTTTTTGTTGTACAAATATGTAATACAGCGTAAGTGGCTTTCTATGGGAATTTATGAATTGAATAGTTGACGGTAATTTGTAAGTGCTCGGATCGGACACGGAATAGTAGGGTCACGTCTGAAAATAGTAGTAGTAGTAGTAGTAAAACACTTTATTGCACTAAAACATTGTACACAATTATGAAATATATACATGTAATTTGTACAAAGGCGAGCTTATCCCTATAAGGGAAAATATGGATACTTACGGGGCTACTTTGAAAAATTATAGGTTTTTTCAAACGCTGTATTGACTAAACGGGAAAAGGGACTGAATTTATTTTCGAATATATATTATTAGACTATAAACTCTTGTTTATGGCACAAGCCGAAACACGATTGCTGAAAGTTGCCTCGATAAAAAAAATCCGAAGTTGGGTCCTTTTTCCCCTTATTTTTCTTAGCTTACGTAAACTATAAGAGATTAAGCAATATAACTAAGTAAGAAATATGGTATTCTGGTTTATCTAAAAAGTCACAGAAACAAAATTAGACAAAACTTTATAGATTCGTTTATTTATCTAACGGATGGGCGTGGCTTGTACGAATCGAGGAACGGCCTTTGACAAAAACATGCATCCAAAACTACGCCTTGGTAATAGAGTCGGACGTGACTGTACTCTCTTGAATGTTTTAAGTCTAAGGTTAGCTGGAAGAGATCCCTTATAGAGATAAGTTCGCCTTTGTACCTATATCTCTTAAAATTGTTTTGTATTTTTCTTTGTGTACAATAAAGTGCTACTACTACTACTACTACTTAAGTAAGGCACTATGTAATAAAATAATACACCAAATTAGATCGTAACAAATCTGTTGTCCTTTTTAACGGACGTTGTCGCGAGGTGGTCTTTTTCTGGACTCTTTCGATAAAGTAAGTACCGCGCCGTTTCATTCTAATTGTTTGTGCAGTATCATACCTACATGCCACTGTTTTTAGAGATGTCATAGATAAATAAATAAGTAAGCTTAATTATTTCATCAATAACATGATGATAAAAATATCAACCCGCTGTACTTTACAGTGCTCCTTGCGTCATTTTACTTTACAATATACATGTACCATTACTTTTCTAACTTACCAATGTAAGGTGTTATTGGAAAGCACGTGCCGGCGAGCGTGCTTCCCACGACCGGGTTAGCCTTATCTATTGTCCCTTGTTCGATTGCATGAAGGTAGTTTAGTTTTTTTAATGTAGGTACACGCAATGTGCATGCCTAAGTATACTAAGTACCTATCTTATACGTGCAGAAATAATTGAGTGTATTTTTTTACTGAAATCAGTTAGTAGGTCTTTGAATACGCTGTAAAACTATTGTTTTACAATGAAATTTTTCTTTACAATATTATTAATAAAATGTAGTTTTTAATGTATGCCAAATAGCTCAGTGAAAACCTATTGCCACTTTGTGGAATCCTACAGCAAGTTTGTGACATCTCCATTTCGTAAAAAAATTGCCCCGCATGGGTCAGGATAGTGATGATAGATAATTTATCTACGAGATTAATACGCTCCGGTCTAAATAATTCCCATTACTAAACTAATTACTAAAACAAACTAACAAATGTATTTATTCACGCCTTCATAAAACATGCATTCATCGTTCTGCATTTTCACTCCGTGCGTACATCTATAATTTGTCTCTTCTCTGAAGCACTTAATTCATTTACCAATTGTACACCATACTAGGACCAAATAAGGTCTATACATTTTTAGTAATTTCCATTACTACAATGTATAATTTGTGTACATAATGTGTGTTAATGAATGTGTTATTTCAATCGCAGTCATTAAAGCGACAACAACACTTAACTTCCCAGGGAATGAAGATGTGTCTTGAATAATACATCCGCCATGTTTTATATTGTATTGCTTTTAATTGCAGTCCTTACGGATACTGACTTTGCATTTCTTGGTTCGTATTTATAGCAACGCTCTCGATATACCGGAGTAAAACTGAAAGAACAAATCAAATTATTTTTTAATGAATATTTTGATTTGTTTATTTTAAATTGTCACACTACTATATGTATAAATTATAAACTTGTATAGATGTCATATACAAAGGAAAAAGTGACCAACGCCTCCGGTGCCCAAGGCTGGATTCGAACCAGCGTCTTCTGCATTCGCGGCAGACGCGTTAACCAACTTCGCCACCTGGCCACGAAAGCACCGATCGAATTTTCCCGTGTATATGCAATCTTTGTAAATGCTAAGGCGCACAAGCATCCAAGCAATGCTAAGGGGCATCCAGCCTTGGGCACCGGAGGCGTTGGTCACTTTTTCCTTTGTATATGACATCTATACAAGTTTATAATTTACCGGAGTAAAGTTTATTTGTATAACAACATGGTTTTCGACTATTGAGATGACAATGACATCCCTAAGAATTTTTCTGTTCCGAAAATCACTACAAGTCTATACTACTCTTTGATTCTGTCATAGCTGTCAACGGACAAAAATGGCGCATAAAATTTGTTCTAGATGTCACATGTTTTCAAGATTCAAGATTTCGAAAGAGGAGGTTCTCAATTCGGCGGGATCTTTGTTTTTCCTTTTTTTTATATATGTTCACCGATTACTCAAAGACGGCTGGACCGATTTGGAAAATTCTTTTTTTTATTTGAAAGAGTGTACTTCACAGTTGGTCCCATTGTCACCAGGTCAGGATCTAATGATGGGATCCTGGAGAAATTGAGGGAATTCTTTAAATATTATAGGCACACCTATAGTGATTTGAGTATTTTTTAATACAGTAGCTTGAGTATTTGCTGTTAAGGAGGAGGCTAAGTGAAGTCGGTTCTTTTTTGTTGTTAAAAATTATTGATCTTAGAGTTGGCCAGAAAGCGCCTAGCTTTTAGAGGTTAGCATATTAGAGAAATGTTAAAGGAGACCACCGTAGCCGCGTGGTCTACGGGTTATAGCGGGAAAACCTGTTTTGTAGTGAAAACAAAAGACGCTGTTCCGATTTTCAGCTTTCAGCCCTAAGCTTTGAGGATCTTTCGTATACAGTATGGAAAAAAATAATTAACAAATTGATGAAAAGAAATGTTTAAGAATGTTTCCTTTCAGTGAACCAAGGCCCATGATTGTTTTCCACCCTGTATAACATTTACTTATTTCAGTTTATTTTATAACAATGATATTAAACTTACTCTACTTGTAGGTCAAAGATTGGAATTGCTATGATTACTGCCAAATTGTGGTAGCATCCAAACAAAAAAAGAAAGGAGGCACTTTGTGATGTTGCGTCAGGGGCCTCCATATATTTCCTAGTAAGTTATAAAGTCATTATATTACACCTAATAAGTTCGGCCAGACATACAGGGTGTAACAAAAATACTGGTGATCCGAAGGGCATAATTTGTATCGTATTGCAAGTAAGAAAAAATAGGAGAAATTATTTTTTGTGAGTAAATATTTTTTCTTACTTTTTCGTAATTAGAATAAGTACGATACCAATTATGCCCTAAAAAGGATCACCAGTATTTTTGTTACACCTTGTATACGAGTAAAACACTGTTTTGTTTGCAATGGTTTGTAGATAAGGGCCATAGGTTTGTTTGTTAGTCGTAGTATAAACAGTCAAGAATAACTACAAATAATGATCATTGTTATACATACACATACATACAAACAATCACGCCTATATCTCAAAAGGGTAGGCAGAGATCACGGAATTCCATTGCTGCGATCAATGCAGCAAAACGGCTCTACGTGAGCCACTTTTCGTCCCCGTGAAGAACGATCATTGTTATATGTAGATTAAATGCCATAATCACGGATACCATCCGACAATCCATTTCTGGTTCATGTTTGTTTCATTAGCCGGTGACGATGACGGCGTTGGAAATTGTTGGAGTCGGTTAATCATCATCTTCCTAGCGTATGACCCGGCTATAGCCAACGGCTCGATAGAGCTTAAGAATTGGCGTAGGCACTGGCCTTTACAATTTGGAAGGCGAGCCCAGGATACTTCTCCTGTAGAAACATTAGCCTAATCTACATCTTTCTAAAAACAAAATTTCAGAACGTGTAAGTAAATTTAATCAAAATTCTTAGTTTTAATTTTATCTTTAATATTCATGTATTTCGTTAAGATCCCCACGTCACCGGCTCAGCCTAGTGTGAGGATCACTGTATTGCCTCCCACTGTAAAACCAATATATGAAATAAATATATTTTGATTTTTTTTTAAATAAAACATAATAACACACAACATGTATCGTAGCATCAGTCATTTATGTCATTACAGACAGAGAAAACCTCGAGATAAAAACTAACACTTGTTGATAACTATAACGATTGTAATTCATACAAATATTAATGTACAAGTTAATAAAAAATATAAAGAAAGGTTTGTTTATATTCCTGTCCATATTTATAGTCGTCAATCACTTAATATGGCCCTTATATGTTTTTTTCGGGACCATTACGTGTTCCGTACATTTTTAAGTTGTTATTTATGTTATTATCAATTAAGTTATTGTGTATAGTGTGTGTGTTGTGTAAACGTAATAAGTAAACGTTTTTCTTTTCATTTTTCTTATATATTATGGAATTACAGTAGCAGATTCAAACTTAACCCGTGCGACGTTTTGAACAGTGTTTGTAACATTTTTTACAATGTAATAATAGCCCATACCTACATTTAAGTCTACCCAACAAAGTTTTGGTTTCATATAATCCTAATTGAATTAAAATGCACTAAAAACCACAAAGTCTCTTTTGCGACATATCGCTGTATTGTATTGTATTGTTACTGTAAAAGGCAAAAAGAGTATAGAGCAAATTGGGTCACATTTAGGGTTGTCAACTTCTCGTCATGTGTCTACCGGAGTGGTAAATGTTCGTAAGCTGTCTGTGTTTTGCACAGGTGCTTGGAAACTAGGCAATCTAGGCAAGCGGCCGGAAACGAGTTCTAGGGACGCGCCACCACTGCTAATTATACCTGCTACCCTAGTCACAGAGTAATTCATTAGTAAATACTTAACCGAGTTCTCACTGTGATGTCACGAATCAAGAATCACTACATAGTATAAAACAAAGTCGCTTCCTGCTGTCTGTCCCTATGTATGCTTAGATCTTTAAAACTACGCAACGGATTTGGATGCGGTTTTTTTTAATAGGTAGATTCAAGAGGAAGGTTTATATGTTTAATTGCATCCGTGCGAAGCCGGGGCGGGTCGCTAGTTTAAAAAAAACCGGTAGTTCGGTATGTTGTAAAACGAATTTTTTTGACAAAGTGACATATACAGTGTGTAAATCTAATACGGGCGCAGCTTTTAACGGTGGTTTACATAGGTCATACTGAACAAGTTTCACTATGGAAGTAACCCCAAAATCTTTAAAAAAAATTTGGCTTCCTCATACAAAATGTCGATACCCATCCGACAAAATGTATGAGTCTGCCAAAAAAAAAACCTGCGATTTCGGGGTAGGCTCCATAGTGAAAGTTGTTCAGTATGACCTATATAAACTACCGTTAAAAGGTTCGCCCGTATTAGATTTACACACTGTATATCGTTGCGCAGGATTCTTTATAGCACTGCAACAAAAAGATGTTCTTAAGGACATTCGGCAGTAATTATCTTCAGCGATCTTTTAATAACAGATAAAAACTGCAAACAAGTTAATTTTCTCAATTAACTGACCATTGCGACGCCGACGATTCCTATTGTTTATTAGATATGAAATAGAATCTTTGCACTGACTTAACTTTTATGAGTTGAGCTATTTAATGGACAATAAAATAACATAATAGTTACAATAAACTTAATTAATAATGATCATTCATTTATTAAAATACAAAAAAAGGACAAACAACAGTGTATAGAAAACGTACACTAATTAATACTACCTAGCCTGGGCTACGTAGTATTAATTAATACTACCTAGCATACGTGGTTTAAACTATATATAAAAATGTCCCCTATGTCACCGCTATTTGGTAATGATCTAAATTAAAACTGAATAAGATGTAGACTTTGTCCGATAAGAAAAGTGTCGCGGTTTATATGGGGGCTCATACATTCTAGGACACTTTTCTTTCCGGACAGACTCTATAAAATTAAACAAGATCTATGGCCCACAAAGAGACTTCATAAGTTCATACTTATCAATACAACATAGAGAAATATAGGGTTTGTCCGGAAAGAGAAGTGTCGCAGTTTATATAGAAGCTGTCACATTTTAGGACACTTTCCGCATATCCTAAAACGAATAATTTCAAAATAGTTGGCAACCCTAGCGGCGATGTAAATGGAACGTTACATAATGGCGCCCGATAATAGCGACACTCGAATACGCGTGCACTTACACTGTTCTGTTCTCATCGCGCTTCATAAAAACGCACTAGCAAAGCCAAGCCTTGTCGATATAGATAAGTGTGTACCTTTCAATAAATACATTCCTACTTTAATTTATTTTTCCCGGGTAACTGACTTTTAATATTCATAAAAAAATACTAGACTGCACTGTTATGTCACAGAAGAAATCGGGCACGGATGCAGGAATTCGTTCAAGAGGGGGGCACTTTCCTTTACAAAAAATCTTGCGGTCCGCACCATAGTATACAAAACTTGCGTGTCAGGGGGGGGCAATTGCTGTTACCCCCCCCCCCCCCCCCCTATATCCACGCCTCCAAGCGTAAATAAGTAATACTGGTATGTTATGTTATGATTAATCTAATATGTTTGCTCTGTGTGTACGGAAAAAATCCTTTGAGATTTGAAGATACTTTTTAAGCACAAACCTGACTTTTTTGTTCAATGACGTTGAAATAATACATTTATCATGTCACTGACAGTCTGCAAAGATTTTCATCACTAATTATAATTACTTAGAGGAGGCCACAGTATCGCAACCCGATAGCATGTCGCAAGAAGTGTAGAGTAAAAATATTGCACACTTATTTCACTTTCAAATTACTCTTGTTTTAGTTGTTTTGTTTTTACGTAAATCTTAGTTCCTTGTAGATTAAGAAATGTGTTTGTTTGTGAATTGGTTTAATATAATCTTGAGAGAAGAAATCTTGTATTACTTAAGTGCGACGAATAGTTATCGTAAACTTTTTTAGCAACAAACTTTCCACTTTACAGATCAGTTCTCGAAAACGGCTTATACGTAGACATTTGTATGGAAAAATCACTTTGTTAACTTTGATATTTAGAAGAAGTATACTTAGTTTAAGCATCCATATGTCTTTTACGTCCTTGTACATACATGATAACCTATTATTCCACGTTTTAACCTAGTTTTTTTTACTGAAAAAAAAAACGGAATTAGCGGATGCATATGCTAAACTAAGCTATTGTATATCTATGCAGACTCACAGTAGGTACTAAACGGTGTGGCGATATGTTATCTGAAGCGCAAGGATGAGCAGAACGGATAAGGATACCATTATTAGTTAATAGTTATATCGTCGTCAGTATCAAATTTACTTGTTAGTTGTTAGATGATTTGATTTAGAACGTGACATAATGACAATGATGACAGACAATAAAAGCACAATCATCTCAACAATTGTGGCCAGCGAAGTGTATGCAACGGGGTCGTACATATGATGAAGAAAACGAACGTACATTTATCGTGAGACTGAAAGAGACGAACACTGTCATCGTGACGCTATCGCGCAGATAATTGCTACCATCATCATGTCCGTACGTTAATGTGCTGTGAGTGACCTAAGCCATTTATTGTGACGTCTACTACGTTGTAAACATGTAGTGCTAATTTTATTGTAGTTACCTACTAGTAAACAAAAAAGGTTCGTCATACATGACGCTGAATCTAGAGATCTATTTTGAAACGAATTTTCATCACTATCGCGAAAAATCTCTTAATTGAAAAGTAAAACTCTTAAAACATACATACCTACATACATCCATACAATCACGCCTATATCCCAAAAGGGGTAGGCAGAGATCACGGATTTCCATTTGCTACGATCAATGCAGCAAAACGGCTCTCCGTGAGCCTCTTCTCGCCCCCGTGAAACTCTTGAAAAGGGCGGAAAATTATCACTTCCCAGTTCTCATGCATCCGCCTTATAGAAAAACAACTGCGTCTCTTTCGCTTGTATTTAGCAAGTGCATAGTTGTATCTGTTAGTTATTAGTTCAGTATCGCAATGACATCGGAACTAACGGATTATTCCATTGCAGGTCAAGGACATGGACGCGGAGGCGCCGGCGGCCAAGCTGGCGGAGAAACTGTGAGTTGACCGACCTTCACTTCCTATGCAGATTGCACCGATTAGTGTAGAGCCCATAATGGCGAGCGGTCGTCGACGGCCAAAATGAACGTGCCGGTACAGTCACCAAATAATATCGGAGCGGCCAAGGTGGTCACAAATATCTGAACAACGCCCCTCGAATATTTTTGAGTACCTTTGCCGCTCGACTTAATTAATGGCGACTAATCATTGTCGGCTACGGCGTTACTGATATAAAAAAAGTCATTTAAACATAAACTCTATCAACAACCGACAATGATGTTTTTTTTTGTATTTGACTTGATAACGTCACAAATAAAGCGAGAATCACTACAGACAATGAGAGCAAACAAGACGTTCAGCTTAGCTAGTTTTGGAACGCTTCGACCCGAATCACTGTGTTTTGAGTGCCAACCACCACGTTGGTGTTGGCTTCACAATGGTGCTGCGCTGAGCTTCGAGGAGGTTTGAGTGGCAATCACTGAGGCCATTTTATTACATTGTCATTGGTTTACCATGCATGGATGCGAGAGACGAGACGAGCAGTGGATCGGGCTCGCTCCAGCGGCCACCCAGCTAAGTTACCATACTGACGCCACTCGTGGATTTGTCTCGCTGTGGTAACCGCCGTACTGAAAGTTGTTGTTAAAAGAAATATTTACTTTGGAAAATAATTAAATGTATCACATATTTTACAAAAAGGAAGTTCAATAATTGAGTAAAAAAAAATGTATGTTGTAAATAGATAGTAGCTACATAAATAGGTTACCTAATTCGTAATAGAGTCCTGAAGTGTTCCAAGGGTTGTTAGTCAAAGTTGAAGTGTAAAACCAAATGCGTGCGAGTAGTAGATAATTATTTTTGAACAATAAATTGAAAAGGTTCTTATTCTTAATAGTTAAATATACTAGTACCTAAAGCTTGAATTTATGAAGTAGGTAAATATATAAGAGTAGGTACGAGGAGGTAATAAACTAGACAAAGCACAGTAAAGAAGATTGAGTTGCTTAACAATAGGCTCGCAATATGCAACTTATTGACACTTTTGCTAATTTATGCTCCAGACATAAACCCAAAACCGCTGTAACTGGTTAACCCTATTGTTAGAAACCTAAAAGCAGATATAAATAATGACTGTTTTACGAAAAAAACGTTCCGAGTATTTTCCTTCTCGTTCACGAATAAACGCTATAATCTGTAGTGTTTTTTTCTTGAAGCAGTCATCAGTAACTGATGGGTGATGGGTTACGTCAAATACACTAACTACGCTTCCGGGACCATCGTTGTCGGGTTTGTACCGTCTGTCATAATAGCATGCATGTTCTAAATAAGAAGTGCAAAAGTGACGCATGACGCGACTCGCAATAAAATGGTAACCATGCTGCACGTTCTGGCCGCATTTCGCGGTTTAAAATTTGCTTCTATATACACGCAAACTCCATGTGCTCTACTATCCTTGGTCGTGAATAGCCAGCTAGATTTCACGGTCCCGGCGTTACGCAACGATGCAATGCAAGTCAATCTGCAGAACGACGTAATGACCAGGTTATGATGGCTCCACACTAGAAATGTATAAGTGGCAGAACATTCTCAAAAAATTTCGGAAACTTACACGAGAATTTAAATTAAATTTCAAATGAAAACATTACCTATGGGAATTATCAATTTTTTTTAATATTATCTTTATATTGATAACGGCGGTGTCCAGCAAGATCTTGAATAATTTTCACCGTTTGTAAAATTTAAGTTTTTTTTAACCGACTTCAAACAGAAAAGGAGGAGGTTCTCAATTCGACTGAATTTTTTTATATTTTTTATCATCATTTTTGTTTATTTTTTTGTATGTATGTTACTCGGACTCGGAGATATCTCCGTGAATCGTGAACCGATTTTCAAAAAATTTTTTTAATCGAACGGGTATAACCCCTAGATGGTCCCATTGTCACCAAGTCGGGGTCTGATGATGTGATCTTGGAGAAATCGATTTCTTCCCTCGAGGGAACTCTTAAACTATTATAGGCACACCTATAGTGATTTCACAATTTTTTACAGCAACTCGGCCACTTCCTCTTGGAATAGCGGATCCTAAGTGAAGTCGGTTTTTTTTTTGTTTTAAATTATTATATGGAAAATTTCGCAACTCTGGAAACTTCTCCATTGCTACTCTACACTGCTTGAAAATAAATCTAGACTCCGCTGGCCCAATATTAAAGGGTTTTCACACTTATCGAATTTATGAACATTATCATAGTGACATCAACTTTACATTTAACGACTATGAAATGTAACATACCTAAAACTCTGTTATAGGTATTGGGCTAAAGACTCGTTGTTTTCAATTAGATATATGATTTTTTTTTTACTAGTAATTCTAGTCTTTATTGAACCACAACCAAAACTACTTAGAAATATACTTATATTAAAACTAAATTAAAAACTAAATATTAATAAAAACCTTATGTAAACCAATTAAAACTAACTTAAAAATACTAAAGACATATGATTAGATTTATGATATTTAAAATGAGATGCAGTTTACTGCAAACAGAAACACACTTAACTGACACACACACTTATAGATAGTCCTTATGCCGTTGCAATAGGGGTTACAAATGGTCAGTTAACAGAGTCGGCGATGGTGCAGTCAGCAACAGAAGTAAATAAGCGGGCGAGGCGTTCAAAATGAGCTATACACCACTTTTAGAGGAAACAAGAATGTGTCAAGATCGTTTTTTCTATTCTTCATGAGTTGCAGGCGACCATACCATGCGGTGAATGCTTATCATCAGGCGGACTGTATGCTTATTGCCACTGACGCGCTCAAAAACACGGGGATGTGTAACCCCAGCTTTATATAGTAGGCCAAGGCGCGCTTTTTTAACGTGATCTCTTATTTTTATATTTTCCCATGGAGATGAATCGACAGCAATAAAAAATACTTTTGACATGTTCTTTACGCAAAAATATTATTTCTGTAACAATGCTGAAAATGTCATTGTTATACATGTGTACCTATATATCTTTAAATTGCATCTAGTAACCTCTATCAACAGCATAGGTATATTTTTCTTGTACCTAATGTGTGAATTTTATAAGTCTAGTTACACAAATTAAAACTACATTAATTAGTTATATTTATTATACGTACCTTAATCACGGGTACTACTTTTATAAAAATACCTTTACGTCACTCTGGGCGGTAAGTGAGATTTGCCGCCCACGGGCGCAGCGGCAAATCTTACTTGACACCCAGGAGAAGACGTAAAATTGTGTACGAACCACAGGAGGTAATAAAGAAGGCCTCAGATCGCTTGTTTATGGCCCTTACCTTCGGTTCGGGCCACAAATGCCCGCGATCTGAGCCGTTCTTTATTTTTCCGCCCTAGGTACGTAATGTACTATAACGATATACTAATAACCATCTACTTATTTTCAATAGCAACGCTCTTCGGTGGAGTAAATGAGTAGGTATACCGGATCATACAGATAAAAAGATAAAAAAAAGATAAAAGATATTTATTCTTCAATTTAGGCACATTACAATGCACTTATGAACGTCAGAGAGAAAAGGAAACTACCACCGGTTCTAACCCTACCCTACAGTACTCCAAAATCTCCAAATGCCCATTTATAGAAAACGGGATGCAATAATATTGTTATTATTATGTATTCATATGTATTCATGGGAATTCCAAACACACCTACCTGGGGGCCAATTTTTGACTTTCTTACACACGAATTCAAGGAAATTAAGCTCGAAAATAATCGCACACAAAAGTTTGTCGCCAAAATTTTCGCATCAAATTAGTATTTTAAATTATCATGATACTAAATTCCTATCGCTGTCATTTTTAAAACACTATTTCATCGTATTAGACAGAGTTTTAAATGTCAGATTCGAGCGCTCGAATCTCAAAAATTACCCCCCTGCCAAACTTTTTATACAATTACGTGCAAAGTAAACATTAACAAAAATTGTATAAAAACCCACTAGGTAGTGTATACTTATATACGGCTATTTTTTTACGAAACTACGTCAAAGTAAAATCGCTGACGTAAAATATATAATTATAATTTAAACCGCACCGAATAATTTTATTTTAATAAGCCGAACTGAAAGAACAAATCAAATTATTCCGGGAAAATTCGACCGGTGCTTTCGTGGCCAGGTGGCGAACTTGGTTAAAGCGTTTGCCGCGAATGCAGAAGACGCTGGTTCGAATACAGCCTTGGGCACCGGAGGCGTTGGTCACTTTTTCCTTTGTATATGACATCTATACAAGTTTATAATTTTAATAAGCCATTGTTTTTTATAAAAATACACATTTATATAACCTAATTTGGAGGATCCGCTTTGACCCATTATTGCGGGTATTATCAAACGAGCGGAGCTTACAAAGCGAGTTCTTACAAACAATTTCTGGCTACTGGGACGTCTCGGCATTGCAATGGGTTTTTGATTTTGAGAGTTTGTTCCGCAATAAATTTAGTATCGTTTTCTGGTCTTCATAAAATTTGTTGAGGTTGTAGCAGAGATACGTTAAATTTGAGAGTTAGTCTTTGAGTAGTGAGTTTCGGTTGTGTTCCTACAATAAGCTAGGGATACACGTACAAATGTGTCCGCCGGATTTGTCCGACGGATATGCCCAGCGGACACATCCACCCGTGTATGGCGCGAATTGGACAACGGACAGACAGCGGACAGACGTCTGGCGGACACATGCGTGTCCAATTCGCGCCATACACGGACGGATCTGTCCGCCGGGTATATCCGTCGGACAAATCCGGCGGAGACATCTGTGCGTGTATCCCTAGCTAATCGTATGCATTACGTACCTATACTTTTTAGGGTTCCGTAGCCAAAATGGCAAAAACGGAACCCTTATAGTTTCGCCATGTCCGTCCGTCCGTCCGTCCATCCGTCCGTCCGCGGTCTAGCTCAGTGACCGAGCACTAGAAAGCTGAAATTTGGTTTCAATATGTGCATTAACCAAACCGACAAAACAGTAGAATAAAAACGCGAAAAATATATTTTGTTAGGGTACCTCCCGTACACGTGAAGTGGGGGGCGAAATTTTTTTTCGTTCCAACCAAGTTGTGTGTGGTATCGTTGGATAGGTCTATTAAAAAGAATTAGGGTCTTCTAAAACAGTTTTTGGATAAAACTAATACTCTCGGAAATAATAGCTCGGAAATAAAGTTTAAAACAGGGCGCCCCCCCCCCCCCATCTAACTTTTGAATCGTGGGTCCTAAAGTTTTGAAAAAAATCATGAAACTGATGCCTAATGAGTACCTTCAATGAAAACTATATTGAAATAAATCGGTTGAGCCGTTTTTGAGTTATCATTCAAAAACCCATAGTGAAAGGACGTAAGTAAAAATGACGTAAGCGCCGCCAAATTTCCAGTAAGAAACGACCTTTTGAATTAATGGTCTCATTTAACGGAACCCTACACTGAGCATGGCCCGACATGCTCTTGGCCGGTTTTTTTTATTTATACAACAAGAATGCTTGTTGATTCTGAAATATTTATGTTAGTTCTGCTGTTATGATGCTGATGACCATTTAAATACATAATGGACATTTAAATATTTTGAATTATGAAGGATATATGAACCAACGTATTTACCTATTTATATTATGATAATCAGTGCTCTTAACCGATTGTCGTAAGACAATGCACAATAAACAGTTCTCACGCCATATTTCCGATGACGGGTTTCTTGAGAGAAATCCTATATGTGCGTATCAGGGCTTCGATATAAAAACGTTTACGGAATTAAAACCCTCATCATCATCATCTCAGCCATAAGACGTCCACTGCTGAACATAGGCCTCCCCTTTAAGGGGGGGTTTGCCATACGCGCCACGCTTGGCAGGCGGGTTGGCGCGCGCAGTTTTTTTTTGTTTATTGTTGTTTAGGCTTGACTCTAATTAGTCTAATTACACTGATCCTCTTCCACAAATCTGACCACCTTCAGTCTCCATCATCAGAAAATTATAAAATACTGTATTGTCTTCCAAGTTACATAGGTATACCTACTAAATTTCAGCTCAATCGGACATCAGGAACTGGTTCATAATTTTCTTGCAAAATTCTACCTAAACAACAAACTAAACTGTCATTATTATTAGCATATTATGGCAATGGCAACGGCATCACACAGATTAAACTTTGATATCGATATCGATAAAATAAATATTTTGACTGCTCATCTATTGAGCGAATGAATATGAACGAAAAGTTTGAATAATTGTCAAATTGCTGTTAAAATTATGGTTAAATATGACGTTTTAGTTTTAGGACGTACTCACGCATTCACGGAAGCTTTGGTTTACTTGTTTGCACACATGTTTAAGCGTGGCGACATAGGTTTCGGTACTAAATCACGATGATTGCCTGTCTTATTATTATTCCTAAGTCAGTGGTCATAACGCTTCAACCCTTTCCTCACAGGTACAAAATACACCTCCATACACAGTTCCTAAACCCACTGCTCCACCGTAAACTTTGAAACTTATTGCACGCGGATACCAAAAATAACAATTTTATAATGGCTGTTACGACTTATTTGCTTGGTGGAGCAGTGGAAGTTGGAGACATCTAATAAACCTAGTTCCTATACTAAAAAGTAAACAAGTGCACACAGCACGAAAGCCCATGAATCATTCATTGTTAAACTTTACAGTACACTCTACAAAAGATTTAGCACGAGCATAGACTAAACATGAACGTAGACCATTGTCTACCATGCCATGGTGTTTATGTACAGAACGTGCCTGAAACTAGCCCAGACGTTTTATAGACTAACTAACGGTTGAACTTAGTAAGTAATGCTAGCAGTATTTGTTTTAGAAGAAACAAGGTCATGTTTTCAATGAACTCCTGAATGGAACAGTTAGGCTATTTGTTTTTAAAAGTTGCTACTAACTTATGTTTATATACAAGGTGTAACAATAATAATCGCGATCTTTTTAACGGCATAGTTGGTATCGTATTCTAATTCTGAAAAATTAAGAAAAAAAGTTCTCGCGAGGGGGGGAGGGGGTTCCCGCTGGTAGGTACGACGTGTCTCATACAAATTTTTTCGCTTCCAATTCTTCTACTTTTTGTTACTCGCAATACGATACCAAATTATGCCCTTAAACGGATCACCAGTATTTTTGTTACACCAGGGTGTACAATATAAGTAATGCGAAAACGTGTTAATTATGCTGAATACAAATTACAATGTGGTTAAAACTTTGAAACTTAAAAAAATGGGTCCTCCCCTATATAATCTGGTGTGTACAAAATAATGTATGAAGACGGTGTTATTATCGAAAATATTTTGATAATAATATTCGATGGAACCAAGTTCGGGAACGATTGTTGATGGTCAAAGGGTCAAGAGGGTCCAAGACGGTCGACGTCAACTCATTGCATCCTCTTTGAGCCCTCTGGCAACCTTACTCGCCGACAGGAACACAACATGGTGATATTTGGCTGTGGTTTTCTCTAAAGTGGAGTTTCTTCCACAGTCGGGCACTCCAGATTATAGCAAGCTGACATATACAGCCTATCTTTTGAAAGTGTACGGACATACCAGACCCAGATCTGGGAGGCGATTTTTGAGATACGAGCGCACAAAATCAAGGAAATTAAGCTCGAAAATAATCGCACACAAAAATTTGTCACCATTATTTTAACATTTCATGTAAGTAATACCTACCTGTTATTTCTTAAAATACCATTTCATAATTTTAGACTATGTTTTAAATGTCAAATTCGAGCGCTTGAATCTCAGAAATTACTTCCCCGACCCTGTCCTTAAACATCCAAAAGATAGGCATGGGCAGCACTGTAAATGTCATCTTGCTATAATCTGGACCAGCTTTTCACGATATCCCTCATAAAAAATTAAACAGCTATAAATAGAGTGTTAAAAAGTACGTTAACAAGAACAGAAAATGTATAATTTTATGCAACTGCAACTTTATGTTAAGCTGTAACACATCATAAACATTTTTATTTGCAATTACATCTATTATAGTCATGCAACATGATATAATACGTGAGCTAACACATTACTCATGCAGTGTGAAACGGAGTAACTACTAAAAGACTGACCGATAATATACCTTGTCACGATAGCAATAAGATTGGTGGGTGTTCAGTCAACTGCGCCGGAGTACGTAACTCAATCAGTTACGGATCGCTACTTTAGGAGATAAAAACGAAAACAATTGGATGAACGCGGATACCTACATAGTGCTAAGTATTTGTTGTTTACTTTTTAACCGAGTTCAAAAATAAATTCTTCAAATATGATACCTAATTAGGTTGTCACAAGGATTATATCACTATATTATCACATTTTTAACAATTAAAAATTAGAATTTTCTTAGCCTGTGTGTCCTACCTGAACTAGGCATACTCGGAAATGTATTTATTGGTAAATGTAATATATACTTATCGTAAATAAAAATCAGAAACTTTAGGAACAAGTAGGTAGGTACAGTCGACCAAGAAAGTGGTCTATCAGTTTTGACAAAAGCTTCTGCGAGACCTAACGATTGCTAAGGTTGACTTTTCTAACGGAGTTTAAAACATGCACGACCTTGTTGTCTCATGACGTTCAAGCGAACCTCAACCGTAGGGTGGTAGACCACATTTTTGGCCGACTGTACCTATATTTAGATATTCAACTCAATAACGTCAGCTATAAGCATCTTAATATGGAAGGTGAATGAACCCATGTATTGATGAGTAACAAAAAAACTGTCACCATAAGTTAAAAAAAAAAAAGAAATAGCTTTGTTTGCGAAACTATATCGTTTGATATGCAACACACGTTGGATGCTTTGCTTATTTTTTAGAAAAAATAAGGAAAACTCTGAATATTAAATAAACTTGTCGTTGTAGTACGTGTAAGAGGGTTCCGTTGATTAACAATGTTATTTGTTATTAAGATTTTAAGGAGTTCCAATGAAGACCGTTGTTCGCTGGAAACTATTTGGATAATTCCAAATAATTACTCGTAACTTATGGTAACTGACGTAACTGTACTTAAGAATAAAACTTGCAACAGCCCTAAAGTACACTCCACCATGACAGAATAACCATAATTTCAGGCATCAATAGTTTTTTATGCTACAATGATTAATGATACTTCACATCAAAATAAGAGAGCACCCGAAAAGCGACGTTAAAGACCGGTATAAATAAGGCTTGAAACTAAAATTGGATTGACGAATAGCTGGTGAACTTGATCACCACCTGCTAAGCAATGAAATACCACTTCCTCTACGAAATATAACGATTATCAGTCACTTTCGTCACTTCGCGCGACATGTTTCGGAGAGCTCGGTCTCCATCTTCAAGCACTAAGTAATTTTTTTGCAACCATTTTAGTGACGAGTGCGATTGTGTTGATTCATATACAGTCACCATCAAATATATCGGAGCGGCCAGGGTACTCAAAAATATCTGAGCATGCACTTTACATACACCATAGAGGCGTTGTTCAGCAGATATTTGTGACCACCTTGGCCGCGCCGATATAAATAAGTATTTGATGGCGACTGTAAAAAATACACTTTCTGAGCATATCCATTGTAAAAGACTATTTTAATTTTTAATAGTACGTACTTTGGCAAAAAAACATGCGGCCCGCTTGATGGGACGCAGCTACCGTAACCTATGGACGCACGCTACTCCAGAGGTGTCAGACGCGCGTTTAAAAACCTTTAAAGGGCAATATGTCACCATTCTTGCTGCAAGAGGTGACAGTACAATCGCCGACAATAGTATCTTCCTACACGGAGGCCTCAAAAATATGTGACATGCTCTTATAGCCCTACAAATAAGAGCGTGTCACATATTTTTGCGGCCTTCATGTAGGAAGATACTATTGCCGGTAACTGTACCATTGTGGGAATTACACAGTGCATATGCATATCCATTTTTTATCTATGGAACCCTAAATAACTTCAAACGGAGCATTTATTTTGGCGTTTTTACGACAGTATAAATTTGCGCAAGGGACTATGGAACTTCAAAAATAAATGAAACTTGGTTGACCCGAGGGCATTCAACCTCTTGAGTGACTCATGGCATGATGTTTACTCACTACTCAGTACTACACTAGTGATATGATTAAAATCAGGGATATAAAAAACGGCGCATAATGTACAGTTACAAAATGTGACGGCGTTGGATATAAAGGCAGCAACTGATAATCAGTCGCTGTATAAAGGGCATTAAGACGGTGTCGACCTTTAATTACAACCAACCGGATGCGACACGCGCTCTCATTTCTATCGGAAAAAGTCTGCCGTTTTTTGTGCGGGAGGGGAACGTCAAATGTATGCGAAACGTCAAATAGCCACGTCAAATAAACGTCAGTCCATACAATGAGTATGACCACTATCCATACATTTTAGGCAGAGGGGAACGCCTGTCAATGGCTGCTCCGCTTGGTTTAAGGTGTCGACCGTCTCGTGGCGCCCTCATTGGGCGGATTGTATCTCCGAATAAACGAATCAATTCTGTATAATCCCTCTTGTTAAGTTGTAGTAATACCTTAATTATCCATGTTTTATACGAAAACAACCCCTAGCAGCCTTAACCAGAGAGTAATAATAACATATAACACGGGACCCCTGATTTTGATGAGAAAGTCCAAAAATTTTACGGACCTCCAATACTAAATAAAAAATTAATTAAAAAATTAAAAAAACCCGCCTGCGTAAAATACTAAAAGGCCGTAAACAAGGCCAATATACGTTACGAATTTGTTATGTAGTATTGAAAAGCATAAGATACATATTAAATTCTAATGTGGAACATAGCGGCATTAAACAGTCGGGACCCATTTGAAATCTAGATGGCGCAAACCTTCCCTAAAATGGGTCCCGACTGTTTAATGCCGCTATGTTCCACATTAGAATTTAATATGTATCTTATGCTTTTCAATACTACATAACAAATTCGTAACGTATATTGGCCTTGTTTACGGCCTTTTAGTATTTTACGCAGGCGGGTTTTTTTAATTTTTTAATTAATTTTTTATTTCCTACTTTTTAGTATCATGAAAAGTACCTACATGTAATTCTTTTTGCGGGGAGCTCCGCCCCCCGAGCCCCCTTTCTCTGCCGCCCATCACGTGGTAAGCTCTATCAAAACTCTTTTTCTCCCATCGTAAATGTTCAACGTAACAATGTTTGGTATAATTAGCAAAAGTACGGTATGTCTTTTCTTTATGCGGGGGGCCCCGCCCCCCGAGCCCCCCTTATTACGCCGTCCATTACGTGTTAAACTCTATCAAACCTCTTTTTCTCCCATCTTAAATGTCCAACCTAAAAATTTTTGGTATTCCACGTAACAATTTTTGGTATAATTAGCAATAGTACGGATTGTTTTTTCTTTTTGCGGGGGGCTCCGCCCCCCGAGCCCCCCTTTTTTACCGCTCATCATTTGGTAAACTCTATCAAAACACTTTTTCTCCCATCTTGAATGTTCCACTTCACAATTTTTGGTATAATTAGCAATAGTACGGTGGGTTGTTTCTTTATGCGGGGGGCTCCGCCCCCCGAGCCCCCCTTTTTTTACCATCCATTACGTGCTAGACTCTTTCAAACCTCTTTTTCTCCCATCTTAAATGTCCAACCTAAAAATTTTTGGTATAATAAGCAATAGTACGGTGTGTTTTTTTCTTTTTGCGGGGGGCTCCGCCCCCTTAGCCCCCCTTTCTCTGCCACCCATCACGTGGTAAGCTCTATCAAAACTCTTTTTCTCCCATCTTGAATGTTCCACTTCACAATTTTTGGTATAATTAGCAATAGTACGGTGTGTTTTTTCTTTATGCGGGGGGCTTCGCCCCCCGAGCCCTCCTTTTTTACCGTCCATTACGTGCTGGACTCTTTCAAACCTCTTTTTCTCCCATCTTAAATGTCCAACCTAAAAATTTTTGGTATAATAAGCAATAGTACGGTGTGTTTTTTTTTTGCGGGGGGCTCCGCCCCCCGAGCTCCCCTTTCAACGTAACAGTTTTTGATATAATTAGCAATAGTACGGTGTGTTTTATTTTTGCACCTTTTGCTTTTGTACATGTTTTTTGTATAGGCCCCATGGTTGACTGATAGAAAATACCATTTGGAATGATGTCCACCATTAGGACTACAGTTTTGTATTTCGTGCACTATAGTTGAAATAAAAAAAAAAGATGTGAAACCTCTGGAATTACAGGCCTCCATTGGCTACCCCTAACTGCTTACCATCAGGCGCGTTGTATGAATGTTTGCCACCGCCGTGGTATAAAATTATATAGTGGAAATACAAAGGCATAAGTATTTATTTCCCATATAAAAGCATTTCCCATACAAAGTTTAAACCCCCCTTAAACCCCCTTAAATCCAAAAAGTTCATAATTTTTATAGCCTTTGTCCTGACCAGAGGTCTGTTGAACCGGCTAGTGAAGTTTTTATCGAAATCGGTTCAGGCGTTTTGACGCCAACTCTCCCCATCCAAACAGACAAACGGACAAAAATTCTAAAAATCGTCGAAACGTGTTCTGTTATCGATTCTAAGAGCTACTAGCTCAGTTTTTTGCTAATATCTCCAATGTACAGATTTTTGACCCTCTTCACCTTTATTATATGTATAGATAGATATGACAATTTTCTGACGCACGGCATTCATTAATCATCGACAAGTCATAGTCTCCATATCAGAGGATACATACCAGCTCCTTCACTCTTAGTTGAACAAAATATTAACTTGATGTACCTACAGTCGACGTCAAAAAAATGTTTACACTTTTGGACCTTATTAGAAAGGAGTAAAATGCAAAAGTGTAAACATATTTTTGACGTCGACCGTACCTATTACTTGAAATTCACATAAAATGTTTATAATTTTGGACCTTATTAGAAAGGAGTAAGGTGCAAAAGTGTAAACATATTTTTGACGTCGACCGTACCTATTACTTGAAATTCACATAAAATGTTTATAATTTTGGGCCTTATTAGAAAGGAGTAAGGTGCAAAAGTGTAAACATATTTTTGACGTCGACCGTACCTTTTACTTGAAATTCACATAAAATGTTTATAATTTTGGACCTTATTAGAAAGGAGTAAGGTGCAAAAGTGTAAACATATTTTTGATGTCGACCGTACCTTTTACTTGAAATTCACATATTATTATGTTCACGTTAATAATAAGAACCTTTATAATATGTTCGTCGTATTTTTGTTATAACATAATACCTAATAAAATGGAAATGTAAGCAAGATGGTTGCTAAACAATTTTAAATTATAATAATTCCTAAACGGTCATTCAAAATCAAAAATGATGAATGAGACCTCATAATACTTTTCAAAGTTCTAAACAATGATACCCTACTCGGCATAGTACGTCAATTTTCATTTTTGAATTTTTTACAATATGACGTCTGACTGCCGTCATATTGAATTTGGATTGCTATTTTGTCTTTAGTGACACTCGCGCAATCAAGACGAATCGATTGACGTACGATTCATATAAATCGGCCCACTCGTTTTGCTTCTAGAGTGCCACAAAGGAACAAACATACATATATAGACTGTTAAACACTATCCCCTCTTTTGCGTCGCGCAGTCGGGGAAAAATATTCAACGTGGGGCACTCCATCCATGGTCGAAAATTCACAACTTTTTCTTGATGCGCACAATTTTTATTCTCTTAGTACTGAAAGAAAATCTTACTACAAAGGCGATATAAAAGGGATCCCTTTCAGCCAACCTATGAAAAAGTAAAAAAGGAATAAATACTACATGGTGAAAGACAAACTAAGGACAAAAGAGGTAATTGCACAAAAGTTTGGAAAGAAACATATAAAGCTTCAAAAAACAATGGAAAAGTACAATCAACGTCAAAGATATGTCTACACTTTTGCACCTTACTCCTTTCTAATAAGGTACAAAAGTGTAAACATATCTTTGACGTCGTACACAAACCTCACATTTCTCCTCAATAATAAAACCGACATAACCATTCACCATTCTTTTAGCAATTTCCTATTTCCTGGCTTGAGCAAATCTGCCGGGAGATGCGGTTATTGTGAATATAATATTATTGTGAGCTTCCGTTTTTCCGGGTTTCGGCTCTACGTTTATGAAAGATGTTGACATATATAGGGTCTTTTTTTCAATAACAAGCCATATTGCACCAGATTATTTAGTACGCGATCCTAACATCTTTTACGGGTCACCACATACCTAGCGGTTTTCCTCGCGGAATTACCGGAAGTAGCGGAAATTCATAGACAAAATGCTTAATTTGTCTATGGTAGCGGAAATTTGTCTATGGCTTCCATACAAAAAATCTGCTACCATAGACAAATTTCCGCTACTTCCGGTAATTCCGCGAGGAAAACCGCTAGGTATGTGGTGACCCTACTACGGGGCCTCGTCCGAAATCACAAAAAGAGTTTTGGCTGTGACATTTCGGCCGATCATGCGTTGATATTTTCTATGGGAATGCCGCACAGATAAAGTTGTGCCATACAAATAGTTGTCTGGTATGATCTTCTCACAATATACCTACAGGGTGGAAAAAGATCATGGGCCATGGAGGGGAACTACCTGAAAACGTTGAGATAACTCAGTTTACTGAAAGGAAACATTCTATTATTTTTCCTAAAAAGTAAAACTGCATTCACAGATTTTTCCTTTATCCATACTAATGTATGTTTTTTTTTATTATTTATGGCTTCCCTTGTGCCATAATCTTGGTTGGTATTAAAAAGTTTTTGTTTTCATTCTTGTTGGAAATATGATTGATTGGCATCAATTGTCATAAAAATAGTTAAATATAATAGTTTCTCTTTATACAACTGTATTTTATAGAACTTAAATCTATAACTTGAATATTAAAACATTAACAGTAGATAAATACTACTTAACCTGCTCGATTTAGAAATGGAGAGTACTAATTCATATTTTCACATGATTTTTAAGGAAACTCTAAAAATGTAGAGATTGTAGAGCTTATGTTTACGAGATAACGTTAATATAATAAATTGCATCTATGCATATGAGCTGTCAAAGCTCGAAATAACAACAACTTTCACAAATTCGGTGTGATTGCATGGCAGTAAGCAAAATACATGTAGTCTATTGACAAATACAAAGTGAAGCGATTCTGTAATCACTTACATTGTGACTACAGAATAAGATACACCTGCATATACAGTGTGTAAATCTAATACGGGCGAATCTTTAACGGTGATTAGTATAGGACATAAGAAATGTAATTAGATGTAGCGCTGGTAGCCTTGCGGTAAGACGTCCGACTTTCAATCCGGAGGTCTCGGGTTCAAACCCCGGCTCGTACCACTGAGTTTTTCGGAACTTATGTACGGAATATCATTTGATATTTCCCAGTCGCTTTTCGGTGAAGGAAAGCATCGTAAGGAAACCGGACCTAATCCCAAAAAGGCCTAGTTTCCCCTCTGGGTTGGAAGGTCTGATGGCAGTCGCTTTCGTAAAAACTAGTGTCTATGCCAATTCATAGGATTAGGTTGTCAAGCGGACCCCAAGCCGGGATAAACGCTAGGAAGAAGAAGAGAAGATAAGAAATGTAATTAGATAACGTTTAAATAGAACTGCAATTAAAATTTTATCCATACAAAATAATTCGGCCCGATGTAATGCAATTACACTCGCGTTAAACGCTCGTTGACAGTTACTTTCAATACTATGTTAACAGTACATTGCTCCTGATAAAATTCTCAAAAAATAATTATTGGGTCACAGTTAAGTGTAACTTAAAAAAACATCTTAATTAATGATTACAACAATGAGTTCTATGTCTGGTTTAATTGATCGCCCGTATTAGATTTACACACTGCATAATAGGTACGAGTATACATAAACATAAAAGAAAACATTAGCATTCTTCTTCAGTCGGATAAACCCAAGAAACAAAGACAGCCCTTGGCCCCATCGTGCATCATCATTAAACCACAAAGCTCTCAAAGAAAGCGATTGTACAATTAATAATCATATATTCAACAATCGCACATGATCAATTCTGCCATCGCGCATACAATATAGCCGTAAGCATATGGAAAAGCCGTTTCAATTTGAAACTTATTGCGCGAGAATACTGTTCAGAATTGCATGCGTTTGTCATTGGTTGTTAAGATTCTTATGCATGGACAGAATTCGTCACAGCATAATTTGCGATGTTCTTTTGTCAAGATGTCCTTTCCTGCACTTCCTTTATGAATAACTTATGTGATGGGTGGTCTTGGAATTTTTGGTTATTACCTACCACTATGTTCATAAAGTAATGTTTATTCTTCTTTATGATTTTGCCTTGACGTTCATAATGTTAGTATGACAGGATAGATGTTTTTTTTGCCTTTTAAAATAGTATAATTATTGAAATGTCAGAACCAGCAACTGATAATAAATATGGACGGCGAGCTTCAAACAAACCGTTAGCCTGAAACTGGGAAACAACTCGATATACGCATGCTCACTACACTACCAATCAAAAGGCGTCAAAATATTAGTCTGTTTTCAATTACAGCAATTACTTAAAATACGATTGGTCTGTGTCAAAATAATTTGCTGTTATTCGTCGTAGCACTGACACTTGAAAATGACAAGACAGCGGTGTCATTGGAAACGCATTATCAGTGAACGATTTCATAAAATAAAGAACAATCTTCGAATGTATCTTTTTTGTTGATAGGTTTGAATTTTATTTTTAAGGAAATAAGCTGATACTAACGTTATCGTGTTTTACTGTAGCGTTAAATGACGTTATCACAGAGTGCGTCTCTATCATACCTTAATAACTGAAAAGCGTGCACACGCAGTGAGTATTATTATAGAACGAGCGGAGCGTCGGAAGTGAGTTCTTACAAACAGCTTCTGGCTCCTGGGACGTCTCTGCATTTCGATGACTTTCTGATTTTGAGATATCGATCGACGATTGAAAGACTGAATTTGAGTAACGTTTTCTTGATCTTTATGAAATTTGTTGGGGTTATAGTAGGGATACATATATGTAGTTTGAGAGTTCGTATATGAGCTTTTTTTTTTCATACAAAGTAAAAACTATTTTTCTTGTACACCAATCAATCCAATCAATCCAACCAATCAACACCATCCAATAAAGCAACAGATGATTTTGATGATTTTGTACATTGCTTGCTCAAACAAGTTGGAACTGTGAATTATTTTACAAATCCAGTTATTTTTAAAAGTTCTGATTCAGTTTTATAAGCAAAATCGATTCTTGCCGGTTGGATTGAATAGCGATAGCGGTACTATTTTTATACAAATGAGCCGGTATATAATTTCGGTATTCCGGCTACTAATTGATATTTTAGGATATTTTTTGGTTAATCATAATTTATTACGTTTACCTAAATTACATTTCAGAATATCACGTCAACAATGCAAATGTCGGCTATTTTGATTTTAAATAATACCGACAACGATCCCTGCTCCGAAGCAATTATATATTACATAATCATAAGACATTTCAATGGTTGTTCAAAAGTGGGCATAGCACCATCCCCATATAAAATTATTCGGTAAAATAAATTTATAATGATGTGGTTTCGGCTTTACTTACGTATGATAAGTGATGTCGTCTTTTTTATTATTTTTACCAGATCAACTCTGGCACCATTTTACGGCGCAAGAAGGCATTTTTAATTATTTATTAGATTTTTTTCATAAACGTCACTACTACCGTGTCATAGGACCGCCATTTGTTAACTAACGGGCCTCGTGGCAGAGTTTGCAAGCACCGCCCCTCGCGGCAGACTTTTTGTGGGGTCATTTTGCAGCTCGAGTTCATAGTCTAGTATATTACCAGTCGCTGGTCAGAACCTTATTTTACTTTCAGTGAGGATTCAAAATTAGCCTAATTGTAATCCACAATATCACTCATCGTATTACTAGTTAACGTTGTTCCAGATTTTTTTACCACGAATCCCTAAAGAAATCCTGAGGTCCCCTGAGTAGCGTGATATCCCAAAATTTTATGGGCACAAGCTTTTTATTGAAACCACAGACATAATAAATGGACTTTCATTATTTTTTTCCAAATTGAAAAGGAATCCAACACCACAATACGCTCACGTATTCCTTATAACAATAAACCAATTACTTAACGGTTAACACAATACGTGTGATGCAATAGAATTATCGATTACAGCGAAAGTGACAACCCTATTAGGAGACTACTATGGACCATACTAGCATTACTAGCCACGCTCTTGACATATAATGGTTCTTATTCACAATTTAATAAGCACTATTATCAGTTAACAGTGTGGACGATACTGTACTTAACACTTAATGAACTCTCTTGTCAGGTAAGAAGGTCCATTGGTGGTAAGGTAACAGAATTTATGAAGGCAGGACTTCGCGTGTTGCTAGCGGATGTCCGGTTTCGGATATGGAATGGGAGCTATGGAACTAGCGGGTTTGGGTTCAAAACCCGGTAGATTGTAGGAAAATTAGTGCATCACACAACAAGTATTATAACTGAAAATGAAAATCACAAAGGTTAAATTAAATTTGAAGTTTGTATTGGGTTAGCTTAGAAACTATAGCTCATACCCTGAAACCTGTCTCGATCAAGGTAACGATATCAACTTTCTTTAGTTTTGTTAGAGGCGTTTAGACTGGCTTTCTCAAGTATCTCTACCTAATTTTTAGAGAACCTTTAGGGGTTCATAGGTAAATACCTGAAAATTAGCATACATTGCACAATATAAACTAAAACCATAATTTTGGTGAAACAACGATTATCTGTTTGGCTACCTACTCCGGTGTAATATTTGGCAAAGTCCTTTCGTGACCAGCCGATTATTACACCCAGTAACAGCGGGTCACACTGGGTTAACATCACAGCAGGAATCTTCTCGTCACACAGCTCCCTCGAAACCAAACCTTGACAATACAAATGACCTTTGACAGAAACTAGTGCGCGACGGGACAACATCGGAACACATAGGAGGGAAGGAGGCCTTTGCAGTTAGGATATTCTAGGCTTCTATAATAAATATTTTTATGTAAGACATATAACTCAAAACAAGCCCTATAATACGTCTGTCTGCGTCGTTACACAACCGTGTTACTATAAAGATAAGGCCTAGGCATGATTTCTCCCGGGACATTGACCGCTAACACTGTTTCCGTTAACACTTCCCTCTACCATCTTGCACCTTATTCCCTTGTCATAAGATCTATGGTTAAACAATTAATGTCGCAATGGTGGTAGGCGACGTAGTGCAAAAGATTACGGTTTCACTTTCATACTGCTGGGATTTTGTGTTGTTTATATTAAATACAAAATAGATGCTGTAAACTGGGATGATTTTATATAAGTGTACTTTAAACCTATCTTATTAAATTTAAACTTTCGTGAGACATATTAACATTATAAAATAACACGGTTACACTCACGGCACTTTAGTCACGTCTTGCGACCAGTGGCGTAGTGAGGGGTGGGGCAGCCAGGGCACGTGCCCTGGGCGCAATCAAGAGGGGGGCGCAAAAAACAAAGTCTGCTAACTACCTATTAAAAATAATTCAATCCAAATCGGCAAAGGAAAAGATTTTTTTTTCTCTTATTTCATTCTTATTATTACACATTTCTTCTTGAATATACTGTGAAGTAATGTATAATACCCAATAAAGCTAGTTGCATACATACATTACATTACACAATTAGCAAAATACAATTTTTAGCGAATTATTGTAGATCTCGACTTTTTAAATTAAGAGTCTGGTAACGATTTGAAAACGAAAATCGCTAATAATGACATTATGCACATGAATTACATTTGGTAAGATAGCTTGAAGTTTTGTTATTGCAAAAAAGTACTTTAGGTCTATACATTTAATACCTTAAAACTCAATTCTTACAGAGCTTGTTTAGTGAGGACGTCGAATCATGCAATTTTGTCTTATGATTTTTAATTATTATTTGTTATGGACCCTAATATGTTTTGTACTATCTGAATAAAACATGAAGTGAATTTTATTTTTGCATTTTTATATTTGTAAAATACTTTAATGTCTTCCCAAAAATGTCACGTAAACTTCGGCAATTTTTAGCAAAATTGCTCTAGCAAAACATACTCTCCTAACTCTCCTTACAAAATATATATGAAAATTAAAAAAACTGTTACACTTATTCCTCAGGCGACTCATTTTCCAATGTATTTATATATTTTAGGTACTTGTATAACTTAATTTTAATCAATAAAAACCTTACTCTTTTCACCTCTCGTTATCAGATTAGGGTGAATTATTTATAAATAAAGCATAAAATTAAAAAAATGGTTGTATTTATTCCATTTGAAAAGAAACGATCTTTTATAATATGTACACAAAATTATAGAAGTTATGTTAGGTACTGCAAAATAGCATCAAAAATTTGAGCGAAATCGAAAAAAAAGCTTACCGGACTCTTAATTAGGTATTGTTGATTGCAGCCTAGAAGAATTGCGAGAACTCCTAAATTTTTAAATCCTCAATGCGTGGTAAACCGAAGGGTTCCGTTCCATACATCTTTTTTTGTTTGTGTTCTTTGACATTATAGATGGTGGATTCCATGTATTTTTTGCAGAATTATTTAACAATTTTAGATGTTTGGTAAAATTTGTAATTCTTCAATTAAGAGTTTAAAAGAATGTGTTAACGCTTGTTACGAGTATACGCTAGTTGACATACTAGTATTAACTTTACCTGTCCGCCTCTGGGATATGTATACAACATTTTTGCTAGCTTTTTTGAGTGATTAAATTGCCTTCACGAGGCTTTATTATACAAGTTATCACTTAGGACGGGGATGTGGCTGGCTTAATACGGTCCATACTGGACCTGGTATGTCCTTAAACTACGTCCAGACACGGGTATGTCCTTAAACTACGTCCATAAGTGAGGTATGAGTACTGCGAAATTGCGAATGTCATCGACGAGGGACCCTCTTGTTCCTTTAGCCGTCAACACAGCGTAAAGGGATGGCTACGCGCGTGTGGCCCCTCTGGAGTTGCAGGCGTCCATAGGCTACAGTAGCTGCTTACCATCAGGTGGGCCATATGCTTGTTGGCCACCGTCGTGGTATAAAAAAATACAGTCAATTTGTAGAACATCCTATAAAAAGATAACGAAGGGGCGCAGTTTGGATGCGTGCCCTGGGCGCCGTTTAACATCACTACGCCCCTGCTTGCGACATGTTTCGGAGAGCCTAGGTCTCCATCTTCAAGCGCTAGGAGTGCTACTTGAACCGGCCCGTGCGGCAGCAGTGCGCCACGGGCCGGTTTTATAATGTTAAACCTATCTATCTGTCTATATGATTAGTTAACAGCATCAGTATCTTGTCGAGAATACGTACTCAGGATTATACGTCCCCATACCTAAGCCCCAATGCCCCATACATTATACGGTACCGTCAAGTGTTTAAATTTTGCCTACGATGCACCTTGCCTGGCTTGAAAAATATGTTTTTTTTTCCACCAAACAGCTATGTATTTATATCTTATTCCAGAGATGGGAGAAAGGCGGCCATCTCAGGAATAATACATAAATAGCTGTTTGGAGCCAGGCAAAGTTGTGCATCGTAAGCAAATTTGTAGCACTTGACGGTACAGTTAGAAGTTGATCTAGACACGCGGCAGCGTTTCCAGCCAAGCTCAAGTTCAAATAAATAACCAAAACACATAGGTACATGGCGCCGCAAAACACACAAAAATAAATGTCCTTACCGGGAACCTACCCTAGGACCACAGGATTACCGTTACAAAACAATGAAAACCAGGAAAAGCGGGAAAACTGGCAACAGTGGGAACACCGCGTATCATTCGCCATTTTCCCTTGAACTCGGACGTGCGCGGCATGCGCGCGCGCACCGTTACTCACGTGCTGTGCGAGAGTTCGCCAAAACAACACAGCGCTAATAATCACAGCGGCTACAGTCTTTTAATCCATACAATTTTTGACTGGTGGTCGAATGCTCCTTTTATACAGGCTGCAGAATAAAACTACAAGTGGAACTACTTAAGGTGTACCTACTTGGAGGAGGTACTAAAAATACATGTGTTAAATATGTTAAAATACCTTTTCTTAAGATAAGATAAAATCTGCACTCCAGGATTTCCTAATTTTTATGAACACAACTATAACTATCATTGGTCAATAATAGGCATTGCGTCGGACCCTAAAGCTAGATCTATATTCCGATCGTATCTTACTTCGAATGAATCATTTATCAAAGTTTTATGCTTAGTACCTACTTTTATAGTACAGTCACCGGAAACAATATCTTCCCACACGAAGACCGCAAAAATACACTCAAGAGCAAAAGTTTCGGGTCACTAGCATATTCTTGAATATTTCAAAAGATATTAATTTTAAACATATTCATTTTAAAGATATTAAAGCTTATGTTACTGACCCGAAATTTTTGCTCTTGAGTGTATGTGACAAGCTCTTATTGCCCTATAAATATGAGCGTGTCACATATTTTTGCGGTCTTCATGTAGGAATATATTGCCGGTGACTGTACCTCACAACCAAGCTACCTACTATTTTTTTTAAAGACGCTACACGGCTACACGGAAAAAAAGGATATCTTCAGCCAAGAATACTAATGCGAAAATATAATTGTTTAAACATAAGCAAATATTTTCTTGGACTAATTTGATATCTTTAGCGCAAGATATATTTTACTTCAATAGAGACATTTTACTTGAATAAAGATCACTTTCTAGGTAATTTTATTTCCTTATATACAAAACTATATTGTTTTGACAAAGAGAATTTGTCTTCGATGAGGTAGACATGAAGATTTTTTCCTGTAAACGGAAGTTTTTTTAAAATCATAGATCGTTTCTAAATCGACCCTCTGTACTATTCTGTGTTTACTATATAGATTGCCATCACTTTCGGCCGTTTGTGGTCGTGCGGTACCGAATGCGGTCGGGAATTCTATTGAGCCTCGGCTTTTTGGAACAATGAGTCGCACGGTGACTCTTGTCGGAGATTCGCGAGTAAAGATATATCCATTATGATGATAATATGCGAAAATTCTGCGAAAGTTAGCTTGACAGGGAAAATAAAGTTTCAACATACTCGTACAACGAACCACACCGTAAAATTACAAACTACAGAATAAATTTTACGTGTTAAATACGTATAGAAAGTTTAGTTTAGTGCCATGGGGTGCCCGGCCTTAGAATTGTTCCCCACCATATCGTCCCGTGGTTGCAGTAGGAGTCTGCTAAGGGAATATACCGGGGGATGGGCAGCAGCATCTTCCGAAAGCCTAAACAACAATAAACAAAAAACAACTGGGCGCGCCAACCCGCCTGCCACTTAAAGGGGAGGTCTATGTTCAGCAGTGGACGTCTTATGGCTAAGATGATGATGATGATGATGAGAAAGTTTACTGTCAAATAAAACTAGTTTTAACTAAAGTAGATAAGGCAAGCCTGGCCTATGCTCAGCGGTGGGCGATAAAAGCCAAAGCCATGGCAAAATCAGGCGCGGATCCAGGATTTCTTTCAGGTCAGGGGGGCACTTTCCTACCCAAAAAATCTTGCGGTCCGCACCTATGGTCCCCATACTATACAAAACTTGCGCGTCATGGGGGGGGGGGGGGGGGGGGAATTGGCCCTGTTGCAATGTGTGTAGACTGTAGAGTTTGCCCGGAAAGAGAAGTATCGTGGTTTAAGCCCGTCACGGACGGAGCTATAATATATATTATAGCTCGGTATCTTACGATATATTTCACGTACTATTTGACAAAGTCGATAAATATATATTATAGCTCGATATATTACGATATCATCATCATCATCATCATCATCATCATCATCTCAGCCATAAGACGTCCACTGCTGAACATAGGTCTCCCCTTTGGACGTCCTTATCATTAAAGGGGGGGTTCGACACACTAAACACAATTTCTCTGCTCCACAAGCCTTTTCTTTCCATTGACAACATACTAATCAGCTGACCGCGAACTCTCACATGGATACCATACCTACGTGTGTCACAGATTACATGTATGTTCCGCATTTAGCAGGTAAAATACGTATAGTAGGTAGGGTGTAACAAAAATACTGGTGATCCGATTAAGGGCATAATTGTAAGGGCACGTTGTATTAAGGTCAGGTGGAGTAAGTGGAACCCCGGGTAAGGTACGTGTATGGAATTTCTACTGTTTCCCGTTCCCGAGACAAAATAAACAATGTTTCCCTTAGCCCATCTGACCCTATAACAACCAATTTTTTTTATTATTTATCAGGAGCTCGTTATGAAAATCATTGAAATGCACTGACATTAATGCCTGCTGGTAGAGAATGCCTTATGGCATTAAGTCCGCCTTTTGTATGATAAGGTTTTCTTTAGTGCAATAAAGTTTAAATAAATTATAGGGAAGATAATAACAATTTGTTAAATTTATTAGTAAACTTTATTTGAACGGTTATAAGTTTAACTATCGAACGAGCCTTCCAACCCAAGGGAAATCTTGTGATTCGTTTTTGTTTTCGTGACGGTGTCGGTGACGCGAACTCATAAGTTTTCCCCCTACCAAAAAGTGCCCAACGCGGCTAAAGAAGTTTTCACTTCAATAACTTATACACTCTGCAGGTTCAAATAAGGGATTTTTTTCCGCCGTTTCGAACCTGGGGGGTGATTTTTGAGATTCGAGCACTCGAAAGTGACATTTAAAACTCCGAATAAAACGATGAAATTATGTTTTAAAAATAAAAGCGATAGAAATTTAAAATGATGATTATTTAAACTATTAATTCCATGCGAAAAAAATGGCGACAAGCCTTTGTGTGCGATTATTTTCGAGATTGAATTTTTTGAATTCGAGCGTCCGGCTGTCAAAAATCGGCCCCCTGCATAGTATTTTTAAAATTTTATTGAAGATTCCGCTCTAAAATTAACTAGTCTAGCAGACAAATGATCTTTGGCGTATGTGTTGTATATGTTACATATTGTCTGGCACGACACAGTTCACACAATAGAAATTCGCTTCACTTTCCATGTTCCTCGTTAGCTGACAAACAACTCATTCGAGTCTTTTTGGACGCATGTCAGAGATTTTGACAAATTATTAGACAAACACAGACCTTAGACTAGAGCCATTCATTAATTACGTAACACCTTGATGGGGAGAGAAAGGTTCAACAATGTGTAACAAGTTGTCAGGGGGTGGGTGTATAAGGCCCAATTAATGTGACGTCACGTATTTGCATACATTATAAATAAAATAAATAATAAATACATAAATATTATGGGACAATCTTACACAAATCAACCTAGTCCCACGGTAAGCTCAATAAAGCTTGTGTTGTGGGTACTAGGCGACGATATATATAATAATAGATAGATATAGATAAATACTTAAATACATAGAATAGAAAACATCCATAACTCAGGAACAAATATCTGTGATTAGCACACAAATAAATGCCCTGACCAGGATTCGAACCTGGGACCTCCTGCTTCATAGGCTGGGTCACTACCCACTAGGCTAGTAGGCCGTTAAATACATTGTAGTAGTAGTAGTAGTAGTAGTAGTAGTAGTAAAACACTTTATTGCACAAGTAGGTACATGACCAACAAAAATATAGTAAGTGGTACAAAGGCGAACTTATCCCTTTGAGATTTAAGATGCGTTTTTTGCGCCTTGCTTTTCTAATTGATTGCTGTTCTTTCAGAGAACGCACAGTACGCTGTTCGTCGGTGCTGATCGGGGCGCTAGGAGTGTCTCTGATCGCACTAGCCGTGTACACAGCCGTGCTGGTGCTGACGGAGCACTGGAGCCCTAGGCCCTGCGTGAGCGAGGAGTGCGTCGGCACTGGTGAGTACTCGACACAGTCCGGTGTTCGTCAGTGCTGATCGGGGCGCTAGGAGTGTCTCTGATCGCACTAGCCGTGTACACAGCCGTGCTGGTGCTAACGGAGCACTGGAGCCCTAGGCCCTGCGTGAGCGAGGAGTGCGTCGGCACTGGTGAGTACTCGACACAGTCCGGTGTTCGTCAGTGCTGATCGGGGCGCTAGGAGTGTCTCTGATCGCGCTGGCCGTGTACACAGCCGTGCTGGTGCTAACGGAACACTGGAGCCCTAGGCCCTGCGTGAGCGAGGAGTGCGTCGGCACTGGTGAGTACTCGACACAGTCCGGTGTTCGTCAGTGCTGATCGGGGCGCTAGGAGTGTCTCTGTTCGCGCTGGCCGTGTACACAGCCGTGCTGGTGCTGACGGAGCACTGGAGCCCTAGGCCCTGCGTGAGCGAGGAGTGCGTCGGCACTGGTGAGTACTCGACACAGTCCGGTGTTCGTCAGTGCTGATCGGGGCGCTAGGAGTGTCTCTGATCGCGCTGGCCGTGTACACAGCCGTGCTGGTGCTAACGGAACACTGGAGCCCTAGGCCCTGCGTGAGCGAGGAGTGCGTCGGCAATGGTGAGTACTCGACACAGTCCGGTGTTCGTCAGTGCTGATCGGGGCGCTAGGAGTGTCTCTGATCGCGCTGGCCGTGTACACAGCCGTGCTGGTGCTAACGGAGCACTGGAGCCCTAGGCCCTGCGTTAGCGAGGAGTGCGTCGGCACTGGTGAGTACTCGACACAGTCCGGTGTTCGTCAGTGCTGATCGGGGCGCTAGGAGTGTCTCTGATCGCTATGATGCCGGCTATTCCGTAACGCATTCTACACGACACTTACATCCTCCGAGGATCACGTGACGCTTTCTATACAAAATGAAGTGGCGGAAGTGTCGTGTAGGATACGGTACGGAACATCATGCATCATCCTTTATTCATTTCTTCCACGACACTTCTCTTTCCGCACAAACATCTAGGGTACACACAACGCCTCACTACTCACTAGGTATACACTTTTGAACCTTATTCCGCTGTAATAACGTTCAAAATTGTATACCTAGTAAGGCATTGTGTGTACTACAGTACTATTCATTATTCTGTGGTTATACGTATGTATACTACGTATAGGTATCCTAGGACGCATCTCAGGCATAAATACAAATAAATTACCATCAGAAAAACAAATTATAAAATGATTAAAATACTCCGCCGGCACGACGGTGACAGTTCCACTATTATTCTGATGTAAGTAGTATTAGCAGAGACTATAGAGATATAGACCACCACAGCCTAAGAACTTTTTGAAGCTCATGTCAATTGCGCCATCTATGTAAAAAAACAAATCAAAATCAAAATCGTTTATTTCGTGTAACTTTGACACATATTATACATATTATGTTAGTAAACAAACAATAGTTATTATATTAAAATTACAAAGCCACCTAAAGATGCCGAAAATGTAAGAGAAAATGTCACCTGCACTGCTACTCTACCTAGTAGCTACTAGTGTACTACTAGTACGCTATTTGTTACTAGGTGGAGTAGCAGTGCAGGTGACATTTCCCTTACATTTTCGGCATCTTTAGGTGGCTTTGACATAGATGGCGCAATCGACTTGAGCTTCAAAAAGTTCTTAGGCTGTGGTCGTCTATATCTCTATAGTCTCTGGTATAAGTTATGCATATTTCTCATTCCTACACGTCGGTTTCCTTCAATTTGAATAAACAATTCCTTTTAAAGGTAAAGGATGAGATAAATACATAAAGTTATGTCATCACTGACATATTTCCGAACATGTGGGTCACAGACCATCTTCACTACCTACTAGATTGAGCTTGTAATTTCTAAAGGGGGAGAAATTATCTGCTTAGTTGAATTTTTGCCATTAAATTGTATAACGTGCGTTGGGGTAAGATAGAAAGGTATTTTTTAGGGTAAGGCAAAAAATCGTCCATATTCCGGAGCATTACAGACTACTTTTTATCTTACCCCTAAAAAAATAGTGGTGGTCACCTTACAGTTTGTATCAAAAATACTGGTGATCCATTTAAGGGCATAATTAGTATCGTATTGGGAGTAAGTAAATTTTTTGGACGCAAAAAAAGTTTTTTTTGTATGTGACTCACATTGACCAACCCTCCATACAAAACCAATTTTTTTCGCGAGTATTTATTTCTCTTTATTTTTCATAATTAGAATACGATACCAATTATGCCCTTAAAAGAATCACCAGCATTTTTGTTACATCTTGTATAAGCGCTTACAAAGTCGCGGGAAAAAGTCAAAATAGGTAAATTAATTGATTTCTAGGGGTGAAAAGTGACCGTCAACATTATAAAATTATTTAGGCTAAGTGTTGCTGCTCAAATTGATGCAATCTATTCTACTATAAAATTGCCTCTAACGGAAAAAAAGCATTTATTTCAACAAAAAAAAGTAATAATTACTAAAAAAATTGTAAATCCCGGGACAACAAAGTTTTTGTGATCGCAAGAAGTTTATTTGTGAAAATTACAAAGTTTTATTAAATATAAATACCAAAATATTGTAAAATATAGCTCTAGCAGCTGCAATGACGACTAAACTTTAGTGTTAAGAGTCGCCAGGACGCTATCGTGAACTCGCGTCCCCATACAAACGTAGTTCAGCTCTCATTTTAAAACGACATGCTTTAGTTTAGAACCATGAATTTTGGCATGGGCATTCTAGTAGTACAGATCTAGGCCGGACATTCGTTTTCGTTGCTAAAAATTGTAATACAAAGAAAATACAGTCAGTCACAGATTTACATACAAAACTTATTTTTGCTATATTTTCTATGTTGCTATATTAGCTGAACTACGATTGTATGGGAATAGCTTCCTGGCGACTCTTAATGACAAAAAAATTTCGCTGTCACGCCGTTTGACAAACAATTGTAATTTTTAGAAAAAAAATCCGTGACACAAGCTCTTTGTAATCACTTCAATGCGGTGCAGCATGAGGTGGCTGTATGGCATCCGAACCAACGTCATTTGAACTCGTTTTTAATTATTTTAATACGCAAATTAAATAAACCACGCGCGTAGAGAAACTGCGACGTTTTCACGAGAAAATGATACAATTACATCAATTATACACGATTATGGGGTCGAATGAGAGGCATAATAATGTATAATATTCACATGTTATAGATATAATGCCACGTGGTGGAATAAATTAAAAGATGATTCAAAATTGTGACGTCTTTCGTAATTATGTAAATTCAATGTGATAGTGATAGGCACTACTACTACTACTATACTATGTATAGTAGGTATATGTTTATGTAGGTATTTAGGTATTGTAATCCCCTTATTCATAAACGGCCACTAAAGTTTGCGTTGCGTTTGTCCCTTTCCCTCATATAGGTTGGACGGAAAGGGACAAACGATTATCAGAGGCCTCTTAACTTTAGTAGACGTTTATGAATAAGGGGGTAAGACTATACGTATATTATAATTATATTAGTTTTATTTATTTCTAGTTTTTAGTTAAGGTTTATTTAAATAGGTAAGTTTTATTTATAAGTCATATTTGTAATTTATTTATATACTTTTACCTGCCAATAAGTACCCCTAATATTATGATTAAATAAGGAGCAATATAACGTAACTAAATGAATGTTTCATTATTTTTATCTCTTATTAGAATCGTTTAAACGTATGCAAAGAATTAGGGTAAATTGCAAGTACGTTGGTAGCTCTGATCGGCATACAGTTTAACTAAGTTTTGTTTTACCAGATAATTTATTCAACAAATAAATAAATAAATGTTTCAAGGTGGTATCCAAAATGAGCTTCGCACGAGTTTATTGTATTGTCAAGAACATAACAGCGTGTCAAGATCATTTTGAACACCTCACCCGCTTAGCTACTTCTGCTGCTTACTGTACCATGCCAAAGCGGCTTTAGTTTTTTTTATATTTTTTGAGTAATTATACTATGGAACAATTTGTGATTTTTTCTCTCCCTACAGCATCCCGTGTCATCTCAGCCCTCAACAAAGATGTGGACCCGTGCACAGACTTCTACGAGTTCGCGTGTGGGGGCTGGATCAAGAAGAACCCCGTACCAGAGTGGGCCACGTCCTGGGACCAGCTAGCGAAGTAAGTTTCTTCTCCGTCCACAACATCCCAGTAGGTAAGGTAGAATTCATAAATCCGCGGACTGATTTGACAGCTATTTTCACACATTTGACAATCGCTTTGTATGCCAGGAGCTGTCAAATCAGTCCGTGGAATTGTGGATTTTACCTTAGTCTCAAGATCCATTGCAATGCCACACGGACCACGGTGCTTCCAGTTATGTCTATTGTAAAATCATCGATAACAATGTGCTATCTCATTCATTCTCCTAGCGTTTGTCTCGGTCTTGCCACGACTCAATTAAGCCTGGGGTCCGCTCGGCAACCTAGTCCCAGGAATTGACGTAAGCACTAGTTTTTTAAGCGACTGCTATGCTATCTAACCTTCCAACCAGAGGGAAAACTAGGCTGGGATTAAGTCCAGTTTCGTTACGATGTTTTCCTTCAGCGAAAAGAGACTGGTAAATATCAGGTTATATTTCGTACATACGTTTCGAAAAACTCAGTGGTACGAGCCGGGGTTGGAACCCGAGACCTCCGGATTGAAAGTCTAACTTTCTACCGTCAGACCATCAGCGCTTAATGTGCTACCTCATACTACCTATTATAAGTTAATTTTAAACAAGATTTTGAAACATCATCTCTCGACATCAAGAGATGTCTTCTCTTCTCTTTCTTCACACAGCTCTGGTTGCAGGTTACGAGAGCGGCTGGTGGCGGATCTTCGGGAGTTGTTGGAGATGGAAGACGAGCCTGGTCTGCCGGAGAGCGTGCTCAAAGCCAAGACTCTGTACAAAACTTGCATTAATCTTGGTGAGTGCCATATAGACATAGCTCTAGAAAATGCTCCTCGAAATGTATTGTTCAATTTAATCTCATTCATTTTTAGTAGTTTCTTTTTACTCGTAATATGTGACATTCCACGAGAAAAGGTACCTTATGGCGGTAGGGGCTTATGCTATTTCTAACGACGCTGCAATACTAGTTAATGCCATGCTTCGCAACGTAAGCGCCAACCGCCATAAGGATAAGGTACTTTCACCCGTGGGACGTCACATATGAAATTTTTTTTTACTCGTAGAAAAGAAGGGTGGTAATTAAATTATCAGCCAAATATTTTTTTGGTTAGCAGAAAGACTAGATAACGGCATAGGTTAGGATAAGTTAGGGATACACTCACAGATGTGCCCGCCGGATTTGTCCGACGAATGTGCCCGGCGGACAAATCCGTGCGTGTATGGCGCGAATTGGACACGGATTTGTCTGCGGACACATCTGAATAGCGCCATATACGAACGGATCTGTCCGCCGGGCTTATCCGTCGGACAAATCCGGACGCACATCTGTGCCTGTATCCCTAGCTATTGACTTTCGCTGATTTTTCTGCTGACCAAAACATTATTTTTTCTTGAAAAAATTGCAGACCCATTACAGAAAAAAGTAAAAATAACGCCTAATAAAAAAAAACTTATTTGTTGCTCTCCTCTCCACATAAACGGATCCCACGAAGGTGGCAAACAAAGTTACGGCGGGCGTGATGGTAAAAGTTACCGTAGCCTATGGACGCCTGTAGCTTCAGAGGGTTCATACATGCGCGTTGCCAATCCTTTAAAACGTATACACTCCTTTTTTTATGAACCTCATACTGTAGCCCAATGTTACGTGTGAAGCAAAATTTAAAGTTCCAAATCTGTTAATAATTCGGTATTATATCAACGCAATAGACATATCAAATATTGGCTTATTCTAATACTTTGTATGTACAAAGAGACTCTCACGTGTTTAAAATTGTAATTACATTCATAGATAAACTAGAAGCAGAAGGAATCAAACCGATCCAGAAGATCCTAGCAAAGTTAAGCCTACCGCCGACCCCGCCGAGCGCGGCCTCTGCTAACTTCAGTTGGGAGTTGGTAGCCGGTCAGGGTAGGAGAGACCTGGGTCTCAGTGTGCTGTTGAGTCTGCAGGTTGCTGAGGATGTGAGGAACACCAGCAGGAACCGTGTGGTGGTGAGTAACCCAAAGTAACTAAAAAAAATGGCAGTTATAGGGACTGCCGAACCCTTGCCTGCTGCTGCCTGCTGCGTTAGAAGTGAAAACTCAGAACTTTTAGTATTAAAATTTGAAATTTCATGTTTGCATAAAAATTATCAACATCAATCTGGTTTTCACATCTACTGACACTCCGAGCAACCATTAAAATATACTATACTATATAGTATGACACGTGTGGGGTACCTACCAATAGAAAGCTTGCAAAAAATTAGGACGCCGACTGATTTTGACTTCATTTTACGTGCAGTAGCCCATTTAACCCTTTTGAATATGCAATTTTTCATACTAAAATTACGGCTCTGTCCCAGCCTTTTTTCTAAAACTATAGCTAACTAGAAACTGCGAACCAAATAGTCCACTAAACAGACCCTGGAGATTACGGCATAATTATTTGGCAGACCTACCTTTAACAGTTTTTAGACCACAGACTGACCTAAGGTTTATATAGGACTTAATGTGTACTCGTACCTACAGTCAATTTACAATGGTGATTTTCTATGATTAATATATTAAAAGCATAAGAGAAAAATATTACTTACAAAATTAAACTTTATTTGAACGGTTATAAACTAGTTTAACTATCGAACGAGCCTTTCAACCCAAGGAAAATCTTGTGATGCGTTTTTGTTTTCGTGTGACGGTGTCAGTGACGCGAACTTATAATATTTCCCTCTACCAAAAAATGCCCAACGCGGCTAAAGAAGTTTTCACTTCAAAAAAAATTGGCAGTTATAGGGACTGCCGATAGAAGTGAAAACTTAGAACTTTTTATTTTAAGAAAATAAATATATTTAAATTTTGAATTTTGACCTCACTTCACGTCACACCACCTGTTTCACTTCACTTTATTTTACACTAGCGACCCGCCCCGGCTTTCGCACAGGTGCAATTATACATATAAACCTTCCTCTTGGATCACTCTATCTATTTAAAACCGCATCAAAATCCGTTGTGTAGTTTTAAAGATCTAAGCATACATAGGGACAGACAGCAGGAAGCGACTTTGTTTTATACTATGTAGTGATTTACACTTTTCATATCATATTACATGTTTCTCAATAGTATGGCTTGTGATGCGTTTTTGTTTTCGCGACGGTGTCGGTGACGCGAACCTATAAGATTTTCCCCTACCAAAAAGTACCTAACGCGGCTAAAGAAGTTTTTACTTCAATAAGCTTTTTAACAAATTCTCAAGTGACAATGACAGCTTAACCGCAACTCACTAATTGCAAATAAAAATTAAACAACAACAATAGTAAGGTAATAATGTAGGTATGTTAAATTTTAAGGCAAAGTTTCTTTACCTGAAAGGTGTCTGTTAGTGATCCTTATCTAATCTGTATGAAATTACAAGTAAGCCAATTTTCTGTAATTTGCTTACTTACTTGTAACTTAAGACATCAGTGTCTTAATCCATTTTGGATATGGCAAGCGACTTCAAACTTAGCATCTCAACAAATAAACTTTATAATATTGCGGTTATTTAATACTTAGGACCTTTGTCCGATGGTCCAATAATTACAATAAAATCTTAATTGTTGTTAACGTTTTTACTGAGGACTTGTGGAATTACCCACTTGTGACTAACCGCTCTGGTGGTTAGTTCATTTGCAAATCTGATGTTCTTCTCAACGGAAAAAGTCGAGGTATTTGCAACATAATCTTCCCAGTTCGCAAGTATGATAAGGATAATAGTATTTTGGGAAATGATATAGGTACCTATGTGGCGGCGCGTCAAATATATTAGTAGCCAAGCCGAAGCTAATTTGACTTTCCTCTTCTCCATGATCTGTAGGGAAGTTACCCAAGCGCCTAATAACTAGGGAAGCCGGTGGGAATCGGGTTCTAAAAACCCGCTGCCACTGGTACCTACGTATACGTAAGAAGCATGCTTGAGTTTTACGTTTTATTTTCCGTCTGTTTAGTTTTTTGAGAAATTTAGCCTAACCTTTGTCGATTGAGGAAGATCATACTGTCATTAAAATAGGTACGTGATTATACTTAGTAATTGTTGTAGGTATTAAGCAGAAACGTTTGCAAGCGATGTTTCAATTTTATAATTGAAAGGAAAAACGGAAAAATTCACCGCGTCGAGCAAACTCGAACTTGCGACCTCTCGGGACACCGGTACGATCGCACTACCAACTATCGAACTAGTAAGCGTCGATAGCACAGTTGGTAGTGCGATCGCCGCGATCGGACCGGTGTTACGAGAGGTCGCAAGTTCGAGTCTTGCTCGACGCGGTGAATTTTTCTATTTTTCCTTTCAATTATAAAATTGATTGTACTTTTTGGGGAGGGAGACATAATAAATAGATGGAGCGACCGACCATACTTAGTTACACAAAATAGCTTTCCTCCTAATTAAACAAACTCCTCTAAAATTCCCTAGGTATGTTTACTAAATATATCAGGTACCGCAGCGGTCCATCTATCGAACGGAATTTCAGTTATAGACACCATCAAATCGCCGAACAACATAAAGCTCTATGTCGAAAAAAATGTCTGAAACTGAGATCTGCTGCGTTAGTGGTGCGATAGATTGCATAAAGCCTGAATTATGGAAACGCGTGTCGATAGACGATAGACATTGCAATCCAAATTACACAGTCTTTGCGGTCCTATAATAACAATAAAAACAACAAGTTGTTCAATTTTTCAGGTGGAGCAAGTATCCCCCGGCTTCAGTGAACGCTACCTTTTGTCGCCCGAGCAGTTCGCCCACGAGTTGGAGCAGTACCAGAAGTACATCACGGACATGATCGCGTTGGCTGACCCGGCTACTAACGCGTCCGCCTTTGCTGACGACATTGTGACGTTTAGCAAGAGTTTAGCTAAGGTGCGTTTTATCATTTATCCCGAATCCAGCCCAAAAACTGGCTGATGGTCTTCACACCTATATCGAATTTAGGTAAGCTTTGTCATTCCAAACAAATCTCTAGTCCTAAGCTTTTGTGAAGAAGATTATCACGCTCATAAAAACATATTGAATGTTTTGTGTTTAAAATTGCTCATAGAAACACTTTAGCCTTCGCTGATGATATCGTTGCGTGCGGTTTAGTTAAGTTTCATGATATATTAAACATGCTATCTAGTAAAGTAAACCTCTAGGTGAGCTACTAACGCAAGGCTGCCCTTCCACTGAGGCGGATAATGTTCAGTTTAGCTAAAGTTCCTGTTTTCTAGAAAAGTCTCATTCCGGAACTCACTTATCATTCATAAAAACGTTGCCTAGCGCGCGAGGACCTTGCCTACAAGTTGGTGCAGTAGTACCAAAGCTAGTAATAAAATAAGCCCCTGGAACAGTGAACAGTAATACACATATAGGATTCAGGAGATTTTACTTACGGAACTGCTATGTGACCTTCTTGACCCAGGCGGGGAATAAGACCTTATTACGACAATGATCTCCTTTATAATGACCATTATGATTTCAGATCATGACACCGGTGGAGGTGCGCAGGAGTGGCACACACCTGTTCCACGAGGTCAGCGTGAAGCAGCTGGTGCAGGGCTCCTCTGGCGGCCCCGTACAATGGAAGGATGTAGGTTGAATTCTGTTTCAATATTTTCACTCTTAAGCAGAATAATTATCGACACTGTCAATGGTCTATCTCTACGTGTATAATGCATCACTTTTGCTCTATTGGGGACATAAGCTAGGCATACACGCACAGACGTGTCCGCCGGATTTGTCCAGATCGGGAGATGCACGGACGGATCTGTCCGCCGGGCATATTCGTCGGACAAATCCAGCGGACACATCTGTGCGTGTATCCCTAGCTATTGGGGTGACTAATATGATGATGATACCTGCATGATGATGATACTTCCTGTTGTTCTGTAAACTTACTGGTTGATATGATACGTCGTTGAGAACAATTTGTAATTACGCTACATAATTCATACATTTTATTATTATTATATTTGAGTTTTTCCCCTCATGGGCCACCATTTTTATTTAATTTTTTTTTGTGTTACAGCACGATTGGCAGAAATACTTGGAGCTCGTATTCTCTAATACCAATGTGACGTTAGACCAGGATGCTGACCGAGTCATTGTGATGGACCTCCCGTATCTCCAGAAACTATCAGTGTTGCTGACGGAAACCAAACCTGTTATCATTGGTAAGTTTTGTATGATTTCCCGAGTCAGACAACCGGATCGGGTACCTGACGTTTTGTCTGAAGCCTTAAGCAGAAATATAGAGAAGATACCGAGCGCGGACGCAGCCAGAGAAAGTCCTACACAATATTCTGTCTAAGATAGCACGAAACCCAGTGAACGCATCGTACGATCTCGTTGGAGTATCCTGGGGTTTAACCATTAGCCAGCAGTTGATGTCTTATGGACGATATGTTGGTGATAATTACTTGAAATATGATATCGATTATGATTTAATTTCCATGAATCCGGAGATCCGTGCATACCGTGCATACCGTATTTTTTGTTCATTATTTATCTATCTAGCAAAGATTCAGCACTATCCGATAGGAGTTTCGTTAAATAATTGACGTAGAATACGTCTCTACAAAAATTACGCAAAGCGAAACTAGATTACCTAATTTAGTGTGATCAAATCATATTTGTATAGCCATTCGTCAATCGTGTATTGTGTTATGTTGTTTAGCGTGAAAATCGCGTCATGCACTGTTTACCGATGCCTATCTCAATTCAGTGGTACTGACCTGAAAGGTTTTCTGCATAAATATGATGTAGGTATGTTACCTAGAGGCCCCTTTATATTACCATAACTACCATAAGTATGCTATGAATCTTTTCACAGCAGTAGAAGATTTATATTTTAGACGTCAGGCAAAAACATACGTTGTTACATTTGCAAAATTCAAAAATTTCAAAAACGTATGTGAGTTATCTCTACACGATGTTTTTTTATAATTTATAAAAATTTACTTTTTGGAAAATAACATTCGGATAAATAGAATTTCGCCAAACTATATATATCAATGAGAAATATTTTGTAACATGAGTTGGTTATTAATAAGGATGTATTCCCATCTCATCCTGCCGAGGACAGTTAGGAATAGGTTTTTTTAGCAGGTGATGTAATACATCCCAAAGAGTCTAGTATCAGCACAGTCTTCCGCTGCGCCTCTTCAAATGGGCTGGAGTAACCGCTTCTCATCTTTAACTCCTGTGTCAAATCGTTGTCTCCTTGCGGTGAAACGGTCTTCGATGTCTTTTTGGGACCATCCTGGCGGCTGGGCCAGTCAAACTATCAAACGTGATGAGTATTAGAGATCTGCTTACCACAAAATATAATTTCAGAACGGTTCCTCTGGTGGAGCGTCTTCTCCACCGTCGCTCCGATGACCCTCAGCGCCTTCCGGGACCTGGGCTTCGCGTTCAGCCGCGCTGTGTTCGGACTCCAGCAAAGAACCCCGAGGTGGAAGAGTTGTACGGCCAACGTCAACGCGAACTTCGGGGTAGCGCTGAGCTATCTGTATGTCAAGCGGCATTTTGATCAGACTTCAAGACAGAAGGTAAGGGAAGGGCTTAATATATTTTCCATGGCGAGTTTCGCGGTCAGTTGCGATATGTTTGGACTACAGCAGAAAAATCCGAGATGAAAAAGTTAAAACTACCTCAGAGGATTCCAATGCCGATTCTCTTGATCAAATTTACAGGCAGAGGATAGGCTACTTCTTAGGCATGGACCCCATTGTCTTGAACTATATATAACTTGTACAAGTGACTTCTAAAACAAAGTATAGATACTTTGGAATTACTTGGTCCAAGTACAATTACGATTTGGGTTTGAATGATTCTTCTGAAGTGGGACTAACCTGATATGTTAGTGATTTCAGTGAATCAATAGGAAGAATGTCTATGTCGGCGGCCGATCGTAAAATCAGGCAGATCGTAATGTTTTAACGATAGTCACATTAAACCAATATGTATAGGTAGGTTATGTTCGTTAGAAATAGGAGCCCCGCATAGCGGACTCAGGTCGACTCAGGGAACGAATCAAAAATTTTCACGTTTCACGATATGCCTAGGAATTTCATGATTTTACGATCGGCCGCCGGCATGCATTGGAAAGAGGAGGGGCTGACGTAAAATCTTAACGATATTAGTAAATCAATAACTAAAGGAAGAGTTTATATCTGCATAGGAGCATACAAAACTCACATCCATGTCATAAGCTTTTCAACCTCCCTAAGGTTTCCATTACGTTTCTGGATCATTGCTATTTGATTTCTTTCAGGCCATAGAGATGGTGGAAGACGTCCGCTCGGCCTTCGCCGCGGCGGTGGAGGAGCTTGACTGGATGGACTCCACCACGAGACTGAAGACGCTCAACAAGCTCAGCGCCATCAGGAACTTCGTCGGCTTCCCCGCCTGGCTGCTCACTCAGGAACAACTCGACAACCACTACAAACATGTGAGTGTCCAGATTAAATTTGTACATTATCGGTTACAGTAAACATTTATAGATGCTTCTTTCCTAGGTGCTTCTTAGGTTAGAGATATTGCAAGTATAGTAGGTAACAATTTCTCATCTTTTGCCACGGCTCTATTGGGCCTAGAGTCCGCTTGGCAACATAATACCAGGAATTGGCGTAGGTACTAGTTTTTACGAAAGCGACTGCTATCTGACCTTCCAATCCAGAGGGGAAACTAGGCCTTGTTGTTGTTGTTTTCAGTATCTGTTAGGAGTACTCGCATTACCCGGCTTTTTTATAATTATTATACTTACGTAAATAAATTCGGGATAATTTTTCAGGCTGAAGTGGTACCAGACAACCTGTTTGAGACCTACTTGAAGTTAACGAGAGCTGCCGTCAAGAAATCCTTGGAATCGCTCCGACAGTCGCCCGACAGAGACAGGTATGAACGAACTAAACCAAAAATCGCACCAAACAACTTCAGGATGAAATCCCAAATACCTGTAACTAGAGAGATTTCTCTCTAAGTGGGTTTAGAGATTAACAAGATAGGCGTTTGTATTTATCGAAGGAGCGGAGCGTAAGTGAAGCTAGTTCTTACAAACAACTTGCTACTGGGTCGTCTTGGCATTTCGCGGACTTTTTTGATTTTGAGATTTTGTTAGACGATAACTTTAATAACGTTTTCCTGATCTTTATGAAATTGGTTGGTGTTGTAGCAGGCAGAGATACTTACAATTTGAGAGTTCGTTTATGAGCTGGACCGATCAAAGGGTAGTGGACTTAGAAGGCGAAAAAAAATCTTCATATGGGTCTTGTAATATTGGTCAACTCGTTAGCAAGTAGGTAAATCGCGAGTTATCAGTTCGAGACAGACTACTATTTAGTGTATAAAATTGGGGTGCGTCCCATAAGATATAACTACAAAATATATAATTTCATATTAATAACGTTCACAAGATATAATGAACGTTTGCTATAACAACAAAATCTATATTTTTATTAGGAATAACGGTCAATTAATATAATACTCATTTTGTATAATAACTTATCATATAACACTCAAATACTCTAAATTTGTTTAATATAACATACATAACGTATATCGATCATAAGATATACTATCTTTTAGTATAATAATTACAAAATATAATAGCGTATGATATACTAAATAGGTTATAAACTCCATTCCAACCTTTTTCCCCAAAGTGTAATGTTTTCACGGATTTCAAACTAAATCAATAGGTAGAATAGGTAGGTTAGGTTCGTTAGGTAGCTTCAGATGCCCGAAGGGCAAAACGCCCGGAAATAGGAGCCCCGCGAAGCGGGGCTCCGTCTAGTTAAGTTGAGGATTCGACATTTTGAGAATTTTAGAATAGCTAATTAGACTAGCTGCTACTTAAAAAATCGTGTAGACCAGTTGCTTTTAGGCGAGTTGATATGTACACGAGCTGCGATTTAGACAACCCGTTATTCTATACGAGCATTATGTATTTTGGTGTTAGATGTATTGAATATTATACATTATAAATCTAAGGTATTATGAACGTTATACATTATGACCGTTATATACAACGATATTATACTTAAACAACGTTATACTTAACAAAATTAGATATTTTGATGTTATATCAAACGTTCATTATAGACTTTGAACGGTATACAAAACAAGCTTATGCAATATGAGCGTATATAATATGAATATTATACAATAAGTTCTTATATCTTTTATTACTTACCCATAAAATTGATATTTCAAAAGCTGGTGATACTAGAAAATCGCCAAAGTATGCTAACCACTACTTTCTTCCGTAGAATCCAATGTGGTGCTAGTTCCCTAGGCCCTACACTAGTTAACTAATCAATTATTTTTGCAGATGGGTTGCCACAGCCACAACAGTCAACGCTTTCTACTCTGCTACCCTCAACTCAGTCAGTAAGTACCTAGGAATAGCTTTTAACCACTACATCTTGCTGAGGACACGACACACACTCAGACCGGGGCCCCTCGAGAGGGGGCCCGTGGCATTTTGCCAGCTCTGCCGCCCTATAGTTACGCCACTGGACACGATAAAAACTGAAATAGATCTTATGCGGAAGAAAAAGTGACCAGTCAACTGTGTCCAGGGTCTGGAATCGTATTACTTCTACATTCGCGGCCCGGAGGTAAGCTAGGCTACCCGGATTACAGCGGCACCTGGCGAATTTTCTTGCGTGTCAATAATGATTAGGCGCATGCCACATCAACATATTTAATTAAATAGTTTAATTATACGAGGACACCATTATTATCGCTTTATACTAGTATATACGTTACGTGTGGTCTTCCAATTTCCCTACAGGATCCTTACATTATTTTACTTTTCATTTCAGCATTCCCTGCTGGAATATTACAACCACCTTTTTATGGCAACGGAATCGAGTAAGTACCTACATTTTGTTATTATTTCGCCACTACTCTTTCACATATGACAAAAGTCTTTAGGGAACGTACCCAAACTACGTGACCAGTTTAGGGGGGGTCGTCAAAATACTACTCTAGGTCACAGGGGGGAGGGGGGGAGTCTTGGGTTCTGTCACGTAGTCAATAATCATGCTCAAATATCGCGCTTCCAATTATAGGTTTCCATGCACTTTTAGCGTCACGCGGCCAGTGTCGAGTAAATAAAAGGCAATAAGTAGGCAAAATTATGTTTTTTTGCTTTCTATGTCCAAAACATCACTCTAAACTATATGTGCGAGTTTTACTACGTGACAACTAGGAGGGGGGGGGGGGGCGTCTTGGCAATTACTACGGATGGTCACCGAGGGGGGGGGGGAGGGGGGTCAAAAACTGAAAAAAATGGGTCACGTAGTTTGGATACGTTCCCTTAAAGTAGAAAAGTGACAGTTAAGTTCTTATCCAAGAAAGAGTAATAAAGTAATTGATAGCAGACATAATAATATCTGCTACAGATTTTCAATACCCCTGTATACCTATGCCAAATTAATTAATTCAATATTTACATGTTCACTTTCTAGAGCTATCAACTATGGATCGATCGGTGCCATCATGGGTCATGAAGTTACGCATGGATTCGATGATCAAGGTAAATTTTAGCAACAGTAAATTTTGTTTTAGTTTAGGACAATCACCGGTATTCAGACAATCATAGACAATAGCCATGAATAGAATTTTTTTTGGGCTCCATACAAAAAAAACAGAAACCATAGACAAATTTCCGCACAGGAATTAATGTTGTCTATGGTTGGTTGTATCGCTGCTTGCACCTTAATACCTACATTTAAAAGTTATTTGTACACAAGTGGACATTGATATGCACGTATCAGCTATCAGGGGGAAAAGAAGGTGGACAATTCAAACGTTGGGAAGACGACATAGCAAAGATAGCTGGCCCAATATGGAGACAAACAGCAAAGGACAGGACGAAGTGGAAAGGTTTAGAGGAGGCCTATGTCGAAAGACAAGCTGTGAAAAGGAAAAGACGAAAACCGGTTGCCGATCAAATTAGTTACGGAAATAGATATAAAAATAGTAAAACGAACGAAAGGTAATCATATTATGTTGTGAATATTGTACGTTTACGCAGCAATAAAGGCTTATTTTATTTTATTTTATTTTATTTTATTTTTATTTTATTTTATTATCAGCTATAAGCTGCCTGTGCATTAATAAATAATAATAATGGCAGGTGTCCGGACCTCTATGCAATAGCCCTATCTTGACCCATCCAAACTTCAACACCATAGCCCATTAATCTTTCCATTTTGTTTATAATAGCTCCGACGCCTGCTGGGACCGGTTCGCGGGTATCTATTGATGTACCCGTGACGTGAATGGGTTCCAGCAGGTGTACTACATAGCAAAATTCTCCAAAGGGCCTCTGCCTGTTGGATCTGTATCCCCAGGTAAGCCTATCAAAAGACCGGGATTTATAGGCCCGTGAACCCTTAAAGGAGAAACAAATAATAATAATAAGTAGTAGTTAAGTTTGTTGTGACCGTATGTTTTATTTATTAGGTATCGTGTCATGTATGTACTGTAGTCACCAACAAGAAGTAGCTAAGCGGGTAGGGTGTTCAAAATGACCTACACACGCTCTTATTCTCTTAACAATAAAGTCGTGTCCAGCTCATTTTGAACACCCTAGCAACTTATGCTGCTGACTGTACTATTGATGATTCAAGTAAGAGTTTGTTCCTGCAGGGAGACGTTACGATGAGATGGGTAACCTGAAGCAGTGGTGGTCGGCGGCAACCCTCGAGCACTACCACGGCCGGGTGTCGTGCATCATCGACCAGTACAGCCGCTACCATCTACCGCAGCTGCCCAACTATACGGTAACATCCTAGCGTTACTGGCAGCCATTGCCACGGCTCATTTGAGCTTGGAGTTCGCTAGGCAACTTACTCACATGCATTGGCGAATAGTTATTTACGAATGAGACTGCCATCAGACCTGCCAGTCTACAGGGGAAACAAGGCTTTATTAGGAGGTCCGGTTTCCTTAAAGGAAAAGCGACTAATTAAATTAAATTAAATTAAATAATCATTTATTTCAGGCCGTGGCCCATATTGGTGTTTGTAGGTTACAGACTTATATTTTTAACTAATGTTAGTAGGTATATACAAATTTACAAATTATTATCATTATCATCTTACAAGCGTTGGTAGCCTGACGGTAATGACGTCTGACTTTCAATCCGAAGGTCCCGGGTTCAAACCCCGGCTCGTACCAATGAGTTTTTCGGAACTTATGTACGAAATATAATTTGATATTTACCAATCGCTATACGGTGAAGGAAAACATCGTGAGGAAACCTGCATACATCCGCGGAGAAATTCAAAGGTGTATGTGAAGTTCCCAACCCGCTTTGGGCCAGCGTGGGGACTATAGCCTGATCCCTCTCGTGCATGAGAGGAGGCCTGTGCCCAGCAGTGGGAGTCTAGGGCATCCAATCCCGCAATACCGAGATCTCGGTATTGCGGGATCCCGCGCCATTTTCCGATCCCGCTCGCTGCGGGATTACAAGCGCGGGATCCGCGGGATTGCGGGACTGTAAAGTCTAACTTTGACAACAAAAATAAATATTAATCTTAGTTATTATTCCAATAATTTATTATGATTTTGTTATTTATCAATATATAAAAATGCCTTGGACCAAAGGATAACCAACTGCGTAAAATATTGGGTGAAGTAGATGGATAATTTGACAAGATTCAACTACAGTAAGTTGACGAAAATATCTACTTGGGCCAAAAAGTAACAGCTTTCGAAAACAGGCAATCGATCGTCGTATCGTAAATGCCTAGAAGAACTTCTGGTCCATGAAGACGATGATAATGAAGCGCAATCTCTAATTTTCTTTAAAGTGTAGACGTTTCGGTATTCGTATCCACAATAAAGTCGGTAGTCGTAAACACAAAAAGCTACGAGTCTTTCGGCCACATAAATGATGAGAAGTTCAAAGAACGAATTGCATCGAATCATACCGGGAACAATTTAAGCAGGAAGAGATCCCAGAGGAAGGAGAATGTCTTGGCTTACAAATCTTGTATTAATACTGGTATCTGGCTTGTATTAATCTTTCCACAGACTGGATCCTACATGATATTGTGAAGCGTACCTAGCGGAAGTATGCGTGAGACAGATCCAAATGGCGGGAAAGAGAGAGCTTTTGCCCAGTCTAAACTAGCAATGCACCAAGGAGAAGTTTCCAATGTTGCGTAATTTTCCAGATGGGATGTTCTAAGAACTTAAATTTTACGAACAATAAAAAATATTCAGGAAGTCGCTGGATACCGCCTTTGTACATTATTTTAACTGACTGTCTCATTTACGTGTTTATAAAAATAATGCTTATAATAGGTACATTTTTTTGATATTTAATTCCAATACGGAATGTCCTCATTGGAAATTTAATTTAAATTCCCGTGTGATATTTCCGAGAATGTTACTCATTTTTTGAGAATGTTCTGCAACTTGTACATTGCTAGTCTAAACAATAAAAAGATACGTTGGTAAATCTCTATTCAAAAGAGTATAAAATGAGAGTTATTTGAATTACTTTATACTTTTACCTACGAAGGTATGATTTTTATGCGGGATCCCGTAAATACCGAGATCCCGCGGGATTGAAAATGCATGGTCCCGCAAATACCGAGATTGACTAAAGGCTGCGGGATTGGATGCCCTAAGTGGGACGTATAGAGGCTAACATATTATATTATTATTATATTATCATCTTACAACATAAATGAAGAGATCATCAGAGCCTGAGCATCATTAATACCCAAAGATTTTACGTATGTACATCATTTCTGAAAAAATCAGTGATACAAGCTGGGGTTTGAACCCGAGACCTCCGGATAGAAAAGTCGGAAGTCTTACCGCCAAGCTATCAGCGTTTACACCCGAGACTTATATTTAAAAAAATTGCGGGACCAATTTTATTTGGAGAATTGTTAATGGTTTCGTTGAATTCCGATCTTACACAGTTATAACCTAACCCATGTTAGTCGGGCAGCAGAGACCAGACAAGAATACCACAGAAAACTCAAATACACAGAATCAGGGAGAATGGTCGCCCGTATTGTTAGCGAGGGCCACTCACCCAAAAACAATACAGTTTACATAAAAAAAAAATTCTAACCTAACCTACCTTTTCAGGTGCACGGTTTCAACACACAAGGTGAAAACATCGCAGACAACGGTGGACTACGCGCCGCCTTACACGCCTACCAACTGTTCACGAAACGAGAGCCGGCCACGAAAAGAGATACCCTGCCCGGTCTACCGCAGTATAAGCCTGAGCAACTGTTTTTCCTAGGGTTTGCCCAGGTAAGGAAACCGTCTGATTCTCTAAGATTTACCCAGATTAACAACACTTTAAGTAGTTGGTGCTTGGACGAGTACCAACTGTTCTCGAAACGAGAGCTGGCCACGAGACGAGATACCCTGCCCAGTCTACCGCAGTATAAGCCTGAGCAGCTGTTCTTCTTAGGCTTTACCCAGGTAATGATATAGGTTACCTATTAGGTACCACAGATAGACAAAGGAATACATGACGTAGGTACTTTCTACTAAGATATTGCCAGCCGTAGGTACGAAGAGACATCCTGTATATGACTGAGTAGTTGTTCTTCCTCAGGTTTGCCCAGGCAAGAAAACCGTCTGATTCTTTAAGATTTGTCCAGATACACGACACTTAGAGCCGGCACCAAACCGTCGGTTGACGTCAACGTCATCGTTAAAATCTTGTATGAAAAGTTTGACAGGGTTTCCGTCCGAGACGTAGGGTAGTGCGGACGTCTTGAGAACAGTTTTTTTGTATTTTGCTCATTTTAGTAGTTCAGTGTGTACTATTGATAGCTATATTGTGCGGTGATCTATAAACAAATCTGCAGCTTATGAAGAATTAGTCTCATAACGCGTGTAGCCACTCTTTAGTTAGACGGACGGTTATCCTGGCTGGCCACCACGTGTTTGTAAAGAATAGCTATCACTTTACAAATAACAAGGCCTATACCGAACAACGTTGCCTATGTTTTATTAAAAGTAATAAAAGTGTGATTAACGTATATACTCTAAGGGAGAAAGCCGTTATAATAAAAAAATAAAAATAAAAGTTTGACAGTTTTCTATGGAATGACAGCTCAGTCGCCATATTTAACGTGATGAGTCCGTTAATTCTCCGTGGTGTCCACCCGTAGTAAATAAACGACAGTTGCCTGTGCAAGTGTGCACGAGTAACAACTATTTACGTACCGAGAACCGGCCGCGAGAAGGGATACCCTGTTTGGTATCGTAATATAAATGTCAGCAGTTTTCCTTCTTAGGCCCTCTTAGTACTCGTGTACTAATTGTTCACTAAAACGTATCTCGTTTTAGTGAACAATTAGTACACACCTGCTGGTTCTTTTGCTTAATACCTACTTCGTTCTAATATCTGAAGATTGTGACCACCACAAATCGCACTATGATTTAATACTTTCGACGCTGATCGATTTCCTACATGCCAAGGCTAACCCCACGCTGCGCGCGCGCTCGAGCGACGACGACGCTCGGAAGACGCTAGTGTGGGGTTAGCCTAAACTGAAATCGACCTAATAAATAACCAAATAATTTCATTCAACAGATCTGGTGCGGCAACTCCACAATAGGCGCCCTAAAATCCAAAATGGTGGAAGGCGTACACAGCCCAAACAAGATCCGAGTGATTGGCACCCTCAGCAACTCCAAGGAATTCGCGGACGCGTGGCAGTGTCCGCGAGGCTCCCCGATGAACCCGGAACACAAGTGTGTACTGTGGTGATTGTACTGTGATGTGCCAAATGGGATCGGTGGGATGAGGTTTAGTAAAATCGATCCAATAACAGAAAAAAAAGAGTAAATTTTGCCAAAATAAATAATTAGTACGGCAAATACGCGTATTTGCTAAATTAGTACGATAAGTATTTAACGAGTGATTGGATAAGTCTAAAAAGCAAGTCCGTCAGATCTCGATGCGCCTTTTGGACACTCGATAATAGAGCATAAGGTGCTGGATCTAACTCAATGTTAATTTTGAAACAGTCCATCCGCATGTAGAGTTTGTTCGGAAAGAGAAGTGTCGTCGTTTATATGGTAGCGCATACATTCTACGACACTTATCTTTCCGGACAAACTCTAACATAAAAATGCTTTATTTTATTGGATCCATTTTACTAAAATTAGTCCAATACCTACTTCGTAAGTTACCGGAAGTTACCGCCTAAGTTAGGACGCGTAGTTTTGTAGGCTGAAGTCATTTGTACTTATTTTAAGGTTATTCTTTTAGTGTTGTTTTAAAGTGGGCAGATACCCGTGAAATCTTGGCCGATAAACAGGTTTAGTTGCTAAAATATACAATGCACGTTAGGTATATAATGTCATTCTAATTTCTACTCTATACAATTTTCGAAGTTTCTAAATGCGTTTATTATGCGTTTTTTTTTTATGCTGTTATGTGAATCGGCCAAGATGAGACTTAGTTATGAATGATATGAGTGAATGATGATCTGTTTTTATATCCCAGATAACGGAACGTACCCAAACTACGTGATCCGTTTTTGGGTCGTCAAAATACTCTAAGTCACAGGGGGGAGGGGGGGAGTCTTAGGTTCTGTCACGTAGTCAATAATTATGCTCAAATCTCGCGCTTCTAATTATAGGTTTCCACGCACTTTTGGCGTCACGCGGCCAGTGTCGTGTTAATAGAAGGCAATAAAGTATGCAAAATTATGTTTTTACTTTTTATCTCCAAAACATCATTCTAAACCATATGTGTGAGTTCTACTACGTGACAACTAGGGAGGAGGGGGGGGGGGGGGGGGGGGTCCTAGCAATTACTACGGATGGTCACCGAGGGGTCGGGAGGGGAGTCAAAAACTGAAAAAAATGGGTCACGTAGTTTGGGTACGTTCCCTAAGATGCGTGTCCCAATGTGAAACTGAATCGTTCAAAGTACAAATTCAAATCTGGTTGTATAGTAGATGACAAATTGGGGCAATTAACATTTTAAAGAAGTTTTCTGGGATATCATTCAGATATTAAAAATTATCGAACACATGAATGTGATAATGTTTTATAAGGACCAATTAGTTTTTAAGATTAAATTGGCACAAATTCTAAGGCTGGCAATAATTTTAAAACGAGATTAAATGTAGGTATATTGAATATGATTTATTCGATAATTTATAGAAAAACTATTTTGCGGAGATTTTGTAGAGTCGTATCCAGATTATGCGCGGCATTCGCGGCAAATAAGCGAACTTGTTTATGTATGTACAGTCAACGCCAAAAATATGTATACATTTTTGCAGCTTACTCCATTATTATAACTGTTATAAGGTTTAAAATTTTATACTTGTTTATGGAAGTGACTGTTCGTAAGTTAAAACTGCTTCGCGTGGCAAATACGTCCACAAAGTTCGCGGCTTTTGCGAACATACGAGTATATGTATATGTATAATCTGGAAATGGCAGTGGAGTTATTTTTGTTAAGTATGTAGAGATTTTATAAAGAAAATTACTTATGGATACAGGAAGTGAGTTCAAAAAGATCTTCATAGTGATATATTGTCAAAGCTAGTGTGGATCTTATTGAAATAAATAAGTGTGTAGTTTAACATTGATATGTAATGGTCAACGCCTTAGCCAAATTCAGTATTAATTAAAATTTACTTTAGTGAAAAACATTCAAAATAAAGTCGTATGTAGTACAGTCAAGGAATTTGATTCGCGTACCGTTTCGTTGATTTATTGCTTGAAATGTCAGAATATCATAAGGCTTATATTTCTTTAAGCAAGCGAAGAAACATAGCCCTTAGTACTATAAATTGTCATCAGTAATTTAGACTTAAGACGGTACGCGAATCAAATTCCTTGACTGTACATAATTTCCAAAATTGCATGTTGCCAAAGAGCTCAAAGAGGACCCAGTGTGTTGACGACGAGGGACCCTCTTGTTCCTTTAGCCGTCAACACAGTGAATCCTCCTTTTTGTAAAGGGTCAGCAACGCACATGTGACACCTCTGGAGTTGCAGGCTTACCATCAGGCGGGTCGTATGCTCGCTTTTTTTTGGATATTTTGGATACTTTTCACTAAACTACATTATTTATAATAAACAAATACCATGCATTTGAAAAATGACAATTACTATTTATTGAACAAAATAAAGACAACATTTTGTACATACAGTTTTATTTTTTTCTCACATAAGTGAACTCGTACACCGGGGCCGCATTCTTGGACCCTTTCTTGACACGTTTGGGCTTGACTTTGCCGGCCCCTTGGACATGTTTCTTGATTTCCATCTTTTGCTGGATGACTGTCAGTTCCTTTTCTCTGTCTATTCTCTTTGATAGTTCTTTATATGTGTTATCTTTCTTTTTCTTTAGTTTTACGATTGCCTGAAAGTTAATATTTTATTTTGAAATTAAGACCTTGGAATTATTACTATTACTACGAGAGGTAAGTGTAAATAGAAGATAGTTTATCTCCATACATACTATACAATTATTACAAAAACTATGGAATGCAATACCAGTATTTTTGTATGGGCAAAACTGGTATATGGGTATTTAGAGCCAGAGGTCAGAGGTTTCGGGTCAGAGGTGTAGGGTTAGAACCAGTGGTAGTTTCTTTTTCTCTCTGACGTTCATAAGTGCATTGTAATGTGCCTAAATTGAAAAATAAATATCTTTTATCTTTTTTTTTCCAATACAAAAAATACCAGTACTGCTTTCCCTAAATACATCTATGATATAGAATTGTAATATCACCTGGCATCTCACTTTTATTTTTAACTTAAAAGCTTTTAAGTTAAAATTTATCGCAAGATTTTGCTGTCATAGGCAGAGAAAAACATTAAAAAGCTCTGTTAAGAGTCGCCAGGACGCTCGCGTGAACTCGCCTTCCCATACAAACGTAGTTTAGCTCTCATTTTAAAACGGCATGCTTTTGAACCACGAAATTTGGCATGGGCATTCTAGCAGTTAGCAAAAGATGACGAAAAAATGGACAAAGAGAGATACTATTTGGTCAGGACCAGGAAAGCGCGGATCAGGTCGCCCACACGCACGCTGGTCAGAGGACGTAGAGAAAGTATGGTTGACTGGCTTTCTGAGGCCCAAGATCGAGAAAGGTGGAAGAGGTTGGGGGAGGCCTATACCCGACAGGATTTATATTCTAGCAGTACAGATCTATGTCGGTAATTCGTTTTCGCTGCTAAAAATTGTAATACAAAGAAAATATAGATACTAGAATGCCCATGCCAAATTTCGTGGTTCTAAAGCATGTCGTTTTAAAATGAGAGCTAAACTACGTAATATAACTCACGGTTTTTTGGGTCCCAGCACACGTGCTGGAAGGATATCGCGTTGACAGACTGGCTTTTCACAACTACCTCACTTTGCACACATGTGTCAAAAGTCTACCCACATTGTCTATACATAACACTATGTTTGTATGGAAACGTGAGCGTCCTGGCGACTCTTAAGACCACCAATCTAAAAAACTATTTCTTTAGAACAATCAATCCATGATTACGAATTCCAATTATAAATGTATGAAATAATTACAGATGCCACACCACCATGACTAAATTGTGACTCCATAATAATGACATACTTACTTCTTAGCACTAAGTTAAAGTGTCGCTCATAGACACGAGAATTTTTTTTCTGGATTCTATCTCAATTAAAAATATAACATTAGTATTATCCTCGAATTACAGTTTTGCTGCGGTGGTGCGGTAACCATAATAAATTCAATCATAGAATACATAAATACCCAGTACCCACCTCCTCATCTACATCAGGTAGCTGTATTTTATCCAAATCCGCTAGCCGGGGCCGGTTAGACTTGCGGCCGAGTAGCGCCGGGTGCGTGTCCAGTCTCTTGGCCAGGTCAAAGTCCTTCTCTTCATCTGATTCTACAAAAAATGTGTGCGAGTTGGTTGTGGCCTCAGCTATATCAGTCATATGAAGCTCTGACTGAAAATGTAAAGACAAAATCAAAATTTCTGTAAACTACAAAGAACATTTAAGAAAAATTTTATACTAAAATATCAATGGATGGATAAGAGGAAAACATGCAACATGCATGAATATAATTTCTTTGATACAATTATTTTTCATAGTCAGGTCTTCTTTTACACTTAAAGTACTCTAGACTTAGTGAGTTTTAGAAACATACTTGTAGGCGAGCAATTCTCCGACTCTCCATTGTGCGCTTCATGTTGATGTACTTCACATCTTGACTCTGCATCAGTTTCTCCTGCTCTGCCGTGTGCTCCTGGTCTTTCTGCAGCTCATGATGCTCCTAAAATTATATACATTAAATAACTGTGTAGAGCTACCCACAACCATGTTACAAGATCGGTGTCCACAGGTAAAATTGAAGTGCCTAGGATTAATAATTATTTCTGAGATAGAACCTTAAAAAAACGATTGCCATACATACTCAATAGCTTACCTGAAGACATCCGCCTAGAACGAAACCTACGTATTTTTAAGAGAAAATTAAAGTTTTATTTATTAAACACACTGCCATACTAAATATAAATGTGTAGAACGAAGTATAATTAAAATAGTCTGTTTAGTTTTAACTCCTTCCTGCAGTCGAACTCATGAGATAGTTTTGCAGGGTCTCTGTCTATAATGTAATTTTGTTGTTGGTATAATAAATATATAAATAAATTAATTACTAAATAAATAAAATAAATAAACTGATGCACTATAAACAAAATTCTAGGTTACAATTTAAGATTAAGGATCAGGAATCAGTTTGATCGAACAACAATTAGTTTTTAACTGAAATTAACGCGTTTTTCAATGTATTTATGGAAAAAACGCAAGAACAAGTCATTAAAATACAATATACACACAAAAATAACCTCACTAAACTGGTCATAGTTATCAACGTAAACATACCCCATTTTTGATCCTAGAGTTAATCATATGAAAGTAGAACTCATCAGGGTTCTTATCCAGCGTCCTTTTTCGAAGTAGTTTAAGAGTTTTGCCCTTATCATGGTAATCCTTAGCCCGCTTCTTGTAGTCGGTCTTTTTCTCGAGAAGACCTAAATGCTTCCTCGCTTCTGGTTGATGACGCTCTCTGTGAGTCTTTTGGTGAGCCTTTGCGGCCTTTTTCCAAGATGACATGGTAATTAATGTATTATTTTTAAGATTAAAATGGAAATAACGTGAAACAAACACCACACCACGATACACGTGAGTATGAGTACCTCGAGTTGACAACTTCAACTGTCAATGTCAGATTCTAAATCGTCGCTGTCACTATTTAGGGTCCGAATCGTATTGTATTGTTCGCACTATTATATCGTGACGGTAAATTGCCTTCCACGTCATAAAAGCGATCGTATTCGGTACCGTATCCGTACACCTGAGGCCCGTTTTATAAAGCTACAAGTTACAATTTGTAAGCGGAAGTCTCTTTCTAACACAGGGTTGGAAAGAGACTTCCGCTAATTGCAACTTGTAGCTTTATAAAACGGGCCTCTGGCCTATAACCGCGAACCACTTCGTTCATCGAATCATCAGGCATACGTCAGGTTAAAATACAAACAAGTCAAACTAACCGGCCTTAAATAGCTGTTACACCTTCCTAAATCGGGTCCTAACGACAAGGACGCCGCAATACGTTAGACACGTTAAGCAATATCTCCAAACGTGTCTAAAGTATTGCAGCGTCCTTGTCGTTAGGACCCGATTTAGGAAGGTGTAAAACCGGTATTAGACATTGCAACCTGCAGGGTCCAATCTGTTGTGTACCCTGCCTCTCCCTCCCCTTCTTCAGCTCCCTACGGGCCCTACATTTAATTACGCCTACCAACCTGACAGATTGGGCCCTGCAGGTTGCAATTTCTAATAGCCGTTTAAGCGTGATTAAGCGCAAGTTACGTACTCTTATCTGATGTTATAAAGCTGCTTTTTTGCAACTCAATCTTTTTCAGAACAAGATGTTTGTAACACATGATTTTGTTTGTGTCACTACGTCACTAGTTCTTCTGAGCTATATAAAAGGGTGAAATGCATGAATTTATATAAAGTGGATCTAATTCTTACACTTTTTCCCTAACCGCAGTTGAACCTTATTACCGAGCATAACAGTTGATTACAGGAGACTATTAAAAAGTAGTAAAAACGTTCCCATAGAGAGCATAAAGTAGTGGGCGGTGTCCCACTCGCACTCGTTACAAAATTGTCACATTTGATGGACATTTGACACATATATTGACATTTTGATTGTCTGATGACGTCATTACCTCTTTAGTCAAAATGAGACACAATCCCCTAGATAACCTTCTCTTCCAGCCTCACTTTTTGACCGAAGTATTTCATCCACTCCATGGTGAAATGATGATCATGTATGTTAAAAGGTAGTTATGTTGCGCCCACCAATAGGGCCGAGCCGTCATCTATGCGATTTTAACGGCCTCCATGGCCAAGTTGGTAGTGACCCTGCCTACGAAGCAGGAGGTCCCGGGTTCGAATCCTGGTAAGGGCATTTATTTGTGTGCTAATCTCAAATATTTGTTCCTGAGTTATGGATGTTTTCTATGTATATAAGTATGTATTTATCTATCTACGAGTAAGTATGTATATCGTCGCCTAGCACCCATAGTACAAGCTTTGCTTAGTTTGGGGTTAGGTTGATTTGTGTAAGATTGTCCCCAAATATTTATTTATTTATTAATTTATTTTCGGTCCACACATGGGGAAACTATTTCGCTAGGTCGCTACTTCTTTCGGTACTCAAAGACCCATTGATAGTTGAGTACTGAATATAGGATGTATAGTATAACATTATTTTAACTAATTATTTAATTTCTGATTTGACATAACTCACCTAATGTTCAAACAAAGCATTTAATAGGTAAAAAAAAACAAAGTAAATTGTTCATTCAGTTTATTAGTCGTGTCAAAACTTATTCAACAAAATACATTAAATAATAAATAGTCGAGTTGTAGTTGTACGTAGCGGAGGCGGTGCTCCACTCAAGGGGGCATTGCCCCTCTATAGGGAGCGTTGCCCCACTAAAGAGGGCGTTGCCCCATTCGCTTGTTCCTTTCTCATACATATAAAAATAGATTCCTTAAGTTAATTCGCTAGCCTAGAAGGAGAATGTTTAATAAATGCATAGTTTAGAGTTATGATATGAAACTATACTCAGAGCACCATTTCAAAACCGCTCGCCCGAGCGGAACCATCGATAAGTCTTATACAATGTGCAACATCTTTTTCTTATAAAATTCAACATACTTTATAGACAGGAAGTCGTACTTATTTCGGCCGATTTGAAAAAAAAGTATTCTGCACTTTTAAGATCCTGGCTTTATTTTGTTATTTCTAACCAAATATCTCTTTTTAATCTTGTAGGAGTGTGACATTTTAGCGCACACTTAGTACTTACTGCCATTTTTATGTACCTTTTTTATGTACTTTACGTTCAAAAAATTTGCAAACAATGACAACTTTTGTTAACAATATGAAGTATATTCTGAGTAGAAATAACATAAAGTTTCCAAAATCAATAGCAGTAGTTTTTACAACGGCCCATATATTTACATTTTATTACAGCGCGCACACACGCAGGCGCGTCACTCACACATTTACATATCCCATACACACGTGTACATATCTTACAATAATACTTAAATATTTGTGTTAAATACGTCAGGAACGGTCGTATATGATTTTGTAGTCAGTAAAAGTAGCTGAGCATGCGAAGTTTCCAAAAAGACTTAAACACTTATATCGTTCAATAATATTTACAATAAAATGTTAATATAATTTTGAGTACCTCGCCAGCTTAGCTATTTTGACTGATGTTTTCGGGTCAACGTAACAGCCACGGAAGTCGATCACTAAAATGTATAGTTTTAATACAAAACGGTTCAGTAAAAATATTTAAAACGGTAATGAGTCTTACGCTAGCTTAGAATATAGCGCACTTTTGCGTCGCACTGACTTACGTACAATACCGTGACTCAAAACATGTGACATAATTTTATTTCTTTATTTATACAGTTAAAATAATACTGTTACAAAACTTAGCTGCCATTAAAATAACACAATTTATAATTCTAGAATTAGCTACCTTAATTAAGCATTTAACAGCCAATCACGAAACTAACATGTTAATATGGCTGTTACGATTTTCGACTCTATTAATTTTTCTAATATTTTTTTAGTTGGCTGTTAAATTGTTAATAAATATTGAACTTAAAATATACGCAGTCAGTGCGTTCATAAAAGACGCTTTCGCCCGACGGGCACTATAGAGGGCTTATTACACCTTGCTGAATTTAGTCAGATGTGAAGTGCAGTCAGATTCATTAAAGGCCTTGTTACACCTAACGAGTACAGTGGCGAGACAGCAAAATGCCACTCGGCCGAGTGAGTAAAATGGCCCGGCGATGTGTTTACACCTTGCGAGTACTCGGTCGAGAGTACTGACTCGCCACTGTACTTGGTAGGTGTAACAAGGGCATTAGGGTGTAAACTTGACACACACGATATCAGCCGTGATCTTCGGCGCTTCAAGCTGTCGTTTAAACCGGTTTCTTTAAAGTCTATAGATACATGCAGGGTGTTTTTTGAATAACTAGTCATATTGTGCGAGGTCATTTGGTAGGCCGTGCTAAACAACTTTTACTATGGGGCCAACTTCGAAATCTCAAAACATTTTGGCTGTTTTATACATTTCAGCCGATTAGACGTTGATGTTTTGTATGGTACCATAGAAAAAGTTGTTCAGTATGACTTACCTAATCACCTCCACAATATGGCTAGTTAGTAGTTATTGAAAACAGCCTGTATAGATTATGCCACTCGAAGTGGCGAAGGCACAGATAACCTCAACACTAGATAGATCATCAGTACAACTTGGGGTCACCACGCATCAGTGCTCCCGTACTAATTTTGTATGAGAGCGCGACCGCGTATTTCAATTGAGGTAACGTTTTTGATCATTACGCATGTGGATTAAAAATATCCACAAAAATCAAGTTACAGGGGTGAACCTGGATTGTTATACTACAAATTGGTGTATAATACTATTGAGATTTGCTGTTCGGATCGTAGAAATTTACGAATAAAATTGCACTGATGTGTGGTGACCTCGTGCTCCCTGTAAAAGTTTAATGATGAGGTGTCTGTGTAGTCTGTGGGCGAAGGTCACTCGACTCGATCAAAATATGTACTTGAATGAACCTGTTATGGACGATAGCGTTGGCTGCCTGTGTCGCTGTGTAGACCCTGATAGTGGGCCTCATTAAGAATCTCTCTTCTTTGTTATTATTCCATGCCCTAGTTTTCTACACTAGAATTAACCTTGACTGAATTCAGACAAGTGTAATAAGCCGTACACTAGTCAGTCGGCGGCTACAGGCCGCGCGGCCGGCGTCACACGTCGGTGTGTCGCGCGGGGGGCGCCGGGGGGGCGGGGGGCGCCTCGTCCTCGCTCTCCTCGATCTCGCACAGGTGCGCCGACACGTCGGAACACGAGCCGAGCAGCGAGTGACGCTCCTCTGTAACAAAGCAAATGCCATGTCAAACGGGTAGAAAGATGAAAGCTATTAAGAAATTATGTGGAGGGATGTAGGAGCAGAGGTAATCCTAGGGAAAGGTGCATCCACCTATCAATTGTGTGAATAACGAAATGCCAGCCGATAGCCATGTGTGGAAGAGAAAGACATGTTGGACCAACCTCAATGCACTATATCTTTTTACTTTTCCTTCCTTTTAATTAATTAATTATGTCAACATTTATAAAAAAAATATCATTACGATAAAAATTTGAACGAATCCAACATCGCTAAATATAAAAATTTACCATTTGTTGATGTTAACAATAATCCATTGTGATTAAAATAACATTGGACACGTATTTAGGTATTCAAGCGGCGCGCGGGTCACAGCAAAGGGAAAATGGCGCCACTATAAGAAAGAAAACTAAACTTACCGAGCATGGTAATGAGGCTAGCCGCGTCCGGGTCCCGCCGTATTCGCGTCTCGCGCCGAGGGGAGACCGGGGAAGGTTGTGCTTCTGTCGTATCAACAGCGCAGGGCGGTAGATACGTATCAGGGTGGAGGAGGTATGATGAGGCTACAGAACGAAAAATAAAAAGCGTAAAATAAAATTTTGCTAAATGAAAACTTAAGTAGCGCTAGTGGGTTGAGCCCTTACTCTATATAAAAATCCATTAATGAAATGAGTCGTTACAACAAGTGTGTTTGTCTGAGACAGATATATTTTCTCTTCGATATTTATGATCATTACCATACGTCGTTATCGCGGGTGCAACTACGATTTGACAGAACTCAAAGATTATGATAAACAAGAAATAACAGAAGTGTCAGTAGTATCAAATACGTTTGTACCTACGAGATCAAAATTATTCAATTTTTTTTCTAATATCGTACTTGACTTGATAATTAGTTCTTACATATTAATAATTTTAAACAAAAAAAGAACCGACTTCGCTTAGGATCCGCTCTTCCAAGGGGAAGTGGCCGAGTTGGTATAAAAAATAGTGACACCACTATAGGTGTGCCTATAATAGTTGAAGAGTTCCCTCGATTTCTTCAGGATCCCATCAGCAGCCCCTGACTTGGTGCCAACGGGACCATCTAGGGGATACCCATCTATACCCATTCGATTAAAAAGAAATTTTGAAAATCGGTTCACGACTCACAGAGATATCGAGTAACATACATACAAAAAAATAATCATGATAAAAAAAAACTGTCGAATTGAGAACCTCCTCCTTTTTTGAAGTCGGTTAAAAGATTAGCCACGCAGTCCTAACGGCAACCTCTTCTGTCACCTGTTATTCGAAACATTTTTCATTCTTGATCGATTTATGTAGACTTGTGGATAATCGATTATTTTAGAATTGGTTCCCCCTAAAGTCACGGTTACTCTTTATTTTCATAAAAAAATGTGACACGAAATTTCAACTCAAAAAGGCGCACTTTAAGGAACGTAGAAAAGGCGCAAGATTGAGAAGAGTTTGATTGATCATTTCCAGCAAAAACATTGTGCTAGATATGAAGAACTTCTTAGAGGCTAAGACGTGTAGGTAGAAATACTCTGTTTATGTCAAACGGACACTCTGTTATATACATTCTTCAACACATTTGTTTTTGCACCCGCGATAACGACGTATGATCATTACTGTATTTATCCATTTGGCATAGACTTACCATCAGTAAACTGGTGCGGGTCGTGATCCATGTCCAAGTCGTCGGGCGCCGAGTCCGTGTCGAAGGGCGCCGGCGGGGGCGCCAGCGGCGCGGGGGGCGCGCGGGCGCCACGGCGGGCCGCCGGGGGGGACGGTAATGATGGTAGAGATGGTAGGGAAGGCGGACTGGGCTCCGACGAGTCAGGCCGTTCTGAACCAGCAACCTACAACAACGGAAAAATTAATGAATAAAGGGCTACACTCATACAAAGTTGACTGTAGAAACGATTTGAAGTCTTAATGGCTTATACTTCGTGATACTCACTATACTCAGAAACGCTTCGAAAACTGGTTTCATAACGCCATCCGACCAATTTCAATTTACAAGAATGCCATTTGGTCTAACGGCAGTAGAAGGAATAAATTAAAATCTCCAACTTGTCAAATATTGGCTATGTGCGAAGTGCATGGTGGGGGTAACGTGAACGATCGCAGCGCACAAGGTAACAAGAAATTGGGCTCTTGTCAATATCACATTTCAAAATATTTGACATCACCCGTAGGGTCAACTGTCAAAATAGTGAATCAGCCAGTGACATTTCATATAAGCAAGGAGTATATGCGATTAATAAAAAAGAAAAAAACTAGTGTCCGACCGAAACATGTTTTTTTGCCGAAACCGAAACCGAAACCGAAGGTTCGGCTCTAGGTGCAGTTTCGGCCGAAACCGAAACCGAAACCGAAACTTTTATAGACACGTTAAAATCGTTGAGTTAAATGTAAATAAGCCGTTGTAACTTGTACAGGATAGGTGGTATAAGAAGAACAAGGTTAGTAAGTTTTGATTGATCATCCTCCTAGCGTTTGTGCTGGCGTTTTCCCACGGACTCAACGGAGCCTGAGGTCCACTTGGCAACCTAATCCCATGATTTTTTCTAGTTTGTACACAACTCCAAGTTATTTCGGTGTAAGGCGTATTTTGATCCCTAAATTCGTTTCTTCTTTCAGATTTTTTTTTCGCGAAATAAATGCAGAGCACGAAATATTTTCTAATAAAGGTTTCATATGAATAATAGTACATTACGTACCTAGGGCGGTAAAATAAAGAACGGCTCAGATCGCGGGCATTTGTGGCCCGAACCGAAGGTAAGGGCCATTAACAAGCGATCTGAGGCCTTCTTTATTACCGCCCGTGGTGCGTACACAATTTTACGTCTTCTCCTGGGTGTGAAGTGAGATTTTCCGCTGCGCCCGTGGGCGGCAAATCTCACTTACAGCCCAGAGTGACGTAAACATAATTATGTAACTTTTTAACAACTGTAACGTAAAATTTTACCCCCCTTATTGAAAGTACAATTGTCATCTGACATCAGTATTTTTTACTTTGGTATTTTTTAGGATTTAGGATCTGCTACGTTAAAATTAGCAATAAAATAACCCACGCGATTTTAAACTTGACAGATGTATTTTCAGTGTAGAATTACGATCAGTAAAAAAAAAAATAGGAAAGTTTTGTTCGATACTTGGAGTTAAAGGTTTATAGCATCTATCTCTATGGTTAAAGTAATACGTTTTGTTAAAAAAAAGAAATATGAGTTGGCAAAACAAACATTTGTGCTTTATTAAAATTGGTATGTTTTCCTTTAAATCATGAATACGATTTTTTTAATTTGTGTGTTATTCATTAGTTATACTGCAGTTAGTTATACAGCAAAGTTTCATCGACTGAGACATCAATGCTGTTAACAAGTCTCTATAAAATAATTCGCCAAGATGGCATGGACTATTTTAATTTTACAATCAGTATTTCAAATAAATCGTCAAGTGTTTTTACTTGATTTCTCCGTGTATAATTTTCATCGTAGGCCGACGCAGTTCTTTGGGCAGTCTCTTGCATGAACTCGAGAGTTTAATGTTAGATAAAATTAATACTTAAATGATATTATCATATTATAATTGATGAAATAATCTTCCAAACACATATGTAAACTTTTTTGATATTTATTTATTACAATATTATCACTTAAAAACGTTAATGAGACAGAACTTGTGGACCGATTAAGCTCAATGTTGTAAGTTTCGGCGCGGCCGAAAGTTTCGGCCGTTTTTTGGCCGAAACCGAAACTTGGGCCGAAACACGGTTTTTTGGCCGAAACTGGCCGAAACCGAAACCGAAACCGAAACTTCGGTCGGACACTAAAAAAAACCCTTTCACCCCCTGCTCAAGAGATGACGCCACACTCATGCACACAGCCAATACGAACGCCGTCGGCGATCAACACCGTCAGCGTACGCACACTGACGTTTCTTCCTCTTGCGCTCTTAGTACTATACATATATAGTTTGAGAGACATAGATATGAAGCATTCTGTATTATACTGTAAAGGTTGAATAGCACCCTTAAATTAAAAATTCAATGTAAATCAATTAAAATCAGTTACCGCCGAGGCTCCCACCTCGTGGGCGCGCGTTTCGATCCTAGTAAAATCAAACAAAATACAGCAAGAATCCTAAGCCCTACTTCTGTGTTTTACACGTTCCCCTTCACAGTACAGTACTAACCTCAGAGATCCCAGGTAAGCCCTGCCCGCCGCACCAGTCAGAGCAGTCCCAGTGGTACCCGCCGACCAGCGCGCCCGCGCCGTCACCGCTCAACGCCGGAAGGCGGCGCACGCTCACGGGGGACGTTGCTCGCAGGCGGTTTTTGCAGCCTTTTAGATCTACAGAACAAACGAAGGTAAAATCATCGATTGAGAAAGAGAGTAGATATGACGCAGTAGAATAAATCAAATCATTCATTACATGATAGAGGACTGATTCTCTTCACTGATGCAATATACTCCATGACTTTGAAGCCTGTTTATCTAGTTAATACGAAAAAACTGTAACGTTTCATGTACCATCAGGTTCATAATTGCAAATTTTTGAATGAATTCATTGATAATTTGGTTTTAAAATTATGAACCCGTTGGTACAGTCGACCAAGAAAGTGGTCTACCAGTTTTGACAAAAGTTTCTGCGAGATCTAACGATCGCTAAGGTTGACATTTCTAACGGAGTTTAAAACGTGCACGACCTTGTTGTCTCATAACGTTCAAACTAACCTTAACCGTAGGGTGGTAAACCACATTTTTGGCCGACTGTACATACAGTTTTCGGCAACATAAACATTGAGGTTGGCACGCAAAATTGTAGACGTCGAGTTACGGAGAACAAACGGCTTTAGCTTCAACCTTATGCAGCGTACATTAGGATGTCCCGAATATCACTAATTTTGGAATTTAGAAACACAATAGGGCTCAAAAGTTGTGGTATTTTTCGTAGATTACAGTAAAAATAATTTAAAAAATCTAGACTTATACTTTTAGGGCTCTACTAGCCGTTAAATAATGAAATTGAGATTAGTTTTCAATAATTTCTAAAATGTAAATTATTATTATTTGTTAAATATTTAACATATCAAACAATTTATAAAACTGTACTTTAAACAAATTTTAAAATAATTTATATAATATTTCAATATAAACAGTGTAATAGGATTCCAAAGTTTGATAGCTCAAATTTTTTCTAAGCAAAACAAGTAAAATACTACAATTATACCAGTTTGCACTATATTTTTTTATGCTAGCTTATATTCAATTTCTATTTCGAATATTTAAGAAAATTTGTATTTTATAGAATTATGACAATATTTATGTTTTTTATTTATGGCTCAATACTACAAATTTGGTGTTTTCCCATATCTCTCCCGTGATTACCCATAGAGTTTTGCTAATATTGATAAAGCTTATGTAATCTATTCCCTACTACTACTGTACATACCTAGTCCTCTACAGATCCGAATCCGAACCTAACGTAACTATTTCTGTAGGTAATACACTTCAATAGGATTAATTTGAAAGTCTTTATAACCCATGCTACTGTGACTTACCGTTATAGATCTTATTGTCGACGAACGAGTGTAGATGCATCTGTTCGGACCAGGGCTTGCGTTCGGCGGGCTCCACGTTTAGGTTCCTCCTGATGTCAGGCGGCAAGCCTTCCAGCTCGTCGCCTGCCGATCCTGTGAAACGAACAATTTTGTGATTCATTGATTTATTATTACGCTGGTAGCCTTGCGGTAAGACGTCCGACTTTCAATCCGGAGGTCTCGGGTTTAAACCCCGGCTCGTACCACTGAGTTTTTCGGAACGTATGTACGGAATATCATTTGATATTTACCAGTCGCTTTTCGGTGAAGGAAAACATCGTAAGGAAACCGGACCTAATCCCAAAAAGGCCTAGTTTCTCCTCTGGGTTGTAAGGTCAGATGGCAGTCGCTTTCGTAAAAACTAGTGCCTAGACCAATTTATGGGATTAGGTTTTCAAGCGGACCCCAAGCCGGGATAAACGCTAGGAGGAAAATTGATTTATTATTACACTTTAGAAGCTATCTAGAAACATAGCAATGTGAATAATAGTAGAAAGTAGTAGGTACGAATGCCGTGAAGGCGGCGAATTTCTTCATAATTCTTCTTGGGTCTGAGGCAGTGTTGGGTAGGACATCAATTTAAAATGAGTTTGAGTGAGCACCTCATTTAAAAAAATGAGGTGGTAAAATGTCTTACTTCAAATGAGGTGAGGAACACAAACGAGGTGACAAAATGTGTTGATTGCCGGCGAGCGCGAGTACCGCGAATGAATGAATGAATGTGTGACGGTTTGAGAGTATCTGGAAGAATGTGCAGTGTGTGTATTTTTTGTATGCGATTAGCGTGAGTGAGTGAAGGAATGAGTAGAGGGGGCTCAAGAGAAATGAAGTAAGACATTTTCCCCGTGTGAAGTACTGCGACAAAATAACAGAACGAGGGGTTCAAATGAGGTACCTTACGAATGAGTTACCCAACACTAGTCTGAGGTGTAGGGTTAGATTAGAACCGTGGCTTGTTTAAAGCTACAAGTGGCAAATTACAAGCGGAAGTCTCTTCCTAATCCTAAATCTTAACAAGAATTAGCTTTATTATTTTTATTAAATAGGCCACCGGTGGTAGTTTTATCTGACGAATATAAGTATAATGTAAATTGCCTTAATTAAAAAAAAAAATTTAGTCACTTACCGTATGATCGCAGCGTGTCCAAGTTATTAAGCGTAGCCGTCGCACTAGCGCAGGACGCCGGGCGCGCCGCCGCCAAATTAGACATTTTAGTCCGCGGCGGCGCTTTCGTGCTATTCAACGGCGCGCTCTCCGCCGTCCGATGACTCGTCCTTCTTCGTAGCAAAGCTAGAGGTAGTAAAGCTAGCAGTAGTAGTAGTAGAAGCGCGGCGGCGGCGGCGGCGAGCGGCCACCTCGCGTCGACGGCCCAGCGCCACGCGTCGCGCAAGGAGCGCGCGTTGGCCGCGCCCACGCCGCCCGCCATCACGGCGTCGGAGTACAGCGGGTTGCCGCAGTTCATGCCTGTGGAGAACACATTTACATTCAAATGTCTATTGGGATCGGTGTAGGTAATTTTAAATTTTAACTAATTCACTATTTTAATAGCTCATTTTTGTCAGTCTTAGAACTTGTAATTTTAGGTCTGTAGAGTCAGTCTCAAATAACAAACAAGTATCGAAACGTAGTGTGAATTTGCTATACATAGAATATATTTATACCATAAACAAGGACATGAAAGATGCAAATGTCACATCTGAGACAACCCTGGACAGAGCGTCCTGGCGAAGAAGGACTAGGAGAGCCGACCCTAAATGATGGGATAAGGCTAGGCAGAGAGAGAGAGAGAGAGAGAGAATGTATTTTTATATGAATGATCTTGCAGTCTTCACTAAATAAACATACATGCTCACGATACATACCAGTCTTGTCCGGCGGACACAGACAGCGGAACGAGCCGGGCTCGTTGAGGCACGTGGCGCCGTTGAGGCAGGGCTCGCCCGCGCACTCGTCCGCGTCGTACTCGCAGCGCGGCCCGTAGTAGCCCAGGCAGCGGCACGACGGACCCCATTCGCCCTTCAATAAAACGAGTTATTATTTTACGTATTAAATTATACAGAAAAGAAACACCACTATATATTTGTAACTGTTTATATATTAACGGCAGCCAACAAAAACGCAATGAATCCTCATGAAAATCGCAAGAAATTTAAAATCGTTTCAAACAATCCTGCCCACGGTGATTGACGAAGCGAAGAGAAGCTTTTAGAAGCTCAAGATCGGGATGGAAAGTTACAATAGTATGGTCTCCCTCCGTCCCATCTAGAGGACATAGGAATGAAAGTGAAGTAAGGTATACCTCTTCGCATGCTCCTCCGTGTTGGCACACGAGTGCTCCCTCCGCGCCGCACCAGCGCCCCAGCTCGCAGCGCGCGCCGCGTAATCCAGCGCCGCACGCGCACACGAACGGCAGCGCCGAACCTGTGTACAATACATTATTTCAATGTATCATTCATTTGGACAGCTGGACACTGTCCGGCCGCGAGATACTGTCGCTGCACACTTGTGCTAACTGTGCAGTATTTACATTCCAGTTTCACTCGGCTCGCGATTTCAACATTACCATTTGAAACTGAATCGTAACGACTACATAGACGTATGAATTCATCAAATATTGAACATCAACTACCACCTACGTAATCAAAATGTAACCCTTGTATCGCTAAGCATCGGACTTTCCATCCGATCGTGTCAGTATTTTGGACGTAATATCACATGCTGGCGGTGAGGTTTGACTTTTCGTGCGCGTAATTTGACCTCTTTGACGTAGATTCCCCTTTTAAATGGCAGCACTGCATGCCCGCTTGTCCACTATTGGCTCTGCTATAAAAAACGGAACGTAACCACTGCACAGACGGTTCAAAGTGAATAATCTTACCTGCAGGAGCGGTGCTGCACACGCCGCCGTGCAGGCACGGTTGCGCTGCGCACGGGTCACCGTCCACCTCACAACGACGGCCGAGGAAGCGCGCGTGACACGTGCATCTATGAACACGTACAATTAGGCATTTAAAAAATACAAACATTTGAATAATAAATAAGTAAGGCGTTTGACAGTCACACATGAAGATTAAATATGTGTCGTGGCGACGAAACATATTACCATATTAATTTCATGTATACAAAACTCGGTGAGTTATATTTAATTCCTCAACTAGTAGTAAATTGTTTGACAAGGGCCTAAGTAAGCCATACTACCACGAGGTGGTTATTTTCCCGAACGGAGTGAGGGAAAATTAATCGAGTGGTAATATGGCTTTTAAATCATAGTCATACATTTTATTTTTCACTTCGATTGCGACAAAATAATGAAAATTTAAAATAAAAAGAATTATTATTTACGCACAATAACTAATCTAAGGTAAAAATATGGTTTTGCATTGCTTGTAGCGAATTGTGGCACAGAAGTGTTAAACGTACCTATAGCCCTCCTCGCCTTCAACTTCCTCCAACAGATTAGCGATCTCGTGACACGTGCCGCCGTTGAGGCAGGGGTAGCCCTCGCAGGCGGTGGGCGGGGTTTGCGGCGCGCAGGCGGGCGCGAGGCGCGCGCGCACGCGGCGCACCAGCTGCGCGCGCGCGCCCGCCTCCTCCGCGCCCGCGCCCTCCTCCAGCGGGACCGCCGCGCCGCCCAGCGTCACGTCCGACATGCAGCCCACGAAGCCCTGCCAAACCTGCAGACAACATGTTTGTGTTTATAATGTACAGTAGGCCAAGAGAGTGGTCTATCAGTTTTGACAAAAGTTTCTGCGAGATCTAACGATCGCTAAGGTTGACGGTTCTAACGGAGTTTAAAACATGCACGACCTTCTTGTCTCATGACGTTCAAACGAACCTCAACCGTAGGGTGGTAGATCACATTTTTGGCCGACTGTACATTCGTAACGTATTCTACACAGTTCAAACTTTACATCTAGTCGTATTTAAAATTTACAACTCATTTGATAAGGTAATATTGCACAAGTACCGTATGCTACTTCGATATATTGCCGTCTAAATAGATGCAAAGAATTCAACGTATTCTATCTCCTGAAATATTACCGGAATAAAACGAAATAAAATAGTAACATTATAATATATGTAATCTTATAATATATCTATACGCTAGCTCCGTCCCATCTTCCTAGAACCTCAGCCAGGGCTGGTGCGGCAGCGGAGACGGCAGAAGCCAAAAAGGCCCTCAAATATCGGGGTCTCGGCCCCACATATCACTTCGTGGCGTTTGGTGTCGAGACCCTCGGGCCGTGGGGTCCAAGTGCGCGTACCCTTTTTAAAGAGGTAGCCAAAAAGCTGATAGAGACCACCGGTGACCAGAGAGCTGGCAGCTTTCTCTCGCAGCGCATCAGCATTGCCATTCAGCGAGGGAATGCTGCCAGCATCTTTGGCACGATGCCGCGGGGGCCTTATTTAGATGTATTTTAGTTTAAATTAGTTTTAATTTATTTTTAAGTTGTTTTTAATTTTGTTAACCATTTAATAATAAATAGCAATCTACATTAAATGTAATCTTATCCAACAGATGAAATAAAACTGGCTTCAAATAGATTAACTTATGACACGTCAAATCAAAAACAAATTTAATGACCAATCACATCCCAGGCGATGAAATAGTTAAGAGCGATATATAATGAAACCTCGTATAAGTCCGCTGCCGCTCCGTTCGCAGGATGAGAGGCAGCAACTATTTAATTGCTCTATAAAAATGGTCATCTCATCCCGACAAAACATTCATCAAATTATAGTTCATATGTTCTTATAAACATTAAGATCGTCAGCAGAGTGTAGTGAAATGAAAAAACCGTCTAATGCCCTTTCTCATACCATTTATGGAACTAGGCTTCATTATGCATAGCCCTTAACCGTATCACGAATTTTCGACCGACGACATTTTCGTCTCTGAGGGTCAATTATATTCTAAGGTCTGAATGAACGCTTAAATGTACCTGTTCAGGTGCCAACGCGTGGGCGTGTCTAGCCAGCGCGGCGCCGAGCAGCAGGCGGTCTGCGCGCGCGTCCAGTAACGCTGCTGGTGGTGGTGCGGCCCCGCGGACTGCTCGTCGGTCCACCTGTGGTCACATAATAATATTAAAATGGTGAAAATATTTTATAATAATATCTTAGCCTATTTACGTCCAGGTAGAGGGCTATAGTCCCCACGCTTGCCCAGAGCGGGTTAGGGACATCACATACACCTTTGAATTTATTCGCGGATGTATGCAGGTTTCTTTACAACACAGATAACGTCAACCACTAGATGGATCATAATTACATCTCGGGGTCACCACGCATCAGTGCTCCCGTACTAATTTTGTATGAGAGCGCGACCGCTTATTTTAGTTGAGTTAACGTTTTTGATCATTACTCATATCATGTGAATTAAAAATATCCACAAAAATCAAGTTACAGGGGTGAACCTGGATTGTTATACTACAAATTGGTGTAGAATACTATTGAGATGTGCTGTTCGAATCGTAGAAATTTACGAATAAAATTGCGCTGATGTGTGGTGACCTCGCGTTCCCTGTAAAAGCTTAATGATGAGGTGTCTGTGTAGTCTGTGCCTCACGATGTTTCTCCTTCCCTTCCCTATGTATCGAACAGTTGAGTTACCGTGAGCCGTGCGCCCGCGCCGCGCCGCTCTAGCCGGACCTCATGCCACTCGCCGTCCGCGACCGGCACCGCCGACCTGACGGACACCGGCCCGGATCCTAACTCCATCCGGAACTGTACGAAGCCTTCGATTATCTGTGGAACACGAATAAAATTAATTTAAAATTTGGAAAAGAGCGCTGCTACCCCACTGTGTCACCCAAGTCAAGGAAAAGATTTGCAAAAACAAGGACAACTTTTAACAAAAGGTACGTCCATTATGAGAGACCAAGTTCCATGGCGTAGTCCACCATCCCAGCCAGCCACAGCAGCGTCCCCGCTGCGCGTCGGGTGCGGAAACGCAGCGTTACCGCCAGCTCTTCCTCCGGTATACACTCGCCTACTGTTATATAGTAGCTACCTCAAGTATGGCGTAGTCCACCTTCCCAGCCAGCCACAACAGCGTCCCCGCTGCGCGTCGGGTGCGGAAACGCAGCGTTACCGCCAGCTCGTCCTCTGGTATACGCTCGCCTGCTACTGCACCTCGTTCGACGCGTAACCATGCGTAACCGTCACCAGCTAGTTGTAGGACTCGAGGACCTGTTGAAATGAAAGTTTACGTGGTGATAATGTTAGCGATAATTCTGGTAAAATAACGAAATAATGGGGTTGGCCTGTCACTAGTATTGTTGTATGGGATTTGGCTTAAAGGCTAGATCATCCAGGTTAGAAAATTCCAAAAAAAAACAAGAATTCGACACAATTGGACTGACAGCTATGCTAGTGCCATCTGTAAAAACTTTCGACCGGCCAACCCCATTCAAATCAGATTCAAACTTATTTTTTTTATTTTGCGACAATGATCTATGATGATTTTCCAAGTGTTCCAACTGTCAGACATTGATCTCTAATATAGAAAATGGTTCATTACGCCGAAGAAATTACAATTATTAATCCAAAACTTTTGGTTAAGTAGATGATGCCTCATTTTGCTAGAAAAAAACGTATCTACAATGAAAAAATCGGGCACGCCAGTTTCATACTGAAAGGTGCTTACTTCTTCTAGCTTGAGTTAACGATACTGTGGAGTTGAAATGCAGCAGCACAAAAACCTATTTAAGTATAATTATGCCTGCTTACCGGCGCCGGCGCACTCCGCCCCGCTGCACTCGGCCTCGTGCTCGCAGCGCGGGCCCGCCCAGCCCGGCTCGCACGAGCACGACCCACGCAACCTATAATAACACGTACATTTTACTAACATAGTTTGATATTAATAAAAACCTGAGAAAAAGAATCGATTTAGCTAGCCTTTGAATCCAAAACACTGGCGGCGAGTCAAGTAAATTTTAATTCCTTTTCCTCAAGAACGGTAGTTAAAGAACTTAGAATAGGCAAGCCGTTAGAAATAAAGTTCTATGGACGCTTCGTTATTAAAATAGCACAACTAACCTTAGCGGAGGAGCCACAAGCGCGAAGACATCGCTCATAACGGCTCTCGAGCGCTCCGCCCGCAGCTCCACACGCTCGGCGCACGCTCCGTGCACGCAGCCGCCGCACGCGGCGCGAACAAGCTCCTCCACTACAAGTCGCGCGCGCTCCTCCACACGCTCGAGGTGCGCGTGCAGGCGGCGGCGCAGCGCGTCGGCCGCCAGCCAGCCGCCGCCGGCGCGGACTGCTATGGCCACGTCTAGGTCGCGGGCCACCTGGGTAATAATAGTACATTGTTGCCCAGGTATAGAAAGTAAGCAATAGATGGACGAGTTAGTTCGCGGGCCGAGCCGCAGGTGAGGCCCGCGAAGATGCGAGTCCATCTATTGCACTTTCTACCGAGGCATTACTATGTGCTTTTCACGCCTATTGTCTTGAAATTTTCATACACTTTCTTATATTTATTTCGGGATTTAATGGGCAATAAATTTCGAATCACTGACTATGCAGTGTTTTGAATTTCCGGCGGTGTAAGATCCATGTCCGTACTCGTGTCACTCATTGTTATTTATTTTTGTTTCAAATCGTACAGAATTATACACAATTATCTGAATGTTTGTTTCCGATCTAAAGAACAGACAAAAGAAATTTTCCTTCCCGCCTTTTCAAATTTTTTATTTATACTTTTTTTAAGCATGCAAAGGCGTTTTTCACATACTTAAATAAAAAACGCTTACAATCGCAAAATCGTACACATTCATTGAGCGAATTTGACGTTTTAATTTTTTAATTAAACGCACAAATGTAATGTTGCTCTAATAATTTTGTTATTTTCAGAACGAGTTACTAATGTCAAAAATAATCGACCAATAGCAGAGTAGAAAGTAAAAAAGGCCGCTAAACACTACATCTTACTTTGCAAATCTACATTGTTTGACTGTTTTTGAATTGTACTACTAAGAACTATTTTCTACTCTCATTTCAATCCATCTTTGGCCATATTTCCGAGCAGTGGTGTGAAAAAAAAATACTGTGTTACCTTTGCTAAAGACGGTTTGATTGAGACGGTTTGATTAGCCAACACCAAATTGGCCCAGTGGAACATATACATTCGTGTATGTAGGCAAACATTCCACAGCCAAAAAGTCATTATCCTTTCTTATGGTTTAGACAGGTATAAATAAGAATTGTTTTTAATGTTAATTTTAACATTTTCAAAAAATCTAGTACAGTGAAAGGTTTACGTAAGTACAAAAAAACGTTCTTTTTGGACATTAACCTACTTCATATGTGTGAAAACAAAATAAGTAAATAGGACTAACTATTTCTTCGCCAACTGAAAAAATCGCATTCTTTCAACATTTCTACGCAAAAAGAAGTGACTAAAGACTACTAAAAGTGCTAGAACCCGCATTAAACCTTTCAAAAGTTAAAATCTGACAACTTATAACTTTTTTTTTGTAATTCAGTTTTTTTTATAAAATAAACTTTTAACTTGTATTTAGCAATTATGTACCAATACGCCACTGTTAGTTACTAACCTGTCGTTTGGCTCTCGTTCCCTCCTCCCAATCCTCCTGCCCGCCCTCGGGCTGCGCCCCCAGCAGCACCACATCGCCCGCCTCACAATCCGCCGCCTCTCTCACCGCGCGAACGAAACCCTTCCTATGGCTCAGTACGAAGTCCTCCGCACTGACCGCGCGAAACCGCACTACTACCGCTTGAGATAGTAATGCATCGGATACTAGGAGCACTGTCACTTTGACTGTAGCGTGCGATATGAATTTGCCGTCAGCTACAGTTATGTTTAGTCTGTATTCGCCGACATCTAATCTTGGAGCGGCGCGTAAAGTACCATCAGTAGAATCTATTTCAAAAAGACCAAGCGGCGGTTTCGGTGCTGCGATTGCATACGTCAAAGTATCATAGGCGTCTCTGTCTGACGCTACTACTCGACCTAGTATACCGCCTGGGAATTCATCTAGATACGAATTAACTTGGATTTCTAATGGTGTAACAACAGGTGGGTATTGAGATTCTTCTATAACGCGAACGTGTATCCACGCATCCGAATACAAAGGTGGCGCGCCGTTATCAAATACTCTGACTTGTAGGGCATAGCGCTCTTTAACGCGATGGTTGAAGCGAGCGGCGGTTCTCAAAGTTCCATCCTGTTCCAATCTGAATGCGCCAGCTTCGTTACCCGCTTGGAAATCAAATGTATACGGCATAGCGTTAGGAGCCGCATCTGCATCGGTAACTCCTAATTTCAACAACGCATGCCCCAAAGGTTTATCTTCTTGGACAACTACAGAATAATTCGCACGCTCGAAAAGCGGTGGATTATCATTAGCGTCTAACACTTCAACTGAAACTCTTACAGACGCTTCCAAAGCTGGTAATCCGCGATCTCTCGCGCGAACTTCAAGCGAATACGTCGCTATAGTTTCCCTGTCTAACGGAGCTGCCACAGATAAGTAGCCAGTGTCTTCGTCAATAGTGAATCTACCATCGCGATCTCCTCGCGCGATTGAGTAAGATACTCTTCCATTTGCGCCATCATCAGCATCGTCGGCTATTAGTTGTAATATTCTCGTATTTATGGCAGAATCTTCTCTAACACGAGCGTTGTAAGATGTTTGAGCGAAGACAGGAGCGTTGTCGTTAGCGTCTATGACGGAGATGTTTAAAGTGGCGAGATCGCCGAGCGGCGGGGAGCCGCCGTCTAGTGCTTGTATGGTTAGAAGGTAGGCGCGTCGTCGCTCGTAGTCGAGTGGTCGCGCGATGCTGACGGCACCTGGGAAGAAAATAAAATTATGAGCAAAAAATTACAAGAAGCTTGAAAAAATTAAAAATAAACAAAATAATTAATTGAGTAGCATAGAATATAATAGAAATTGTTTATTTGGCGTTACTGAAGAAACACTTGATTTATTTTTGTATTCCTAAAGCACCAAAAAGGATGCCACTCAGCTGGTTTTCAGGACAACCAAAAGAAGAGCACAATGAAATTTAATTTAAGCTAAAATTAACAATTGTAGGTACTACATCAGCTTGATGCCAATCAGCAGGCTTATGATAGCAGTAGTTGTCCGCCGATAACTTGATAAAAAACTGACAACTTGACACATTCACACAGCAAAACATGACAATGTGTCAAGTTGTCAGCTTTTTATCAAGTTATCGGCGGACAACTACTGCCATCATAAGCCTGCAGAGGATTTTGGTAGCATGTAGAGACAGCACATTTCGCGACGCTGATTTGGAACTGTACAACTAATAACAAGTTTAAACCACACTCGTAATATATTGGTACAGTTTATAAGTGCAACAGGAACCAAAATGCGTGAATTCGCGAGGTAGCAGCTGTTCAGATACTATCCAAGGAATGACCACAGAATAGTAGATTGTATTACAAGGGAGCAAAATGACGTATTTCGGTCGAGGGTAGCGTGTTGAATCCCGAACGAAGCGAAGGATTCCAGAATAGAATCTCGAGCGTAGCGAGGGATTCTAACGTGGAATCCTGAGCGTAGTGAGGGATTCAAGTGACCCGAGATCGAAATAATTTTTCTACCGCGTAGTATACTCTACTTTTCACTCCTTCTATGAGAAAAACGAAAACAAAGGTTTTAAACTAGCTATCTGCTAGAAAGAGAAGTTATATAATGTTGTCTCATTTTAATTGGTTGTAAAGACAAGGAAAATAGAAAAAAAAACGCAGAGGGAGCAAAAGTCACTTTTGCTCCCTCTGTAAATGGGCAACAAATCGCAGAGGGAGCAAAAGTCATTTTTGCACCCTGTAATCGCAGAGGTATCAAAAGTCACTTTTGCTCCCTGTAAATGGGCTACAAATTACCCTTTTTCGAATAGTAGGGGTGAAAAGGTAATTCCATCGAGACGTCATGAAATGGCCGCATTTTGCTCTTCAAATTGTCTTGTTACCTGAATTTTTATCCACAGTAAAATCTTCCCTATCATCGCCGGCCACCAAAGAGTACGACACTTCAGCATTCACCCCCGTGTCTCTAGAAGTGGCGCGAACTCGGAGGATCTCGGTGCCGGGCGCGTCCAGCTCTGGGGCGACCGCGCGGTATTCGCGGAACTCGAATTCCGGCGGGTTGTCGTTTACGTCGGCAACTAGAAATAAAATATGGGAGTAAAATACAATTCCACTTTGAGTGGATAGAGCGAAGCTTAAGGTGTTGTGAAATGATAAGCGTCGTAGAACTCGTAGACTTAATTAGTTCCCATAGACTTAAACAACGACACTTTTCTATCCACACATGAGTATGTAGTGATTCAATGATCTACGAGTAAAGTCTATATTTTGCTTGAAGAGGGGATATCATCTAAATATTATTATCTGTATTTAACGGAAAATGGGATTCTCTACAGAAGAGGCTTTTTACGGATAAATAATTAAATCGAAATATGCTAATATGAGTTGGAAGTTAGAACTATATTCTTATAGTATATAAAAGAGTATCAACTATTCCACATTACTAAAAGATCATTCGAAACCGAGTGCTTTTTATTTATTTAATGCGAAGAGGCCTAACTCTAAAACTTGGTTCAATGTGTACCTCTGGCTCATTGTAGACCACCTTACCTGTCAGCCGCAAAGCAGCTGTAGATGATCTTGGCGGTGTCCCCCCATCCGTAGCCCTCAGTAGAACTCTATGCGACGCCGCCGCCTCTCTGTCAAGCGGCGCTCGTAGCGTAAGGACGCCGCTGTCGGCCGCTAGAGAGAAGACTCCGCCGTCGCCACCTTCTTCTTCCACGAAGGAGTAGGTGATGAGACGGTTGGAGCCCAAATCAGGGTCCGTGGCGTGAACCTGAAATAGGAATAAAAATAGAAAATAGGAAAAAAAGAACCGACTTCACTTAGACTACTTCACTTTTCCAGCACGGAAGCTACTGCAAAAATACTCAAATCACTATAGGTGTGCCTATAATCCTCAAAACTTTACGCTGTTGTACAGAACGCCATGGACAGAAGCCGATGGAGACGTTTCATACACGCAAATTACAGATCATCCGGTGATGACCACGATCCTCAGTCATGAGGGGAATGACCGAAGAGAGAGAGTGCCTATAATATTTGAAGATTTCCCTCGATTTCTCCGGGATCTCATCGTCAAATCATGACCTGACGACAACAGGACCAACTGTCAAGTAAAGCCTTTTCAAAGAAAAATAAAACTATTTCCCATATTGGTTGAGTCGTCTTCGAATAATCGGTACCTACACATATATAAAATAATAGTAAGAACAAAGATCCCGACGAATTGAGAACTCTTTAGAAATCTTGAAGCCATTTTCTGAAGTGAAGACGTGTCTTTAAAAAATCTATATGGCGAACCATTTGTAGTAATACTGACTAATTCTGTAGACTTACCTTGGCAACTAGCTGAGTTCATAACGCTGTCTCCTTCTCTCTTGCCGTTGGCGGTGCAAGTGTGAAAGAGAAGTTTTTTGACCTCAGTCGCCACTTAATTCTGCGGATACTATAATTATGTAAACTTACCTTGGCAACTAGAGTACCCAATTCCGCATCCTCAGGCAATGTCACCGAGTACAACTCGGCCGAGAACCTCGGCGCGTTGTCGTTGACGTCTGTCAATGTCACCAGCAGCTCCGATGCGCATTTCCACGCGGCGCGCGCGCGGTCCTGCGCGTGCATGGTGAGCGCGTACGATGCGCGCGACTCGCGGTCTAATGCGCGCGCGACGCGTACCGTGCCTGTTTCCTGTGGGATAAAGTTCTTGGTTAAGAATTTGTTAGAACTGTATTAGATTAAGGTCCCTATTACGTAACAAAATGTGGAACCTAAGAAACAAGCTTTGTAGCTTTTCGGAGGTTTTCGGACTCAGGCTAAGAAAAAGGCTAGATGAATGGCGGTTACTCCACCGACAAGAGCAAACCTCTTAAATAGATGATGATGATGATGAGCTTTTCGGAACTCAGGTTAGTTAACTGTAGAATACGCATCAGTTTTCCGCATGCTAAGATTTTTGTATAGGGAAACTTTATTTTTAACTTACCTTTGACTGAAAAGATAAATATTTCATACTTTTATAGGGGACCTTTAGTTTAGACAATTCTTTTTTTATCTCGTATCATATTTTAATCTAAACTTTGCACGCTTTTCTGCACTGCGTAAAATAGGTAATAAACCGTCGCCTTGACCGTCTGCAACTGCAGAGGTGCCACAAGCGCGTTGCTGACACTTTAATCGACAGAAGTATAAATGACCTTGTCGATGGTAAAGTCCTCGCTCCCCTCGCCCTCCAGGTAGTATCTCAGCGCGTCGTGCGGCGGCAGGTCGGCGTCGGTGGTCTCCAGCGCGGCCACGCGCGCTCCGAGCGCCGCGTTCTCTGGGAGAGACGCGCGGTAGCGGTGCCGCACGCAGTACGGCGGGTTATCGTTGACATCTGTTGAAAGAGGGGGGTGATTTTTGAGATTCGTGTACTCGAAAGTGACATTTACAACTCAGAATAAAACGATGAAATTATGTTTTAAAAATAACAGCGATAAGAATTTAAAATCATGAGTATTTAAACTATTAATTTCATGCGAAAAAATTGGCGGTAAGCTTTTGTGTGCAATTATTTTCGAGCTTAAACTTTTAGAATTCGGGCGCTCGAAAGTCAAAAATTGACCCCCAGGCATATTTTTGCATAAATTGACTTTACAAATTAATCTTATCTTATTATTTGTCAACGTAAATGATGTTTATATTAGAATGGATAAAGTTATGTCGGAAATGTACCGCCGATTCGTAAGAAAACTTTTATGCTACACCTGGCCATAAAGTGGCTTTTTCCGCACGCTGCGCGTACGGAAAAAGACGCTTTCTGGCCAAGTGTAGACAAAAAATGATGTACACAACACGGGACGTAATAAAGAAAGCCCTCAATCGCATATTTACGTCCCTCGCTTGCAGCTCGGGCCGTAAACTTCTGCGATCTCCGCCTTTCTTTGTTTTACCACCCTAGTTGTGTAATGTACTATTGTACCGAGATGAAAGTCAGACACACGGTAAAATGTATTTTTTTTCCAAAGAATATATTAATAGAAATATCATGCAATGGAATAACGCATAACTATTTAGTCGATAAAATTTGAAGTGAAATGGACTCGTTTCAAATTTTACATTTTTATTTTCTTTTCGGTTTTAAAAACTACTTGTAAAAAATACTCACCAGTGACAGTGACGTGGACAGTAGCTCGCGCGTCGAACTTGCCGTCCGTCGCGATGACGCTGAGCTCGTAATTCGCCTCCAGCTCTCTATCTAGCGGCCTCGCTACCAGTAGCTCTCCCGACGGTCGCAACTGGAATCTTGCACGTGGATCCCCTATAAAAAACACATTAATATTATAAACGAGAAAATCTTCGAGTTAGGCGAGGGAGGCAACAGGGCCGGATTAAGACTTTCGGGGCCCCTAGGCAGTACAGTTTTTGGGCCCCCATTTTAGCAAACTTATATCATCCTTCGAGCGTTATGTCCCAGCTTTTGCCACAGTTCGTTGGAGTCTGAGATCCCCCTTTGCAACCCATGAATTGCCGTATGCACTAGTTTTTACGAGTGTGACTGCCATCTATCACTCCAATCCAGAGGAAAAACTAAGCCTTGTTGGGATTACCCAACAAGGATTAGTTGCAGTAGGTTGGATTTTTAAGTGTAATCACTTAGTTCAAGTACGTAACTAAGTGCCACAAAAAACTTGCTTTACGTTGTTTTGTCTATTGTGAAACCCCCCTTTTAGGTGTGTAATTATACAAACAATAAATTCCCCCGGGTTCAATCCGGAGGTCTCAGGTTCAAACCCCGGCTCGTACTACTACGTTTTTCGTAACGTATCTACGGAATAACATTTGATATTTACCAGTTGGTTTTCGGTGAAAGAAAACATTGTAATGAAACCGGACCTAATCCCGATAAATCCTAGTTTTCCCTCTGGGTTGGAAGGTCAGATGGCAGTCGTTTTCGTAAAAACTAGTGTCAATGCCAATGCATGGGATTAAGTTGTTAAACGGACCCCAAACCGGGACAAACGTTAGGAAGAAGAAGAATGAATCGGCAACATAAAACGGGAATATGGTTTTGTAAGATTTTTTTGGATAAGAAAACTATTTATAAAATCTTGGATCAAAACAAAACGCCGTGAAAGAGTGGTAAAACTTATAGCCGCTATGCATACCTATATTTTGCAATTAAGTAATATTATTCAATGAAACATTTTTATGTCCACACGCGGGGCCCCTAGCCTAAATACAAATTTTCCTACAAATATTTCACGTTATGAAACATTTTAATTTTCCACTGTTCATTACGCGGGGCCCCTAGTGGACATTTTATTTTCACTCTATGAAATATTTTATTTTTTTCCTGTGCACGATGGGCCGCAGGGCTACGCGGGGCCCCTAGGCAGTTGCCTACTTTGACTAAAGGCTAATCCGGCTCTGGGAGGCAATATAGAGTTATATTTTAGTCGTCAATAGTTTAATTTTGAGTTTATTATCATTTTCTAGTAGATTTCAGCCATATCTGAGCGAAATAAGTCTTAAATACGGCGGCGCTATAGATTCGTCCGCCATTTTGTCATAGTTTTTAAGGCACAAATTCATTCGGCATACACTAACCCGCTTATTCATAAACGTGTTTCAAACCTCATTTAGTTAAAATGTATTTTGTTTGTTTCTAACAAACACAACTGTCAATGTGACAGATAAGGACAAAAGATGATTTAGTTAAATGAGGTTTGCAATGCGTTTATGAATAAGCGGGTAAACATGCAAGTACAATTGAAATTTGATTTATACATATTTTTACCGGCTTTTATTGAAAGATATTACAATTATTATTTTTAATCCTAAACAAAAAAATAATGAGTACATAAAAAAGTTGATTAATAAACGTCAATGTTTCAAAAGAAAAAAATGTTCATAGTGAGCCGATTCTAGTCATCAGCACGCCTAGCACATGAGTGACGCGACAGTATCTCGCGCGCGAGATAGTCTATCCGTCCTTTTCTGAATATATCAGTTAAAAAGAGACGGATAGTCTATCTCGCGCGCGAGATACTGTCGCATCAGTCATGTGCTAGGCGTGCAGCTAGGGATACAAGCAGAGATGTGCCCAATGTATATCAGCATTCCATTACCTGAAGCCACTAGGAAGGATAGTGGCGACGTGGCAGCATCGGCGTCGGTAACTGTTAGTCGGGCGACTACTGTGCCGGCCGCGGCGTCCTCGGGCACCGACGCGGAGTACGTGGCCGGCTCGAATATTGGCGGGCAGTCGTTGTAGTCCTGAAAAAATATATGTTTTAGTCATGCTTTTTTAGCGGAGTTATTGAGCATTTATTTAATCTGGGCGCTCTCTGTCGTGCACTTTAATAGATGTAAAAAGTGTACATAAAACACTGTCAGACGAAGAATTTGAATTTCTCTCGAGTTTAAAAAAGCTTGAATGGAAAAATAAAGAAGGCGCTAGGAAGATTTAAGAATGTACAATATAGATTTAAGCTATTGAGGGTTATATATAATCATTTTCGAACGAGCTGGAGCGTAAGCGAAGCGATTTCTTACAAACAACTTGTGGCTACTGGGACGTCTCGGCATATCGATGAGTTTGTTCGATGATAACTTTATTAACGTTTAATCTTTATGGAATTTGTTGGGGTTGTAGCAGAGATGCATAAAATTTGAGAGTTCGTTTATGAGCTGGATCAATCAAGGGATAGTGGACTTAGAAGCCGAAAAAAAATCTTCACATGCGTCTTGTTATATTGGTCAACTCGTTTGCAAGTAAATTGCGAGTTCGCAGTTCGAGGCAGACTACTACATAGTTATTAATTGGTAACTGTACCCTGTAGCTCGTGCTGAGGGAGGACTAGTGACTGTACCTGTAGTCGCACGACGAGTGTCCCCCGGCTGGCGCGCTTCTGCGGCGCCTGGTCGCTGGCCACGAGCGGCACGCGCAGCTCGGCGCGCGACTCGCGGTCCAGCGCCGCGCGCGTCGTCAGCCAGCCCGTGCTGAGGGAGGACTAGTGACTGTACCTGTAGCCGCACGACGAGTGTCCCCCGGCTGGCGCGCTTCTGCGGCGCCTGGTCGCTGGCCACGAGCGGCACGCGCAGCTCGGCGCGCGACTCGCGGTCCAGCGCCGCGCGCGTCGTCAGCCAGCCCGTGCTGAGGGAGGACTAGTGACTGTACCTGTAGCCGCACGACGAGTGTCCCCCGGCTGGCGCGCTTCTGCGGCGCCTGGTCGCTGGCCACGAGCGGCACGCGCAGCTCGGCGCGCGACTCGCGGTCCAGCGCCGCGCGCGTCGTCAGCCAGCCCGTGCTGAGGGAGGACTAGTGACTGTACCTGTAGCCGCACGACGAGTGTCCCCCGGCTGGCGCGCTTCTGCGGCGCCTGGTCGCTGGCCACGAGCGGCACGCGCAGCTCGGCGCGCGACTCGCGGTCCAGCGCCGCGCGCGTCGTCAGCCAGCCCGTGCTGAGGGAGGACTAGTGACTGTACCTGTAGCCGCACGACGAGTGTCCCCCGGCTGGCGCGCTTCTGCGGCGCCTGGTCGCTGGCCACGAGCGGCACGCGCAGCTCGGCGCGCGACTCGCGGTCCAGCGCCGCGCGCGTCGTCAGCCAGCCCGTGCTGAGGGAGGACTAGTGACTGTACCTGTAGCCGCACGACGAGTGTCCCCCGGCTGGCGCGCTTCTGCGGCGCCTGGTCGCTGGCCACGAGCGGCACGCGCAGCTCGGCGCGCGACTCGCGGTCCAGCGCCGCGCGCGTCGTCAGCCAGCCCGTGCGCGCGTCCAGCGCGAACAGCGCGGCATCTCCACCCGTGCCGAGGGAGAACTGGACCTCGCCGTTGGAGCCCGCGTCGGGGTCCGTCGCCATTACTGTGGAGAGATGATTTATAGTCTGGTTAACCAAAAAGTGCAGTAAGGGCGTTTTCGCACACCGTCCGATCCGAATCCGATCCGAACCCGTGAAAATAAGGGTCCAGAAAACTCGGACCGAATTCGGATATTGCTTACGCACTAGTCCGATCCGAATCCGTGAAAGTGACGTCAACCCCCCGCCCCTCAGCCCTCGCACCTCCTCACCCCTTTCAGCGGAGGTTGACATCCAGCACGTGGAAAGTAGTCTGCAGTAACGTGGCTGGTGCTGAGAAGCCTTCCTAGGATCAAGTATATTTCGACTAAAGTATCGAAATAACAGATTACTTACATCTAACTACAGTTGAATGCGGCGGCGTATTCTCAGCCAAATGTACCACATAAGGCTGCGAGTGGAACGTAGGCGCGTGTTCATGACATCCAGCACGTGTAAGTATTGTAACTCTGCAGTAATGTAGCTGGTGCCGGGAAGCCTTCGCAGACACCCTTTAAAGTCCTACAATACTATCTAAACAGCAGATTACTTACATCTAACTACAGTTGAATGCGGCGGCGTATTCTCAGCCAAATGTACCACATAAGGCTGCGAGTGGAACGTAGGCGCGTGTTCATGACATCCAGCACGTGTAAGTATTGTAAGTTTGCAGTAATGTAGCTGGTGCCGGGAAGCCTTTGCAGACACCCTTTAAAGTCCTACGATACTATCTAAACAGCAGATTACTTACGTCTAACTACAGTTGAATGCGGGGGCGTATTCTCAGCCAAATGCACCACATACGGCTGCGAGTGGAACGTGGGCGCATGTTCATTGACATCCAGCACGTGTAAAGTGGTTTGCAGTAATGTGGCTGGTGCTGGTGACCCTGGGCCTTCGCAGAGGATCCCGATGGGGAACTCGCGCGCTGATTCACGGTCTAGGGGGGCGGAGAGGACGAGGCGGCCTTGCTCGTCTACCGCGAACTGGGGGAGAAAAGTAATGGGTTAGTACAGTGGTGGGCAAAGTACGGCCCGTGGGCCAACTCCGGCCCGCGAAACCATTTTATCCGGTCCGCCCTGGATACATTGAAATAATTCGTATATGGCCCGCGATGATTATATTTTGAGGATTCTCTGTCTGATTTCCAAATCATTGAAGATACAGATTGGCGTACCGATTTCGCTTTTTATATCGGTTTGCTTAAACACTACATCTTCTATTTATACATATAATAATGCTGAAGAGGGTCGAAAGACTGTACATGGAAGATATTAAAAAAAAAAAAACTTGGCTGGGGTTAGTTAGAATCGATAACAAAACACGTTCCAACAGTTTTTAGAATTTTTGTCGGTTGTACCCTTGGTGTACGTAGATAGAGACGCCGGTGTTTATAGTTGTGTGTAATTACCTGATCCTTGCCATAGTTGACAGGCGCCAGCCTGTATTTGGGAGTAGGCTCGGTCGGGTCAGCCCTGAGCTCGGCCAGCAGCGTGCCGGGCGCGGCGTCCTCGCGCAGGAACAGCGCGGGCGGCGGCGGCTGCAGGCGCGGCGCGCGCTCGGCCGGGCCCAGCACGTAGACGGCGACGCCGCTGGAGCCGGCGCGGTTGCCGCCGTCGCGGGCGCGCGCCCACACCACCACTGAGCGGGAGGCTGCAAAATTAATGAGACTTTTAACTTAGTACTTACTTGGGTTTTAACATTTCACTTTCTATTTCTAAGATTATGAGCAATTGTTATGAGAACACTTATCCCTTTATTCATAATTATTCATAAGCGGTCACTAAAGTTAAGAGATCGCTGATCAATTAATAATCGTTTATAACGGACAAACGATTATCAACCATCTCTTAACTTTAGTGACCATTTATGAATAAGTCAAAGTCAAATGAATGCAGTGGAAATGAGAGCTCTAAGAAGCATGTGTGGTGTCAGGTTGAGAGATAGGATTAGAAACAGCGTGATAAGAGAGAAGTGCGGAGTGGATGTAGATGTAGTGACAAAAATTGAGATGGGTATGTTAAGATGGTTTGGGCATGTAGAGAGGATGGATGAAAGAAGATTAACGAAGAGGGTGTATGACAAAAGAGTGGAAGGATCAGTTGGAAGCGGAAGACGTAGGCAAACTTTCCTCGACCAAATCGGAGAAATATTACAAAAAGGCCGGGTCAGAAGTACCCTAAACCGACGAACATGTATGAAGAACGTTATGAGAGTGAGTGAAGCGAAAGTAGTCTGTCAGGATCGTAGCAAATGCAAATCCGTGATCTCTGCCTACCCCTCTGGGAAACAGGCGTGATTATATGTATGTGTGTGTGTATGTATGTTATGAATAAGGGGGTTAATTTTTATCTGTTGTTTTCTTACTTCTGTGAAACAAATGCGTGCGATTTTGGCAATACATTTACTGACAGATAATTACAATCCACAACTAGACATTAATTAAGGCTTCAGTTTTCTTAACTTTCCGGATCATATATCACACCTTTTTTACTGCATATATAATCCAATTAGAGGTCGCAAATATTGGTATGATATTTCGCTCATATTTGAAAGTTCCAAACTAAGCAAGTTACTAACATACAAAAGATCAGGCCCGCTTTAGGGACAGTCAACGTCAAAGATGTCTTTACACGTTTCAACTTACTCCATTGTAATAAGATGGAAATGTGTAAATATATCTTTGACGTCGACTATAATAGCACATTGTGTATTAAGGGCGGTAAACAAGAATTTGTTTACCGTCGCCTTCGGCTTCGGGCTTAAATTCACACTTGTTCGTAATTCCTGTACCGCCCGTGGTACACACAATGTTTTTCATCACACTTGTGAGGAAGAAAAATAAAAACTCTGTCCAATTACGCAGTTTTATTGAGTAGCGTTGCGTGGTAGTTTAGTGTAGGTACGGTATCGTGACCGCGCCCCTCGCTCCGGGCTCCGGCCCCGCGCGGTGTAAGAGAGATATGAAATTTACATTACAGCCCGAGGTCTCAATGAACGATCTACGGCCCACAACGCCTACGCGTAACAACAGCTCTTACGAAAAAGAGTGATGAAAATGAATGTTTCTGTTTATAATAATAACTTACCAAACGCAGTAGCGTTCTTCGCAAATGCCAGCGCTCCAGTAACAGCATCGATCTCAAACAAGCCTGCCGCATCCGAGTTCACCTCCCCATCATAAAGCTCATATCGTATCTTCGCATGCTCTCCTATATCTGCGTCATGCGCCGTCAGAGTCAGGAAAGGCTTGTGTGGTTGTAGATTGTATGGGGCTGAAGCGCGGTATTCTCGGAGGGGGAACTCTGGCGCGTGGTCGTTGGCGTCTAAAACTCGTACGCGGACTGTGGTGTGACGTATACGGCCGCCGCCATCCCGCGCCGCCACTGGTACCTGAATATAAGTGTAAGTAAATAAATAGGATTTAAATACGTGTTTAAAATGTGGTGTAATAGTACATTTCGATATTAGTGCGGAAATGACATTTACGCACGAGTATCGAACGACGTTTTTTAATACAGTTGCGAATAAATTATAAAATTGTCAATTATTCACTTTGAGGTTACTTTAGTACATGTATCCGAACGCTCCGCGCGGTGCGGTGCGGCGCTGTAATTGGCTGTCTGTCACTGTCATTAGCTGTGATTGGCTGGAAAAGTAAAAAGCACTAGTGCGCGATATCAAACTTTCCGCACGCTAAACCACTACAAGAAAAGCACTTTTTTGAGCAACTGTATTAAAAAAGATGTTTCAATATGTCATCGGAGCACCAAGAAATTCATCCTAAAGCGATTAGTGCAAAATAGTACATTACGTACCTAGAGCGGTAAAATAAAGAAGAGCTCAGATCGCTGGCATTTGTGGCCCGAACCGATGGTAAGGGCCATAAGCAAGTGATCTGAGGCCTTCTTTATTACCGCCCGTGGTGCGTTAACAAATTTTACGTCTTCTCTCTCCTGGTCTCCTGGGTGTGAAGTGAGATTTACCGCTGCGCCCGTGGGCGGCAAATCTCTCTTACCGCCCAAAGTGACGTAAAAAATCATATAACTGCAAAATTTAAATTATGAGGCCATACCCTCTTTCTCGATTTAAATCGAATGGTGTGTTATTTTTTTAATGTGTGAAAAATGTGGTTATTTATAGTGCAGCTTTGTTGCCGCAAATTTGTGATGAAAAAAGATAATCTCGTTTATAAAATTTGTATAATCGAGAACAGGAGAGGCAATATGTTAGGGCACCTAATACGGCACGACGATTACATTAAAACCATAATAGAAGGTAAAATAAAAGGAAGAAGGCGCCGTGGGAGGCCTAGACGGGCGTTTATAACCCAGGCTAAGGAAAAGGCTAATGTAGTGTCTTATCAGGAGCTTAAAACAATTGCGGAGAGGCGAGATGAGTGGCGGTTACTCCACCGACAAGAGCAAAGCTCTTAAATAGATGATGATGAATCGAGAATTTATTCTCCAGATTTGAACATATCCCAATTCCCCAGCTAATCCATTTAAAATGGATACTCGGTTAGCAAATGCTTCCATTCCCGAATGAACTATCGTCTTAGTCCTTCGTATCTTACCTCCCACTCCGCCTTGGCCTCCCGGTCTAAAGCCACGCGAGTGGTCAACGCGCCGGTAGCGGCATCTAACGAGAATGTTTCTCGTAGTAACGCTGAGTCGATGGAGTACGTCACTGTGCCGTTTTCGTCCTTCGTATCTTACCTCCCACTCCGCCTTGGCCTCCCGGTCTAAAGCCACGCGAGTCGTCAACGCGTCGGTAGTGGCATCTAGCGAGAATGTTTCTCGTAGTAACACCGAGTCGATGGAGTACGTCACTGTGCCGTTTTCGTCCTTCGTATCTTACCTCCCACTCCGCCTTGGCCTCCCGGTCTAAAGCCACGCGAGTCGTCAACGCGCCGGTAGCGGCATCTAGCGAGAATGTTTCTCGTAGTAACGCTGAGTCGATGGAGTACGTCACTGTTCCGTTTTCGTCCTTCGTATCTTACCTCCCACTCCGCCTTGGCCTCCCGGTCTAAAGCCACGCGAGTCGTCAACGCGCCGGTAGCGGCATCTAGCGAGAATGTTTCTCGTAGTAACGCTGAGTCGATGGAGTACGTCACTGTTCCGTTTTCGTCCTTCGTATCTTACCTCCCACTCCGCCTTGGCCTCCCGGTCTAAAGCCACGCGAGTCGTCAACGCGCCGGTAGCGGCATCTAGCGAGAATGTTTCTCGTAGTAACACCGAGTCAATGGAGTATGTCACTGTGCCGTAGTCGCCACCGTCTTCGTCATCAGCCTGAAAGACAGAAAGTAATAATATGTACTTATTATCACATAGAGAAGTTATATAGAAGTCATAGAACATTGAAATCTGCGTGTACACACAACACCTTACTAGGTATACACTGTTGAACGTTATTACAGCGGAATAAGGTTCAAAAGTGTATACCTAGTGAGGCGTTGTGTGTACAAAGCGGTCCGAAATTCAAGCTATTTTCGCAAGCTTGTAAATTTTGTAATCACGCAATAAAACATTAGAATCTGCTTGTTATAACCAGTTTATGCCTTTCATACAAGCAAATTTGCAGGCGTGTATCAATTCGCATACCACAAGTAGTGTTACTTAAATATTACTTATTTCGTCGACAAGTATTGGTGCCACCCAAAAATTCAACACAGCAAAAAATAAAATCTAATTCAGCCATCTTAAATTAAGGAATCTTCATGAAGGTAGTAGTTCTTCTACTATTCTGGTTTCACTAACCTTAACAGTAGTCAGCAACACCGGTGGTGGTAAATTCTCCATGACCCTCGCTTCATACACTAAATGCGGGAACCGAGGAGCATGTCTATTCGCCGGCACCACAGTCAGCTTAACCCTCGCAAACGCCGCATGCGCCCCATCGGACACAGAAACATTCAGCGATCTCGAAGCGTCTTTTGGCCAGCCTCGCGGCGCGGAGAGGGTTACGAGGCCGGTTTCAGCGTCCACGGATAGCAGGGGGGTTGGGAGGGCGTCCACGGTGGCGTAGCGGAGGCGGGTGGCGTCGCCCGCGTCGGGGTCCCAGGCGGACACGCGCGCGAGGACTGTGCCGCGCGCTGCCTCTTCGCTTACTAGGGCGCTGGGGACAAAGTTGTTAATTAAACGCGGATAATCAATGTTTTGCGAGCTTTTAATAGTTATTTGTGCAACAAGAGAGGAAAGTTGGTTTTTCTTGCGAGTGTTCATTTTGAGTCCCGAGTAAGCGAAAGATTCTAAGTTTGAATCTTGAGCGTAGCGAGGGATCTCAAGAACACGAGATGTAAAAAAAACTTTCCTCTCGTGTGACACATACAACTTTTCACCTCAGTAGTGAGAACATATTAAAGTTAAAAAAACACATTTATTTACATTCCTGAATGAAAGGCATCATCATTATGACGAAAAGCTTCTAGAAACAAAATTTCACTCCCTGGAGTGACGAAAGTTGCGACTTTCGTCACTCCAGGGAGTGAGGAAAGTAGGCTTGTTCGAACTGCTGAGGTGAAAAACATATTACATACGATCAACCTATTTTATTCCTAGGCCACTGTACAACCTTGTCATAACCTGGACTCCTATTCGACATGGCAAAACACAGTCGCTAGTGAGAAAACTATTATGTCTATTATATAAGTATATCACAATTTTGTGACAGCCGAAATCTCTATATCTCTATTCACAAAAGAGATATCCACTTATTTCAAAATCAATACAAAACTCTAGCGAGACCTACTGTAAATTTGACAGTTTGGTGTCACCTGCGAACAGATGGATATTAGTCTATCCAGTAGCGATTCAAGTGTGATATCCACGTGCCACAGTTTGGCATGTCGAATCGCGGCCCTGTGCAATTTGAACTCTAAGCTAGCTTTTGTGACAAGGTTCTATCACGAATCAAATTGGTTGACTGTACATTTTGTTTATAATAATTATAGTTAAAAGGCAATGCTGACATTTTAAAGGCTTGTGACGATTACATCATTCTGGCCGGCCGTCCGCCATCTTTGGCCGTCATTAGTAAACGATATTCAGAAGCTGTCTCATCATCTAATGGAGCTAGTACAAGGTTGCTATGAAATAGCCTTTAAGTATATTTCAAGCTTATATAAGTAAAAAACATACCTGACAACTGGTCTCTCGAGTTTCGGAGGCGCGTCATTAACATCCTTCACCCTCAGTCTCAAATGCGCTGTGTCCGCTAAGGCCGGCCGTCCGCCATCTTTAGCCGTCACTAGTAAACGATGTTCCGAAGCTGTCTCAGCGTCCAATGGGGCAGCCAATAGAAGAGCGCCGGTGATAGCGTCGAGTGTGAAGAGAGCGAGAGATGAATTCTCGCCGGAGAGCGAGTACGTTATTTCGCCGTTTACACCTGTAAATAAATAAAATATTAAAATGAATTGCACTAATCAAATAATAGTACCTAGAATTTGTTACCATTCCCTATAATGTATGGGTGCTGGAAATGTTTACACGTCTGAATCTTGTTCACGGACCAAGAGAGAAATCGAACATGACTCTTACTCTATTTCCCTAACCACAGTTGAACCTTATTACCGAGCAACACAGTCGTTCATAGGTGACTAGTAGAAAGTAATAACGGTCCGATAAAGAGCATAATGTAGGGGGCGGTGTCTCACTCGCACTCGTTACAAAATTGTCGCAATTGGCACATATCGATATTTTGATTGTCTGATGACGACATTACCTCCTTAGTCAAAACGAGACACAGTCCCTTAGATAACTCTCTCTTTCGGACTAACTTTGTGACCGAAAAGTATAAGTATAGTTTAAAATGATAACTTCAGTATCTTGTCGTGGCTTCAATCAGTTATTTATATTTCAGTATAGTCAGTTTATGTCACCTTTGAACGCAATCGGAGCATTAAGGAAATAGTTACAAATGGCGGGTATATTTGCCAAGGTTTAAAAACTAGCGCCATTTGCGCTATACCCTAGAATTATAATAATTTGCGCTATACATAGAACATTTAACTAACTGGAGCGGACATTGACAGGCGTTCCCCTCTGCCGAAAACATTTTGTATTCGCTATGTGCGAAGTGCATGGTGGGGGGGTAACGTGAACGATCGCGGTGCACATTGCACTGCACAATAATGTATGTAGCAAGAAATTGGGCTCTTGTCAATATCACATTTCAAAATATTTGACATCACCTATAGGGTCAACTGTCAAAATAGGGAAACAGCCAGAGACATTTCATATAAGCAAGGAGTATATGCCATTAATAAAATAGAAAAAAAACCTCTTTAACCCCCTGCTCAAGAGATGGCGACACACTCATGCATACAGTGAAAAGCAAATGACAGACATGGCCGGTCCGATTGGTAGAATAGTCTAAAGCTATAAGCATACAGCCAGCCTTTTGTACATTAAGGTTTTATTTTGTGCATCAAATAATAAACAAGATTCTGGCTTACCGGTGTCGTTATCCCTGGCGTTGAAGGTTATGATGGTGGTCCCGACAGCAGCCGCCTCGCTAACCTCCACGTCATACAAGTCCTGAAAGAGAAAATTGTAAAACATGCGAATGTATCTCAAATAGCGTCAGACAAGATTGGCAAGAAAACACAAACACATCCATCAGGGAAAAGAAAGAGACAACAAGGAGGATCCTACCATCAATAATCTCCCAGGAGTCTCAGCTCGCAGGTTTGCTTATAATGAATGATACTCATAATCAAATCATATGCCTGCAATCACTGTAAATAGCTACTTGAAAATAATCTGTTAAAATGTGAGTCTTTGACACACGTGGGCTCGGGTACGTTCTTAAACTACTTACTTTGACCCGGATACGTCCTTAAACTATGTCAAAAGAGAGGTATGGGTACCGCGAATGTCATCTCGCTATGAGTGTTAGGGCAAAGCTCAGCGAATGTCATCTCGCTCAAATCTGGAGCAGAGCCTGGGGAAGTACTTCCACGTTACAGAAAACCATAGCCAAATAGCGTTAAACCCTACTGATAGTCTTGTGTTCCTGCTGGTAAGTAAGATCTAAGAGCTCTATAAGAATTGAAAAAAAAGACGTGATGCGTCACTACCGCATCAAGAGGTCAACGCGGCATGGCTTGTTGTTGGTTGTTTTGGCAAGTAACCTGTATCTATAAAAATCATGTGCCTGCGACAGCTGTAAACGTACCTGCGATAACTCCGGCGGGCAGTCGTTGACGTCAATCACGTGTAGAGTCACCAACGCGTCGGCTGACGCGCCCGTGACGCCGTCCGTGGCGCGGACGACTAGCTCCAGCTCGCGGGTTTGCTCGTAGTCCAGGGGAAGCGCAGGGACAAGGGCACCTGATAACATACACAATATAAATATGGAAGAAATTATGGAGTTATTTATGAAATGTATGCCGCACCACTAAATAAATCCCTGCAATCAGAGTATTTTCCGTGCGAACCCGTGTGTACATGTTGTGTCTTTTAAACCAGATTTTATTTGAACTTTAAAATAAACTGTGTTGTATAGTCAGCAGCAGAAATAACTAAGCGTGTGAGGTGTTCAAAACAAGCTTAACACGACTTAATAGTTAAGTGAATAAGAGCCATTGAAGGTCATTTTGAACATCTCGCCCGCTTAGTCGGTCTTCACACTGATGCGGTTTCCGCATAGCGACGGTGTGCGAACAAGATAGCGCTATGCATGTCTACAGCACTGTCACGTTGCATCCGGCAACCGATTGCGGGGCCAGTGTGATAAATTGATAATGGTCTTAGCTACTTCTGCTGCCGACTGTACGCAAAATTACTGCATCAGCGGATTTACTTGGCGGAACGGCAGACGATGACATCTAATGATAAGCACATTGCATAGGCAATACGTCAATACATGTGTCTAGGTGTACCTTAAACAAAAGACGCATGAGTTTTGCAGTAATAGCCCAAACACACAGAAAGTGGTTATTGGAGTACTACGTCCGCGTTCCTTTTAAGAGTTATAACTATAAACTTATATAGATGTCATATACAAAGGAAAAAGTGACCTCCGGTGTCCATGGCTGGCATAGAACCAGTGTCTTCTGCATCAATCAATGAACTCCTAAGAGCTCAGAATGGAGGAAATGACTCATAATGTTGTACCTTAGATGATTGGCCACATTGCGCCTTAGTATTTATAAAGATTGCATATATAATACACGGGAAAATTCGACCGGTGCTTTTGGCCAGGTGGCGAAGTTGGTTAACGCGTCTGCCGCGAATGCAGAAGACGCTGGTTCGAATCCAGCCTTGGGCACCGGAGGCCTAGGTCACTTTTTCCTTTGTATATGACATGTATATAAGTTTATAATTTATATTATAGTAGTGTAATAATAATTTGATTTGTTTTCAGTAGTAGAGTTATAATTTGTAAGTCCAATGAAACGCAGAACTCCCGTGACCGCCTTCTATGTGTGTTGGGCTTTAAAAGGTTGGTTGTTATGACATAGATATGAGGCATTTGGGGAAATAGAGGTACAATAATCTTTTATGGTGTGAGGCATGAAATGTGAGGTGGGCGCCATTTATGTAACGAACTAACACCAGACGACATTACATGCGGGTTGTTAAATGGAAGCGTGATGATGCATCCTCTGAGATTTATTAATAGTATTTAGTGCAACCATAGACTTAAATATATAGTAGACGGCCATAGCCTAAGAACTTTTTGAGGCTCCGAGTATTTAGCGCCATCTAGTAACGATTAGTGTACTACTAGTACGTTATTCGTTACTAGGTGGCGCTGATTTTATCTCATACATATTGGCTCTGTTTAGGCGACTCTGAACTAGGTGGCGCTAAATACTCGGAGCCTCAAAAAGTTCTTAGGCTATGGCCGTCTACTATATATTTGAGTCTATGGTGCAACTTACATAATAAGGGTTCTTAAGGTTCGAGGGTCGAAGTTACAAAATGAGGCGAAGCCGAATTTCGTAAAAACAGACCCGAGAATTTTAAGAAATAACTCGGGCATTTCCACTATTTTTTGTTTAAAATTATATTATTTTCTAACTGTAGGTATTCCAAATAGCTCAGTTTCCTTTAACTCGAATATTTTATTTCTTATTAGTTACTAAGAAGCACGGAGCTACACAGACTCAAACAAGATTTAATGGACATATGGCTCGTGAAAAATTGTAACTGGCCGGCCAGTCTTAATAAGTCATAGAAACTGCTGCACGAGTCGTTCTTGCGGCAGTATTGTGGGCATATTTGAAATGCTCTGCGAGTCCAGTACAACGGCACGTTTAGGGTGTTGTTGCGGCTGTCGCGACATTGCAGCGCGTCCGGGATGTTCGCGGATGCGAACGTGGACGGTTTCCACGCCACGCTCCGCAAACGTTGCGCCGCGGATGCTCAGCAGGGTGCGCGACAGCCGGCACAGCCTCCTGACCGTTGTGGCTAACAGGTGGGACAGTGGACTTCTGAGGTACTGGTCCTCCTTACATGTTAGTCTCAATAACATATTTAATTTAATTTAATTTAGTGTTATTTTAAGTGTAATGAATTTTATGAATTTTAAAATTTTAAAGTTTAATTTTATTTATTTATTTTAATTGTATACAGTGTGTTTCTGTAATAGGAGCAATAAATTAAAACATAGATTCTACTCCTCAAAATACAAAACTTTTGTTCAACAACTTTAAAAAAATAAGTATTTTGTAGATTGTCTCTTTTTCATACAAAATAAATAGTATTTTCAATGAACGTTAAAATCCGTCTAATTGACATTGCTTGTCACCCTACCTACCGACATAGTCAATTTCGGAATACATTGCGTGTTCAAAAAAACTTTAAAGTGTCCTAAAAATCAAACCATACGTTATTTTTAAAAGTCGCTGAACAAACGTTTCCTGGTTTGAGGAGTAGAATCTACGTTTTAATTTATTGCTCCTATTACAGATACACACTGTATTTTATTGTATTATAATTTTAATTTTAATTTAACGATATTTTAATTTTAATATGATGTAAATAACGTTGGATTTTATTGTCCGAAATAAATGAATTTTATTTTATTTTATTTTATTTATTTTATATTTTGGGCTAATCGTGTAACCCTAGAATTATTGATTGGTGCTAAGAAGTTAGTCACAATAACAAAAAAATAGCTATTTCAGAAAATCTCTGAGAATGCAATGGTGAGAATCAGGCGAGGGGGATGAGGGACGGGCGGGGGCGGTACTCACATGGGTTATTGCCTCTGTCGTGAGCTGTGGGACAAAACCAACTGTTAGTAGCGTACTACTGCCTAGCTTCCACTACCCTACGTATATGCCTTATTGACCATAGAGAAATAATAAGCCCTTATAGAGTTCTCACTCCATACAACTGGTTATTAGCCCGCAAGCTTGACATTTTGAAGGCTAGACGACTAAGGGGTTGAGGGAGGAGCGGGCAGGAGGTGTGATTAGGGCACCCGTTGTAAAACCTTGGTATTCACGCCCCCTGCCCGCTCCTCCCTCAACCCCTTAGTCGTCTAGCCTTCAAAATGTCAAGCTTGCGGGCTAATAACCAGTTGTATGGAGTGAGAACTCTATAAGGCTTATTATTTCTCTATGTTATTGACTTAAACTTAAGGTCTAAAGTTAGTTAATGGTGTTGTAGTTGGTTATGATTTAGGGTAACCTTCCATCATTTTAGTACCTACCATATTGGTGCATAGATACGCAAAGTACATCATTTTGTTTAATAGCGCCTCCTGAATATCGGTGCCCACACATGCTCATTTAAAGTCATTTTTATCCACCTGAACCCAAATTAACTGGTTAGGTACTAATATTGGCATGCGATTGTCAAATTAACACCCGTTATCACCCTGATTTTTCATGATTAATTACTATTAATTAGTTTATTTTATACGAACTTAAAAACTAGACAGTCACATTAGTAGGATGTAGTAAGGGCACTCGCTCTTGCTATAGTATCCGCAGAATTAAGTGGCGACTGAGTTTATAACGCTGTCTCCTCTCTTGCCGTGGCGGTGCAAGTGTGAAAGAGAAGTTTTATGACCTCAGTCGCCATTTAATTCTGCGGATCCTGTAGTTGCACTTCGGCTGGAAATATTTCTTGCGCTTCTCTCACGTACTATTTACTAAACTGCCCTGATAAACTGAATAGCGCTGTCAGCATTTTTTTATACAAACTTAACCTTAAATTCTGTAGCTCAGAGTTCCATTTTCAAGAGAGTTTGATTTCGAGCTAGCGCCATTCGGCTTAGCAGGGCAGTAAGGGAGGTTCACGTACTTATATAAAAGAGCAAGAGGATAACTCAAACCACGGAGTAGGATGGAGATGGCAAGTAGGCGTTCCCGTGTATCCGACAGTAAGTAGCGGCCGACTGACTTTGTGCACAGACTATGATCAGTTGTTTTGTAAACTTCATGCCCGAATGACTTTCACGTCATACGTACGCTCGTGTAACAAAAAATGATTATTAAATTTAAAATGCCGTATTGTGCAATATTAAGCTATTATTAAATTGTGGCTCATGTAGCCTACAGTTGAGATTCGTTCGAGAAATGTCAATCAGTAACAGCCTATCGGTATGGAAAGTTCTTACGAATCAAAGCATTTTTGTAATTGTGTGACGTATTTTAACGTACCTATGAATGTCTGAGTTTAGCGACACTGGTTTTCATACTAAATAGCAGTCATTTCACATCCACTAGTTTATTAATTCGTGACTCAAACCATCCGTAAAGTATCAACTAGGGAGTATACCAGTGATTTTGCTAGTGGCACGTCGAGTGGAAAATCTTAACGGCTTTTTTGTACAGTCACGGACTTTGTAAGTATTACAAAATAGAAAATAGCTTGAACCGTAAATAGCTTAACAATGAAAGTCCGTGACTGTACTACCGAGGTTATTGAAAATCTCTTAGAGAGACCAGGTACAGTGGTGCTCTAGTAGCATTTGTAGGGGAGTCTACGAGCGAGTATATTAACGGGCGCTGGAGCGGGTAGCGAGCGGCTAGCGATTCTGCTAGTGGGTAACTGAATGACGTCTCGTCAAACAGAAATGTTTGCAGAAGATCACGCTCCTCTGCATCAAGGTGCACCTCAAAGGTGAAGTCGTTGGAACCCTGCTAGAAGGTCTCCTGATCATCAAGGAAGGCTACTTGCTATTACATACCTGTGTCAAAGTGTATTTCAAACAGTGGTGCGCCGGAAGCATCCGTAGGCGGGTCTACGAGCGAGTATATGAGCGGGCGCTGGAGCGGCGAGCGCGCGACGAGGGGGGCGGCGAGGGGGGCGCCGGGCGGGGCGTCCTCGCGCGCGGCGCGCGTGTAGTGCGCGGCGTCCCAGCGGGGCGCGGCGCCGCCCGCCCACACGCGGACCTGCACACAATAGTACATTATGTGTAATTACCGTGTACCATTAGTTGTGACTAGGGTGGTAAAACAAAGAAAGTCCGAGATCGCAGAAGTTTGCGGCCCGAGCTGCAAGCGAGGGACGTAAATATGCGATCGAGGGCTTTCTTTATTACCTCCCGTGTTGTGTACATCATTTTATGTCTACACTTGGCCAGAAAGCGTCTTTTTCCGTACACGCAGCGTGCGGAAAAAGCCACTTTATGGCCAGGTGTGACTTAAATTATATTGTTAGAGCGTGTTTGACCAGTTCGACAATCTACTAAAATCTATAATTACCGTTATACGGTTACAGGCCACTATGAATTATTATTCTACCTTTTATGACTTCGATATTCTACTAAAATCTATAGTCCCCGTTAGTGTGACTTTGGAGCCACAAGGTGGCGAGCCTCCGTCGAAGGCGGCTATAACTAGTTCGTAGACGGAAGAATGGGCGTCTAACGTCTGCTTCGTGTGACTCCAGTTCGACAATCTACTACAATATATAGTTACCGTTAGCGAAGCTTCAGAGCCGCAAGGTGGCGAGCCTCCGTCGAAGGCGGCTATGACTAGTTCGTAGACGGAAGCGTGAGCGTCCAACGTCTGCTTCAGTGTTACTTGACCAGTTCAACAATCTACTGAAATCTATAGTTACCGTTAGTGTAGCTTCAGAGCCGTAATGTGGCGAGCCTCTGTCAAACGCCGCTATGACTAGTTCGTAGGCGGAAGCATGGACGTCCAACGCCTGCATCGTGTGACTCCAGTTCGACAATCTACTACAATCTATAGTTACCGTTAGTGTTGCTTCAGAGCCGCAAGGTGGCGAGCCTCCGTCGAAGGCGGCTATGACTAGTTCATAGACGGAAGCATAAGCGTCCAGTGCTTCAGTGTTACTTGACCAGTTCGATAATCTACTACAATCTACAGTTACCGTCAGTGTTGCTTCAGAGCCGCAAGGTGGCGAACCTCCGTCGAAGGCGGCTATGACTAGCTCGTAGACGGAAGCATGGGCGTCCAACGTCTGCTTCAGTATGACTTGACCAGTTCGATAATCTACTACAATCTATATATAGTTACCGTCAGTGTTGCTTCAGAGCCGCAAGGTGGCGAGCCACCGTCGAAGGCGGCTATGACTAGTTCGTAGACGGAAGCGTGAGCGTCCAACGTCTGCTTCAGTGTTACTTGACCAGTTCAACTATCTACTGAAATCTATAGTTACCGTTAGTGTGGCTTCAGAGCCGTAATGTATCGAGCCTCTGTCAAACGCCGCTATGACTAGTTCGTAGGCGGAAGCATGGACGCCCAACGCCTGCATCGTGTGACTCCAGTTCGACAATCTACTACAATCTATAGTTACCTACCGTTAGTGTTGCTTCAGATCCGCAAGGTGGCGAGCCTTCGTCGAAGGCAGCTATGACTAGTTCGTAGACGGAAGCATAAGCGTCCAGTGCTTCAGTGTTACTTGACCAGTTCGATAATCTACTACAATCTACAGTTACCGTCAGTGTTGCTTCAGAGCCGCAAGGTGGCGAACCTCCGTCGAAGGCGGCTATGACTAGCTCGTAGACGGAAGCATGGGCGTCCAACGTCTGTTTCAATGTGACTTGACCAGTGCGACGGTCTACGCGGAAAAGTTCCCCGTGACCGCGTTTCATTTCGTATCGGACCTGAAATCAATATTGTTTTTAATCTACTAAATACTTGAAATTGATTAAAAATACTGTTTAATGTTCTGAGTAACTTGATACAAAATTTCTAGCAAACTTAGGAAAACATAACATATAAAAGTGCACCTCTCTTCCCTCGGTGAAAAATATCTACCTTGAGTCAGTATCTCTCACTATTTGGATTGTATATAACATAAGATGATTGGTTGTAGAATGATTAATAAAATGCACTGAATAGATATAAAAACATGGTAAAGAAAAGATCCGTGGCACAAATCGTAGATTAAAAACAATACGCGTGTAAAATAAAAGCTTGCGCCTGCACTAATTCTTTGAGTTAGAGTTGGGACAGTACCTCGCCGTTATCATTCGCGTCGGCGTCGTCGGCGCGCACGGTAAACACGGGCGCCTGCGGCTCGGCGCCGGCGGGCACGGCGGCGGCGTACGGCCGCCCCACGAACACCGGGCAGTTGTCGTTCACGTCCGTCACGCTCACGGCGAGGCGAGCGAGCGCTACGCGTGCGTCGGCGCCGGTGCCGCTGCGAGCTTGTATGAGGAGCACGTAGGAGTCGCGCGCTTCGCGGTCGAGGGCTAGGCCTGTGCTGCGGACTGCTCCTGATGTTACGCCGATCTAGAGTAGAGTAATAATTCGATTATTTCTGGGTTTATTGACTGAGGAGCCGGGCGTAGCGAGGCGACGAACGTCTCCGTTTTCACTGGTACGACGATTTGGCAGATTGATGTGTGTGTATTGGTTGGTTGGTTGGTCAGTGTCGGTCTAGAGGTCGCATTTTTCATCCGATTTCGATGAAACTTGTCATGTACGCTCCTTGATTTATTTGCCAAAAATTGTCGAGCCATTTTTTTGATTGGGGGGAAAATGAGGGGGGAAAGGGGGAAGTTTGCTGTCGCGTTATTTATGTCTCCGAAGTCTACGGTGCACAGAACCACTAGTTGTTTAAAATAAATGAAATAACACAGGTCTCAGAGTAGACACTTGGTACATTAAACGAAATGAAATCAGGATTGTCAGTAGGTAACAATTCGGTTAGTTCTGGGATTATTGTTTAAAATAAATGAAACCACACAATTCGGGTCTCAGGGCGGACACTTAGTACACTGAAGAATATTTATCAGTCTTGTAAATATTGCCTGACAAAGGAATGCCGATACTGTAACTTCAGATTTACTCTTTATAAATAAAAAAAAATATTCCAAACGACTATTACAATTACAGTTTTCCGTTATATTTTCCCTGGTATTCATTTTTGAATAAGCAGTTGTATTTTAACCAATAGTGCTTTTCGAGATGCGCAAGAGTACGCGAATACTTCGTAGTATTCATCGTCACATTGGCGCCCAACGTGGGGCTATGAACTAATTACAATAATACCAACAAACAGTTATCCAACTTTAACAAGCAATACTCACCTCAAATCCCTCAACAGGGTTGAGAATAGAAAACTCAACATGCTCATTCAAAGCCGCCCCAAGCACCGACAGCACCGCCACTGTCGCCGGCCGCGTGCTGTTCTCCGCCACTGCACCATAATACTCCGGCTGAGCGAACGCCAGCCCCGCCGGCTCTGCCGGATGCGCCCGGACGGTGAGCCGCGCCGTGCCGGACCAGCGCCCGTCGGAGGCGCGCACGCGCAGCCGGGCGAGCTCCGGCAGCTGCTCCGGTTGCGATACGGTGACCAGGCCGGTTGGGGATACGGTGAACGCACCGGCTGCGTCGCCTACAAACATTAGGTATGAAGTGTTTAAATAAATGTTAGGGTGTTTTAAAGCAATAGGTCGACCAATTTTAAAGGAATGTAGAATAAATTAGCAACTACCAACATTCAAATTTAAATATTACGCAGACCAGACTACCCATAATTTCTGCAATTATAGTGTAATGTTTGCTTGTCCGCTAAATAAACTTTGTTCTTGTTAAAAATAATGTAAATTTTGAATAGCTAAAGAATCATAACGTGAATTCTGAATGTATGGTACGTTTACCTTCAATAATATCATATTTCAGCGTCCCATTTTCCGGTAGATCCGCATCCGTAGCCTTCAACGCCTGTACGAGAACGCCCGCCGCCGTCGGCAGCAGCACCGTCGCTTCGTAAGACGATCGTTCGAATACTGGCGCGCAGTCGTTCACGTCTTCTACTTCTACGATCACTGTAGCCGTGCTGCCTGATGGTAGGCGCGGTGAGCCCATGTCAACGACCTAAAAATGTATCACATATTATTGTAGTATTTACTAGTAGTCCGCCTCGAACTGAGAACTCGCGATTTACTTGCAAAAGAGTTGACCAATATAACAAGACCCCAAGGAGGATTTTTTTTCTCCTAGCTCCATAACCACTTGATCGATCCTGCTCATATACGAACTTACAAATTTTATGTGTCTCTGCTACAGCCCCAAGAAATTTCATAAAGATCAGAAAAACGTTACTAAAGTTATCGTCAGACAAAATCAAAAAGCCATCCAAATGCCGAGACGTCCCAGTAGCCAGGTGACAGTTCGGTCTGGAGTTGTTTGTAAGAACTCACTTCGCTTACGCTCCGCGAGTTCGATTAAATGTTAGGTATAGATTGAGGGAAAACGGGACACATAGTAACAAAATACTGTGCCAGCAAATTGGCGTCGGCGTTTATAGCACGGTGTCGGCGTTGACGCGATCATCATCGTTACTTAGCTATGATCTTGTCGGTGGTAGTAATTGCCTCTCTTTTTTAGACTTTTCTTACGACGTTTTCTTCTTGTCTTGGCGGTGTGGTACTGTACAATTTTAGGTTATGAAGTTCAGGGCTTGTAACCGTAACCGAAATCCATAGTAAAAACCGGTTTGTTTTTTCGTTCTTTTCGTTACTGTTTTATACTCAATCGAAAAATCCTATAATTTGAAGTGAAAACTATAATAAAACATCGGGTTTTACATAAAAACCATAAAATAATTAAATACTTTGGATCATTTCGGGGTTTTTTGCATTAACCGGTTACAAGCCCTGATGAAGTTTATTAATTGTTCTAGCTTTACTTTATAGACTTATTATTCTTGTCACTTATAGATATAAAAGACAATGAGAGATCCCAAATGGTGTACTGCCATTTCGGCGAAAATCTTCTCGCCTCAGTTCATTTCCCAAATAACTGATCGCGAAACGTTTAGTTAGCATACCAACGTTTATCAAATAAATTGTTTCGTTTCGTATAAATAATTTTATTTTGCCATACAATTTTCGGCCACATATTATCATCCCAAATCTTACCTTAACAGTAAACTCATGTCGTTTCGCCGTCTCATAATCGAGCGGCGCTCTTATCATCAAAGCCCCAGTCGTCGGATGAACTCCAAACAGCGCGGCCGCATTCGGCTGCAGTATCTCAAACGCCCTCTGCTGGTGCGCCGGTGAGTCGGCGTCGGCGGTGGCGAGCACGAGCGGCGCGTCGGCGTCGGCGCGCGACACTAGCGCGCCGCGCGACGCCGCCTCCGATACGCGGCCGAGGTAGCGCCGGGAAATGAGGACGGGCGGGAATTCGTTGCGGTCTAGTACGTGGACGGCTACATGGACTATTGCTGACCCACCACCCTGTATACAAGAAAAGACCTAAATGTTACTTAATGTTTAACAAAATTAAAAGAGAAGACAAACTTAAACTAAGATTAGTAGACAAAAGAAGGTTTAAGTGCTTTCTTGTAGATATTTAAATTTTAAACCTAGATAACAAGTAAACTGAAAAATATTTCCTCGGTTGAACATTTAAAATGCCTGCTTAAGTAATTTTTTCTACAAGAATGAGGTTGTCTCCTCATAGCATCTTATACTTATTCACCTATAACTAACCAGTCGCCGGATTCAAGGCAACGCGCCGCTCCCCGTCTTGCAGAGAGTATTTAATGATACGCTTATTATAATTACTACAGCATGCGTCTAAAAAAACATACCATTGCGAACACTACAGTAAAGTTGTAGAGACGTGTCTCTTCATAGTCCAACTCAGCAGCTGTATCTAACAGCCCGGCAACTACATAGATTGAGTGTAAAGCGGCCTTCCCCGCCTTGCAGGGAGTATCGTAATGCTGCGCTTAATAAAATTACCTACTATAGTATTAATTTCAAACAAAAAACCATACCTTTGCGAAGACTGTAAAAGTAAGGTTGTAGAAGCTGGTCTCCTCATAGTCCAACTCAGCAGCCGTAGCCAATAAGCCAGCAGCCGGATTCAAAGCGAAGCGTCCCCGCCTTATAGGGAGTATCGTAATGCTACGTTAATTACAATCACTATATTATCAATAAAAAACATACCATTGCGAACACTGTAACAGTAAGGTTGTAGAAACTCGTCTCCTCATAGTCCAACTCAGCAGCAGTAGCCAACAAGCCAGCAGCCGGATTAAGAGTGAAGCGTCCCTCCCCTCCTTGCAGGGAGTATCGCAATGCCGCGCCGCGAGCTTCTATGGCGCCGAGGACGATACCCGGAGGCTCGCTCTCGGCTACTTCAAATACTAGGGAGTCTGTTGCCAACCTGACAAATATAAATTAACAATAAAGATGCAATTTCTTATATGTTGGTATTAGGAAAGTGCTGCGTCCATATTGCTTTATTTAATCCTGGTCACGGCACCAAACTATCACTTAACATAAATTTATTTACATTTCTATAAACGATTATGAAAACAAATAGGGTTCATACATAATTATTATAGACGGTTGGACTACCAATAAATTTGTTCACACAAGTAAGCGCCTAAAGTATTTGTAGTAGAATATTTAAGAAATATCAGTAGAAAAAAGATTGAATTGAATTATAAAGGCAATGGATCACTTACTGTGGCGGCGCGTCATCCGGCTCCACGATAGTAATATGCAGCGGCAGCGTGTTAGCGCGCGCGTGCGGCGGCGGGTTGGCGGCGCGCACGCCGAGCGTGTACTCGCGCGGCGCGGGGGGTGCGGGCAGCGCGCCCGACAGGTACACGTCGCCGAGCGCCGGGTCCACGGTGAAGAGGCCGCCTGCGTCGCCACCGGCTGCAACATAAACTAATGGATTATTCAATGCAATTCAATAAACATTTATTACGGATGAATAAAAAATAACACAACTACATATAAACAACATTTTTTTACTGTCAGAACGCACGTAGACGCACGCGAAGACGCACTTTTGCGTTAAATTTAAAATGCAAACTGTGGAATGAACTGTCACCTGTGGTATTTCTGGAGTTTCTGAATCAATACCGTATCGGCTATATGACCTTCAAGTCTTCCAGAAAAGAACTTACTTCCATCTCTTTAAGGCCTTTTGCGGTAAATTTAAAGTGAACTGTTTCCGTACCAAGTGAACCCTACGGAAGACCAGCGCTAGTTTACATATTAGGTAACTAGCATTTTGCTGAGCAGGGTCCATTTAGTGATGCTACACCAATACGTTTTTTTATTTTTATTTGTCTATTTGTAAAATTGTGTACGTCATGAATAAAAAATCTTGAATCTTGATACGACTTCCAACCCTTCAAGAAAAGAGCGTCCACCCATATTAAAAACCGGCAACGTACTTGTAACCCCTCTAATATTGCAGGTGTCCATGGTCTTCCTGCGGTAATTGCTTAAAAGCAGGCGATTCGTCGGCTCGTTTGGCTATAATTTCATAAAAACCAACGTAAAAGACTTATTCAATCCTAGCCACATTACATCCCCAGCATCTCTATCAGCAGCATTCAACGCCGCTACAAGCGCCCCCGGCGCCGCAGTCTGCGGTAACCTCGCCTCCGCCGCCACTCGGGAGCATGTTCGTCGTCATCGTGTACACGCACGTTCACGCGCGTAGCTCTTAATACTTACACAGTGAGTATTCTATCCTAGCCGCATCCCCAGCATCTCTGTCAGCAGCTCTCAACGCTGCTACCAGCGCCCCCGGCGCCGCAGTCCGCGGTAACCTCGCCTCGGCCAACCTCCGCCGCCACTCGGGCGCGTGTTCGTCGTCATCGTGTACACGCACGATCACGCGCGCGAACGCGCGAGACGCGCGCGGCGCTTGGTCGCGCGCCCAGACGGTTAGCTCGTGGATGTGAGCGGTTTCTCTGTGGATTTCAAAAGAAGATTAGCCTAATTTTGTTCTGTTAAGTCTTCGTAGGTGAAGTTTACGTCTGAATAAGTCGGTAGGTAGGTCGGTGATCTTCAAAAATTAATGACACCCGGGCTCTCACGTGAACCAGAAGACAAGAAAGGATAAAGTTAAGAACCTCATCCAAATTACTACGAGACTATACAAGATAAGTGATTTATACTTATTGAACTGCCTATACACTCTATCAGTCGTCTTTAAGCAGCGTACGTATACACACATAAGAATGGCAGGACTATTGAATTTAATCTTTCGTAAGACATATTAACACTATTATCACTGCATGCTCTCCGAAACATGTCGCGCGTAGTGACTAATGACAGGACTAACAGCGTCCGAAGACGGTCTTTCCTATATAAGAGTCTTATCCACATTGAGCTTAGTTTTTAGGAAACAAAACAAGACACTTACCTATCAAGCGTCTGTGCTAGCTCCAAAACCCCCGTCAACTCATGAACTCTGAACAATCTCGCCGACGCCGGCGCGCGCGCCGCATGCAGCCCATACAACAACCTCTCCCCTTTCTCTCTCTCTTTGTTCTCTCCTTCTTCTGCCCCGGTATGCGCGCGCAGAGCGGCAAGGGCCTCCCCAGCTCGTGCCGCTTCGGAGACGTCGACGGTGTACTCTAGGCGGGAGAATGTTACGCCGGATTCGTTCGCGTCGTTTATTACTGTGATGTTTACCTGAGAACATGAGACATTTAGAGATAGATAAACAAAGGGAATGTTGGGAGAATTAACCAAGGTCGAACTAGCTATAGTAACTTAGAGGAAAAGACCGTCCGTCGCGGAGAAAATCAAGAGTTTATTTGGGTTAGTGTTGTGAGTTAAGGTAGTAGTAAGAAAGCAATTATCATCTTGTCTTTAACCCTTTGACAGACAAAAAGGTCAAATCACACGCACGGAAAGTAGAGCCCTCAGCGTCAGCGCGTTATAATGACGTCTAAAATACAACCGAGTGCGCTCGGGCAAACTTTGCTCTGGTGTTAGTGGCACAATTTTTCTGTCCAATGCTTGGCGGTCAAATGGACTGACCAGAAAATATGCACATAACAGCACTTACGATGACTGTAGCAGTATTGGTTCCGTCGCTGGCGGACACAGTGAGAGCGTAGCGGTCGCGTCGCTCGTGAAGTAATCGTTTCGCTAGTACTAGGGAGCCGTCCTCACGGCCCACTAGGAACTCGTTCCATTCGTCTCCGTCTGTGAAAAGGAATCACATTAATATTCGCATAAAATAGTCCATAAAACAAGCTTATTTTGTACGCCACAAAGTGGCTAAAAGGTCCCCGGAGTTATCCGAAAAGACCGTGAATGAAAGGTATACGGAAAGCTGTTCTGATTTTGTATGATTTCCCTTTCTAGTTAGGAACCATATTATCTCTCTCTTTGTCATTTTATAGTAAAGAATCTAGAAGAATGATATGTCATTCTTCATGGCTTTGTAATGTAGGATCTTTCAGCCGAAGCAAGCAACATCTTTATTTATTCTTCGGCTCTATGCTCTTGAAGCATCAGAACTTCCGGGCAAAGGCAGTCGGGGGAAATCCAGGACCCTTCCACACCAGAATTGCAAGTAACGCCAAAAGATCCTCATCCTTACCAACAATGTCGTAATAAACTCGATCGCCATCAGGATCTGTCGCCTGCAGCACATGAAGCAGGAACCCGGGGGCGTCCAGCTCCGCAACCTGTAGAGGTGAGGGTGCAGCGAGTACGGGCGCTCCGCCCCCGCCCCGCGGGGCTCCGCGGACCGACACCCGCGCCACACCGCAGCGGGATGGAGCGCCACCGTCACATGCACGGACCTGTACAAAAGAATAATTAATTAAATGTAAGATTATATACATGTTTATCAAAAGAGTAAATGGAGGATTGTTATAAACTTTGTCCGTCGTACTACTTAACCTTTTAGCTGCCACGACAATTTTCATCATCATCATCATCATCATCATCTCAGCCATAAGACGTCCACTGCTGAACATAGGCCTCCCCTTTGGACCTCCATAAGTATCGGTCGGAAGCGACTTGCATCCAGCGTCTTCCGGCGACCTTTATAAGGTCGTCTGTCCATCTTGTGAATGGACGTCCTACGACAATTTTATACCAGGAAGGCTCCCTCTTTGTTAAGGCTTTCCTCTACCTAGCGGGAAAACGCTAAAATCGGCTGCGTGCGACAGTACTGTATTAAATAGACTTCACTGGAATGCATGAAGGTTGATTTCAGAGTGCAACAATTTGACTTTTCAGGAATTCACAATCTCTCATTAAGCCATAAAATATAGACGACAGTAAAATCTTACTTACCGTAATATCAAAAGCGTCATGCCGTCTCAAAGGCCTACTCGCATAAATCTTCCCAGACTTAGCGTGCAACCTCAACACGCCTCGTGCCGCTCCGCGCGCTCTCCAGCTATATCTGACAGTCCCGTTGTCGCCGAAGTCGTCGTCAAGCGCCGCGACAGTCGCTACGTAAGTGCCGGTGGGTTCGGAGTCCTCGTCCCAGGATGGACGCGCGCCGGAGCCGTCGTCCTCGTCGTCGCTGTCCCATTCGGCGCTGCTGCCCTCCGCCTATAATAGAAATTTAAGACAATTAAATCAATCATCTCAGAGACTGACGAGTAATACCCAAACTATACTTGGGAGAGGGCAAGATACATAACAAAATTGATTAATTAAAGGCACAGAAAGGTTATACGAATGAATTCGTTTTCAGTTGTAGAGAAACTTCCTCTCAGGGCTCGTAACCGGTGAAGGAAACCGGACCTAATGCCAATAAGGCCTAGTTTCCTCTGTTGTCAATTCCAAAACCAAACTGATGCATATCCATTCACCCTATAAAAAAACTAACGTTATACCAAAGATAGTAGCCCACGAACACAGTTGTTTACACATGCCGAGCGCAAACTGTAATTGTACGCAGATAGAAATCGTAAAAGAACATACCTATCTTGGACTGAAAATAGACAATAAATTCAACTGGGGGCCGCATGTCGACCATGTTTGTAATAAACTTAGAGGTATATTGTCAAAGGTATGTATACTAAAAAATAAAATGCCTTACAACACATTAAGACTACTTTATATGGCTCTAGCCGATTCAACAATAAGCTATGGATTGGAATGTTATGGAAGGACATACAAAACATACATAAATAATATTTACAACCTCCAAATACGATTGTTAAAAAATATTGTACCGTTAAAGATAAAATACGCCTACAGAAATAATTATGAAAACCTATTTAAACATTGCAACGTATTATCAGTGTTTCAAAAGATAGATCTCGCCATTGTAACACAATATAACAATAACATTCCAAACCTAGCGAAAAATAAACGGCCCGAACGGCTACGTAACCTACCTAATCTACCTATGTATAACATCGCTGAAAGTAATAATGTGTATGGTCAAAGAATATGGACATGTATGCTACCATGTATCTTAAATAACTTACCAAAAGAATTGTTAAAACTAATAGAAGGCCGAAATAAAGATATAACAAGAAAAATTGTAAAACGATTTATGTTAAAAAGCAATGTGAATTCGGAAGGTACCTAAACATAGCATATAATTTTAATGTATTATAATTTTAGTATTAGTAGACTCCTTAACTCAAAAATCTTTTGTAATTAAGATTAGCAGTTAAGAAAATGTATTATCTATTTGATTGATTTATGAAATAAACAGATTAAATTTAAATTTAAATTTAAATTTAAAAAATGGGATTAGGTTGTCAAGCGGATTCCAAGACGGGACAAACGCTGCACCGTCCGAGCAAGACACTTCGAGCGCGTGCCGGGGGCTCGCTTCGCGGTCTCGCGTGCGTCCGGTTGTCACGATCTACTTACTTCATCAGCCTGATCAGCCTGCATAGCCGCCGCCGCCGGCACCCTGATCTCATAGAACCGCTGCGTGAACGCCGGCGCGTGGTCGTTCACATCCAGCAACGTGACGAGGACCCGCACGGTGGTCGCCAGCTCGCCGTCGGAGCAGGACACTTCTAGCGCGTGCCGGGGGGTCGCTTCACGGTCTAGCGTGCGTCCGGTTGTCACGATCTCGCCTTGAACAACATTATGAAAGACTGCAACTCGAAGGTATCTCTCAAAGTAATTTGTAACTTCTATAAAAATCTGTTACCAGTAACCGGTTACCTTGGTTAAAGGCTTGATCATTACAATTCTTGTCGGACAGTTTACCTATGTATATGAGAAATATTGCAGGCTGAGGCATTTATACATAGAGCGTAGGGCAATAGGATTCCCAGCCGCATACGTGATATGTCGTTGTCGCATCGCTGTAACCTTTAAGACGGCGACTTAAATGCCAGATACCAGGGATCGCTTCATCAAGAGCCATATAATAAGCGTTTCTTCACAAGTCTCATATTGCACATTATGTTGAGACTTGAGTTATATGACTAATAGTGTAGGTCCAAGACAGAAATACTTGAAGTAGGAAAATTCTTTGAGAAAGCAAAAATGAAAAGCTGCCATAATAATCTTACCTGTATGTTCATCTATAGAGAACAGTCCATCCGGATTGCCAGCGACAATAGTATACGTGATGTTAGCGGGTGTCGCTGCCGCGTCGCTGTCGACCGCGTGCACGACAGCCACACGGGTGCCGGCGATGCAGTGTTCCGGTACTGATGAGGAGTATGACGCGCGTTCTGGCCACGGCGCCATATCGTTCACGTCTTCGATCTCGATGTAAACCTGGAACACCACAATAAGTTAACGGAGGTTCATAAGCACTTCCCTTAAGTAATCTATTGTCGGACCTATAGGTGGTCACAATATCTGAAAAACGTCTCTAATATTGTCAAGGGGATTAAGTGCATGTTTAGATATTTTTGAGTACCCTGGCCACTCCGATATAGTATTTGATGGCGACTGTATTATACTTATGTAAATTTTAGTGTTGAACATGAACATGCCTGCTCCGGACAAGCCGGCAAACCTGGTCAAACATTGTAGGGACACGCTCTAGGATGGGGAAGAACGAGTTACCACGTGGGAAGTAACGAAAGGCTTATAGGATGCGAGAAAATGAGCGCTACACTAGCTCAAATCCCCCTAAACATATCTTCGCCTTTGATAGCAGACCAGAGGCTTTTTTCTAATCTGCAACACTTTACGGCAGTTTTTGAGACCAGCGCTACTCTAGCTCAAATCCCCCTAAACATATCTTCGCCTTTGATAGCAGACCAGAGGCTTTTTTCTAATCTGCAACACTTTACGGCAGTTTTTGAGACCAGCGCTACTCTAGCTCAAATCCCCCTAAACATATCTTCGCCTTTGATAGCAGACCAGAGGCTTTTTTCTAATCTGCAACACTTTACGGCAGTTTTTGTGACCTGCGCTACTCTAGCTCAAATCCCCCTAAACATATCTTCGCCTTTGATAGCAGACCAGAGGCTTTTTTCTAATCTGCAACACTTTACGGCAGTTTTTGAGACCTGCGCTACACTAGCTCAAATCCCCCTAAACATATCTTCGCCTTTGATAGCAGACCAGAGGCTTTTTTCTAATCTGCAACACTTTACGGCAGTTTTTGAGACCAGCGCTACTCTAGCTCAAATCCCCCTAAACATATCTTCGCCTTTGATAGCAGACCAGAGGCTTTTTTCTAATCTGCAACACTTTACGGCAGTTTTTGTGACCTGCGCTACTCTAGCTCAAATCCCCCTAAACATATCTTCGCCTTTGATAGCAGACCAGAGGCTTTTTTCTAATCTGCAACACTTTACGGCAGTTTTTGAGACCTGCGCTACACTAGCTCAAATCCCCCTAAACATATCTTCGCCTTTGATAGCAGACCAGAGGCTTTTTTCTAATCTGCAACACTTTACGGCAGTTTTTGTGACCTGCGCTACTCTAGCTCAAATCCCCCTAAACATATCTTCGCCTTTGATAGCAGACCAGAGGCTTTTTTCTAATCTGCAACACTTTACGGCAGTTTTTGAGACCTGCGCTACACTAGCTCAAATCCCCCTAAACATATCTTCGCCATTGATAGCAGACCAGAGGCTTTTTTCTAATCTGCAACACTTTACGGCAGTTTTTGAGACCTGCGCTACTCTAGCTCAAATCCCCCTAAACATATCTTCGTCTTTGATAGCAGACCAGAGGCTTTTTTCTAATCTGCAACACTTTACGGCAGTTTTTGAGAACTGCGCTACGCTAGCTCAAATCCCCCTAAACATATCTTCGCCTTTGATAGCAGACCAGAGGCTTTTTTCTAATCTGCAACACTTTACGGCAGTTTTTGAGACCAGCGCTACTCTAGCTCAAATCCCCCTAAACATATCTTCGCCTTTGATAGCAGACCAGAGGCTTTTTTCTAATCTGCAACACTTTACGGCAGTTTTTGAGACCAGCGCTACTCTAGCTCAAATCCCCCTAAACATATCTTCGCCTTTGATAGCAGACCAGAGGCTTTTTTCTAATCTGCAACACTTTACGGCAGTATTTGAGACCTTTTCTAGTTCTATCAAGGCAGTTCTACGACTAGTTAAAAATTGCTCACGCTGTCCGTCCAGGTCCAACACGACAGTTTAAATTTAAGAGATTCTTAGTGTGGCTTACCTCAACGCAGGTGTGTTGGGGCACTAGACCATGATCCTGGGCGCAGACCGTCAGCCAATAGTGTGGTGTGCTCTCACGGTCCAACGGCGATAGCGTTCGGATCACACCTAAAAAAACAGACATAAGTTAGTATTGTTCAGTATATGTAGCAACAGTTGCTGCTCGACATATTATTATGAAACCACGACTATGGTGAATGAATGATTTTATACCACTAGCTTTAATGGGTGCGGTTCACTTTTCATACAGTTTCATAGGTTAGGTTAGGTTAGAACTGCGACCCCCACGGAAACTAACTTCTGCCGAAGAGTTGGTTAGGTTAGGTTAGATTTTTATGCACTTTGTTTTTATACGACTCAATTAGTATATAATTTAAAATTATGCAGTTCGTGTTTATGCAATTTGAACTATTATGTCATTGGTTTATTATGAAATTTAAAATTATGCAAAATGAGTATTATAAGTGATGAAAATATGAAAAAAGTTGTTATGCATTTTGTTTTTATGCAATGTAATCCATTATACAAATTGAAATTATGCAATTCGTTGTTATGAAAAATGAAATTATGCTATTTGTTTGTATACAAAACATTACACACCCAGCTTTAATACGATCACGTAACTCAATAGAGTTGATTTTAAAGCAAATTAAGCGTGACCGGGTGATATAGTAGTCAGGGCGTTAGCCGCGAGAGCTGAAGATGCCAGTTCAAACCTGGCTTCGGACACCTGAGGACTCGGTCACTTTTTCTGAAGTATATGACATCTCTATCAGTTGAAGGGAGTTAATGTTTGACGGATTTGTTAATGGAGACCGGAGTTACATGTATGTTATTTAGCACTCATTCTCAACTTTCCTCGCAATACAATCAGGTACTTAAGAATGAGGGTTGATACTTACCGGTGTCATCTATAGAGAAATGCGCCATCCCAGACCCTCCAACAATATAGTAAGCTAATCTCGAGTCTCTTCCCGGTGGATCAGCATCAGTCGCTAAAGCATGCAGCGCCTTAGTCCCGGGTGGAGCATCTTCACGCACAGAACCGGTTAGAACTCGTTCAGCGAATGCTGGAGCGTGGGCGTTCTCATCTACATCAAGGACTTCGACTATGAGGGTGGCTTCGGACCAGAGGGCTGGTTGGCCGCCGTCTGTAGCGCGGACTGTTACACCGTATACCTGGAAACACGGATTGTTTAGCACCCACACACATTTTATGCATATTTATTACGAATTCATCAGCAATCCTTTCTTACCAAGGACCGTGATTTTCTTCGTCAGATTTTTTTTAAGGTAGGTTAACATCAGATTCTAGTTCGATATTACAAATTCTTTACATATTTAAAGGTCCAATCGTATTTTATCTAAAGGGAATCTGTAACAGGCTGGCTGAAATATATTCCGACCAAAAAGAGTAGAAATTAAAAAGTGTAAACATCGTAGTGTCGTCCCGTTTTTTTAGATTAATTTGAAAGGGACGACACTACGATGTTGCCACTTCTTAATTTCTACTCTTTTTGGTCGGAATATAAATTAATGCCATATGCACGATTTCTAAAACATCGAAATAAATTTGAGTAAAGTAAAACTAACCTGTTTTTCCTCAAAATCGAGTCGTTTATTCGTCCTCAGTACACCCGAGCGTTCATCCACTACGAACACGGCATCGTCAGCTTGATCTGGCAGCGAGTACGTGACCTTCCCGCCCATACCCAAGTCCGGATCGAAGGCATCCAGTACCGCTACCAATGTACCGCGAGGGACATCTTCAGGTATGCGAGCGGAGTAGGACGCCAGGCCGAAGTGAGGAGCGCAGTCATTTACATCATCTACCGCTACACGAACTAATGCTTCCGCTGAGCGACCACCACCATCGGTAGCTCTTAATGTTAGTTCATATAGAGCTCGTCTTTCTCGGTCTAAAGCCGCACAAACGCGTAGCATTCCTGTATCACGCTCAACGCAGAATTCGCCATCAGCACCGCCCGCTAAACTGTAGGTGATCTTTGCGAAATCGCCTGCATCGCGATCAGTCGCGTTTGCACGGAAAATCGCAGTCCCGTTAATCGCATTCTCAGTTACTCTGAAAGAGGCTAGGGTTTTCTCGAAACGCGGAGCATTATCGTTGACATCTAGAACTGTGACTGGTAGAAGACGGGACGCGGAACGGCGTGGTTTCCCACTGTCCCACACGGAAACATTTAGATAGTATTCGCTTTCCCGCTCTCTGTCTAAATACCCGATGACTTGCAGCTCGCCTGAGTCAGGTTCTATTCGGAAGGCGGAATCAGGATCACCGCCAGATATCCCAAATGTTAACAGACCATTGTAGCCAAGATCTCTATCTCGAGCTGTTAGACGCACCAGCGTTGTTCCAAGCGCTACAGATTCGTTCACTTTTACTTCTACTGGGAAGTCTATGAATTCTGGTGCGTGTAGATTCTCACCATATCTTGAAGGTGCTAGCGGGAACTCATCAGCATCTAAAGGTGCATTACTACGCTCTGCGGCTGCTAGCAACTCTGTCAGTCGTCTTGCAACCCCAGTGTCACGACATTCTAAAGCACCCGACGCTGGTCCGGCTCCCGCGCCTGTCAGATGAAGCACAATTGATGTCGGATCTGCGAAATGGGTCCCATCCGTAGCGGTAACATTAAGGACGCGGCTGTCGGCGCGTACAGACGCTAAATCGCAAGCTAAACTTAATACGCCTGTGCCGGAATCTAATCCGAAACAGTTGTCGTCATTCCCACCTACAATACGGTATGAGACAACGTCTCCAGCGTCGAAGTCTATCGCAGAGAGTGTTACAATTTCAGCGCCAGCGGAAAGTCGGCGCGGTAGGTAACCGACGCAATCGACTCTTTCAAACTGCGGTCTATTATCGTTTACATCGAGCAGTCTTACTCGAAGTCTCAACTCCGCTTGCCGCCGATAAGGCAGGCCCCAGTCGCTAGCGCGCACTCTTAACATATAATCGCGTCGCATGCTCTCGTAGTCTAATACTCTAGCGGTGCGCACGGCACCAGAAAAGTGGTCCACGTCAAATGGTACGGGTTGTAAATTAGCTAAACTGTAGGAGATGTAGGCATTTTCTCCGGAATCTGCGTCTCTGGCGGTTACTCTAGCCACCACAGCGCCTGCTGGGCCGTTTTCAGGCACAGCTACATCTAGTTCATCCTGTTCAAAGACAGGGTCGTTATCGTTCGCATCGAGAACTGCCACTTGCACTTTAGCGGAGCTCTGTTTCCTCGTCCCTGCATTCCCATGGTCGACAGCTGCAACTGTTAGCGTGTGTAGTGCACGAAGCTCCGCGTCTAACTCCCTCGCCGTATATAGAACTCCTGTATCAGGATTGACCCTGAACTCTCCACCTTCATTTCCTCCAACTATTTCTATGTAGACTCGCGCGTTGCGGCCTTCGTCTCTATCAGATACTTTTAGCCTTATTACAGGCGTGTCTGGAGGTGCAGTCTCTGAAACCGTACACTCATATAATTCTCGACTGAAGACCGGAGCGTTGTCATTGGCATCAGTTATAGTTACAGGTAAAGTTAAGTAGGAAGAGCGTGGCGGACGCCCTGCGTCCTTAGCACGTAAAGTGAGGTTGTATCCTCTCGGTGTCCGCTCACGGTCTAGTAACGCATGTGCCAGCACATCCCATTCCCCAGGCTGCACTGAAGGTCTAACACGGAAATGTCCATCAGGGTCACCCCCGACGATTTCTACGGACGCTATCCGTCCGTGTTCTCCGGGATCGCGATCCGTAACAGCTACAATAGCGTAGACTTCCGCGGAGGAGTTTTCAACTAACTCAGGTAGTCGCCGAGCTCGTAGCTCTGGCGCGTGTAAATTCGCGCGCGCTACTCTGACGACGAGCGAAGCGCGGGCTGCTGTTGCGTCGTCCCCACGCACGAGCAAAGACTGACGATCACGAGCTAAGACTGTGAGCTCATGTCGAGCGCGCTCTGACGCCGAGAGCGGCCTTGTGATAGTCACCACACCACTGGTAGGATGAACTGCAAACTGATCAGTATTCTCTTCTATACTGTAGTAGATCTCCCCATTTAAACCTAAGTCAGCGTCTTCAGCAGATACCCTAGCAACACTGGCGTGTGCTGGTGTGTCCTCTGGAACTAGGACGTCATACTCTGTGGGGTAGAAGAGTGGACTCAAGTCGTTGACGTCGGTGATGGTGATGGCAACTATAGTATCCGCTTCTAACTGCTTTCCGGAAGGCAGTTGAGCGGTCGCACGAATCTGAAACCAAATCAGAATATGTCTTAGAAATTACTGATACACTTTAGGTAAGAATATTTCTTATAGAAGTTACTAATGTAATGAAGCCTGAAAAATTCAGGTTAAGTGTAATTTTCTAAGAAACCCGTGATATATCGACGTGCATATCTTCATTGCCAAACCCCCATCGCGTCACTTTTTGAAAAACTCACTTCGAGCTTGTAAAAGTCCTTCCGCTCCCTATTAAGCACGTCAGCGTGCCCCGCTCTCGTTCTGATGAAGCAGAACGCGAAGTCGCCCACGGCGCGGTCCTCCGCCTTGAAGAACTTGTCCTTGTCTCCGTGCCGGATACGGAACCGGACGTGCGCGCCGGACGGCAGCCGGACGCCGAGCGGAGGCGCGGCGGGCGGCGGGAGCGCCGCCGTTCGTGGGGCGCTGGGGAATGACAATAATATTATATTATAAAACAAAAATAATTGCTTGTGGTCTAAAAATATAATTAAGTTAATAAACCTAAACACAGTTCTTATGATCACCTTTGGAGTCCATCATCAGACCAGGTGCCGCATCCTAACTTTAAAACACGTTCGAACTTCAATACAATCCAATGCTCAATCAATACGCAATACAACTAGCGCCTAAAGGTCTCAATCAGAAATACATATCGGAATTTGCTTGAAAATTATTCCTATGCAACTTCAATATTGCTTGAATAGTTGTTGTGTATTCGAGTTATGTTTGAGATGTATTGTGTTTTTAATGCCTAGTTTGTGTAGTTAGGTATTTTAAAATTAGAACAGTGCACCAGCTCTATCTATGGTAGATACCAAATATTGTATTGTCATCGTCATATTACAGCTCAATCAGACTTCAGGAACTGGATCAAATCTGAGTTGCAAGATTTAAAAACAAACAAACTGACAAACACTACGAGTCAAATACAAGACAGTAGATGATTTTATAAATTTTTAAACCTTCAAACATTCAAGGACCTCTCTAATTTCTTCTGTCTGAAGTCGAAGCTTTGATAATTTAAATCTAAGCTAATTTAGCCCGCAGCATGAAGAGCAGTTTAGGTGCAAAAAGAAAAAGGCTTAGCTTTTTTCTTTCAAGCCGCTTTTTACGGCGTTAAGCCTTTGACGGTATAAGTTTGATTCAAAGCCTTCAAGGTTCGCGAATAAAAGGCTCCAAGGCCTAAAAAACTTGAGTTCATTAAGACCAAGCTTTAAAGCTGTAGCCAACAGAACCCCGTTCCATTTTAAAATGGGTTTGCAAGAAGCTTTTGCTTAAATTAAAAGTAACTAGTATTCGTGAAATTGGTTTCTATTGGACAACGCATTAGCGGAAGCGAGCGCGGGCGCTGTAACGGACGCAGGTGCCTATCGTACACTCTATACTCTGTCCTACTAAAAGACGGACTGATCAAGACGCGTTTAGGTCTTCATAATGATTTTAAGAACACATACGCTTACACAACGCTACGCTTAATACGCTTTTTAAGCTTTACATAAGACATAACTTTATCTGTCTCGTCGGATCGGCTAATTTAATTGTTTTCCGGTCTAATGCTAAGGTCGTACTGTAAAGCGCATGAACGAACTAACAACAATCCTCTACTGAGCCTCAACACCTCAGGCTTCAGGCATCTGCACTAACGGCAGCGTCAGCAATTGAGTATTTAGCTAAAAGTTCCAGTTTATATATTACTAAACTTAAAATAAAACATGGCTAACACAATCACCTGTTCTCCGGTATACTGAGGTTGTACAGCGCATGAGCGAAGGCGAGAGCGGGCGCCGGAGCGGGCACGGGCGCGGGCGCGGGCGGGCCGGGGCCTGCGCGCGCGCACCACGCGACGGCTGCGAGCACGAGCCACGCGCGCGCTCCCCACATGGTGCTCCCTCGCACACTCTGAAACAAAAAGTCACGTTAATAATCTGTAGGTGTCATAGGTTACTAGTAGTCCGCCTCGAACTGAGAACTCGCGATTTACTTGCAAACGAGTTGACCAATATAACAGGACCCTAAGGAGGATTTTTTTCTCCTTCTAGCTCCATAACCACTTGATCGATCCTGCTCATATAAGAACTTACAAATTTTATGTATCTCTGCTACAGCCCCAAGAAATTTCATAAAGATCAGAAAAACGTTACTAAAGTTATCGTCGGACAAACTATCTAAATCAAAAAGCCATCCAAATGCCGAGACGTCCAGTAGCCAGGTGACAGTTGGGTCTGACGTTGTTTGAAGACATAGTTAAGCATTTTTTTCAGTAGGTAAGGTACCTACGAGTATACCATCTATCGCTACCTGCACTGTGCAAAAAAGGCGTTAAACTTTGGACTGGAAGTCATGAATGCTGCGCTTACATGTAAGGTCACGTCTGGCTGGTTCATACATCCGTCTTGGATTAAACCAGACATGTGATCGCACCATTATATAGTGGCGCTAACAATGCTGTCCACCTTAAAATATGTATACTTAAAAGCGACCATTTGTCACAGATTACTGGTGGGAGACGGATCAAGATCAGGATATTCTTGGTTTCTACATATAAATAAAATCATAGATAAGATAAGATAATGCTTTATTTGCAGAAAAAGGGTATATAGTACATGGTACATGTCTTATGGTAATCATACAATTGTTCTACCTTCTCCAGCTTTCACTAAAAAGCATGAAAATATATATGTAAGTACTTAATAGTACTTCTTACTTATCTGTTACTAAATTGTTACGAGTGGTTTATTCTGGCGCCAACATTCCTCTGAATATGTACTTATCACTCTTATCAGATAATGATGAGGTCATAATCGTTCGATTACGCCACCACACCTAATTCACGGATGACAAATGTCTCATTGAAATACGTAGAAAATCGTTATCATTATTATCGTATAGATAATATGAGGAAAGGAAAGACAGTGGGAAAAAAGAAAAGGTGGATGTATGTACCGGCAATAGTAATATGTTCCTACACGAAGGCCGCATAAAATATGAGACACGCTCTTATGGCCCTACAAATAAGAGCGTGTCATATATTTTTGCGGCCTTCGTGTAGGAAGATACTATTGCCGGTGACTGTACACAGCATGTATACATAGTTGTTCATTCTCGTTGACAATATTTTCCATAATTATCGTTCATAATTATAATTAAATCTCATCATAATTGCTGCCTATTATTTAAAACGGTAACAACGGGTGAATAGTAAGTAGATCTAGGTATTCTATTCTATCTACCTAGATCTACTCCGGGACAATCCGAGCATACGATATTTTTTTCGCAGAATTAATTCCCTACTTAAACCTCCTTCTATGGAATTGCAGTCGGTTAAAAATAGCAAGCATTTCTTAAAATAATGTTTAATGAGGGTGTAAAGTAGGCACGGGAGAAGAAGGCGAGGCGGGGCGAGAGCGGGGCTTGACAATTTCACTATTTTTACTCAGGCGAAATCGCGCCGGAAGTAGTGTAAGCTGAGCTCATTCTCCACGCGAATACTTAACACTCATTACAGCGGTTAAGTCTTTACAACTCGCTCATAGTTAATTCCTACGTAGCGATACTTATACCTTGAGTGTAGGGCGGCCATTGTCACGCGGACGACGCCGGTGTCTTGAGTGAGTTGCGTATTTATTGTCTTAAGAGTCGCCAGGACGCTCGCGTGAACTCGCGTCCCCATACAAACGTAGTTCAGCTCTCATTTTAAAACGACATGCTTTAGAATCACGTAATTTGGCATGGACATTTTAGTAGTACAGAGCTATGTCGGTAATTAGTTTTCGTTGCTAAAAATTGCAATACAAAGAAAATATAGCAAAAATAAGTTTTGCATGGAAATCCGTATCTGGCTGTATTTTCTTTGTATTACAATTTTTAGCAACGAAAATGAATTACCGACATAGATCTGTACTACTAAAATGCCCATGCCAAATTTCATGGTTCTAAAGCATGTCGTTTTAAAATGAGAGCTGAACTACGTTTGTATGGGAACGCGAGCGCCCTGGCGACTCTTAACATAAATAAGGAAATGCAACAACGCAATGATGAACATGACACTTTACTGTGTTTTGAGCGATTTGTTTAGAGACGCCGTTTCTAGTAACTCAATGTATAACTCAACTTTTAGCAACTCACTCATAGTTCATTTATGCAGTAGTGTTTGTACCTCAGTTGTAGGACGGGCGGGTATTGTCTCTAGCGGCGCCGGTATACAACAAGTTAAACAAATTGCAACAACAAGAGCCTTCGACGATTTGCTTCGAGACACCGTTTCTACTATTTAGTAACTCAATGACATTACAGTGTAGTTGTACACTCGCTCATAGTCAATTCATGCACACTACACTTATTCCTCAAGTGCAGGGCGGGCGTTGTCCCGCAGGCGGCACCAGTGTGGTTGTGCAGATTGTTAAACAATAATGCAACAACAAGAGGCTTAGACAATTTGCTTCTAGGCGCCGTTTCTCATCATTATATCCTCGAGGCCTGAGTGGACGCTCGAGTTGGGCGTGCAGCGGGGCAAAGCGTGCGGTGTGCATGTTAAACAAATGAAACTCATTCTGGTGTCCTGACTCGACGCTGCACAAAGTGTATGGACGCTCGCCCGCCACGCTGCACGCCCCGCCGAACGCTGCGCTCCGAGCGTCCACCGAGGCCTTGTACTGGGTGTGACACTGGTGTGATCTTAAGTGACTGATACAGCCAATTTTCACAGTGATATTGCCACACTCGCTCTCACTGCAAGTCAGAATCCTGCATTACATTAACACTACCTAACTTATGTCCACTATTAATCTTGCCTTTTGCCGATTCTAGTAACTCAATGAGATAACAATGTAGTTTTACCGTATAAGCGAGTTCGCTCATTGACAATCCATGCACGGTTACTTCAAGTGTAGGGCGGTTAGTCTTGCAGCGAAGCAGGTGTTCATTGTACAGGGTACATAATTGCATGGCCAATTTATCAATGAATTCACTAATAAACTGGTAATGCAATTCTGGATCCGATGGTAGGTACGTGTCGTGTCGATACAAATCAAGCCAAGCCAATTTAGTCAAGAGAATGCTCCAACGAAATTAACTAAGTAGGCGTTTCTTTGCGTTGTTGAGCGAAAAGCAATTTTCACCTGAGCAGTTCGAACAAGCCTACTTTCCTCACTCCCTGGAGTGACGAAAGTGCGACTTTCATCACTCCAGGGAGTGACGATAGTTGCGACTTTCGTCACTCCAGGGAGTGAAATTTTGTTTCTAATAATGATGCCTTTCATTCAGGAATGTAAATAAATGTGTTTTTTTAACTTTAATATGTTCTCACTACTGAGGTGAAAAGTTGTATATGTCACACGAGAGGAAAGTTTTTTTACATCTCGTGTTCTTGGGATCCCTCGCTACGCTCAAGATTCATGCTTAGAATTCAATTCAATTATAGAATCTTTCGCTTACTCGGGACTCAAATCAACACTCGCAAGAAAAACCAACTTTCCTCTCTTGATGCACAAATAACTATTGCATTGAGCCACCGTTTCTAGTAATTAGTAGCATAACTTCACGTTCCGTAGTAGTTTTACTCGTATAAGTACTATTCACTCCCAACTCGCAGTACGAACAGTCAACTGCATAAAGATGTGAACACTTCTGCACCTTACTCCATTGTAATAAGGTTCAAAAGCGTATACATATTTTAGGCGTTGACTGTACTTATACCTCGAGTGTAGGGCGGGCATTGTGCCGGTTGCGGCGCCGGTCTGCATTGTGCGTCGCGTCGCGTCGCGTCATTACTACGAGACAATGTGGAGAACCCTTTATTCATGTCTCGGAGACAGGTACAGTCGGCTACACCAGTTATTCTTTATTGATGTTCACCCAGATGCAAAAGTGCATGGACAATTTATGAATGAATTCATTTATGTGTGTGTACAAATTGTACAAATTGTCGACGGTTCCCAGTTTTTGGTGTGGACTTTAATTTCTGATCCTCGCATGAGTAAACGCCAACTATGTTTTTCTAACTAAAAAGTTGGCGACCTGACATTCTGACCTCCACCGAGGAACACCTGCCTGATGCCCGGATTTAGGAATAATAGGATAGTATCTCTAGTCTCGTTATCATGTCATATGTGCCGGCGCCAGCTTGGGCTATCCGACATCCGATATCGGACAATGTGACAAAACACTTGTTAGTATGTATAACGAAAGTTACATTTGATGAAGAGAACAGATATAGAAGAAATATTACCTCATAAAGTAGACGCGCGGAGCGCGCAGGCGCCAGCCGCGTTCACCGCACGCGCATGACTTCTGAAAAAAACAAAGTCCTTGTTTGAATTATTCAGACAAATTTATTTTAGTTCGTTCCTCATGCAAAGCGATGTCAAACGCGATTCAGCGTGGTAATGCTGCAATTGTTTTGGGAACCTTTGCGTCAGGAACGGCGCGGGTGGGCTACTGACTAGTTGATATGTTCATTTTTCTACTCCGGTACTTTTATCTGTCAATTATATGGTCCCGCCAACGAATATAAAAGCATGTCTTATGACATTTCAAAAAAGTCTATCTTGCCTATTCTTCATAAAGACCCTAGGGTTATTATGTGATAAAAATCAAACTGCTAACAGTGGTGCCCTGTGAACCCAACAGATAAAAAAGAAAAACAACATTAAATTTACAACGAAAATCAAAACTGCCAACTTAACAAACGACTGAATTCATATGGTTTGGAACAATAACAAAACTAAAATAATTGCTGCCAACATATGGAAAAAGCTGATGACATTTGAAAAAAAAAATTACCGTGTCTATAATTACGTTCTCTCAACTGTCATTTGCCACCACTTTTCAACTTCTCGCTCTTTCTTAAAGCAAACTGCGTTTAATTTTGTATTTTATTTAATCCCTAGTCGTAGAAAAAGTAATGTATGCAACGTTGTATAAGTAGTTCAAAAAAGGCTCATGGCGTCTTTATTAACAATTTTCGGCTTCGCCTCAAATTGTTACGCACGCCACTCACCTTTTTTAAACCCTCTTATACAACTATTGCATAAAATACTATTTTATACTCGGCGACTGTAATACTTGAATTGAGATTGTGTTGGCGGAACTACTAGCGCATACTTTCCGATAGAGCTTGTATGGTCGCATATTGTAGCATCCATAACAATCACAGAAAGGATTTCCATACAATATTGTTAAACTGTTGTCGGGCCCCGCATTGCGCGCCCCGTGTGTCGGGCGGGCGCCGCCGCGCCGACACAATCCACCGGGAGATCGAAGTTACTCAATTATATGAAGCAGCAGGTTATGCACGGCATTCGTCGAACTCAATTCTTACCGGCTTGCTTAAGCACTCGTAGAAAAACTATTGTGTGCAACGGTACATAATTAGGTCTTAAAATTCTCGGGTCTATTTTTACAAAATTCGGCTTCGCCTCATTTTGTAACTTCGACCCTCGAATCTTAAGAACCCTTATTATGTAACTGTTGCACAAAATACTATTTAAGTTCTTGACATCTTTGATTTAATTAGTTTTTGTTTGTCTTTGTGATATAAATTATTTTAATGTAATTTTAGACATAAGGATTTTTAATGTAAATATGTATTAGTAACATCAGAAAAATAACATTTCTAATAACATTTTCCTCAATAATCGAAATAACGAATAAATAAAGTTTTAATGTAAGTCTACATCCTCCTTAAGGTTTTTCCTAGCGAATTTTTTTGAACGTGGCAAATAAAAAAGCTCGGTTGCCAAATAAAATGTTTCGGTTCTCAACGATATCTTTAAAAAATAACCAGGCTATTTGTGCGATATGTGATGGGGGTTGTCGGTCTATTTAAAGTGGTCTGGTGGCTTCGATTAGATGCGCCAAGCTGACAAGTCCGCAAACATGCGGATTGTCAAAGCTTTGTTCTCCTGTTCCGTATGTTTTGACGATTTAAGAACAGACAAACGGATAGGACTTTTCAAACTTTGCGCTTGCAAATTCTTTCACCCGTTTGCGTGATCTGAGTATTTTGCTTTAAATATCGGTAGCAGTGGTCTCGCATGCACAAAATTCGATTCCCGCTGGCTTGCCTAATTTTCTGGCACCTGCATGAGAGCACATGAAGAAATTTAAAGCCACATTAAGCATCGGCTTACCTAAGGTTTTTTTTTGTAAATAGCATTTACTTATGGACTTGATTTAAGTAAACAAATACGAAATGAGAACCGTCAAAAAATAAGATAAAGTACTAGTATTTATTTATTTATTTATTTAAACTTTATTGCACAAAAGAAAAACTTGATGTACAAAAGGCGGACTTAATGCCATGAGGCATTCTCTACCAGTCAACCTTAAGGCAAAGCAGAGAAGTTGTGGGCGGTGCTTACTAGAACAAGAGGTAAAGAGTTAACTACAAGTAAACAATGGATACAATATAACAACAATATATATACAATTTATACATATTATTTATATAGTATTCCATACCATCGGCATGTCTTTCTTCACCAAACATTAACCCTACGTCAAGTGCCACGCAATGTTGGGGTAGTCATGACCCAGAACCAAAAGGTAGTAAAATAATGTGAAGTACACATGTTTCTGACATCTGTTTATAAGGCAATGTGTGGGGTCACACGCACTGCATTCCAGAGTAAGAACACACGTGCAAGAGGAGATAACGATGTTGATGGTGAAATATGACGGCCTCCATAGCCTAGTTGGTAGTGACCCTGCCTACGAAGCTGGAGGTCCCGGGTTCGAATCCTGGTAAGGGCATTTATTTGTGTGCTAATCTCAAATATTTGTTCCTGAGTTATGGATGTTTTCTATGTATATAAGTATGTATTTACATATCTAAGTATGTATATTGTCGCCTAGCACCCATAGTACAAGCTTTGCTTAGTTTGGGGTTAGGTTGATTTGTGTAAGATTGTCCCCAAATATTTATATTTCGAGAACATACCAAATCAGTGGCGAAGCGTATGATCACGGACTTAAGTTGTTGAGCCTTTTAGGGTTCACTTTAGGCTTACCCCACACTAGCGTCTTTCAAGCGTCGACGTCGCCCGAGCGCCCGCGCAGCGTCGACGCTGGTGAGACGCTGGCGCTCGGTCGACGTCGCGTCGACGCTGCGCGGGCGATCGGGCGACGTCGACGCTTGAAAGACGCTAGCGTGATGCACAAGCGGCGCGGCGGCGGAGCGTGCGCGGCACGCTGTATAACATTGAATTAAATACGGTCATTCACACCGACCCGCGCGCGCCATGCGCGGGCCCGCCGCGCTGGCGGTGTGTATCACAGTATTGAATTCAATGCTATACAGCGCGCCGCGCACGCTCCGCTACCGCCCCGCGCTCTCGGTGTGCATTGGCCTTAAATGTAATGGGGTGATTCACACCGACCCGTACCGACTGTCTAATAAAATCGATCTTAAATAGCGATTATCTCTTTCTTAAAGAATATGATGGGTTATCTTTTTTGTTTGTTTTATGTATACGAATGAATGATGTTTTCAGTTCTTGTACAATCAGGTAACGTTTGTTCACTTGTTCAGTGTCTAATCTTCAGACATCAGCACAAATTGCTAAGAAATCGAGTTGTTTTAAACAAGCCTGATGTTCAAGTTAATTATTTTGTAAAGCCGCTCATTTAAGCCCATACCATTTCGAAACAAGATACCACTAACGTCAGAACCAATCACCACTTGTCACAGATTTTAATGGTGCATCCCTTGACGAAAAACATGTGCTCCCACGCGTTCCTCCAACTTTAGAAGTTTTAGTCCATAAATAACATTTAATTATAACGTTTGCCTTTGGTAAACGAGTCGTTTGAAATTTAAGAAACTGACGACTTTTACTTATTTTTCCTTTGGTTGACTTGACTCTTATACTTTTATTTAACTGCAGTCCGTATACAGGGTGTAACAAAAACGCTGGTGATCCTTTTAAGGGCATATTTGGTATCGTATTCTAATTATGAAAAACTAGAAAAAAAATTTTTTTTTCACCTCACTAGCTCGGAAAGCCCTTTTTGTTTGTTTAATATCTATTGTGAAAATCGCTTTTTATCCACATGTGGTGAAAGAGTTTTGACATAAGTGACAAGTGGCTTAAGTGACATTTGACAGCTAACAAAACGTAAAACGTTAAAAGTGCAGAATTTTTAACATCGCAATTAATGAATTGCATCGAGTAAAAACACTTAATACAGTCTTACAACTTTATTTTAATTCATAAATATCAGCATTCAACATTAATCTTCATTCTTTTTGTAAAAACGGATAAATTGTTCTGACAGCCGAATAAGTCTACGTACGAACAAAACGCATCTGACATTTAATAAAACCTTTTACGTCAAAACTTTTCATTTCAATTCATCCATCATATCAACGTTAAATATTCGCATGTTTTTCTAGGTTGTTTTGTTAAAAATTAGTGATTCGAGTGATGAAGAAGTATTAAACACCTGAGGAATTACGGGAAACCGAGCAAAATGCACCCTTTTTCTTATTTTCCTCGCTGTAGTGAGGTGAAAAGTTTTGTGTTATACACGGGTGAAAGTTATTTTAAGTCTCGTGTATTAAAGCACTCGCTACGCTCAGGATTATATTTTTGAACCACTCGCTTCGCTCGTGGTCAATAATAGAATCCTTTCGCTAGCTCGTGTTTCAAATAACACTCGCACGTAAAATACAACTTTCACCCCTTGTATAACAAATAACTATTTCAAAAAAGATTTCTCCTACTTTTTTTTACTCGCATTACGATACTGATTATGCCCTTAAACGGATCACCAGTATTTTTGTTACACCCTGTATTTTGTTGATGATGATGATTCAAATCTCGATAGTTAAATTTCAACCACTTCCCGGTGTTGGATTTGGCTGAAATTTGGTATACTTCCGTAACTTTCATGACAATGCAATAATATGTTAACACGGAGCTCTGATGACGCAGACACGGGATGTCTTTAAAGAAACTCCCCGAGGAAAGAACGGCACCATATCAAGATAGGGCTCATTACCTCATTAGAAAGGTCGAGGAGCAATTAATGTACGTGCAAAGAACACGAGAAGCAAAAAAAGTGTTTATCAAAATAGTACATTACGCATCTAGGGGGGTAAAATAAAGAACGGTTCAGATCGTGGACATTTGTAATCAAACCCTTGCTTCGATCGGCTAGATCGCTTGTTTATGGTTCGCGCCACAAATGCGCGCGATCTGAGCCGTTCTCCATTTTACCGCACTGCGTGCGTAATGTAGTGCTTACCACGCGTGCACGGCGTGATATACAGTTTGTTCAAGTTTCGAGAGCTAAATGTCCCCTATCTTGTTTGTATAGACTATTTTATGGTCCATTTAGGGCCTATTATTTAGTCGTTATCGCTAACGATTTCAGCTTCTATTAAGCAACATGTCGTAAATAGTCGTAATATTATCTATTACGGTGCCCAAAGAGCTTAGAATCAATGGAGTTCGCATCTCCTTTACCCGGTCGAAGATGTTACAACAATATTCAGTGCTGAAGCTTTCGAGGTGATTCGATTGAAAGTAATAACGTTGAATTCGCTTAAATATTCCACGATCTCATTCGAGAATGATACGGCTAATTAAGTTACAGTGGTTAGGTAGAATATTTATTATTTAGGTTGCCTACCTAGTTTGTTTTATTTAAAATATTATTATATTGTATATCCAGGAAGCGTAAGCGTACGGCAAATAAGCATATACGGCTCGCCTGATGGTAAAAGTATGGAGTTGGAACTTGAAAGAGACCCATTTGTGAGGTTAAGTCCGTCTTTGACCCCAACCTCAATGTGTGCAACATTGTATCTTAACATGTATAGTTTACAATAAAATGATTAGGTCACATCATCAGATATATCGGAGCGGCCAAGGTGGTTAAAGATATCTGAACGCCTCTATGTCAAGGCAATAAACTGCATGTTCAGATATTTTTGAGTACCGTGGCCACTCCGATATATTTGACGGTGACTGTACTACTACTACTTTAAATAGAATAAACTTTATCGGTTCTAATCTCCTTGACGACCTTATCGCGAGTTCGTCGCTCGCGTCTCAAACAGACATACTCAGATCATTAGTATGCCTTTCGTAGTTGCAATAGGGTTTAAATTTGATCCGTTAACTGTGGCAATGGTACAGTCGACCAAGAAAGTGGTCTACCAGTTTTGACAAAAGTTTTTACGAGATCTAACGATCGCTAAGGTTGACTTTTCGAACTGAGTTTAAAACATGCACGACCTTGTTGTCTCATGAAGTTCAAACGAACCTCGTAGGGTGGTAGACCACATTTTTGGTCGACTGTACCTGCAAACAACTTTGAAGTCCATTAGACTTTATCCCCTTGTAATAAAGTTCATGTTTGAAGTGTTTGAACAGTCATTTTTGATCGTGAATGAAACGCATGGTGTCAATTAGCTAGCACAAAAACTAGACTGTTGGCTTACTCTTACTAGCTTTAGTAACTATAGTGGCCAATTAAACTCTTACTAAAGTGTTACTAAAGCGTAAATAGTTCGATCAGTACTACTAGCGATGGGACTTTTCCGTGGAACCAAAGAGAATTAAGTACCTAGAGTGTTCTTTCCATACATGGCTAAATGCGTATATGTAATAAGTTTTAAGCGAGCTTTGCTAAAAGTTATTATTCAAAAGATTACAGCTTAATACGTATTACGAATTAAGTGTGCTTAAAACTTAGTATAAATGAGTTAAACCATACCTCCCATACGACTTATTATTTAATTAGTAGTTTTGCTATGTATGGAGTTAGCAATCTATCTACTCATTTATCTATGGTGGAACGAAACGTATAGTTTAGTGTGGTCCATAAACGAAATTAAAAAAAAAAAACGTTTTCGAAAGTAGGTAACCAAGTTTGAGAATACCTTGTAGGAACTACTAATAGTTCTAGGAATGAGTAACACCTAAAAATTGTCTCTATAATGTCAATATCTGTTCTAATTTGTGGTTTTTCCACTAAATAAAAAAGTTAGGGAATCCATATTACTACATTTAATGGGGTCCACCCACTATCAGTCGGCCTGATGATTTTGGCCTGTCAGTTGTTCGTAGCTGTAAAATTTTTGTTCTAACTGACAGGCGGACTGATAATATATAATAACAACGGTTATCAATTAGGTTCTCTGATAATTATGATTAAATTAGTTGATTCTAGGTTAGACAACATGAAGTAATTGTAATAGATATAGGGCCAAGCGACGAAGGCAGCGAGGGCCTCTTTTTCCTAAAAAGAGATTTAAAAAAACCTGCTCTGTAGGCATTTGTACAGTTAGTTCGATATTAAACTCAGTGTCAAAGGCAAACGAGTGCTTTGACGTTCTCCCGTCACGTAATTCTATTTGGGCACTTTGTTCTCGGCTACTATTGAGCTGACTGTACTTTTTTATGGCATTTTTTTGCGTTGAGACCGGTATCCGCGTTGGCCTTCGCATTTATCTGAGCAAATATAATATATTTACTATATCGAACGCGTTTAACGCACACGTGATTGTTCATTTATAAAAAAACTTTTTAAAAGCACTAAAAGCGCAAAAGTTGTATGACATTCATCCCGTATTTTTGTATATTCAAATATCATATTGTATATGCATACAACATAATTATTTTAAAATAAAAATCTGGTGCAAAGGTTGTCCGTAGCTATCCAGCGGGGTAATGCCGCTAGCGTTATGGGCACTTTTGCAACGGAAACGACAACGAACGGCAGCAATGTTTATAGTTAAGTTGACTTATGTAAAATTAATTTGTACGCTATATTAAAATGTACTTTTAAAATAAATCAGTGGAACTACCTCATAAAATTATTTAAGTTCCTATAGGTATACACTTTTTGTACAGTCGACGTCAAATATATGTTTACACTTTTTCACCTTACGCCTTCATAATAAAGCGCAAAAGTGTAAACATATCTTTGACGTTGACTGTACTTATTTCCGTTTCATGGCCACAAATTATAAAATATTATTTTTTAATACAGTTGCTCAAGAAAGTGCTTTTCTTGTAGTGGTTTAGCGTGCGGAAAGCTTGATATCGCGCACTAGTGCTTTTTAATTTTTTCAGCCAATCACAGCTAATGACAGTGACAGACAGCCAATCACAGCGCCGCACCGCACCGAGCGGAGCGTTCGGATACAGTTACTAAAGTAACCTCAAAGTGAATAATTGTCAATTTTATAATTTTTTCGCAACTGTATTAAAAAACGTCGTTCGATACTCGTGCGTAAATGTCATTCTTCACTCGTCCCGAGTCTTGCCTCTCGGTACTCGTGAAGTAATGACATACTTTCCGCACTAATATCGAAATGTACTATTATGAATTCTTATCTGTCCCACAAAATTAACAACTCTACTCGAAAACTCGGTTTACAAATGTAGTCAGCAAACTAATGTGACTATATTTCGGCACAGAATTTAACGTAAAATCTGCGCTAAGCTAAACTTATTTCGTATTTAAGCTCTAAGCTCAGCTTAAATCTCTGGCTCAATCCGGACTACCCACTATTATCTGCAGAATGGAGGCTTCGCGCAGGGTAATTCGGGGTAATTATGCCCCTATTGAGGTTATTATGAACTTACCCGGTACTGGTACGCGGTATTAGGTCGTTTATATGAGACTACGAGATTTTTAACCGACTTCAAAAAAGGAGGAGGTTCTCAATTCGACTGATTTATTTTTTATTTTTTTGTACGTATGTTACTTGATATCTCCGTGAATCGTGAGCCGATGTTCAAAATTATTTTTTTAATCGAACGGGTATAACCCCTAGATGGTCCCGTTGGTACCAAGTCGGGTTCTGATGATGAGATTCTGGAGAAATCAAGGGAACTCTTTAACTATTATAGGCACACCTACAGTTATTTCACTATTATTTACAGCAACCCGGCCACTTCTTCTTGGAATAGCGGATCCTAAGTGAAGTCGGTTCTTTTTTTGTTTAAAATTATATTTACGGCTCAAGAGTACATAAATTACAGGATTAGAACTGCCGAATAAAGCTATTTATCAAGTTCAAATTCAATTCTCCCCCCGGGAAAAATACGAAAAAATATGATATCCCACATAGACGCTTAATATGACAATCAGTTAATGTGGTTTCAATCTTATTGGAAAAAGGTGGAGCTTAGACTTATCAGATTTCTTTCCATCAGATGGAGATCATCCCAAGAGAATTAGAATCAATGTATACTCGATCAAGGACTTTAATTGCTGAGTTATTAGTTCTCTCTGAGCTGAGGATCGTGACATCATGTCCTTCTGTTGAAGACCAGGTTCCTCCACAGGTTTCTATCCCTCGCTAAGCGCATGGCTTCTTGCAGTTTTAATTGCATGGGCAGTAATTTGGGCACACCATCCTGCAAAAGGGCCTAGTTTTGTGCCTTCAACTTTTCCCGTCATGATGATTCTCTCCAAGCTTTCCGAAGAGCGTCGTGTGAGGTTTCCGAAGTGTTGTTGTGTGTGTTACTAAATATAGAATAAGTATTATATGTATGTAAATAAATCGTGTAGTACTAACAAAATATGGACTACGGTCTGCAATAAACATTTCAATTTCAATTTCAAGCTACATATTTTCTTTTAGTAATTTTCGTTTTGAAATGTCCAGTGTAAAGGGAACCCTGAATGGCTCTGCAATTAGTCCCCGATCGTAAATACAATAATTATCTTTTAGAATAATTTAATGAATAGTTAGAATAATTTTTTTGCTCTCCTGAAAAGTTGGCTTTAGCGACATTTATAACGACATTTGAGCATTTGACGAATTCATCAAGAGAAAATGTTTTGCAAATAAGCAGTCTCGGCCCACTCGCGAAGAAATACATTATTTATGGGTGACTCGTTTGTAGCCTATTGTCTATTAATTATGTTTTTGAGGTTTCATTAAGGCCCAGCGACCATTTTAAAGGTTAATTAGGATATTGTTTTCTTTAATTAACCTTATAGCAGTGACGTAATTTCTTGTGTTCCGTAATTCAAATATTTCAATACAGAAATGGAGTTCTTAGTTATAAATAGAATCACTATTCACTACATCAGTCTGTAGGTATTGGTATACTATGAAATTAATTTATATAGTAGTCTCGGATAATTGTGTAGTTAAAAAAATCCTACGTTAAATAAGATATGATTACTACGTATAAATTAAATATTAGCTAATCTGTAAACCTTAATAAACCTTTGGTTTTATCAGAGACTATAGAGATATAGACGACCACAGCCTAAGAACTTTTTGAAGCTCAAGTCGATTGCGCCCTCTGTCCGAAAGCCGCCTAAAGATACGGAAATCGTAAGAAGAAATGTCACCTGTACTGCTACTCCACCTAGTAGCTACTAGTGTACTACTAGTACGCTATTTGTTACTAGGTGGAGTAGCAGTGCAGGTGACATTTCTCTTACATATTCGGTATCTTTAGGTGGCTTTGACATAGATGGTGCAATCGACATGAGCTTCAAAAAGTTCTTAGGCTGTGGTCGTCTATATCTCTATAGTCTTTGGTTTTATTTAGACACTTCATTCTTCTTATCTAATTAGGTAAGTAAATGGCAGGATTATGTATAATATACCTAGACAAGACAACCCTAATTAGGTTACACGTACACGTGTACCACATTTGCTACGGGTACCTATTGGCAACTAAGGAAACCTACACTGAGCATTACAGACCTGCTTTTGGTAGATTTTTTTGGTCTAAAAAAGCATACGTAATGGTGCTCATTACAGGTACCATCGGGTTCATAATTGCATGGCCAATTTATCAATGAATTCATTCATAAATTGCCCATGCATTTTTGAACCCGATAGTACATTATTTTTGTTTCTATATTAAGATTTTCGGCATGTAATAAACATTGCGTTTGGGATATACAATCGTGTTGGTATAATACGGTTACATACATTGCCCTGGATTCACGGGTAGATAACATAAGCAAACAACGCTACACGTGTGGCTCCCGTAGAGTCAACGGGCCGTTTTTTGACCGAGCGAGTGATACGAGGGAAACGTTTTCGTTTCAGCTTGGACAACTCTTTTGTACGGGAGGTAACCTTATAATAGTACATTACACAACTAGGGTGGTAAAACAAAGAAAGGCCGAGATCGCAGAAGTCCGAGCTGCAAGCGAGGGACGTAAATATGCGATCGAGGGCTTTCTTTATTACCTCCCGTGTTGTGTACATCATTTTATGTCTACACTTCGCCAGAAAGCGTCTTTTTCCGTACGCGCAGCGTGCGGAAAAAGCCACTTTATGGCCAGGTGTGGCATAAAATATATTTTTCTAGTTTTTATTCTACCACTTTGTCGACGTGATTAATGCACATAGTCATACCAAATTTCAGCTTACTAGTGCTAACGATCACTGAGCTAAGCCGCGGACAGACAGACGGACAGACCACACAGACGGACATGGCGAAACTATAAGGGTTCCTAGTTGACTACAGAACCCAAAACGATTAGTAAAATAGATTTTTACTATATCTTAAATTCAATTGAACTATTCAAACATTAATAAGCACATTGGTTTAGTTATTTATACAATATGAACTATTGTCCCAGAATCTACTAGATTTTCTCGTTCAGATTACAGTATTTTGGTATGGACGAGACTTTTCTCCATGTACTGTTAAACATTGGTTTTGTAGTAAATTTGTGTACGTAGCATTTACTAGTACACTTATTATGTGGTCATTATCATCATCATCATCTCCTAGCCGTTTTCGGCTACAGCGACTGCTTTGCTAAGTACAGTCGCCATCAAATATATAGGAGCGGCCAGGGTACTCAAAAATATCTGAACAAGCACCTTATCGGCTTGACAATAAAGGCGTTGTTCAGATATTTGTGACCATCTTGGCCGCTCCGATATATCTGATGGCGACTGTACAGCTGAGAGCGTCGCTGGTGCGCTCTCAGGTGACTGACGTAGCCAATCTTTGCAGCAAATCGCTACCCCAATATTACAGGGTTCTATGTTACATTTTCAGGGTAGTTAAATTTAGACTTAGTGTCACTGTGAGAATGTTCAAATTTCAATTCGATAAAAGTGAAACATAGACCTGTAATATTGGGCCAGCGAAATGTGCGGCCACATTAGGACCATTACGTAGTAACATAAGCAAAAAGCAACACGTGTGGCTCAACCACCGAGTCACACTTGGCCGAGAATACTCGTCGGCCGTGATTTGATTTCTGTCTTTGAATTAAACACAGTTTATTTGTGGGTTAATCACGTACCATCGTTGCTCAAGTCAAGTACAGTTCTCGTGCCAACCAGTGTAACGTGACCTACGTGGATGGGCAATGTATTTACAAAATAACGTTCCTGCTAAGGTACCATCAACTGCTACAATTTTGCCTACGATGCACAACATGGTTTTCTTGACCAAACAAACTATTTCTATCTTATTTCTGAGATGGCCGCCTTTCTCCCATCTCAAGAATAAGATATAAATAGCTGTTTGGTAAAGAAAACCATGTTTTTCAAGCCAGGCAAAGTTGTAGCAGATCACGGTAACGTAATAGCAATAGCACTTATCTATCGCGTCATGAACGCAGGGCCCTGTTCCATAATTGTCCAACATAATATATTTAAAGAGCATCCTAACCTAAAAGTGCCAACGTCCTGCGGATCATAAGACTACTTTATAAGTTTCAAAATAGTCTATAGGTAGCAAAAAATCCTTAGCCCACTCGGCCGCGTTTAACTTTAACATAAAGATGATAAAACTTTAAGCAGACTACGAAAAATATTGAAGTCGGCTAAAATGCTATGTTACCTACGAGTATATTAACGAATCTATTAACGTTAACATTAATTAATAATTTAGGGGCTACGGAGGAACATACGTAAATGCAACAATACTGCACGGAGAAAAAAATATTTTACAATATTACCAGATTGTATAGTAGTTATGATTCTGGTGTAGGAAAAAAGATTTCAGCTATGGTTAACAGATTCTTGTTTTAAAACAACAAGTCGTATTTTTGACAATACTAGAATATTCTAGTTATAATATTCTTGTACACGAAAACTCTGATATCGTTGTGGTAACCTTCTAATAGTTACAGAGTAAAATAAGCATTTTGCTTACAACACTTATCAAGAATTGCGATGTTTACAATATTTATTGTTTCTGTTCACAATCGTCTAGTAATCACACAAAATAATAAAATTATCTTTACAATATCTTTATGTAAGGTCCATCTTATGTGATTTATTTATAGGTACTAGACTTTCTCGTTCCTTTAAGCGGATTTTTAATACCCATTACTTACTCGAAATTTCTTGATTACTAGGTATATTTTTACTCATAACTAAATACGTTTTTTGTTGTGTAACATACTTGTTTTCATGATAAAAATAAAGGATAGTACCAGCAACAATAAAAAATGTTGGTATTACAATATTATTGCACACTAAACAATGCGTTATTTACGTGTAGCGAAAAACTAATTTAATACCTTTACATTAGTGTCAACAGATGGCGCTAGGTCGCTGGGCCATACAGTGTTACACGTTTTAGAGCGCTTATATTGTACATTTTTATTAAACACTGTAAAATTCAATGCTAAGATAGGTTCTACGCAAAAATGTAATTTATTAATGCATTTAACATTAATTTCTAGCTTATTTATTTCACGTCATACTTGATTGACATACAACGCGCTTTCGAAGTTTTTTACGTCATTTGTATATATAGAAGTTCCAACTGATTCATGTAAGGTAAGAACTATATAATGTTTCTCTCACTAGAGTTGTAGATTTCGAACAGGACCTCATATGAATAGATGGATGGAAGGGATGTGAGAATGTGATGATGATGATGATGACTTAAATAAAATTGGGGAGAGGGCCCGCTCGGACAAGCAGCGACGCTTGCAACCCGTGCTCGGTTTCGGTGTATTTCTCACTTTTATTAAATACAAAAATAAAACCCGATAACACTACAATATTTATTGTAAACAGAACAAAACATATTTTTAACACAAATAAAAATCTGGTATTCTCCAATACTGCATATAGTAAACAGAAATTGTTGATTATTTCAGTGCCCTAAAATAATAGTCGAGACTAATAAAAATCTGGTGTTCTTAATACAACACATAGTAAACAGGATTATGCGGCGTTTCAAGTCCGCAGTAATTATATTGAATCCTACTGAAAAATCTGATAAACTCTACCCTGTCCTATAATGATGGCTACAGAGATGGTTTTTGTGTGTTACACAAAATTTATTTTCTACGATACTAGGTAAGTGGGTTGTAGGAACTAGAAATAATGTTGTAAAGAAGTAGAATTTTCTGTTAATGTGTAAAAAATGTATAGTTGTCACATATAATACAATAAAATCAAGTCAAGTTTACAATATTCTGTTACAAGAAACTAGATTTTTCTCTCCGTGTGGTGATCCGTTTAAGGGCATAATTGGTATCGTATTTCAAGAAAAAAAAGGAGGGACAAGTTTAATGTACGCGAATTTTTGTTGGGACACTTCGTCAACACTGGCCAATCCTTTATACAAAACCAAATTTTATTCGCGAGATTTTTTTAAAATTACTTTTTCATAAATATAATAGGTACGATGCCCTTAAAGGATCACCAGTATTTTTGTGACACTTTATACATAACAGTAACCGTCGAACACTCCTATCGAATTGTAGGTAACTGAGTGTAATTACAACTAGGTACACAAAGGCAGCTGACATTAAACTTTAATATTACGTGACATTACCTTAGAACTCAACGTAAACATTACGTAATACGCAGCTGGCTTTGTTCAAGCAATATTAGATTAACCATTATTACTATTATTACACCATACGTTGATGAGTGCTCATTGAGTTGTATAATTCAGTGCGAGTGCCATATTTAAATGGTTGAAGCTGTGTGCAGTACAGTCAGAAGAATTATAAGTCGTATTCTAACTTTGTTGCCTTTGGCGTCGAGACTCTCGTCAGGTCGCTAACGGCTGGTCGAAGTCACGGGGGACAAACGATCTGGCAGCTTAAATTCGCTCAACGCATTAAGTATTGCAGTTCCGCATAAGTATTGCAGGTTATTTACATAGTTTATTAAAGTTTTTTTTTCATGTACCTATTTTGTACTGTTAATTACTTTAAAAGGCGTTTAGACACGATCCAATTTCATTACAACTCCAATCCAGTAACTACGAAATACAGCTAGCACCTAAACGTCTCAATCAGAAATAGTAAAAGCTTCAGAATTATTTCGATGCAACTCCAATACAACTTCAATATTGGTTGATTATTTGTTGTGTGTTGGAGTAATATTTGACATTAAAAACAATATATCTATTGTTTTTAATGTATTGCTTATGTATTTTTATTAAAATTAGAAAACGTTACGGGTGAGTGTTTGAAAAGAGCCTGACAATAGTTTATCGTTAAGATTAAGAGAATAACATGGGGCCGTATTCTAACTTTAAAACACGCACAGACACGATCCAACTTCAATGCAAATCCAATACAATAACAACACAATACAGCTTACGACTACACGTCTGAATCAAAAATGACGGAATTTACTTGAAAATTACTGCGTTGCAACTACAATACTTACTACTTCAATATTGGTTGATTATTGGTTGAGTGTTGGAGTTATGTTTAAGACAGATTGTGTTGTTAATGTATTGTTTATACATTTTAAAATTAGAATATGGCACATGGTGTGATTGTAATTTTGAACACCTCACCTGCTTACTTCTGCTGTTACTAAACCCTAAATATACTTATTTGCCATATAATTTTAACAAAAAAAGAACCGACTTCACTCAGGATCCGCTATTCCAAGAGGCTGGCCGAGTTGCTGTAAAAAATAGTGAAATCACTATAGGTGTGCCTGTGCCTATAATAGTTGAAGAGTTCCCTCGATTTCTCCAGGATCCCAGCATCAGATCTGGACCTGGTGAAAATGGAATATCCTATAGTATGCTCTTTCAAACAAAAAAATAATTTTCCAAATCGGTCGTGTCTTCGAATAATCGGTGAACATACATAAAAATAATTTAAAACAAAAAAAGAACCGACTTCACTTAGGATCCGCTATTCCAAGAGGAAGTGGCCGAGTTGCTGTAAAAAATAGTGAAATCACTAGAGGTGTGCCTATAATAGTTGAAGAGTTCCCTCGATTTCTCCAGGATCCCATCATCAGACCCTGACTTGGTGACAATGGGACCATCTAGGGGTTATACCTGTTCGATTAAAAAAAAAATTTTGAAAATCGGTTCACGATTCACGGAGATATGGAGTAACATACATACAAAAAAAAAACATAATAATGATAAAAAAAAAATTAGTCGAATTGAGAACCTCCTCCTTTTTTGAAGTCGGTTAAAAACAAAGATCCCGACGAATTGATAACCTCCTCCTTCGAAATCTTGAAGTCGGTTGACAAAAATGGCGTTGTGGCAAGTTTAGAAGTTCACGAACATAAATTACATAAGAAACTTGGTAATTAAAACCAATGATATTTTAGGAACGACGGAGCAAGCACTACTTGACGTTGGCCTCGACACTTTAACCGGTTTCGCTGCAGCTCGCCCTCCAACCAGTCACGCTAATTGGAACTTCATGGTTTTATGTGTGTGATGAGAGTGATGATGATGAGACACACGAAAACATTATAGGGATGTCTGGCGCACTTATACAAGGTGTAACAAAAATGCTGGTGACCCTTTTAACGGCATAATTGGTATCGTATTCTACCTAGTCTAGCCATAAGTTCTGTTACTTGTGAAAATAATCATATTTCTTTGACGGTTCAACTAATTTACAAAAATGGTATATCTATTTATAGATAAATTAATTTAGTTTTTAAATGATATATTTTTATCTAGAAATGTCCACATATGGCTTTAACATTTGCTTTTTAACGATTTGTTTCGTACCTGTTAATTCACGCACCTTCTTTATTGGAAAAAAATCTACCCTGCCGTCAAGGTTGTTTTTAGAGAATCAATATTTATGTGGTGTTTAGAACAGACCATGTCCTCTAACACCGACCACAATTAATTGTCCAGGGAATTTAGGTAAGTGCTGGAAAGGGGCCAATCAGCATACTGAGAAGAACAAAGAAAATTACTTTTCAGGTAAGACTGGGTGGAGTGAGCTATTTGAAGTGAGGCCGAATTCTCCTGAAAAGCCTAAAGCATATTTTTGTATATTGTCCTGTTAACAGGTTTTACCATAGTATTTTAAAGCTCATTTTGATACAGTTTGACTGAAATTTTCAGTCGCTAAACAAGCCTGTACGGAAAAATGGATTTTAGAGACACCTTGATATGACGCATCTTACTAAATCATGAGCTATGCTGGATAATGACGTTGCTGAAGCGTGTATACTATAGTTTAAGCTTCTCGAGTGTTGTGTGCTTACATTTATATATTTCGTTTGTTGTATTTCTGTATGACATTTAAAATATTTAAAGGCAACTGTAGTAAATTCCCCCATAAAAACGGTGCGTGAATTTTACCATTGAAAAGCTGATGATTAAAGGCTTGTATTAAAACCAACATTGGAAGTTTCGGACAAAGGATATATTACTTAAGAGCTTTATTTTATTACCTATTCATAAATATATGATTATTGTAATCAAATTACATTACATTGAAAATTATTTACGTTTTTGTTTGTAACAGAACTTATGGCTAGACTAGGTAATTACGAAAAAGTAAGAAAAAAAATTTTTCGTGCGGAAAAAAATTTGGTTTAGTATGGAGAGTCGGCCGGCTGGGATCACCTGTCCCATAGAAAAACATATTTTTTTCGCGCCAAAACATTTTTCTCCTACTTTTTCTTAGTCGTAACACGATACCAATTATGCCCTTAAACGGATCACCAGTATTTTTGTTACACCCTGTATATACTTATAGTCTACAGGCCGATCCAAAGGCCTAGGTCGAACAAAATAATTTGTTATTTTGATTTTGATTTGAAGTTGAACAGCCTTTCATATATCGCCTATTTAAGTTGGTCTCTAAAGATATGAAAAATATTGTTTAACGTTATACGTCAAACTTTTTAGTGAGATATATTAGACTAGACGGGCCCGCGGCTCCGCTCGCGTAAATGAAATAAAGGGTTTGTCTTATGTTTAGTTAAATACCGGCATTATTATGTATTCAACCCTGCCAGGGTTATAACTGTGATAAGGATTTCTTATTTGTCAAGTAGGTAGCCGTTATTTGGATAACTTAATTCGAAAATTTCTTATAACGTACGTAGGTATTTATTTAAAACTTGTTTTAACATATAATTATTACTTATTGTTGTAAGCCTAGTTGCAAAAACGTTAATTAGATTACTTATTTTCCGCTTTAAGCCACGAATATGGACGACCACCACTCATAAATCGCCTTTTCATACAAACGTAGGTAGTCCCCATTTTCCTTTCTCGATCTTAACATTACTACGGCTAAGGTGACGCAACGATCCAAAGGACTCACCTGGCCTCCGATACCAGATCACGTCATGTTTCTTGCGATCTTGCGATAGCTCTCGCCATCGGGCGTCTCCCATTTTGTTGTCCCAAGTACGCTCGTCTCCCATTCTATAACTTTGTATTTTTGGCTCATCTCGGCAGCCCTTTCCCTGGACGAATGACAATGTTTGCCGAAACTATGAAAATCAATCTGAATAATAATAACTCATAAAGAAATTTAAAACAATACAATACAAATTATTAACACGATAATCATACGATAATATTAATTTGATTGATATGCAGTGATCGGCGAAAAGGATTCCACACGGAGAGAATGACGTCAATCATTATGCTAGTATGGATATGCCGCGGCATTTGCGGGATAGAAAAATAAAATTACAGTATTTTTCAGAAACATTTGTAATTAAGTATTTGAATGAAATTATTTATTTCGCATATAATTTTTTTTTGGTATCTATAAAATTAAAATAACAAACCATTATTTTACTGGTCAACGAGCGAGTTCTTAGTTCGGGGCAGACTACTAGTTATTACAAGTCGTAACCGACACTGATTCATTGTATTAAACATAATACAAACACGTATATTTTCGAGCAGTTTATTTGGTATCGCGGGCGAAACGGCACATCCATAATACTATGTTTAGTTGAATTCCCGCGGTGTGGCATCCTTTTCGCCGATCACTGTTGATATGTCATAAATGGCATAATTCACTCGTATGGGATGGGCACGTATGGGCTATGGACTAAGGTTGAGGTTGGCAGCATTTTTTATTTTACTTCGTGTAAAAAAACTCAGAAATACCTGTATACCAACATGACAAACATAATTTAGGTTACTTTAACTTACGGATTATTTGGTCTAATCTGTAGCACCGCCAAACGACATCAACCGAGAGTTCCCGACAATAGCCGATAGTCGTAAAATGAAGAATGTTATGAAAATTTATTTTGCTTATTGTAAATTAAATACGCATCGAAAGCGATAGTTATTATGCTCTAGTAATATTTTCATATGTAGATAATAGATTTAAACAGTTTTTTCTTATCATACGTGCGCCGTATTCGAGATACGTGTCAAAAACTTTTTTAGAAATTTGTAAGGCGCCATCTCGCTTTTTCGCTCGTTTTTTATCCCGTTCTGGTTTAACGATTTTATATATATGATAAGTATTTAGATGATATAATTTAAAACAAAAAAAGAACCGACTTCACTTAGGATCCGCTATTCCAAGAGGAAGTGGCCGAGTTGCTGTAAAAAATAGTGAAATCACTATAGGTGTGCCTATAATAGTTGAAGAGTTCCCTCGATTTCTCCAGGATCCCATCATCAGACCCTGACTTTGTGACAACGGGACCAACTAGGGGTTATACCTGTTCGATTAAAAAAAAATTTGAAAATCGGTTCACGATTCACGGAGATATGGAGTAACATACATACAAAAAAAAACATAATAATGATATTAAAAAAAATCAGTCGAATTGAAAACCTCCTCCTTTTTTGAAGTCGGTTAAAAAGATAGTCGTTTTAATAACAAATCGGTAACCAATCATGATTATAAATTCTCCGAATAATCTGAGATAATAAAAAAATCCCCGACGAATTTATTTATTTATTTAAACTTTATTGAACAATAAAATATAAGTACAAATGGCGGACTTAATCCCTCAAGGCATTCTCTGCCAGTCAACCATAGGGCCAAACAGAAATTCGCTAAAGTGGGACAAATTGAGAATATACTCTATGATGATGATGATGATCCTCCTGACCGATTTCGGCCACAGCGACTGCGCTTTCTGGAGTGCGATAGATCCTTTATAATTGTTATTATTTAATTATTTATTTTTTATTTTACGAGAGGTCATGCTGTTAAACTCTATGAAGTCGGTTAATAAGTCACTTCGGTCTTTGATAATGATAGATAACACGATAACTCCTGTTACCTGTTTACAGCGAAGCAAAAGGAAACTAATTCTGTACAATGCCGGGTACTTCTCAAAACAAACTTCTAACTCAGGACAGCTTTCCTTCAGGAATGTGACCTTATGGATGGCTCGTAAGGCTAAGTGCAAGGAATGCGGTTCGACGAGCTTCACTTACTTTTGCATTACATTGTCCCTTAGTTTCTATTAGAGACCCGTGGCTACGGTAGCTTTATGGGCAGTGAAAGGTCAAAGTTATACTGGTTTTTTCGATAAGTGTAAGTAGAATTGATTTGAGTGAGATCCATCAAGTCAGGTAATGGTAAGAAGCTAGCGAAGTGCAATATTCTCAATGTCACAAATCTTATAAAGTTTACCTTACATGATGTTTGGATCAAAATACATTTTATTAGAAATTCTTTGACAAAGGGCTTGTGCACAAATCACGCGAGGTTCGAAAGGGGGGGGAGGGGGTCCCGAAAAAATCACGATAGATCACGTGGGGGGTGGGGGGGTACATGGAGACCTCACGTGTATTTTCTATAATGAACGAAGCCGTGAAAAATATAAAAAACTAAGGGATCGTAATGACAAAATAGGCCGACCAACGCGCATTCTAACGCGGCGAACATTCTAACGCGATGCGGGAAAACGACGACGTCGTGTCGTGTGGCAAGACGAAGACGATGTCGAAGGATGTATGCCCGCTACCTGCCTGCCTGAAGATGTGTGCCCTGTTGTAACGTTTAGAGACGAACCAGAACAATCCCTGGACCGACGAATGATTTAATTTCAAAACAGGTTTAATTATATTAATAAATATGTCTATTTTACTGCGCTATAAGCCAAACGGTAAAAAACGGAACCCTTATTGTTTATTTGTTTATTTCTACAATAAGCACTTACAGCTAAACCTTACGTGCTAATTGGTATATTTTTATTTTTATCTTTATAGATTCGTCATGTCTGTCCGTCCGTATGTCACAGCCATTTTACTCGGAAACTATAAGACGTATCATAATCAAATTTTTACATAAAGTGTATTCTGTGTGCTGCTACTTAGATATGTAGTTAAATTTCTGAAAAAAAAAATCACTTTAGAGGGGGCACTCCATACATGCAAGTAATTGTCAAAAAATATTTTTTTACCAAATATCAACATGATATTCTAAACTTTTTATTACTGTACAATTTTATTTTTATTTTTGGTGCAATAAAGAATATTGTATTGTATTGTATTGTGTATGATGCACATCAATCGATAGGTCGTTAGAAATAACATTGAGGTTTTTTTAAAAAAAAATTGATTAAGTGGATATATTCAGAAATAATGACTCCGAAAGTCAAAAAATTGAACCTTATTTAAGTCCAAATATTATGGAAAAATTCAAGAAGATACACTTTTGAATATTCTTTCAACGAACATTTTTGAGTTATCTCCAAAAAACTACCTACTTAGGCAGATACGACCTTGCGATATTAATTTATTCGATAGTAGCTACGGCCGGTTTTTATAGATAATGGTACGGAACCCTTCATGAGCGAGTCCGACTCGCACTTGGCCGGTTTTTTTTCTTGTACCCGTCAGTAGCACCTGTAATATAAATGTAATAAAAACTAAAATTAAATCGGCGAATGTAGAACTTTGAAAAACCATACCTATTACCTCAAAATAAGAGTCAATTTTTCAGAGATAGTAGTAAAAATTACACAAATACATTTGTGCATCAACGGATACTAAATATATGGCAAATATAACATCACATTAATTGCGAAAATAGAAAAATAAACAAGATTTTCGAATATTTAATTTCAAAATTAGGTCGAGTAAAAAAAATTCAATAAATATACGCGAGGTTAGGTGGGGGAGGGGGGGGGGGGGGAGCTTAGAACCTCACCAAAGATCACCAGGGGGGAGGGGGGGGGGGTCAAAAAGTAGCCAAAAAAACCTCGCGTGATTTGTGCACAAGCCCAAAACAACAAAAGTACGTCTCGAGACCATAATTATTGATTGTGTTTTCCGTATTTAAGTCTCAAGTTTTGAAATAGTACATTACACAACTAGGGTGGTAAAACAAAGAAAGGCCGAGATCGCAGAAGTCCGAGCTGCAAGCGAGGGACGTAAATATGCGATCGAGGGCTTTCTTTATTACCTCCCGTGTTGTGTACATCGTTTTATGTCTACACTTGGCCAGAAAGCGTCTTTTTCCGTACGCGCAGCGTGTGGAAAAAGCCACTTTATGGCCAGGTGTGGCATAAAATGTATTTATAGTATAGGCATAGACTTAAATATATAGTAGACAGCCATAGCCTAAGAACTTTTTGAGGCTCCGAGTATTTAGCGCCATCTAGTTCAGAACCACCTAAATAGAGCCAATTTGCATGAGATCAAATCAGCGCCTCAAAAAGTTCTTAGGCTATGGCCGTCTACTATATATTTAAGTCTATGGTATAGGTATCTTGCCAATACGGATGCACCGTAAAACTAGAAGTTCATATTATAAACACTGACCCCCTTATTTATAATTCATAAACGTCTCTCAGGCCTCAATTAGTTAATTTTGAGATTTATCGTTATCTGTCACTTTGACAGTTGTGTTTATAAGAAAGAGACACAGATCTGGGGGGCGATTTTTGGGATCCGAGCGCTTGAATTCAAGAAAATTAAGGTCGAAAATAATCGGACACAAAAGTTTGTCGCTATTATTTACACATTAAATTAATACTTTAAATTCCTACCGCTGTTATATTTAAAACACCATTCTTTCGTTTTAGACAGTGTTTTAAATGTCAGATTCGAGCGCTCGAATCTCAAAAATCTCCCCCTGCATTTCATTGGAAAGAGACAAAACATAAATTAACAAATTGAGGCCTGAAATGTTGATAAGATAAATAAGGGGTTGAAGACACTTGCGCGATAGTCCGCGACGGATCCGCAATCCCGCACACCGGCGCGGCGTGCGGATCGGTGTTCAATATGAAAATAACTTCGCCTAAAAGTCTGAAGGCAGCACAAGTCATGTTTTTTTAGGTACATATGTTGCTAAATACGCATTTGATTTTTGAAATAATTCCTTTTTAAATCAGTTCGTAAGAGCAACAAACGGTTTCGTTTGAAGTCTGAAGCCAGCACTCAGTAAATAATACGCCATCGTCAGTATCGTATATCAACATTATCAATGACCAATACACAGCAGCGTTGTTTGACGGCGTTGCCTCGAACCCACCTCTCCCTTTTCAAACGTGACTAGATATGACGAAAATTATTTGAAGAAAAAGATCTGAAGATTCCGAAGAAAAAGCTATACCATTTTTTTATTTTAATCTGGTTCATTGCGGGAACTCGGGTCGTCTAGGCAAACACTCATTCACTGAGTAGACACCATTTCCGATTCCTCGCTGTCTTGCCAGATACAAGGATATTAAAAGGTGCTAGTCAAGAAGCGAAGTTGCTAAAATTTATGGGGACAACTTTTTGGGTGCTAAAATAAAGTTACCAGTTGGAACTTTATTGCCAGATGGCTTTCGAAGTTGCTTAATTAAGCAGTTAATTTATCCAGTCACGACACAATTCCAGATTCTTCTCCCTATCTTGCCACATAAAGACTTAAAAAGATGCTTCACAAAGAAGTTTAAAGTTGCTAAAATGTATGGGGACATTCGGGACAACTTTTTGAGTGCTAAAATAAAGTTGCCAGCTGTAAATTTGAGTGTCAGATAGCTTTAAAAGTTGCTAAATTTGGCACCGAAGAGCTGCTTTGCCAACACTAGCGGTTCTCTGGAAAACTGACTGGCACACCGAATGACACCGATCACTATCCGATCTTGCCAACCATTTGTATTTTAAAGATGCTAGATTTAAAAGCGGAAAATTGTTCAAAAGTATAGGGTATGGTGCTAAATAAAATGCTAAAAGAAGTTAACACTTAGCAAATTTAAATGCCAGGTAGCTTTGAAAGTTGCTAAATTAGCAGCTTACTTGCCACATTGGCTACCTCTGGCACTCATTCCCTGCCATTTCCGCCACGCTTCGTCGCCGCTCGATTGCTCTCGGGTAAAATAGAAATAGGATAGATTTCTTTGGTTAGTAAGTCAGTATTGCGATTGATAGTGTCGAGAGGGAGAATGGTTTTTCTTGAACAGTTTTATTTATGTATTGCGGTTTGGAGAACTTTTATAATACGTAGTAAATTTTTATGGTGACAACCAATCGTATTTTAACCCTGCAAAAAGAGGAACCGCAAGAAAAGTTAGACGGCTGTGTGTCTATTTGTCTGTGACACCGTACCGCTATAAACGTTTTTTTTTTTTAATTTGATAACAAGTTTTCTAGTGATCTTAGCAGATTGCTTTAAAAATCGGTTTCGGGGGTTTTCCCAAATTTTATAATAGAGACAACTTACACACCCCAGAGGCAGTGTCCGAAACCAGTCTTCCAGGTCCAAGATTTTTTATCTAAGCAATACTAAGTAAAATACTTTTTCCTATTAGGTATTTTGCCTATTACAGGATTCCTTTCTTTGTAGCATAAACTAAACTAGTTTACCGCAAATAACTTCTAAACGCATTTTAGCTCGGATTAGCTTTTTGAACGCAATTGCGCATCAAACCAGAAACTAAGTTCGTTTTTGCCCTCGCCTGCCGCCCCTACCGGCCACGTCTAGATATTACTTTACTAACTTTTAGGAATAAATTATACAAGCTATTAACGACCCTACAAGAGCGAGGCTATTTCGGCTTTTAGTCAAGAGTCGCCAGGACGCTCGCGTTCCCATACAAACGTAGTTTAGCTCTCATTTTAAAACGACATGCTTTAGAACCACGAAATTTGGCATGGGCATTCTAGTAGTACAGATCAATGTCGGTAATTCGTTTTCGTTGCAAAAAATTGTAATACAAAGAAAATACAGCTAGATACAGATTTACATACAAAACTTATTTTTGCTATATTTTCTTTGTATTACAATTTTTAGCAACGAAAACGAATTACCGACATAGATCTGTACTGCTAGAATGCCCATGCCAAATTTCGTGGTTCTAAAGGATGTCGTTTTAAAATGAGAGCTGAACTATTACGTTTGTATGGGGACGCGAGTTCACGCGAGCGTCCTGGCGACGACTCTTAAGAAAGATGGTAACATGTTGGGGACTTTGTAGCAGTTGGGCAGGTTGTATGTACAGTCGCCATCAGATATATCAGAGCGGCCAAGGTACTCAAAAATTTCTGCACATGACTTTTATCGCCTTGACAATAGAGGCGCTGTTCAGATTTTTTTGTGTGCCACCTTGGCCGCTTCGATATATCTGATGGTGTCTGTACTACATACGACGTTTTAAGTATTTCTTTCCTATATTTTAATGAAATGTCAAGAGTTCATCAGTTCATCATCATCATCATTCGCTTGCCCTTGTCCTATTTACTTGGGGTCGGCGCAGCATGTCTTTTTTTCCACATATCTCTCCGTCATCCCATCACTCACCTCCTTTCTTTTCATGTCATCTCTCACACACGGAGACTACCTATGCCTTTACTATATTTTGTGTAGTGGTCGGATCAAGGTTCAGATTCAGAAGGCGGTAATCCTCGGCGGTTGCTCTCTCTATGGCCCTAACCACCGGCAGCATCCTAGCCATCCTAGGTTACAGTTTTCTATCTATCCTAAGAAGAAAAGCAATCTAATGTCCTGCGTGTAACGGCCCCGTTTATGAAATGGGCCCCAGCACTACAAACTGCGTTCAACCCTCAGAACTCTTAGAATTCAATGACTATACGAAATAGCAAAGAAAACTATTTTCTTTCGATTTAATTTCACCCGAGCAAACGAATCGACCAAGCGTAGAAATGTTTGTTCGGTCAACATTGTCAATAGAGTTCTCTGGGACCTAAGATCGATAGGGTACTCAGATAACAGGGTTTTTCAGGCTTAGGGCATTGACAAATTACCAAGAAGTGTTAGGGAGTACAAAAATATGACTATAGTACATTCGCCTACGATAACTTGCACAATTAAGGCCGCAAAACTATGGGACACGTTCGTATGACTCTACAAAGAAGTAACCTTTCTGTTAGATATTTGTTTGTTTATTGAGTTCGATATTTTTGTGTAGGATATTGCTGATGACTGTAAACTAGTTCCGGCTTATTTACCAATATTTTGGACACTATAGTACCTATTATTAAATTTAAACTTTCGTGAGAAATATTAACATTATAAAATAACACGGTTACACTCACTGCACTTTAGTCACGTCTCGCGACATGTTTCGGAGAGCCTAGGTCTCCATCTTCAAGCACTAGGAGTGCTACTTGATCCCGTCCGCACCCAGATCGGACCGGCGTCGGGCAGATGGAGACCTAGGCTCCGAAACATGTCACGGGACGTGACTAAAGTGCCGTAAGTGTAACCGTGTTATTTTATAACTAACTATAGTACCTTTTTACTGAATGTAATGTATGGAATCGGTATCCTATCTCAGTTCGCTGTCGTAAAATTCGTAAATTTTCATCCGCAGTCTTCAATCTTCATACCCGAGCATGGGGCTACTTTGAAATATTACAGGTTTTTTCAAACGCTGTATTGACTAAACGGGAAAAGGGACTGAATTTATTTTCGAATATATATTATTAGACTATATACTCTTGTTTTTGGCACAAGCCAAAACACGATTGCTGAAAGTTGCCTCGATATAAAAAAAATACGAAGTTGGGTCCTTTTTCCCCTTATTTTTCTTAGCTTACGTAAACCATAAGAGATTAAGCAATAAAACTAAGTAAAACATATGGTATTCTGGTTTATCTAAAAAGTCACAGAAACAAAATTAGACAAAACTTTATAGATTCGCTTATTTATCGTAGTTTAGTCAAAAAGTCTGATCCTTAAGAGCGCTGCATCTCTTTCTTTCGTGCACGGGAGCCATAAACGTGTCTCTAACGGATGGACGTGGCTTGTCCAAATCGAGGAACGGCCTTAAATAATCATATCGGCATGAGGCATTTCCTACGAGTCTAGAGCAGATTGGTTTCCAGCACTGATTGCTTGCAGCCCCTCTGTGCGTACACCATTATACTAGCCACTTATATATATTAGCTAACACGCACAGATGTTTCCGCCGGATTTGTCCGACGGATATGCCCGGCGGACAGATCCGTCCGTGTACGGCGCGAATTGGACACGGATGTGTCCGCCAGACGTCTGTCCGCTGTCTGTCCGTTGTCCAATTCGCGCCATACACGGGTGGATCTGTCCGCTGGGCATATCCGTCGGACAAATCCGGCGGACACATCTGTGCGTGTATCCCTAGCTATTGGTTCATCAAATCTGATTCTAAATTTTTCGAATGACAAATTCCAAGGTCTGCTACAAAACTTGGTACAAACTTTCGAACATGGTAGAAACTGATATTAATAATGAGACCAAGGTTTTTTTATTACAGTATACTATTGACAGCTTTTCAATAATCCAGTTTAATTACGGCCTTTCTCTATAAAACAGTTACTAGCAATCAAATGCAATCGTTTTATGAGGTCACAAATCAGTAAATTTTACTGGTAAAATGCTACCACTAGTAAAATTCTCTCAATGTGTGACCTCACACTCTTCGTAAATGCTTCACAATGCGGTGTCTACCTATAGTCTGTGTAAGCGGCAATCGGCCAGGTCAACGCCCCATCCTCCAAGGCTGCTCACAGCTCGAACGCTGGCCGCACGATAAAAACACATTTTCTATATTATAAATCACTTGTGTGTTAAAAGCTATGCGGTTACGAAAAAGCCTTCGAAAAAACATGTAAGCACAAAAAGTATTAAGAGTGGCGCCCTCATTGGGCATACAGAAATCTATTCGTTGATTATATTTAGTTTTTTTTGAGATTAGAAATTCAGTAAACATAGAAACAGAAGTTGCCAATCTGTTCTAACCTGTTCTGTTTGAATGTTCAATTTAAACACACTGCAAGCACACCAACAAACGATTAGTTAACATGATGCAGAGTTCACATTTGTAAATAAATAATGACAATTTGCAGATTATAATCCATAACAGTAATAAAAACACAATTTCGTTTTGATTATCACGTTAGAGACACATGACAATTGAAAAACTGACAGTGACACATACGTTATAAATCGAAAACCATATGTTTCGAACCTCTTTTTCTCCAGGTTTTTTATTGTGCAACATTCACTAAAACATTAACAATGATAAGAATAAATTATTTCGTAATAATGACTACTATTACAATACTGTAAAATAATTAATATTATTCAATTTAACATTTACAAATACCTACGCATGCACGGAGAGAAAAAATTTACTAGAAATAAGTAAAAAATAGTCATTCCCAGGACAAGTAAACGTTTACTAAAAACAAGGAAACTTTTACTAAAAACAAGTACACGTTTACTAAAAACAAGTAAACTTTACTAAAAACAGGGAAGCGTCTACTTGTTTTTAGTAAACGTTTACTTGTTTTTAGTAAATTATTTACTTGTCCTGGGAATGACTATTTTTTACTTGTTTCTAGTAAAAATTTCTCTCCGTGTGGCTTTATTATAAATACAAATATAATTTAAATATTTTTTATTGGCCGCATTGACACTTTGACACTTGTGACATGTATCATGCCGTATCGTGCCTGATAAAGAACCCTGTACATGGGCCTTTCAACTTTTTTCTTCTTCTTCTTCCAAGCGTTTATCCCGGCTTGGGGTCCGCTTGACAACCTAATCCCATGAATTGGCATAGACACTAGTTTTTACGAAAGCGACTGCCATCAGACCTTCCAACCCAGGGGGAAACTAGGCCTTTTTGGTATTAGGTCCGGTTTCCTTACGATGTTTTCCTTCACCGAAAAGCGACTGGTAAATATCAAATGATATTCCGTACATAAGTTCCGAAAAACTCAGTGGTACGAGCCGGGGTTTGAACCCGAGACCTCCGGATTGAAAGTCGGACGTCTTACCGCAAGGCTACCAGCACTTCAGCCTTTCAACTTTTTTCTAATCTAAAATAAAACGAACTTATAGGAAACGCAATCTCCCTAATGAGCCCTCATGTACAGGGTTCTTTATCAGGCACGGACGGTCGACGTAGTCTTAGTAAACCATGATGTTCATGATGTTATTGCAACTACAAAGTAAAATTAAACGCCAATACGATCTACGAATATCGAAGTATGTTCAAAATATTCGAAATAATATTTTCTACGCAAAACTTGCCGAAATCTATAAATCCTATGTCCACCGGCAAACCGAAATCACAATTGTCCGTTGTTTGCGGACCATGACTGTCCGGCCCTCGTCACCCCCCCCCCCCCCCTCTACCCCCCTCTACCCCCCTCTACCCCCCGCGATACCGTGACATTGTGACAAGGGATTGCTACTTGACTGACGTTTTGAATGAAGTCCGGATTTGCCTTTCGTTTGTGTACAACCTGTATGGGTTATTTGACATTTTTGGTACACAAAGTCATTTGTGTCGAAGAACGTTTTATTTCTACATGATTTGAATATACGGGACTTCTACGACCTACACAAAACTAATAAATATGGCTGTAATCATACAAAATATCGATATCGAAGACGTACGAAGCAGTCACCTTATTTTTGCGATTTCATGGCTCCTCTACATGATGGGCCATCATTGGGACGCAGCTATGCGTTAGAGAGAGCTAGCGATATTGCGATCTCGTTCCGTCGTATAGCTGCGTCCCTATGATGGCCCATCATGTAGAGCCAGCCTCAGGATTTGCCCCAAAGCAAAAGTGCTTTTGTTGTAGTAAACCAGGTCATCTAAATCAAATTACGTAGACATCAGGAACAGTTGCAAGTAGCTTAACGATCCCTATTCCCTATTAATTGACATTAATAACCAACTAATTAAAGAGCATACTCTCATCTTAGAGCACTTGTGACAGTTGTGACCCCTCTCGTGTTACGGGTGTCCATTGGCGGTGGTAATTGCTTGCTATCAGGTTATTCGTCTGACCGTTTGCCTCATATTTTTATTATGAGACTGACCAGCGATTGACTTTAGTCTCACCTGATGAAAAATGAAGACAGAGCCACCGGTTCAACCTATTCACTCTTGCTTTAAAGAGGACCGAGATCGTATTTGTAATACAGATGTCGGCAGCAGATTCCATTCCTTGGCAGTCCGCACCAAAAAAGACGAAGCAAATCGCAAGTCATAAAAAGAGAACGTCTTAGGATCTTACTTGATTATTTTAGCATGAAATCCTTAATTCATAAGTTTTCCTCTGCTTCTGGACTATCAAAACCAAAGGTTTGATGAATCAGCCATCTTCTCATGTATTTACCTGTAACCAATACAATAAAACAAATATTAATATTTGAAGATACACACAGATATCCTTAAACTTAGTCTAGATCCAGTTTATAAAGTTAAAGGAATCTTATTTTTCTACCATATTTTATACTCTACGGACTGACGACGAGGTCGAAACATATTTAATATTTTATGATTTAGTAGAAAAATAACTCGACTTTAATTACCGTTGCGTGTGTGTTCTGATGAATCTAATGACACGTATTATAATCTAGGTTATACTGCATGTCTGCGTGTCTGAGTTTATACTACAAGTAGTACAAGTTACGATTTACGACCTAGAAATGAGATTTCCAGGAAGTATGCGTCGTGCTTACTTATTTTACAATATTGGCCTCAGGGTCAATGGGTTGTAAATTACATTTTGCCTATATATTCCAGTATTTATACGGTGCCAATTGTTATTGGGATACGATTGACACTGTCATAATCAGGGTCTTTGTTGAACACTCTTCACACTACAGTTTCCAACTTCAATGTCCTGAGCAGGGATGTCACGAATGTCGTTTTACTACTAAACTTTTACTACGAATGCGAATATTCAGGATGCGAATGTTCATTTTTATGCTTCCATAGTACAAAAATACAGAACATGAAATGTGATGGAGTCCTATATTATTGATCAAAAACAGTCAAGTGATAACGTCGTTTTCAGTTCCTCTGTATGAGCAAGCATATGACCATCGGCCGGGTCAGCGCGGTCGAAACAGGATGCGTTCTGGCAACATTCGCATTCGGAAAATATTCGCATCATTTGATGCGAATGCGAATGTTGATACGAATGTCTAAAATGATGCGAATATTCGCATTATACGAATGCGAATGCGAATATTCGTGACATCCCTAGTCCTGAGTCTGAAAAGCGATGTGGGCTTTAGTATGAGTACTAGTTATAGTTTTAATTTTAAATAAACCATCATCATCTCAGCCATAAGACGTCCACTGCTGAACATAGGCCTACCCTTTAGGGGGGGGGGGGGGGGGTTTGCCATACGCGCCACGCATGGCAGAAATTTTTTTTAAATAAATATCCTGTGGAAACATTTACTGCCACGAGTAAGTCTGGATAACACAGTTGGAGTTGTGGTTTCTCAATTTATCCTTGATTTCAAACATTGTAGAACTGTTCATATCATTAATCATCATTTTCATTGCCTTTGCCTGACCGACAATAGGTGCGCCGGCGCCGGCGTCAGTAATTCAGTATGTCAGTCGGGAGTTCAAGAGCAACTGGAGCGGAGAGACGCTCCTACATATGACGTCATCGCTGCTCGACCAATCAACCATGACCAAATATATTCATCACATGCAACCAACGAAGGAATGACTCACGTTGCAAACGATTTTTACCATTTGCGAATTTGCTTGTATTTTACGCGAGTTAAAACTTGCTAAACGTGACTTAATGCTAAAGTGAAGAAAGAGTTGCGAATTGGCAATTTTGGGTGCTAGAAGGTTACAAAAGTTACTGAGTCAATAACACTGTGATTTGATGGTGTGATAATTATCATTTTGTTCCCAAAGGCTGAGTAACTGACGGTATATCAATCTGACACTCAGGAGCAAATTGAGCAGAGACCAGTGGTAGCTGCCGATAATCTTAGACGATATGCCAGACACAGTGGTCAAACTAACATCCCACTATTTACGTCGGGGTACAATAAACAGTCAGATGGCAATTTCGGGTTTAAAAACCGGCTAAGTGCGTCGGATTCGCGCACCGAGGGTTCCGGTTTTCGCAATGTTTCCTTTATCTGTGCTATAAGACGTTGCTTCGTACCAAATTTCAAGATTCTAAGTTCACGGGAAGTACCTTGTAGGTTTTGATTCCCTTGCGAGTGTCGAGAATTTGCGGCATAAACGGTTGTATCTTTTGATTGCGTTGGCTTTGAAGTTTGATTTTTTCACAACTCCAAGGGACAATAGACCTGAGTATTTGATATAAATTCCAGCTTGATACATCTACGCGTTCCTGAGAAAAAGGGTCTTGACAGACAGACGGAAAACAAAGTGATCCTATAAGGGTTCCGTTTTTTCCTTTCAAGGCACGGAACCCTAAAAATTGGTAAATTAGCACAAATGTATATTAGGTCAGCATATCAACATATCTATATAGTCAGCAGCTGCGTTAGCGCAACTGATTCGTCATCATAATCGTCCAACACAGCTTCCGCGGTGACTCGGCGCCGGCGCAATTTACAAGTAATTTTTACCATTTGACCAGTATAGCGATAGCCATGGAGCTCAATATACAATAGTAGTACTAGTAGGTAGTCCGCCTCGAGAAGAGAAGTCGCGAAGACTTACTTGCAAAGGAGGTGATCAATATAGCAAGACCCTTCTGATTTTTTTGTGCCTTCTATTCCATAGGTAACTCCTTGATCGATCCAGCTCATATGAGAACTCTCAAATCATATTTAATAAATAATAATATAATTTATACATTTAGACAACCATAGTCCACAGATTGTGTTAGTAACATATAGGTACTTAATGAAGTATCTGTACTTATATACCTACTAGGTTAGTCTTAGTCTAAAGGACTATAATAATAAACATCCCCAGCGCGAAGGTTTATCAGGGGCGCGATTCGACAAGCTATAAAACGAAACGTGGACGTCACAGTAGAATCGCTAGGTGATAGAGTGATATCCCTCTGTCCTCAGATGGACACGCCTGTCAAATTTACAGTAGGTCTCGCTAGAGTGTTTGTCTATGGCTATTAGCCACCATGCCGATAGAGGCAGTCCTCTAGCGAGACGTGTTGATTTTGACGTAGGTGGATATCACTTTTGAGTGAATCCACAGCGATTGTGGCTGTCAACAATAGAGTGATGTCACAGTGGTCTCGCCAGCTAATGTCAATTATGCCATGTCGAATATGCCTCCAGTGCTTACATCTATCCTTGCATATGCATAAGACTATCCGACTTTTCAGCTAACATATTTAGTATGCCTTTGGAACTACCCTGGATTCTGCTTCTGATTGATATATTGTTCCTTTTTTTCGCTAAGTAAATCACAGAATTATTTTACTAAAGTTATTGCGGAATTTAAAATTTAAAAAGACTACGAAATGCAGTGATGTCCCGGTAGCCAGCTGTCAACTATCCGGTGTGTTGTGTCCAAAGTTGTATATCTAAGACCTTCGCTTCGAAGTTCGATAATACAGAGATTTACAATTAGCAGGCAAGCGTGGTACAGGAAAAGGGTCCTAATGTGGATGTGATTATTTAGTTATCTGGATGGTGGGTGTGTAATCTAAGGGTCAAATTATGCTAGTGCTAGGTCTAATACGAGTATAAATATAGTATGTGAGTGGAAGCAGGTGCTAATGACACAGAGAGCGATAAGGCGGCGGCCCTGATAACATTCCAGAACAGTTTTATTGGAATTTACTTCATTATAATGTCTTGGAAACCGAGTATTATAAGAGGCATATTTCCTCACGACGACAGTGCTGGTAATTGGTTTTCCTTTGTCGTCCACCCAGGAAGATCTGCCAGATTGCTGTATGTAGAAATAAGGATAGTATTGTAAACTACAGAGGTTTCGTGGCTGTTATTGTGTCATATTTTAGAGGGATTTTGTCACAAATGTTTCCATTTGGCTCCTAAGTGTAGGTAACTAACACACCAGCGATTGTTTTTAGGATAAACTTTAACTCGATAAATGTGGCGTTTTCAAGTAAAAGGTACATCATTGTCGGTTGTCAATAAAGTATTACTGCCATAATAATTCATTTAGAAAGAAACTCTACCATGTAAAGTATAAGTTGACATTTTTGTTGGATTTGAAATAGAATAAACGTTTTATTTTTTAATAAACTCTATTCACAACCGACAATGATATACCTTTTGCTTGAACACGTCACAAATAGATAAGAACTATGTAAATATATAATCTATGAATGGGCTATTTCGGAAGTATTTCGGATGTAAATATAAATATACTCTAGATCCTCATGTGGTAAAGAACTGGCCTAAGGATAAAGGTTATTGGTTCAGTATATACTATTAACTAGAAATTTATCCCGAATGAACGCTCTGCTGACGGTTGAGATGACAATGACACCACAACATAATGGGTTAATCGAGTGGTTAAACGGCAATTCAAGCAGAAAATATTGTTATTTATTGTAATCTGCACAACATTCTGTTGTATTCTAACATTAAAACACGTTTATACGCGATCCAGCTTCAATACAATTACAACTTCAATGCATTACGGCGCTACTTTGAAAAATTATAGGTTTTCTCAAACGCTCTATTGACTAAACGGGAAAAGGGACTGAATTTATTTTCGAATATATATTATTAGACTATATACTCTTGTTTATGGCACAAGCCGAAACACGATTGCTGAAAGTTGGCTCGATAGAAAAAAATCCGAAGTTGGATCCTTTTTCCCCTTATTTTTCTTAGCTTACGTAAACTAATGGGGTGTCCCAGAAGTAAAGAGACAAATTTATGTTTATTTTTTTAATATAAAGCAAACATTTAAAGTAATTATTTTGGTTGAAAGTTGTAACAAAATTAATTGAATTATCATGTTTATATTAAATTTGCGCCCACGACACCTTTAAAAGCAATTTTTCTAAGATTGTCCGCGGCCCGACGCATTACGGCTGTTCCAGATTTAGCTGCCACTTCTCTGGACAATTTGGTCCACCGTTGCTTAAAAGCTTCTATGGATTTTGGTTTTTCTGATAGTTTCTTGTATTCTTTTTTGCATAGGGACCAAAACATTTCGATACCGCGTGCTTGTGGTACATTTGGAGCGTTCTTTTCTTTAGGTACAAAGTTGATCTCTTCACACTCTAAGTACCGAGTAACTTCAGTAGTGTAGTGGCACGTTGCCATGTCCGGCCAAAAGATAACCTGATCTCTGGAATGATGCTTGTCTATGAATGGTATCAACCGTTTAATAATGCATTCATTCAGATACACCTTTGCGTTCATAGAGGCTGATGATATGTATGGCTCGGAAACATTACCAAATTCGTCGATAGCTTGCCATACTAAATACTTCGTGAAAAATTTGGCTCTTGTTACAATTTTTTGGTCGTAACTCACATCTTTGCGACTGCTTGAATGGAAATATTGCTTTCCAGGAACATCGCTGCGATCCGCCGGAACATAAGTTTCATCGTCAATAACGAGTACTTTCCTCAGCTGACTGTTATAAACTCTTCGACACCCTCTTTTAGCACGTTCCTCTTGGTCCTTTTTGTATTAAGGAGCTGATTGTTTCACGTATGCTTTTAAACCTAGATCGTTCCTCTTCATTCTGGCAACAGACGATTTCGATATTTTTAATTTATCCGCAGCTACTCTGCCGGAAGTTGAAGGAGTCTTGTCAAAAATCGATTTAACTCGATTTACATTTCGAGGTACCGTCACTGTCCTATTTCTGCCCGGAATCTTCCTAAAACGAACCTCACCCGTTTTTTCGTAACGTCTTATTATTCTATATATACTAGTTCGTCTAGCTTCTTCTTGAAGAAAGTGTTTTACTGTATCATTTCTATTGTGAGACTCATAAAATAGAATAACTCTATTAGCAAATACTTCATATTCTTGACGTTTCATTTTGAAAAATTACCATGCACTAACGAAATTCCCGCTTTAAATGACAGATAGCAAAACCATAGTCGCCATGACATCGAAACTTTTTTTTCTTGTGAATATTTTTTTCAGCCAGTGAGACTTTGAAAATTGTCTCTTTACATCTGGGACACCCTTTATAAGAGATTAAGCAATAAAACTAAGTAAAACATATGGTATTCTGGTTTATCTAAAAAGTCACAGAAGCAAAATTAGATTAAACTTTATAGATTAGCTTATTTATCGTAGTTTGGTCAAAATGTCTGATCCTTGACATACTGCAAGCACACCAACAAATGATTAGTATACATGATGAAGGGTTCACATTTGTAAATAAATAATGACAATTAGCAGATTATAATCCATAACAACAATAAAAACACAATTTCGATTTGATTATCACGTTACAGACACATGACAATTGAAAAACTAACAGTGACGCTCGTACGTTCTAAATCGAAAGCCATATGTTTCGAACCTCTCTCCAGGTTTTTTATTGTGCAACATTCACAAGATGATATGAATAAATTATTTCGTACAAATGACAATTATTATAATACTGTAAAATAATTAATATTATTCAATTTAACATTTACAAATACGTACGCATGGCTTTACTATAAATACAAATATATTTAAATATTTTTTAATGGCCGCGTAGGCCCTTTGACACTTGTGACATGTATCATGCCGTATCGTGCCTGATAAAGAACCCTGTACATCCTTCTTTCAACTTTTTTCTAATCTCAAAAAAAAAATAGAATACAACATCAAAGGACATATAAATTGGCCGAGGATCGGGAGTATCGGGACTGTAATATTTACCCTACGGAAATAGTTAGACACACCTAAAGACGTAACTACCATCGAAACTAGTTGGAATTTTGAATTTATTGCCCGACGATACGGTATAATATGGAGTGTGAACGGATTGACTTTTCCAATGGGTGATACGTGTGATGGGATAGAACTATACAGGCAGTGACCATGATAAAAGCGAGTTTGTAACTACCTGAAGTTTAAAACTTATGCAATAAAGAGAATCGTAGTTTATTCTACTATTTTGGCATATATGTATAGTTAATTTCAAGAAGTAAATCGATCTTTTTAGGTGTACACATCTGCCGACACCAGTTGCTTTCTTACTTTGGCCATGTTATGCGTCGAGGTGATGAAAGCTTGGAAAAAGTGATTTTGGTCGGAAGAGTGGAAGGCGAAAGACCTAAAGGCCCCCCACCAACTAGGTGGTCTGACCAAGTTAAGGCCATTCCTCGATTCGGACAAGCCACGCCCATCCGTTAGAGACACGTTTATGGCTCCCGTGCACGAAAGAAAGAGATGCAACGCTCTTAAAGATCAGACTTTTTGACTAAACTGCGATAAATAAGCGAATCTATAAAGTTTTGTCTAATTTTGCTTCTGTGACTTTTTAGACAAACCAAAATACCATATTTTTTACTTAGTTATACTGCTTAATCTCTTATAGTTTACGTAAGCTAAGAAAAATAAGAGGAAAAAGGACCCAACTTCGGATTTTTTTTCTATCGAGGCAACTTTCAGCAATCGTGTTTCGGCTTGTGCCAAAAACAAGAGTATATAGTCTAATAATATATACTTGAAAATAAATTCAGTCCCTTTTCCCGTTTAGTCACTAGAGCGTTTGAAAAAACCTATAATTTTTCAAAGTAGCCCCTTAAAAAAGCCACCTCAGGCAAACTGGTGAGGGCTACGAGAGATCGAGACCGATGGAGACATCTTACCAAAGCTGCTAAACCGAGTGGTCACGATCCTCAGTAATGAGGGACCGACATGAAGAGATCTAGTATATGAGTATGACTCGAGAATCTTTTCTCCTCCGCTTCAACCCCAAATGTCAACAAATTTTTTTCTTAAACAGTAGTGGCTTAGAGCATTTAACCAACCGGAGCGGCCAATGACAGGCGTTCCCCTCTGCCGAAAATATATGACCAGTGGTCATACTCATTGTATGGGCTAACGTTTAACTGACGTGGCTATTTTGACGTTCCCCGCCCCCGCAAAAATCGGCAGACTTTTTTTATATATCGAAACCGTCGTCGTCGATCGTTTTTGTATAATCGGTTCACGATTCACGGATATATCGAGTAACAAGCATACAAAAGAAAAATTAAAAAAAAATTCAGTTGAATTGAGAACCTTCTCCTTTTTTGAAGTCGGTAAAAAATTTGAGTCGTGCTATCATTTTGAACACTTCACCCGCTAATTTCTGCTGTGACTGTACATCTTAAAAATGCATTACACTATAAATTCATGATATGCAACCAATATAAGCACTATATAGAGAAAACGTAAACATTGATTGGATCTTGCCTCATTATATCGTTAAGGCATATATGGTATAAATGGTCCATGTAGGAAGGTATACCGGTTTCCGGATAGTTGGAAGGTAACTTTTAACAGCTTTTTATTAACCGACTTCAAAAAAGGAGGAGATTTTCAATTCGACTGAATTTTTTTTTATGTATCTTACTCGATATCTCCGTGAATCGTGAACCTATTTTCAAATTTTTTTTTTAATCGAACGGGTATAACCCCTAGATGGTCCCATTGTCACCAAGTCGGGGTCTGATGATGGGATCCTGGAGAAATCGAGGGAACTCTTCAACTTTATAGGCACACGTCTAGTGATTTCACTATTTTTTAAAGCAACTCGGCCACTTCCTCTTAGAATAGTGGATCCTAAGTGAAGTCGGTTCTTTTTTTGTTTAAAATTATTATTACTAGGTAACTCCGTAACTTAGAAAATAAAGTACTAAGTCAATTTCCGTCGAGTCCGCAGGAGGTGTAAGAGCACGACGAAGACTTTTCTGCTTAAGGTTCTCCAGCCAGTCATCGTCATGCTTTGAAGTTCCGACTTTAATATCGTGACGCCACTCGGGTCTCATCTCGGCGCGTTTCTCCCAGTCACTTAGGCGGTTATCACACTGGTGCGGATCCGCATGCGGCGCCGGTGTGCGAGCGAGACAGCGCTATACACAGGCAGAGCGCTATCTCTCTCGCGCACCGGCGGCGCATGCGGATCCGTCGTCAGTGTGATAATCGCCTTAGCTCAGTGACTTATAGCAATTAATATAACGATAAGTTCGAAATAGCAAGTAGATATAAAAATAATAGCTCGTATATTTTGTTAAACACGTTAATTTTAATTGGTTTCCCCACGGTGAAATGAGTTCCGACCGCAACAGTAATTCGTTCAGATAAGCGGTGCTTGCGGTTACCGCATTCACCGTATATTTATTATATCTACAGCCTTGGCTAGAAGTGTTGAGCACCAATGCGATTTTCATACAAAACTGGAAAGTTTAGTCCATCGTTTCCATCTTTGTGTTATTTTGTCAATTAATTTAAACTTATGTTTTGTTGAAGTTAGTAGTAACTGCATAGAATATTTGCAATATGTCGCACCGACTTAAATTTTCATTTTTGGTACCTTCTGTTTTCATATTTTTTAAGTACTTTGAAAGTGTTATTAAGTGAATATATATATTATAACGCCTCTAAACTTATGTATAAAAATGACGAAATTTCTTCGTGTGTAGGTTGTCAGCAAGGCGACCCACTGGGACCTGTAATTTTTAGCCTGGCCATTCAACCCATTATCACCCAGCTTACATCAGAACTAAATTTTTGGTATTTAGATGACGGCACCTTCGGTGGCAGTAGGTCTTCGGTGTTAGCCGACCTACAAACTTTAATTGACCGCTTCGCAGAGATCGGCCTTTCGATCAACTACAACAAATGTGAAATGTTCATATCAGAATCCATCCCACTAAACACCCGCCTATCTATAATAAACGAAATTAATCAGCTCACACCAAACATCTCCATTTTATCGCGCGAGACTCTCACACTATTAGGCGCCCCTATTTTGGAAGAATCAATCTCGTCATCCATAAACTCCAAAATTGAACAATTCCACAAGTGTTCCCACTTACTTTTTGAAATCAACCCACATATGGCAATCTTTATTTTGCGACTCTGTCTTTTTTCACCAAAATTTATGTACATTCTCCGCTGTGCTCCCCTCTGGAAATTTCCCTTGATCACTGCTAATGTTGACCAAATATTGAAAGACACCATGAGCAAAATCCTAAACGTCATTTTCACTACCTCCAGTTGGTCCCAAGCTACTCTTCCGATAAAATATGGCGGCCTTGGTATCCGTTTGACGGGTGATCTAGCTCTCCCAGCCTTTTTATCGTCAGCCTATAGCACGCGCACCCTCATTAGCGGTATACTCCGTACTCAATCAACCGCTGATGTCTCTGTGTCGTGCCTGGTGGACGCTGAATCGGCTTGGCTAGCAGATTTTTCCATCGAACAAATACCAGATGATAAATCAAGCCAAGCGGCATGGGATGTTGTAAATATAAAAAAACACCATCAACTCCTCATAGAAAACTCCTGTAACCGAATCGAACGGGCAAGAATTTTGGCCGTATCAGAGAAGGAGTCCGGATATTGGCTACACGCGTTTCCCTCGCGGAATCTTGGGTCCGTATTGGAACCACCCGCCCTGCGAATTGCAGTTTGCCTCCGTCTTGGCTTAAAGGTCTGCGAAGCTCACACTTGCAGTAGATGCGCCCAGCAAGTGGATACTTTAGGACGGCATGGCTTACACTGCCAAAAGAGCGCAGGCCGCATTTACAGGCACTCCACTCTTAATGACCTGATCCGCCGCGCTCTAAACACAGCTTCTCTCCCTGCGACTCTGGAGCCGACAGGCCTCTCCGCAGCTGACGGCAAGAGACCAGATGGTTGCACTGTCGTTCCTTGGAGCCTAGGTCGCCCTTTAGCGTGGGACGCCACCTGCGTCGATACGCTGGCCCCGTCCCACGTTGAAGGGTCTACCCGGAAGCCTGGGACAGCCGCGGACAAGGCCCAGACACTCAAGCGCCGCAAGTATGCGTTTTTAACGAACGAATACTACTTTGCGGCACTTGCAGTGGAAACACTGGGTCCTTGGTCGACCGACACAAAAAAGTTCGTTAAAGAAGTGTCGATCCGACTAGTGGGTGCTTCAGGCGACCATAGGGCGGGCTCATTTTTTGCACAAAGGTTAAGCCTGGCCGTACAGCGCGGAAATGTTGCCAGTATTTTAGGGAGCTTTCCAGAAGCGGGCGAACTTGGTGAGTTATTTTATATTTAGTTTTGTAATTTAGTGATATTAATTTATTGATATGTTATTTAGTTATTATGTAAATAAATGTTTCAGTGAAATTTTCTATATTTATAAATAAAATATAACATTTACCGTTACCGTACATTGTTAGGATAGGGAAATAATGCTTAACATCAAAATTGTAAACAAAAAACACCTATGCTCAACACTTCTGGCCAAGGCTCATCTCCCAATCTCCGTATTATAGGTCTATACTGTATTATATATTCTGTGACCACCATATACAATACATGTATATAAAAACTAAAAAAAAAACAAAGGAACATGTCCAACAAAATGAGGCACAATTACCGACAGTACTTACCTAAAAAAAGTTTACTTAATAGTTTGCTCTAAGTACTATCCTTATTTCTAGATTCGGGCATCTGGCAGCTGTTCATCAGCCCCGGCGCCAAAACCAAAATAGAGTTCAGCACTCTTAGATGTCACTAGACGCTTTTTAAGGCACGTAAAAAAATAAAAGAAAGACTATAAAAATAAATATAATGGTTTTTTTAGCTGAGCATACAATTTATATTTCATCCATGTATATTTTGCATGCGATATTAAATTTAATAAGTCCCACCGTTAAATGAGTTCCGACCGCAACGGTAATTGGTTCAGATAAGCGGTGTTGCGGTTACCGCATCCACCGCATAACTGTATTGTACCTGCCTATCATACGATCTATTACTTACACTAATCTAATGTATAATCTGTGATCGGTATATATCACCAAGCTATATGATATAGATACATATACACCTGTTCATGTCGGTTTCGTTCGCGAAACAGTTATTATGCAGATCGGTTTTTAGGGGAAGTTTTCCAAAAGTTCTTAAAACGTTGCCGTTCTTAAAAGGATAACCGAACTACTTCGGATATTTCATCCATAACCAAAATTTGGTACGGAGTTAATAAAGTTTATTTAATTATAACTAAAAGTTTACGTAAAAATAACAAAAGATTTTTGTAAAACCTTAGTTAGTTCTGTAATTATTTTTTAGTGTAAATTGGTCACTTTCCTATAGATACATTTAATCCCAGCTCAAAATGGTTTTTAATGAAAATCGGCAAAAAATCATATAGGTAATAAAAGAGGTGCATTACTCATAATATAACGAGACGTCATCGTCATTCTTTACGACTCTGAGAAACTTCATAGTTAACAAATCGTTTTATTGTTTCATAAAGACTAGCTGTTTTGGCCCGTTTAGAAAGTAGGTAGTTAATTCTAAATTAGATCCTTCAAGTAGATTAGACTTTAAAACCAGTCCATCTACGTGCCTATATTTTTTATTGAACACTACGGAAGGCAAATAATACAGTCAGCAGCAGAAGTAGCTATGCGGGTAGGTTGATTAAAATGACCTACACACGCTCCTATTCTCTTAACAATAAAGTCGTTTCCAGCTCATTTTTAACACCCTGCCCGCTTTCCTTTTGCTGCTGACTGTACAACAATGTTATTCATTAAGCGTAGGCGGCGTCCTATTCAATATTACCATTCATAACCCACTCGACTCCATTGATTGTTTTCAAGAAACTGGCACACAGATAAGGGCTATAATCGATGCCGCGGCCGATATCGGAAGTTTTACGATGTGACTACGAGTTGTGTATAAATAGGGTAACCATTTATTTAGAAATGAAAGTGTTGACAAATTTCCTGGCGAAATATTCATCCCATAATATAACTACATACACTATAACTCAATACTTTAAAATAGTTGCGAAAAACACAAACAGAATTTAGTTTAATGTTGCCACGACAAAAATTCCGGACTACTGATTTCTGAAATTTAGGATACTTATGTCAGGTACTGGCGTTCAAAAACTCAAATTTAAACTATTCGTTAATAAAATAACTTATGAATTTTTCGTTAAACAGCAAACTCGATTGGCTTTGTAAAGCTTTAGCTGGAAAAATATATTTAAGAGTCGCCAGGACGCTCGTGTGAACTCGCGTCCCCATACAAACGTAGTTCAGCTCTCATTTTAAAACAGCATGCTTTAGAACCACGAAATTTGGCATGGGCATTCTAATAGTACAGATCTAGGTCGGACATTCGTTTTCGTTGCTAAAAATTGTAATAAAAAGAAAATACAGCAAAATTAATTTTTGTATGTAAATCTGTAACTGGCTGTATTTTCTTTGTATTAAAATTTTTAGCAACGAAAATGTATGTGCGACCTAGATCTGTACTACTAGAATGCCCATGCCAAAATTTCGTGGTTCTAAAGCATGTCATTTTAAAATGAGAGCTGAACTACGTTTGTATGGGAACGCGAGCGTCCTGGTGACTCTTAAGCAGTTGTTAATGCAGTTGCCTTTCTGTCGTAATACAAAATCGACATGCCCCTCGTTATGGCCCAACAAAGCGGACCTTTTTCTTTTGCACCACACAAACGAAGATGAAAGTTTAGATTAATAAACGGGTGAGCCAGTTATGTTTGTTTGTTTAATATCTGGGTTAAGTCGCTTTGTTTTGAAGTTTGTCGGTTCAAAACATGACATGAAACAAATGGTAACGATGCATCTTTCTATTTTTTTTATACTATCTCTTAATTGATAATTGCCACACTTTTTATGAATAGTATGTACATACATACATAAGTATATACATACAATTACGCCTATTTCCGAAAAGGTGTAGGCAGAGATCACGGATTTCCATTTGCTACGATCAATGCAGCAAAACGGCTCTCCGTGAGCCACTTCTCGCCCCCGTGAAGAACGAGACTTGATGGATGACGAACCGCATCGCCGCCATGCGGATGACTATTAATTAAATAAATCACCACAGCGTTCTCACGAGCAGTAGGGATCAGAGGTTCCCTTATCCCTTAGTCGCCTCTTACGACACCCACGGGAAGAAACGGGGTGGCAGTGGCACTATTCTAAAGCCGGGGCCACGCAGCAATTGAGATCTAATCCAAGGAATATATCTTTGACGTCGGCTTTCATTATGAATGCTGTAGTTGCACGCAAAAAAAAAAAAAAAAACTTGTACTTTGCATATGTTTCGATAAATAGGCGCCAGGGTCTTATACTTTGGGGAACCACACTACTACTAGAGCCACATTATTCCGTAAAGAGCATGAGTCATCTTAAGACGGAAGACGCTGGATGCAAGTCGCTTCCGACCGATACTTATGGAGGTCCAAAGGGGAGGCCTATGGTCAGCAGTGGACGTCTTATGGCTGAGATGATGATGATGATGATGAGTCATCTTTAGGAATATAGATAAGTGATATCGTGTAGGTATTCAAACGTCGAGACAGACAAGTTTTAACATGTTTTATCTCTCGCAGACACTCCGCTGTAAAATATTGCTTCATTTTCGTGAGTCTCAAGGTAAATCGTGACGATTATTCGGAGACAGGGACCTTATTCTTAAATATATTTAAGATACAAAAATTACATTGGAAAGGTATTGGTTTCTTACCTGATTTGGATATATTGTGCGTCTTAACGTGATCAGGATCACGTTAGTTTGCTGTATTTACTTATTTAATTGTTTTTATTTAATTGTTTTTATGAACTCTTGACAGAACAAGTCCTAGAGGTGTATTAAAAGTTTAAAATCTGTGTATCTGTGTGTTTTTCTGTGACAGCTTCCAAATAGATTAACAAATTTGAGTTTGGTTCGTATTTCAGGAGTCTTGTCCGTCGAAATATTTGTAAGTAGCTTTCAACTCACTATACCTACTTCGTTTTTTTAGATTACAAAAATAACGGTCGATTTCGTGAATGTATCTTTATTTTCAGGCATATCAGAGAATTCAGAGAAACATTTTAATGTGACCACTTTTTCCATTATTAATGATACGCTTAAGAGTCGCCAGAACGCTCGCGTGAACTCGCGTCCCCATACAAACGTAGTTCAGCTCTCATTTGAAAACAACATGCTTTGGAACCACGAAATTTGGTATGGGCATTCTAGTAGTACAGATCTAGGTCGGTAATTCGTTTTCGTTGCGAAAAATTTTAATACAAACCAAATATAGCAATAATAAGTTTTGTATGTAAATCTGTAACTGGCTGTATTTTCTTTGTTTTTTAGCAACGAAAACGAATTACCGACCTAGATCTGTACTATTAGAATGCCCATGCCAAATTCCATGGTTCTAAACCATGTCATATTAAAATGAGAGCCAATAAGATGCGCAATGGGAAAATTTTAAAACCGTTTCCCCAAAAATCGCACTACGACAATCGCACGATTTTTCTAATCTGAATTAAACGAAGGTGGTTCTGTTATTCTTTTGTTATATACCTGAATAAAGCTGTCTAGTTAATGAAGAAAACCTCCTAATAAGGCTCAGGTTACCTTTAATCAAATTAAAAGTCTTCGCATAATTGCCCGGTTTGATCTAATTAAAATGTAGAAACTAATTGAATTATTCATTTCTTTCGGCGGAGCCATTTGGTTGAGGGTCAGGAGCTGCGATTATATTTCATTGTATGTTTGAGGAAATGAAAAATTCAAGAATACTTATGACTAAGGGCCGAATTCTAGCTTTAAAACATATTTAGACACGATCCATTTTCAATGTGTAATGAATTTACCTAGAAGCACATATTTGTTATGTTTACTTAATTAGTTATTTAGAGTCATTTAGTTAGTAAGTTTCTAACATGTAGGCGATTTGGTACCACTACTGTAAGCCTATTTAATGTAATGTAATGCATATATATAAATTAATAAAAATAAATAAATACAACTACAATGCATTAAGAGTCCCGTAAACTTTTTTTTCAATTTTGCTCAATTTTTGACGCTATTTTGCAGTAACTAACATATCCTTTATAATTTTGAATACATATTATGAAAGATCGTTTTTTTTTTGGATGGAATAAATATAACATTTTTTTAATCTTATGCTTCATTTATAAATAATTCACCCTAATCTAACACCAGTTTCGCGATTTTTGCTGGGAGAGGTGGAAAGAGTAAAGTTTTTTTTTATTAAAATTAAGTTATACAAGTACGTCAAATATATAAATATATTAGAAAATGAGTCGTCTGAGGAATAAATGTAACAGTTTTTTTCATTTTCATATATATTTTTTAAGTGAGAGTATGTTTTGCTAGAGCAATTTTGCTAAAAATTGCCGAAGTTTAGGTGATATTTTTGGGAAGATATTAAAGTATTTTACAAATATAGTAATACAAAAATAAACTTTGCTTCATACTTTGTTCAGATAATATAAAACATATTAGGGTCCATAACAAATAATAATTAAAAATCATATGACAAAATTGCATGAGTCAACGTCCTCACTAAACAAGCTCTGTAAGAATTGAGTTTTAAGGTATTAAACATTAATATATATCGACCTAAAGTACTTTCTTGTGATAACAAGTCTTCAAGCTATATTATCAAATGCAATTCATGTGCATAATGTCATTATTAGCGATTTTCGTTTTCAAATCGTTACCGGACTCTTAACTACGCAAATTACGCAATACCACAGATTATATAATAGTTCTTACGAACAGATATGAATCTCTCATAGAAAAAGTAAATACCTACCGCTTTAAGTGCCTACGCAAGAATACAATGGAGCGACCTTCGACGCGCGCACCCCGCACCTCCCGCGCTGCCGCGCAGCCCGCACGATCGCTAGGGTTGCCTACGCTTAGAAATGAACGTCAATATAGGTAACATAACAACGCTTCGTAAAAACATTACAATTTTAGAGAAATGGAATAAGTACTTAAGTAGGAATACGCAACATTAAAAATGGATAGGTAGGTAGATACAGGTACTTATTCCATTTCTCTAAAATTGTAATGTTTTTACGAAGCGTTGTTACCTATATTTACTTATTAGCAAGAAGTAGGTATTTACTTACCTTTCCTCGTCCGTCGGTAAAGCAAAAAACGATAAGTGTTTATTACGTTTATCGTTTTTACATCCATCTACACTGCAATACGTAGAATTAATACGTGACGAAAACATTTTATCGTTCCGAGTCATCATATTCATCGCGAGCGAGCGGAGCGGCGTGCGTCGGTAAGCGCGTGTGCCAACCAACTGACTCTCGTTTGTACCGTCCACGGTGATCGGGCGGCGAGCGGCGCGTAGGTATTTAACGAGCTCGCGCGGGCGAGTTTCATAGGCCTGGCAATACAGCCAACGGCTAACCCCTTATACATAAACGTCTCTCTTAGGGCGGCCACCGACTATTAGTCCGCCTGACGATATCGGCCTGTCAGTTGTTCGGAGCCGGCAAATTTTTGTCTTAAGATTACAAAAACTATTTAAAACGGGATATTTACCATGTGAGTTTTTTATTTTGAGCTTCCTATATTTCGTTTTAAATAGTTTTTGTAATGTTAATGACCATGTTAGCTTAAAATCATATTTTGTCTTAAGAGTCGCCAGGACGCTCGCGTTCCCATACAAACGTAGTTTTGCTCTCATTTTAATACGACATACTTTAGAACCACGAACTTTGGCATGGGCATTCTAGTAGTACAGATCTATGTCAGTAATTCGTTTTCGTTGCTAAAAATTGTAATACAAAGAAAATACAGCCAGATACAGATTTGCATACAAAACTTATTTTTGCTATGTTTTCTTTGTATTACAATTTTTGGCAACGAAAATGAATTAACGACATAGATCTGTACTGCTAGAATGCCCATGCCAAATTTCGTGGTTCTAAAGCATGTCGTTTTAAAATGAGAGCTGAACTACGTTTGTATGGGGACGCGAGTTCACGCGAGTGTGAGATATACATTACGATAGAAATACGGTTACATAAATAATGGCCAAAACGTACAGTTTCATCACTTCCAGTGTCGAATATACTTCTAAAGTAATTCATAAGTAAAAGTTGTAAGGTACACTAAGTTATCAAATAACACAACTACCCTTAATGTATAGATTGTTATGTGACCGTGACTGCCAGAATGCAAATAATGCAACTACTGTATTTTAACAAAATTAATTACAGTTAAATTTCTATTAGTTTCCGTTAATCCCTATTAGATTATTTAAATTCGATTAAGTGACTATATTTGCTAAACTTTATTATTATCCTAACCGGATGTGCTATATCCTTGGCCCACAATTATGAGCTGGCCATAGTTAAACATATAACTAAAATATTTAGGTAATTATAAATTAGCCATTCCGAATATTATTCACTTGTTTTAAATACTTTGGGTATTCTATTATTTTGATTTCCGGATGTACCGGAAACATCGTATTCTGCCTGCCCCGCCATGACATTGTGGGAGGGAGAAGCAATATAAGGGAATGTCTGGCAGTTGTGAAGCACATTTGTGATTGGAGATCTAACCAGCAAGAACCAAGTTAAGTGTAATATTAACCTCTAAATATTATTGAGTGTTAACCAAATAAAATGGATTGGTGTGTACCTTGTAGTAGTATATTTAAATATTATATCAATGAGTAATGTGGTATTTTCAGTTCTATGATTGTATATGATACAACGTACACACAAACCTTATATTGAAAACAATTAAGCCTTTGTGATTATATGAGATTATATATAATATATATTATTCCTTTTTGATAAAAAAATTAAATATATTATGTGCAAAATATTATGGTAATGGCCTTACCGTGCGTAGTAATAGTAGTTGAAGATTTAGAATCGAATATTTTATATTTATAAAATAAACTCCCACCTTTAATATATTCAATGTTGAATTTATGATACAATTATATTTGTCATGTACCTACTACTGTTATTGTGATATTTATTGAAAAGAATATGCCTCGCCAAGTTTCTTGCCGGTTCTTCTTGATAGACTAAGATTAGATGGTAGTGCACCCTACCTAATCGGGTAGCAAGATTCGGCATATATAGGGGGTAGCACCTTAAAAAGTTATGACTTTTAGTATGGGACACTATGAGCCAAACCTGGAGCGTTCGGAATGCAGCCAACTTTTCGGGTACCATAAAAAGTCAGAAAATACCTCATCGGGTAGCAAGATTCGACATATACAGGGGGTAGCACCTTAAAAAGTTATGACTTTTTGTATGGAACACTATGAGCCAAACCTGGAGCATTCGGAATGCAGCCTGATTTTAGGGTGCCAGAAAATATCGAAAAATACCTCATCGGGTAGCAAGATGAAACTAATGCCAAATGAAAGTACTAATCATCCTGTTAATAAAAAAAATTGGTAGTCGGTCCTAAACCTGGAGCATTTCAAATGCAGCCAACTTTTGTGATCGAACAAAAAACTCATCTGATACCATTACAACGTAGAAATGGCCCCAGAAGATGGTTCAAAGGACATAAACAAGCTTAATTTGACAGAATTTATCAAAAAGTGCTAAAATATTTCAGGTTTACTCACCCAAACTTATCACCTTCGTGATTTGGCTTAATTTTAGGGTACCTGAAGATTTAAAAAAATACCTTATTGAGTAGCACGATAACATGTATGCCAAATGAAAGGACTTATCATCCTGTTAATAAAAAAAATAGCAGCGGGTCCTAAACCTGGAACATTCCAAATGCAGCCAACTTTTGTGATCGAACAAAAAACTCATCTGATACCATTACAACGTAGAAATGGCCCCAGAAGATGGTTTAAAAGACATAAACAAGCTTAATTTGATGGAATTTATCAAAAAGTGCCAAAATATTTCAGGTTTACTCACCCAAACTTATGACTTTCGTTATTTGGCTTAATTTTAGGGTACCTGAAGATTCAAAAAAATACTTTATTAAGTAGCACGATAAAATGTATGCCAAATGAAAGGACTTATCATTCTGTTAATAAAAAAATATAGCAACGGGTCCTAAACCTGGAGCATTCCAAATGCAGCCAACTTTTGTGATCGAACAAAAAACTCATCTGATACCATTACAACGTAGAAATGGCTACAGAAGATGGTTCAAAAGACATAAACAAGCTTAATTTGATAGAATTTATCAAAAAAAGCCAAATTTATTAGGTTTACTCACCCAAACTTATGACTTTCGTGATTTGGCTTAATTTTAGGATACATGAAGATTAAAAAAAATACCTTATTGAGTGGCACGATAAGATGTGAGCCAAATGAAAGGACTTATCATCCTGTTAATAGAAAAAAATAGCAGCGAATCCTAAACCTGTAGCATTCCAAATGCAGCCAACTTTTGTGATCGAACAAAGAACTCATCTGATACCATTGAAACGTAGAAATGGCCCCAGAAGATGGTTCAAAAGACATAAACAAGCTTAATTTGATGGAATTTATCAAAAAGTGCCAAAATATATTAGGGTTACTCATCCAAACTTATGACTTTCGTGATTTGGCTTAATTTAAGGGTACCTGAAGATTTAAAAAAATACCTTATTGAGCAGCACGATAAGATGTATGCCAAATGAAAGGACTTATCATCCTGTTAATAGAAAAAAATAGCAGCGGCTTCTAAACCTGGAACATTCCAAATGCAGCCAACTTTTGTGATCGAACAAAAAACTCATCTGATAAGCCAAATCACGAAAGTGATAAGTTTGGGTGAGTAAACGTAATATATTTGGCACTTTTTGATAAATTCCATCAAATTAAGCTTGTTTTTGTCTTTTGAACCATCTTCTGGGGCCATTTCCACGTTGTAATGGTATCAGACGAGTTCTTTGTTCGATCACAAAAGTTGGTTGCATTTGAAATGTTCCAGGTTTAGGACCCGCTGCTATTTTTTTCTATTAACAGGATGATAAGTCCTTTCATTTCGCTTACATCTTATCGTGCCACTCAATAAGGTATTTTTTTTAATCTTCAGGTACCCTAAAATTAAGCCAAACCACGAAAGTGATAAGTTTGGGTGAGAAAACCTAATATATTTTGGCACTTTTTGATAAATTCCATCAAATTAAGCTTGTTTATGTCTTTTGAACCATCTTCTGGGGCCATTTCTACGTTGTAATGGTATCAGATGAGTTCTTTGTTCGATCACAAAAGTTGGCTGCATTTGGAATGCTCCAGGTTTAGGACCCGCTGCTATTTTTTTCTGCTAACAGGATGATAAGTCCTTTCATTTGGCTTACATCTTATCGTGCCACTCAATAAGGTATTTTTTTTAATCTTCAGGTACCCTAAAATTAAGCCAAATCACGAAAGTCATAAGTTTGGGTGAGTAAACCTAATATAATTTGGCACTTTTTGATAAATTCTGTCAAATTAAGCTTGTTTATGTCTTTTGAACCGTCTTCTGGGGCCATTTCTACGTTGTAATGGTATCAGATGAGTTTTTTGTTCGATCACAAAAGTTGGCTGCATTTGGAATGTTCCAGGTTTAGGACCCGCTGCTATTTTTTTTTATTAACAGGATGATAAGTCCTTTCATTTGGCATACATATTATCGTGCTACTCAATAAGGTATTTTTTTAAATCTTCAGGTACCCTAAATTTAAGCCAAATCACGAAAGTGATAAGTTTGGGTGAGTAAACCTGAAATATTTTGGCACTTATTGATAAATTCTGTCAAATTAAGCTTGTTTATGTCCTTTGAACCATCTTCTGGGGCCATTTCTACGTTGCAATGGTATAAGATGAGTTTTTTGTTCGATCACAAAAGTTGGCTGCATTTGGAATGTTCCAGGTTTAGGACCCGCTGCTATTTTTTTTTATTAACAGGATGATAAGTCCTTTCATTTGGCATACATATTATTGTGCTACTCAATAAGGTATTTTTTTAAATCTTCAGGTACCCTAAAATTAAGCCAAATCACGAAAGTGATAAGTTTGGGTGAGTAAACCTGAAATATTTTGGCACTTTTTGATAAATTCTGTCAAATTAAGCTTGTTTATGTCCTTTGAACCATCTTCTGGGGCCATTTCTACGTTGTAATGGTATCAGATGAGTTTTTTGTTCGATCACAAAAGTTGGCTGCATTTGAAATGCTCCAGGTTTAGGACCGACTACCAATTTTTTTTATTAACAGGATGATTAGTACTTTCATTTGGCATTAGTTTCATCTTGCTACCCGATGAGGTATTTTTCGATATTTTCTGGCACCCTAAAATCAGGCTGCATTCCGAATGCTCCAGGTTTGGCTCATAGTGTTCCATACAAAAAGTCATAACTTTTTAAGGTGCTACCCCCTGTATATGTCGAATCTTGCTACCCGATGAGGTATTTTCTGACTTTTTTTGGTACCCGAAAAGTTGGCTGCATTCCGAATGCTCCAGGTTTGGCTCATAGTGTCCCATACTAAAAGTCATAACTTTTTAAGGTGCTACCCCCTATATATGCCGAATCTTGCTACCCGATTAGGTAGGGTGCACTACCACCTAATCTTAGTCTATGAGACAGAGGCTCGCTTTCCGAACCGGTGGTAAAATCAGTTCCTTTTCGAATTTGCAATAAATAATCATATTAAAATATTAATTTGTTTTATCCTTTTTTTCCCCATCAATCTGACACGAGCGTCCTGGCGACTCTTAATTGAGACATTTATGAATAAGCGGGTAAATGTCTGAATCAGAAATATTAGAATTTGCTTGAAAATTATTCTGTAGCAACTCCAATACAATATTATTACTATTATTAGTTGATTCTGTGTTGTGTGTTGGGATAGATTGTGTTTTTAACCGACTTCAAAAAAGGAGGAGGTTCTCAATTCGGCTGAATTTTTTTTTAATCATTTTTTTTGTATGTATGTTACTCGATATCTCCGTGAATTGTGAACCGATTTTCAAATTTTTTTTACTCGAACGGGTATAACCCCTAGATGGTCCCATTGTCACCAAGTCGGGGTCTGATGATGGGATCCTGGAGAAATCGAGGGAACTCTTCAACTATTATACACAGATAGAAATAATATCTTAATTCAAAACGCAAAACTCTCTTGCACGCGGTTTCTTAAAGAGAGTAATAAATACCTTAGACCAATAAACATGACTTGAGTTAAAAATATCATGATTTTTAAAAGAAGATTTAAAATTATTTAGCTTTAACTTTACCTATTTTTAAAGCGAATAGTAATGATTTGAGTTAAGATAATAATTATTTACGGCAAAAAAGCACCAACATTTTCCTTTAAGAGTTTTATGTGTTTACGTAAGATCGATTCGTTCTTGGTTTGATGTTTTCAATCTACAGCTAAGAGCCAAAGCTAATTCAAAGAAGTAGCACCAAAAGTTAGATTTGAGATTTTTAAGTTTTTAGGCAAGAGAGATTAATTTTTGCTTTGATGTTTTCAACTTACAATCAAGAGCCACAGCTATTCCAAAGAAGAAGCACATAATTTTTGCTTTGAAACATTTAAATCTTGGATGTTAGTTACCCTGCGCATCAATAGATGTCTCTGCGTGTAGGTTAGAACACGCGAACGTTTGTTCAACGTAACTTCATGACCCTCGGCGCTTTACCCGGGCTTATTTGAGATTCACAATAGCAATCTCAGCTCTAGTTAATACGATTATAAATTGTGAGTATATAAATAATCATAATTTATATTTGTATTATCTACTTTTAGTTAAACTTCCTTTCTTGGGATTAGTCCCGAGAAACACAGTTTCTGCTACTAGCTTTTTAAGTAGTGCACTGAGACACTAAGGCGATTATCACACTGACGACGGATCCGCATGCGGCGCCGGTGTGCGAGCGAGATAGCGCTATACACATGCAGAGCGCTATCTCGCTCGCGCACCGGTGCCGCATGCGGATCCGCGCCAGTGTGATAACCGCCTTAGAAAATGTTATTGTTTGTTTCAAGTAATCGATTTCATACGCCAAGAAATTTTAGATCTTGGTGTGAAAATATCAAATTTTACATCAAGTAACACATGCTCTTGAACTAATGCGTTTTCTTGTTTCCGTGGAGAAATTCAATTCTCAATTTAAACTATGAGTCTTCATCCAAGAAACAAAGTTTCTTGGCTTAAGTTGTTTATGTATTGCACTAAGACACATAAAGTTCAATTTAAAAAAAATACAATACAAAAACAAAATTCAAACGCAATTCGTGAGAATATTAAGCTATTATAAAAAGAAGATTTTTATATCTCGAATAAAGTATTGAATTTATTAGGTTAAGTAATAAACTTTGAAACATTTTATATCTTAAAATAAAGAATTTTATTTTTTCCTTATATGGGAAACTGGATATCTCTTGATTCAAATAGGTTTCTTTGGTTGAAGAGATTTTTTCTATCTGTGTAGGCACACCTATAGTGATTTCACTATTTTTTACAGCAACTCGGCCACTTCCTCTTGGAATAGCGGATCCTAAGTGAAGTCGATTATTTTTGTGGTTAAAATTATAAAAGAATAAGTAATCGTATAGATCATTATGAACCTTACACGCTATACTACGTCTGCCGCTGACATGCATTGTTAGATAAACTACTCGCCATTCTCAGAAAAAAGTGTAAGAATTTACTTTTTTTAAACTCAGCAAACTTTGGGTTATTTCTACTGAGAATCACGTACCTACCATCGATTTAAATACTTAATTTAAAATTATTATTAATGTTCCTATTGTTTATGTGTTTTAAATAAAAAATACGGTACTAAGTTACTTCTGAAACTTCTACGACCTTACAATCCTAATAAATCACCAAAATGCCTGACATACATAAATGCTAACGTCTTGTAACGCCCAAAGGGGGTTGAAATGAAATGGGGGTGAACAAAAACTGAAGTGCAGCTCCATCTTTGTCAAACACAGGCCGCATTAGGCGTTAAAACTATGTTGATGACTATGGGCCATTTGGGGGGTTTCAGAAAAAGTGTAGGTACCTTTACTGAAAAAACTTATCCCGTTTTGCTATAGTTTGTTTGTCACTTTAGTGACGGCCCTTACAACAAATATGTAAAAATGCGTCACAAAACTGACCAAAAAATTACACTTTTTTATTATTAAAACCGAGAGAATTCTCGTTATTGTAAGCCGAAATTATCCAAAATTAGGTTTAAAAAAGTAAATGGTACACTGATTTAGACTCTCACGGTTTTTACTCGTAATTATTTGTAATAAACGGGACTTAACCGCGTGAGTAAATGGTACTTACACTTTTTCTGAAAATGCCCATTTATATTATACTCTTTTCGACGTATTAACTTGCTATTGTCCACAAAAAATACTTATAGTTTTATACACCACATTAGGACGTGAAACTATGCAGATGAGAAGCCATTTTACAATATTATTCACAAGAAAGGAAGTCATTATGCGAGAGATAGTTTTCTTGGAAACATTTCCTTCATTAGGAAACGCGAAGACAATTTTGTAGAAATTCTAAGAAATTACATACCACGACGGTGGCAAACAAGCATACGGCCCTGATGGTAAGCAGCTACCGTAGCCCATGGACGCCTGCAACTCCAGATGTGTCACTTGCGCGTTGCCGCCCTTTACAAAAAGGTTAATTTTTGACAGCAAAAAACTATCTTTATGCCACACCTGGCCAAGTGTAGACATAAAACGATATACACAACACGGGAGGTAATAAGCGGGAGGTAAGAAGGGAGCTTTGTTACCACCCTAGTTGTGTAATGTCATGTTGTCAGCGCGGCGCACCAACGTGTCTATACTGCAGGAGCTCAAGATCCAGACTCGCCTTTCCGCTATCTGCCGAGGGAGAATGCTCGGCTTCTTTGGACACTTGGCCCGACGTGAGCCAGACAGCCTGGAAAAGGCTTTGCTTGTTGGGCCAGTGGAAGGCGATCGACAGCGGGGAGGGATACCCTCCCGCTGGTTCTCTGCCATTAAAGAAGTTACACGCGTCGGGATCCAGGGTTCCTTTAAGAAGGCAAGGAATCGACCAGAATGGAGAGCAATACAACATAGAGCGACTTATGGTGGTCACGACCCTCAGACATGAGGATTCGACTATGAAGAAGAAGAGTTGTGTAATGTACTATTATTACATTGTAATGGTCACCTGGACTGTAATTTCCATACAAAATCGCGTTCTTTGTTTTTTCCATATCCATTGACAATAGACAGCCGATCGTCCCAGGGAAATTACCTACTACAGTTACACAGGACCGACAAAGCGCTGTTAAACTACCGATTAGCATGAATGCTACGAATATGCAGGTCAAGTTATATTAGGTAATTTCTCGCGATATAATCCATAGGTTTTGAGAATATAATCGGCATTGTCGTCGTGTCACATTTTCGCGGCGACATTTATATTTATTTCATGATAGTTAAAACTTTAAAACCTATCTCATTTGTCTAACTCTAATGATTCTAATGAACGAATGTGTTCATCTGTCCACTGAATAATTAATGCTATACGATATTGCCTTTATTATAGCAGAACGAGGTACAAATTAAATAAATGAGAAAAAAATTGATAGACCTATAAACGATGTCGGATAAAGAGTTCCGGAGGGCTAATATTCGAAGTTTGCCAACTTCAATTCTTTAACTGTTATTGATGCAAACTTGACACCAACTCGTAAATAAATCACGCGCTTGTGTTACCGTTAACTGCTACATCTTTGCCTACGATGCTCAACTTTGCCTGGCTTGAAAAACCTGTTTTCTTCACAAAACTATTTATATCTTATGCCTGAGCGGCAACCTTTCTGCCATCTCAGGAACAAGATATAAAGTGCTTTTTGGTGAAGAAAACCTTGTTGTAACCAGGCAAAGTTGGGCATCGTAGGTAAAGTTTTAGCACTGTTTTCACTAAGGAGGAAGAAACATACTAATTTATAATAATTAGTAGGAATCCAAAGCTTGTTTAAGACTGTGTCGACCGTCCAGTAGCGCCCTCACTGGGGGGATTGTATTTCCTAATAAACGAAACAAATTCTGTATAATCCCTCATGTTAAGTTGTAGTCCTACTAATTCCGAATCTTTTGGTCTTTGTCACATAGTTTCATTTTGCGTATTTTTTGCTTCATTACCTAAAAGGCAAATGGTGGCCACTTTTCGGTGATGAAGCTAAAAGTAAGTAATATAAAACTGTATCACATACATTAGTTGCGGAATTAGTAGGACTAAAAACACAGATAACCTCAACCACTAGATAGATAATAAGTACAACTCGGGGTCACCACACATAGGTGCTCCCGTACTCATTTTGTATGAGAGCGCGACCGCTTATTTCAGTTGAGTTAACGTTTATGATCATTACTCATGTGAATTTAAAAAATCCACAAATATCAAGTTACAGGGGTGAACCAGGATTGTTATACTACAAATTGGTGTAGAATACTATTGAGATGTGCTGGACGAATCGTTGAAATTTACGAATAAATTTGCGCTGATGTGTGGTGACCTCGTGCTCCCTGTAAAAGCTTAGTGATGAGGTGTCTGTGTAGTCTGTGACTACAAGTAATATAAAACTGTATCACATACATTAGTTGCGGAATTAGTAGGACTACAACTTAACATGATTATACAGAAATTGATTCGTTTATTAGGACATTATCCGGCCAATGAGGGCGCCACTGGACGGTCGATGCAGTCTTACTTAACACCCGATCTAGGGACACCTAATACCTAATTAAACAACCCATTACGTATTGCCGTACATGAGTCATTCCGTAACTTGACCAAATGTATCGGATTTCGATTACTGTTCGAAACACGCGCCAATTTCGCAATCCGATTTGATATTCGATAATTGGTGTAGGAACACTTCCTGTTTTGAAATAAATCTTAGTTTATAAAATTAAAATAGTTATTATATTAGACAGTAGGAAAGGCAAGAAAATTGTACTGTCAGGTATAAAAATGGAAATATACTACACGGAAAGAAAAAATTACAACTATAGGTACAGTCGCCATCAAATATATCGGAGCGGCCACGGTTCTCAAAAATATCTGAGCATGCACTTTATTGCCTTGACAATAGAGGCGTTGTTCAGATATTTGTGACCACCTTGGCCGCTCCGATATATCTGATGGCGACTGTACTATATACCAGAACGATTAATAAAATCGATTGTAACCGACACTACAATCTTGTAAGGAAAACGACTTTATCTTTACGTTAGTTTATCTTAAATTCAATAGAATTATTTAAACATTAATACGCACTAAACTCTAGTTATATACTATGTGAACAATTGTCCCAGAATTCACTTGATTTTCTCGTTCAGATTACAGTATTTTGGTATCATGGACGAGACCTTTTTCTCCGTCTAGGAGAACTCAGAAATCTCACTTTGCAGCGATGGTAATCGACCGTGAGCTCCAGTATAAAATGAACCCGGGGTTCACGACAACTGCTCGTGACCAGAGGGCCTACCGCGAAGTTCGAAAATCGACAAAACGATGGTCCCGTCTCTATCGCTCTTGCATATACGAAAGAGAGTGATGGAAATATTCGATTCGATGAACGAAGTGCTTCGCGGTTATAGGCCAGAGACCCAGATCGATCAGTATTCTTCGAGATCTCCGTTCGAAAATCTCACTTTGCTACGCAGACATCAACCGTGACTCGTCCAGTAGAACATAAACCCAAGGTTCATGACAACTGCACGTGACCGGAGACCCACATTTATTTGTCTTATCATGTTTTGGTGATGACGCGTCGCAGGCGCAGCCAGGGGTGAATAACCGCTGGCATCTCTGACATCACTTTACTAGTATGTAGATTAAGTTAATAGCGCGCATACCGTGAACTTATCTATGTGTACAAAACATTTGACACATTTTTTTATATTTTATGGTAAGCAGCTAAGGTAGCCTATGAACGCCTGCAACTCCAGAGGTGTCACATGCGCGTTGCCGGCCCTTTAGAAATCTGTACACTAATTTTTGACGAAGTATGGGAATACTGTTAGCCTCTGGGGACAACCTCGATCGGCACGGCAGGATATTCAATTCGAGGAAGGATATTCGATTGGACTAGAGAATTTTAGACACAAGATGCCAGACGTCCGTTATTTCACGTTATTGTGAAGAGTAAAAGATAAAAGGAATGAAATGAAATTTTATTCATATCTTATAATAAATTTCCTGATCTAGCCGTGTCGAGAAATTATATTTAGGTACTCAAGGCACCCGTGAAATTAAAATTACATTTACCTCCGCCCACTTCATTATACTTACATTACATTACCACACTCACCACAGTAGTTATAAGGAAGGTCTTAATGGGTGTACAGTCGCCATCAAATATATCGGAGCGGCCAAGGTAGTCACAGATATCTGAACATGCACTTTATCGCCTTGACAATAGAGGCGTTGTTCAGATATTTGTGACCACCTTGGCCGCTCCGATATCTCTGATGGCGACTGTACTCTGCCTACACCTTATTATCTTATTATTATCTTATTAAACATCAATTTACTTCAAGAAATGAGAGAATAATTCCCTCTGCCGCTTTAAATAGACGTCTAATTCTAGGAAACATAGGTACCTACTGGAATGGAAAGGATAAAAAGGTCGACGTGAATGTTTTATTCTACATACGCTGGCCCGCCTGGGATTAAATAATTTTAAACAAAAAAAGAACTGACTTCACTTAGGATCCGCTATTCCAAGAGGAAGTGGCAGAGGTAAACATCAGGCGGTCTTATCGCTAAAAAGAGATTTCTTCCAGACAACCTTTAGGCAGCGGAAATTCATTAAATAAACTAAATCAGTAGGATAAACCAACCGCGGAGTGGCCATGTCTGTCATTTTCTACACAATAAAGTCTGCCGATTTTTGCGGGGGAGGGGAACGTCAAATGTATACGTAACGTCAAAATAGCTACGTCAGGTAAACGTCAGTCCATACAATAAGTATCACTGGTCATATATTTTCGGCAGAGGGGACGCCTGTCAATAGCCGCTCCAGTTGGTTGAATCATCTTAACGAAGAGTCTGTACCTATATATACTTACTACGTTCTTGTAATAAATATTTCAATAAACGGTCGCAAAACAAGGTAAGGATTCAAAATGATCTCGACACTTGTTTTCTCAACAATAATATAATACCTATATAGAATGCTAAGATCTTTTTGAACACCTCCCTCGCTTAATTACTTCTGACTGTACGGTAATAAACACGTTTTCATGCCAATGCAGTATCGTAAAATTGAATAACTGTACGTACGTTTTTGTAATGTATACTTTTTAACACGAGCCGGTAACGGTGCTATTTTGGCATTGTCATCGGATCTACATAATGCTTATAATAATATACAGGGTGTCCCAGAAATCGACGTCAAGCCGTGAATGGATGATAGACCAAGTTATAACAGTTATCAGAAAAATACAAAAAAAAATCTATCACGTGTTCTTCAAAAATTATGGTCACTTTAAAAATTTACTAGAAGTTAAGAGACCAGGGCATGAATATTCTAGTACATTTTTAAAGTGACCATAATTTTTGAAGAACATGTGATAGATTTTTTTTGTATTTTTCTGATAACTGTTATAACTTGGTCTATCATCCATTCACGGCTTGACGTCGATTTCTGGGACACCCTGTAGGTATGTAGGTATACAGTTAATACGATCAATGGGTGAAAATTGATATGAATGATTTACCAATTATAAATTGGACAAGCCATTTTGGAGGTAATTGGAAACATTCGTTTGTAGTTACCAGTGTGGCGGCGCGTCCATATAACACGATTCCCGTCAACTTGCCAAATTTTTAAGCCCCTGACCAGTGTTCCTACAGCTTATTGATGAAATTTAAAGCCAAATTATGCTCCGGATTGCCTAAGAAAAAAATGTTAACCCACCGCTACTTGTACTGGTAGTTACCAATGCACAAACAGTAATACGTACCTACCTACACATTTGCACAAAACTTCTTTTGCAAAACTAAAATTTTTTGGACTTGCGGCCATCTTGTCGAGCAAGGTGGTTTGGTTACGGGAAAAACTTCTTATTTTATGTTCATTTTCGTGATTCAATGTGTAATATATAGCTTATTCTGCAGTGATTTAACGAACTAGTGAGCAACTAATGAAGAATTAGTCTCGAAACATGTGTAACCCCTGTTTGAGTTAGATATCCGTTAGTCCACGTGCTGTTTGTAGGGAGTAGCTATCTCCTTATAAAAAGCCTAACCTTACCGTACAACGTCCAGCTCTTGGAGCGAAATTTTAATTTATTAACCGTACACTTGTCGTATCTACTTCGACATTGGCAAAATTGTCCCAATATTGTGGACAGAATGCCAAATTTTAAAAATTGAATTGAATTGAAAACTAAAATTAAATTTAGAAAATTGAACGCTGCTGTTATTGATAAAATACTTACAGTAGTTAATTTGTTCAATAAAACTGCAGTTTATAAAAGGTCTAACATACAGACATGACAAAAAACATGTGTAACTTGTGTTTATTATAGAACTGGTAATCGAATGTAGAGCAAAGAAATCGGCCCGTTTTGAAAGCACATCTGGATTCTGGGGTGTTATTCCAAATGACTTTTAAATGAGTAGACGGCAAATTGTATAAGTATTGTGTTGTGTAAAGAAGAAAACTGCGGAACGTTGAAAATCGAAATTTCGTTTTCTCCCACTCTATCGGACTTGCTAATTCGAAAGAAAGGGACGCAGATAGCGAAAAGATTTTCGACTTTCGCGGAAGCGCCACTGAGTGGATGCTTAAGCCTCTGCTTATCACCCACAATCTAGGGAGCGACCGAGAAAGAGAACCTGGGACAACTTGATACTCTTCGCTATCAAGCATCGGTTTTATTAAACAGTGTTAGTTAGGCCTCACCGCACGCGAGCGGCAAGTTCGGCAACGCGAATTCGCGCGCGGCGACCGCGGCGAAGGCCAACTTTATCGTCCAAAACAGATTCTTTGAAGTCTATACATTTTGATCGAGTCGCCCGGCAGCCGCTCCCGCCCCGCTCCGAGCGGCTCAATCAAAATGCACCTATTTTGAATGGCTATTTAGGATGGGAGTGGACCACCCACCCAATGCGCCGCAGTTTACAGTGGTTGCTTGCGTCAAGTCTCCTGTCTTAGGGCCCGCACCTACTATCAGTCCGTCGGACGACATAGATCCGTCAGTTGTTCGGAGCTGTAAAATTTTTGTACAACTGACAGACATCGTCCGACTGATTGATAGTGGGTGGGGGCTTCTAGGTCTCGCGAAACTGGCGTGCTAAATCTCGCCTCACACGCTAGCGCTACTAACAGCTCCCATTTTACTGACTATAAGTAAACCTTATTCCATTATAATTAAGGTTCAAAATGGCTCAGTTAACCGCGACGATGAACGGATGAACACAAAACAGGCCGCTCCTGATTAACAAGGATTAATAGCGTGCTAAAAAACTGCGCCCTGATTTACATTGCGTCATTTTTCGCACGTGTATCGAGGCGAGAGTTATTTTAGACTTTACATGTGAAAGGTAATACGAATTGGGATTTCCTTTTAAATTTTTAAGAGTCGCCAGGACGCTCGCGTGAACTCGCGTCCCCATACAAACGTAGTTCAGCTCTCATTTTAAAACGACATGCTTTAGAACCACGAAATTTGGCATGGGCATTCTAGCAGTACAGATCTATGTCGGTAATTCGTTTTCGTTGCTAAAAATTGTAATACAAAAAAAATATAGCAAAAATAAGTTTTGTATGTAAATCTGTATCTGGCTGTATTTTCTTTGTATTACAATTTTTTGTAACGAAAACGAATTACCGACATAGATCTGTACTACTAGAATGCCCATGCCAAATTTCGTGGTTCTAAAGCATGTCGTTTTAAAATGAGAGCTAAACTACGTTTGTACGGGAACGCGAGCGTCCTGGCGACTCTTAAGTGGGTTGAAAATGAGTTTAAGGTTAGTGCTGAAATTAGTACTTATTTTATACGATCGTGACATAATGAAGAGCTTTTCAGTCGATTACCGTATTTAGTTTAGGCCACGAAGTTTGCTGCGTTGTCCTCCTTCATGAACGTATTTTATGATTAAGACCATCGTTGGCGATGCTAAAATATGGGATCATAAAAACTCCATGGAAAAGTATGCGCTAGTTTGGTCTACAAAGTCTCAATTCAAGCATTATATAGTCGACGAGTAGAAATTAAATTAAAACAACAACGATGTCCTGTTGGATGTCTATATCTGAAGAATTGGGTCAATATTGTTTTCAAATTTCGTTTTTGATACTTCTAACTAATATTACATTGTCATCCAACTTACATATCTATATCAATATCCATACCAAATATCAAATCAATCTGATCACCGAAAGTAGGTCAAAATTTACCTAAACAGGGCAAGTTAAACAAAAGCTTATATAAACCTTTTGTTAAAACTTTTGTTTGACTTCTCAATTCCGCCAATTCACGGCATCCATCAAAACCATATATCGCCTAACACGTACCAAAGCAGAGAAGTTAGCTGAGAACCAATTTATGTTTGGTTACTCATCCGTGCCATTCGAAATGAAACACGAATCACCTTAATTGGATTGGAAAATGTTTTGCGATGCATCTTGCTCGGTCTATATAAGTACCTAATTACCTATTACGAGTCAGTCGCCTTTAATATCTCACAAATGAAGCACGCAAAAATATCTGAGCAGTTGACTGTACAGTATACGACAACACGAGTCATTCCAACTGATGCGCTAGTAAATAAATGCTTGCGTTTGTTATAATTAGTCGCCATCAGATACATCGGAGCGGCCGAGGTGGTCATCAATATCTGAACAACGTCTGTATTGTCAAGGCGATAAAGTGCATATTCAGATATTTTGATGTGGGAATTGTCGGTAGACATCTCTAGTACTTAAGAAAGATCTTATATTACCTAAAAAAATAAAAATCTGATACAAACTTGTGAAATGTTCTAGTAGCTAGTTGTCCGGAATTCATTCCTTAAACAGGGTTTAGAATACGGAAGTTGCTAAAGAAACTATTCAGAAACTATTTAATTACAGTTTCTAATTAAGCTAATTTAGTGGGAGTCCAGAGAAAAAAGTACCACTTTGTCGATATGGAGTTACGAGTATTTTTTAAAACTATACAACTGAAAATCGTCATGTAAATCGACACAGTGGGCCCTTTCACTAAACTTGTCCACATCTAGACGAGGGATGTCACTAAAGTCTTCTTTCTCACATTCGCGAATGCGAATATTCAGGATGCGAATGTCCGAATGCGAACACGAATGTTACGGAGTAGATTCAAAAAACTTAATCTTGCTTATCATTTTTATGCTACCTTAGCTCAAAAATACAGGCAATACAGCACATGACATGTGATGGAGTCCTATATTAATGATCAAAAGGAGTCAAGTGATACCGTCGTTTTCACTTCCTGTGTATGAGCAAGCATATGACCATGGGCCGGTTCAGTGCGGTCAAAACAGGATGTGTTCTACCAACATTCGCATTCGAAAAATATTCGCACCATTTGATGCGAATGCGAATGTTGATACGAATGTCAAAAATGTTGCGAATATTCGCATTATACGAATGCGAATGCGAATATTCGTGACATCCCTTCTAGACACAAATTTAGTATGAATGGTAAGTTAGTACAAAAACTTATAAATCCTAACATGTTCTGTTTGCATTTCTTTAAGACTTGTAGACCAAAATACGTTGTACAGGAATCAGAATCAGAGAAATAGTTAACTCGACCCCAGAGGAGCTACGAAGTTCGATAATCGACAAAACGTTGGCCCCGTCTCTATCGCTCTTGCGTATACGAAAGAGAGTGATGCAAGAAGATTCGATGAACGAAGTGGTTCGCGGTTATAGGCCAGGCATCTATGACAAGAACTGGTTCTTCGTCGAGTTTTAGTTTTACTGTTCTTATATGGTCAACCAATTAACTTTTTACCATACGATTACAAGCACGCGGTATTTGGTCGGCCCTTCTTTACCAATGGATGAAGAAAAGCGAGTATAATACCATTAAGTAACAGGAGATGACATCCCTAATGGCTGCTCTACACGATGGGCCATCATAGGGACGCAGCTATACGACAGAACGAGATCGCAATATCCCATAGCTGCGTCCGTATGATGGCCCATCCTGTAGACTGTAGAGGAGCCCTAAGAATATTTTTGTCCCAAAAGTTGTATTGAAAAACATTACATTACAAGTCTATACTCTTTGATTCAGCCACAGCTGTCAACTGCCAAACATGGCGCACAAAATTTGTTCTACATGTCACATCTAGTAGGTTCTACCTACATAACAAATCAATGGATTATACATAGTATAAGATTTTTTTAGCAATTTTTTTTTTCTAATCAATTTTGCATTAAACAAAAAGTTTCTATGGCTGAGAGAAACTACGTTAAGAAATCTATTTTTATTTCCTTTAAAAAAACTAATTACCTAAGGTTTTTTTATGATACCATAATATTGTGATGACGTGAATCCGTTTGCCGCTCGGGTGTGTGAGCAAGACAGCTCTATGCACAGATAGAAATAATATCTTAATTCAAAACGCAAAACTCTCTTGCACGCGGTTTCTTAAAGAGAGTAATAAATACCTTAGACCAATAAACATGACTTGAGTTAAAAATATCATGATTTTTAAAAGAAGATTTAAAATTATTTAGCTTTAACTTTACCTATTTTTAAAGCGAATAGTAATGATTTGAGTTAAGATAATAATTATTTACGGCAAAAAAGCACCAACATTTTCCTTTAAGAGTTTTATGTGTTTACGTAAGATCGATTAGTTCTTGGTTTGATGTTTTCAATCTACAGCTAAGAGCCAAAGCTAATTTAAAGAAGTAGCACCAAAAGTTAGATTTGAGATTTTTAAGTTTTTAGGCAAGAGAGATTAATTTTTGCTTTGATGTTTTCAACTTACAATCAAGAGCCACAGCTATTCCAAAGAAGAAGCACATAATTTTTGCTTTGAAACATTTAAATCTTGGACGTTAGTTACCCTGCGCATCAATAGATGTCTCTGCGTGTAGGTTAGAACACGCGAACGTTTGTTCAACGTAACTTCATGACCCTCGCCGCTTTACCCGGGCTTATTTGAGATTCACAATAGCAATCTCAGCTCTAGTTAATACGATTATAAATTGTGAGTATATAAATAATCATAATTTATATTTGTATTATCTACTTTTAGTTAAACTTCCTTTCTTGGGATTAGTCCCGAGAAACACAGTTTCTGCTACTAGGTTTTTAAGTAGTGCACTGAGACACTAAGGCGATTATCACACTGACGACGGATCCGCATGCGGCGCCGGTGTGCGAGCGAGATAGCGCTATACACATGCAGAGCGCTATCTCGCTCGCGCACCGGTGCCGCATGCGGATCCGCGCCAGTGTGATAACCGCCTTAGAAAATGTTATTGTTTGTTTCAAGTAATCGATTTCATACGCCAAGAAATTTTAGATCTTGGTGTGAAAATATCAAATTTTACATCAAGTAACACATGCTCTTGAACTAATGCGATTTCTTGTTTCCGTGGAGAAATTCAATTCTCAATTTAAACTATGAGTCTTCATCCAAGAAACAAAGTTTCTTGGCTTAAGTTCTTTATGTATTGCACTAAGACACATAAAGTTCAATTTAAAAAAAATACAATACAAAAACAAAATTCAAACGCCCTTCGTGAGAATATTAAGCTATTTTAAAAAGAAGATTTTTATATCTCGGATAAAGTATTGAATTTATTAGGTTAAGTAATAAACTTTGAAACATTTTATATCTTAAAATAAAGAATTTTATTTTTTCCTTATATGGGAAACTGGATATCTCTTGATTCAAATAGGTTTCTTTGGTTGAAGAGATTTTTTCTATCTGTGTGCAGATGAGCCATCTGATCCGCAATTCAGTATAATCCGCAACCAATGTCAAGCTCACCTTACACTGGTTACTAAGCGTTAACACAATCACCCGCGAGCTTTTGGAATGATGCGTCCGTGCTCTTTTGTTTGTTTACAAGTGCCGGTGAAGGGACGCAGGTATGCGCCGGCGCACGGGAGGGGAGGGGCGACAGCTGCGTGCTGGTGTTGCCAGGTTAATATCAAAAATTATCTGGAAAATATATCGATATCGAGTTTATACCGTCTTGAAGTTGGGTCTACTTCGCAACCTGCTAGCCTTATATGGTCGGGTTTTTATCGCCTGTCACCATAGTTGTCACGTTCTAACAAGTGTGTAAGTGCGAAAGTGACGCATGACGCGATAGGCGATAAAATGACAACCATGGATGGCCTTCTGATCTCAATATTTGGCGTAGGTATTACTTTTTATTAAAGCGACTGCCATATGTACTTTCAGCATTAGCTCTAAAAAATATTGCCATCAATATACAAGCCATAAAAACGTAGGATGTAGGATGGATATAATTTCGTCAAGTCAAGCCTTTAGCTGTTTTAGAAACGCAATATAAAACTGTGAAATTACCAGATTCAGTTCTAAAAAATACCTAGGAAAAGAATGCATCCACGTATGTACCTAGATGATCCAGATTTCCAAAGGCGACCGCAAGCCTGAAACAAATAAAAATACAATTTTAAAAGAGACAAAAGATTTCTTAGTAACACGTGTTGTTTTTATACCAAAATCAGTTTTTGTATTTTTGTGTAAAACCAATTACTTCTAAAAACCTGCATACCTACAATATTTTGGTTACGAACAAAAATACCAACAATTCTTTCAGCATTTTTCTATTTAATTGTAACATAATTATACCTAAGTATAATCAGTACAAAAATTAAAATAGGTACGGTACATTCATACATTAGTTTCATTAGCACGACTTAAATTAGAAAAAAATACGGATTTTTCCATAAGTCTGGCAATATTTGCCTTTGCGTTGCGTAGACGCACCGCCGTTTATATCTATGTTTACAAACTCCTATCGCCAAGGGATAAAGCTGACGTTGGGATATCCCATATTGATGTACACAGTTGTACCTTACTCCGTTGAGATAAGGCTCAGAAGTGCTTACTTTTTTATGCCGACTCCGCAGTTATGCGGGCGGCAGTTGGTTCGTATGCCGGTATCATTAATCGCTTGGTCGGTGTAGGAAGCGTCCAGTGCAACCATCATACATTTTGTGGTTTGCTGCTCAATAAAATAATATCACGCCAATTCTAAGAAATGGGCTGACGAAACCCAAGACTCCGTTAGCAAGCCGTGGCAAAAAACCTGCAAAAACGAAAGCCAGGAAGATGATGTTTCACATCCAAATTATAAACCTGTTCGAATTTATATTTGACGAATCTTCGATTTGGATTTAATTGCAAGCCGTCAGGCGACCGATGGTCGAGTTTTAATCGTCTGTCATTAATGAGTTAGGAGGGACACATGCCACGATAGACAACAAAATGTCTACCACCATTGTGAGGTGCAGACGGTGATCTAGGTTTTTAAGCTATATGCGACAACCATCCTGGTGCATCTAAGAATGAATCTGTTCTTGCGCAACTATACGGCTTCGTTAAATCGTTTGACTAATATTAGTTCCGATATCGGTAAGTTCCAAATATGGCGACCGCCCGCGACCACAGCTCGTGTAGGCGGATTGCGACAGACATACACTTTCCCAACCCACAAGTTGTTCACCGTTAGATATATCTTCTGACCACAGGATCGTTTTATCTATACATATACCTAATGCAGTGATTACTGTCGGCCTATGGCGAACGTCGAAAATCGAACTTAGGTTATCTCTGTCTCCATCGCGCTTGCATAGGTACCTATTCGAAAGATAGTGATGCAAATAGACGATCGACCGAACGAAGTGGTTCGCGGTTATTGGCATGGGCCTTAGGAGTCTGACTAGACTAGGATGCACGCCAGTAACCGGTAGTAGTTTTTCTAAAGTTAAGTACAATGTTATATAGAAAAATAAAGATCTTTTAGATTAGTATATAGTACGCCCATCAACCCATCACAATCTCTGCGGTGGGCAGCACACTCAAACTGCGGAAATGCTCAAATTATGCATAATAAATAACATCAAGCATCGAATTCTTTCCCATAAATTCAATATTACTTCTAACGGAAACGCTAACAGATGCTAATACTCCTATTCACCCGATTGATAAATATTTGACAACGAAAAAAACCTCGTTTTCGATACGCTTCAAATCTATACGTTTAGTGAAATTAGCGGGAAGATCTTAAATGCTTTCCAGAAGCCGTGTAATGGTGCTAATAAGTGGATTTACATAAGGGTTTCTAAAACACTCTTTTTTAATTTATACTTAACTGGATTTAGACGACGGGATTGATAAAACAAATTTTTGTTGTTAAGTGTCCCATTGACACCTCATTGACAAAGTTACGTTAGGATTTCTGGTCTAAAGATAGCTAGGGATACACGCACAGATGTGTCCACCGGATTTGTCCGACGGATATGCCTGCCCGGCGGACACATCCGTCCGTGTATGGCGCGAATTGGACAACGGACAGACAGCGGACAGACGTCTGGCGGACACATCCGTGTCCAATTCGTGCCATACACGGACACATCTGTCCGCAGGGCATATCCGTCGGACAAATCCGGCGGACACATCTGTGCGTGTATCCCTCTATTATTCAAGTCTGTAAGCTTCTATTATAGTATTACGGTAAACTTTCGCATCCTACTGGTTATATATATATATATAAGCCCCTAGGCTATAACCGTGAACAAGTTCGCTCGTTTATTTGCCTCTATCATTCGAATAGTTAGGTATACATGCAAGAGCGAAAGAGGCAGACAGTAAATTTTCAAATTCAAATGTCCCCGGTGTCTGCTCACGAGCTATACCACAAAAATACCAACATAGTTAGCGCAATGAAGTACACTTTAGCCCTACCCACGCTCATTTCACCTGAGTAAAATGGATGAAAGCTATTAGATCATGTGCAGAACGAGACGAGAGCAACTTTTAATACCTGTCCGGAGACCAGGCTATTCATAAAGCCATTTAATGTCTGCCAGCACCACCTTCATAGAATGAGCCCGAGATTTATGTAAACCACGCGTCACTGGTTCCACTGGTTCGCTTGCTTAGAGCTGAAACTTTTTGAATAGCTATTCCCTAGTATAAACAGTAATGGCTGCCGCAGGCCCATACACTCATTAAAACATCATTTCACAGATTTCAAGGCGGAAAAGGTTTAGAGCCCCGAAAGGTAAAATGGGTTTGGAAATCCAATTTATTTTGCGGAAACCACGAATAACTGAGATTGTTTCATCAGCAAGCTAGCAGGATAAACTACCCACCTTTTTATAATAGCTAGGGATACACGCACAGATGTGCCCGCCGGATTTGTCCGACGGATATGCCCGGCGGACAGATCCGTTCGTGTATGGCGCTATTCAGATGTGTCAGCAGACAAATACAGGGTTGGGCAGAGTAACTGTCCTAGTTTAAAAGTTGTATACAAGTTTAAAAACAATATAATATGAGATGTTATGTTATTAATTATATTAAACACACTCTATATATTCCACATTAATTGATATGTTTTATTCTCTCTTCCTTAGCTTGTATAATTTTAAGCATCTTGCCATAAAAGGAATTTCACGCGGCACGGCAGCCATTATGCAAAGAAAATACGTTTTAATTACAGGAGATCGACAAGCGACAGACTAATGGAGTGTATAGTGTCTTATTAAGAGATATCCTGGAGGATATATTAGCCATAAGATGATTCCAAAAAGCCAGGCAGTCAGGGTATAACTTCATGGTGAAATGTACCACATTAGTCGGAATTTGAGGCTGACTCTTTACATTACAAAGTACGCTATACGTATCCTTAGAAAACTAATTAACTATCGATATTTCGGTATGAGGATATATGCAGAGCTTTATTAAGATGACATAAGGCTAGTTATTGGGTTTATTCTAGGGTCGGGTAGTCAAATATGGGACGACTAAGCAGAAGAGGACTTGCGTGCCGCGTGAAATTCCTTTTATGGCAAGATGCTTAAAATTATACAAGCTAAGGAAGAGAGAATAAAACATATCAATTAATGTGGAATATATAGAGTGTGTTTAATATAATTAATAACATAACGTCTCATATTATATTGTTTTTAAACTTTTATACAACTTTTAAACTAGGACAGTTACTCTGCGCAACCCTGTACGTCTTCAAGTAAGCTAATGGTGAAGCCCAAAGCTTATCGCAGATGGTTCTTTTGACTACACTAAGCAACTTTATGTATTCAATTTCAGAAAGCTAAGTGTAGATGAAGCAACTTTTTATACAGAAATATAAAATTACAAAGATAATCAAAATGACTGTTTGCCTTTCTCATTTATTTATTCTATAGTCTGGCCATCTACACTAACAATAAACAAACTTTGCAAGTAAAAAGTGTGGAACTAGGGCTTGTAATTCCGGTATTTTTAATCCTACCAGCAATCCCACATTTTGTGAGAGCAAAGTTCATGCAGAATTAGCTTTGCTGGACTCTAGCTTTATGTAGACGGAAAATTCTGCATCGTAACTCTCGTCTTGTCGGATCCAACGTGCCAGCCCCGCTGGAGCATGCCTGCCCTAAAGAAGCGAAGTTTATCGTACTTTAGGAATTCGGAATTCGGCCGAGTTTATCCCGCGATGCAGAATGCCGGCTAAATTAATGGCCCTTTGATCCGCGCAGCTGTCTCGAGTCTGTTGTGTCTTGGAGCCCTGCAATTACGAAATGCCCGACTTTCTAAACGGGATATTGGCGAGCCGTATTCCGATTCCGATAGGCTGTAAGAGCGCGGACGAAGGGTCTCGAAGTAACCGATTCAACAGATGTTGTTGTGATTGTGACCGCGAAACCCGGAAACATTTTAAAATTTTTTACCTGTGTATTAAAAGGTTTGGGGCACCTATATTCTAGAGTGCGGGCGAGCAGACAATGAGCTGGGGCGATCTAAAAGTGTATTGAATATGAACATATCTGTCCGATAATTCCATTGGTGATATACAGGGCGGTCCAAAGCTTGACGTTCAAAATTTTTTTTTAGATTCTCCACATCAAGGACTATCAGAATATACTTACCCCATGTATGTTAGCCGATTTTTTATAGTTCAGGAGCTATGATTTTTTTTTGTCAAAAATTCTGGTATGATGCTTTTTATTTATAAAAAAAAACTAATCGTATTCTTCAAGAGATTTCTTTTGTAACATTAAGCTTGCCTAAGGAGCAGCCGTCAGTAAAAAAATCATCATCATCATCAGCCGGAATAAGTTGCGAAATTGATAAGTAAATAAATAAAATGTATTCTAATGCTAAAATGAGATGGAATAACCTTGTTTTTTTTTTATTAATTTCTTTTGTAACAAGACGCCTACTTAAGAAGCAAATGCTGGTAAAAAGTTTAGATTTATTACTTTGATGAAAATCAGACCTAGATTTCGGGTTAAAAAAATACAACCGAGTTTTAAGAGCTATGTGTCTTATTCAAACTTTGCTAGAAAGTCATGCAAGTTTTTGGGGTTGAAATCAAATAAAACACAAATTAGATAAGTAGGAAATAAAAATTATTTTATAAAAGGTTTTCAAAAGTCCGGCCTCCTACATCAATGCAAAGCCTACAACGCCTCAAAAAATTATTTTTTAGCTTTCTGAAAGCTTCTCTGTTTTCTTTTATTATTCTCTCGCTTTCTTGCAGCTTTTCTCTAAGTTCCACTTCTGAGTTCGAATCTCTTGCGTATACTATTTCCTTGTAATAACCCCAAACAAAAAAGTCAATGGGATTTAAATCCGGTGAACGAGGAGGCCATTGGATTGGTCCACCGCGTGCGATCCATCTGTTGGGGGAGGGTTTCATTCAGGTGTTGTCGTACCGCAATTGAATAGTGGCAAGGAGCACCATCATTTTGAAACACCATATCTCGTCTTATCTGCAAGTTGACATCTTCCAACAATCCGTTCAGCTCGGTCCGTATCCGTAAGAAATTAAGGTATTCGGCTCCGTTTAGTCTTGCTGGCAATTCAAAGGGCCCAATTAGCTGACCATCAATTACGCCTGACCACATGTTCACACTGAACCGCACCTGAAAGTTGGAACCTCTCCCAAGATGCGGATTCTCGATAGCCCAGCAGTGGTAATTATGCATGTTGAACACACCAGTCCTTTCAAATCGCGATTCGTCTGTCCATAAGATTTTCTTGGCATAATTACCACTGCTGGGCTATCGAGAATCCGCATCTTGGGAGAGGTTCCAACTTTCAGGTGCGGTTCAGTGTGAACATGTGGTCAGGCGTAATTGATGGTCAGCTAATTGGGCCCTTTGAATTGCCAGCAAGACTAAACGGAGCCGAATACCTTAATTTCTTACGGATACGGACCGAGCTGAACGGATTGTTGGAAGATGTCAACTTGCAGATAAGACGAGATATGGTGTTTCAAAATGATGGTGCTCCTTGCCACTATTCAATTGCGGTACGACAACACCTGAATGAAACCTACCCCAACAGATGGATCGGACGCGGTGGACCAATCCAATGGCCTCCTCGTTCACCGGATTTAAATCCCATTGACTTTTTTGTTTGGGGTTATTACAAGGAAATAGTATACGCAAGAGATTCGAACTCAGAAGTGGAACTTAGAGAAAAGCTGCAAGAAAGCGAGAGAATAATAAAAGAAAACAGAGAAGCTTTCAGAAAGCTAAAAGATAATTTTTTGAGGCGTTGTAGGCTTTGCATTGATGTAGGAGGCCGGACTTTTGAAAACCTTTTATAAAATAATTTTTATTTCCTACTTATCTAATTTGTGTTTTATTTGATTTTAACCCCAAAAACTTGCATGACTTTCTAGCAAAGTTTGAATAAGACACATAGCTCTTAAAACTCGGTTGTATTTTTTTAACCCGAAATCTAGGTCTGATTTTCATCAAAGTAATCAATCTAAACTTTTTACCAGCATTTGCTTCTTAAGTAGGCGTCTTGTTACAAAAGAAATTAATAAAAAAAAACAAGGTTATTCCATCTCATTTTAGCATTAGAATACATTTTATTTATTTACTTATCAATTTCGCAACTTATTCCGGCTGATGATGATGATGATTTTTTTACTGACGGCTGCTCCTTAGGCAAGCTTAATGTTACAAAAGAAATCTCTTGAAGAATACGATTAGTTTTTTTTTATAAATATTAAGCATCATACCAGAATTTTTGACAAAAAAAAATCATAGCTCCTGAACTATAAAAAATCGGCTAACATACATGGGGTATATTCTGATAGTCCTTGATGTGGAGAATCTAAAAAAAATTTTTGAACGTCAAGCTTTGGACCGCCCTGTATATTGACTCAATTGTCATGGTATTCTGTAGGTTACTGGCAACGTAATGCATAGGGCAACGCAAGCGACGTGACAGATTTCTGCAATTGACTCTGCTGCATAATACTTTAGTTTAAAACCACAAATTAGATGTGGTTCCAAGTTCCGACTGTTTTTTTTTCTATATTGTATGTGGATTGGATTTTAAATGTGAAATTTGTTTCCTATTGAAGCGCTATCTGCGCGTTGCTTTGCGCATTTACCTTTTCATTCCTGTATTCGGTTGTATCATGTAGCATTACCCAATAACAAGGTCATGTCACAAATGTCAGCAGCCACCATCTAATTCTTAATTATCTGTCCATGAAAATAAGACTGTTTAAACCTGAATCAACAAGGGAATATTCACGTCCACCTGTAGAACCGGTTACCAGCTCGCTTTGTGCATTTACAAGCACACACCGCTGTTTGCGGATTGCATAGGGCTTCGGGTAAAGCCTGCTTCAAGCAGGGTTGGTTGTCGGGATTTGGCCAGATTATATCCACATTTTCAGACTACACATAGGTCTCTCGGCAAAATGCATCAACCAAAGATAATTTTTGGAGGCCGTTTTCCACCTGAGGATAGTGAGGGTGCATCGTGAGAAATGTGTTCGTTAAGAACCAATCTTAGAGCTGCGCTGTGCGAGAATAAGTAAATGAAGTGATTATATTGTTTTTTTTTTCCGCAAGTATATTTTTTTATTCTGTAAGTTAACCTATACGTCTTCAAGTAAGAAACATACAATTACAATACAAACTAAAGTACTTACAAACATATTCCCACAACACATCATCGCTCATCTCTGGTGAAAATGCAGCCTTAATCTTATTTTTGCTCCCGATCTTAAAGCTAGCTAATTCTTCAAATAAAAAATTGTATTTACCAGAATGAAAATTTATCACTATGCCTTGTTTAAATGCTGGAGTGGTTCAGAAATCAATAAGATAATAGTCACATCCAACCAATGAACGGTAGAACTGGTTACAAGCTTGCTTTGTGTGTAAAATTTGTTTGCGGAATGTATAGGGCTTCGGGCAAAGCCTGCTTCAAACGAATAGGTAGGGTTGCTCGGGTCGGGATGGGATTCGCCTAGATTCTCGTCACATGCTTTCAAACTTTCAACCAGATAAAACCAAGATAAAACAAAACGTGGTTTCTGAACAAAATGTGTCTTGGAAAAGCGATTTGAGAGCTCCTTAATGCTCTCAAATTAAAAGTTGTAAAATTGACCCACAAAACCGAACCCGGGGTCGCGGCAAACCTCGACGGCGATGGCATCAAGACGACCGTGCCGTCTTCGATAGAAACTGGTGGGAGACGGCTCAAGACCGGGACTGCCCAGCAGTGGGACACTCGTGGCTTCTGCCTTTTATAAATAAAATTGACCACACGTTTTTAATCTGGTAACCCTACTCGACGCATTGAGGTAATCAGTGTGCAGCCATAAAAGCATGCTTCACGATACTGATACGGGCTTAACGCTATTAAATATCCTAGTCCTCGATTTAGTAATAAAATCCTGGCATAGAAATAAAATATTTATTTTGCATTTGGGCTAAAACATTTTTCTACTTTTTCGTTTCGTCCGATATCATTACCGATTTTATCGTTGCTTGTGCAAAGTCTTAAATATCGTACCGACAAAGCGCCACAAATATGTGCACACGAATTTTTCTACATATCTCCTTCTACATGCATATTCAACGACATGTGCAATATTTTGTACTAATTCGCTAATTCTGTACTAAATATAAGCTACAACTCTTGACGACATAGTTGCGCTTGCACAAGTTTTAAATGAAATCAGCGCTTGTGTTGAAGTTTAACTACATTCCAAGCGTACAAAACGTCAAAACACGCGGTGCCTTATGTTTTGAGCGATCACTAGACAGTAGACACCGCATTATTAAGAAAAATTATAGGTTTTTTCAAACGCTTTAGTGACGAAACGGGAAAACGGCCTGAATTTATTTTCGAATATATATTATTAGACTATATACTCTTGTTTTTGGCACAAGCCGAAACACGATTGCTGAAAGTTGCCTCGATAGAAAAAAAATCTGAAGTTGGGTCCTTTTTCCCCTTATTTTTCTAAGCTTACGTAAACTATAAGAGATTAAGCAATATAACTAAGTAAAACATATGGTATTCTAGTTTAAAGTCAAAAAGTCACAGAAGCAAAATTAGACAAAACTTTATAGATTCGCTTATTTATCGTAGTTTGGTCGAAAAGTCTGACCCTTAAGAGCGCTGCATCTCTTTCTTTCGTGTACGGGAGCCATAAACGTGTCTCTAACGGATGGGCGTGGCTTGTCCGAATCGAGGAACGGCCTTAAGTGCTTACAAAGAGGACTTTGCGGAGTCCAGAACGGCAAAAGTGACGGAACTGCCACCGTAAACGTATTTTTTTTGATACAAACTTGACGTGGAGACATATGTCACTTACAAATTCGGCGCGTGTCTGTTTTCGTGGTCGGACTTTCAAATGTTACAATTCTAGCAGCGCAACTGAGTACTTGAAGTGTCCCATATCAGCTTATCAACCAGTAGGATTAGGTACTAACAGTTCAAATTCATCCCTAAAACTCTGAAGGCTCCCTATGATGGCCCATCATGTAGAGTAGTCATGAAATACCCGATTCACACATTGGGCTAATGTAGAGCAATCTGATGGATGCGTGCTCGATCTTGCTTCTTCTGAAGCCCGCTGTACACATTGGGCCAACGTCGGCCAATCTAAAGCCCGCTGCACACATTGGGCCAACGTCGGCCAATCTAAGTGACGCAGCTATACGTCAGAACGAGAACGCGATATCTCTTGCTCCCTCTAACGCATAGCTGCGTCCTTTAGTTGGGCCAACGTTGGCCCAATGTGTACAGAGGGCTTGACACATAACTGCAGCCTTAAAGCTCGCTGTACACATTGGGCCAACGTGCGTCCTTTAGTTGGGCCAACGTTGGCCCAATGTGTACAGAGGGCTTGACACATAACTGCAGCCTTAAAGCTCGCTGTACACATTGGGCCAACGTTGGCCCAACTAAAGGACGCAGCTATGCGTTAGAGGGAGCAAGAGATATCGCGTTCTCGTTCTGACGTATAGCTGCGTCACTTAGATTGGCCGAAGTTGGCCCAATGTGTACAGAGGGCTTGACACATAACTGCAGCCTTAAAGCTCGCTGTACACATTGGGCCAACGTTGGCCCAACTAAAGGACGCAGCTATGCGTTAGAGGGAGCAAGAGATATCGCGTTCTCGTTCTGACGTATAGCTGCGTCACTTAGATTGGCCGAAGTTGGCCCAATGTGTACAGAGGGCTTTAGATTGGCCTACGTTGGCCCAGTTGTGAAGCAGCGGGCCTACCGCAAACGTCGAAAACCTTTTTCTTATCTCCCTCTTTATTCTTTCTTACATATGAGAAAGACAGTGATGCAAATAGACGATCGAACTAACGAAGTGGTTCGCGTTTATAGATTTAGTAGGCACAGCACAGGGTTGTACTAATCTATCTTCGCTTCGGTTGCGCACAGTATGGCAATGACGGGCGCAAATGGAAATGATTCTTAAGAAAACACCTATTCCATTCCAATCCCCAGCGGGCACAGATGGGAATACACCGGCACGGGAGCATGTGTGTACCGCGTCTTATGCTCAGTCTAGTCAAGTGGTCTGGAGCGGAGTAAACTTTTGAATAATTCATAGAGGCTGTGTTCTTATTCGGGCGAGTCTAAATTTAACCTCGCCCTATCCCAGTAATGCCAAACGTACCATATTAACAAGCCAATGGTCAACCTTATAGTTAAAGGCATAAGGTGCACGATAGTTCAGAAGAGTGTTGCTGTTAGTTTTGGATTTTTAATGACACTTTAGCCCTTGGTCTCCCATTGACGCGGTGAGGGGTCAACGCCAAAAATATGTACACATTTTTGAACCTTATTACGATGGAATAAGGTGCATAAATGTGTACTTTTATTTGGCGTTGAATATACGTAGTCAAGGACTTAATCGTCACCACAGGCAAAGCTCCTTAAATATGCTCTTTGAATATTAAGAGTCGCCAGGACGCTCGCGTTCCCATACAAAGTAGTTCAGCTCTCATTTTAAAACGACATGCTTTAGAACCATGAAATTTGGCATGGGTATTCTAGTAGTACAGATCTAGGTCGGACATTCAGTTTCGTTGCTAAAAATTGTAATACAAAGAAAATACAGCCAGTTACAGATTTACATACAAAACTTATTTTTGCTATATTTTCTTTGTATTACAATTTGTATGGGAACGCGAGTTCACGCAAGCGTCCTGAAGACTCTTAAGTACATACGTAGGTAAGGGCTAAAAGCGGACCAGACACTGTCAGTATTGTCAGTAACAATGTCATTATTCCTGTACCCGTCCTTTTCTATGTATATGATGAGAAGGATGAGTAGAGTAATAATGTGTAGGTCAGCTAAAGCGTCACCACAGGCTCCATAATATGCTCTTTGTATATTAAAACAGTAAATTCAAGTGTAAGTATAGCCGCCATCAGATATATCGGAGCGGCGAAGGTGGTCACAAATATCTGAACAACGCATCAATTGTCATAATTCCGATATTTTTGAGTACCGTGGCCGCTCCGATATATTTAATGGCGACTGTGCATTAAGTAATTACATATTTTTGGCGCCTTTTCGATAATACTTTTAATTGTTTTCTTCAGACAAATACTAAAATAGTAGTCCTTTTGCACAATTTCTAACAATATTATATTCATCTGAAGAATCTTCGCTCGGTCTCAGGTGTTGTAAAGATGGTAAATAAGAGTGGACTGTAGGTTTAAAGCTGGTTTACTATCCAAATCAAGAGAAATACAAAAAGGTGATGTGCACAAGTCGTTGGGAAATCAGTGAACGGGTAAGTTTATTGAAATCTCTATACATGTCAAATTTTGAGTTCAAAACATTGCCATGTCTAAATTCAGATTTGAAATTTGGATACATTCATAATTAGACATTGATTGGAATATTTTACTTAAAAAACATGCAATCTTGGTATTAATAATTAATAATGATTTTAATACATTGAATAAATATAAATGAAATTATAAGTAGTTGATTTTGATTTTAATATGATATGAACAATAATAATTATTCTAAACGAATGAGGCTTAAAACTAATTGGGTTTTAAACGCTTCGTAACACATCCATGCTTCATTTTAGCAACCGGGAAAAAATTAGTATTTTTACACTTCTATAATTACTTACTTAGCCATTTCACCTAATTTGGCACATTGACTAATCTACACAAATTTATCACACACAATATTTCAATGACCAAGTTCAGAGGCTGATAACGTTTATTTCGATTTCGCTTAACATTTGTATACTATTAAGCAGTATATTTTTGGGTAGATATGTTTTAAATATGCAATTTCTTAGCGTTATTTCATCATTAGCGATTCTCGTTTTCAAATCGACTTAAGATTGGGAAAGGTCCGACACCGAGAGCAGGTGCGTGGAAGGGGGAAACAGGGCAAGGGGGACCGCGGGGGGAGTTGGACTCATTAGTTATTTAGCGCGAGCGGCGGACGCCGGGCTCTCTCAAATAAATTGGCCTTAAAATGCCTGTTTGCTCTCGTCAGCGAGATCGCAGTGTACACGATGCTATAGGGTTTAATAAAAAATATTTTATGAACGAAACATGAATTTATAATCTGTTTTTCTGCTAACGTATTTAACTAGGCCATAAATGGATAACAACTTAAAATGTATAGTATTATTTTATCTTTCTTTAAATTCTATTTTATTATGCTGTGCGATTTAATTGATGTTTACATTGCTTCTTTATAGAACACAAAAATTTTGCCATTATTATTTTCTATCTGCAATGTCATACTGTAATTTACACCAAAATGTCTATTTGCTCTCTCAGCCATCCTTCAAGCGCTATTTACTCGGCTTCTGTCATGACGGCGTGTCATTAACCTTTATTTTTTTCTAGAGTTGTATGTGCAATGTTATGTAATCTACACCAAAATGCCTATTTGCCCTCTCAGCCATCCTTCAAGCGCTATTTACTCAGCTTCTGTCAACGGCGTGTCATTAACCTTTATTTTTTTATAGAGTAGTATCTGCAATGTTATGAAATCTACACCAGAATGCCCTATTTGCCCTCTTAGCCGGTATTAGCAGTCATCCTTCAAGCGCTATTTACTCAGCTTCTGTCAAGACGCGTGTCATTAACCTTTATTTTTTTCTAGAGTATATAGTATCTGCAATGATCTGCAATCTACACCAAAATGTATATTTGCCCTCTCACTCCTCTCAGCCATTCTTCAAGAGCTATTTACTCGGCTAACGTCAAGATTATTAACCTTTATTTCGACTCTCGCCGTATATTCTTATTGGAGTTGAATTGAATTTAACGCCATTTTAATATGATCTTGTAACACAACTTTTTTTTACCACGACGGAGGCCAACTTACATACAACCTGCCTGATGGTAAGCAGCTACCGTAGTATATGGAACTGCAACTCCAGAAGTATCACATTCGCGCTGCAGACCCAATAGAAATCTGTACACCCCTTTTTTGAGAAGAAGCCTATACAAAATAAGTCCCTTGGGAATTGTCGGCAGGAAATTCGGAAGGAAATTCCTCTTAAGCCGACGGTGTGCGAACATTTAGGTTCCAGCGTGTGAGGATGAACGCCCTGCCGACGGCGAAAGTGCCTACCGAGGGCGGTATACTGCAACCATGGATATTCAGAGATTGGTACAACATAATGGCTCCTCTACATGATGGGCCATCATAGGGACGCAGCTATGCGTTAGAGGGAGCTAACGATACTGCGATCTCGTTCTGTCGTATAGCTGCGTCCCTATGATGGCCCATCATGTAGAGAGCCAGCCTAACATACAGCCCATAGAATCTGGAACTCAGCGGGAATTAGTAACGGCCTCCAGATACTGTCAGTAGCTCGGCTTCTTTGAGCACTTGGCCCATCGTGACCCAGACAGGCTGGAAAAGGCTTTGTTTGCTTGTTGGGCCAGCGGAAGGCGATCGACAGCGGGGAGGGATACCGGCTGGTTCTCTGACGAGGTTACACGCGTCGTACTCCAGGGTTCCTTTAATAAGGCAAGGAATCGGTCAGGATGGAGAGCATTACAACATAGAGCAACTTATGGTGGTCACTATGCATTAGACATTGCTTAGTTTGGGACTAGGTTGATTTGTGTAAGACTCCCCAAATATTTTTTTATACTCGTCGACTGTAATACTTTAATTGAGTTTGTGTAGACGGAACTACTAGCGCATACTTTTCGATAGAGCTTTTATGGGCGCATATTGTGGCATCGCCTGCGATGGTAGAAAGGATTTCCATACAATATTGTAGCACTGTTGCCGGTGCCTGCCCTGCCTTGCCGGGGGGACCGGCACAATCTGCCGGAAGATTGAAGTTACCAAATTGTATAGAGGCAGTAGGTATTTCGTCAAACTAAATCCTTACCGGCTTGCCTATATTGAGCACTCGTAGAAAAAGTATTGTATACAATAGTGACATAATCACATAATCAAGCTTTAAGGCGGTTATCACACTGGCGCGGATCCGCATGCGGCACCGGTGCGCGAGCGAGATAGCGCTCTGCATGTGTATAGCGCTATCTCGCTCGCACACCGGCGTCGCATGCGGATCCGTCGTCAGTGTGATAATCGCCTAAAATATCGTACCTTACTTAGGCCACTCAGCAAGCTTCATGGCCTAAACACGGTACTCAACTGAAGAGCTCTTAATTATGTCACGATTTGATTTTCTTTACTCCTACAATCATAATTTACTCAGTCCACAAATTTTTTCGCCTTTTGACGTATATTCGTACAAGCCGTTCTAATCTTCAAAGGTCCCTAAATTACGAGAAACGTAACAAAACGTATAAATAAGTACCTTGGTCCCATTTGCCGAAGGCAAGTCGGGTACTTAATGAGTGTAATTGTCCCCTATTTTCGTTCGTTAATTATGTATGCCCCAACTCGTATCCATTTCTTATTTACGTTTGTTTTGTCGACTGTTTTGTGCGCGTTTTAGATGTTTGTTTATCTTATAAACACGGTAAACATTATCGAACGAGCAGAGCGTAAGCGTAGTGAAGTTCTTACAACTTTGGATACAACGGGGATGCACTGGGACGTCCGTGTATTTCAATGGCTTTTTGATTTTGAATGTTTCTTGCGCGATAACTTTAGTAATGTTTTATTGGTCTTTATGAAAGTTGATGGGGTTGTAGTACTTGTAGTAGAGATAAATATAATTTGAGAGTTCTTATATGAGCAGGATCAATCAAGGGTTTACGGAGCTAGAAGACTCAAAAGCGATCTTAAAAAGGTTAATGGTGGACTACGAGTCATCATTCTCCTAGTGTTTGTTCCGGTCTTGCCACGGCTCATTTGAGCCTGGGTTTCGCTCGGCAACCTAATCCCAGGAATTGACGTAGGCACGTTTTCAAGGTGGACTACGAGTATTATTCTAAAACGATGCTTGACTGTATAGAGCAGCCTTAAATGTGACACTGTCAAATTATGGCGAGAGGGTGGTAAACTGTCACATTTCTAAGGACATTGCGCGTACCTAGTCATTCCCTTGATTCGTGATTTTGTTAATTGAAGCAATTGCCCGACTTATTTGTAAAAACGTCGATAGCCGAAGTGTTTTATTTGCAAAAATATAAAGGATGAGGAAACAAAATAAACATTTATTATCCAAGAAACATTTATTTTTTACTGTATAGGCATTACATACAATTTTTTCCCTTGCCTCTTATCCCAATGTCCCTCTTATCCCAACTGACCTTATTACATGGCTCTTCATCTGCATGTTTGTTATTTTAAGGACGAATGTAGTGTTCCTTAAAATATCATGCTTCAAAAACCTATTCGTTGTACACTGAGAGAAATATGCTTTGTGAGTGTAACAAATTCGACTTGTTGCGTGTTTATCAGTTTGAAACTAAAGTATTGTAGTAAACGGAATCGATCACCAATATTGATAATACAAGTCGAATTTGTACGAACAACAAGGTTAAACTTGTTAAAAGATATTGGATTGAATCAGCCAAATATGTTTAAAACAATATGTATTTATGTGCCATGTTGGTTTTATATAATCGAGTTGTTGATTTAAATAACACTTAAACTAAAATGACAAGTAACTTGTAGAATGAACTAATTAAACTTAACAAAATCGAACTTGCAGTTTTAACCAAAGAGCTTGTAGGCGCTATTTTAAAATGAGAGTTTGGTTGAACGAACGTGAATTCTGGTTGTTTTTTCTCTCAGTGTACAAAAATGTATTACTTATCTGTTACACCATCACAATTGTTGCATTTCAACCAAAAATATGTGACTGTGTTATTTTCCCATGATTACACATAAGACGCCATAAATCACATCAGTATCGCAGTTATTTACTTGATCGAGTCGGCCATTTTTCGGGCGAGCAAGTTTGGCAATAAATCGCGATGGCGGTTGAAAGCTGCTTTGGGCCCCTTAGAGTGGTATTACGAAGATTTAGCGATTGCGAATATGACTAGAACTAGGGCTGCCATCTCTAAATTCGCCGAACCCGGACAATAATTTAAAAAACCCGGACATTTGGCGTAAATCGCATTTTTTCCCCGGACGTGTCCAAATCAATAAATAATCGCACTAAATAATTAAAATCAATGGGTTGTTTCCTCACATAAAAACTGTCCGGGTTTGCCCCGGACACTTATTGAAAACCCCCCCGGACGCACCCCGGACGGCCTCCAAACTAGGACAAATCCGGGGAAACCCGGACGGATGGCAGCCCTAACTAGAACCCTTAGTGTATTCGTTTCACTAACGTAACGATTAACGATTGCGTTTGCGTTAGGTCTTAATTTGTATGGGATTTTAAACACAGCACACCAAGCGGAACGTATCGAAAACTAAACCACCAAGTAGAGATACTTCTATAGATACTCGGTGATTTAGTTTTCGATACGCTCCGCTTGGTGTGCTGTGTTAAAAATCCCATACATATTAAGACCTAACACAAACGCAATCGTTACGTTACGTTAGTGAAACAGTTACACTACGGGTTCAGTGAAGTGTGCGTTGACACGTCGGAACTTAAGGTACAGTCGCCATCAGATATATCGGAGCGACCAAGGTGCTCACAAATATTACTGGTGGTGCATCTTTCTCGCACCAATATTTAAGTGCAACCGATATCCGTTGATATCTAATATCAAGATGAGATTTTCAAAGTTCAAATACGTAGGTAGGTTCCAGGTAGCGGCCGGGAAGGGACTCGTTATTTCTATCCAACAAATCGCCAGTTTGCGTCTACCTGCGAGCTGGGGTATTTCGTTACCGGCGTTTTTGCGAGGCCGTTTAGGATCGGCAACACGCATGTGACATCCTTGGCGCTACAAGTGTAAATAGGCTACAGTAATCGCCAGAATAGGCTGCATGTTTATTTACCGCTGACGTATAGTCGCCATCAGATATAGCGGCGCGGCCAAGGTGGTCACAAATATCTGAGCAACCCCTCTATTTTCAAGGCTACTATTTTTGAGTAGGTACCCTGGCCGCTCCCATGTATTTGATGGCGACTGTACCTAGTATAAGAAACAATCAAATTTACGCTATATAGACCAAAACGAAATTTCAAACAATAAAGATGGTAGACTTTTATTTTATCACGATGACAAATTCCTGCCATAGGTAGGACTGCCATCTCTAAATTCGCCGAACACGGACAATTTTTTTAAAAACCTTTTGCGTAAATCGCATTTTTCCCCGGACATGTCCAAATCAGCACTAAATAATTAAATTAAATGGGGTATTTCCTCACATAAAGTGTCCGGGTTTTCCCCGGACACTTATTGTAAACCCCCCCCGGACGCACCCCGGACGGCCTCCAAACTAGGACAAATCCGGGGAAACCCGGACGGATGGCAGCCCTAGCCATAGGTATATAATATGTATTGGCATTGTAGACGTCCATAGGCTACTAATCAAATTACTACCAACATAAAATTAATAACAAACGAGACATTTTTGGTACTGTAGTGAGGAGTACATGCCAATTTTCAATATTTTGACATAAAATTAGGCTTTTATCAAATTTCGTGACATAGTCGTGTTTTTCGTGACATATCATATGTCAATAGCTCTTTTTACTAAAATAGTAGTTTTAGTAAAAAATACATGTCAACGTGTAGACATAGGAGCATAAAAATTAGCTAGAAGATTCCTCAAATTCCCTCCCTACGTTGCCAAATCTGATACCTAAGTTCCCAAGTTCGGAACACTGCTGCTTCGCATGTAGCGGCCGGGAAGTCATTATTTCTTTCAGACAAATCACAAGTTTTCTACCTTCCCGGCGTTCTCGTTAGGGGCCATCCATTAATAACGTCACACGTAACGGAAGGAGTAAGAATTCAACGAAATGTGACATGTTGTGACAAGGAGTGACTAGTGGGGGTGTACTAAACAATGTGACCTGACGCATACAAACATTGTGTAGGTTTTAAAATTAAGTTTTTTTTGGGCAGAGAAGGATGACCGATATATGGATTTGAAATGTTTCATATTTATTACAAAAGCACAATTTATAATATTTATATGCTAAACATTTATACATATAATACTTGATTGAGCAGCTGTTTACAGTATTAAATTTGAATATGTTAAGTCACACTAGGACGGGAAGTTCAGTTTACACAAATGTAACAAAGAGGGGGAGGAGCCTAAATTCATGAAATGGTTGTCACGTAATTTGTGAACGAACCCATTGCTATCTGCCCGTGGTTTCGTTACTTTTTGCCAACTTTTGAGGGTTATATTACGAGATGGAAAGAACAGGTACTTAAGACTCTTGCAATTGATGTAAAGTTGTTCTTGCGAGTTTAAGATGACTTTGCAAACGATTATTCGCTGTGTGCATGATTTTGGCGCCATCTCTTGGGCAGGTGGTCAATCTCTTTTTTTCCTTTTTTATAAATAGGTTGTATTCCTTGCTTATATGAAATGTAACTGGCTGATTCACTATTTTGACAGCAGACACATTCGCAGTTTCATTTCTTGTCACATTGAGCATTGCGATCGTTTTCATTACCCCCACCATGCACGCACATAGCGAATACGGTGGGACTTGGAACGCGTTAAAATTGAAACAGTAGATTGTTCATTAATAGAATTGGATGAAAAAATATATGGAATATTAACGGCTTACGAAATCTAGTTGGTAGTTTAGGTGACAGGATATCTAAGAAAAAAAAATAGCAGTTATAGGGACTGCCGATAGAAGTGAAAACTCACAAGTTTTTATTTTAGGAAATAAATGTTAAGTTTTCAGTTTTAACTTTGGACTTCACTTCACTTTATTTTACATTTACACTTTTCATTTCATTTTACATATTTCTCAATCGTATGGCTTGTGATAGTGTCGGTGACGCGAACCCTTAAGAGTCGCCAGGACGCGCGCGTTCCCATACAAACGTAGTAGTACAGATCTATGTCGGTAATTCGTTTTCGTTGCTAAAAATTGTAATACAAAGTTGTTTTACAATTTTTAGCAACGAAAACGAATTACCGACATAGATCTGTACTGTTAGAATGCCCATGCCAAATTTCGTGGTTCTAAAGCATGTCGTTTTAAAATGAGAGCTGAACTACGTTTGTATGGGGACGCGACTTCACGCGAGCGTCCTGGCGACATTTTCCCCTACCAAAAAGTGGCCAACGCAGCTAAAGAAATTTTTACCTCGAAAAATCTTATATATGTCCAGGGTTCGATCCTGGTAAGGGCATGAATGGCCTGCCCCACCTCATTTGGCAAGCGTATGATGATGATGAATGAATAGGCCAAACAAACTGACACATATCGATATGCAGGTGTTGAATCAAACACAATAGTGGCAAATTGTTCCTGACTTAGCTACATAGCATGTTGTATTGCAAATGCTCATCAGAGTCAGGGGAACCAGTTTATCGACCGAGCGAAGCCAGCTAAATAAAGTGTTACTGATCGCGAGATGTCGACAAATGTTAAAATTCATAATGGTTGTAAATTTTGAGGTTTTCGAGGGTATGAATATTGTATTTGCCCAAAAATTGCTTTGATATTCTATAATTTAAGAATCTTACCTCATATGTGGGTATGTACTTATATACTCTCGAAGAAATTAAACAAGAAAGTTTTTTTTTCAGTTGTAATAACGGCAGCGCCATCTCTGTCGCATTCAATGAACTCCTGAAGAGCTCAGAATGGAGGTAATTACTCATAATGTTGTACCTTAGATGATTGGCCAAAATGCGCATATACACGACAAAATTCGACCGGTGCTTCTGCGACCAGGTGGCCAAGTTGGTTAACGCGTCTGCCGCGAATGCAGAAGACGCTGGTTCGATCCCAGCCTTGGGCACCAGAGGCCTAGGTCACTTTTTCCTTTTTATATGACATCTATACTATATACGTTAGTCTATTAAAGTATCCAATCCGCATAGTCCTAGCGGTACGCCTTAAACATGCTGCAAATGGTGTTAAAAGCATGAAAATTGGAACGATTGATCTTTAGGCCAAATTAATCGATTTGGCCCGTAGCAGTAAAAAAAAAAAAAAAAAACAGAGTGCAGTTATGACGTCATCTTTTTTTTGTATGGAAAAAAAATAAATTTTGTTCTGAAACCTATCGTGTGTGGTATCAAATGAAAGGGCTTTTTGAGCCAATTCTAAAAATATATCACATCATTATATTTATGTCACTTGTTTCAAATGAAAATAAAAATAATTTTCAAAACATACCAAGTTTGGGCTCCTACAAATACGATACGGTTGAATATTTTTTTGTAAAATATACCTTAAATGATACCTGATATCCTCATTTCAAACCCCAAGAAAGCAATTTTGAAAATAATGATGAAACTGTGTGGTGACTGAAATGTAATGATGTTACATATTTTTGGAATTAGCTCAGAAAGCCCTTTCATTTGATACCACACACGATAGGTTTCAGAACAAAAAATTTTTTTTTTCCATACAAAAAAAAGATGACGTCATAACTGCACTCTGTTTTTTTTTTTTTTTTTTTTACTGCTACGGGCCGAATCGATTCATTTGGCCTAAAGATCAATCGGTCCGATTTTTATGCTTTTAACACCATTTGCAGCATTATACTGAATTTCGGCGTGTACCGCTAGCACTAGCAATGGTTTGTACTTTAGGTTGTTCAACTCACGCTCTTAGCCCTTAGACCGTCAACACAGTCGTTTAGGTATACCAAAGGGTCGGCAACGCGCATGTGACACCTGGAGCTGCAGGCGTCCATAGGCTACAGCAGCTGCTTACAGGACAGGCTATACTCTGGTTTGTCTACAGTCTCTCTCTCTCTTCCTCCTAGCGTTTATCCCGGCTTGGGGTCCGCTTGACAACCTAACCCCATGAATTGGCGTAGACCCTGTTTTTTCTGCTGCTGTCTGGTTTGTCTACAGTGGTATTAAAAAACCCATACTCGTTAAGCAATGAGAACATATGGCCTTTTCGAGACAGCTTGATTGCTAGTGTAATTTCAGCTCGAATTCGTTCGGTTTTGCGCAAATAGTGTTAAATTCGAGTTAGGCACGCGTTTGACGGAATTTAATTACGAAATGCTTTCAATGCTATAAGCATGGGCAGTTTACCCTGTAACCTGTGAACACTGTAAATTTCATTATGCTCTTGTTAGTTAGGGAATAAATCCGAATCTATTACCAAGATAATCCATATATATATGTATCCACTTTAAGATAAACGGAGAAAGAAGGCCTGAGTCAGTACCAGTTAACAAAAACAATTTCGTTTGGCCAGGGACTTCAAGAATAGACAGAGAGAATAATAGTCTCTTTCTTACACAAGTACCCTCGCTACTAAAAAATGGATGAGTGTGGCTTATTATTACATCCACTGTAAGGCTGGCTCTACATGATGGGCCATCATAGGGACGCAGCTATGCGTTAGAAAGAGCTAACGATATTGCGATCTGCTGTTGAAAGTTTGAATCTTGAGCGTAGCGAGGGATCTACAACATACAACTTTTCACCTCAGTAGTGAGAACATATTAAAGTTAAAAAAACACATTTATTTACATTCCTGAATGAAAGGCATCATCATTATGACGAAAAGCTTCTGGAAACAAAATTTCACTCCCTGGCGTGAGGAAAGTCGCAACTTTCGTCACTCCCTGGAGTGATGAAAGTCGCGCTTTCGTCACTCCAGGGAGTGAGGAAAGTAGGCTTGCTCGAACTGTTGAGGTGAAAAAGACCATTTCGTGACTCTTGTCTCTTGTCTCGTATGCTGTGTGTTTTGTAGGGTTTGTGCGAGAGAAGAGATTTCGCGGTTTATTCTCTCTTTCTCTCGCTTTCTCTTTCCGCACAGACTTTGCCTGTATTATTTATAATTTATTTGTTCTTGTGTGTAAGGCTGGATTTACACTTGTAAGTTTTACTTACGTAAGTAGGGACGAAGGTATTGGCGAGAATGAGATGGAGATATTCGTATCTCATTCTAACCCATAGCTGCGTCCCTACTTACGTAAGCAAAACTTACAAGTGTAAATCAGGCCTAACTGTATTATCTGTAATTTATTTGTTCTACCACTAATGTCACGAATAAAATATTTATATTTCTATTTCTATCCAATGTCACCGTATATTGCCAAATTACCAACATTGTTTTTCAATTATACGGACCGTACTGAGGAGGCCGGGAAGTGGGTTCCGGGACTTCCGGGGTAATAGAGAAGAAAGTGGCGCAGGTGTGAAATTGGATCCAAGACGGGTCGGATTATCCCGGAGTCACCGGCTGACAGCAGAGTTCACGAAGGTTAGGCCTGGAATTAACTATTGCTAAAGGCGACCAGGCCCCTATTTCACCACGGTGACAATTGTCACAATTCCTGACATATCCAAATTACTGACGTCACAGGCGTTCACAAGCTATAGTAACCACTTAGCATAAGGCGACCTACATGCTTGTTTGCCACCAGCACCACTATATTTTTTTTAATAAAATTCTACACATTTTTATTATATCGTAAATAAATAGGTACTTACTAAGTTTGGTGAAGTGCTCACGACAATTGTCACGAAAAACAACAGTCCTTAGAAGTATCGCCGATATTTTTCCCCATAAGGTGTCTGTAGGTAACTACATTCAAGTCCTAACCTTAACGTCAAATTTTTCCTCACGTCGTGGGCTATCAGAATATTCAGAATATACCCCATGCATGTTAACCGATTATTCGTAGTTTTCGAGTTATGAATTTTTGTTCAAAAGCTCGAGTCAATCAATTCTATATTATAACTACTATGATAATTGAGACTTCAATAAAGAGAATTTAATATTACTGCACTTCAGTCAATATCAGCCTGAAGCAAAGCACGAAGCACGAGAAATAGTTTATAAACTCATCTTCAGCCGTGTAATGGATATGTAGACTACATTGGTTTATTTTGGCAGTTACGTCGCCTGAATCAAACTAGTTTTAAGTATTTTTGTAATTTGTTTTTGAGTTCACAGTGCCTTGGTTTTACTGCAATGCTGTGTTACTTATTTGAATAATAAATAAAATAAATAAATAAATAATAAAATTTCTTGGTTTCAAGTTACACTAGACACTTTTTACAAGCGAGTACGTTATTCGTGAACAACAAGGCTCGGACGCGTCAATTCACACATATAGTCCCGAGTATCCTCAATTGGACATTTTGTGTGAAAGCGATGAAGTCTGAAGGTACGAGGAATTACGTAATTGAGCCATTTAGTAGGTTAGAATCAATTATTGGTCCTCTAGGGACTTATATGTAAGGTTTCCGTTCAGAAAATTGTTTGTGAGGTCGAAATAATAGCGAGTGCGTGGCGAATACCTATGTGCGGGATGTGTGATGGGGTAATTAAAAAGCTTGATCGCGTTGGACTTTAGTGAGCCGAAATGGTTACTATACAAATTTATTTTATATACAGCCTTGGCCAGAAGTGTTGAGCACCAATGCGATTTTCATACAAAACTGGAAAGTTAGTCCATCGTTTCCATCTTTGTTTAAGTTATTTTGTCAATTCATTTAAACTAATACATCTTCATGGATATGGTAGTTGTTAAGGGGTTGTACCTGATATCAAATAAGACATGGCTGATTTTTGTATATGTTAGTGATGAAACACTAATATTACAAGAATTTCCGAACTCAGAATTAGTGATGAGGAACGTGCCTCGTTCCCGGGAATTCCCTTATTTCCTGGGAACGTTCCTCAAACAGGGGAACGATGCGAATGTGATGATGATAGGTATTTGATGTTACTGTATTTTAACTGTGAGACGTTTTTAACAATAAACATTTTTAATTTTGAAGTGTATGTAGGGTTTGCAATCCGGATATCCGGATACCCGAAATATCCGGATACCCGCCTAATTTTGGATCCGGATCCGACGTCTCATAGGATCCGGATAAAACGGATCTTACGGATCCACTAAATATGAGTCAGTGCGTATATAATTCTCGCCAAAATTATTAATTTCTTACACGTGATGTACGTCACGTGTAAGAAATTAATAATTATTGACTAAATTGATTGCTGACTAAATTAAAAAGTGTTTAAATACGAGTACATTACATTACTTTGTTATATAATAATAATATTGTTGTTCATGGTACTTCACTCCCTACATCCTTTCGTCGTGTAAAAATACCATAAAATAAAATATTGAACGTAATTATGGGTAAACCATATGATATTTATCTAAAGCTTGCTACCTTGATGCAGGGAAGTGCCCTCACTTTTCACACAGTTAGTCAAGACCCTCTGGACATCGAAATACAAATAAAGGTGGCTCTGTTCGATAACAGTGGCAAGAGGACTGAATACTTGCAACGGGCTTGTGATGCCTTACTAACAATATCAATATCACCAACAAGCTTAGAAGCTGAAAGGGTATTCTCGTCTGCAGCTTACTTATGTAATCATCTTCAAACACGCCTCAGGACAGACTCATTAGATGCCCTAAGTTTCTGCGCTCACACTACCAAAGACTAGAAAAATAATTGAATAGATTATTGTGATAAAAACTACACATTGCCAATGTTACTTACTTTTAATTCTACCAGGCGTTAATGTTCCTTTTAAAGTCTGATTTAATCGTTAGAAACGAGTTTTTACTTTTAAATATTTCTCTATTATTTAATTTACAATGTTGATTTTAAATAAGAACGACTTTAACATTGACTACTTAATGATTATCCTAGGTAATATTTACTTAAGCCATTAAACTGGATACTTTATTGTATGTTTAGACTTATTATACTTTTATTTTAATGATGATAAATTTATACCTTGCAATGGTGCTTTTAAATTAAAATTGATTCGTTCGAAACCAGTATTTAGGTACAATGATTTATTTTTTTAATTTACTATGTTGATTTGTGGTTAAAATGGAAAGTCTTTAAAAAAGATGGTAAATTATTAGTGTATACCTAATAGTATTTTAAATCTGATTGTTGTTGTTCTATTATTTAGCGAAGAGAAGATTTTACCAGAAAAAATAAAATTTTGACTCTTCTTTTCTACATAATTGTAGAAGTGCATTACCTCAAAAACATAAAATAATTCTTATTATTAATGAAAATAACCTTTTATTTAGCCTAATTCTCTACCATAACGTCAGAATTTGACCTTTATTTTTCGGATCCGGATTATCCGGATATCCGGATCCTTCAATTCCTCGGATCCAAATTATCCGGATCCGAAAAATTGACGGATCTTGCAAACCCTAAGTGTATGGTTTAAGAGTCGCCAGGACGCTAGCGTTCTCATACAAACGTAGTTCAGCTCTCATTTTAAAACGACATGACTTTAGAACCACGAAATTTGGCATGGGCATTCTAGCAGTACAGATCTATGTCGGTAATTCGTTTTCGTTGCTAAAAATTTTAATACAAAGAAAATACAGCCAGATACAGATTTACATACAAAACTTATTTTTGCTATATTATCTTTTTATTACAATTTTTAGCAACGAAAACGAATTACCGACATAGATCTGTACTGCTAGAATGCCCATGCCAAATTTCGTGGTTCTAAAGCATGTCGTTTTAAAATGAGAGCTGAACTACTTTTGTATGGGGACGCGAGTTCACGCGAGCGTCCTGGCGACTCTTAACAAACATAGTCTAGATACTTATATGTAGTCAGTCAAAGACTACGGTATTTTTTTTCGTAAAATGACACCTCGTCTCCAGTTTATACAATACATAGTGGTGATTTTACTTAAAAAAACTAATTAAAATATTGAATAAAGTAATTTGATTAGTTGTAATTGTAGCTCATAAGTTGTGGAACTTGTTGAAGTAGAATATGGATTCATTTATGAATTGTCACATTACATATTTGGGTACATCTTCAATGTTATTTTGCTACAATAACGTGTAAGTTATAGTTATCATTTGTTATAATAGTCTTGCTCCAGTTATTTCATATGGCTAAAGTTTGGTTGCATCACATAACATAACTGTGCGGGTAATTTCTATGTTATATAGTTTGCTTGATAGCAGTTTTATTTGATTTATGGTAACTACGGCTAGATTTGGCTGCGTCCGAAACATGTTCCATTTGCTTCCAAAGACCGAGTCGAATATACCTCAACCACGAAAGAACGAGTGAAAAGATTTTGAAGAAAATATTTATATATCCATAGAGCGCTGGTAGCCTTGCGGTAAGACGTCCGACTTTCAATCCGGAGGTCTCGGGTTCAAACCCCGGCTCGTACCACTGAGTTTTTCGGAACTTATGTACGGAATATCATTTGATATTTACCAGTCGCTTTTCGGTGAAGGAAAACATCGTAAGGAAACCGGATCCCCTCTGGGTTGGAAGGTCAGATGGCAGTCGCTTTCGTAAAAACTAGTGTCTACACCAATTCATGGGATTAGGTTGTCAAGCGGACCCCAAACCGGGATAAACGCTAGGATGATGATGATGATCCATTAATTGTTCCCATAATACAAGTTTTTTTAGAATGACCAAATATAATAAAAATAGACACGAGTCGCACCATAAGGTCCATAAGGGTTCCTTTTTTACCATTTTGGTGGAGAAACCTAAAAACAGTAAAACAGTTATAAGTATAGTCTAAGCTATGGCAATTAGAAATATAATAAGCTTCGTTTACACGTTAGTGAACAAAGGGCCTAATTAACTTATTTTGTGAAAATTATCCATAATATAAATTACAACCTAATTTTATACATAACACAATGGAAATGGAGTACTAAATACAACATTAAATTAAGTATTTAACATGGAGAATGAGGTTTCGTAACAACACAAAAGTAATATGACTAGCGTACGGACAGACGATGGCATTGTTAAGCAGGGAGTACACTGAAGACGCCTTAGTTACGTTTTATGATTGAATGACTAATGATTAAATTACTTTTTTGTCAAAAACATACATTTGTTATTCAAGTAGTGACAATAACTTTGGATCGAATCGTTGTATTACTCAATTTAATTAGGCAGACCGATTTTTTTTGGGAAACATCAGCCAAAGGTCTAGCGGAGAAAACGACGGGAGATTCAATAATAAGATTAAAAGCTATTTATTGGCACTACTTAAATAAGAAATGTATATTTTCGACAAAAAAGTAATTTAATCATTAGTCATTCAATCATAAAACGTAACTTAGGCGACTTCAGTGTACTCTCTGCTTAACAATGCCACCACCTGTCCGTACGCTTACTATCCCTAATCTAACTATAGTCTTAGGTTACCTTATTAACATAGCTCGGACAATTCGTCGCAAAACGAATATAACACCGAAATAAAACAAGATATATTTAATTTGTATTATGTACAGTATTTTAATCAATCACTGCTAGCAGTTTAAGCAAAAAACACTGGTTTAAAAAAAATACCGCTGAACGCCATATCGATGGCTGAACGCTACATTTGCAAGACGAAATATACCTATCTCACTCTATCTAAGTCTAGCTAGCCTTTAGTTTTAATTTTTTTATAAGCTGAAGCCGTGATAGGCAAATGCTGAGCCCCACGCCTATTGTCGCAAGTGTTGTTTAGTTTAAATTAATTGTTTTTTTTTTCCTTCGGTTGTATATTTTTTTCATGCGTGGTATCATTCGATTCGTTTTGTTGTGAGGATCAAATGTCTATATGGGGCCAATTGCCTTAAATAAACATAAAAGACAGAAAAGAGACTTAAAGTCTGTGATTTGCTTTTGTTTCTCAAAACGCTCCTAACAAAATGATATAAAGCCGTGACGTCATGGCTTCATAGTTGCCCTGTTTAAAGTATGGAAAAATTATGAATTTGCTATTTTTACAGTGAAATATTGCGTTTATGTATATGGTTGCCAATGTTGCCATACACTTTCACAGTAAAATGTTAGAAATCGAATGGTATCATTGGTTTTTTAAAATTGTGTACTTTCAAAATTCGAAAAAAAATTAAGTTTTGAAGCCTGATATCTTTGCACCATTTCAATAGATTTTTTAATGTTTACTTTATTTGTATATTTTGATCATTTTGCATCCTATCAACTAAATTTTATTGCCTAATTCAACATGTGTCATCATCCCTCATAGGGATTCATGTTGTTTTTTGTTTGTGTTGTTTTTACTTCTTACGCCTCTTTTCTGTCTATTTGTATTTTTTTACTCTTGTATTGTTTTTTTTTTCCATTTTTGGCCTCAAGAAATGCGTGGTAAAAATCTTTTGAGTTCCTCGTGAGCACGTTGTATTGCGTGACATACGAGACATAGGCCGAAATGTGGCATTTTGAAGTAAAAGGTACATAACTGTTGGTCGTTTAAAGAGTTTACGTCTAAATGATTTTTATGGCAGTAACGCCTTATTAACAACCGACAATGATGTACCTTTGACTTGAAAATATCACAAATAGTTCTATATTTTTTCCAAACTACACTTGTTCCATCAGAAGAATTTTCCATCGCATCATAAAAACCTGGAATAAGGCATCACTGAACTGAAGCAGCTTAATACAAATCGGATTATTATACAATCGATATTGGTGCTTATAATCTATCTCCGATTTAGGGATACCAGCGTACAGATAAAATAGTTTACTCGTACTTGTAAAGTTACTATTTTACAGGTTTACACCGGCAAATAATTTTTCACCCCTGCTATTCGAAAGAGGGTAATTTGTTGCCCATTTACAGGGAGCAAAAGTGACTTTTGATCCCTCTGCGATTTGTTGCCCATTTACAGGGAGCAAAAGTGACTTTTGATCCCTCTGCGTTTTTTTTAATTTTCCTTGTCTTTGAACCGATTAAAATGAGACAACATTATATAACTTCTCTTTCTAGCAGATAGCTAGTTTAGTATTTTTGTTTTCGTTTTTCTCATAGAAAGAGTGAAAAGTAGAGTGTACTACGCGGTGGCAAAATTATTTCGATCTCGGGTCGCTTGAATCCCTCGACCGAAATAAGTCATTTTGCTCCCTTGTAATACAATAGATCTACTATTACCTGCTTCGGCGGTAAGGTAGGCATTCTTTTTAATATTAAGTTGAAACGGTTGTCACTTTCCGCAATCTCCAGGCAGAAGAAAAAAGCGCGCGTATAGCATTGACTATATCGAACTGACGAATCGAAAAACAACCAAGTGCTTTTTGCGAAATAAAATAAAAACACATATACTGAAGCCTCGTGAAACAATAGCTTCAGGAATTCCCTTGACATGTTGAAACAAACAAACGTTTGTCTGACATTGCACGCCATGGCAGCAAAAAAGGATTTTGAACCTCAATGCATATAGTATGACATGGTTTACTATTTACGTTGGATGTTGGGTTGCATTTTTACTGTTCCATTCTCAAAAGGTGTCCATGTACATTCACGGACTTAAATTTTTGGGCCTTTTAGAGTTCATTTTACATCGTTAATTTCATAGATTACATCTCTGCATGTGTTTAATAGACATCCAAAATAAATTAACTATTTTGTCAAGTTTATAAATTCTCATCTGGTAACCCCACAGAACATCGAACTGCCGAAATCCAGAAACGACGGAAGATAAAGTTACGAGACGATAGACAAATGCCTGCTCTTTAGATGAATGGATAAAATGCTAATTTACTGCGAGAAGCGCTACTGCTACATAATCGAGCCAAGGCGGGTCAGGTTCGCGCTCAGGGTTCCATGCAATTACACTTTTATTAACAATTTGTTTTATTAAGTTTAATTTAATATATTAATGTGAATTTCCTTTTTTTTATTAGTGGAAAAACCACAAATTGGAGCCAATTCTGTTTTGCTCTACGCATGCCAACCTCCCGACCCCACAACTCTCCGTTGTGTTGAGCCGGCCAGAGAGATGGCGCTGTAATTAAATTACGTGTAATTTAATATATTGATATATTTAATATATTGATATAAATTATCCCGTGATGTTCCAGAGTTCTTTACAGTAAATTTTTCATTGTAATGGACATGTTTCCAATTTGTAATTTGTTTTATACACAACTGAATCTGACCCTTCAGACATGCTGCTCATAGTAAAAGTCTCTCGAGATTTTTTATTTTTATTTATTTCGTAGGAAAACTTACAGCTATAGAGTAACCAGATAGTTAGTGATGTAGAAACAGTGAGCCAATTAAAAGACTATTTGATTTTAGTTGAGACTATTTGCTATGATACCGTTTGTAATACAACAAGCAACAAGGATATATGTATTTATTGGTACACTAGTATTTCTGTATATATTACACAGAGTTGGAGTTTTATCACTATTATTAGAGGCGAAAAAAAAAACCGGTTATAGCGGCACTTACATTTTACATTTTATTAAGAGTCGCCAGGACGCTCGCGGTCCCATACAAACGTAGTTTAGCTCTCATTTTAAAACGATATGCTTTAGAACCACGAAATTTGGCATGGCCATTCTAGTAGTACAGATCTATGTCGGTAATTCGTTTTCGTTGCAAAAAATTGTAATACAAAGAAAACACAGCCAGATACAGATTTACATACAAAACTTATTTTTTCTATATTTTCTTTGTATTACAATTTTTAGCAACGAAAATGAATTACCGACATAGATCTGTACTGCTAGTATGCCCATGCCAAATTTCGTGGTTCTAAAGCATGTCGTTTTGAAATGAGAGCTGAACTACGTTTGTACGGGGACGCGAGTTCACGCGAGCGTCCTGGCGACTCTTAACTTAGATTATTAGCTGCAATAGAAATACACTGAGAAAATTTTAACCAATAAATTAAGATGACTAACGGATAGCATTTAAATCTTATAAATGGGTTCCTAATGTTATCCGTCGGGTACGTTACGGAACCCCAAAAACGAATTATCACAATAAAGTTTCTCTTTAAGTATACAACTTATAAAGTAACTTGATTGGGAATCGCGGGCTTTGTTTTTAAGCGCTCCTTATTTCGAGAGTTGCCTGTTTCGCATTTCATAAATAGTGTTGTGCTACAATCGATATTTACCGGAAAAAATATTTATAATTTTTATTCTATCACGTTAATGTAGTCAAATGCACTTAAAATTGGTAATAATGTTCGGGGAAAAAGCTTGGATCCTCTGCTAAGTATTCGGTATTTGGCTCGTTCCGGACCCGAGGTGTGATAATAATAGGCTTTCCTATCGAGTCAAATCTATTAAGTACTCTTTATTAAACGTGAAAACGATTTGTTACTGTGGAAATATTAAACTGTGATATCATCATATCAAGATATACAGGGTGTTTGCTCCATCGTTTGCCAAAAATAATTGGCCATTTTCATAGGGGTCTTTCTAGGGTAATTTTCTATCACCTTAAGCCCTCTAAAAAATGGAGCAAACATCCTGTATATTATGAATGCATTAAATCTCATATTTCATATGAGTTGATGATTTTAAAATCGTTGAAAGCGCAAAACTGTATTACTTTTTCCGGTATTATCGCAATTATTTATTTATTTATTTTATTTATTAGGTACACTTAACAGATATCATACAAACTCTAATAGTATAGTAGGCGTTAAACGTATAACTAGCACGATATCCAAAGCAAGTATACACAGCATGTTTTACAAGTAAGCGCAGAATTTTACAGGTACAATATCTAAGAGCGATCATTGAGAAATAAAACATGTTTTTGAAGAAAAAACTAACTAACTAAAGCAACAAGAAAAGATTAGATTCTTCTTAAGATAAATTCATTTAATTTCACAGCAGTCATGCAATCAACTGCTGTAAAACAATAAAATTTATCTATAGGAGAATATTGAATATTACGGATACTTTTCCTAATTTAATCACATTCTTTAAGAATTGTAGACAGGACTTAAAGTCTTTCAATTAGCTATTTCATTCCTCGAAAGTTTCTTATTTACAGTACAAATACCCACAGTCAGCTGTTAGGGGTTTATTTTATATTTAGAGCCCGTTGTAGTAAAGAACTTGTTTAAAATAGGGGCGGGTTTTTTTAGCTATTGTGATGCTCGACCCCAATTATGTTCAATTGATTGGTTTGAAGTCGATGTGGAACATTTACAACTTTGAAGAGATTTTGAAATACATTATTATGGTAAGAACTTTGATGCGAGATAAGATAAAATAAGCTGTAGTCGAGTCGTGATTTTGTGGAAACTAGCAAATAGTAAATTCTTAGATGTCCGTGAAGTTGACCGCCCCAAATCCAATATCCGTAAATTACGTATCTATATCGTTAGTTCATCGTTAGTTCACGTTTGTTCAGTATTTTAAATCGTAAGGACCCGACTCCAACATCGATTTTTTAAAAAAACAAAATGGGGCGGTCAACTTCACGCTACCGCCCCAAAACTGATTTTTCGGTTTCTGTCGATGGCCATCGGTAGATATTCGTTAGTTCACGCGAATTCTCAAAGAAATTTCGTAAGGACCCGATTCGGTATATTTTTTTTTATTTTTTAAAGTGGGGCGGCTAACTTCACGCTACCGCCCCGAAACGGATTTTACAGTTTCTATCGATGGCAATCGGTAGATATTCGTTAGTTTATGCTAATTCTCAAAGAAATTTCGTAAGGACCCGATTCGGTATATTTTTTTTTATTTTTCAAAGTGGGGCGGCTAACTTCACGTTACCGCCCCGAAACGGATTTTACAGTTTCTATCGATGGCAATCGGTAGATATTCGTTAGTTCACGCGAATACACAAAGAAATTTCGTAAGGACCCGACTGGAAATGTTTTTTTTTAATAATTCTTAAAATGGCCGGTCAGACGAATTCAGGTAAAGTGTCACGGTGTTCTCTTGAGATCCTACCGAATTCAATGCGTCAACAATCCTCTTCGGAGCACGGCGACTCAATAAGGATACGTTTATTATGCGCAAAGTAACATACATACCTCCAATACATGCAATAACTTTTCTTTAGAAAATATACGGGGGCGGTTGTCTTCACGCACATCATACCAACCAAACTATAAACAAATAGTCCTAACTGGCTACAGGAACTGATCAAACAAGGTGTATTATTGTTTGTTCAGGCATTTTAGACGTAAGGACCCGAATACTTTGACTAGAAAAAAATAATTTCTAAAATGCGTAACGTCCATTTGAGGTAGTCGGATAAAGTGTCACATATGGTGCTCTCTTGAGATCCTAACGAATCCAGTGCGTCAACTATCCTCTTCGGAGCACGGCGACTCAACAAGGATACGTTTATCATGGGCAAACTAACATACATACCTCCAATACATGCGACAACTTTTCTATAGAAAACATACTGGGGCGGCTGTCTTCACGCACATCATACCACCCAAACTATACACAAATCGTCATAACTGGCTACAGAAACTGATCAAACAAGGTGTTTTATTGTTTGTTCAGGCATTTTGGACGTAAGGACCCGAATACTTTGACTAGAAAAAAAGTAATTTCTAAAATGCGTAACGTCCATTTGAGGTATTAAGATAAAGTGTCACATTTGGTGCTCCCGTGAGATCCTAACGATTTCAATGCGTCAACTATCCTCTTCGGAGCACGGCGAATCAATAAGGATACGTTTATCATGGGCAAACTAACATACATACCGCCAAAACATGCGACAACCTTTCTATAGAAAATATACTGGGGCGGCTGTCTTCACGCACATCATTCCACCAAAACTATAAACAAATCGTCATAACTGGCTACAAGAACTGATCAAACAAGGTGTTTTATTGTTTGTTCAGACATTTTGGACGTAAGGACCCGAATACTTTGGCTAGAAAAAAATAGTTTCTAAAATGCGTAACGTTTATTTTAGGTATTCAGATAAAGTATCACATATGGTGCTCTCTTGAGATCCTAACGAATTCAATGCGTCAACTATCCTCTTCGGAGCACGGCGACTCAATAAGGATACGTTTATTATGCGCAAACTAACATACATACCTCCAATACATGCAATAACTTTTCTTTAGAAAATATACGGAGGCGGTTGTCTTCACGCACATCATATTAACCAAACTATACACTAATCATCCGAACTGGCTACGGGAACTGATCAAACAATGTGTTTTATTGTTTGTTCAGGCATTTTGGACGTAAGGACCCGAATACTTTGACAAGAAAAATATAATTTCTAAAATGCGTAACGTCCATTTTAGGTATTAAGATAAAGTGTCACATTTGGTGCTCCCGTGAGATCCTAACGATTTCAATGCGTCAACTATCCTCTTCGGAGCACGGCGAATCAATAATGATACGTTTATCATGGGCAAACTAACATACATACCGCCAAAACATGCGACAACCTTTCTATAGAAAATATACTGGGGCGGCTGTCTTCACGCACATCATTCCACCCAAACTATACACAAATCGTCATAACTGGCTACAAGAACTGATTAAACAAGGTGTTTTATTGTTTGTTCAGACATTTTGGACGTAAGGACCCGAATACTTTGGCTAGAAAAAAATAATTTCTAAAATGCGTAACGTTTATTTTAGGTATTCAGATAAAGTATCACATATGGTGCTCTCTTGAAATCCTAACGAATCCAAAGCGTCAACTATCCTCTTCGGAGCACGGCGACTCAACAAGGATACGTTTATCATGGGCAAACTAACATACATACCGCCTAAACATGCGACAAACTTTCTTTAGAAAATATACTGGGGCGGCTGTCTTCACGCACATCATACCACCCAAACTATACACAAAACGTCATAACTGGCTACAGGAACTGATCAAACAAGGTGTTTCATTGTTTGTTCAGGCATTTTAGACGTAAGGACCCGAATACTTTGACTAGAAAAAAATAATTTCTAAAATGCGTAACGTCCATTTGAGGTAGTCAGATAAAGTGTCACATATGGTGCTCTATTGAGATCCTAACGATTTCAATGCGTCAACTATCCTCTTCGGAGCACGGCGAATCAATAAGGATACGTTTATCATGGGCAAACTAACATACATACCGCCAAAACATGCGACAACTTTTCTATAGAAAACATACTGGGGCGGCTGTCTTCACGCACATCATACCACCCAAACTATACACAAATCGTCATAACTGGCTACAGGAACTGATCAAACAAGGTGTTTTATTGTTTGTTCAGACATTTTGGACGTAAGGACCCGAATACTTTAGCTAGAAAAAAATAATTTCTAAAATGCGTAACGTCCATTTGAGGTATTCAGATAAAGTGCCACATATGTTGCTCCCGTGAGATCCTAACGAATTCAATGCGTCGAACATCCTCTTCGAAGCACGGCGAATCAACAAGGATACGTTTATCATGGGCAAACTAACATACATACCGCCAAAACATGCGACAACTTTTCTATAGAAAACACACTGGGGCGGCTGTCTTCACGCACATCATTCCACCCAAACTATACACAAATCGTAATAACTGGCTACAGGAACTGATCAAACAAGGTGTTTTATTGTTTGTTCAGACATTCTGGACGTAAGGACCCGAATACTTTGGCTAGAAAAAAATAATTTCTAAAATGCGTAACGTCCATTTGAGGTATTCAGATAAAGTGTCACATATGTTGCTCCCGTGAGATCCTAACGATTTCAATGCGTCAACTATCCTCTTCGGAGCACGGCGAATCAATAAGGATACGTTTATCATGGGCAAACTAACATACATACCGCCAAAACATGCGACAACCTTTCTATAGAATATATACTGGGGCGGCTGTCTTCACGCACATCATTCCACCCAAACTATACACAAATCGTCATAACTGGCTACAGGAACTGATCAAACAAGGTGTTTTATTGTTTGTTCAGACATTTTGGACGTAAGGACCCGAATACTTTGGCAAGAAAAAAAATAATTCTAAAATGCGTTACGACCATTTGAGGTATTAAGATAATGTGTCACATTTGGTGCTCCCGTGAGATCCTAACGATTTCAATGCGTCAACTATCCTCTTCGGAGCACGGCGAATCAATAAGGATACGTTTATCATGGGCAAACTAACATACATACCGCCAAAACATGCGACAACTTTTCTATAGAAAACATACTGGGGCGGCTGTCTTCACGCACATCATACCACCCAAACTATACACAAATCGTCATAACTGGCTACAGGAACTGATCAAACAAGGTGTTTTATTGTTTGTTCAGACATTTTGGACGTAAGGACCCGAATACTTTGGCTAGAAAAAAATAATTTCTAAAATGCGTAACGTCCATTTGAGGTATTCAGATTAAGTGCCACATATGTTGCTCCCGTGAGATCCTAACGAATTCAATGCGTCGAACATCCTCTTCGAAGCACGGCGAATCAACAAGGATACTTTTATCATGGGCAAACTAACATACATACCGCCAAAACATGCGACAACTTTTCTATAGAAAATATACTGGGGCGGCTGTCTTCACGCACATCATTCCACCCAAACTATACACAAATCGTCATAACTGGCTACAAGAACTGATTAAACAAGGTGTTTTATTGTTTGTTCAGACATTTTGGACGTAAGGACCCGAATACTTTGGCAAGAAAAATAATAATTCTAAAATGCGTTACGACCATTTGAGGTAGCCAGATAAAGTGTCACATATGTTGCTCCCGTGAGATCCTAACGAATTCAATGCGTCAACTATCCTCTTCGGAGCACGGCAAATCAACAAGGATACTTTTATCATGGGCAAACTAACATACATACCGCCAAAACATGCGACAACCTTTCTATAGAAAATATACTGGGGCGGCTGTTTTCACGCACATCATACCACCCAAACTATACACAAATCGTCATAACTGGCTACAGGAACTGATCAAACAAGGTGTTTTATTGTTTGTTCAGGCATTTTAGACGTAAGGACCCGAATACTTTGACTAGAAAAAAATAATTTCTAAAATGCGTAACGTCCATTTGAGGTAGTCAGATAAAGTGTCACATATGGTGCTCTCTTGAGATCCTAACGAATCCAGTGCGTCAACTATCCTCTTCGGAGCACGGCGACTCAACAAGGATACGTTTATCATGGGCAAACTAACATACATACCTCCAATACATGCGATAACTTTTCTATAGAAAATATACTGGGGCGGCTGTCTTCACGCACATCATTCCACCCAAACTATACACAAATCGTCATAACTGGCTACAAGAACTGATTAAACAAGGTGTTTTATTGTTTGTTCAGACATTTTGGACGTAAGGACCCGAATACTTTGGCTAGAAAAAAATAATTTCTAAAATGCGTAACGTTTATTTTAGGTATTCAGATAAAGTATCACATATGGTGCTCTCTTGAAATCCTAACGAATCCAAAGCGTCAACTATCCTCTTCGGAGCACGGCGACTCAACAAGGATACGTTTATCATGGGCAAACTAACATACATACCGCCTAAACATGCGACAAACTTTCTTTAGAAAATATACTGGGGCGGCTGTCTTCACGCACATCATACCACCCAAACTATACACAAAACGTCATAACTGGCTACAGGAACTGATCAAACAAGGTGTTTCATTGTTTGTTCAGGCATTTTAGACGTAAGGACCCGAATACTTTGACTAGAAAAAAATAATTTCTAAAATGCGTAACGTCCATTTGAGGTAGTCAGATAAAGTGTCACATATGGTGCTCTATTGAGATCCTAACGATTTCAATGCGTCAACTATCCTCTTCGGAGCACGGCGAATCAATAAGGATACGTTTATCATGGGCAAACTAACATACATACCGCCAAAACATGCGACAACTTTTCTATAGAAAACATACTGGGGCGGCTGTCTTCACGCACATCATACCACCCAAACTATACACAAATCGTCATAACTGGCTACAGGAACTGATCAAACAAGGTGTTTTATTGTTTGTTCAGACATTTTGGACGTAAGGACCCGAATACTTTAGCTAGAAAAAAATAATTTCTAAAATGCGTAACGTCCATTTGAGGTATTCAGATAAAGTGCCACATATGTTGCTCCCGTGAGATCCTAACGAATTCAATGCGTCGAACATCCTCTTCGAAGCACGGCGAATCAACAAGGATACGTTTATCATGGGCAAACTAACATACATACCGCCAAAACATGCGACAACTTTTCTATAGAAAACACACTGGGGCGGCTGTCTTCACGCACATCATTCCACCCAAACTATACACAAATCGTAATAACTGGCTACAAGAACTGATTAAACAAGGTGTTTTATTGTTTGTTCAGACATTTTGGACGTAAGGACCCGAATACTTTGGCTAGAAAAAAATAATTTCTAAAATGCGTAACGTTTATTTTAGGTATTCAGATAAAGTATCACATATGGTGCTCTCTTGAAATCCTAACGAATCCAAAGCGTCAACTATCCTCTTCGGAGCACGGCGACTCAACAAGGATACGTTTATCATGGGCAAACTAACATACATACCGCCTAAACATGCGACAAACTTTCTTTAGAAAATATACTGGGGCGGCTGTCTTCACGCACATCATACCACCCAAACTATACACAAAACGTCATAACTGGCTACAGGAACTGATCAAACAAGGTGTTTTATTGTTTGTTCAGGCATTATAGACGTAAGGACCCGAATACTTTGACTAGAAAAAAATAATTTCTAAAATGCGTAACGTCCATTTGAGGTAGTCAGATAAAGTGTCACATATGGTGCTCTATTGAGATCCTAACGATTTCAATGCGTCAACTATCCTCTTCGGAGCACGGCGAATCAATAAGGATACGTTTATCATGGGCAAACTAACATACATACCGCCAAAACATGCGACAACCTTTCTATAGAATATATACTGGGGCGGCTGTCTTCACGCACATCATTCCACCCAAACTATACACAAATCGTCATAACTGGCTACAAGAACTGATTAAACAAGGTGTTTTATTGTTTGTTCAGACATTTTGGACGTAAGGACCCGAATACTTTGGCTAGAAAAAAATAATAATTCTAAAATGCGTTACGACCATTTGAGGTATTAAGATAATGTGTCACATTTGGTGCTCCCGTGAGATCCTAACGATTTCAATTAGTGTTGGGTAACTCATTCGTGAGGTACCTCATTTGAGCCCCTCGTTCTGTTATTTTGTCGCAGTACTTCACACCGGGAAAATGTCTTACTTCATTTCTATTGAGCCCCCTCTACTTATTCCTTCACTCACTCACGCTAATCGCATACAAAAAATACACACACTGCACATTCTTCCAAACACTCTCAAACCGTCACACATTCATTCATTCATTCGCGGTACTCGCGCTCGCCGGCAATCAACACATTTTGTCACCTCGTTTGTGTACCTCACCTCATTTGAAGTAAGACATTGTACCACCTCATTTTTTTAAATGAGGTGCTCACTCAAACTCATTTTAAATTGATGCCCTACCCAACACTAATTTCAATGCGTCAACTATCCTCTTCGGAGCACGGCGAATCAATAAGGGTACGTTTATCATGGGCAAACTAACATACATAACGCCAAAACATGCGACAACTTTTCTATAGAAAACATACTGGGGCGGCTGTCTTCACGCACATCATACCACCCAAACTATACACAAATCGTCCTAACTGGCTACAGGAACTGATCAAACAAGGTGTTTTATTGTTTGTTCAGGCCTTTTTGACTTAAGGACCCAAATACTTTGGCTAGAAAATAATTATTTCTCAAATGCGTAACGTCCATTTGAGGTAGTCAGATAAAGTGTCACATATGATTGCTCTCTTGAGATCCTAACGAATTCAATGCGTCAACTATCGTCTTCGGAGCACGGTGAATCAATAAGGATACGTTTATCATGGGCAAACTAACAAACATACCGCCAAAACAATAAAGTTTCTAAAATAACATTTGAAAATCGCGTAGGGCACGAATACATGTAATGTTCGAGAGGTATCATCCCAAAAAATATTGCTATGAGATACAATATTTTTAGTGTTTTCAGCAGCTTGCTCTTTATGTCAACAGAATCCATCAGTTCCTATCTTCTAGACCTAAACTGAAAAAGTTCTAGAGTCTGTCACTCCACAACAGCACCAGTTCTACCATCCAGAACGAAATTTCAGAGAGTTTTGATGCACAGAATTTCGACAGTTGTTGAAAATTCCAACAAATGCAATGTTTATCATTCGACATACCAGAAAACATGACCCCTAGGTCTAACATCTCGGGCGTTTTAGGTTGCTAGCTTCCTTACTCACGTCTGAACGAAGGTTCTTACTTCTAGAAAGTGTTATCATAAAGTTTCTAAAATAACCTTTGAAAACCGCGTAACGCACGAATACATGTAATGTTCGAGAGGTATCATCCCAAAAAATATTGCACTGAGATACAATATTTTTAGTGTTTTCGAAAGCTAGCTCTCTAAGTCAACAGAAAACTACAGTCCCTATTTTCTAGACCTAACTGAAAGAGTTCTAGAGGATTAACTTCATAGACAGTCCGATGCTCAAATAATCGAAATATCTAAAGACTATAATGTTAGCATACCCGCGAATATAGATCTTAGATACAGCATCTCAGCCGTTATAGATAGCCAGTAGTCTCTCACTTCACAACAGCACCAGTTCTACCATCCAGGACGAAATTTCAGAGAGTCTTGATACACAGAATTTCGATAGTTGTTGAAAAATCCAATAAATGTAATGTTTATCATTCGGCATATGTGAAAATTCATCTCTGAGGTCTTACATCGTAGACGTTTTAGGGTTGTTAGCTTCCTAGTCTCGTAAAAATAACAGTTCTTTCTTCTAGAAGAAGATTAAAAAAAGTTTTAAAAAACGCCTATAACACGAAAACAAGCTATGTTCGAGAGGTAACATCCCCGTCAGTATTGCTGTCAGATCCAGTGTTTCAAGTGAAATCTTTAGCTTACTCCATTTTTTAATAGAGAATCAACAGTGTCTATATTCTAGATGGAAACTAGATGACTTCTAGAAGGTAAACATCAAAGATAATCTAACGCATAGATTCCCAAACTTTTTTGACCGACCACCCACTTAGCAGGAAACAATTTTTTCAGCGCCCCCCAATATATAAAACCGGTCAAGTGCGAGTCGGACTCGCGCCCTAAGGGTTCTGCTCGTAAATTATATAACTAGTAGTCCGCCTCGAACTGAGAACTCGCCATTTACTTGCAAACGAGTTGACCAATATAACAAGGCCCTAAGGAGGATTTTTTTCTCCTTCCAGCTCCATAACCACTTGATCGATCCTGCTCATATACGAACTCTCAAATTTTATGTTCCTCTGCTACAGCCCCAACAAATTTCATAAAGATCAGAAAAACGTTACTAAAGTTATCGTCGGACAAACTATCTGAATCAAAAAGCCATCCAAATGCCGAGACGTCCCAGTAGCCAGGTGACAGTTGGGTCTGGAGTTGTTGGAAGAACTCACTTCGCTTACGCTCCGCGAGTTCGATGATTATCTACCAAATTTCAACTCAATCGGTTCAATAGATTCGGAGCTGTATCACTACTCTTCACTTTTAACTGACACTTGCGTAGTCCACAAGCAGTAACACATAAATACTTCCCGAAGATCACACGGCATTGAAATACCAAAAGTAAGGTAAGAAAAACAAATATACTTAAATATACTTACCAAAATAATAATATGGCATGTATTCAAGGATACATGCCATATTTTGATTTTCAACAATAATAAAGTAACTAGTTACGCAAAAAAAGAATACTTTTTTGTCGTTATTGAGTAGCCCGTTAATTGTCATCATAAAGTAATGACGGTACGTATTGTTACGACTAGGAGCCAAAATACTCGTACTTGAAGTACACATGAAGTACATCGTACAAGGTCCAAGTGTGTACAGAAGAACATACTCGTAATGCAATATTAATAGTTTATCAATGACTTTAAAGTATTTATTTATTGTTTATTCATAAATAAGCCAGGGCCTCACGTGGACAATTTCAGCGCCCCCCAATTTATTGTAAAGGCTTTACCGCCCCCCGGGGGGCGGTATGGACCACTTTGGGAATCTATGATCTAACGCTTAAATAATGGCAAGATCCTGAGATTACAATGCTTGCATACCCGCGAATATAGATCTTTGACCCAGCATCTCAGCAGTTCTTGATAGCCAGTATTCTAGTTCACCGAAATAGCACGAGTTATAATATCTAGAACGAAATTTAAAAGAGTTCTAGCTGTCAGAAGTTTGATAATCGTTAACAATTCCAGTTAATGCAATTTCTTACACATTTGGCATACCAGAATTTCTGGTCCAGAAAAAATAACTCTAAAGTTTAATGTTATGGGCGTTTCAGCAGGTTGCTAGCATTCTTATACACGTAAAAATAACAGGGCTTACTTCTAGAAGAAGTTTTCGTAAATATTTTGATGTAAACTACAAAAATGGTCTATAACACGAAAACATGCAAGGTTCGAGAGGTATCATCCCAAAAACTATTGCTCAGACATCCATAGTCTTTTGTAGATTAGATAACTAGCTCTCTTAATTAATAGGAAACCATCAGTTCTAACCTTCCAGGTCGAAACTAGAAGACTTCTAGAAGATAAACTTCAAATATAGTTTTGACGCTAAAATAATAGCAAAGTCCTGAGATCAGACCGTTTGCATCCCTATTAATATAGACCTGAGCCCCAGCATCTCACCAGTTCTAGATAGCTAGTAGTCTATTACACCATAAGAGCACCAGTTTTAACATGTAAAGACTGTATACGTTAAAATCCGGCCACGCATGGTATGGTACCATCTTTTTATTGAATGTGCATATTCAACCAACACTTCTAATTAATAATTTGGGGTTATCAAGCTACATAATAAAATTGAAAACATAATATAAAGGTTACGTTGTCTATGAGTTTGATCACTATATATTCCACAGTGCCTATATTTTGTTGTCCACAGTGTTCTGGCAGTGTTTACCAAATTTTCCTGTTAAAAATAGTTTTTTATTATAAATAAGATAAATCAAATAATACCTTATTAAATTCTCTTTTCAACATAGCTAACATTTTTCTAAGTGTATTTAGATTGAAATAGTTCGGAGGTGTTCTAACTTTGGTGAGTTTGACTTTTTGACAAAAAAATGGCTGCCATATAAAAATTACTTTCAGTGCTTCGAGTAGAAAGTTTTCCTGACTACCTCAAGTAGAATAGAGTTTCAAAACATTTTTTTTTGTAAGATGACATTCTATTGACCATAAAACCGGTTGTGAAAATATAAATACAATTGTGGTATTGTAGCAGGAAGCGAGTGAAGATTATCAAAAAACGCTGGACAAAACATTAAAGATATGATGGAATACCTTCAGTAAAAACTGAGACAAGCCCATACAATTGTAATATGATTCTATTTTTATTATATATTACTATGATTACAGATTATTTATAAAAAAGAACTGCTTGAAAATGTGTATCCGAAAGGGAGATGTATCAGATCATGCGTGGCCGGATTTTAACGTATACAGTCTTTAGAACGAAATTTCAGAGAGTCTTGATACCCAGATGTTCGACAGTTGTTGAAAAATCCAATAAATGCAATGTTTATCACTCGGCATACCAGAAAATATGACTCTTGGGTCTAACATCTCGGGCGTTTTAGGTTGCTAGCTTCCTTACTCACGTCTAAACGAAGGTTCTTACTTCTAGAAAGTTGTTATCATAAAGTTTCTTTAATACACTTTGAAACTCGCGTAATCCACGAAATATTGCTCTGAGATACAATATTTTTAGTTTCTTGGACAGTTAGCCCTCTAAGTCATCAGAAAACCTACAGTTCCTATCTTCTAGACCTAACTGAAAGAGTTCTAGAGGATTAACTTCATAGACAGTCCGATGCTCAAATAATCGCAATATCTAGGACTATCATGTTAGCATCCCCGCGAATATAGATCTTAGACGCAGCATCTCAGCCGTTCTAGATAGCCAGTAGTCTATTACACAATAAGAGCACCAGTTCTAACATCTAGAACGAAAATTCAAAGAGTTTTGGCTGTCAGAAGTTCGATAATCGTTAAAACTTCCGATAAATGCAATGTTTAAAACTCTGCATACATGAAAATTTATCTCTGAGTTCTTACATCGTAGGCATTTTAGGGTTGTTAGCTTCCTAATTCTCGTAAAAATAAAGAATTTCTAGAAGAAGATTTAAAAAAGTTTTTAATATAAACTACAAAAACCGCCTATAACACGAAAACACGTTATGTTCGAGAAGTAACATCCCCGTCAGTATTACTCTCAGATCCAGTGTCTCAAGTGAAATCATTAGCTTACCCTCTTTTTTAATAGAAAACCAACAGTTCCGATCTTCTAGATGGAAACTAGATGACTTGTATAAGCCAAACTTCAAAGATAATCTAACGCTAAAATAATGGCAAGCTCCTGAGATTACAATGCTTGCATACCCGCGAATATAGATCTTTGACCCAGCAACATTGCATTTCGTCGGTGCGACAAAAAAAATCGCTATGTGTTTTTGACCTACTTTTCAGGACACAAAAAAAACTGCTTATTTAAATGATTGTAGATTTTTTGTTGCGTCTGTATTTTTTTTTATAATAGGGTAAGGTATTTTACATATTTCGTATAAAAAAAATAAACAGTTTATTTTATAGAAGTACGATATATTATTTAAAAACCAGAATTTTGTCACATAGCGAGTTTAATTTGGTTCGTTTAAAATCGTTATGTGCAAATTTGACACATAGCGATTATTTTGTAGCATGCATTCGGATACATGTCGGGTTTTGAAATAAAATAAATGTTTTTTTTTGTAATCAACTTTATAATTTTAAAGTAATTTTAGTTAGTAATTGCACTTAATTGTCAACTTTTTTAACTCAATACAGTACTACGTATCGTTAGTGTCAAATTAAACGCAAAATATATTATTATACATGGGTATACTAACACTTAAAAAATAATAAAACACGCACAAATCTGCCGGCCGAATCTGTCTGGCAGATATGCCTGGCGGGCACATTCCTCACTATAATATGTTACTATACAGATCTGTTATCAGACACCACTGTGTGCAATTCATGTCAGACATTGACGGTTCTGGCCGCCAGTCAGATCTGACGGATAGATCTGTGCGTGTATCCTAGGCTATTAAATCAGGTGAGGATTGTAAATATTATGTATAAACTATAATGGAGTAAGTAACTTGTTTTTAATTACATATATACTTAATATACTTTATGCTTTTATTTTTTAAACATTAAGATTGTCGTAAAAGGGGTGATAATCTTGATGCATATATTTTTTTAAGGATTGCAGGCTACTGTATTTGGCTGGATCAATTTTTGGACGAGTATCATATAATGGTACCGGTTCATTAGCTTCGTGTTGTTCAGGTCTGCGCTGTGGCAATAGCTGAAATGTATCAGTGTGTCGCAGTTTATATTTGACAACGCCATCCTTATACAGTATACTTCTTATATCGATCACTGTTGGATCACCGATCCGTTTACCAGGCCTGATGCTTATGAAATTACCTGGCACAGTTTCATAATTTTTAAAAAACGTGTAATCTAAATAATTGATGATATACGGTTGAGTCGGCCTTGCCTGTCCCATACGGGAAACGTAGTCAGTTGGTGCATAAATTGGGGGCTTAAATTGTCTTTCTAAAGTTGAATGGACACTGTCAACTTCCATCATAGTGTGACCTTTTTCCAGTATTATTTGCTCAATATCTATTTTTAACGAAGACGACGCATTGGACAAAGCACTGCTCAAAACTTTGTTTCTGTTTTGGGAAGAACAGCCGTCAGATATAAGGTACACTTTTTTATAAGCAGTGCAGTGCTCATTTAAAAAATGAACAATACAGCTCGTTATGTTGTTAGCGGTCACACCACCTTCTCCCTCATGCCATACATATAGATATACATTTTTATCATTTTTCACATAAAACGTATAGTTGTGTATCGCTAGTTTCTGTTTATAATACTGCTCAGATACAAGAAGTTTAGGGCTGAGAAGGACACTCTGCATGTCCATGGTGACTACGAGAACTGTTGAAGATGCTTCGTTTGCTGCTTTTTCCTTAGCTTCTCTGGCTTCATTTTTTTAAATTATGTGGATATCATAGGATTCTTTGGAGATATTACCTTCTTTGTAGCTTACGCATGTATCGCACTGGTCTTTTCTAGGCTTATAAATAGAAATTTTATGGCTCTCTAGCTTTTCAATAAATACTTTACTTGTGACAGCATTCAAATTATTCTCTGTACACCACTGTTTATATACGTTATGCATGTGGGTTTTAGACTGAAACGTATCCTCAACATATGTCCTACTACTGTCTCCTCTGCAATAATGGCTAGGCACAACAGGCACTTGTTCAAGCCACAGGTCTACAGATCTAGATTTAGGGACTTTCGGTGTTGATGTTTGAACACATCTATCAATTTTACGTATTTTGGAGGTATTTGGGGTGGAATCAGTGTTGTTTATAGTTCTTATCCATTCCTGGAACACATCTTTCTTCAGATCGAAGGTACCTAGCTAAAAATAATGTCTTGCAAACTCGTATCTTGACTCCAGTTTCATTTGGCAAATAGCAGTCGAAGCCGTACACCTTTTTTGGGCTAGTACTTTCTTGAATTGTATCAGGTCGGCGTTTTAAGGTACTTCTTATTTGTACTAAGCCATTTATATACGATTTTTTTGCATCCCACGATGGAAGTTGCCAAAAATATTCAAAAAGGTCGTTTCGAATTTCATCATTTATAGCCGCACAAAGAAAACTTCGATCAGATTTTTGTTCTGAGCCATGTGTACAAAGCTTTTCAGACATTTTTCGATTTTTCTTAACAACATCGGTACTATATACTCTTGATGTAGACGGATCTCTCTGTCTTTTTTTACCCTTGTATATTTGCCCAACAAGCCGCAATTGACGATTTTCGCGTGTTTGTGATGGAAGTGTCGATGGATCTATAATTTCATTAGTTTTTTCAGTTGTTTGCCTTATGCTTGTGCTAATCTTGTCGAAAGTACCTGTTTCATGGTTCAACACATATGTGACATTTTCCTCGGCAGTTCCGTTATCCATAATATTTTCTACTGAGCAACTGTTCTGTTCACTAAGATCTAATAGGGTACCTGTAGTTTCGGTTGCTGATATTTCTGCGTCACGATCGATATTTATGTCATTATGCTGACTATCAAAAAGCATAGAAGTGAGTGTAGGATTACTAAGAGAGTTATTCTCAAGCCACGCCGCCGGTACACTTAAATTACATTCATTTGTAACATTTTTTTCCTGATGAATCGGTGTAAAAAATTGCTCATCACCGTCATTAATATTTCCAATCTTTTGTATGGAATTAAAAGATATATCTGTTAGAGTCTCGCCACCTGAGCCGTTTACTAGATCATTAAACCCATGGGTAGGCGAAGTTTCATAAACCCGAACTGGGCGAACAGGACTCGATAACATTTCCATGCTATTATAGTCATCAGAAAATAACATATTTAAGCCAATAACTTCTTCACCACTTGTGTTCCTTCTTGTTGAGCGCTGACTTTCATTTAATACTGTTTTATCGTTATTTATCCCGCATAACGCAACTAATTTCTTTCCTCTTAAAAATTTGTTTGACGCCATGTCTATAAAAATAAAACAAATTTTAATTGGTTTTATAATTTAAAAAGGAGGTGCTAGTACTCAGGTATATAATTATATCGTTAAAAAATAAGTCCAGTGTATATTTAGGTACAAACAACAATACTTTTAATTTACCATCGATAGACCTTATGCCGATGCAATAGGGATAACAAATGGTCAATTAACAAAGGTACATTGGTACGTTTAAAATTTAGTTACGAGTAGTTACTAGGTAAGTACCTAAATTATGATTAAATAATCATATTATCATTCCTGATTCAATAAATACCTATTACATACAAAATATCATAGAAAAACAAAACTAGTAGTATCAAAGTTATATTTACTTGATTGATAAGTATCTCAAATCTACTCAATTTAAACCAAGATAGTGTAATTATTATAATAAGTAGGTAGGTCAAAAGTTATTATGTTAAAAGTACGATATTACATACCATTGTACTTAGAATTAGTTAGATGTTGCCTTGAAAAGATAACAAAACAGATTTTGAATAGAAATAACATTAACAACAATTTACTTACTTGAAAATTCAGAATATTTATGCACTTATTAAGAGTAATTCTTAAAAAATTGTGTTAAGGTCGGGTAGTTCACTCCACAAATATTCGCCAAGTGCACTAAATTGCTCCTTGCCCTATGCGGAAACCGGGTAGTTTAATTTCGCTATGTGCTAAAACGCATATAACGATTTATTTTGTCCAAATCTTGTTCCGCGTGCACATAGCGGAATTAGTTTTTTTCAGAACCAATAAAGATATCAAAAAACTGTTTTGTGGGTCGATGGAGCATTAAAAAAGGAATTAAATTATGAAATAAAATAAAAAAACATAAAAAAACACATAGCGATTTTTTTAGTCGCACCGACGATTTATTGGATTTTTCAACAACTGTCGAACATCTGGGTATCAAGACTCTCTGAAATTTCGTTCTTGATGTTAAAACTGGTGCTCTTATGGTGTAATAGACTACTGGCTATCTTGAACTGGTGAGATGCTGGGGCTCAGGTCTATATTAATAGGGATGCAAACGGTCTGATCTCAGGACTTTGCTATTATTTTAGCGTCAAGACTATATTTGAAGTTTATCCTCTAGAAGTCTTCTAGTTTCGATCTGGAAGGTTAGAACTGATGGTTTCCTATTAATTAAGAGAGCTAGTTATCTAATATACAATAGTACATTACGTACCTAGGGCGGTAAAGTTAAGAAGGGCCCAGATCGCTGGCATTTGTGGCCCGAACCGAAGGCAAGGGCCATAAACAAGCGATCTGAGGCCTTCTTTATTACCGCCCGTGGTGCGTACATAATTTTACGTCTTCTCCTGGGTGTAAAGTGAGATTTGCCGCTGCGCCCTAGGACGGTAAATTTCACTTAGCGCCCAGAGTGACGTAATAGTATTTTATACAATAGTGACATAATAGCTTCGTGGCCTAAACGCGGTACTCGACTGAAAAGCTTAATTATGTCACTATTGTATACAATACTTTTTCTACGAGTATTAAGTAAGAATTGAATTTCTTTCATTCTTTCCAAATTTTTCCCAATCAAACGTCAAACACTATTTTTCAAACCGGAAGTAATTGTATTGGCCTATTCGGTGGTACAGACACTACCGAAAAGAGATATACATATGGTTGTGTGCGTAGTAGAAAGAGATGCATAGAATAAATTGTGTCTAAAGTTACTTCCAAGATGTCGGTGTAGTTGTGATTGGTCTTTTTATAATCCAATCACAACGTAGAAGCAAGTTTTAGTAGAAGAAAATTTGACAGATTAAGTACGTTTGGAAATTATAAAGTTGAGTCTGTCCGAAAAGAAAAGTGTCGTACAGTACAATGTATGAGCTCCCATATAAACCATGACACTTTTCTTTCCGGACAAACTCTACACATTTTACCGAAATGTGAATGAAATTCTCTTTTCAAAATTATTTTAGTTTAGGGGCGGGTTGTTTAATAAATCTATTAAATGATCCCGGAAGTGCCATAGACTATCCAACATTTAAATGTGTAAGGTTTAAATCTGGTCTATAAAGTCCCAATACACAGATTAAAGTCGACGAGTAGAAAAAGACTACTTATGGATCTCTGAGTATTCGTTTTTGGGATGATACCTCTCGAACCTTGCATGTTTTCGTGTTATAGACCATTTTTGTAGTTTACATCAAAATATTTACGAAAACTTCTTCTAGAAGTAAGCCCTGTTATTTTTACGTGTATAAGAATGCTAGGAACCTAAAACGCCCATAACATTAAACTTTAGAGTTATTTTTTCTGGTATGTCGAGTGTAAGAAATTGCATTAACTGGAATTATTAACGATTATCAAACTTCTGACAGCTACAACTCTTTGAAATTTCGTTCTAGATATTATAACTGGTGCTATTTTGGTGTACTAGAATATTGGCTATCTAGAACTGTTGAGATGCTGGGTCAAAGATCTACATTCGTGGAGATGCAAGCATTGTAATCTCAGGATCTTGCCATTATTTAAGCGTTAGATTATTTTTGATGTTTACCTTCTAGAAGTCATCTAGTTTCCACCTAGAAGATAGACACTGTTGGTTTTCTATTAAAAAAGGGAGTAAGCTAAAGATTTCAGTTGAGACACTGGATCTGACAGCAATACTGACGAGATGTTACCTCTCGAACATAGCTTGTTTTCGTGTTATAGGCGTTTTTTGTACTTTATATTAAAAACTTTTTAAATCTTCTTCTAGAAGTAAGAACTGTTATTTTTACGAGAACTAGGAAGCTAACAACCCTAAAACGTCTACAATGTAAGACCTCAGAGATGAATTTTAATTCACATAAGCCGAGTGATAAACATTGCATTTATTGGATTTTTCAACAACTATCGAACTTCTGCGTATCAAGACTCTCTGAAATTTCGTCCTGGATGGTAGAACTGGTGCTGTTGTGGAGTGAGGGACTACTGGCTATAGTGGCTATCTAGAACGGCTGAGATGCTGTATCTAAGATCTATATTCGCGGGGATGCTAACATTATAGTCTTTAGATATTTCGATTATTTGAGCATCGGACTGTCTATGAAGTTAATCAATCCTCTAGAACTCTTTCAGTTTAGATCTAGAAGATAGGAACTGATGGTTTTCTGTTGACTTAGAGAGCTAGCTGTCGAGAACACTAAAAATATTGTATCTCAGAGCAATATTTTTTGGTGATACCTCTCGAACATTAGGTACATGTATTCGTGCATTACGCGATTTTCAAATGTTATTTTAGAAACTTTATGATAACACTTTCTAGAAGCAAGAACTTTCGTTTAGACGTGAGTAAGGAAGTTAGCAACCTAAAACGCCCGAGATGTTAGACCTAAGAGTCATATGCCAGAATTGCAATCTCAGGACTGAGATTATTTCAGAATCTGATTATTTTCGACATTTATCCTCTAAAACGTTCGTAAAATTCGTTCTAGAAGATAGCACTGGGAGTTTTTTTCGCTAAGTTTATGTTTAGGTAGCTAGCTCTCCATAAAGGCTGAATTAAAGGCCACAAAGCGAACCAAACATAGCGCAAGTGTAATTTAATAAGATGGTTGATTTTGAATATTCTGTTCATATCACATATGTATGAAACAATTTTTTTTTCTTCTTTTTGACTAGACCTCTTGCCTACGTGTTCAGAACTGATAGAACTTACGATTCCAATTCATATTTTTGGTGTACGAATCGGTACCTTTGGGATGCTAGAATCGAAGTGTGAAGTAGAGGTGTGCCCCGATGGCAAAATTGGCGTTTGATCATTTTTTGACCGGCGGCGGCGTAATCGGCGTTATCGGCGTGACCTCGACGTGGTATATATTTCAATATTACTAAGGAGTTTGGAAACAAACCCTCTAAATTGAAGCCCGCTGAGTATTTATTGGACCATCCAAAACATATAATATGCTTTAAATCATGCGATGAGATTTTTTTTTAACCGTATGACGTGTTTAAAATTAGGCAATCAGAGTACAGCTTTGAGTTTGTCAAGCCAGGCAACTACGTCTGATGCCAGGGCGTCCAGATCCTCAGCTGGACCAGGATAGAAGTGAGGATGAGAATGCGCCAGCGTTAATAATGGATAAACAGCGTAAATAAAACACCCCAACTCTTTGAAAACGCACGGGTGCTCGCATAATTTGCACATTTTAAATACAAGATATGAATTGAAATATTTTTCTAAAAGATAGTTAAGGTTAACTTCCTTAATTATTTCAACTATATAGAAATAGCCTTGCCTGAATATGAACTTACTTATAAAACAAAAAGCCTTGAAGTTAATAAGTTCAGAACCGACTGATATTGCATTTGGGATTGGTGAGAGAATATTGTATGTTGGTTATAACAAGCATCACTGGCATCAGCGGGCTTCTTACCACGAACTTCGAAAATAGAAATTTCGTTAACTCCGTTGTTAATAATTTTGATACCAGATAAAACATGTAACACTCAAAAAGATTTATTTATACACACTTTTATTGAAGATTTTACTTATTAGATATCATTGTAATTTAAAACTAGGAAGTGGTAGAAATTTACGTACAAGATTAGATGCATATAAAACTACGGAGTGAACTAATTTATAAAAGTGTGTAAAAAGGGTAACTTTTAAAATTAAACCATTAAAACAAAATAGTTTAAGTTTATCATTTCGTAGTAATTATCTACAGTTATCACTGCGGAGAGCTGAAACGTGCGAGCTAATAAAATACACCCAAATTACAATTTACAGTAGGTGTAACCGGAACTTTTAAATAGTTCCTTCGATTTCTCAAGGATCTTAAAATAAAAATTGACCTAATGAGAATGAGATATGTAAATAACAAGTGTGAGTTAGCATGTTATGTCACGTTCGTTCAGATCTCTTATAATCTTAAGAGAGCACCATATGTGACACTTTATCTGACTACCTCAAATGGACGTTACGCATTTTAGAAATTATTTTTTTCTAGCCAAAGTATTTGGGTCCTTACGTCCAAAATGCCTGAACAAACAATAAAAGACCTTGTTTGATCAGATCCTGTAGCCAGTTAGGACGATTTGTGTATAGTTTGGGCGGTATGGTGTGCGTGAAGACAGCCGCCCCAGTATGTTTTCTATAGAAAAGTTATCGCATGTTTTGGCGGTATATATGTTAGTTTGCCCATGATAAACGTGTCCTTATTGATTCACCGTGCCCCGAAGAGGATAGTTGACGCACTGAATTCGTTAGGATCTCACGGGAGCACCATATGTGGCACTTTATCTGACTACCTCAAATGGACGTTACGCATTTTAGAAAATATTTTTTTCTAGCCAAAGTATTCGGGTCCTTACGTACAAAATGTCTCAACAAAGAATAAAACACCGTGTTTGATCAGTTCCTCTAGCCAGTTAGGACGATTAATGTATAGTTTGGGCGGTATGATGTGCGTGAAAACAGCCGCCCCAGTATATTTTCTATAGAAAGGTTGTCGCATGTTTTGGCGGTATGTATGTTAGTTTGCCCATGATAAACGTATCCTTATTGATTCGCCGTGCTCCGAAGAGGATAGTTGACGCATTGAAATCGTTCGGATCTCACGGGAGCACCAAATGTGACACTTTATCTTAATACCTCAAATGGACGTTACGCATTTTAGAAATTATTTTTTTCTTGCCAAAGTATTCGGGTCCTTACGTCCAAAATGCCTGAACAAACAATAAAACACCTTGTTTGATCAGTTCCCGTAGCCAGTTAGGATGATTAGTGTATAGTTTGGTTGGTATGATGTGCGTGAAGACAACCGCCCCCGTATATTTTCTAAAGAAAAGTTATCGCATGTATTGGAGGTATGTATGTTAGTTTGCGCATAATAAACGTATCCTTATTGAGTCGCCGTGCTCCGAAGAGGATAGTTGACGCACTGGATTCGTTAGGATCTCAAGAGAGCACCATATGTGACACTTTATCTGACTACCTCAAATGGACGTTATGCATTTTAGAAATTATTTTTTTCTAGTCAAAGTATTCGGGTCCTTACGTCTAAAATGCCTGAACAAACAATAATACACCTTGTTTGATCAGTTCCTGTAGCCAGTTAGGACTATTTGTGTATAGTTTGGTTGGTATGATGTGCGTGAAGACAACCGCCCTCGTATATTTTCTAAAGAAAAGTTATTGCATGTATTGGAGGTATGTATGTTAGTTTGCGCATAATAAACGTATCCTTATTGAGTCGCCGTGCTCCGAAGAGGATAGTTTACGCATTGAATTCGTTAGGATCTCACGGGAGCAACATATGTGACACTTTATCTGAATACCTCAAATGGACGTTATGCATTTTAGAAATTATTTTTTTCTAGTCAAAGTATTCGGGTCCTTACGTCTAAAATGCCTGAACAAACAATAATACACCTTGTTTGATCAGTTCCTGTAGCCAGTTATGACGATTTGTGTATAGTTTGGGTGGAATGATGTGCGTGAAGACAGCAGCCCCAGTATATTTTCTATAGAAAAGTTGTCGCATGTTTTGGCGGTATGTATGTTAGTTTGCCCATAATAAACGTATCCTTGTTGATTCGCCGTGCTTCGAAGAGGATTTTTGACGCATTGAATTCGTTAGGATCTCACGGGAGCAACATATGTGGCACTTTATCTGAATACCTCAAATGGACGTTACGCATTTTAGAAATTATTTTTTTCTAGCCAAAGTATTCGGGTCCTTACGTCCAAAATGTCTGAACAAACAATAAAACACCTTGTTTGATCAGTTCCTGTAGCCAGTTATGACGATTTGTGTATAGTTTGGGTGGAATGATGTGCGTGAAGACAGCCGCCCCAGTATATATTCTATAGAAAGGTTGTCGCATGTTTTGGCGGTATGTATGTTAGTTTGCCCATGATACACGTATCCTTATTGATTCGCCGTGCTCCGAAGAGGATAGTTGACGCATTGAATTCGTTAGGATCTTACGGGAGCAACATATGTGACACTTTATCTGAATACCTCAAATGGACGTTACGCATTTTAGAAATTATTTTTTTCTAGCCAAAGTATTCGGGTCCTTACGTCCAGAATGTCTGAACAAACAATAAAACACCTTGTTTGATCAGTTCCTGTAGCCAGTTATTACGATTTGTGTATAGTTTGGGTGGAATGATGTGCGTGAAGACAGCCGCCCCAGTATGTTTTCTATAGAAAAGTTGTCGCATGTTTTGGCGGTATGTATGTTAGTTTGCCCATGATAAACGTATCCTTGTTGATTCGCCGTGCTTCGAAGAGGATGTTCGACGCATTGAATTCGTTAGGATCTCACGGGAGCAACATATGTGGCACTTTATCTGAATACCTCAAATGGACGTTACGCATTTTAGAAATTATTTTTTTCTAGCTAAAGTATTCGGGTCCTTACGTCCAAAATGTCTGAACAAACAATAAAACACCTTGTTTGATCAGTTCCTGTAGCCAGTTATGACGATTTGTGTATAGTTTGGGTGGTATGATGTGCGTGAAGACAGCCGCCCCAGTATGTTTTCTATAGAAAAGTTGTCGCATGTTTTGGCGGTATGTATGTTAGTTTGCCCATGATAAACGTATCCTTATTGATTCGCCGTGCTCCGAAGAGGATAGTTGACGCATTGAAATCGTTAGGATCTCAATAGAGCACCATATGTGACACTTTATCTGACTACCTCAAATGGACGTTACGCATTTTAGAAATTATTTTTTTCTAGTCAAAGTATTCGGGTCCTTACGTCTAAAATGCCTGAACAAACAATGAAACACCTTGTTTGATCAGTTCCTGTAGCCAGTTATGACGTTTTGTGTATAGTTTGGGTGGTATGATGTGCGTGAAGACAGCCGCCCCAGTATATTTTCTAAAGAAAGTTTGTCGCATGTTTAGGCGGTATGTATGTTAGTTTGCCCATGATAAACGTATCCTTGTTGAGTCGCCGTGCTCCGAAGAGGATAGTTGACGCTTTGGATTCGTTAGGATCTCAAGAGAGCACCATATGTGATACTTTATCTGAATACCTAAAATAAACGTTACGCATTTTAGAAATTATTTTTTTCTAGCCAAAGTATTCGGGTCCTTACGTCCAAAATGTCTGAACAAACAATAAAACACCTTGTTTGATCAGTTCCTGTAGCCAGTTATGACGATTTGTGTATAGTTTGGGTGGTATGATGTGCGTGAAGACAGCCGCCCCAGTATGTTTTCTATAGAAAAGTTGTCGCATGTTTTGGCGGTATGTATGTTAGTTTGCCCATGATAAACGTATCCTTATTGATTCGCCGTGCTCCGAAGAGGATAGTTGACGCATTGAAATCGTTAGGATCTCACGGGAGCACCAAATGTGACACATTATCTTAATACCTCAAATGGTCTTAACGCATTTTAGAATTATTTTTTTCTTGCCAAAGTATTCGGGTCCTTACGTCCAAAATGTCTGAACAAACAATAAAACACCTTGTTTAATCAGTTCTTGTAGCCAGTTATGACGATTTGTGTATAGTTTGGGTGGAATGATGTGCGTGAAGACAGCCGCCCCAGTATATTTTCTATAGAAAGGTTATCGCATGTTTTGGCGGTATGTATGTTAGTTTGCCCATGATAAACGTATCATTATTGATTCGCCGTGCTCCGAAGAGGATAGTTGACGCATTGAAATCGTTAGGATCTCACGGGAGCACCAAATGTGACACTTTATCTTAATACCTAAAATGGACGTTACGCATTTTAGAAATTATTTTTTTCTTGTCAAAGTATTCGGGTCCTTACGTCCAAAATGCCTGAACAAACAATAAAACACCTTGTTTGATCAGTTCCCGTAGCCAGTTAGGATGATTAGTGTATAGTTTGGTTAATATGATATGCGTGAAGACAACCGCCTCCGTATATTTTCTAAAGAAAAGTTATTGCATGTATTGGAGGTATGTATGTTAGTTTGCGCAAAATAAACGTATCCTTATTGAGTCGCCGTGCTCCGAAGAAGATAGTTGACGCATTGAATTCGTTAGGATCTCAAGAGAGCACCATATGTGATACTTTATCTGAATTCCTAAAATAAACGTTACGCATTTTAGAAACTATTTTTTTCTAGCCATAGTATTCGGGTCCTTACGTCCAAAATGTCTGAACAAACAATAAAACACCTTGTTTGATCAGTTCTTGTAGCCAGTTATGACGATTTGTTTATAGTTTGGGTGGAATGATGTGCGTGAAGACAGCCGCCCCAGTATATTTTCTATAGAAAGGTTGTCGCATGTTTTGGCGGTATGTATGTTAGTTTGCCCATGATAAACGTATCCTTATTGATTCGCCGTGCTCCGAAGAGGATAGTTGACGCATTGAAATCGTTAGGATCTCACGGGAGCACCAAATGTGACACTTTATCTTAATACCTAAAATGGACGTTACGCATTTTAGAAATTATTTTTTTTCTAGTCAAAGTATTCGGGTCCTTACGTCCAAAATGCCTGAACAAACAATAAAACACCTTGTTTGATCAGTTCCCGTAGCCAGTTAGGATAATTAGTGTATAGTTTGGTTAATATGATGTGCGTGAAGACAACCGCCTCCGTATATTTTCTAATGAAAAGTTATTGCATGTATTGGAGGTATGTATGTTAGTTTGCGCATAATAAACGTATCCTTATTGAGTCGCCGTGCTCCGAAGAGGATAGTTGACGCATTGAATTCGTTAGGATCTCAAGAGAGCACCATATGTGATACTTTATCTGAATACCTAAAATAAACGTTACGCATTTTAGAAACTATTTTTTTCTAGCCAAAGTATTCGGGTCCTTACGTCCAAAATGTCTGAACAAACAATAAAACACCTTGTTTGATCAGTTCTTGTAGCCAGTTATGACGATTTGTTTATAGTTTGGGTGGAATGATATGCGTGAAGACAGCCGCCCCAGTATATTTTCTATAGAAAGGTTGTCGCATGTTTTGGCGGTATGTATGTTAGTTTGCCCATGATAAACGTATCCTTATTGATTCGCCGTGCTCCGAAGAGGATAGTTGACGCATTGAAATCGTTAGGATCTCACGGGAGCACCAAATGTGACACTTTATCTTAGTACCTCAAATGGACGTTACGCATTTTAGAAATTATTTTTTTTCTAGTCAAAGTATTCGGGTCCTTACGTCCAAAATGCCTGAACAAACAATAAAACACCTTGTTTGATCAGTTCCCGAAGCCAGTTAGGATGATTAGTGTATAGTTTGGTTAATATGATGTGCGTGAAGACAACCGCCTCCGTATATTTTCCAAAGAAAAGTTATTGCATGTATTGGAGGTATGTATGTTAGTTTGCGCATAATAAACGTATCCTTATTGAGTCGCCGTGCTCCGAAGAGGATAGTTGACGCATTGAATTCGTTAGGATCTCAAGAGAGCACCATATGTGATACTTTATCTGAATACCTAAAATAAACGTTACGCATTTTAGAAACTATTATTTTCTAGCCATAGTATTCGGGTCCTTACGTCCAAAATGTCTGAACAAACAATAAAACACCTTGTTTGATCAGTTTTTGAAGCCAGTTATGACGATTTGTTTATAGTTTGGGTGGAATGATGTGCGTGAAGACAGCCGCCCCAGTATATTTTCTATAGAAAGGTTGTCGCATGTTTTGGCGGTATGTATGTTAGTTTGCCCATGATAAACGTATCCTTATTGATTCGCCGTGCTCCGAAGAGGATAGTTGACGCATTGAAATCGTTAGGATCTCACGGGAGCACCAAATGTGACACTTTATCTTAATACCTCAAATGGACGTTACGCATTTTAGAAATTATTTTTTTTCTAGTCAAAGTATTCGGGTCCTTACGTCCAAAATGCCTGAACAAACAATAAAACACCTTGTTTGATCAGTTCCCGTAGCCAGTTAAGATAATTAGTGTATAGTTTGGTTAATATGATGTGCGTGAAGACAACCGCCTCCGTATATTTTCTAATGAAAAGTTATTGCATGTATTGGAGGTATGTATGTTAGTTTGCGCATAATAAACGTATCCTTATTGAGTCGCCGTGCTCCGAAGAGGATAGCTGACGCATTGAATTCGTTAGGATCTCAAGAGAGCACCATATGTGATACTTTATCTGAATACCTAAAATAAACGTTACGCATTTTAGAAACTATTTTTTTCTAGCCAAAGTATTCGGGTCCTTACGTCCAAAATGTCTGAACAAACAATAAAACACCTTGTTTGATCAGTTCTTGTAGCCAGTTATGACGATTTGTTTATAGTTTGGGTGGAATGATATGCGTGAAGACAGCCGCCCCAGTATATTTTCTATAGAAAGGTTGTCGCATGTTTTGGCGGTATGTATGTTAGTTTGCCCATGATAAACGTATCCTTATTGATTCGCCGTGCTCCGAAGAGGATAGTTGACGCATTGAAATCGTTAGGATCTCACGGGAGCACCAAATGTGACACTTTATCTTAGTACCTCAAATGGACGTTACGCATTTTAGAAATTATTTTTTTTCTAGTCAAAGTATTCGGGTCCTTACGTCCGAAATGCCTGAACAAACAATAAAACACCTTGTTTGATCAGTTCCCGAAGCCAGTTAGGATGATTAGTGTATAGTTTGGTTAATATGATGTGCGTGAAGACAACCGCCTCCGTATATTTTCCAAAGAAAAGTTATTGCATGTATTGGAGGTATGTATGTTAGTTTGCGCATAATAAACGTATCCTTATTGAGTCGCCGTGCTCCGAAGAGGATAGTTGACGCATTGAATTCGTTAGGATCTCAAGAGAGCACCATATGTGATACTTTATCTGAATACCTAAAATAAACGTTACGCATTTTAGAAACTATTATTTTCTAGCCATAGTATTCGGGTCCTTACGTCCAAAATGTCTGAACAAACAATAAAACACCTTGTTTGATCAGTTTTTGAAGCCAGTTATGACGATTTGTTTATAGTTTGGGTGGAATGATGTGCGTGAAGACAGCCGCCCCAGTATATTTTCTATAGAAAGGTTGTCGCATGTTTTGGCGGTATGTATGTTAGTTTGCCCATGATAAACGTATCCTTATTGATTCGCCGTGCTCCGAAGAGGATAGTTGACGCATTGAAATCGTTAGGATCTCACGGGAGCACCAAATGTGACACTTTATCTTAATACCTCAAATGGACGTTACGCATTTTAGAAATTATTTTTTTTCTAGTCAAAGTATTCGGGTCCTTACGTCCAAAATGCCTGAACAAACAATAAAACACCTTGTTTGATCAGTTCCCGTAGCCAGTTAGGATGATTAGTGTATAGTTTGGTTAATATGATGTGCGTGAAGACAACCGCCTCCGTATATTTTCTAATGAAAAGTTATTGCATGTATTGGAGGTATGTATGTTAGTTTGCGCATAATAAACGTATCCTTATTGAGTCGCCGTGCTCCGAAGAGGATAGTTGACGCATTGAATTCGTTAGGATCTCAAGAGAGCACCATATGTGATACTTTATCTGAATACCTAAAATAAACGTTACGCATTTTAGAAACTATTTTTTTCTAGCCAAAGTATTCGGGTCCTTACGTCCAAAATGTCTGAACAAACCATAAAACACCTTGTTTGATCAGTTCTTGTAGCCAGTTATGACGATTTGTTTATAGTTTGGGTGGAATGATGTGCGTGAAGACAGCCGCCCCAGTATATTTTCTATAGAAAGGTTGTCGCATGTTTTGGCGGTATGTATGTTAGTTTGCCCATGATAAACGTATCCTTATTGATTCGCCGTGCTCCGAAGAGGATAGTTGACGCATTGAAATCGTTAGGATCTCACGGGAGCACCAAATGTGACACTTTATCTTAGTACCTCAAATGGACGTTACGCATTTTAGAAATTATTTTTTTTCTAGTCAAAGTATTCGGGTCCTTACGTCCAAAATGCCTGAACAAACAATAAAACACCTTGTTTGATCAGTTCCCGTAGCCAGTTAGGATGATTAGTGTATAGTTTGGTTAATATGATGTGCGTGAAGACAACCGCCTCCGTATATTTTCTAAAGAAAAGTTATTGCATGTATTGGAGGTATGTATGTTAGTTTGCGCATAATAAACGTATCCTTATTGAGTCGCCGTGCTCCGAAGAGGATAGTTGACGCATTGAATTCGTTAGGATCTCAAGAGAGCACCATATGTGATACTTTATCTGAATACCTAAAATAAACGTTACGCATTTTAGAAACTATTTTTTTTTAGCCAAAGTATTCGGGTCCTTACGTCCAAAATGTCTGAACAAACAATAAAACACCTTGTTTGATCAGTTCCTGTAGCCAGTTATGACGATTTGTGTATAGTTTGGGTGGTATGATGTGCGTGAAGACAGCCGCCCCAGTATGTTTTCTATAGAAAAGTTGTCGCATGTATTGGAGGTATGTATGTTAGTTTGCCCATGATAAACGTATCCTTGTTGAGTCGCCGTGCTCCGAAGAGGATAGTTGACGCACTGGATTCGTTAAGATCTCAAGAGAGCACCATATGTGACACTTTATCTGACTACCTCAAATGGACGTTACGCATTTTAGAAATTATTTTTTTCTAGTCAAAGTATTCGGGTCCTTACGTCTAAAATGCCTGAACAAACAATAATACACCTTGTTTGATCAGTTCCTGTAGCCAGTTAGGACTATTTGTTTATAGTTTGGTTGGTATGATGTGCGTGAAGACAACCGCCCCCGTATATTTTCTAAAGAAAAGTTATTGCATGTATTGGAGGTATGTATGTTAGTTTGCGCATAATAAACGTATCCTTATTGAGTCGCCGTGCTCCGAAGAGGATAGTTGACGCATTGAATTCGGTAGGATCTCAAGAGAACACCGTGACACTTTACCTGAATTCGTCTGACCGACCATTTTAAGAATTATTAAAAAAAAACATTTCCAGTCGGGTCCTTACGAAATTTCTTTGTGTATTCGCGTGAACTAACGAATATCTACCGATTGCCATCGATAGAAACTGTAAAATCCGTTTCGGGGCGGTAACGTGAAGTTAGCCGCCCCACTTTGAAAAATAAAAAAAAATATACCGAATCGGGTCCTTACGAAATTTCTTTGAGAATTAGCATAAACTAACGAATATCTACCGATTGCCATCGATAGAAACTGTAAAATCCGTTTCGGGGCGGTAGCGTGAAGTTAGCCGCCCCACTTTAAAAAATAAAAAAAAATATACCGAATCGGGTCCTTACGAAATTTCTTTGAGAATTCGCGTGAACTAACGAATATCTACCGATGGCCATCGACAGAAACCGAAAAATCAGTTTTGGGGCGGTAGCGTGAAGTTGACCGCCCCATTTTGTTTTTTTAAAAAATCGATGTTGGAGTCGGGTCCTTACGATTTAAAATACTGAACAAACGTGAACTAACGATGAACTAACGATATAGATACGTAATTTACGGATATTGGATTTGGGGCGGTCAACTTCACGGACATAATTCTTAGCATCTCCCGACTTAAACTTCGAAATCCGATTTTTTCTAGGCATTTCTGTCTCTCGTTCCGGCAACCTATGTGTTATACATTGTGATTTCAATTCACGGCTTTGAAGAGGTTTGAATGCAGCAAAATTACAATTTTCGGTAACATAACATGTGAGTCACCGACACACAACAGCGTACAGGTACGTCTTAAAATGTGATGTTTACAACGCTGAGCATTGCCGTGTGAAACAGTACTAAAGAAATCGATTCATCTTTTGTACAAAAAGGTCAGAAAGTAAATTAATATTCTATTTTTGGTGTATCGGTTTGACAGTGGAGACCATTTTATTAAAAAGTTACACGGTGTAAAACGGCATTCACCACGCGCTTTGGATCTTTGTAAATTTGTAATGTAAAAAATGCGTTTTAACCACGTAATGTCTTTTATATTTCAAAAGTTTTTTCGTGTAGTTGTTACCGATAGACGTTAAGGTACACTAGACACGAATTTAAGTAGATACAAAAGATATTGCGGATAGACTTTATGTATAGTTCCTGTTCGTGATATCGCTCTTCACTCGGAGTTGCGACCTCGTACACTTACATATTTGATGTGGCACAATTTGGTCAGAAATAGCAGTCTTTCATACATGTAGTAAATAAATCAATGTGTGGTTACAGGTAGTCATTTTGTCCAAATATTTTTCACACCACCTATTTGGATAAGGGCTTTTTCTTGCCTGCTAGCAGAAATCAAAGTGGCACTTTGCTGTTACAGAGTTTTATCGAACTCGCGGAGCGTAAGCGAAGTGAGTTCTTACAAACAACTCCAGACCGAACTGTCACCTGGCTACTGGGATGTCTCGGTATTTGGATGGCTTTTTGATTTCGATAGTTTGTCGGATGATAACTTTAGTAACGTTTTTCTGATCTTTATGAAATTTCTTGCGGATGTAGCAGAGATACCTACATAAAATTTGTTAGTTCGTATATGAGCAGGATCGATCAAGTGATTATGGAGCTAGAAGGAGAAAAAAATCCTCCGAAGGGTCTTGCTATATTGGTCAACTCGTTTGCAAGTAAATCGCGAGTTCTCAGTTCGAGGCGGACTACTAGTAATCTTCATAGGTGTCCCGTGGTAGCAAAATTTTGCTCCCCTGGTAGTAAATTATCCCCCCAACAAAAGCCGTCGATGGTACTTGGTTATCTTTGTCTACAGGCGCATCTTTCCGTCTTTCTTCTTTTTAAAGATATACTGTTTTAATTCGCGTACTTAACCTAAATAAGCTTAAATTTTAGAAGCTTTTGTTGATTTTGTTAGCGTACCTAGTACCTACACACTAACAAAATCAACAAAAGCTTCTAAAAGTGACATCCTAAAAACTAGAACACCTAGATTCACACATCTTTGTTAGAGACGGCGAGTGTCTTCATGGAAATATGAAAGCCCTTGGGGTTTGGGCACTATGCATTTACCTACGAAATGCGAGGAAATCTCAAGTCAATGAAATTCATATTTTTCAACGGATATACCTACCTACATTTACTATCGTGGTAGAATCAAGTTGATTTCAGTCATACTTAATGATATAGAATAGAAGATGGTGATAGTAAGATGAATCGACAGATCCTTCTATAATTGAAGGAATCCATATCACAAGATAAGTTAAGCCTTGCCACTGTCAATGTATGGAAACACTAACTACCTATTATTTTTGTAGCACTTGGTGCAAAAACTTATTGTGGTCGGATTCTACTGATTCTAGTAGGTAACTAGGTACTTTTATACATTATACTCGTATCCTTTAAAATCTCTTAAAAAATACCTATTTGTTGTTATACTAAACTACCTACCTGGCTACACGGGTATAAAAATAAAATTACGAAAGTTCACAATAAACCTAAATGAGGATTACTGATTGGTCCTCTAAAATATACGGCAACTACATACAACTATACTGTATCCATTATTCATAATTGGATTTGTGACATGACAACAGATAACGAATACTTTCTCGTAATTTTGATATATTAGGTATATAGGGTATGTATTATAAGCGTGGCCCCGGCTTTAGAATAGTGCCACCCCGTCTCTTCCCGCGGGTGTCGTAAGAGGCGACTAAGGGATAAGGGGACCTCTGATCCCTACTGCTCGTAAGAACGCTGTGGTGATAGTGATAGTCATCCGCATGGCGGCGATGCGGTTCGCCACCCATCACGTGGGGGCGAGAAGTGGCTCACGGAGAGTCGTTTTGCTGCATTGATCGTAGCAAATAGAAATCCGTGATCTCTGCCTACCCCTTTTGGGATATAGGCGTGACTGTATATCTGTATGTATGTATATAATTCAATCGTTTTTAGAAATATATCAAAGTATGAAAGGGCTAGTAAAATGCCGGCACTTTTATCAAAAGAACCTTTCAAACAAATACCTAACCTAACTAACTGGCTTGAAAGAAAAAATATCAATAGGATGGAAACAAGTACGTAATTCAAGGAAAGGATCAATGGAAGATCTAAAACATCTACAAAAGAAAAAAAGTTATTACAAAAATATCGGACAATTTCCTAAAGAAGCTGTCTACCTACTTTATATTGTTCCTTTTTTGTAAAGACGATTTTAAAAGGATGCGATCACGTGGCAGAGCGTAGGGTTTTATTGAACCAGCCTTTTTTAATAATTTCGAAGAAGGAATTTGATGCTTTCGAGTGTTGTCTGTTCGCACTTCCTCAATAGAGATGTGCTCAATCGGTAGTAATCGTAAATTCGTAATAGGAGTATTTGTCAGGTTTACGCTGTTATCTGTTTAGAATTTTGTTTTGCGAAAATGAATAATGTAATTTGCTTTGAAAACATTTATTGTCTACTTACAATAAATTATCAAATAATTATTAGTATTACACAGGGACCTTGTGAAATAATAAATTTACTTCGTTTTCTGTGAAATTTCGTCATTGGATTGAATGTTTTTTTTGTCGCTTTCCAAAACCTGTCCCAAGAAACTGATTATTCGAGTTAAGCTGGCTTTATTTGTGCCTTTGACATTTAAAAGTGTAATAAAAACTGGTACACTTTGGAATTTCTGCACAGCGTTTTTACAACACTCTTAATGTGCGTTCTACATTTCACAGATACCTAACCTACCTAGGCGTGCGTTTGAGAATAGTTTTTTGGGGCTTTACGTAATTGAAGTAATGCGTACCTATAAAGATTTATAGGCTATATGTGCCCTACAACTACTAATTACCTATATTATTTTTAGAATTGAAAATGTAACAAGGACATTAGGAGCTTGTTTTGTGCTGCGATCGATGTAGCTCCGGTGCCGGGCGTCAAGTGTGCTTCGAAAGCCGCACTGGGCCTTATATTTCTCTAAAGAACGTTAAATCACTTTATGCTTTTAAATTATGACATTTCGTTTAGCTTGTGAAATTCGCATTTCGTAAATAGTGATGTGCCGCAACCGGTATTCTCCGTAAAAAGTAGACTCATAAAATTGTCAGTTCGGTTATTAGTGGACTGTGGACTGGTTTTAAAAGGACATTATGGAGAAAAATACTTATTCAGCTTCCTTGTGAAGTTAGTTTTTCAGATATCGGTTAATTTATTTTCGTACGTTTCGAAACCAAGAGTAACGAAAGATTATTTTAGGACGTCAGTTAAGTCAGTTTGACAGGTTGACCTTTCATTTTAGGAACTTCAGGAAGTAAACAGGTATTTCCAGGAATTGTAAATTACAGGCTTTGTTAACTTTCCGACTTGTTTCTGGGTTTCATTGGATCGATGTAGCCGACCGGGCACATTAAATATGCTAGGCATAGTAGGTACTGAGGTACTATGAGTACTAACACAGGCTCTTCATTTCAGGATCTAAGCACATAAGGTGCATTGCTTACTTTGAACAAGTTTATTATATAATTATTATGTCAAAAGTTCCCGAAGCGATTTTACCAAGTTTGTATGCTAGGCTGAATTCACAACCATTTAGGCATTGGCCGATGGGCCTGCCCGTGCTAAAGGCCTAGCATGAGGTTATTTATTCTATACCTTAGTCCCTCAGATTTACCACTACCTATTGGGTTACCTAGGATTTTTTGTAGGCGGAATCCTAAGTATTTTGTTAATGTAGTTGGTCGGTTCTGTGTGGGTCATTACGAATTCCAAGTCGCTTCAGAAGGGTCCTGGGGGCACGTCTGCCGGTTAATGGCATCATTTATAATTTATCCTATACATAACTCCACAATCCTGCCATACTACGAGAGAAACTTTGTATGCAAGCGCCTTAGCGTTATACACTCACCTGTTTCAAGCAATCCTAATAATATGGCCATATACCACAGACACTCACTGAATGATCACAAACACGTCGCCGCGGGGTACAGCACTATCATACACAAGTTTCACTTCACTACACTAGGTAATTCACTAAATTAAATCCTGGTACGAATGTACGTAGCGGGGCGCGCGGGGATTTGACGCAAAGCGACATGCACTCGCTTCCGCAGGTAGGGGCAGACTGAACCGGCCGCGGCGGGGCGCGGGGGAGAGGGGCGCTCTCGCCGCGGCTTGCCCTATAAACTTGCTTGCTCTCATATCGCGTCGAGTCGTTAGGCGCGGGACTCGCTCCTTGTGAAAGTCAGATTGCAGTTGCACTGACCTTTGACGAAAGGGTCGTATTCGGAATCGAAAATTCAATAGCGCATCGTTTCATCACGCTCGCACTTATCCAGCTGCGCTTTGGAGAGAGCAGTTACATCGTTATCGATATAATTTTGGGATGCACTTTGGAGAATTTTGGCCTTTGGCTTGTAATTGTCGTTAAAGTTGGGCATGTGGGAGCATCGTTGTTGAACAAACCGTCGAACTCCCAAAAGTGGGCGTCTACAGAATCGAAGTACCTAACTTAATATAAACTTTGAACATACCTAATTCGATAGAGCGAGAACGGAAAGTTGTTTTGATCGGCGAATTTAATTTGGTCACTTTTAACGAAGACAGTCGTAATTTTTTAGATATCGCGTTTTAGTGCCTACTTTTAGTATTTAATTTTCTAGGAAATCAATGGCTAATCAAAAAGTTGATATCAATGACTAACACAAAGCATTACTTAATAAGAAATAGGTACCGATGAATCTGAATCGGACTTTTTTTTAAAGGATACTGAATCGCAGTAATATTTTTCGGTAACTAACGGTTTTAGCACATCCCTATTTAGGTAAGGATGTTTTTCGTTGCGTTCATAAAATCAAAATTTCAAAAATAGGTACACGGGAAAATCCAGGTAGGTACATAATTATAACATGTAGGTATTTGCGCCTAAAAAAGATTTTATAATTGTTAAAACATTTATAAAGGAGATGTATTCACCATATAGGGCAGATGTCCCGGTTTTGGCCACTTTAAGGAGAGTTTGTCTGTTCAGACGTCCGTCATTTTGTGTCAAGAAGGAATTATGACACTCTTTTTGCACTAAATCAGTGAAAATATATTACCATATTTATATGAGTCTGCGCTGTTAAGATTCTGGCATTATATCTTATTTTTTTCTTTAATAAAATAAAATGTCAGAAAGGGGTCGTGGAGCCAGTTTTGGCCACTTTTTTCCATGGCCCCTGAAAGCTGAATGACAACTTATACATGACAAATGACAGTGCCATCTGTACTGCCATATTTTACTCTTATATTAACCATAAACCATAGATTTGTCTATACCTTAATAAAGTTGAAAATGGCCAAAACCGGCACAGTGGCCACAACCGGGGCATCTGCCCTAGTATTGTGATCTCACAATATACCTAGTCTTCCATATAAACTTCACATAACAAATCGTTTTGTCGTTTCCTAAAGAGTAGCTGATTTGACTTCATAGGAAAGTAGCCGATATACCTTTGTTTTTTAATCTACTTATACGGGTGTCCCAGAAATCGACGTCAAGCCGTGAATGGATGATAGACCAAGTTATAACAGTTATCAGAAAAAAACAAAAAAAAAATCTATCACATGTTCTTCAAAAATTATGGTCACTTTAAAAATTTACTAGAAGTTAAGAGACCAGGGCGTGAATATTCTAGTAAATTTTTAAAGTGACCATAATTTTTGAAGAACATGTGATAGATTTTTTTTTTGTATTTTTCTGATAACTGTTATAACTTGGTCTATCATCCATTCACGGCTTGCCGTCGATTTCTGGGACACCCTGTATGTCTGTCTGTGGTAGCTGTATCCTGGCTTGCAAACCTTGGAGCATTTAACCAACCGGAGCGGACATTGACAGGCGTTCCCCTCTGCCGAAAATATATGACCTGTGGTCATACTCATTGTATGGACTGACGTTTATCTGATGTGGCTATTTTGACGTTTCGCGTACATATTTGACGTTCCCCTCCCCCGCAAAAATCGGCAGACTTTTTTTGTAGGTATCTTAGAAAATGACAGACATGGCCGGCCCCGTTGGTTGAATAGTCTAAAGTTTTGGTCCCAACTGCCCTTTGACTCGTAAAACTTTAATTAAAAGTCGTCTCGTTGTTCTCTTTGTCAAAGTCAAATGAAAAGCGTAAATATATCTCGAGATTTCGACGAATGTTGTTGAAGCAATATTTCCTTTTCGGGGGAGTTCCGTTTTAAGAGCTAGCCACGTCAGATATGACACAATAATGAGAGCAATGGGGTTGGTAACTGTCAAAGTGACATCTTCAAAATTGGTCCCTAGAAAAACTAAATTTGTATGGCGCGAAGTAGTTTTTATTTATTTTCGCGAAAATGACTCAATGTTTTGTCTCGAATTGCTCCGAAATTGAAATCCATCCGTTTTTGGAATACACTAATATTAAAATGATGTAGATTAATGCCGTAGGGAAGGTTTTTGCCTAAGAAAAGCTTTATGCCTGCATACAAGTTAGGGACCATTCATCGTCTGTTTCTTTCTATCATTGTTTGTATCTCTTTCTCTTATTGTATGGAATCTGGAACAGTTCCCTCTGCAAAAGTTTTCACCGGCCAACCCCATTAAACCTGTCTATGTAGTTATATTGTTTTACCAACCTCATTGCTAGATCCGGGCATCTGGCAGCTTTTAATGGGTGGAGGTCAGAGTGACAGACCAACAAAGTTTTTCAGTTGGAAAAAAGTAGCGGAAATTGTGTTATTCATAGAGAACAGGGCCTATATTTTAACATTAGAACAAAAAACATTGTAAAAAAGTGTATTATTGCGGAAACAAAAACAGTAAGCGGTTAACTATAAATTTCATTATATATCATTTGGCATTACTTTCCTCCAACGGGAATTTCAAAAAATTATTTCCCATAATATTGTTTTAATTTAGTTGAAGAAAACAAATTGCATTTCTAAAATTTTTTTTCTCACAAAAAAAATTGGCTTTGTATGGAAGATTGGTCAGCTGTGAGCTGTGACGACGTGTCCCATACAATAAAAAGATATTTTTTCGGGTCCAAAAATTTTTTCTCCTACTTTTTCTTACTCTTAATACGATACCAATTATGCCCTTAAAAGGATCACCAGTATTTTTGTTACACCCTGTAGTGTAGCAAACTAACTAGACGGGTTTCGTCGCTCTTATTATTGTGGCATATCTGACGTGGCTAGCTCTCCGTCTATGAGTTGAGAGCGCTCATATTTCTTTGGCGCTGACTCACGACTCACGGATTAAGGTTTGGTGCGTTCCGGACTCTTGACATGCCCTCGAGATTACTGTATACGGGGGCCGATTCAACTTTTAAATTATATACCTATGACATTTTCATTGTCTATGAACAGTACGGCGATTACTTACTCCGCCTATAAGAGCCTTTTAAAAATAAATGGGTGGTAGAGTGGAAACCATGGGGAGAGTCACGTCCGCAAGGCAAACCAAAAATGCGATGGTATGATGACATCATAAGAACAGCTGGAACAAAATGGGTACAAAGAGCACAAGACAGACTCAAGTGGCAAAAATTGAAGGAGGCCTACCTACATCTACAAGATTGAAAAAGGCTAAGAAGAAGAAGAAGAAGAAAAATAAATGATAATTTCTTAATCATGTCTATGTCGGCGGCCGATCGTAATGCCTCTGTAATGTTTTAACGATAGTCACATTAAACCAATGTATAGGAAGGTTAGGTTCGTTAGGTTGCTTCAGATGCCCGAAGGGCAAACTGCCCAGAAAAAAGGAGCCCCGTAGCGAGGCTCCGTCGACTCAGGGAACGTGTCAAAGATTTTCAGGTTTCACGATATGCCTAGGAACTTCGCGATATGCCTGATTTTACGATCGGCCGCCGACATCTATAATAGCGAAAAGATGAGGGCGTAAAGAGGCGAGGGATCATCTGTTTCCAAAAATAAAAAGTTCTAATAAGTTTTTACTTCTATCGGCAGTCCCTATAACTGCGAATTTTAGTTAAGGTACTTACAATTTAACTACACTTAGCAGTATAGTGAGCAAAATGAGCTTGAACTTATACATTATAAAAAATAAGGGTTCCGTTTTTGCCAGTTTGGCTACGGAATCCAAAGATGTAGTCATCTCACACTCCCTAATAACGCACCAAATTATTTCAAAGCCCCGTGCAGTGCAGTGGAGCCATTACTATTGATGAAACTGGACCCTCCATACTCTTTGGTGATTTATAGACTACTTCATCACGAATACCGACCAGTATTCTGACCTCCTCACTTTTGGAGAGCTTACAGGGGTCAAGCTAAACTGGGAGCTAGTACGGACCAGTATACCTTTTATAAATCCCTTCTTAATATTATAATGCGAAAGTAACTAAATATGTCTGTTTTCTCTGTATGTACCTTAAGCCGCTAAAACGATTTTGATTAAAAGTATAGGAGGATTTTCTCGGAACAGATTACGGACATAGGCAGGTAAAATACCTTGGTATTTGGTATTTTTAAATGGCCAATCGCGATATACCGGTATCACAAGCCGTAAAGAAAATACCGGTAAGTATTGCATCTCATACACGGAAAAAAAAGCTTCCGGGATATTCTCAATCCAAGACATTATTAACAAAGTAACCGACATAGCCCGTCGGATCGCTAAACTTAAGTGGCAATGGGCAGGGCACATTGCACGGAGAACCGATGGCCGTTGGGGCACTAAGGTTCTCGAATGGCGACCATACACCGGAAGGCGAAGAGTTGGTAGGCCCCCTACAAGGTGGACTGATGACCTGGTGAAGGTCGCTGGAGTCCGCTGGATGCGGGTGGCACAGGACCGGTCATTGTGGCGTTCAGTGGGGGAGGCCTATGTCCAGCAGTGGACGTCTTTCGGCTGAAATGATGAAGACATTATTATTTTCTTGAATATATTTCCTCGTGACAAGTATTTATTTCCTTTACCAAAAATATGATTCTTCGCTTAATAAAACCGCGTTTTCTTAAAATAGAAATACAAAAATGTATTGTTTCAAGAGCATATTGAGGAAATAAGAGATATTGTACTTTAATCAAACAATTATTATCTTAGGCAAAAGAAAACTAGAAAATCTGTAAGAATATATTCGCTTCGTTATATTTAAAACTTTAATTTATTTTCGTCAAAGGAAATAAATGCTTGTCACGAGGAAATGTTTTCAACATAATACAATAATGTCTTACATTGAGAATATCCCGGAAGCTTTTTTTTCCGTGTAGCCATAGGTTTTTTTTAAGTCGAAAGTCATCCCTCAGGGCGGGAAGGGGGAGGAATTGTGATGCATCTAATTAAACGCTATTACACGTTTTAGGCGTTAACTAATTCTAAGCAAACAAAGCCGCGGGCAAAAGTTAGCTATACAAGTTGTAACAAAAATACTGGCGATCCTTTAAGGGCATAGAGTTTGACCACTGAAATTTTACACAATCTTTTGACGGGAATTTCAAATAATCTTGGGCTGGTATCACTTAGTATAGAAGGATTTATAGTTTTGATACTAGAAAATATTTTTGATTTTCTTTACATATGTAAGGTACCTAAGGAAATAAGTTTATAAAATATACGTTGATGTGCACTCATTAAAACCAGCTTACATTAATTCTACCACTACGTAAAGTACACTCAACAACAAATACATATATGTTTACACTTTCTCACCATATACCATAGTAACAAGGCAAATAATGAAATGTATAGTGTAAATAGGACCTAGCTCGATAATGCCATAATATTAAACCATCACCAAAAAATTACATAAGTACAGTCGCCATCAGATATGTCGGAGTGGCTAAGGTGGTCACAAATATCAGAACAGCCCCTCTATTACCAAGGCGATAAAGTGCATGTTCAGATATTTGAGTACCTTGCCTGCTCCGATACTGATACCTTCCTTCCCATACTGTGGTCTATGTGATCATTGAATTACGTTACTTTAGGTTAGATTTAGGTCTGATGGGTTAAGTATGTATAGATATTTCGTCGACACGTTGGCCGCTCATTTTTATAAACTTATTTTATATTTTTTTTATAAAATTACTGCTGACTAGTCACTCCACAGATTTCTTCTAAATAAGGTTTTCAGTTAGTAACTCCTTATACGTTCCAAACTGCGAATGTTTTAATTTTATTGATATTTTCCAGAGCTTCTAGTTTCTTTACACGCTTGCTCTGTTTATGAGATTCAGGTATTAATAAATTCACGTATTCAAAGTTATAGACAAATGTTACAACTCGTACTAAAGTATCAAAATATGTATAGAGCACCAACCTACTAAATTTGTTTACTACATGTAAACATTGCAGTTTTTCGTTATAAAAAGCTTCACCTCGACTTCGCACATTGTCGTAATTACTTACGAGCTTAAATAGTATGCAGACCTCACTCGGTATATAGTCATTATTTAATATAATTTAAAATATCCCTTGTAAACACACATTTGATTTGAACAAGATTTGACTGAATGACATGCATTGACAACTGACTTTTAGCTTTTTTTAAATTCATAGACAATTGGTGATACAACATCGAAATATCTGTCAACAAAATTTGGTTAGCCAAACACTAATAATGAAACTAAGAAAAAAAAATTGAAAAAGAAAAGATTTTTAGGACACCTTAAAGTTTTTTCGAACACGCAATGTATTCCGAAATTGACTATGTCTGTAGGGTGACAAGCAATATCAATTAGACGGATTTTAACGTTCATTGAAAATACTATTTAGTTTGTATGAAAAAGAGACCATCTACAAAATACATATTTTTTTAAGTTGTTGAACTAAAGTTTTGTAGTTTGAGGAGTACAATCTGTGTTTTAATTTATTGCTCCTATTACAGAAACACACTGTATATGGAATTATACGAGACCCACTGGACGTGCACTATTTGCCCCTCTTGAGGGGTGAAAACAACCCTAAGAAGTACTTCCCATTACTTTTACCGATAATTTCTACCCGAATTTAGACTCTATTGCTTAGCAATTGCACATACTTATGTAGGAGTAGCACTATAGGGAAAGAAGGATATACCATCCATTAATGAGATAGGGGAAGCTCGTATTGTGTAGGATGCATTAGAATGTTGATCCGGGTGATATTGCCCCAGATGGTGATTAATCGAAAATTGGAAATTCCATAGTCATCAATATTTTTGTGGTATAACACATTTAAAACATAAAAAAAAATTCAGTCGAATTAAGAACCTCCTCCTTTATTGAAGTCGGTTAAAAAAGGTATTTTTTAGTTAGTCTAAGGAAATCTGCCACTCCAGGGGTCTTGCTGGGTCTTAAACACCTTTAAGGTTCCCATAGGAAACCTCGGTTGGAAGCTCATTCCACGCCGAAGCGTTCACGGGAGGAAATTCCTTCAAAAGAAATTTCATTTTTGACACTTTTTATATTTTTAATATGCCCTTTATATCACTCCTATATTCTATAAGACGACTCTAATGAGTCAATGTTTTCAATGATCGCATTAGTTTTTTCATCTATTACTTACGTTTTTTTGTGGCATTTTTATTTAATTTAATTACCGACCATCTCTACATTATTTTATGGTTGTTTACTTAGTTTGTATACTTAGTTCTAAATGGCTTTGATTTTATTTGGCTCTCGGTTCAAACAATTCAATAGACTCAAAATAATTAAAATCAATTAAAATAATTTATTTCAGGCAAAGCCCATAACAATAACCCTAGCACTGCACGAAATGCTGGAGAATCTACGAGCACTGCTATTATATTGACTCCTCACACGTCGTAATTCATCAAACGATATGTAAGCTGCCAAAGAAATGGACATACATCCACACATACAAACTCTCGAAAAATATAACCCTTTTACTGCGTCGGCAGTTGGGTAAAAAATAGTGTGGCGTTTGGTTCGTTGGTAAGTCAGATACATTTCATGATATTTTGTCAGCCCTCCCCCATTGTGATCAATCGTTATATTTTATTTCTACTCCTGCATTCTAGTTTGCCAATAAAATGACTGACATGTAAATTCAAAGCATATACTTTATGAACGTTGTCATAAGATGACTCAAAAGTCGACTCTTAGGGATATAATGGGTCTGTTGGGCCCCGCACCGGCGCCGCCCGCCGCTGTAGACGAGGCGGGCGCCGATGCAATCCGCCGGGAGACTGAAGACAATTGTATAGAGGCAGCAGGTCATTCGTCGAACTCAATGCTTACCGGCTTGCCTAGCACTCGTAGAAAAACTATTGTGTGCAACGGTACATAATTAGGTCTTAAAATTCTCGGGTCTGTTTTTACAAAATTCGGCTTCGCCTCATTTTGTAACTTCGACCCTCGAATCTTAAGAACCCTTATTATGTAACTGTTGCACAAAATACTATTCGATATCCGATTTAATGTATAAAAAACTGCATCAAAAATTTGATGGGCTTCCCTACTTAAATTAATCTTAGAGCCAAAAGGACCAACTGTGCAAAAGGAAATGCCATAATCATCAGTTTCCGTATAATTAAGTGTATAACACGAACTATAAAGTTTCATGGCTCCTCTATATGATGCTGGTGGGCCATCATAGGGACGCAGCTATGCGTTAGAGGGAGCTAAGGATATTGCGATCTCGTTCCGTCGTATAGCTGCGTCCTTGCGATGGCCCATAATGTAGAGCAGCCGTCACATGATTTCTGGATTGAGAACAAAGTCATACACAAAAGGAATAGTATGGCCGCTAGCAGGGTTCAAGATCATCATCAATTATTTAAGAGCTGGGCTCTTGTCGGTGGAGCATTTTCCATGTATATCTATCCTTCGCCTTCTCCTTGATGGCCTGATACGACACGACGTTTATTTTTTCCTTGACTTGATCCATGTACGCTATTCTTGGCTTTCCTGGCTTCTTTCAGCTTCAACTTTACCTTCTATGATGTTCTTAATAAATTCGTCATGTTGTAACAGATGTCCAAGCATCCTTCCTCTCCTATTTTCTATGGTTCTCAACAAATTTTTCTTTTCTTTTATTCTACATAGAACTTCTTCATTGGTTTTCTTCTCCTTCCAACTGATCTTCTCCATACGACGCCAGCACCACATCTCAAACGCCTCCAACCTCTCTCTATCCCGTTGCTTCATTGTCCACGTTTCGCATCCACGTTTCGGCATACTAGGATTACTAAATCGTAGTATATTTTGAACTACTATACTAATATACGGTGACCTTTTGTGAATCAAACATTGGATAGAACGTGAACAGTCGCCATGGGAGCGGTCAGGGTACTCGAAAATATCTGAACAAGCACACCCCAAACCTATTTTTTTTTGTTAAGGTGATAAGACTTTCATTGTGTACTACTTATAGTTTATAATTAAGTGAATAATTAAAAGTTAATTAATTAATTTTGTCCTTCGCTGCCTGAAACACAGGGAATCCTATTTCAGGCATTTGTAAACTACCTGTCGTTAAAAAATCTTAGCCTGTAAGAGCAACCACTGTACTATAATTTTCTCAATAAATTATTTGTATTTGTATTGTACCTTATCGTCTTGATAATAAAGGCGTTGTTCGTGACTGAACTATTTGCCACTGTTAAGGGGTGTAAGTAAATAACTCTCCGAAGCACTTGCCATTACATTTACTGATAATCTTCGTGTCTAAGAGCTGGCCACGTCAGATGTGACACAATAATGAGAGGTTTGTAATCAGTCCAGTTAGATTGCATAACCATCCTTATTGCTAGATACGGGCATCTGGCAGCTTTTAATGGGTGGAGATCAGAGTGACAGACCAACAAAGTTTTTAAGTTGAAAAAAAGTAATACCGAAATAGGTAAAAACTGCTGAAGTTGTGTCATTTATAGAGAACAGGGCCTATATTTTAACATGAGAACAAAAAACAAAAACAGTAGGCGAGTAACCAAAAATTACATTATACAAATATACATCATTTGGCACTACTTCCCCCAAACAAAACTTTTGGATATTATATAATCTAATTAATTACATAATTCTTCATAATATTGGATCAAAACCAGAACTCTAGAATTTATTTTCTTCAAGTTATTTGCTTTCTTTTACCTCCACCACTTTACAGCTGCCAGATGTCCGGATCTAGAAATAAGCATAGTATAGCAAACTAACTAGAGGGGTTTCGTTGCTCTCATTATTGTGTCATATCTGACGTGGCCAGCTCTCCGTCTATTCGAAAATGCTGTATGCCTTAACGATTGGATTAGAGCTGTGGGGAACAAGGACGCCAGTAATGAAATTGGGGATTTTATTGTGTAAGATGCATTATAATGTTGATCTCGGTCACATTACTGCATTAATCAACCGGCCAAGTGCGAGTCGGGCTGCGCACGAAAGGTTCCGTACCATTATCTATAAAACGGCAAAAAAATCATGTCTGTTGTATGGGGAGGGGACCCAGCCAAATAGCGCGTGTTTTCGTGTGTGCGGCCTAGGGTCTTGGTATTTTGATCAACTCTTTTGCAAGTATCGTGGTTAATAGTACAAAACGGGTTAATAGTACGGGCGGCGCGGCGGCCATAGGATCTGCTACGTAACGTGATACAAAGATAAGCCCTATGGCTCATGTTCATAAAACTGATGCTGAGTTCCGGAAAAATAGTAAAAAAAATTAAAATTGGCCGAAAGCACAAAAAAGTACCACTTCCGGTTTAAAAAATGGATGGTATTTACCTACGTCATTGGAAACAAAGATGACACTTGTGGCAACAAATAGTAATTTATTTTTAGGTATAGAAAAACCCAGTCTGCCAGTTCCTGCATGGCCGGAAGGGCCCGGCAGACTAGTTTAAAAGTAACGAATTTGACTCCAAATGTACCTACGTCACTTTTGAACCAGTCTGCCGGGCACTTTCGGCCATGCAGAAACTAGCAGACTAGGTTTTTCTGTACCTAAATACAAATTACTATTTGTTGCCACAATTATCATCTCAGTATCAAATACCGTAGGTAAGTACCATCCATTTTTTAAACCGGAAGTGGTACATTTTTGTGCTTTCGGCCAATTCTATTTTTTTTTACTATTTTTCCGGAACTCAGCACCACTTTTATGAACATGTGCCATGGGGCTTGTCTTTGTATCACGTTACGTAGCAGATCCTACGGCCGCCGCCCGTACTATAAGTACGTAACAAGCGACGACCGTAGCCTACAAACGAACCATAGGTACACGAAGTTAACACGTTCAAAGTGCAGCGTACATTTGTATCATCATCCTATTGTGTATCTCAGGTTTTTGCCTGAGGTCTTGGGTCCGCTTGGCAACATCCCAAGAATTACTAATTAGATTTAGAGACTGCCATTTGGCCTTCAAACCCTGAAGGGAAACTAGGCCTTGCTGGAACTAGATCCGGATTCCTCAGTATATTTTACTTCACGAAAAACGAGTAGTAAATATCAAATGATATTTCGTAACTTAAGTATCCGAAAAACTCAGTTCAAACCAGGATTTCAACCCGCGACCTCCGAATTAAATGTCAGGCATCTTACCGCTAGGATACCAACCTTTTTTTTGGCATACATTTGCAAGTTTCACGTTGATACAATGTCACGAGCTGTTAAGATAGTAAGTGGAATAAAACTCTATTGACACAATATAATATGAGGATGTGATTATAGGACAACATTATAGTGTATCGAATTGAAAAGCTGTCTCGCTCATTATTTAATATATTCCCCTCTCCCTAATATTTGACGCCAGTTACCTAACGCGCCGAGTAAATAGCTGGAAGTACTAATCTCATATGTTATTGTGTTGTATTGGGCACCTTGCACATTGTGACTATGTACAGCCGCCATCAAATATATCGGAGCGGCCAAGGTACTCTAAAATATCTGAAGATGCACTTTATCGCCTTGACAATAGAGACGTTGTTCAGATATTTGTGACCACTTTGGCCGCTCCGATATATCTGATACCGGCTGTATTATTTACGGTTGAATTTCGACTCTGCCGAGTTTTTCTAAAACCATCCATACGATCTGTAGACCGGGTCTTGTTTCACTCAACACCAACTGTGCGCAGTATTAGCGCAGTCAACCAAGTGCAAGGTACTAAATTTAAACATCCGTGAGACATATTCTTCTTCCACCTAGCGTTTATCCCAGCTTAGGTTCCGCTTGACAACCTTTCATGAGACATAAGTACTAATGCTATAAAATATAACGGTTATACTTCAGCAGCGCCGGCGCAAGATCACCCTCAACAAGCTCTATCAGAGCGCCAATCGCCGGCCGGCAGTCGCGGTCGCGCATCGCAGTATTTAGCGAACCACAGACTGGTTAAAATAGCACTCTTAGTGCTTGAAGATGGAGATCCAGGCTCTCCGAAACATGTAACGCAAAGTGACTACAGAGACTTGAAAGTGCCAGGTGACAAAGTTTAGCACAGAAGTTAAAAAATCAATACATACACGGAAAAAAAAGCTTCCGGGATATTCTCAATCCAAGACATTATTATTTTCTTGAAAATATTTCCTCGTGACAAGCATTTATTTCCTTTACCAAAAATATGATTCTTCGCTTAATGAAACCACGTTTTCTTAAAATAGAAATACAAAAATGTATTGTTTCAAGAGTATATTGAGTAAATAAGAGAGATTGTACTTTAATCAAACAAGTATTATCTCAGCTAAAAGAAAACTAGAAATTCTGAAAATGTCGTAACAGCCACATGGAACATCATAAATGAAAACACTGGCAAGACCTTGCCAAAATCATCAATAAATCGAATACGCATGAATGGCGACTTCATCACGAATGGCAAGGCTATTGCTAACGTTTTTAACAACATATTTACTACACAATGCACCTCTGAAAGTAATATCAGATCGTCGAACTCCTCAGACCTTCTGAAGTTCATGAGCAGTTCAAACGCTTCCTCCATATACCTGAGCCCCACTGACCCCACCGAGATCGTCAAGATCATTAAATCTCTTAAAAATACAAAATCATCAGGATATGATGACTTGACGACATCGATTATTAAGGAAAATGCTAATGTTCTTGCAGGTCCTCTAAGTCATGTCATCAATCTCTCAATAATAGACGGTATCTTTCCAGATCGCTTAAAAGTAAGCATAATTAAACCTTTGTTTAAAACGGGAGACAAAGAAATATGCGACAATTATAGACCTATTGCTATTATTCCAATATTGTCCAAAATATATGAAAAAGTTATATACCGTAGAATATTGAATTTCTTAGACAAACATAAAATTCTGAACATCAACCAATACGGATTTCGAAGACAAAGATCTACCACTTTAGCCGTCTATGAATTAGTGAAGCAAATTACGTTACATAGAGACAGTACAACACCAGTAACAACGATCTTCATGGATATGTCCAAGGCCTTCGATAGCGTTTCCCATAACATACTCCTCAATAAGTTGTATCATTACGGAATTCGAGGGAATTGCTACGAATGGCTACGGACATATCTACTCGACAGAAAACAGAGAACCGAGATCAGTAGTTATTGTGCTAATACCAAAGAGATGTCTAGAGTTCTCTCAGATGAAACTATTGTTAATGTGGGCGTGCCACAAGGTAGTATTCTAGGGCCGCTGCTGTTCCTAATATACATTAATGACCTCCCTAACGTAACTCACAATAAGATCCTACTTTTTGCCGATGACTGCTCAGTAGTAATCCCTAGTACAGATCCCCTGACATACGAGGCTGATGCGAATTTAACATTTAAGGACGTCAACACCTGGTTGGAAAGAAACAATTTAAGGGTAAACCTGAGCAAGACCAAGTACATGGAATTCTATGCACCACAAGGTGATCCTAAAAATATAGCTATTCAGTACAACCAAGAGTCAATAGAAAGCGTAAAATCCATACGATTCCTCGGTTTACTCTTGGATTGTCACTGCAATTGGCAAGCTCATATAGATTACCTGGTCAAAAAGTTAGGCAGATACGTATTTGCTCTGGGCAGGTTGACCCAAGTTGTCTCCCAAAAATCTGCACTGTTGGCTTTTCATGGTCACATTATGTCGAACCTGCGTTATGGCCTTATTCTATGGGGAAACTCTTCATTTGCTATCCGTGCATTCATATTGCAGAAGGACTGTGTTAGAGCCATGTGCGGAGTCAGACTCGGTGACCCTTGTAAACACCTCTTCATAAAACTTAAGATTTTACCGTTACCCGCATTGTATATATATGAAATGTGTCTGTTTGTAAAAACTCATATAGATAAGTACAAAATAATGCCATCTAACCCTAGGTCTACGTCTAAGAACCATGGTTTTAACCTAAGCTACCCGGATCGTAACACAGCTTTCTTAAAAAAAAGTGTACTGTATATGTCAATAAAGATTTTCAATCATTTACCAGAAGACTTAAAGACTGTTGACTTCCCTGAATTTAAACATAAGTTGTATAAATGGTGCTTACATAAGATGTATTATAATGTAAATGAACATTTTGAAAATGTACCCAGTACTCTTTATTAATGTATTCCACGATTGACATATCTCGATATTTTTTTTGTGTATGATTTAATTTTTTTTATATTTAATTTAATTTTCATTTTTATTGTAGTTTTAAATTATTTCTATAGCATGACATTGACATCTTATTATTGTGACTTATATTAATTTAAGAATTACACTATTAATTTTTTTTTTTTTTTAATCCGCCTATATTATAATTAGTGTTGACATTAGTATAAACAATGTTAGATATTCGATGACATGCAATAGAAACAACATATTGTACGCCAAACACTGGCTGATAGTGACGCACTATATGTAACTGTATATCATTTCCTATACTCACTTTCGTACAATAAATTATTTGTATTTGTATTTGTATTTGTATTTGTAAGAATATATTCGCTTCGTTATATTTAAAACTTTAATTTATTTTCGTTAAAGGAAATAAATGCTTTTCACGAGGAAATATTTTCAACATAATATAATAATGTCTTAGATCATAACTTTATGCTTAGATTGAGAATATCCCGGAAGCTTTTTTTTTCGTGTACAAGATACACGCAGCTCGGCTCCAGCGAGACACGCGTACGGCTGTAATGTACTGAAATATATGTGAGGTGACACATTGTTAGCATGACGTTGCAAGTCATAATTCTCCGTATTGTTTTCTAAAATCGTACACGTGTTCTAGAAACTCCAAAACTTCAAATTTCGTAAGAGCGTTCCAGAATTATGAAGCGAACAAATTGCTTACAACTCAACCCTCTATTGTCAAGGCATTACGTGGTGTTAAGATATTTTTAGACGTTATTTCATTGTCCTGTTTTACGCCCGTGAAGTCACGAACAGGGGATTTAGAGGCCGACGCCTTCGCTAACTGGGAACATGAAGTGCCTTTTATGCAGTAATTGGTACAGGCACCATCATCATTATCTCAGCCATAAGAAGTCCACTGCTGAACATAGGCCTCCCCTTTAAAGGGGGGGTTTGCCATACGCGCCACGCTTAGCAGGCGGGTTGGCGCGCGCAGTTTTTTTTTGTTTATTGTTGTTTAGGCTTTCAGAAGATGCTGCTGCCCATATCCCGGTATATTCCCTTAGCAGACTCTTACTGCAACCACGGGACGATATGGTGGGGGACAATTCTAAGACCGGGCACCCCACGGCAAGTTAAATCACTGAAAAAATTAAACAGCTACAAATAAATAAGTTTTTGCCATTTACAACCGAGTGACTCGCTTCGCATGGAGCCTGCAAAGTTCGTTGCTAAAATCAAAGAAGTTAATTTGGCCAACGTACGTATGTGAAACTATACCATTAAATTGGTTAAAAATTAATAAGGTAATCAGGTAAGGTCTTCGTTTACTAGGACACTTATTTGGATTCAAATAAGTGCTTGGTTAAAATAACCAAGAACATTTAGAAATAATTGCTTGTTTGTCATTAACAAAGCTTAAATTCCGTGTTTTAAATATGTCTTGGTTGTATGGAACCAAAAATATCTTAACCGAGCCAAATTGGTACCTACTTTGCTAACACTCATTTTTGAAATGAAATATTATGTAGGTATGCCATGAATATTTAAATGTTATGGATCTTGAATCTTAACTGTCTCTAACTTCCTTAGTCTATTCCATACAGATACAACAGTCGCCGGGCCGAGAATGGTCTCACCAATAATTGTTAACGGCGGCTGACCGGCAATTACGAGCCGAGTGCAATCGCGCTGTCACGTCTTTAAATACAGGCAGGCGTCTTTAGACAATTGAGCCGTATACTTGAGGATAATGAAAACAGCTCACTGTATAGATTTTTCCATCGGTTACCCATTTTAATTATCCTTGAGTGTAGGTAGACAGCTGTAAAAAGTTCAGTTTGTCTAAAAACAGTAAAATTCATATAAGGATGGAATAAATCGCCAAGTACCCATACCCAAGTTGGTTTATTATTATGGGGTATTTTTACAAAACTTGCCTACTCGGTTATACTCTTAAAATATCAAACAAAGAATAAATTCGTACGTACCTAAGTATATGAGCTTATGGCCGGGATGCTGCGGTGTTCGGTTCGGACCATAAATGGCCGCATTCTGATCTGGGCCGTGCTTTATTTTACCGCCCTGAGTGCGTAATGTACCTACTAACCTAATGTGTAATGTATCGTTAAACATTCGATGTCACGTCAAAATGTATGTAAATACGCTTGATTGAGTTTTGTAGTATGACGTGTTCACCCCGTGACCATACAAAAATAATATGCAAAAAAAACTAGAAAAGTTTGTACTGAAACATGACGATCCGGATGGGTAATTTTGGACGTATTTTTATTTTATTTTGCAACTTACGATTGTGAAAAAAAGTGTTGATAATAAATAACAAAGAGAAAGTGTAGTGTGACGTGTTCAGTTCACCCCGTGACCATACAAAAATAATATGCGAAGAAAAACTTGAAAAGTTTGTGCTGAAAACGTGACGATCCGAATGGGTTTTGGACGTATTTTTATTTTGCTACTTACGATAAAATAGAACAAAAAATATAAGAAATTGTTATAGTAACGTACGAACAAAGCTTATCCGCTTTAAGGTTGTTTCTCACCTAATTCCAGCTACTGAGAGGGTTGGGGATGTTTTATTTCTAACAATTTATGGCGTTTATGATCCCCCGGGGTTGTGGGGAATTGGTTAATCTGCCTCTTGCTGTTTTATTGCAGGGGCGCTTCTTGAAGATGAGTCACACGAAATACTGTAGCGGTATGTAGTCACCGTAGCCTATGGACGCTGGCAGCAACGTTCTCATCCACTTCTAATTGTACGATTGAGCGTAGGGGCATTGTTCTAACTTTAAAACACAACTTTAATACCTACCAATAACCAATAATACCCTTAAACCATCACCAGTATATTTGTTACAATATGTACAGTTTTAAATACAGATATGCGAGTTGCAGAAACATTCAATTAATTGGAAATATACTCGGAAATTAAAAAAAAAACTACAATATTTTGAAATTTAAGAAAAAATGGAAAGTTTCATTTCCCATAAAAAATGGACAATGTTTCGAAATCTTCAACTGTGGAAAATTTCGCAATTTTGAAAACTTTCCGACAGCACATCGTTTTTATTCCTTGCACGAGATCCATAATAGCTTGTAAGCCTTTGCGAATTGCAGAGTTGCAGCTGCTGAGCCAAAGGTCGAAGGATCTGACCTCCGGCTTTACTAAATCCCTGACGTGCAGAACGGACTTTGTGCGGGAAATTTAATATTTGGCTTCGAACAAGGACAATATAATATCCAGACTCTGTCTACACACAATCGCGTTTCTTCAGAATTCAAGTTATAAGTATACCTCTGTTTTCGACATGCCACAGCGACCATTGGACGGAAAGCTAGTTATTTGACATCGTGAATTTGCCGAACAAAATGTATGAAGATTATCTGTAACGTTTCTCAAATTCCAAGATGGCGTAGTCGGGTTGAGGATAGTTTTTTTGTTCATTAGTGTGCAATATTGATAGCTTATTGTGCATATTAAAAATATTTATAACGGGTTACTCACGTAATTTTTGTCGATTTTTGCTCGACATGTTTCGATCAATTTACGATGATCATTTTCACGAGCGGCCTCCCGCGACGGTAGCGCGAAAAAAAAAAGAAAAAAAAATTACGTGAGTAACCCGTTATAAATATTTTTAATATGTTAGAGTCTCACGAAAGTTATATAGTTAAAATTGCTTATTGTGCAGTTATCTAATGAACAAGTGTGCAATGAAGAACTAGTCTCAAAACGCGTCTAACCTTTTTATCACGGAATGTGGCATGAAATAGCGCAGGACTGAGCAAATTGGCGCGCTCTTATGTCGGAGGCCAAGACTCATTTTGGGTCGTTGCGCCAAATAAGTAAGTAAGTAATGTTAACTCCGTGGTTGGCGACCACGTGCTATTTGTAAAAAGCTGCTATCACTTTACAAGTAGCATGGCCTTACCGTAAAACTTGTCAACCGTAGGTACACTTCTCATGCTACCTTGGCATTGGCGAAATTGTTCCAATGGACAAAAGCCATTTATTTAAAAAGAACTGAACTATACTGTTAATTTTTGTTACGCTAGTATTTTTTTCTAAATTACGGTAACGTGATTTCGTATAGAAATTACAGTCCACGCTTTAGATGGTCCTTGCCGTGAGCTTAGAATAAGCTGACGTCGCTGGACTGTGTGACGGTATTTGTAGAATGGACACACGTTGTTTGATTTTAATTCTGACATGTACTGAGTGCAAATCGTGAATAATCTGATCCTCACACCTATAGTACCTAATTGGGCTACTGTTTAATAGTACAGTCGCCATCAGATATATCGGAGCGGTCAAGGTGGTCACAAATATCTGAACAACGCCTCTATTGTCAAGGCAATAAAGTGCAAGCTCAGATATTTCTGAGTACCTTGGCCGCTCCGATATATTTGATGGCGACTGTAGCTTTGTGTATTTGTTCTTGGATTACATTTATGGTGGTCCAAGTACACTGATGAAGTCCGCTTCGAACTGAGAACTCGCGATTTACTTGCAAACTTATCAATGTAAAGTTAAGGTTTTCTTGAAGAGATCGCTTATTAGCGATAAGATCGCCTTTTGTTTGCCTCTTTTTTGTTCATTGTATTTTTTCTACTGTGTTGTAATTTTTGAGGTGTGCAATAAAGCATTTATTCATTCATTCAATCAATGTAACAAGACCCTTATGAAGATCGTTTTTCGCCTTCTAGCTTCATAACCCCTTGATGGATGCTGCTCATATACGAACTGTCAAATTATATGTATCTCTGCTACAACGCCAACTTTAATAAAGATCAGAAAAACGTTACTAAAGTTATCGCGGAGCGGAACAAACTTTCAAAATCAGAAAGCCATCGAAATGCTGACATATATGCCTACTAATATATATCTGTTACTCAAATATCATGAGGAAATACCATAGCCGATACTAATATTTGATATGGGTAATCCTTACCTTAGATTATACGTATAATCCTTACAGGATATGACAGGGGTCGGGTCAGTAACCTAAGCCAGTAAGTTGAGCCGATTGTCGACCGATCCGATCCCGATTATGCGCGCACGCCGACAAAGTGTGTCGCTAACAAGGTGATTAAACACGATGGAATCTGCTTGAGGAAGCAAATTATGAAGCGCAAAATATGGCCATTTCTTGGCGTCACTTTGGGATTGCTGTCTTCTTGTAGCTCAATTGCTGCTGTCAAGCGTTTTCAAAATACTACGTCACTTTTTTATACCACGACGTGTCATCGTACATGCAAGTATACGATGCGCCTGATGGTAAGCAGCCACTGTAGCCTATGGACGCCTGAAAACTCAGAGATATGCGCGTTGCAGTGGATTCACTGTGTTAACCCCTAAAGAGACAAAAAAGTCTCAAGATACTACATACACATCTTTTTTGAGCTCCCTGGCAACTTTACCCAACGGCAGGAACACAACACTGTGAGTAGGACTAATAGTTTTCTGTAAGGAGTAGGAGTTTTCTGTAAGGTGGAGATACGTCCCCAGCAGCCAGGCTCTGCTCCATTTTTGAGCAAAATGACATTCGCTGAGCTGTGGTCTACGCTCCACACAAATGATGACATTCACACTTTCAACATATAGACATACAGAGGACACAGCACGAGGTGAATAAGCTAGACTTCAACCGGGTAAAAGGGATGGAAATTCCATCGGTTCTAATATCCTTGGTTGATAAAGATGGCGCCGACAAGTCAATATAGTAATCTTATGTTTACATATCTACCTGTGACTATATTTGGCTAAATATTTTAGCTAGGTAAGTACTCCAGTACGTCTAGTAGTTTTGAGTCAATGAACCAACTTACTGTGCTATAGATAAAAATGCAATTTAAATAAAATATTGCCAAGTATTTCAGAATTGGGGAAGCTTACACTAAGAAAGTATGTTTGGAAAGTTAATCCCAGACTATGCGAGGGTGCCATGTTTGGAAACAAGACAAAATGTCAAGACAATTATTGCTGCTTGTTGTAGGCTTTGATTTCGGCTACAGCGACTGCATAACGTTCTTTTTAGCTGCGGGAACTAAGCTGGTCCGCCCGCTCGTGCGCCCTCATGTGACTGCAGTAGCCAATAATAGCGACTGTATCGATATGCTATATCGCGACTGTATCGATGCTGAATCGCGACTGCATTGATGCTGAATCGCGACTGCATCTATGTTGTAGCGCGTCTGCATAGATGTTGTAGCGCGACTGCATCGATGCTGAATCGCGACTGCATCTATGTTGTAGCGCGTCTGCATAGATGTTGTAGCGCGACTGCATCGATGCTGAATCGCGACTGCATCGATGTTGTAGCGCGTCTGCATAGATGTTGTAGCGCGACTGCATCGATGCTGAATCGCGAATGCATCGATGTTGTAGCGCGTCTGCATAGATGTTGTAGCGCGACTGCATCGATGCTGAATCGCGAATGCATCGATGTTGTAGCGCGTCTGCATAGATGTTGTAGCGCGACTGCATCGATGCTGAATCGCGACTGCATCTATGTTGTAGCGCGTCTGCATAGATGTTGTAGCGCGACTGCATCGATGCTGAATCGCAACTGTAAATAGCTAAAAAAACAAGCTGATAAAAAGATAAAGTATATTTATTCTTCAATTTAGGCACATTACAATGGAGTATGCACTTATGAACGTTAGAAAGAAAAAAGAAACTACCACCGTTTCTAACCCTACACCTCTGACCGGAGAAGTATTACTTATTACCGGCAAGAAACTCGGCGGAACTAATTTTTTTCAAAATAGTAATAGTAATACATTAAAGATAGTATATACAATAATGCGTAGTTCTTCAAGAGGGCATATTAAAACAGCTTGAGAGACAGACATGCTAAATCGCGACTGCATTGATGTTGTAGCGCGACTATATCGAGATTGTAGCGCGATAGTCGCAATGCAGAGACGTGTGCGCGATCAAAGAAAATATTTTGAAGAAGCTCACAGTTAGAAAATATGGGTTGGTTGTAATGGTTGTTTAGTCTATAAAGCTAATCTTTACTCCTGTCAGTGATAATACCTTATAACGACATGATAACGGCTTCCGGCTAAGTTTGGCTGTTTGCCGAGCTCTCGTCTCGCTATCGATCGCTATCGTATCGCTATCGGCAATTAATGACCGATTGCCGGAATAAGGCTGTTTGTTTGCGATTATTTGGAGAACGTTGACTTGGCCTAGTTTTAGATACGGCAGCACGACTAATGGTCGTTGCAGTGCCTAACGAACTGAAGTGTAGTAAACACTAAAGTTTATCTAAGTAATAATTATATTATATTATAAACTGCCCATGGCAGAACACGGGCCCGCTGTCATGTACGAAAAGGGGCCCGATATATAAATCTTTGAATTTACTCCCCATAATGGTGCCGCAAGAATGACTCGGGCAGTCTCTGAGAGTCTTATTCCGGTATAAGTCTGGCCGGTTACAAATTTCCACGAGCCATATTTTCAGTAAATCTTGTTTGAATTCATACCTCTTTTACGTTGTTGCTCGAAGGTAAAAGTACACGTAAATATTTAATTAGATTTTGTATTTTGTATACGGTGATGGGACTCATTGGTATTATAGGGTTGCGATATCCTTAGGCGGTAGCGATAGAAAAAAATGATTGCATAAAAAACGAGAAATAAAATACATAGATTGTAATTTTACTTTTTTGATTTTTCCCATGCCTTAGTTTACATCAGATAATTTTATTACGCCTTTATGCGAAGAAAGCTGGCATTATCTAGCGAAGAGGTACACCAAATGGTCACCTCACTCAAATCTGGAGCACCTCACATGTCGTTAAGCGATCGGTGAACTGCATATGAGTCACGCGCACAAATATCGCGGTGACATTTCGCAGCTGCGTGTGCGCAACTGTAACGACAGCTGGAATATGGAGCAAGGGCTGAGCTTACACCGTGCCGAGCTGAATAAAACCTACACTGAAGATTACAGGATCTCATCTTTCATACATTATGAAGGTCGAATTGAGGTTTCAGCATCGAATGCCCGTCTCAGAAAACAAATATTAAACAAGAAGAAGCAAATACTGCCAATAGTATGAAACCGCGAGTGCCGATTTCTTCATACTTACTTGATGGGTATTTTTATACCACAATGATAAGAAAACCTCACAATTCTACTTGGTCAACATTTTTGGATGAACAATTTTTTCACCGCAAGATTATACTTATTCTATTGACATCTCGTCCACTGGTTAAGGAGATACATATATTACTAGCATATGTTTTAAGGCATTCATCTTTTTCCGAGTTTTAACGCACAAAGCACACAAACTTCAATGTTTACGAAGCCTTTTACAAATCTGCAAATCTATTGACTAAGAATTATTAAGAATTAACCTGACCCTCATTTAATATACTGGCAAACATTCGCACAATCACGAATCATTGCGCTGTAGTCACGGATCGGCATAAAATGCATGACATACAACAAGAATATCATATTTGAGATGGTTTCGATTCGGTACGGTGTAATAGAATCCTCTTTTACGATTTGTAAAACGTCTTGACAGCACTGTAAATATGAATTGGGGAGGACGGACGTTTCAGTCTGCAATTTGTCTGATGTCTGAAGACAGCGACGGAGAAATATAGACGGCGCTTGCAGTAAAAATGTGGATTCCAAAAACGGACCTGCTATTACGCTGACAATCATCCATATACGCCGCCGGTTTTAAATATTACTTATTACCTGCTGTTTGAACACAAATGAGATTGGTGAATGAAGGTTTTAATTGTCTAACATATAACAAACGTCAAACCGACCGCGTCACTGGGACGCCAGTTACCTACTAATATAAATGGCTTGGTTATCATATTTTTAGTGTGTTATTATTTACAGCTAATAATACTACTTTGAAATGTGGATATGGAGATGAATGAAAGGAAAAAGCTGGAGAGAGAGAAGAACGAACGAAGAAATGATGAATTTGGTAGAAGCGAACAGATGCCTGCTCAAAACGATTGAAGACAGAAGGGGAAATATGTTAGGGCACCTGATACGTCATGAAGATTACATAATAACTATTATCGAAGAGACAATAGCAAAACAGAGGCCGTGGAAAACCAACATGTGCGTTTCTATTAGACAAAATCATAGGAAAAGCCAAGGTATGATACTTATGATTATGACGTATCAAGAACTAAAAAAAGCATTAGCAGAAAACATGACGGAATGGTGATAACTCCACCGACAAAAGGTTCTTAAAATTGTGATGATGATGCAGACTTCTATAGTTTTATCCCTCACTGTCAGAGGAACAGAACATTCAAAAGTGAATCAACTTCATTCAGCGTGTGTGGCACTCATTAAAAGTGTAGTCTGATTAGTTGAAAGCAGTCAACAAATGATGTCGTAAGTATTTTATTTTTTTAAGGGCAATATTATATGTCACCCAAATGTACTTGAGTACTCGAGTTATGAAAAAGGATACCTAAGTAAGTAACTACAATCGACCGTGTTTGACGCCGTACTTACTAATTAATTCAGAAATCGTTTGCACTTAACCCTTTTTAAACATCTTGTTTTATGATTTATAGGTTCAATTCAGGCATGTGTTAGTCAAATATCCAGGGGCGACGGATTAAAAATATTCGTCAAGAAGTCGGAACTAATTTAAATTTACATATATATAATGAAAGTCAGTCATCTGGCTGTAAGTTAGGTAATCCAATGGGAATGGAATTCTGTATAATATTCGCCATTGGCAGGCACACGATTTTGGAAACTTATTTAAATATTCAGCCGTGGGGTGCCCGGCTTTAGAATTGTCCCCCACCATATCGTCCCGTGGTTGCAGTAGGAGTATGCTAAGGGAATATACCGGGAGATGGGCAGCAGCATCTTCCGAAAGCCTAAACAACAATAAACAAAAAAAAACTGCGTGCGCCAACCCGCCCGCCAAGCGTGGCGCGTATGGCAACCCCCCTATGTTCAGCAGTGGCTGAGACGTCTTATGGCTGAGATGATGATTTATATTCATATAATATTAAACATTTACTTTACTTCTGTTTCTTTGGTAAAGTACATACACAACTTGAACTAAAGACCCTCACTTTACATTCAGCACGCATACTTGTTCTTACAAAGGACGAAGTCTTTTAAGATAACAATGCCAAGTTTCTTTCTTTTCTAAAAGTTAGTATTTTTTGTCTCCGACTTCCAAGTTTTTATGCCTAAATAGCCTAAGATAATTTACCTATATAGTGAACTAATTTCCATAAATAATAATAAAAGTAGACTAAAATTCGCTTCAATTAAAATTTTGACTGTAACTTTACTGTCTCCAATTTGATTTTTTCTTAAGTAAGGTGCGTTGGGGTAAGATAGAAAGGAATTTTTTTAGGGGTAAGAAAAAAAATCGTCCATATTCCGGAGCATTACAGACTACTTTTTATCTTACCCCTAAAAAATACCTTTCTATCTTATCCCAACGCACCTTACTTATATTCGCAGATTTAGCTGATATTTGGTATACTTCTGTAATTTTACATACATACATATAATCACGCCTATATCCCAAAAGGGGTAGGCAGAGATCACGGATTTCCATTTGCTACGATCAATGCAGCAAAAGGGCTCTCCGTGAGCCACTTCTCGCCCCATGAAGAACGAGACGTGATGGGTGGCGAACCGCATCGATGCCAAGCGGATGACTATTAATTAAATAAATCACCACAGCGTTCTCACGAGCACCACATCACACATTCTGTAATTTTAATGATTTTTATAATAAAGATAGCCTAAACATGACTTGACAGCTCTTATGATCCTGTAATATAAGTAGAATGAAGACCTAGGGTGCTAACTAATGGCAATCGTTACATATATCGTAAATCGAAACTCAATAATGCACGGAAAATCTCGTGGCTTTTCATTCGCGTCAGTCATTCCCAATTCCCTTACATTTATTAATGTTGTATTAAGAATATACGTCTGCTAACTATACCACAATGTTTGAGACTGAATGATGAACTTTTCCACCATGACCTTTATACCGGATGTTTCCTGTAATACATACATAGGAGCAATAAATTAAAACGTAGATTCTACTCCTTAATTAGACTTACCCACAGTCTCGATAGCTCAGTTGGTTAAAGTAATAGTGGAGACTCGCTCGAGACAGTGATTTTTTTTCTTTATTTAAAAACATTTCTAATATTCAGATATATATGCAAATACAAAAATACAAATGCAAATGTCCTTAAGTTATAGAGGTTAGGTAGGTAAGCAGTAAGTATATGTTAGGTATACAAAGTTAATATAGGATCATGTAATGAAAAAGGTACGGGTACAGTTTGCTGGATTTAAACGCGCCCTTAATCAGGTAATTGGAGAGGTATTCAGTTACATTACAAAATTTTATAGTTGAAATGAAATACAAACAATAAGGCGATTATCACACTGGCGACGGATCCGCATCGGGCGCCGGTGCGCGAGCGAGATAGCGCTATACACATGCAGAGCGCTGTCTCGCTCGCGCACCGGCGCCGCATGCGGATTCGCAGCAGAGTGATAACCGCCTAAAAAAGAACAATAGTCTACTTACGGGGTAGGTATACTATAAAGTACACACAAGCACAAGCAGAGCAATTATTTTCTTAAAATCTTGTGTTATTTTGTTTTCGATAGGCATCATCGATTGTAACATTAGCTACGGCTGTTCTCTTGTTTGGTTGCACACCGCAAGTCAGCTGGAGACCAATTACAGTAATAGATGAACAAGACACGTTCTAATACAGTTGAAACGTTCCAATCCTCTGACGAGTCCGGGCGAGTCCCAGTATCAGTATTATGGCTCCTCTACATGATGGTTGATGGGCCATCACAGTGCAGTATTATGGCTCCTCTACATGATGGGCCATCACAGGGACGCAGCTATGCGTTAGAGGGAGCTAACGATATTGCGATCTCGTTCTTCGTATAGCTGCGTTTCTATGATGGCTCATCATGTAGAGCAGCCATTAGAAGAGTCTGTAGCGAAAGCAATATAAAATTTTGGAACACTCAAGTTTATGCCTCTCCAATCTTTTTTTCGTTCAGAAGGGTTGTCCTTTTCGCACTTCCAAACTGATTCTTAGGTCGCCTCTAACTTGATTAGTGGTTGTTATAATTTGTGATACTTGGAAAATATTTGGCGTTGTATTTTGTCCAGATTTTGTATTGTATTTGAGGAGTAAAACAGCCGGCAGCTAATAGTATCTTTTGATCTAAATTATCACATTATGACTTGTTCCGTCGGCAGCATAAGTAGCTAAGCGAGTAAAGTGCTCAAAATGAGCTCGACGCAACTTTATTTTTAAGAGAATAAGAGCATGAGAAAATCATTTTGAGCATTTCATTCACTAAGCTCTATTTCTGCTGCTGATTTTTTTTATAACTTTCTAGATTTCTTCACACTTCGCTCACTCTCGCGCATCGATAGTAATATAGGGTGCACTCTGGCCGGCGCCAGCTGCCCAATTGTCGCAGGAATTCCAATTTACTCCTATTACGGCGCCACGCAAGCAATAGAATACAGCCCATTGCACACGTTGGTTGCCTTGTAGACTTCATTATAGTACGAGCGATAGCGAAGATCTCCGTTTCAGCTTGGGTAAACTTAAATGTACTTATAATACCTACTCCTGTACATCATAATTTGTAATTTGTAATAATAATTTAACTACTTAAATGTATTTTAAACCGTATATACGTATTGTGTGTTTAAATGAGTTTTTCCATCATCTGGTTTGTTGCAAACTGTAATAACTACCTACTATAGAATGTGATAATTTATATATTTTAAGTACCATATAAGTGTGTTGGCGTAGCTGTAAGCTTTTATGGAGATTAAATAAAATAAAGAATAAAGAATAAAGAATATGTCTGCCCGGCGTCTGTCCAGCTGTTCTCCTGTTAGTGTAGGTAGTGGCGGCGTGTCTATAGAACACGATTCCCGTCGGCTTGCCTAAGTTTCTAAGTTTCTGGCGCGTGAGCAGTTTTCCTACAGCTCATGAAGAAATTTTAAGCCAGATTCAGCACCGCCTTGCCTAAGAAAAAAATTGACCCACCGCCTCTAGTAGGAACTATCGGGTTCAGGATTGCATGGCCAGTTTATCAATGAATTTATTCATAAGTCATATTGGTTATGCAATTCTGAACTCGATGGTACATTACGCATCTCTCAGCCGATTTCCGTGAAGCTTTGTGTAGGTACGTAGCATAACATGCGTTGTCGCGCGCGATTGGTGATTCTCCAGTACCTTCATCAGTACAGTATGTGATGTGTCTTCTAGTGTCTTTGTTCCTTATGGAGACTGCAGATATTTACTACATATTATTTTACTCATACTGGTCAAAATACATAATTTGCTTGAACGGTTAGCCCATGGGTGGATATGCGCATGGCCGGGGCAATTAACCTCCTCTGACCCGCAGATAATTGGGTCATTTTTCGTGGAATAATAACTGGGATGGGCATTTGTCTACTTTGTCTCCTTTCCAAATTTCCAAACATCATCTAGCGTTTGTTCCGGCTTTTGCCACTGCTCAATTAAGCGGGGGTTCGCTCGGCAACCTCCTATGAACTGGTGTAGGCACTAGATTTTACGGGAGGAACGGCATCTCTTCTTCAATCTGGCAATATCAGGTTTCTTGAAGTTTAGGGATACAACAAGGAACAGAAAGTAATCTGCGGTCTTTTTAATCATTCATTTTTATGCTTATTGTAAGCATTTTCTTTTATAGGCCTGCATTACTATTTCTTGTCCTAAATATCAGATTTACCTATACATATAACCACTAAAAATGGAAAAATAAAAACTTTTTACAAAAAAAATATAGCTGACTTCAAAAAGGATAAAATAAATCATTATATTATTTATATGCGCCACCAACTGATATGTTTGAAGTCGGTGCCAAGCCAAAAAACACAAACCGGTCAAATCAGCTTCAATTGTGAACATCACAAAACATTGGTAGGTACTAATAATGCAAAGGTGAATGTGATTATATCTGTTACATTTTCATATCTAAACTACTAATCCGATTTTGTATACATTCTGATCTGAGACACGTCTACTTTGTCAATAATCAGAAAAAGGCGGAATAGAATGGAAAAAAAATGTAGACGCGTAAGATTGGCCTTTCATAGAAAATTTGAATATCGTGCCTTTTTACTGACACGGTGGGTGTACTGGGTGTATCTGAGTAAGCATAGAAAAATTAATCTAGACATTGAATTCCTTTATACTTCGAAATTAACTTTAGATGAAGAATGATAAATATTTCAAACCGAACCACGGGCTTCGTTCGATATACGGATAGTCCAAACAGTGTGTTACTGTTAACAAACAAAGGACGCAGACGCATGATTATATTTTCTGTACCTAACGGGTAGCGCAGGGTCGAAACGAATGTATACCTATGTGCAATCCATACCGTATTAGATTGGTAGATAGTAAAAAGAACAATTCACTGAACACATCGCCTCGTTCGTATTAACTCTTCCAAATTTGGCTTGGCACCGACTTCAATCATATCAGTTGGTGACGCATATAAATAATATAATGATTCATTTTATCCTTTTTGAAGTCGGTTATCTTTTTTTGTAAAAAGTTTTTATTAGAGTTCTATTGTACTGTCAATTTTCTGTGTATATAAAAGTGTGTTTAAGTGACAGTACTAGCTAACACTGAATCCTTTGGGAGTTTATTCAGAGATGTTAAATTATTAAAAAGTTTTCTTCAAATTCTAAAGAAAAGGTCTTTCACCGTGTCCCTATGGCAATAAGTTGAGCAAATAAAATTAGCTCTAAAGTTTAGAAATGTTTCAACTATCTAACGTTTCTTTTGTACAATATGTCTTAAATAAATAAATAGATATTTGGGGACCATCTTAATACACATATCAACCTAGTCCCAAACCAAGCAAAGCTTGTACTACGGGTACTAGGCGACAATATACCTACTTATATAGATACATACACGGGAAAAAAGCTTCCGGGATATTCTCAATCTAAGACATTATTATTTTCTTGAAAATATTTCCTCGTGATTAGGGTTTCTGGTTTCTCGACCTTTTTTGTTTCTCGAGGCACGGGAATTCTCGAGTTTCTCGAGTATCCCGAGAAATTTTAGAAGGTCTTTTCCGACCACGGAACAATGGTGTTCCGGACCTTTGGAAGGCGTATGCGGAGCCAAAGCCAACGCCCCGGCAGACGGTGACTCGCCCTCCGCAAGATGGGATCCCATAAAAAGCGACATCAAAGATGGCTCAAGGGCAACACCGGTGCGGGGCGGGGGGTAGAGAGGTGTCACTAGACTTTAAATTTATAATATAGCCAACTCGCCACTTAGGTTTCCACATCTACCCTCGAGAACGCAGCTCTAGCGACCCCACTCTGGACTGGACAGCCGGTCCTACAGTCCCACTCATCCGACAGGTTAAGAACAGAGCACAGACAGCATAAGCTAGACGCATTAAGTGTTAAACACGTGTTTTTTTTACTTATCGCTCTTGCGATTTATTTCTCGAATTCTCGAGGCATTGCGGTTTTTTTTCCCGTCTTGACGAAGGACAAATTTCTCGAGATTTCTCGCCTCGAGAATTCTCGAGCAGAAACCCTACTCGTGATAAGTATTTATTTCATTTACCAAAAATATGATTCTTCGCTTAATAAAACGTTTTCTTAAAATAGAAATACAAAAATGTATTGTTTCAAGAGCATATTGAGTAAATAAGAGAGATTGTACTTTAATCAAACAAGTATTATATTAGGTAAAAGAAAACTAGAAAATCTGTAAGAATATATTCGCTTCGTCATATTTAAAACTTTATTTTATTTTCGCTAAAGGAAATAAATGCTTGTCACGAGGAAATATTTTCAACATAATATAATAAAATAATGTCTTAGATTGAGAATATCCCGGAAGCTTTTTTTCCGTGTATCAACGAGCGTTTAACGCGAGTGTGTTCGCATTACATTGCGGGCTGAATTATTTTGTATGGATAAAATTTTAATTGCAATTCTATGTAAGTTAAACTTATCTAATTACACTTATGTCTTATAATAATCACCGTTAAGAGATTCGCCCGTATTAGATTTACACACTGTATACATCTTGTTTTTATATGGTACGAGGGGTGAATGACCTTGCTGCTGGATGCATCACACCTGTATAATGTCAACAGATCGGTGGGCGGCGCCTGCGCCGCTATTCCTGGAGCAAATGGCGCCGACGTGCTTTCCAGGAGCCATATTCGGACTCAGAAATGCATAGCAATACAATACCAATACGATTGCGAGCTTATTGAAAAAAGTTTGGTGTTCTAGAGTCGTTCTTTCAATTGTACCTGACATAGTTTTCTATGTTTGCTGTTAAAAAAAAATCTTAATTGTGTTTAGAAATAATTTTTGTAAGCTTTTAAAACACTGACAGTTTCTAACATACACATGTGCATTATTTTATAATTGAAAGGAAAAATGGAAAAATTCACCGCGTCGAGCAAGACTCGAACTTGCGACCTCTCGGAACACCGGTCCGATCGCACTGCCAACTGTGCTATCGACGCTTACTCAACCCCGGTGAATCTTTCCATCTGTTACTCCTTTTTGCTTACGTCAGAGGGAGACGTGTAGCGACATCTACCGTAAGTGCATACCTATACACATTAACGGCACCGAAGTTCCAAGTCATATTGGAATAACATCGATAACAATGCGCTAACCCGTACTAACTAATTGTTGTTATAAGCAGAAACGTCTGCAAACGATATTTCAATTTTATAATTGAAATGAAAAATGGAAAAATTCACCGCGTCGAGCAAGACTCGAACTTGCGACCTCTCGGAACACCGGTCCGATCGCACTGCCAACTGTGCTATCGACGCTTACTCAACCCCGGTGAATCTTTCCATCTGTTACTCCTTTTTTCTTACGTCAGAGGGAGACGTGTAGCGACATCTACCGTAAGTGCATATACACATTAACAAAAAAAATAAAAATCAAATGCATTATAAAATTGAAATATCGTTTGCAGACGTTTCTGCTTATTAACAAGTGCATTAATTCAAGATTGTGGTTCTACTTGCAACCTGTGCTTTTTGCTCCTAATAGCAACAGCAGACGCCGTGACGTCTGTCACGCCCCATTGTCTGCGCCGGCGCTTCGCTGACTTCGACCCAAGGTCAATAGGGAACTTGCATTGTAACTATTTCACATATTTTTGGCTGCGATCCTCGCTCGGGGTCGTACCAGGCCTATGAAACTCGCCCGCGCGAGCTCGTTAAATACCTACGCACCGCTCGCCGCCCGATCACCGCCGGCGGGACAAACGAGCTAGCGATCGGGCGGCTGCGCGGCCGCGCGGGAGGTGCGGGGTGCGCGCGTCGACGGTCGCTCCATTGTATTTTTACGTAGGTACTTAAAGCGGTAGGTATTTACTTTTTCTATGAGAGATTCATATCTGTTCGTAAGAACTATTATATATTATAATCTGTGGTCGTACTTGGTTCAGCAGGTCTCCATTGCTGTTTAGCGGGGAAATACGGCAGGAATAATGGGGACCTTTGAGCCGGGTACGATTCAGAATGGGCTATGCGAAAAATATACTCTTATAGTTTAACTTTTTTTTTTGTTAAGTTGTGTGTTCTTTTGGTATAGGTTATGGTATGTTGTGAAGGACTTTTGTAATTTAGTTTAGTAGTACTTAGTTTTAAGGTTATTTTTATGTATTGTTTTTGAAATGTTTTTAGTGGAATAAATGTTTTGCATACTAAATAAATGACTAGTTCACCAAGTATACTTCGGAAGTCAAGGTAAATAAAGTTTATTCGCCATAGATTCGTGTAGTAGTAACTAATATATTTATATTTTATTAGGTATTACTTTTGCCCGCAACTTCGTCTGCGTGGAATTAGGTATTTCCCATACAAACTTGAACCCCCATTTTCACCCCTTTGAAGGGTAATTTCTCGGATAAAATAATCCTATGTCCTTCCCAGGGATTCAAACTATATCCATACCAAATCCTATCTGAATCGGTTAAAGCGCGAAGAGGTAACAGACAAACAGACAGACTGACTTTCGCATTTATAATCATCATCTCAGCCATAAGACGTCCACTGCTGAACATAGGCCTCCCCTTTAAAGGGGGGGTTTGCCATACGCGCTACGCTTGGCAGGCGGGTTGGCGCGCGCAGTTTTTTTTGTTTATTGTTGTTTAGGCTTTCGGAAGATGCTGCTGCCCATCTCCCGGTATATTCCCTTTGCACACTACTACTGCAACCACGGGACGATATGGTGGGGGACAATGGGGTTGGCAACTGTCAACGGTTTGGCCAGATGGCGCCAGCATAGCTAGGTCCCTTTCACTAGTATTGTTGTATGGGATTTGGCTTAAAGGCTAGCCCATCCAGGTCAAAAAAAATTAAAAAAAAACGTGATTTTGACACTATTTGTAGGACTGACAGGGACCCAGCTATGCTGGCGCCATCTGTAAATACTTTCGACCGGCCAACCCCATTCTAAGGCCGGGCACCCCACGGCAATTATAATATTAAAATGGAAGTATGGATATATTTTTTAAATAATTTCTACGATCTCTACGTGTTGACGTGACATGTAAATGATTAAAAAGTATTTAATTATACTCCGCAAATAAATTCCAAGAAATTCATTGGTGGTCAATCGCAACAGACGCCGTGACGTCTGTCACGCCCCATTGTGCGCCGGCGCATCGCAGCTGGCTTCCATCCAAGGTCAATAGGGAACTTGCATCTATTGTATTATTACACTCAATTAACTTTTTTATTGTGACTAGTGGTTGAAGTTATGTAAGTACAAGTGTGGGGAGGATTTTAACCTTTTGAACGCCAAGAGCCACTAAAGTGGTCATCAGATGTCGTGCCTATCACGCCATGAACCACTAAAGTGGTCCGGACTAGATGTATTGCGATCATGCTAAAAATCTATATAAAAGCATTCTGGTTTATTTTTATTGGTGCTTGTGTTGCATTAAATTTATAGTGGTTGGCGTCTGATTGACCACATCATTCAAATATAAAAGCGTTAAAATGGTTAAATAACTTATGAAATAAAATTGACTTACATTAATATTGCATCAATTACCTACTTGACTTATATTAATTGATTTTATCGCTGTTCATAATAGTTTAAAATGACTTACTGGAATCTCTAATCGCATTGAAAATCAATAGTAATATCGAGATACCCCGTACTACAGTTTACACAGTTTCACTAAATATTTATAGTATATTTTGTAGTAAAGTGTCAAATATCTAATTTCAATTAAAATTGTATCGTCAAGCATTTATGTACGATCTTTCTAAAAATAAGTTTTCTTTTCAAATATATTTTTTAAATGAAATTGATAAAAACGAAGCATTTAAGTTAAATTACATAATATTAAATACACTAAGAAATATTTATATGTATCTCTGCCACTATTATTAAATTATATTTATGTCAATAACATTTATTTTAACGCATCTTCCCTTTCTTTGATATTCGGAAGCTGCACTGCACGGTCACGTTCCGGTCACCTACAATTGGACATGGTCTAAATGTGCATCAAAGAAAACATTTATCCAGAATTGTACCAAGACATTTTTTTTATACGGCTCGTATAAATCTTTGAAGTATTTTTTATCGCGATAGAAATATAATTTAACTTTGATGCTGTTTTATGGGTAAAATATTCATAGGTTTTTCGTAGAAAAAATTAAAATCAAATCATTTTTTCATCAAAAAACTGGCATAAATTCAGAAGGTTGTCTATTATCTAAGATGAATCTTCAATATCTTTTCAATGGCTGTCTCAACATAATATACTCAACTAAATTCTATTCACATTTAATAAGAATTGTTACCCTTTCTGCGTAATTTGGAAATGAACGGTACGTCCAGCTGGAAAATCCGGAAAGGCCTTCCAAGACAACCATTTTTTGTCATATTTGACTCGTTAAAATGTAATATTTGCTCCAATGGCCGTCTAGATAAAGAAATGAACTATGATGTGCACTACACCGAAAAAAATATTTTTCTACAATACTACAAGAATGTGTTGTGAAAAATATAGGAGGAGGTAACAAAAAATATTGTATTTTGTAAAATTTTGTTTGTAAACGTTACTGGAAGAGTCTAGTTAAACGCAAGCGTAATAAATACAAAATATTTGTGTTATTTACAATATATATCGTAATCTGAACAATGACGCATTGTATTACAATTTGAAATACTGATTAATATTTTCACGGAACACCGCTAAGGCGCTCGTGGCCTAGCGGGTAGAACGTTAGACTTTCAATCGAGAGGTCTCGGGTTCAAGTCCTGGCTGGGATACCACTGAGCTTAAGCCTACGGAAAATCCTGGATTTCGGTTGCAGAGCGGCCAAAAAAAAGAAAAAAACTATGTATACACACATAACTTTTGTCTAGTGGATACATGTCAATTACAATATTTTATAGTTATCAGTACAATATTTTATAGTTATCAGTACAATTCATATTGGAGTACTAACGATTTTGATATAACCAGAAAAGTTTTGTTATGTTGACAAAGTGTTTAGTCGTCACATATACAGCAATACAATACTGTAGAGATAACCGGATTCTGGTTACCAGTACGAGACGTTTTTTTCAGTGTAATATTTGATTTAAAAAAAAGTTAATATTTTTGCCACAGCCTTCGAAGAAACATGCATCTAAGACTTTACACCTTGGTAGGACTGACAGGGACCCAGCTATGCTGGCGCCATCTGTAAATACTTTCGACCGGCCAACCCCATTCTAAGGCCGGGCACCCCACGGCAATTATAATATTAAAATGGAAGTATGGATATATTTTTTAAATAATTTCTACGATCTCTACGTGTTGACGTGACATGTAAATGATTAAAAAGTATTTAATTATACTCCGCAAATAAATTCCAAGAAATTCATTGGTGGTCAATCGCAACAGACGCCGTGACGTCTGTCACGCCCCATTGTGCGCCGGCGCATCGCAGCTGGCTTCCATCCAAGGTCAATAGGGAACTTGCATCTATTGTATTATTACACTCAATTAACTTTTTTATTGTGACTAGTGGTTGAAGTTATGTAAGTACAAGTGTGGGGAGGATTTTAACCTTTTGAACGCCAAGAGCCACTAAAGTGGTCATCAGATGTCGTGCCTATCACGCCATGAACCACTAAAGTGGTCCGGACTAGATGTATTGCGATCATGCTAAAAATCTATATAAAAGCATTCTGGTTTATTTTTATTGGTGCTTGTGTTGCATTAAATTTATAGTGGTTGGCGTCTGATTGACCACATCATTCAAATATAAAAGCGTTAAAATGGTTAAATAACTTATGAAATAAAATTGACTTACATTAATATTGCATCAATTACCTACTTGACTTATATTAATTGATTTTATCGCTGTTCATAATAGTTTAAAATGACTTACTGGAATCTCTAATCGCATTGAAAATCAATAGTAATATCGAGATACCCCGTACTACAGTTTACACAGTTTCACTAAATATTTATAGTATATTTTGTAGTAAAGTGTCAAATATCTAATTTCAATTAAAATTGTATCGTCAAGCATTTATGTACGATCTTTCTAAAAATAAGTTTTCTTTTCAAATATATTTTTTAAATGAAATTGATAAAAACGAAGCATTTAAGTTAAATTACATAATATTAAATACACTAAGAAATATTTATATGTATCTCTGCCACTATTATTAAATTATATTTATGTCAATAACATTTATTTTAACGCATCTTCCCTTTCTTTGATATTCGGAAGCTGCACTGCACGGTCACGTTCCGGTCACCTACAATTGGACATGGTCTAAATGTGCATCAAAGAAAACATTTATCCAGATTTGTACCAAGACTTTTTTTCGCTCGTATAAATCTATGAAGTATTTTTTTAATCACGATATAAATATAATTTAACTGCTATGCTAATGTTTTAAGGGCAAAATATTCATAGTTTTTTCGTAGAAAAAATTAAATGTAAGTATGTTTTCATCAAAAAACTGGCATAAATTCAGAAGGTTGTCTATTATCTAAGATGAATCTTCAATATCTTTTCAATGGCCGGGCCGTCTCAAACATAATCGAACTCGCGGAGCGTAAGCGAAGTGAGTTCTTACAAACAACTCCAGACCGAACTGTCACCTGGCTACTGGGACGTCTCGGCATTTGATGGTTTTTTGATTTCGATAGTTTGTCCGACGATAACTTTGGTAACGTTTTTCTGATCTTTATGAAATTCCTTGAGGCTGTAGCAGAGATACATACAATTTGTAAGTTCGTATATGAGCAGGATCGATCAAGTGGTTACGGAGCTAGAAGGAGAAAAATAATCCTCCTTAGGGTCTTGTTATATTGGTCAACTCGTTTGCAAGTAAATCGCGAGTTCTCAGTTCGAGGCGGACTACTAAATTCTATTCACAATAAGAATTGTTACCCTTTTTTGCGTAATTTGGAAATGAACGGTACGTCCAACTGGAAAATCCGGAAAGGCCTTCCAAGACAACCATTTTTTGTCATATTTGACTCGATAAAATGTTATATTTGCTCCAATGGCCGTCTAGATAAAGAAATGAACTATGATTTGCATTAATATTTGATTAAAATTATCTACTTTATGTATTCATTTAAATCACAGCGTACAAATTAATTTTACATAAGTCAACTTAACTATAAACATTGCTGCCGTTCGTTGTCGTTTCCGGTGCAAAAGTGCCCATAACGCTAGCGGCATTACCCCGCTGGATAGCTACGGACAACCTTTGCACCAGAAACGACTCGGAGCGGGGGTCCTCTCCCTTTTGTCTAAGTCGATGGCCTATGTCCCGTACAAATTTTTTAGCGTCCACTCCCCAACAGCCCGCCGTTTCCACCGCGAAACGCTTTTTTTGATTAAAATATTTAGTTTTTTTTTAAACTAAATATTTCCGCCATAGCCTTCGAAGAAACATGTATGTAGACTTTACACCTTGGTAACAGAGATGTGGCTACATATTTTCGTCACATTAAATGTATACATATTTTCAGACCTGACTGTACAGTCAGCATCAGAAGTAGCTAAGCGGGTAGGGTGTTCAAAATGAGCTGGACACGACTTTATTGTTAAGAGAATAAGAGCGTGTGTAGGTCATTTTGAATACCCTACCCGCTTACCTACTTCTGTTGCTGACTGAATCTACTTATTCTTCGACTGCCTAGTTTTAATGTGAACAGAGTATATTACTTTTAATCTGCCCATTATTTCCATAACACTATATGCTTTTAAATATAAATATGAATGATCAGTGTTAAAAATATCGTAAATCTCACTGCGAGTACACTCTGCCGGTTCGCACTTAGTAAAATTGTGATATGTCCATCAACGCGGCTACAGAGTGTAAAGCTTTGTATTCACTGAAAATGTTTCGATTGTCTATAATATCGTCACTACTTTGAAAATAATTTTAAACAAAAAAAGAACCGATTTCACTTAGGATCCGCTATTCCAAGAGGAAGTGGCCAAGTTGCTGTAAAAAATAGTGAAATCTCTATAGGTGTGCCATATAGTTGTCTGTATAATAGTTGAAGAGTTCCCTCGATTTCTCCAGGATCCCATCATCAGATCTGGACCTGGTGACAATGGGACCAACTGTAAAGTATACTCTTTCAAACAAAAAAGAATTTTCCAAATCGGTCCAGCCGTCTTCGAATAATCGGTGAACATACATTAAAAAAAAAAACAAAAGTCCCGACGAATTGATAACCTTCTCCTTTGAAATCTTGAAGTCGGTTGAAAACTCCTATCTCACACTTCTTCTCTAAGCTAAAACGCAGTAACTTTATATGGGCCATACATAGTTACCACATTTTTCTTTTGAGTGACAGAACAAGATACAATTTTTTGGCAGAGTAGTGACGATATACCAATCTGAATAAAATTGGGTCATTACTCGGAAGACTGTCTTCTTCAAGCCTATTTGCGGGCAGTTTTTGGGGTCCCAGTATTTATCTAAAAACATACTAAATACTAGTGGTTCTGTGAACCGTAGACTTCGGAGAACATAAATAACGCGACAGCAAACTTCCCCCCTTTTCCCCCTCATTTTCCCTCCAATCAAAAAAATGGCTCGACAATTTTTGGCAAATACGACACTGACCAACCTTGGTTGGTTGGTCAGTGTCGGTCTAGAGGTCGCATTTTTCACATCAATCTGCCAAATCGTCGTACCAGTGAAAACGGAGACGTTCGTCGCCTCGCTACGCTCGGCTCCTCAGTCAATTAGTGCAGGTACCTTGATCGAAACTAGTAGGTTTAGAATTCAATTGGTACCTACTTCAAATTACACTTGCATCTATTGTGCTTTAAATTACACCCATTAAATAATGATCGAGTGATATTTTTTTTGACAATATTTGATTTTATTCTGACATCTCAGCTGTGACAAGTGTTGTCAAAATGATATCAAATGTAAAGTTACAAATGTTACAATGACGGCCTCTGCCTATAACTGGCTTACCTGGAAATTCATTTCTAAAATAATGGAATGTCAATGTAGTTGTATATTTATTAAATAGTGAGTAGGTACCTATATTTACGAAGAAAGTTTAGTAAAAATGTGTATAAACGCCCTTACTGTTTCCACTCACATTTGTATGTTACTAAGAACAATGTATCAAATGTGAGTTGTTGAACAGAATGTTCTCTGTAACCTCCATTTTGATACTCACATGCTAGTTGTAATTATCATAAATCCATAGCACGCTGTTCAGTTGATAATTATCTGAAAGCTTTTAAGAAAATTCCTTGGAATAATAATTAATTATTATCATATTTCGATTATTATTTATCATTTCTAAATAAATAGCCTCACTGACGCAAATAAAACTTAAGACACTTCATTGATTTAATGTACCATCGGGTAAAAAATTCACTGATAAATTGGCCGTGCAATTATGAAACCCGATGGTACCTACGTAGAACCTACTAGATGTGACATCTAGGACACATTTTGTGTCCCATGTTTGGCAGTTGACAGCTATGAATCAAAGAGAAGACAGAAGTATAGACTTGTTAGTGAACACCACAACTTTTGGGACAAATATTTCTTAGGGATGTCATCTCCGGTTACTCAATGTGACACGTAGAAAATTAGTTTTAGTCTCTGGGCAGACGTTAGGATAGCTTTGATCAAAGAAAAAACTGTATAAAAGCCTACGCGAATTACAGTCAGCATAATATCTTCCTACTCGAAGGCCGCAAAAATATGTGACACGCTCTTATTTGTAGAGCCATAGGAGCGTGTCATATATTTTTGCGGCCTTCGAGGAAGATACTATTGATGCTGACTGTACTTCCTAATAGGCATGATGACTTTTTTTCATGTATGGTATCAAACGATTCATTTTGTTGTGAGGATCAAATGTCTATATGGGGTCAATTGCGTTAAAGCGACACAAAAGTCAGAAATGAGAATTATAGTCTGTGATTTGCATTTGTTTCTCAAAACGTTCCTAACATAATGACGTGCAAAAGCGACGTCACGATCATTCGTTTAAAGTACTCATCGAAAAAAATGCAATTTTTACAGTGCAATGTTGCGTTTACGTATATGGTTGGCATACAATTTATTTTACAGTAAAATGTTAGGTATAATTCAAATGGTATCATTGTTTTTAAATTGTTCTTTAATCAATCATAAAATTTTGGGGAGCCTGATGATTGATATTGTTGTGCTATCCTATAATATGCATCCTATTAACTAAATTGCATAATACTACATAATGTCATTGTTCCTATTGTACAGTCGCCATCAAATATATCGGAGCGGCCAGGGTACTCAAAAATATCTGAACATGCACTTTATCGCCTTAACAATAGAGGCGTTGTTCAGATATTTGTGATCGCCTTGGCCGCTCCGATATATCTGATGGCGACTGTACCCAGATAAGTTCGAAGCTAGGACAGGTGCTATATTCTATTCCATCAAAAGGTACATACTACGCAGGTATTTCCCAAGTTCGGGGACTTTTTCTTATGAAAGTTCTTGTTCCTTTTGTTCCCGTTGGACAAGTGCAATAACTATTAGCGCCTTTTCACCTTCACTTTCTTCCAGGTATTATTCCGATTGGTAGTCAAACACCACCGTTCGTTCCTCTCCATAGTAGATACAGTCACCATCAGATATATCGGAGCGGCCAAGGTGGTCACAAATATCTGAACAACGCCTCTGTTGTCAAGGTGACAGAGTTAATGTTCTGCTACTTCTGCTACATTTGAGTAGCCTGCAGAGACGTCTCGGTATTTCGATGGCCTTTTTGATTTTGAAAGCTTATTCGACGATAACTTAAATTGAGTATGGTTTTCTTGATCTTTATGAAATTTGTTGGGGTTATAGCAGAGATACATATAATTTGAGAGTTCGTATATGAGCAGGATCGATCAAGGGGTTATGGAACTAGAAGGCGCGAAAAAATCATCGTATGGGTCTTGTTATATTGGTCATCTTGTTTGCATGTAAATTGCGTGTTCTCAGTTCGAGGCGGACTACTAGTTTAATTAATTTTCAAGGATACCGACATGTATATGTAGAGTTCCATTTATATTGGTTCCTCAGTTCGGTAAATGGGAATACAGTTCCAAAAGACGGAACCACGGAACTACCGAGGAAACTTCTGGAACTAAGTTAGTTGGGGAGCGATCCAATACATTTGAACGGCTTCATTAATGTAATCACTTCATAGTTAGTTCGATACAGTTTAGTTTTAGTTAGTTTTGTTTACATATGCCACCTCTAATAATATGAACAATGTTATAAACGTACATAGATGTCATATACAAAGGAAAAAGTGACCAAAACCTCCGGTGCCCAAGGCTGGGATCGAACCAGCGTCTTCTGCATTCGCGGCAGACGCGTTAACCAACTTCGCCACCTGGCCACGAAGCTGTCGAATTTTCCCGTGTAAATGCAATCTTTGTAAATGCTAAGGGAAAGTACCCAAACTACGTGACCCGTTTGGGGGGGGGGGGGGGGGGGGGGGGGGGTCATCAAAATACTACACTAGGTCACAGAGGGGAGGGGGGAGTCTTAGGTTCTGTCACGTAGTCAATAATTATGCTCAAATCTCGCACTTCTAATTATAGGTTTCCACGCACTTTTAGCGGTCCAGACACTATCAGTAGTAATGACATTACTAATACTATCATTCCTTCGTTCAGTAATGACATTCCAAAACCTCTCCACACACTTGTCAGTATTTTTCATCATTACGACTGTGGTCGCGGTCGACAATGGACGCAAAAAAGATAGCCTGAATGACAATAATAATTGCAATTGCTTTATAAAAACGGGTTAAAAGAAAAAAATACAGAAAGGGGCTGTCTTTCAAGGAATATTTACATGTACCTTAAAAATATCGGCATCACTGAAGCATTTCAAGAATTACTTTCGGATGAGCGAAGCAAATTACTTGAAGCTATTACAATCATTTACTCCAATTATAAGCAAAAAAGACACTCATTTGAGTGAATCAATCCCCGCAGAATATAGATTAGCTCCAAATGCGTTCATCCTCGGCGATCGCTCCACGAATACTGAAGGAATGATGGAATGACGCGCACCGCGCACCACAAACTGTCAGTATAATGTCATTACTTCAGTCCTGACACTACAATATTCGAATAACTTCATTCCTTACCGTCATTCCTTCATTCCAATCACTACACTGTCATTACTTGAAGGTAATGACATTATTAGTGATAGTGTCTGGACAGCTTTTGGCGTCACGCGGCCAGTGTCGTGTTAATAAAATGGCAATAAGTATGCAAAATTATAATATTGTCTACGGTTGCCGCAATAGTCTTCAAGACAAAGTTTGGCTTTGCAAGTCATACCCGAGCCTTCCATAATCCTGCAAGAAATAATTGACGGAGTCGCTGTCGCCGGATACGGCGTGGAGAGAATGATGATGAGTTATTCATGAAATAAAACAACTTTGAACTTTATGTTTTTCAAACCAGGCAAAGTTGTGTATCGTAGGCAAATTTGTAGCAGTTGACGGTATCTAATCACATAGTAATTGTCCGTTAGAGGGTATGGCCACAGCATACCTACACTAAATATTGACAAATGATAATAGGGACGTACAGCAGCCATCAGATATATTGAAGCGGCCAAGGTGCTCACAAATATCTGAACAACGCCTCTATTATCAAGGCGATATAGTTATAGTGCATCAGATATTTTTAAGTACCTACATGGCTCCGATATATTTGATGGCGACTGTACGTATTACGTGAAGACAGACTTGTATAACGGATCTATTGTCCGATCCGATATGTATCAGAGTACATCTTTTAAGGATTACTAAATAAATAATTAGGGCACTGCTTCTTTTTATGTCAAAATACGCAGACACAACGCTGCTTCAAAAATGTCCTAACTACATATCTATGATTTGTTAATAAAAACACTGACTTAAAACAACCTTACTGTCTATTTGTCCATTTATCTCTATTTATTCTATAATTACGTAGAAAATACACAAAAACTGCAAGCGAATGAGCGCTCTCTACCATTTCGAGGACGTAAAAATAATTCCTGGAAGCATAAATGTAAATGGAAAAAACACCCGACGATGGTGTGGCCATAGATTACACCTACTAGATAGCGCATTATCGGGTATTATTAGGACTTGCGTTTACGAGCAGGGGGCCGATTTTTGACAGCCGGACAGTCGAATTCAAAAAATTCAAGCTCGAAAATAATCGCACACAAAAGTTTGTTGCCAATTTTTTCGCATGGAATTAATTAGTTAAATATTAGTTTAAATAATCAGGATTTTAAATTTCTTTATTTTTGTATTAAGCAGAACGTCTGCTAACGATACCACAATGTTTAGAAATAAAGGAAAAGTAGAAAAATCCACTGCCTCAGGCGAGACTCGAACTCGCGACTCTGGGAAACATGCCCATCGCTCTGCCAACTGAGCTACTGAGAGTATACCTGATGGCTGCGAATTTCTCCACCACATCCTTTATTTTATATACGCGCCTTAGGGTGACGCCTAGCGACATCTGCGATTTTAAATTTCTGTCACTGTTATTTTTAAAACATAATTTCATCGTTTTATTCAGAGTTTCAAATGTCACTTTCGAGTGCTCGATTCTCAAAAATCACCCCCCTGACTGTTCAAGTGTCCAGGTCCTCGAATTGAAAATCTCTGTTTCCACTACTATATACTAGTAATTAATATAATAAATATAATGTAAATGTAGTATTATAATTTTATAGTATTAGTATGTCTCACGAAAGTTTAATTTTAATATATATATCTCTGTTTCCTTTTTTTTATTACATAAATTTTATATTCCATTTTCGCAATTTTTGTTGGTTGGTAAAGTTTATATGTAGTAGTCACGAATAGTTACAAAGCTATTTAAAAGCTGTCATTATACACAGCATAGTATTTATTATGCTCAGATGATTCGTTTGGGAGATACTCGTAAACAATTCCTCACTGACCTCACTGTACGTAAAATGCTCCAAGTTTGTCTCTAGCAATTAGGTACTAAAATTACTTTACCGTGTATTGCCCTAGATATGCAAAATCCTGCCACTGTATGAAGTTGGGTTGGGAAATAATCTATACACAATTCATCCTTACTTACTGTAAACAAACAGTTCTCAAAGATATTATCACACTTTTCTTCGGGATGCTCACTTAAAGGTTTATTATACTTAAAGAAAACTCACAAACTATTAAATTCAACCTAGTAAGTACGGAAAAATATCGTTTCTAATAAAATCTTCTTCAATAATCGAAGTAACAAACGCATAACCTGACAAATGTCATTACGATGTCTACATACCCCCTGGTCCGAATTGCGCTCACGTTGCTCACACTTCGAGGCGTAAGCACCTTGAGCACAAACGTCACGTTAACATATGACATGTGTCATGTCACTTAGGAGCGAAATCTGTTGACATTGACTGTCAAGTGGACCGAATCGCGCTCACAGTACTCAAACCGCTTACGGTTGTCCGAAACGAAACACCACTCACGCGACCTTGAGCGCGTTAACTGATTCGGTCCGCCGTCAGCGCTGTCAACGTTGTGAGCACTATTATTTCGATCGGTACACACCCATAGAGACACGTTTGTGACAAGTAAGTGATGAGTACTTTTACGAAGGCTCACGGGGAAAATGAAGGCCAAAATAGCCCCTTACCCTAGAATCAATTTGACTCGCCCCCGCTAGAAATGTGTATAACATAGTTGTGCTCCATCTAATCGTAGTGATCTGCACACGACACATCGCCATGATTAGTAGTAAAATTAGGCGGCGACATGACACAGCATCGGTTAATTTACTTTTACGAGCGACGACGTGTTGTCATGATGTCATCGCGACAACTGCACTAGTGATGGGCCGATAGTTTCCAAACGTTTTGTTTTGAAACTTAACAGAAATTAACTGTCGTAATGAATGAATTAAATATATCGTCGCTGCGCGTGCAAAAGTCGCCATGTGTTTTTAACCTACTTTACAGGAGACACAAAAAACAATTTTTTTCGATACTGCTTTCACATAAGTACATGAATATTTTTTTGGTAAAAATAAGCACTATTTTACATACTTTATGTTTGTCCGGGAAAAATAATTATTATCAATTTACTGGACTAGATAATTAGAGGACTTCTTCTTCTTCCTTGCTTTTATCCGGGCTTGGGGTCCGCTTGACAACCTAATCCCATGCATTGGCGTAGACATTAGTTTTTACAAAAACGACTCCCATCTGACCTTCCAATCCAGAGGGGATAGGCCTTTGTGGAATTAGGTCCGGTTTCCTTACGATGTTTTCCTTCACCGAAAAGCGACTGGTAAAATATCAAATGAAATTCCGTAGGTACGTTCCGAAAATCTCAGTGGTACGAGCCGGGGCTTGAACCAGAGACCTCCGTAATGACAGTCGGATGTCTTACCGCAAGGCTACCAGCGCTTCGATAGTTAGATAATAATAATAATATAATAATATAAGCCTTTATTCAGACATTTTACAACATTTTCTAGTTTATATACTGAACAATATAAAATTACATACAAAATTAAAACTAAATATTTTTGCAACTGTTCAGACAACATCGGTCAGGTCTGTATGCCGCTTGGCAAAGGCCTCTTCCATCCCTTTCCATTTTTCCTTATTACTTGCCAATGTGGTCCATTGTGTACCCGCAAATTTTACTATTTTACTAATTTTACGAATTTACTATAGTTAGATAATGAAAGGACAAATCAAATAATTTTTATTAAATATTTTTATTTGTTTGGGCACCGGAGCCCTTGGTCTTTTTCTTTTGTTAGTGTCATCTATTTATTATTGTGAGTCTATAGTGTCCCACTCCTGAGCAGTCATAAAAGAAAGAAAATATATAATGAAACTTATACTTTTCACAGCACTAGTAGCCGCGACTATGACATGTTAATAAATTTCGTCCCAGAAAGTTATATAGTAATAAAAGGACACATATGTAAATTTGACAGTTCACTTTCTCCATCTAATACATATAAAGCGTGACATCTGTCATTTCAATGCATTTGGAATATGTAAGTTTGTGTAAATGATTATAATATGTATGTTAGGGGCACAGATAACCTCAACCACTAGATAGATCATAAGTACAACTCGAGGTCACCACACATAGGTGCTCCCGTACTAATTTTGTATGAGAGCGCGACTGCTTATTTCAGTTGAGTTAAGAGTCGCCAGGACGCTCGCGTGAAGTCGCGTCCCCATACAAACGTAGTTCAGCTCTCATTTTAAAACGACATGCTTTAGAACCACGAAATTTGGCATGGACATTCTAGCAGTACAGATCTATGTCGGTAATTCGTTTTTGTTGCTAAAAATTGTAATACAAAGAAAATATAGCAAAAATAAGTTTTATATGTAAATCTGTATCTGGCCGCATTTTCTTTGTATTACAATTTTGTGCAACGAAAACGAATTACCGACATAGATCTGTACTACTAGAATGCCCATGCCAAATTTCGTGGTTCTAAAGCATGTCGTTTTAAAATGAGAGCTAAACTACGTTTGTATGGGAACGCGAGCGTCCTGGCGACTCTTAACGTTTTTGATCATTACTCATGTGAATTAAAAATATCCACAAAAATCAAGTTACAGGGGCAAACCTGGATTGTTATACTACAAACTGGTGTAGAATACTATTGAGATGTGCTGTTCGAATCGTAGAAATTTAAGAATAAAATTACGCTTATATGACCGCGCGTGTGGTGACCTCGTCCTCCCTGTACAAGCTTAATGATGAGGTGTCTGTGTAGTCTGTGGCTAGGGGTAGTTTCGTACTTGCCAGTTATTACAAAATGCAGAACGCAAAAGATTTTGATTTCATCTTGACTCTAGTTCAGTACTATACGTCGTGCAACGTAAGAAGCAATTTTTGACACCTGTCATTTCAGTACAAAAATCCGATTTCAGGTTACAAAATGTACTGAGATGACAGGTGTCAATAACTGCTTCTTAAATTGCACGACGTATACCCTGGGTACTGCAGGCTTTAGTTTTTTTTTCCTATATGTCATCAATGTCGTATGATAATCACATGATAGTATTTTTACATATAATCAATCACAATACTTACAGGTAAAATACTCAAATGAAGTAATCCTGTTGCTTCGTAAAGAAACGCAGCCTTACGAGGCTGAAAAAGATAGAAACAACTGTTCCTAAATAATATTAACAAAAAAAGAACCGACTTCACTAGGATCCGCTATTCCAAGAGGAAGTGGCCGAGTTGCTGTAAAAAAAAGTGAAATCACTATAGGTGTGCCTATAATAGTTGAAGAGTTCCCTCGATTTCTCCAGGATCCCATCATCAGATCCAGACCTGGTGACAATGGGACCAACTGTGAAGTATACTTGTTCAAACAAAAAAAGAATTTTCCAAATCGGTCCAGCCGTCTTCGAATAATCGGTGAACATAAAAAAAAAGACGAATTGATAACCTCCTCCTTCGACATCTTGAAGTCGGTTGAAAATACCATGATGGTAAACAATCATATGATATTAAACTTCGAGCCGCAATCTAGCTGAGTGGCTGACACGTCATCACGCTGTACGACATTAAGGTTGACGCACACTTATTCACCTGACGACTTTTTCGTCCGAGAGTTACCTACAGAAAAGAGTTAGGTACGAAAAATATGAAGATAAAACGAAGTAGATAATAAATCGTGCAATAAGAAAAATCACGATAATCATCGTGTACAAATTCATAATATTTCCGCTATCTTCATGAACGCGATCAGGGCTAACAGTAACTGCATGAATAAAATGTCAAGCTCAAGAGACATATAATAAATTATACCTAACACATAAATAAATACTTATTGGGACGTAATTTTACCAAATAAATAAAAGACCCAAACCCTAGCCAAGTTAAATGAAAGGATATGACATTTTCTTGTATTTTTTTAAGTCAATCGCGTCATTGCAGTGGCTCAAAAACATGCAATTAGATCCAAACAAGTTAAAGGTTAAAAATAAATATGGCACTATTTGCGTTTTTTTGGAAGTACCAAATCTATAGGTTAAGTGTGCGTTAACCTTTACACGTCCAATACACTTATCGCCACCTCGCTCGAATTGAAAATATAATGCCAATAGTAAACCAACATCTTCGCAAAACGTTTTGTTTTTTCTTTAAAGCTAGCTTTCTAGCATTATTTGAAGTCTAGAATTCTAGATAAATCGAAATAATAGGTACCTATTGACGTATGGTCGCGATTATAGTGCACGAGGTGCCCGGATCTAGTTGACTGAGGAGCCGAACGTAGCGAAGCGACGAACGTCTCCGTTTTCACTGGTACGACGATTTGGCAAATTGATGTGTGTGTATTGGCTGGTTGGTTGGTCAGTGTCGGTCTAGAGGTCGCATTTTTCATCCGATTTCGATGAAACTTGGCATGTACGTTGCTTGATTTATTTGCCAAAAATTGTCGAGCCATTTTTTTGATTGGGGGGAAAATGAGGGGGAAAAGGGGGGAAGTTTGCTGTCGCGTTATTTATGTTCTCCGAAGTCTACGGTTCACAGAACCACTAGTGATAAAAACTGTAGGTATAGAAAACTAACTGTATTATCCTATATTTTCCTGGTCTAGCTCTGCCTGATTACTCAAATCTATTTTACCATATTATTAGCAAAATTTGTCTCGCAACACCTACGTTAGCTTAATTTGTTTCTAGCTGCTTGGAATTGCCTTGAGGCATTAACTACGCCATTTGTACTTCATTTGCGGTCTATACAAGGAGTAACAAAAATACTGGTGATCCTTTTAAGGGCATAATTGGTATCGTATTCTTATTGTGAAAAACTAAGAAAAAATAATTTTCTCGCGAAAAAAATTTTTGGTTTTCTATGGAGGGTTGGCCAGCTGGGACGACTCGTCCCATACAAAAAAAATATTTTTTCGCGTCCAAAAAATTTTTCTCCTACTTTTTCCTACTAGCAATACGATACCAATTATGCCCTTAAACGGATCACCAGTATTTTTGTTACACCCTGTATATACAGGGTGTAACAAAAATACTGGTGATGTATATACATATAATGTAGCGATTATATGTATATACATATAATCGCTACATAATTATAATAATTATAGTGAGGATGCCACAGCCGGGTATTCTAACTTAAATACATGTTAAGACACGATCCAACTCCAATACAACTCCAAAACCGTCTAAATCAGATTTTTCTTGAAAATTATTCCGATACAACTAAAATATTGGTTGATTATTTGTTGTGTGAGATCGATTGTGTTTTTGAATGTGTTTTAAAGTATCTGTGAACCGAAACCAAAACCTAAAATAAATTGTTACATTTTTGCATGTTAGTTATATATACAAGCTATGCGAATAGCCGTCTTGTCTTCTTCTTCTTCTTCTTCCTAGCGTTTATCCCGGCTTGGGGTCCGCTTGACAACCTAATCCCATGAATTGGCATAGACACTAGTTTTTACGAAAGCGACTGCCATCAGACCTTCCAACCCAGAGGGGAAACTAGGCCTTTTTTTGGGATTAGGTCCGGTTTCCTTACGATGTTTTCCTTCACCGAAAAGCGACTGGTAAATATCAAATGATATTCCGTACATAAGTTCCGAAAAACTCAGTGGTACGAGCCAGGGTTTGCACCCGAGACCTCCGGATTGAAAGTCGGACGTCTTACCGCAAGGCTACCAGCGCTTATTTATGTCTGTCAAACATAATATTTGCCCCTGTTTATTCGTAGATGTCTTATGAATTACGAATATTACTTTGCAAGACGTCATCATCATCATCATCATCTCAGCCATAAGACGTCCACTGCTGAACATAGGCCTCCCCTTTGGACCTCCATAAGTATCGGTCGGAAGCGACTTGCATCCAGCGTCTTCCGGCGACCTTTATAAGGTCGTCTGTCCATCTTGTGAGTGGACGTCCTACGCTGCGCTCGCTAGTCCGTGGTCTCCACTCGAGCACTTTCCAAGACGTACTGAAAACGAATGATGTACTTGGAAATCAGACGAAGATTTAGAAGTGTGAAATCTTTAGTGTTTTAAGGGTACAACTGTAGGTTATCTAACATTGGTAAGGCAATTGAAATAAATAACTTGAGAGAAATGAAACGGTTCGTCGCCGTTAGTACTAAGTAATAATAGTCAGTGGACTCTTTTAACTGTATGTCTGGGTTTAGACACATTTTAGCACTTTCATAATTTTCATATTAGTTTGCATAAAGGACCGTGTGGCTTTAAAATACAGGGGCCATTTTTAAAACTTAATTTATATGCTAAGCTACGATACTGGCTTTTTACCTCAAAACTAATATACATTCATATGAATCTAGCCGTCAACTATAATAATCTAGCCGTTTTTTGAAACATATAAAGTATAAACTAGTAGTTCTGTAAACTGTAGACTTCGGAGCATTTCCCCACTTTTCCCCCCCTTTCCCCCTCCCTCGAAACTTCTTTTTTACAACACTCTCTAAGGAAGTGTGGGCTTGACCTTTTACCCGAAAATTATTGAAATCCGTCCATAAATAACGCGACAGCAAACTTACCCCCTTTTCCCCCCCAATCAAAAAAATGTGTCGACAATTTTTGGCAAATAAATCAAGGAACGTACATGCCAAGTTTCATCGAAATCTGATGAAAAATGCGACCTCTAAACTAAACCAACACTCACCAACCAACCAACCAACCAATATACACACATCAATCTGCCAAATCGTCGTACCAGTGAAAACGGAGACGTTCGTCGCCTCGCTACGCTCGGCTTCTCAGTCAATTATATTGCCGAGTTTTATGACACTGTTCTACTTTATTAATTTGTGACGTCATTTTGGTAAAGGTAGCCATTTGGTCATGTTTCGCAGTACGTCGTACGCTATACAGATTCAAATGATTCATTATTCGAGTAATAAAAGCGTAGGCGCCGCTAAATGGTACCTTTGCCGAAACAATGTCGCATTTATTTACTAATCTGTGATTAAGACCACTAAACCATTAAGTGCAGTCAATTTAGTTCGTAAACCATAAGGCATACTTCAGCAAGCGTCAAATGATGTCGCGACATTTTAATAAGCGCATCTCGTTCTAGACACGGGAGGTGCGAGATAGTGCTGTGCTGGGATCATTCCCATCACAAGTAGTGGTTGGGAATATTCCCAGTTAGAAGATAAGAAAACCGACGAAAAGGTCAGTAGTTAATATTACAGTAAAATCGATTTAAAAAAAGTTTTAAAACGAAATCCGAAAAATATACATAAACTTTGTCGGCGAGATAACACATATACTCTTACGAAATTTCACTTTTCTAGTACTAACCATCACTGAGCAGGGTGAGCAGGGTGAGTAGGGTTCCTACCCTTATACAGGGTGTAACAAAAATACTGGTGATCCGTTTAAGGGCATAATTGGTATATCGTATTACGACTAAGAAAAAGTAGGAGAAAAAATTTTTGGACGCGAAAAAATTTTTTTTTTCTATGGGACAGGTGGTCCCAACCGGCCGACCCTCCATACTAAACCAGAATTTTTTTTCGCGCGAAAAAATTTTTTTCTTAGTTTTTCGTAATTAGAATACGATACCAATTATGCCCTTTAAAGGATCACCAGTATTTTTGTTACACCTTGTAGTTTCGCCATGTCCGCCCGTCCACGGCTCTGCTCCAACATTTTTTCGTATAAGCTACCGTTACAAAGTTATTTACGTAAAACCAAAAAAGGGATCTTTACACTTTACATCTTTTTCATACTTATTTAAGCGCGGACGATCTAAGATTAGGTAATGAGATGTTAAAATATTTTAGATAAAAACTATTCATACCGGTCCCATGCATGGATGCATCCCTCCACATCCCCATAAACGCAAAATAAAAAATGTGTTCGATATTTCAAAAGATTTTTTGTATCATTATTTAGATACGCTTGAGAGGCCTTCGGGCTATTTTATTTACAGATTGATTTTATAAACGAAAAATACAAGCTTCATTGCGACTCAATTGTATACAAACATTCAATACAAATAAATGTGTGTAGGTATATTTGTAGTGTTGAAATATTTTTTTCACCTCAGCAGTTCGAACAAGCCTACTTTCCTCACTCCCTGGAGTGATGAAAGTCCGACTTTCGTCACTCCAGGGACTGACGAAAGTTGCTAATTTTGTTTCTAGAAGGTTTTTGTCATAATGATGATGCCTTTCATTCGGTAATGTAAATAAATGTGTTTTTTTTAACTTTAATATGTTCTCACTACTGAGGTGAAAAGTTGCATCACACGAGAGGATTTTTTTTTACATCTCGTGTTCTTGAGATCCCTCGCTACGCTCAAGATTCATGCTTAGAATCACTCGCTTCGCTCGTGATTCAATTATAGAATTTTTCGCTTACTTGGGACTCAAAATCAACACTCGCAAGAAAAACTAACTTTCCTCTCTTGTTGCACAAATAACCATTTAAATCTATCAGCACAAGTGTGCAGTGCAGGGAAGTTCGTTTATTGATGTTAACGTATTTTTTCTAAAATTACAAGAATATTTACAAATAGAAATGCGTTTATTTCATTACTTTTTACAGAGAGGTTAGGTAGGTAAGCAGTATGTTAGGTATATAATATACACAAAGTCATGCGTCATTATGTATGTTATGGGTGTCCGTAATGTACCTAGTTATTTGTTGAATTTGAAAAAGGCTTCCTGGATTTGTGGCTTTTCTAGCCGGAAAATTTTTTTTGGTCCCATACAAGCTTTTGATCCTGGTTAGGAATGGGATCAAATGGCATCAAAAAAAAAGTTTGGCAAAAATGACCTTTTTCTCGCACCCTGTATGTTTTTTCCAAAATCTGTAAACGCGAATCTTCATTAATTTGAACTCGAGGGAAGGTCTTCTAAGACCATTTTCGCGTAGCAGCACGGGATCTGGTAGCTCCCCTCACTGACCCAAAAAGAAAATCCATCTTGTATAAAAATCGTATCAGCATAGATTAGGAAATACGTGTGTTTGTATTATTATCAATACATCAGAGGCCAGTTTTATAAAGCAACAAGTTACAATTTACAGGCGGAAGTCTCTTTCTAACACATAGGGTTAGAAAGGGAGTGCCGCTTGTAAATTGTAACTTGTAGCTTTATAAAACTGGCCTCTGGTGGGAATGTTTCCGTTGCACGTCACTACAGAGGGGTAGGGGGGTAAGTCGGGCTATATTTACGGAATGCAATCTCCCGGGCTGGAAATAGCCCCGGTCACCGAAGGGCGCTGCCGCATATTTATACCGCCTATGGACCGAATCGAAGAAAAACGGACGTTCGTACTTTTTTGCGGCAAACATATAAAAATAATGAAATATTTTGGTTTAGAATTCGATAATAGGTATTAATTTTTAACACAACTATTAGTGAACTCTTGATAACTAAATGTATGTACATGTAATGTAAATATTTTTTTAGTAAACACATGTGTAAAATACGTTTTTCCGTATCAATACTAAAACAATCCGTCAATCCTAAGCTTGTATATTTGATTTCTCTACTCTTAAAAACCACTGCCAAGTAAAATAAGTACGTTACCGTCATGAAATTCAACTTTATTTTTATTTTCATTTTAATGTTTGAAAATTCATCAATGATGCGTGTGACTAATATTATTATTGACTGTGAATCTAGTTTTGAGGTTTGCAATAAAGAGGATTTATGTTATGTTAATAACATAATAATCAATTAAGTTATTACGTAGTACAACAGTAAACTCAATTAATTATCCAAATCACTCGTTCAATAGGTTAAAATTACAGGTTATAATTATAATCATATATTAACCTAATTCACCTCAGTACTCTCAGTAGCTGTGAAACACTTCAATTCCTACAATGAGGGTTATTTGAATGGAACTATTAACTATTTGGTACTTACTGGCATTTATCCCTTACTAAACATACAGCGTATATTATTATAGCGTATTCTATATTAATGCTTGTAAATGTATATGTAAGCTTTTTCACACTATCCGTCTTATTAAAGGATTTGGTCTTCTTTTCTTTCAGATTAATTCCCAAAAATGTTAAAAATCAAGGTATTTTTAGACTGTAGTTTTGGCCAAGCCCAACAAGCGAGTGTAACCGAATAAAATCAGAATTGATAAAAATATAATGGGGAAATACTGCATATTTTTACAGATATTTCTATTAAAAAAATGTCACTACTCGTAAAAAAATACCTAGGTGACGAGCTATATTAACTTAGCTTTTTTATACCCATTTAGGGAATGCAAACCGGTACTTTTTTGTATGAAAATAACCGGTTTTTCGGTTAATAACTGGTTATTTTCATACAAAAAATACCCGGTTTGCATTCCCTATACCCATTGCAGTATTTTTCCGCTAATACTGTTATAGTAAGTATGACCTATCGTATTCTTCGTAACTCGTATCGTATCGGATGGTTTGAAAGGCCTTAACGCGCGTTTTGCGCACACCGCAGCAAACTTGGATTTATTTCACAACTCCCCTGAAACTTGAAACGTATTTCAAACTCGCAGCCATTAGTGTTTTCTTGCGCCGACGTGTTTTGTTAATTTAACTGTACCTATAAGAGTTGTTATACAACCAGTGCACAGAGAAACCTCAACCACTAGATAGATCATATCATAAGTACAACTCGGGGTCACCACGCATGTGCTGCCGTACTAATTTTGTATGAGAGCGCGACGCTTATTTCCATCGAGTTAACGTGTTTGATCATTACTTATGTGAATTAAAAATATCCACAAAAATCAAGTTACAGGGGTGAACCTGGATTGTTATACTACAAATTGGTGTAGAATATTGAGCTGTGCTGTTCGAATCGTAGAAATTTACGAATAAAATTGCGCTGATGTGTGGTGACCTCGTGCTCCCTGTAAAAGCTTAATGATGAGGTGTCTGTGTAGTCTATGAACCAGTGTAACGTGGTCTCGTGCGCTGCGGTGGAAATGCGACACGCCGGTGCGCTTCTTTACCCAGAATTTTACTTCCGTGTTCTTGTTTATGAAGTTACGGTCACCGAACTTTTAATTGAGCTAAACATTGTATAACGGCTGCATGCCCCAGAGCTCCGGCAAACGTTACACACGTATAATGAATTTTAAATGATTGCATGTCAAACTAAAATATAGCACAGTTCCGCAGTGGAATTTATTAATTTATATCAAAACTTTAATAAAGATCGAATTGCTGTCGTCTAGTAGGCTACAGTGGCCGCTTAACATCAGGCGGGCTGTGTGATTGTTTGCTAGCGACGTCGTTTAAAGAAAAACTTAATTTAAAATTATTAGTTCCTCTTGTGAAATCATTTTCAACTAACAACGGTTATTTGAAAATTGAACTGTATAAGTAATTAAGTAGGTATGTAAGTACAATTGAATTCTCAAATAATATTATAGGGTGTTTCCTGTAATAAGAGCAATAAATTAAAACGTAGATTCAACTCCTCAAACAATAAAACTTTTGTTAAACAACTTTTAAAATATATGTATTTTGTAGATTGTCTCTTTTTTATACAAACAGTATTTTCAATGTACGTTAAAATCCATCTAATTGACATTCCTTGTCAGTCGTATCACCCTACAGACATAATCAATTTCGGAATACATTGCGTGTTCAAACCATAAGTTATTTTTAAAAGTCGCTGAACAAAAGTTGTCTGGTCTGAGGAGTAGAATCTAGTAAGTAAGTAAGTAAGTAAATACGTTCTTTATTTGCGTTAAATGTGGTAACACTAGGTTAGGCAAAACTTTTTAACTTTTTAATTTATTGCTCCTATTACAGGAACCACCCGCATAACTCAACGCTATCAAGTAGGTAAGTATTTATTTCATTCTAAATTATATCGAACAAGAATTCCTTTGTGTATTCCTCTCTGTATTTTAGGAGTCAATTGTACACAAATATAGGTACACGACACTTAAGAACCTTAACCGCCACCGAGACACGCATTCAAATATCTAACATATTCTCTCTTAACGAAGTCCTAATTCAAACCGGGTGGGTGACGATGACTTTGTGGGTTTCGTGTAGCAGTACTTATGTATTGGGTAGTGCAGTTAACGGACTCGAGTCTCTGGACTCGGCCGTCCCCTGAGACCTTAGCTCAAAGACGAGTCAATTTGCCCCGTTTCACCCACTAACTGTACATCTAATATGTATGTACAGTCAAGGAATTTGATTCGCGTACCGCGTACGCGTAAATGTCGGAATAAGCTTGCTAATAAAGCTTATATTTCTTTAAGCAAGCGAAGAAACATAGCCCTTAGTACTATTAATTGTCATCAGTAATTTAGACTTAAGACGGTACGCGAATCAAATTCCTTGACTGTACCTATTCCAGTGGATTGAGTTTAGATCACCAAAATTGTGTGATCTAGAATAAGCTTAGTTTAGTTATGTTGATAATGGACATGAAAAAAATTCGTCATATTCATATTTCTTTCTTTTTGCAATTTATTTAGTTTGTTGTAATTTTTTACAATATTATGGGATACTTTCTCTAAGCAAGGGCGAATTTCAATTTCTTTTTAATGTCATTGAATAAGGTTTATTTTGAAACATAGTCTGGTTCAAACCGTTCATACTTATTAGTCAGTACAGTTCATACTCATAAAATTAACTTTTTGAACCACGAAGGCTTACGCTAAGTTGCAAAATAGTACGGTCTTCACCGAAAGCACGTTACTGATTTGCCTAAGGAACTCACTCGAGCTCGGCCGTCTATCGGAACACTCATTCCACCTTGAGTTATTTAACGCAACTCTTTTGCGCAGTACCTACGTACTATAGTATTTTATGTAATAGTTGTATAAGAGGGTTCAAAAAAGGTGAGTGGCGTGTGTAACAATTTGAGGCGAAGCCGAAAATTGTTAATAAAGACGCCATGAGCCTTTTTTTACCAACTTATACAACGTTGCATACATTACTTTTTCTACGACTAGTGATTAAATAAAACACAAAATTAAACGCAGTTTGCTTTAAGAAATAGCGAGAAGTTGAAAAGTGACAAATAAATGACAGTTGAGAGAACGTAATCATAGACACGGTAATATATTTTATGCCACACCTGGCCACAAAGTGGCTTTTTCCGCACGCTGCGCTTAAGGAAAAAGACGCTTTCTGGCCAAGTGTAGACATAAAATGATGTACACAACACGGGAGGTAATAAAGAAAGCCCTCGATCACATATTTACGTCCCTCGCTTGCAGCTCGGGCCACAAACTTCTGCGATCTCGGCCTTTCTTTGTTTACCACCCTAGTTGTGTAATGTACTATTTTTCAAGTGTCATCAACTTACTTGCTTTTATCCTCATGTTGGCAGCAATTATTTTAGTTTTGTTATTTTTCCAAACCATATGAATTCAGTTGTTTGTTAAGTTGGCAGTTTTGATTTTCGTTGTAAATTTAGTGTTGTTTTTCTTTTTTATCTGTTGGGTTCACAGGGCACCACTGTTAGCAGTTGCTTTTTATCACATAATAACCTAGATAGACTTTTTTGAAATTGCATAAGACATGCTTTTATGTTCGTTGGCGGGACCATATAATTGACAGATAAAAGTACCGGAGTAGAAAAACGATTTAACAGAACTAGTGGGTATTATTTCCTGCCACAGATTATATAATTGTATAACTATAATAAAACTTAATTTAATTTGCCGTGGAGTGCCCGGCCTTAGAATTGTCCCCCACCATATCGTCCCGTGGTTGCAGTAGGAGTCAACTGTTTTTTTTTGTTTATTGTTGTTTAGGCTTTCGGAAGATGCTGCTGCCCAGCTCCCGGTATATTCCCTTAGCAGACTCCTACTGCAACCACGGGACGGTATGGTGGGGGACAATTCTAAGGCCGGGCACGCCACGGCAGCATATCTGTAGAATCCGTTAATCTGTGCCGCTGCTCCTGACACTCCAATTAGAGAATATGAGGGTATTGCTAATTAAATGTTTAGGGATTTGATAAAAGGGTTAACAGGCGAACTTTACGTTTGATCTACGTAGTGTAACTCGCTGTGTGGTCTGGTAGCCTAAATTATAAACAGCACAGACATATATATTAATAGATATACCATGTGCCTACAAAAGCGCTTGTAGCCTGGCGGTAAGACGTCCGACTTTTAATTCAAACCGCTAACGTCCAGACCGCCGCCGCCTAGGTCCTCAGATCAGATGTCGGTCGCTTTTTTGCAAACTAGTGCCTACGCCAATTCATGGGATTAAGTTGCCAAATGGACTCCAGGTGTAATATGAGTCGTGGTAGAAAGCTGGGACGGGACGAACGCTGGTAGGATGATTTTGATCCCATATGCTTAAAATTCGGCGTAATATATATTTTTTCTACTTCCGTAATTTTATCTGTCATTTATACATTCGTCATCACCTATATAACAACATAGATAATATACTCGAAGAAAAGTCTATCTAGTCTATTCCCCAAAATAGCACTTGTCTATAAAAGCGCCAAAATAGAACTCCTTGCTTGCTGTCATGACTTTAGAAGAAAATAAATTACTGCCAACCTAAGAAACCTAAATAAACGCAGCGTTTTCAGAAAAAAAAACTTTATAAAAGAAAAAAAATAAAAGAACCACAGACATACTTTGTAGTTTTTACGTTCGTTTGTGGGGGCAAACTGCAAACTTTGAAAAATAATATAGTTTAACATGATTTTAACTAATCTCTGTTGCTCTGATTTGATATTTTTTATTAAATGACTGTTTGTGTTAGTATTCTTCTTGAAATACCTACTGTGTTTTAAAAGGTGAAACTTAAATTACTGTTGGATTTGTTGATAATGTGACAAAATAACTGCAATATTCACGTTGTGTTCAATTTCAAATTTTATGTAAAAGTAAGTGTAGTCGTAGAAAAAGTATTGTATGCAACGTCGTAGAAGTAAGTCAAAAAATTTTCGTGGCGGTTTTCTTAACAATTTTCGCCTCCTACGGCTCAAATTGTTACCCACGCCACTCACCTTTTTTGACCCCTCTTATACAACTGTTGCATAATAGTATTTTGTGCAACATTACATAATAAGGGTTCTTAAGATTCGAGGGTCGAAGTTACAAAACGAAGCGAAGCCGAATTTTGTAAAAAGAGACCCGAGAATTTTAAGACCTAATTATGTAGGTACCGTTGCACACAACAGTTTTTCTACGAGTGCTAAGCAAGCCGCTAAGGATTGAGTTCGACGAATGACCTGCTGCCTCTATACAATTGTCTTCAATCTCCTGGCGGATTGCATCGGCGCCCGCCTCGTCTACAGCGGCGGCGGGTGGCGGCGGCGCGGGGCCCGCCCCGGCAACAGACCCATTATATCCCTAAGAATCGACTTTTGAGTCATATTATGACAACGTTCATAAAGTATATGCTTTGAATATACCTGTCAGTCATTTTATTGGCAAATTAGAATGCAGGAGTAGAAAAAGTACTATTTTCATTGGGCAAATAATAAATTAAAGACAATTCAATGCCAGGAACCCGCTAAGTGGGCTGTTTGTCCTTTCAATGGACTGGTGGTGCACTATGCCACTTTAGATGATTCGAATGTTCTATTTACATGTTATGTCTGCGGCAGGAAGGGAGTAATGAGTACGTGGTTACTATTGTTTGTAACGGTGGCTTCCGCTCTAAAGCAGTCGTTTGATACAAACCTAACCCTACTTTACACAACTATGTACAGTGAGCCGCAAAAGTAGCTGCGGGTAGGGTGTCCAAAATGAGCTGGACGCAACTTTATTGTTAAGAGAATAAGAGTCATTTTGAACACCCTACCCGCTTAGCTACTTCTGCTGCTGACTGTACTTACACCGTTAACCATAAGTATACCTTATTTCGTTGCATTAAGGTCTATCTTGGTAGTCAGTTATGATGTTGAACGTAGTAATGTATGATGTGGTTGCTGCAGATCTTTGAGAACTCTAACTGAAGAGACCACACAATATGGCTATACTATATTTGAACGAGCGTCTAGTATAGGCTAAGAGCTGGCTACGTCATATATGACACAATAATGAGAGCAACGAAACCCATCTAGTTAGCTTGATATACAATCCTTATTCCTAGATCTGGGTATGTGGCAGCTTTAAATGGGTGACAGATCAGCAAAAAATGTATATTAGAAAATACATAGTGATACCAAAATAAATAAAAATTGCCGAACTTGTCCCATTTATAGATAACAAGGCCTTTATTTTAGAAGCGCTGGTAGCCTTGCGGTAAGACGTCCGACTTTCAATCCGGAGGTCTCGGGTTCAAACCCCGGCTCGTACCACTGAGTTTTTCGGAACTTATGTACGGAATATCATTTAATATTTACCAGTCGCTTTTCGGTGAAGGAAAACATCGTAAGGAAACCGGACCTAATCCCAAAAAGACCTAGTTTCCCCTCGGGGTTGGAAGGTCAGATGGCAGTCGCTTTCGTAAAAACTAGTGTCTACGCCAATTCATGGGATTAGGTTGTCAAGCGGACCCCAAGCCGGGATAAACGCTAGGAGGAAGAAGAAGAAGGCCTTTATTTTAACACAAGGCTCTCCGTCCAGTAACATACAGTAGCATGCGCCGCGGATTAGGTCTGGTTTCCTCACGATGTTTTCCTTCACGGAAAAGCGACTGGTAAATGTCAAATGATGTTTCTAATCTCAGTGGCGAGGCGAGGCTTGAACCCGAGACGTCCCGATAGTCCGATATCCCATGCTACAAATTTCAAGTTCACATCACATGTAACTTAATATAGTGGTGGGTAAGAGAGGGTAAGAAGGGGGAGGTGGAGGGGGGAGGGTAAGGGTGGGGGTGCCGTACCCATTAGTACTAACGACGTGTTGTGTTGTCGATGGTCCATGACTCGCGCTTTCGTTAAACAAGTTTGGTCGCTTTTGGTGAATAGAAATCGTTTGTATCGTTATTTTGCTAATATTTAGAAGGTTTTTATACTAGAAATAGGTACTAAAGTTTGAAACAATTGTTATAATGTATGTGTGTCGTGCCACTGGCGGTGGAAACCACCGGGTGCTGGTGTGTCGAAGCGAAGTTGTTTTTTGGGGAAGTGGGGAGGCGTTTGCGGGAGAGAGGTTTGGACCCTCGCTCCGGGTCCTTCCTGATGCAGAGGTTATCCATAGCGATTTGATTGATTGATTGACTTATTGTGATTTTTATTGTAATTGATTGACATTGGATTTGAACTATCTTTAATAAATATTGTTATAATATTTCTTGCTGTCGGGAATTCCAACTTCTGTGCTGGCTAAACATGGACAGACTGATTGGCTTGCTGACACACAAATGACCTGACAGACGGTCACACGAAGGGGACATCCTAGAAGACCAGACGGTTCATTTGATCTTCGAACCAGAGGGCCTACCGCGAAGTTCGAAAATCGACAAAACGATGGTCCCGTCTCTATCGCTCTTGCAAATACGATAGAGAGTGATGGAAACAGACGATTCGATGAACGAAGTGGTTCGCGGTTATAGGCCAGACCAGACGGTTCACATTCCGAGTTTCCACTTTAAAACTAGTAACTGAGAACTCGCGATTTCCTTGCAAACGAGTTGACCAATATAACAAGACCCTTTTAAATATTTCTTCACGCCTTCTAGCTTGACAACTACTTGATACATCTTCCTCATATACGAACTCTCAAATTATATGTATTTTGTCTGCTATAATCCCAACAAATTTCATAATTCGAACGTTACTAAAGTTATCGTCGAACAAACTCTCTAAATCAAAAAGCCATCGAAATGCCGAGACGTCTCAGTTGCGAGTTGTTTGTAATTGGGATGCGCCGGAGTTGATCGCGTGGAGCCACACAATGAGCGGATTTTTTTTCCGTTTCATTGTTTTTCTATCGAAATAAAATCGGACTGGGTGATTAAACGGGTTGATTCTTAATAGTTGAGTCTCGGGTTCAATTCAAACCCTGGCTGGTGCCACTTAGTTTTTCGGAACTTATGCACGAAATATTATTTGATAATTACCAGTCGCTTTCAATAAGTCCTAGTGTTTGAAGATGGAGACCTAGGCTCTCCGAAACATGTCGCGAGACGTGACTAAAGTGCCGTGAGTGTAACCTTGTTATTTTATAATGTTAATAAGTCATAGTTTTTCTCTGGGTTATCGGTCAGATGGGAGTCGCTTTCATAAAAACTAGTGCCTACTCCAATTCATGGGACGTTGCCAAGCAGACCCCAGGCTCAATTAAGCCGTGGCAAAAAACCGGGACCAACGCAGAGGATGATGAATTGATGATAAGATGCGCGGATGCAGTCTAATTGATTAACATTATTTTAATTATTTATTTTATTTTAGATACATGGAAAACCAACAGCATAATACATTATTATAAACTAGAGTAGAATTATAAAGCCAATTACAGGTTTTCACTTATAAAACCAATCTAGCAGAAATAACAAATTTAATTTATGTTCAAAAGCGTTAACAATGTATGGTATGAATCAGTAAATCTATTTCTATTAAGTTGGCAACCACATACATAAAATACTTGATGCGTTTAAAATATTCCACAGTCTATTAATGTAACCCCACGAATCAAAGTAACCCCCAGCCTACCGACCTTAACCTTTCTGAGAATAGTCGACACATATTCATTTTGTAGGTACCTGTTACTTTGTGCCAACACTGACGTTAATAGCAGGCAATTAGAAAAAAAATCGGACATGAAAGCTATACCAAATCACTACCGACAATAAACCGAATCTGCCCGTCATCGATTAATATCCGCTCGTGTATTGGTAATCATAAATATCATAATAAAAAACCGCTCGTCACTGTTCGATCGCTCGTTTCGTGGGTGACGGCGCGTGCCGTTTACAAATACGCTGTTCACGGCGCGAACATCACACTATGTATTTATTTTTACGTATATTTATATGACATTAGGTATATGTATAGTTGTAACTACTGTTACCAATAAAATTTTCATTTTAATTTTTTTCATTTTCGTTATCTAATGACAAGTATATTTCATCATTTAGTTCGGTCCGACTTCGGATATTTAAGGAAACGTTTTTTTAGTACTTCAAAAGATAAAAATAAAAACATTATTTAAGTAATACATGGTATTCAAAAAGGAAATTTTGACTGAAATTTTGTTTTCAATGATACCTACTAATCATTACTTTTATCTAATTAACGGTGAAAAAAAATAACAATTCGATATATTATTGGTTTCTACATTTGTAGAAATAATTTAAACATGATGTCATTTTTGTATAATAAAATAAAATAACGTAAATGCACGATGTCGTAATTTTTTTTCTAATCAAGTTTACCAAAGATAATCTAATTAAACGAACACTTAAAGGTAAACTGTAACAGAAAATCTAACTATTCTGGCTTAATATTGTCAATTGTTCTACCAAATATTTTCACTGAAATTGTTTTGTAAAAAAAAAAAAAACAACTTCTAAAACTCCGACTAAAAAGTATCTTTGTCATCTATCTGTCTTCACTTTCATCTACCTCAAAAAAAACATTCGTAAACACGAAAAATTAACGAAATATCAAAGGTAAGATTACGGAAATAACTCCATTGATGTCCGTATCTTCGTCGATACAAACTGAACATTCCTAACCCTTATTGAAAGGGTATAAGGTATAAAAATGCACAGCTAATTGTGTGGTTGTTAGTACAACGTTTTTTGCCTTTCTGCTTTGAGCTAATAATATATTTGTTCAAAAGTAAACCGGCGGTGATTCTGGGAACTCCCAAATAAGACACGGATACTGATGTAGGAAATTGTAATCGTATAAATACACACTGAGTGAAACAGACTAAAAAAGGGAAAGTGCGTTGGGGTAAGATAGAAAGGTATTTTTTTAGGGGTAAGACAAAAAATCGTCCATATTCCGGAGCATTACAGACTACTTTTTATCTTATCTCTAAAAAAATACCTTTAACTTACCCCAACGCACCTTAGCAAATTTCAAACGGGGTGGTAAAATATAGGGGTAACATTGAAAAATAAACGCATAGGTACACCTAGGGAATGCAAACCGGTTATTTTTTGTATGAAAATAACCGGTTATTAACCGGTTAACCGGTTATTTTCATACAAAAAATAACCGGTTTGCATTCCCTAGGTACACCAAAGTATTGAGTTTTACCTCCAGTTTATATGAAGCCGTTTACCAAAAGTTATTAAGTAAATTATATTAAAAATAGTGCTGATTTTAAGACTGCTTAAAATATATCAAAGTAGCCCCTAAATTTCCTATAGTCACCTCTTTTTACGGTACTAAACCAGACGAATTCAGACACACTGAAATTAGAATCAATACGCGGTCGCAGTGAGTATATTTGCAGTAACTTATGCAAGATCCACTGGTGCGAACGTAGCGCGAACGTATATGCTTTGCAGGCTTTGATAGATAACTTTACTACAGGAAACAAATATGAAGAATGATACACGAAACAACTTGGGGCAAGAACTAGAGTATGGATTTTGCCGTAAACAATTACTTAGAACAATAAAAAAAACAACTTCACTTAACCTCCGCCTTTCCATAAGCAAATGTTGGGATAAGATAGAAAGGTATTTTTTTAGGGGTAAGACAAAAAATCATCCATATTCCGGAGCATTACAGACTACTTTTTATCTTACCCCTAAAATTATACCTTTCTATCTTATCCCAACGCACCCTACCCAAGCTAATGTATAAATACTGAAATCACTATAGGTGTGCCTATAATATTTGAAGAGTTTCGATTTCTTCAGGATCCCATCATCAGATCCTGACCTGGTGACAACGGGACCAACTGTGAAGTCTTTCAAACAATAAAGAATTTTGCCAAATTGGTCCTGCCGTCTTCGAATAATCGTTGAACATATAAAAAAGACAAGCAGAAAAAAAGATCCCGACGAATGAGGGTTTCCTGAAATCCAGGTGGCGGCACTGTGACGAGAGGTCGTTTTAACAGCAACTGTCAAAACACACCAATAAAAAAAGTGGTTAAACATGATTGGGGGATTATGACAGCTGGACCTCTCGCCACGGTGCGGCCACCTGTTGAAAAAATCCATTCAGGAAATCCTGATTGAGAACCTCCTCCTTCGAAATCTTGCACTTATTTGAAAAGCAATGAAAATGCTTACGCATTAGCCGTGGGGTGCCCGGCCTTAGATTTGTCCCCCAACATATCGTCCCGTGGTTGCAGTAGGAGTCTGCTAAGGGAATAACCGGGAGATGGGCAGCAGCATCTTCCGAAAGCCTAAACAACAATAAACAAAAAAAACTGCGCGCGCCAATTCGCCTCCCAAGCGTCCAAAGGGGAGGCCTATGTTCAGCAGTGGACGTCTTATGGCTGAGATGATGATGATGATGACTTTGCATGACATTTAAATAGCAAATTGCCACTTGAAATAAGTACCTCAATATAGCACTTAGAACAACGAATGTACTATTAGAACTCCTTATGCGCCACCTATAAATAATAACGGGAAAGAAATAGCTACTACATTTTGAAACGTGTTTCCTGGACCAAGGCAGGGCATGATTTATTCTATTGTGAGACATAAGAATAATAACACCTAGATAGTAAGTTTGATAAATTCCGAAAACCTGCTGTGCAATTTTCCCAAGGGACTACTTTATGGGGTTCTTCAAAAAGGAGTGTACAGGATTATAAAAGTGTACAGGAAACGCGCATGTGACGCCTCTGGAGTTGCAGGCGGCCATAGGGTGTCGTAGCTGCTTACCATCACTTCGGCTTTCATCGCCGTCGTGAAAAAAAAATCCGCTTGGGAGTCATCGAACGAGCGGAGCGTAAGCGAAGTGAGTTCTTACAAACAATTTCTGTCTACTGGGACGTCTCGGCATTTCGATGGCTTTTTGATTCTGAGAGTTTGTTTGACGATAACTTTAGTAACGTTTTTCTGATGAATGAAATTTGATGGGGTTGTAGCAGAGATACATAAAATTGAAGAGTTCGTTTATGAGCAGGATCGATCAAGGGGTCATGGAGCTAGTAAGCGCGAAAAAATCATCATTGGGTCTTGTTATATTGGTCATCTCGTTTGTAAGAAAATCGCGAGTTCTCAGATCGAGCCGGACTACTAGTTAATAAATCATTATAAAAAAACCGGCAAGAGCATGTCGGGCCATGCTCAGTGTAGGGTTCCGTAAACTGAGACCATTAATTCAAAAGGTCGTTTCTTACAGGAAATTTGGCGGCGCTTACGTCATTTTTACTTACGTCCTTTCACTATGGGTTTTTGAGTGATAACTTTGTTAATAAGTTTTCATTGAAGGTACTCATTAGGGCTTAATTTCATGATTTTTTTCAAAATTTTAGGACCCACGATTCAAAAGTTAGATGGCGGGGGGGGGGGGGGGGGGGGGGGTGACGCCCTTAACTTTCGGAGCTATTATTTCCGAAAGTATTAGTTTTATCCAAAAACTGTGTTAGAAGACCCAAATTCTTTTCAACAACAACATCTATCCAACGATGCCCCCCACAATTTGGTTGGAACAAAAAAAAATTTCGGCCCCCACTTCACGTGTACGGGAGGTACCGTAACAAAGTATATTTTTCGCGTTTTTGTTCCACCAAATTTCAGCTTTCTAGTGCTAACGGTCATTGAGCTAGACCGCGGACGGACGGACGGACATGGCAAAACTATAAGGGTTCCGTTTTTGCCATTTTGGCTACGGAACCCTAAAAATCACCTCATCACAGTTTCCATTGAGGTGTTGCCGTTTTGACCCAATTATCTATTATATTGGCAAAAGAGATGCAAATACCAAATATATATTTTGTTTCACTTTTTACCAAGGAGACGATATACCTAGAACTAGCTTTCTAGGTGTTAGTACTCTATGAGAAAGAATATTTTCCGCCTAGGAAGAACAATTTAAAAGAATAATGTATATTAAGCTATGAACAACGAACGCTTCATAAATTATCTGTACCCACAACAGTAGTGGGGCATCGTTGTAACTCTATTCCCATCGGCTTGCCTATTTCGTAGAAAGTTAGGGGGCCCACCGACTGTCAGTCTGCCTGACGATATCGGCCTGTCAGTTAGAACAAAAATTTGACAGCTCCGAACAACTGACAGGCCAATATCGTCAGGCCGACTGATAGTGGGTGGGCCCCATTATGCACTTCTTGAGTTCTTCGTAGCGTGCCATCCGGCCTTTTGCCACGACTCAATAAAGCCTTAGATCTGCTTGGCAACCTAATCTTAAGAATACGCTAAGCATTACTTTTATGAAAGCGATTGTTATCGAAGCGACTACCCAACTCAGAGGGGAAATTGGGCTTTAAGATTAGATCTAGTTTCCTGACGATGTTTTCAGTCGCCGAAAAGCGACTGATAGAACATATACAAAATAATGATGTAAATACATAAATTCCGAGAAACTTAGTGCGACGAGCCAGTTCGAAGCTAAACCTTCGTAAACGTATTTAACATGTGTATAGTTATATATAATGGATTACCTAATGACATAAAAACACTTGAAGGAAATAGTTTTAAGAAAAAATTGACTAGCTGGCTTCTGGATGAATGTTTCTACAGTGTCAAAAATTATTTGGTTTATGTTCAAAATTATAATCTTAATCATTGACATATTTAATATTAATATTATTTAGGTTAGCCCTGACATAGTTATGTAAATATGATGTTTTTTTTTATGTAATCTGTATACTTGTACATTGCCTGTTTGAAAATATTTGCACGCTTGCATGCAGGCCTAATGCACTGAACTGTATTTTAATTATAAGAACTGTATATTAACTGTGTTCCATGCAAATAAATTCTTTGAATCTTTGAATCTTTGAATCTTTCCAATTAGTCCAGAGTAGAAGAACATTTTTTCGTATGAGCCACCGCTACTGAGTTATTTACGAAAAACCAAAAAAGGGACTTTTACGCCTTCCCTTCCTGTTAGCGGCGTCCCCATCCACCGGTACTTTTTAACCGACTTCAAAAAAGGAGGAGGTTCTCAATTCGACTGAATTTTTTTTTTTTTTTATCATAATTTTTTTTTTTTTGTATGTATGTTACTCCATATCTCCGTGAATCGTGAACCGATTTTCAAATTTTTTTTTGAATCGAACAGGTATAACCCTTAGATGGTCCCATTGTCACCAAGTCGGGATCTGATGATGGGATCCTGGAGAAATCGAGGGAACTCTTCAACAATTATAGGCACACCTATAGTGATTTCACTATTTTTTACAGCAACTCGGCCACTTCCTCTTGGAATAGCGGATCCTAAGTGAAGTCGGTTCTTTTTTTGTTTAAAATTATAGTGCGTTGTGTATAGTTGAATTATCGAGAGCGTGGAATTGCATATGTAGTGGTTGTACCGTGTTGTGCCTCTTTGTGTGCGGATTCAAATATAGAATGCCTGTACACAAACAATACTACTACATATGCAATTCCACGCTCTCGATAGTTCATCTATAAGACACCTTAAGGCACTGGTCCCACCGCGAGCTAGTAAGCTATGAGCTATCGGCTATAAACACGAACAAAAGATAAGTACTCCCGTGTAAATAAAAGAGACACGGCGATATTTATACTTACTCGCCCAGCGGTGAGCTATAAATGTCGCCGTGTCTCTTTTATTTACACGGGAGTGCTTATCCTTTGTTCGTGTTTATAGCCGATAGCTCATAGCTTACTAGCTCGCGGTGGGACCAGTGCCTTATCTACAACTTCACCAAAATTTTACTAGTCGTCTTCGTTTAGTAAGCTAAATTTTATTTATTTTTAATTTTATTGATTTCAATAACATGATTTAAATTTATCAATCTGTAGCTGAAATTTTAATACATTATCAGAATTTTTAACTATTTGATTTTTTTGACTCCAATTATAATATTTAATTCTATTTTATACTTGACATTTTTGATGAATTTGTGAGTTTTAATTAATATTAAGTATAATTAATCTTAATCTTAATGTTCTTAAGAAATTGTACATGTAAAATTGTATTGGACCTATGTTGTCTGGAATGAATAAATGAATTATGAATTATTAAATTGAAAGTCTCATGTTTAATCGCTAGGCAACATCACACTCAAAACAATATTTCAATTTTCTTTTTGACCTCAACACTATTCCAATTTTAAAATTTCCCCGTCTCTTTATTTAGTTTTGTCACCCTGTTCACATAACCTCAAAAAGCCAGATTTGGTCGGCTGCCATTCAATAAGCATCGCGCGGGTGTACCTAATTGAATGTTCCACATCATATCCGATAATAGACTCGGAGCTAGCCTCAGACAATTTACAATTTTACGAACTATATTCTATTAGAAATAACTAGTCTTCATATTAAAGAGAGAGAAGAGAAGAAAGAGTCTTCATATTAAATATTATGTTTGTATGAACTCAACTGAACGAAAATGCCTTACTTGCAAGTAATTTTAGCAAACTAAGTAATTTTTTACACACTTAGGTAAATTATTTTTTATTTAGATTGTTTGAATATTTTAAAACTGGGATAACTATTCGTCAGTGGAGAAAAAAGTATAAAATCAAGCCTTTATTCAGACAAAATTTAACACTAATTTTAGAGTTTAAACATTTAACACTGTACAAGTAAATACAAAACTAAATCTATTATTTTCTTTTTTTTTACTATTTGTTCATACAACATCGGTATGGTCTGTTTGCCGTTTGGTATTTTTTGAAAATTTTGGCAAGTGTCAAATTTCTACCGATACATTTTTTTTTAATTTGTAAAATAATAATTTTGCAGTATTTATATAGGCAAGCAAGATAGTGTTATATTTTTCCGTCGTAACGTGAAATAACTGAACCAAATTCCTATTGGGTTTCTACATAAACTTGCATGCGATTTTCGTTACGGAAAAACCGCACTGTAATTTATTATTAATTTATTTTACAAAGTTTTTCCCAGTCTGCATCTGTGACCTCCACCTATCAACAGCCTGGCGCTCCGGTTGTGTAATAAAGATATGTAGTGTATCGAGTGGATTTGTTGCCCGATAAACTTGATAAATTTCGGAGCTAGCTCTCCGTCTATACGTAGTATTAGTTACTAGTCTTTGTCCTAGTTTATATGGGAACCTAATACTTTTCCGATATGTATGAAATATTGCTGTATTTCTATATTTTACAGGTTTTATCTTCTGTGTCAAATGTTAGTCAGATTGTTTAGACCCTTTATTATAGTTCTAGAACTATAATAGGCATAAGGTTATATATTTACTAAGTACTATTAAAACCTTTGAACCCCTCTTTCACTTCGTTGAACTCCAAAAGTTATGAAGAAATTATGCTTCTTTGAACGTTTAGGTTCGGTTTTATTTTAACAAATTAAAATATTATTACAAATATTTTTTTATTTGGATTCATGAAATGTACTAAATACACAATGTATTAAATATTATTGAGCTATCAATACGAGTATGCAGTGCTCAATTAATTGAAAATCGAAAAGCCAGTAAACGTGTGAAACAAGTTTTGTCAAAAATATTTTTTTTAAGTACTAACTTTTAACGCTGCAAAAGTCATCTACTACTTAACAAGATGATTCTATCAACACTAAACAAAATGAGATCCCATAATTTTATCACAGAGTTCTTAGGGCCACCTTCGATTTCCACCAAACCTAATGCTTAGTATTATACAGATGTGGTGGATTAAGTTTTGAAGAAGACCGGCTACGAGTTATTACGTGCACTTCAGCTCGTTTGTGGTGCGCGTGCCGCGGCCGCTGCTGGAGACCATCGAGAGCGCGGGCTTTTGGCCGAAGGGAGTAGTGTTTCGGCGGTTCCGGGGGACGCTGCCAAATATTACACCGGAGCAGGTGGCACAACAGAAAACCGTCTTGTCACCAAAATAATAGTTTTAGTTTATAATGTAATATTTGTTTGTTTATTTGTTTATTTCATCAAGAAGCACTTACAAAACCTTACGTGCTAATTGGTATTTTATAACCTAGTGTCTAACATGCTTTATATAGTAGTGTATTTATATGTTTGCTAGTCTTTAAGGTATTTATCTATGGGGCACTAGTTGCCTGAAAATAAACGTTTTTCATTTCATTTCATTATATCGTCATCCAAGTTATGCAGGTGTGCCAAACATCAGCTCAATCGGACATCAGAAACTGGTTCCAATCTGGCTAGCAAGGTTTCATCTAAACAACAAACTAACTCACTAACACTGAATTAAATAAAACCTTGTATATAAACGTCCCACTGATACATTGTACGTGTTACAATGATATTTTACTATGGATGGGTTATAACTCTAACATAGTAAGCATAAAAAAATGCTGCCAAATTTATTTGATAACCTAACAATAATTCTGTATTGACAACCATTACACCTTTGTCACTCTCGTTGTTAGAAAATTACAGTTTGTCTCTTTCTCGCGCGGGTGACGGGAGCTCATTAGCACGTCCGCATTACTCGCTTGCTGGTGCACTACTGGAGACAATTGTTTGAATTTACAAATTTTTGCGCTTCACTTTTGGAGCGTGCATAAACCCATCTGTAGTTATTATATATTATATATCATAGACGTGTTACCGGAAAAGAGATATCTAGGAATAGCGTGCAAACCCGTTAAGCGCAGAAAGTTGCTCACAACTGTTGGGTACGGGAAGTTCGCGCTTGTATCGAAGTGTAGGGGGATTTAACAGCTTGCAGATATTCACAGCTTAGCTTTATGAGGAGCTTGTATAAAAATATTCTAAGCACACTTTGAAGGTTTAGTATTTTTCATGACAGTTAGGGATTTTCTGAAAACATAGTAAAATATTCTGTAAATTAAATCTATCAAGAAAAATGGGGGAGGCATTCTATCACGTAGAGCATCCTGATACAACAGGACGTGATTCCTTTACTTAATACAATTATGTATCAGGAATGGAGTCACGTCGTGTATCAGGCTGTCAAGGGGACATATGTGGGCGAGTTTAGTGCAAGGGACCACTTTGTCGATTTACAAGGTCACTTTTTTCTTTCACCAGTCGATAGTGTATATTGTGTAGTTTTAGAAAATACTAGTAACTCCATATCAACAATGTGGTCCCTTTTCCGTGGACTGCCACATATACATATAGGTATATGGAAGTAGCTTCACTGACAAGAGATGGCTCTGAAATGAATTTATTTCACGTTAATCTCAAATAACATTGGAGATGCCTAGTTATTTATAATAGCAACGTATTAAGGCCATTCCTCGATTCGAACAAGCCACGCCCATCCGTAAGAGACATTAAGGGGAAAAAGGACCCAACTTCGGATTTTTTTCTATCGAGGCAACTTTCAGCAATCGTGTTTCGGCTTGTGCCATATACAAGAGTATATAGTCTATATAAACCTGTACCTAACTTAAACCAAAGGCCCTAAACCAAAACTGCAAATATCTCCAATCCCGCTGCCACCTGGTAGGGTGAATGGTGATTCCAATACGCTGAGCGAGGAACGAGCCAGCCCTACGGTAACTGGTGGAGCGGGTGAGCATATAGGATAGCTTTTGGATAAGCTTAAGTCCCAAAGTCTCTACGGCAAATATAGTATATTAATATATATTCGAAAATAAATTCAGTCCCTTTTCCCGTTCAGTCAATAGAGCGTTTGAAAAAAATCTATAAGTTTTCAACGTAGCCCCTTAACTTTGGTCAAAATCAGAATAAAAAAAACCTTTAATTGGCGCCGTCGGTAGGATCCCAACGTACGCCCTCAGAAGTAAAGCAATAGGTATCTAAATTGTACAAGTAAATGAACTCATTTCATTCTATTACCAACAATTCTCCAGAAAGACCATAAAGTTAAGTATTGCGATCATAGCCTCTAACAGCCAATCAGAAGAGAGAAGGTTTCATTTAAACCACTTTGTTGAATCACGTAATTACAGATGTGAGCGGAAGCGCTTAATTCGCTCGGAGCGAAGCGATTGAGCAGTAATAAGCGAAGTTTCTGTTGGAACGTGTCACTTGAGCACAGATTACCTCAATAACGAGGTACCAAAGCCAATAAAAAGTAACGCTGCGAAAGTCTGTGCTGAAAGATAAATATCGTAAAATGTATGAGCTCCCATATAAACCTCGACTCTCTTCTTTCCGAACAAACTGTACATTTAAGCATCGTAAAAACTATAGTGTTTACACTCTGTGCTCGCTTAGATCCCGTGTAGTAGGGTTTTGTCTCAGTACAAATGCGAAAAAAATTGTGCGCATCGAGAAAAAGTTGTGAATTTTTGACCATAGATAGAGTGAGCAAAGATGAATATTTTTTAATATTGGCGGTCTGTACAATTTTTGGACCTTCACGTCAAAATCAGGGGTCCCGTGCAATATGTTATTACTCTCTGGTTAAGACTGCTAGGGGTTGTTTGGTATCGTTTCCGTGTAAAACAGACATGCAGAATTCATTTCTGATATTAAAAATGTAAAATTTCGTATTAAAAAAAAAGTTGTGCCGCGAGGAAAAACACAATTTTATTTTTATTTTTTTAGAACGTCATATAACTAATATATATCCTTTATTTCAAATAATAAAAAATATTATAAAGAAGCATATTTAATATAGATTATAGAAACATATACATTTTATACACCTTTAATACAAAAAACTTCTGGTTTTTTTTTTTTACTTAAGTTGAGTAACGGAAAACAGACGTCACGTCGTTTGAATTGTGACGGTTTATGTTAAAGTTAAGGAGGAAAAATATGTTTTTATTTATTGTATTTTTTATTTCTGCATTTTGTGAAGTTATTATGAATAAAGTTTACTAATAACAAGCAATACATGCATTTTAAGGTCAATACGCTACGGATGTTCACGTTCACATTGATTATCGATACTTACTATGGAGAAAACATATACACCACGAACCAAACATTTTTTTTCGCGTAGTTTTTGTATACTAAAAGCCTAAAAATTGTATATATTTAGAAACTACGTTAAATATGCTCCTTTATAATATTTTTTATTATTAGAAAAAAAATGATATATATTAGTTATATGACGTTCTAAAAAAAACAAAAAATTGTGTTTTTCCTCGCCACACAACTTTTTTTTTAATAAGAAATTTTACATTTTTAATATCACAAATGAATTCCGCATGTCTGTTTTACACGGAAATGATACCACACAACCCCTAGCAGCCTTAACCATAGAGTAATAACGTATTTTACAGGACCCCTGATTTTGGTGAAGGTCCAAAAATTTTACGGACCTCCAATACTAAAAAATATTTATCGTGGGCCATTCTATCCATGGTCAAAAATTCACAACTTTTTCTCGATGCGCACAATTTTTACAAATTCGAGCTCTGCTAGTGGGGTTCAGAATGGCGAGAACAAATGCCAAGAAATAGTATATTACAGCAGAGGCTGGGAAAACAGGGATTTCCGGTCAAGTAGGTATATACGGATAGGGATACGAGGCCGGGAATCCGTTTTCACGCCGAGGCATGTATAGTGCTTTTCTCAAAATAACGGGTGGAAATAAGACCTAAAACCTAATACTTAAAGCCTAAAAGTCTATCGCACTCCGTATCTCTCGGTATAATGCGGGACCGTGTCGCGGCCGGCGCCCTCCCGACAGTGACCGGCCGTGTCCGGCCCGCCCGCGCGGCGAGCGCCTAGGCCTGCAAAGTAGTATGAAAATCCTTTTCATAGCAAGTGTCACTACGGCGCCCGAAACGTGATACTTTCGAGTCTATTTTCACAAACGTAACGACAACATTTCCGCGCATGTTTGAGAAAAAACTATTCTTATTCATCCCCGGTGGCCATCGATGGAAATACACTATTTGTCAGCCTAGTCCTCTTACCACTAATTACTCGTATCATACAGATGGTCACCCAACGTGGGGCTTAGGCTATGATGACAATACAATACAAGAAATTAAACAAAAAATTAGGTATACACTTGTATTCCTGACTGTACCTAGTACATAGCATTGTCGTGTAAATTACGTAAGTATACCAAATTTCAGCTTAGGCTGGCGTCGGCGTGCGTCACATTAAAGTATTATTTTTAATTACGTGAAGTAATCTGACAGCTACTTATAGGACTTCATATACCACTTTGTATGCTAGGACCTGGCAGATTATTTCGCTTAAAAACACTTTACAGCCAGAATCTTTTCACGCCACCTACTCGTATACGATCTATTTCTTCCCTGCTAGGAGGGAATAAAGTGACAATTTTCTGTTCAAGGACATCAGTTTATTTATGAGCCATTTCTTCATTAAAAACATTTTTTTATATTAAATTAATCGATTCAATATAATCCGGCACAAATATGATTTAGTGTCCGACCGAAACATGTTTTTTTGCCGAAACCGAAACCGAAACCGAAGGTTCGGCTCTAGGTGCAGTTTCGGCCGAAACCGAAACCGAAACCGAAACTTTTATAGACACGTTAAAATCGTTGAGTTAAATGTCAAAAAGCCGTTGTAACTTGTGCAGGATAGGTGGTATAAGAAGAACAAGGTTAGTAAGTTTTGATTGATCATCCTCCTAGCGTTTGTGCTGGCGTTTTCCCACGGACTCAACGGAGCCTGAGGTCCACTTGGCAACCTAATCCCATGATTTTTTCTAGTTTGTCCACAACTCCAAGTTATTTCGGTGTAAGACGTATTTTGATCCCTAAATTCGTTTCTACTTTCAGTTTTTTTTTCGCGAAATAAATGCAGAGCACGAAATATATGAATGAATAAACATAATTATGTAACTTTTTAACAACTGTAACGTAAAATTTTACCCACCTTATTGAAAGTACCATTGTCACAAGTCGACCATGTTTTCGTACATAGATATGTACGCAAACGTGGGAAACAGACAGATGTCTGACATCAGTTTTTTTTACTTTGGCATTTTTTAGGAATTAGGATCTGCTACGTTAAAATTAGCAATAAAATAACCCACACGATTTTAAACTTGACAGATGTATTTTCAGAGTAGAATTACGATCAGTAAACAAAATAAAAATATGAAAGTTTTGTTCGATACTTGGAGTTTTTATAGCATCTATCTCTATGGTTAAAGTAATATGTTTTGTTAAAAAAAAGTACGAAGAATAGGTATATGAGTTGGAAAAACAAACATTTGTGCTTTATTAAAATTGTTATGTTTTCTTTTAAATTATGAATACGATTTTTTAAATTTGTGTGTTATTCATTACTTAGGTATACTGCAGTTAGTTATACAGCAAAGTTTCATCGACTGAGACATCAATGCTGGTAACAAGTCTCTATAAAATAATTCGCCAAGATTGCATGGACTATTTTAATTTCACAATCAGTATTTCAAATAAATCGTCAAGTGTTTTTACTTGATTTCTTCGTGTATAATTTTCAGCGTAGGCCGACGCACTTCTTTGGGCAGTCTCTTGCATGAACTCGAGAGTTTAATGTACGATAAAATTAATACTTAAATGTTATTATCATATTATAATTGATGAAATAATCTTCCAAACACATATGTACACTTTTTTGATATTTATTTATTATAATATTATCACTTAAAAACGTTACTGAGACAGAACTTGTGGACCGATTAAGCTCAATGTTGTAAGTTTCGGCGCGGCCGAAAGGTTCGGCCGTTTTTTGGCCGAAACCGAAACTTGGGCCGAAACACGGTTTTTTGGCCGAAACTGGCCGAAACCGAAACCGAAACCGAAACTTCGGTCGGACACTAATATGATTCAACCATAACATTTTTTAATTTCCTCTAAGGCGGTGTGAAAAGCAGTATGTGCCACATAGGAGCAAAACTATTTTCACCTATTTTAACACTTGAATCCCTCACTACGCTCAGGAGTTTACTTTAGAATTCCTCCCTACGCTCGGGATTCTATTATAGACTCCATCGCTTCGTTTGGGATTCAATGTGCACCCTTGCGTAAATATTCAATTTTGCTCCCTTGTTACACAATCTGCTATTTTACTCCGTATGTTCGCGGAAAATGCTGCGTCTATTTAAATACTTAAAGGTAATATAATATCAAATCAGTTTAAAGAAAGTGCATGTCCTTGAGATTCATTCCTTTTGGTGTGAATCGTGTAAAGAAGATAACGTTCCGAAATATTTAGTATCCGTTTTGCGGTACAAGATCTAAAGCAGGTTACGACAAACGTGTCTGCTAGGATATTTATTAGTAGTCGTGGGACGTTCGTGTCGTTCGTATTGTCACGTAGTTCATATCAGTTTGTCCGGGAAGAGAAGTGTCGTGATTTATATGGGAGCTCATACATTCTACGACACTTCTCTTTCTAGACACTCTAGAGCCGTTACTTTTTATTGGTTTCGGTGCGGCCTCGCGAGCACAATTTTAGTCATCCATGTATGACACACCAAAATGCCTGTTTCAGTCTCCCGAAAAAAGAGCTCTTGTCACTTGCACGCTGTTTACATAAAAACGTATGAGCTCTCGACACTTTTACGCTGTTTACTCGAATCAACGCGAACGCGAAGCGGCGCGGTGCAGCGCAAATCGGCGCTAAAAAACAAACAGTCGACAGCGATTGAAGTGTCCTACGTAGCTAATAACACGCGAACGCAAAGCGGCGCAGCGTGAAACGAAACGAACGCGATCAGTTGGTTTGATATTAGACGCTTCCATTCGCCCACGTAGGACACGGCTTAACAAAATTGAGTGGCAAATCGGAGTATCTTTGTACGATGTGAAATTATTATTTACAAAACAACTTGGATGTATGAAATAAACGGATATTTCACCGCTGAGTCAAAAAAATACCTTCCTCGTCTCAAGCGTTTATCGGGTGAAATAAACCGCTTCTAATGGCTGGGTTCAAGTAACGCGTTTGCGAAGCGTAGGGCGTATGATGGTCGAACTTGTTTATGTAATACCGTATCCATCACTTTATAGCGCCGCGCGAATGAAAGAGACAGCACTGTAATTATCATGTCGCCACGTTCGTAAGCTCGACCATTGTATTTGTGCGACGCCATTTGGACGGTTTCGGTAGGTCATTAGAAAAATAATAAGGACATCGATAAAATGTTTGTATACTTCATTTGTAACCTAGATACAGGGTGTAACGGTGTAACAAAAATACTGGTGATCCGTTTAAGGGCATTGTATCGTATTGCGAGTAAGAAAAAGTAGAAGAAAAATTTTTTGGACGCAAAAAAATTGTTTTGTATAGAACACGGCCCAGCTGGACAACTTTTTCACTTTTTCATAATTAGAATACGATACCAATTAAGCCCTTAAAAGGATCACCAGTATTTTTGTTACACTGTATTGGATAGACGATTCGAGTATATTAGTCAAAAAATCAAAATCAAAATCGTTTATTTCGTGTAACTTTGACACATATTATACATCTTATGTTAGTAAACAAACAATAGTTATTAAAATTACAATAAGGGTTAGTGCAACATAGTAGGGGAGCATGGGAAAATGGGCATACTAATGTCAGTTAATAATAGTTAAATCTCATAATTTACGATATTGAAATCAGAATTAAGAAAAGGGTTGTTTATCTTGCGACGGATAATTATTGAAAATAAACGAAATTAAACACATTATTCATGATTGAAAAAAAAAACACTGATAGCCTAAAAATTAGTACTTGCGCCAATTTCTGGAATGAGTTTGCCAACTGGACCTCAAGTTCAATAGAGCCGTGGCAAAATTGCCGGGGCAAACGGTAGGAGAATGATCAATGTTAAAAAAAAGACAATAACACAATAGTGGAATAAAACTTTCCATGAAGACCGCAATGCAGCAGTTTTCCATCTCATATCTAATGTAAATTACCTATTGCTACTTTATCCTATTTTTCAATTCTAAAAACCCCAATCACACGTAAAAGAAAAGTGGGTGTTTAAAAATAATTACATACCTTGACTGAAAAGTAGTAAACATTTGCCGGTCGATACAGTCACACGTTGTATAGTTGTATAATACACATAATTACAGAAGGGCGTTGGAACGACTCCAGGCACTTTGCGATATGAAACTTTACGTTCTACGGTCATTATGACGTGTAACAAAACGCGACGCAAACATTTCTTACAAGAGAAAATTGTACTTAGCACTGACGCGCTTATACAGTAGTTTACAGATACACCACTGTACGATATAAAACTTTACGTAGATTATACAGTAGTTACTATGTCTGTATACTGTGCGTAGATTATACAGTAGTTTACAGATACACTACTACGATATGAAACTTTACGTTCCACGGTCATTATGACGTATAACAAAACGCGAGCTAAACATTTCTTACTAGAGAAAGTTGCACTTAGCACGGACGCGATTATACAGTAGTTTACAGATACACCACTACGATATGAAACTTTACGTTCTACGGTCAATTTGACGTATAACAAAACGCGAGCTAAACATTTCTTACTAGAGAAAGTTGCACTTAGCACGGACGCGATTATACAGTAGTTTACAGATACACCACTACGATATGAAACTTTACGTTCTACGGTCATTATGACGTATAACAAAATGCGACGAAAACATTTCTTACAAGAGAAAGTTGCACTTATACAGTAGTTTACAGACACTACTACGATATGAAACTTCTGCAATTCTAGAGGTATCACATGCGTGTTGCCGACTGTTTATAAAAAGGAGGATTATTGTGTTGACAGCTAAAGGGACTGGAGGGTCCCCCGTCGTCAACACACTCCTCTTCGAGCTCTCTGGCAACCTTACTCACCAGCAGGAAGGGTCAGGGTGTAATCTGACAGGGAGGTCAGGGAGGGTCAGGGTCTGAATAACTTTTACCAAATAATTATTTCGCAACCATTTCATTTCCCAACCCCATAGTTGGGAAATGAAAATTGCCTACTAGGTTGGGTTAGGTTAGGTTGGATTATGTAAAGTTGGGAAATGAAATTCGGCCAAATGAAACTTCTGCGAAAAGTCAGTTGGCAAGTGAAATTTGGCAATATGATTTTCGGCGAAAAGGCAGAGAACCGGTAGAATAAAACTCATTAATGATTTACGACTTTGACTTTGCAATTCGTCCCGGCTTTTCCTGGCGGAGAAATGTAGCCTGCGGTCCACTCGGTAATTTAATCCCGTGAATTGGCGTAGCCACTAGTTTTTTCGAAAGCGACTGCCATCTGCCCCTCCAACGTAAAAGGTTATTGAAATGAATCCTAGGTACCGTCAAGTGCTACAACTTTGCCTACGATGCACAACTTTGCCTGGCTTGAAAAACATGATTTCATTGTCACCAAAGAGCTATTTATATTTTACTCCTGAGATGGTAGAAAGGAGCCTCAGGAATATGTTTTTCAAACCAAGCAAAGTTGTGCATCGTAGGCAAAGTTCTACCACTTGACGGTATGATTGTTTTCTTAACTGAAAAGCAACAATATAATGAAATAGGTATTTTAAATAAGTTACCAAAGACAATACCTATGGCAAGTCGTGGTTATTAATCAAAATCAGGTTATGAGAATTCGAATGCGTCTCCAGGTGCATATCAGGGTGCATCGTTCGCACTGCGGTGCATTTTCACGTGAAAGCCTCCGCAATGCAGGTCTGTTTATGTTTAGTATGACGGATCTGAGGGGCTTTCCGTTTTAGAAAACTCAGCGCAGTCTTTTATCTCAGCAGACATCGCATATTATAAAAACTTATATAATATCCTTGTTGTCAGAAAGGAAAAAGTGACCTAGGCCTCCGGTAGCCAGGGCTGGGAGCGAACAAGCGTTGTTTGCATTCGCGGCAGACGGATCCCCTAGGCTACCCGGGTCTCAGAACACCGGTCGAATTTATTAAATTTAAACTTTCGTGAGACATAATATCATTATAAAATAACACGGTTACACTCACGGCACTTTAGTCACGTCTTGCGACATGTTTCGGAGAGCCTAGGTCTCCATCTTCAAGCACTAGGAGTGCTACTTGAACCGGCCCGTGGCGCACTGCTGCGTCAGTCGGCGACGCGAGGCGCAGCAGTGCGCCACGGGCCGGTTCAAGTAGCACTCCTAGTGCTTGAAGATGGAGACCTAGGCTCTCCGAAACATGTCGCAAGACGTGACTAAAGTGCCGTGAGTGTAACCGTGTTATTTTGTAACCGGTCGAATTTCCTCGTATATATGCAATTTTTGTAAATGCTAAGCTGCATTTGGGCAATCATATAAGTTAGGTAGAGCATTTGTGACATTTCACTACAAAAGGTACCTTATGGCGGTTTGCGCTTACGCTATTTCTAACGACGCTGCAATACTAATGCGATGCTTCGCAACGTAAGCGCCAATCGCCATAAGGTACATTGACCCGTGGAACGTCACATTTTGTGCTTGTACTATCGGGTTTAAAATAGCATGGCTAATATATCAATGAATTCATTCATTAATTGGTAATGCTATTCTTAACCCGACGGTACTTTCCTATTGGAGCTAATTAGGAGTTCATCGAAAGCGAGATCGTATTTGTCAGTTTCTTTCAATTTTAAAACCTTAAGAATCAGTGACTCCATTACATAAGTATTCCAATGGTTGTTACGATTGGTATGTGGGGTAGGATAGAACGGTCATATTACGAGTAGTCGTTAAAGCAAGTCAAATATAACCCATAAACGGCCCCACTGACGGCAATAAAGGACGGACTATGACTTTGAAACTTCGGACATATTTCATGACTGACTTTGCCCTTTTCTGGCCTTGACCGAGAAAATACGGTCTGACGATTTACATACCGACGACTGGTGGGTTAATAAAGTTATCCTATGCAGCACAATACATTACTTATATTAAATATATAATATATTATTTATTTAATCTTTTGATCGCCGTCGTCTGATATACAGTGTCTGGTCTGTAACACGAGTTAAAAAATTAAAACGTACATTCTACTTCGACTATTACTTCTACGAAATTGATTATGTTAAGCAATGTCAATTGGATGGATTTTAACGTACATTGAAAATAATATTTAATTTGTATGAGAAAGAGACAATCTTAAGACTACTTTTTTTACGTTGTTGAACAATACAAATCTACATGAGACAAAGTGACAACGAGAATAACACCTTCATAAGTTATGACAGAATTATAATTTTAAAGTTAAAATTTTGACGCAAGGCGGTTAATAGGTTATATGTCGAATTGAAATTACAATCATGTTATATCAGTTACTTAGGTTTACATTATTTCCGTGAGATTTCAAATACGAGGTTAAATGTACAGGTTCGAAATAGATAAACTAGTTCCAGGTACAGAAGACATTGCCAAGTCTAGACAAAGCGTAAACTGTGTCGCGCGGCTAACACGGAAGCGGCAGATTGTCGGCCGTATATCCTGGCGGGCTGTCGCCACCGTTTTAGTCTGTCGTAATACTCGTGCATATATTCGGTGTAAATAGAAAAATAATATCAGGTAAACAAACAAGGCTGCGTTTTTATGCAATAGTACATTACTACAGAGGCTGGGAAGTAAGGGGTTGCCGGCCGAGTTATATAGACGGATAGTTACGAGGCTGGCAACCCCTTTTCACGCCGAGGTATGTATAGTGCTTTTCTCAAACATGCAATGAAATAAATATGAAAATTATCCAATTTCTTTTCCGACATACGTAAGGCAAAAGTCTACTCGTAAACTTGTATTAATAATGTATATGGTGACTATAGTTTGAATCTTTATGGTGACTGAATAAATTCAGAACGTTACAAAAAAAAATTTAAAAAAAAACCAATAAAAAATTTCCAAAAAAAGTTTTTTTTTAAACAAAAAAAAATTTGCAAGAATAGAATATTGCTAAAAAAAATTTGCAAATAAATATTTTGCAAAAAAAAAATAAAAAAAAACCAAATAAAAAAATTTGGAAAAAATTATATTATGATGATTATTGTTTGTTTTTTAGTGGCAGAATGTCAAATGAACCAAAAAGTAAATATCGCTTATAACCTTAAATGGCTGAATGCCATGATCCTGTGCATCAAACATATGTGGAATGGAAATTAAAAAAAAATTTACTTCCCGGCCTAGGCCTTCAATTTTATATGAAAATCGTTACCTGTTCTCTGGAGTTGATCCGCCCTAAACGTGATACTTTGAAGCCTATTATGACGCACATAACGAAGATATTTCATTGCATGTTTGAGAAAAATTTACTTATTTATCACATGGCTACACGTCACTGGATATGGATAGGCATTTCTTTCAGGTGGTAATAGTAGTGGGAAAGTAGATGGTGAAGAGGTACAGAAGTTTAGACGTTGCCAAGTCTAGACAAAGCGTAAACTGTGTCGCAAGGCTCACACGGAAGCGGCAGATTGTCGCCCATATATCCTGGTGGGCTGTCGCCACTGTTTTAGCCTGTCGTAATTAGGGTGACCAGATACAAATTTCGAAAGGCCTGACAAAATTCCTGATGTTTGGCCAGGGACTAACGGGACTCGCGTTTTTTAATACGTTGCGGCCGCGGGGGGGGGGGGGGGGGGGGGGGTCTATGTGGAGCCTAGAACTAATTAACGTTTGTTTGAAAACTTTTTTATATTGTCAAGTCCAAGTTCTTAAAAATCTCCTATAATTTGGCTGTACTAGCGATAATCTAAAAAAAAAAGGAAAATTAGTACCTAAAATTGTGATTCTTTTTTTTTATGGACGAAGATGCCAGATTTTTTAATACTGAATATGCAGATAAACTAATAAAGAGGATGCCTAATAGTAAAAAATAACAGGAAATCTGTAATTTAATGATATCATAGCGTTTCTAATTTCTTTTTGGTTCACCCTCGTAGTTAACGTTTTGTACTTATAGGTAAATGCGAATAAAAGCGGATCTCAATTCTAAACCAACGTTTACTTTAAGTGTTTATTTTTAAATTTAGCAAAAGTTCTATGCTCGTAAAACGAAATTTTCACATAGGTAACAATTTTTATTTTATTTAAATAATAGTTTACAGTGTATAGAATTTTATTGTTTAGTCTATTTGTCGAAAATTCCTGACATTTTCCTTTTCCGGCCGCATTCCTGACATGTATCTAAAATTCCTGACATGTCAGGAAAATTCCTGACGTCTGGTCACCCTAGTCGTAATACTCGTACAGTCAGCATAAATAGTATCTTCCTACACGAAGGCCGCGAAAATATGTGAGAAGTTCTTATTTGTAGAGCCATAGGAGCGCGTCACATATTTTTGCGGCCTTCGTGTAGGAAGATACCATTGATGCTGACTGTACATATATTTGGCGTCAATAGAAAATTAAAATAAGGTAAACATGGCTGCGTTTCCATGCAAAAAAAAGTCATTGACACATGACAAAATAAATATAGAAGAAGAAGATGTATTAATATTACTGTTTTGAAAAAATAAGTCCCGCCGAGTTTCTTGCCGGTAATAAGTAATACTTCTCGGGTCAGAGGTGTAGGGTTAGAACCGGTGGTAGTTTCTTTTTCTCTCTGACGTTCATAAGTGCATTGTAATGTGCCTAAATTGATGAATAAATATCTTTTATCTTTTTTTTTATCTTTTTTAAGAAGAAGCCCCTTGGCATTAATTCCGCCTGTTGTAACAGTATATTACAGTACAGACCCGAGACTAATAGTTAATTAAAAATAGGGTTTATTTTAGCTCTTATGAATTCATTCAGGATTATCACATAATCATAAGCAAGGATCGTAAACTGCGAGCGAAATCCAATAGCTAGGGATACACGCACAGATGTGTCCGCCGGATTAGTCCGACGGATGTGCCCGGCGGACAAATCCGTGCGTGTATGGCGCGAATCGGACACGGATTTGTCTGCGGACACATCTAATTAGCGCCATACACGAACGGATCTGTCCGCCGGGCATATCCGTCGGACAAATCCGGCAGGCACATCTGTGCGTATGTTGAAATGACATATGAGTCAAATGTCATATTAATGGATTTCGATCGCAGTTTACGATCCTTGATCATAAGGTATCTTAAACCGAGATAAAGCGTCCTGGGGGTTAGATATAATACTTATAACTGGCCATTTGTCTTACAACAGTTTGAAACAAGTAGTTAAAGTAAGGATTTCCCACGCTCCGCATCTTGTGCCAGAGTGAAAACAGTAAGCCAACTTTAAGATCGCGGTCTGGCCGTTAGTAGATTTTTTTCTAAGTGTCTATATATCTATCTATAGCAGCCTTTAAAGCGCCCGTCTTTGGACATAGGCCTCCTCTCCATTCTTCCATGCTGCTCGATCTATTGCCATCTGCATCCAATTCTCGCCGGCTTGTTGACAGATGTCGTCCTTCCATCTCATCGGTGGTTTGCCACAATATAATCACAAAAATAATGTATTACACTTGTTTGGTTTGGTTTGTTTATTACAAACAATATAATCACAAAAATAATGTATTACAATATTAGTGAATAATTTACACCATAAAATGATTTCATTAAAAATGTATAAAACTTCGACAGCGTTAAATAATGTGTTGAAGCATCACCTACAGAAAAACATATATTAATAAATAGGAAAGCATATCACACAAACAACACCTCTTCTCCGCTTCATCGGAGGAAAAACAATTTGAACTAGAATATATAATCATTTTTTAAGTAAGTTGTTCACATTGTAGAACTACCTGAGGGGTGATTTTTGAGATTCGAGCACGAAAGTGACATTTAAAACTCTGAATGAAACGATGAAATTATGTTTTAAAAATAACAGTGATAGAAATTTAAAATCATGATTATTTAAACTATTCATTGCATGCGAAAAAATTGGCGACAAACTTTTGTGTGAGATTATTTTCGAGCTTGAATTTTTTGAATTCGAGCGTCCGGCTGTCAAAATCGGCCCCCTGTATGGTAATTATACCTACGGATATTTAAAATTAGTGGATTTAACTTAGAGATGAAAGACACCGATTTTTCATTTTCTCACGAGGTATTTGGGCGCTCGAACAGAGTGACAGTGCCAATATTTCTTCCTTAATTACAACAATATTATTCCATAAACAAATACCTTACTTCTCTCGATAAACTCTGACAATACGCGCAGTTTACTGCAGAGTCTTGATGCTAGCGCAAATGTGTTTTTAATCTACCCCCATCACCCCCCCCCCCCTCTCACCCTCTATCGTTTTCCGCACTTTACGGCTAATGTATCACGATTCCTGAATCTCTCGTTTCGCGATTGATAGGAGATTCCTCGCTTGGAAGATAAACGGGTCTTTGTTACCGGATTATTAACTCGACAGAAAAAGAGGGTGCTGGTTTGAGTAATCTTGAGTCGGGGAAACACTTAAAGAATGCATGGTACGTTGTAATGTTCCGCTTTCTACACGACTCTTCCGACACTTCATTTTGTATACAGGGTGTCCCAGAATATTCACGCCCTGGTCTCTTAACTTTTAGTAAATTTTTAAAGTGACCATAATTTTTGAAGAACATGTGATAGATTTTTTTTTGTATTTTTCTGATAACTGTTATAACTTGGTCTATCATCCATTCACGGCTTGACGTCGATTTCTGGGACACCGTGTAGATCATCACGTGAGCTCCGAGGATCACGTGAAGCTTTTAAACAAAATGAAGTGTCGGAAGTGTAGTGTAGGACACCGAACGTTAAACCATCTTTAAATCGGTTCATCAGTTTTATAGTTCGATCATTTTGTCAAAATACCATAAAAATCGCTGAATTCTTGTCAGCTTATTTGCCCTTAGATATCTGCCCTCCGATAGGTCACCAGATCGCGTGTGGCAAGTGGGTCTGGATCGGCCACACTTTTATAAGGCTCTAGGTTTTCTGACCACCCGTCGCCGGCGGCCGGCGACCGACGCCATACAAAACATCGGATTCGATCGGATGTTTGGTTTGGATTGCGTCGGTCGCCGGCCGCCGGCGACGGGTGGTCAGAAAACCCAGGGCCTAAGGGATCCTGACTACATCCCTAGGCAAGCCCTAGAATAGATTTATCATCATCAACATTGACGTGATGAGAAGACATTCGCATGCGCATTGATTTTGTCATGTTTTGAAAGAAATGGAAAATTTTATTTCACTGTTGAATAATATTTCTTAGTTTTCTACTTATATTTATACTCGTCGACTGTTATATACTTGAATTGAGATTTTGTTGACAGAACTACTAGTGCATACTTTTCGATAGAGCTTTTATGGCCGCAAATTGTAGCATCGACAGCGATGGTACAAAGGATTTTCATACAATGTTGTAGCACTGTTGCCGTAGCCCGCCACGGTTGCAACCGGCACAATCCGCCGGGAGATTGAAGTTACTAAATTGTATAGAGAAGCACTGGCTTTCTTCAAACTCTTTTCTTACCAGCTTGCCTATATTGAGCACTTGTAGAAAAAGTATTGTATACAACAGTGACATAATCAAGCTTTCAATCTCGTACTGTACTTAGACTAAACACGGTACTCGACTGAAAAGCTCTTAATTATGTCACGATTGTATAAAATACTATTACAAAAACTGCTACAGCTAGTCCCCCTCTACCACAATTGCTCAAAGATTCATAGTTCCAAGTTTAATATCGGCAAGTATCGCCACCCATCGCAATTTTGTCGCGATACCACAAATTGGATAACGACGGAAACTTTGCCCAACTAGGGTGTTCCTGCTGTTCCCATCGCTCCGGTACAAAGCAACTCTGAAAGATTTCAAGATATGTAATACTTCAGTGAAGAAGGTTGCTATAGACTTAGTTTCACAGTGGACTTAAAATCAAATTTTCGAAAATACACCAAAAAGCCTCCAAGCTGCCTAAAAATCCTTGTTAAGTCGGTTTAATTTGACTCATATAAAAATCACATATCGTCAGGTGACAATGAAAACTCACTAATTACAAAAAAAAAATTAAACAAAAATAAACCTTGTTTTGTTGCCGGTATGGTTCATTATGGCTATGAACTTGTGGTAGTACTTAGTGAGTTTTCTTGTCACCTGACGATATGAAAGGGTAATAATAGTAAATTGGTTCTCTGCCTTTTCGCCGAAAATTGTATTGCCGAATTTCACTTGCCAACCAACTTTTCGCAGACGTTTCATTTGGCCGAATTTCACTTCCCAACTTTACATAATCCAACCTAACCTAACCTAACCTATTTGGTAATTTTCATTTATGTGGTATTTGGTGTGGTATTTTATGTGGTCATTTATGTGGTATTTTCAAGTATGAAGTTGGGAAATGAAATGGCTGCGAAATAATTATTTGGCCAAACTAAACTTCTGCGAAAAGTTGGTTGGCAAGTGAAATTGGGCAATACGGGTTTCGGCGAAAAGGCAGGATACCTAGTAAATCATCATCATCATCGTCCGAGCTTTAGACCCCTATCTTTATATTTTGGGGTCAGCTCTCGTTATCATTTTGCGGCACTATCTCTATTTTAAGTCATGTCAGAGCTGGTGCCTATCATCTTCAAGCCCTTAAATACCGTTCTTATCTAAGATGGCCTCGAACTTTCTAACAAAAACGTCTCAAGGTAATGCATTTACAAAATTACAATGCATTTATAAAATTTGACAAATATTTATAACTGGCAAAGTGGATGGCAGGCGACCAAGGGGACCCAGTCCTAAACGCTGGTCCGACCAGGTAGCCGATGAACTCCAGATGCCGATGGCAGAGGCCCTTCACCAAGCAGAAGACCGCAACTAATGGGCTTATTGCAACGTTTTCGTCGAAGACACGATCCTCAGCAGTGAGGAACTTAAGAGTCGCCAGGACGCTCGCGTGAACTCGCGTCCCCATACAAACGTAGTTCAGCACTCATTTTAAAACGACATGCTTTAGAACCACGAAATTTGGCATGGGCATTCTAGCAGTACAGATCTATGTCGGTAATTCGTTTTCGTTGCTAAAAATTGTAACTAAAAGAAAACATAGCAAAAATAAGTTTTGTATGTAAATCTGTATCTGGCTGTATTTTCTTTGTATCACAATTTTTAGCAACGATAACGAATTACCGACATAGATCTGTACTATTAAAATGCCCATGCCAAAGTTCGTGGTTCTAAAGCATGTCGTTTTAAAATGAGAGCAAAACTACGTTTGTATGGGAACGCGAGCGTCCTGGCGACTCTTAAGGAGGGGATTAAATTTGGATCAAAGTTACTCTCTAGGGCTAAAGTAACTTGACTTTACTGTTTCAAGGATAGTTGATTCTCGTTCGGTAAGCATTGGGAACACTGCAACTTGTTTACCGCCCGGACAACTTTGGATTGATCCCGATTCACTAATTACTTACTGTTTTACGAGGGCCCGATTCGACTTGTAATTAATATGGGTGGGGTTGGTAACGGCTTTGGTCAGGAGGAAGAATTTAGGACAGATAGTTTTACGAGACACTTCATTCTTGAATGAATGATGACTTGTACAGTTGCCATCAGATATATCGGCGCGGCCAAGGTGGTCACAAATATCTGAACAGCGCCTCTATTCTCTAGGAGATAAAGTGCAGGTATTTTTGAGTACTTTGGCCGCTCCGATATATTTAAAAATTGGGCCCCTCCGGCATGGTGCCGAGGATGCTGGCAGCATTTCTCCGCTGTATCGCAATACTTATGCGTTGCGCGAGGAAGCTGCCAGCTCTTCGGTCACCAGTAGAGTCAATGACTCTTTTGGCCAAGTCTTTAAAAAGTTTGAGTGCACTAAGCTCCCCTTATTTTCTTACTTATCCCAGTTCTAAAATAGCGTAGGTACGTGTAGAGTTTGTGCGGGGAGAGAAGTTTCGTCGTTTATGGGAGTTTTCAGAAAAAAAGTGTACCGTTTAAAAAAAAGTCGCTGAAATTCCATACAAATATTATTACTATTAGTCAGTTTTGTGACCGTCCGCATGGGATGATACCGAATGTATGGGAAAATGTGTCACAAAACTGACAAAAAATCTGGGACACTTTTTTATTATTTAGATCGATATTCCTCGTGATTCAAAGTAGAAATAATCCAACATATGTTAGGTTTTCAAAAAAGTTAATGGTACACTTTTTTCTGAAAATGCCAATACAGGAGCTCATACTTCTACGACACTTCTCTTTCCGAACAGACTATGAAACAATTGAGAATCAGTCCACTCGCAAGATAGTGTCCATCACGGCCCAGTTATGGAACATCTTCGTTTGACCACTTTGTCAGCCACAAAGCTGTCAGGAGTTACAAACGATTCATGCTACACAGTACAAACAACCAGTATTCTATTATAAATTCATATAAAATACCACTTCATCATTAATGTCTACCACGGGCTCTATTCTAACTTTGAAACACATTTAGAAACGTTCCAACTTCACAACTCCGATGCATTAACATAGAGTAACTTATATAGTAGAGCAGCACCGCCTAAGAACTTTTTGAAGCTCAAGTCAATTGCGCCATCTGTCCGAAAGCCCCCTAAAGATACCCAAAATGTAAGAGGAAATGTCACCTGCACTGTTACTCCACCTAGTAATTCTAGTAGCTACTAGTACGCTATTTGTTAGGAAAATTGGACCTTATCCTGTAAGGGTAATTTTTTCATTGGAATGGACATCTGTTTTCAATTTGTGGGAAATGCGGCACGGGGTATTTTTTAATTTGAATACAACAATCAATCAATCAATTTGTGGTACAAAGGGTCAGTTAACTGTGACCACAATCGTACTGTGGTCCGCTTGCGAGCTCAATCAAACAGCCGTCACAGGAACGTATCCAATTACAGATATTACGATAGCTCAGGTCTATCACAACCACGTAAAATAGTCCTAACTACTGTAGAAAACCCAGTTTGAATATGGACTTTATATCGGGGTTATATGGTTCGAAATAGATTTTTTTTTCAATGCCTGTTAGGGTTAACGGGGTAGAACTGTACAGATAGACCCGAGAGTGCGTGTGATGGCTTGTCTGAAGCAGATCTAGATTTTATATCTAGATTCAGGAGCAATTAAATTACAATGTAGTCCATTAATCTTCGGTAGTCGATGGTTGTCGATGGCTACTCGTATCAAAGGGCTGAAAAGTTCGCGAATTATTTTTGAAATTTAACATAGTTCGTAGAACGCTCTATGGAGCTTATATCTATTAGTTTTATCTGTATGTATTATCAAGCATAGAATATATTCAACTAGTCATATTCGTGATTAATGTGCTGACTAAATTAAAAAAAAAAAATGCTTATACATTTTTTGCCCAACAAAATATTTTCTCTATTTTGATCATGTGCCGTGTTCGAATTTTAAAATACATAAACAATACATTAAAATACAATCTATCTCAAACATAACTCCATTATGGGGTTTTTAAATTAAAAGTCAATGTTTTTGGTGTATATATTTCTTTATATACACAAAAAAAACAACCAATATTGAAGTTATATTGTAGTTGTATCGGAATCACTTTCAAACAAATTCTGATATTTCTGATTCAGACGTGAAGGCACTAGCTGTACAGTCAGCGTCAAAAGTAACTACGCAAATGAAGGTGTCAAAAGTCCTTATTGCCTTTAAATAAAGACTTTTGACGCCTTCATTTGCGTAGTTACTTTTGACGCTGACTGTACCTATTGCGTGGTGAATGTATTGTAGTTATTGAAGTTGTGTCTACGTACGTATTTTAAAGTTAGAATACGGCCCCATATATTTTTTGCTTCATTTTAATAACATAATCAAAGAAATGAATTTCAAAACAAGCTCTGAAACTCTACTCAAGTGTAGTTTGATGAGATTTGTGCGTAGGCATCCATAACTTCAACTGCACAGATTTCACAAAGAGCCGGCAAAACCGTTGTTTTCCGGCCTGCCACAATGGTCTTAGTCGCGCCGCGTCCGGCTGCGTCCGGAACTGTGCGGGCTCAAAGCTACCGGACAATCCGGACATACCTCCTACTCCAACTGTTTTATACATCGTTTGATGGCTATACGGACAATTGCAGGTAAGGACAGTCGGCCAAAAATGTGGTCTACCACCCTACGGTTGAGGTTCGTTTGAACGTCATGAGACAACAAGGTTGTGCATGTTTTAAACTCTGTTAGAAAAGTCAACCTTAGCGATCGTTAGATCTCGCAGAAACTTTTGTCAAAACTGGTAGAACACTTTCACCCACTTTCTTGGTCGACTGTACAATAAGGTTTTGACGAAATCTTGTAATGGAGATCTCAGTATTGTTCAGTTGCTATCAGATATATCAGAGCGGCCAACGTGGTCACCAATATTTTCAATGCGATATGCACGTTCAGATATTAGCAAACGACTGCACAAAACTCAAAAATTAACCTTTGACCGCCAAAGACGTCAAATCACGAGCACGAAGTCGTGCCCTCAGCGCCAGTGCGTGATATCACGTCCAAAATATAAGCTAAGTGCACGATTTTTCTGTTCGATGCTTGGCGATCAAAGGGTTAATAGTCATATTTTTGTATGCAACCCGTTTAGTATTCCATGTGGTAAGTAGGACAACTCGGCGGCGCCACACGGTTCTATTAAATTCCATACTTCCAATTATGGGCGATTAAAAATGCCGGGATTATGAGTTCTGCTTGGAGGAATACTTTATATTGGACGATATTACAAGCGAGTCCCTACATAAAATACAAGGTATATTCCGACCAAAAAGTGTAGAAATTAAAAAGTGGCAACATCGTAATGTCCCTTTCAAATCAAATACACAGAAAACGGGACGACACTACGATGACACTTTTTAATTTCTACACTTTTTGGTCGGAATATAAATATATATAAAGGTTGTAACAAAAATACTGGTGATCCATTTAAGGGTATAATTGGCATCATATTTCGAGTAAGAAAAAGTAGGAGAATAATTTTTTTGGATGGGAAAAAACTTACATACAAAAAGAAAAAAAATTCCTGTGACTACAAAAAGAAAAAAAATGTTACACCTTCTATACATTTGTGTAGTATTTTATTTTATTTTAAGCAACTCAACGTAGTATCAAAGTATTCAAAGTGAAGGTGAATTGTTCCGACCTTCGCCTTTAGTTTGTAAAGGCGTTCCGCCGGAAAATAGCCTAGGCTATTTCTAGAAGCACTAAGGTTGTCTAGTGACCCTTATGGTCTGCAGTAAATTAAGGGTGTAAAGTGACTTGGGGCTATTTTAGACATAGTAATTAAAACTATAATGACTAATCGTAAAATTGATTGATGAAAACGAGTTATTGCTTTTTGAGTGGAATGCACCACTTTAAAAATATATAAAAATCATTATGAGGCTATATTTCCGTCATTTTTTTGCTAAGTTGTTTTAAAAAATACGTGTCCAATATTTATTGATAACCACCGACGGAATAACAATATTTTTTAAGACACAAGCCTATATACCGAAAACAATTCATCATTTAGTTCATCTGAGGCTACAGCCATACATCATACTTAGCCGCGAATACGTCAGCCCGGACTAAACCTACTAGTTGGCTTATCTATGGAGTTGCGGGAAGTTGTAGCGGCAGCTGCGCCGCCTGGTGGTAAAACTGCGTAAGGCAAAATAAAAAATAAAATAGATTTTGAAAAAAAAAATTGGGCCCTAATATTTGAAGGAAGTTCTCAATTCTTCAGGATTTTTGTTGATTTTGCTATATTTCTTATGTATGTTCACCAATCGGTGTGTTATGAGACTTATGAGTGAAGAAAAAATATGGATACTTATCCGAGAAAATAATAAGATTTTGAGATATTAAAGCTCTCCAAGCGTTAGAAATGTCTAAGTTTTCGTGAGGACTAGATATGATCAAACTTTTCTTTTTTCTTTGACTGACGCAGGGATCTTAACCGGTATTTTCAGAAAACCCCGAAATAATGTGATATATTTAATTATTCTATGGGCTTTATGTAGAACTCAGTATTGTATTATGTATTGGATATTGCCTAGGAGTTATTAGATTGCCTCGTTAAAAATGAAATAGGAAATTAAAGAACGGAATGAGAACGAAATTAACCGGTATTTTAGTATGGAGTAAAGAACAGTTCCCGATCCCTGGACTGACGGACCAACAATATAGATATATGCAGTATGGACCCTAATGACAACCAACACACTCAACACAAGAAGAGCATTAAATTTGTTTAATTGGTAAAGGGTATTAATTTTAAAATACTAAATAATTGCAAAGAATTCGATAAATTGAAGGGAAAAATAGACTGAAAGTAAGCAGTTTTCAGTCTATTTTTCCCTTCAATTTATCGAATTCTTTACAATTATTTAGTTTTTTAAAATTAATACCCGCACAAATGAATCACAATTCTGTCCTCACGGCATCACGTTTCTACTTTATATGTCTATGGGGGTAAGAATAAATCTGTAAAAATACCTAAAAACGCTGTATTTTAAGTTGCATAGTTACGTCATTTTACGGCAGGGCTACCACGCCGCTGGCTGCTTTACAAAACTTTACGTGTATCTGTGGATTCAGAGGCAGATGCTCACCGTGCTAGTCCGGTCTAGAGATGTAACGAATGCGAATGCGAATATTTGCCGCTAACATGCGCGAATGCGAATGCGAATTCGAATATGGGGTCAATAACCTTGGCACAAGGAAAGTTGTGGTATAGTTGAATGATTGAGCTGTGATATTTTCTAACTAAATGTTAGGAAACGATTTTATTAGGTACAGTCGAGTTCGTTAATATCGACGCGTTCAACTGAACAAAAATATGTGAACACGACCGTACCCATACAAATAAGGTTGTGTTTACATATTTTTGTTCAGTTGGACGCGTCGATATTAACGAACTCGACTATACCATCAAACTTCAGAACATAGAAGTTTAAGTTTGACTGGAATATTTTCGAAATCATGAAACAACAAAATATATTCATGAATATACCTACTTAAAAGACATATTTGCCATGATTGTAAGTTCCCTTTCCATATATTTTTTTCTTAGATAAAATGCACTAAAATATTCGCAAATATTCGCATTGAATTTTGCGAATGCGAATATCCAAAAACATGCTAATGCGAATATTCGTTACATCCCTAGTCCGGTCAAACAAATGAACGCAATTAGCGTGCGTGTTGTAAGCGAGTACTATAATCATGCCATCGACTTCACCCTTACCTTGTCCTAAATAAGGTTGAAATTGTCCTGTGTCAGTGGAAGTGAGTTGTTGACCAGTGAACTAGCCAGTATAAATTTACTGTCAACTACACCCTTATGCCGGTAACTATATGGTAGCCGTGGGGTGCCCGGCCTTAGAATTGTCCCCCACCATATCGTCCCGTGGTTGCAGTAGGAGTCTGCTAAGGGAAGATACCGGGAGATGGGCAGCAGCATCTTCCCAAAGCCTAAACAACAATAAACAAAACAAAAACTGCGCGCGCCAACCCCCCTGCCAAGCGTGGCGCGTATCGCAAACCCCCCCTTAAAGGGGAGGCCTATGTTCAGCACTGGACGTCTTATGGTTGAGATGATGATGATGATGATATGGTTGAAATTGCACTGCTTCAGCGGTAGGGAGAAGTTTGCGGTTTTATAAAACTATGCTTTCTTTATAGACTTGTGCACTTAGATATAAGATTCAAATTGCTCTAACTCAGCGTTACAAGCATTGGCAGGATCGCCATGCTAAATAATGCAGGGATGTTTACAAAAACAACATAACTGCTTAGAGCGGTTGACACTTTTTTTAAGAACATTGTTAATCGTTTTAGGTGTCAACCAGTGTAGTCAGTTATGTTGTTTTGTAAACATCCCTTCAATTTGTAACCTTACTTGCTTAATATTAGGGTTCAAATTGCTTTTTTAAAACGTAGGGTTTTTTAGTGATGTGTCGTCACGCAGGCAAGTCACGCTATAGTAAAAATATCATTACATGTAACTAGCTCGTAATGTACTTTATTTCGTTACAATAAAGTATATATTTGCCTTCTTGTTCGTGTGAAAACATGTTTTACATTCGTTAAACAAATGAGCGTCGCGGATTGTCTAATAAATGTCAAGTTAGGGGTTTGGTAATTGATATGTTAATTAAATGAGGTACCGTAAAACGGGGAAAATAGGAATCGCGGGGTAAATTGGAATAAAAGTCTGCTTTTCTAAACTGGTCTGTTAGTTCCAGTACAACCAGACAGGAGGTCAACTTATTAATTTCTGAACGAACATGGTATTTTTTGCTACTGACTACACTAAGCATTTAAATCAGCCAATGCCGTTTCAGTAAGAAAAACACATTTAAAGTTAAGGTAGTCGTCAACACGTGTGCATAGTGCGTTTTAACTTCAAGTTTTAGGTAAGTAATATTCTGAAAAGTGTTAAAATTTGTGCAATATCAATCATAATAGTGTATTGTGGTTTAGATAAATAAAAAAGTAAGTAAATAATTTTAATATTTCATTAGAAATCTTAGTTTTTCTATAACCACTTGTTTTTAGGTTAATTTTGGGATAATAGGAACGGTGAAGGGGGAAATTGGCACGTCAACGGGTATAATTGGAACAACGTGGGGGTTATTTGGTTTGTTAATGGGGGAAATTGGCATTACTTAATAGGGTTGTCAAAAATTAAAAATATTTAATTCAATAAAAATATGGTCTCACGAAGCATTTTTAATTTAGTACCTATTGTAATGATTTTTTTAGACTAGTTTAGAAACTCCTAGAAAAAGTGGTCAACAAGCGCCTTACAGATTTCCTTGAAAAATATAACCTTCTTTCTGATAGACAGTTTGGGTTTAGGCGTGGTAGGAGTACTGAGAATGCAGTAGTATTGCTGTCTGACCTAATCGCAAAACAACTCGATCAGGGAAAACCCTGTATTGGGGTTTTCCTTGACCTAGCCAAAGCTTTCGATACCGTCTCAGCGCCGATTCTCTTAGAAAAACTTGAACGCTTTGGCATACGAGGTCCGGCGCTGGGATGGTTCGAGAGCTATCTCACAAACCGTAGGCAGTATGTTAGAGTTGGTGTTGGTGAAAGTAGCGAATTGCCTATCAAATTCGGTGTCCCTCAGGGAAGCATTCTTGGACCAACGCTATTTCTCATATATATGAATGACATTCTCTCACTTAAGTTAAAAAACGCAGAATTGATATGCTACGCGGATGATACGGTCGCCCTCTTCAGTGGATGTTCGTGGCCTGAGGTAATTTCTGTGGCAGAGACTGGCATGTCGTCAATCGCGGACTGGTTAGATGGCAATCTCCTAACCCTGAATACAAATAAAACTAAATTTGTAACCTTTCATAAAACGCTTGCCTCCGCCCCTCCCTCGTGTAACACGTTAAAGTTGTCTTCCAGTCACGGTTTCTGTGAGTCGATTGAGCGTTCCGAGACGGTCAAGTATCTCGGTGTGTGCATTGACCAAAAGCTGTCCTTCAGACAACACATTAAAATATTATCTGGTAGGGTCAGAAAAATAATTTATGTTATGAAGCTTCTAAGAGGTGGGGCAACCAGAGAAATATTAAAATTAGTGTATTACGCACTTTGCCAATCGATTATCCAGTATTGTATAGCAGCGTGGGGCGGTGCCGCCAAGACTCATATGATTGAGGTTGAGCGTGCGCAGCGTGCTGTACTAAAAGTCATGCTGAGGAAAGATTTCCGTTATCCCACTGATGATCTGTATAGAGAGGCGGCAGTTCTGAGAGTTCGTCAGCTTTTCGTTGTTAAAGCCGTTACAGAAACTCATGGAATCGCAGTAGCTTCCGATAATAATGTCAGACGCCGTGTAAAACGTCATAAACATATGATTGCTTGTTGCCCTCACGCAAAGACTGCTTTTGGCAGGCGTTTTCCTTTTTATTTACATCCTACAGTTTACAATAGGGTTTCCAAATTATGCACCATCGTTGAATTCCCCTTCTCTATTTTAAAATCAAAAATAAAAAGATGGCTTCTTACACAATCGTATGATCAAACGGAAAATATAATTCATACACAGCAGTAGCGTATACACACACATACACCACATACACACACACACACACACACACACACACACACACACACACACACATACGCTCACATCACACACCCATTCTCTTAGGGCTTTTAATAAACGACCCATAAGCATCAAAATAGTTTATTAAGTTTTTGTATATAGATAATTTTTATTTTATTTTATTTGGGTTAAAGCTCAGTGAAAAAGTGTATAATATATGATGTTTCGTTATGTTTAAGTTTAATCATCAGTCAGCACATTATTTTTGTAACCACTTCTTCACGGTGCCCAAGATACAGGCTGTGCCTAGTTTGGGACCGACGGATATTCACGCCATGGAACACTCCTGTTACGCTGATTATTTATTTGTAACTTCTAAATTGTCAACAAATTTATGGTAAATAAACGATTTGATTTGATTTGATTTGAGTTTAGAAATCACCTGATGATGATGATGATTATGATGGTACCTATCTATATATCTATATCTTTGCATAGATTGAGTGACAACCCTAGTAAAAATTCCAATTAACCTCACTTTCGAACCTATTTACCCCGTCAGGGGTAAATTGGAATCCGACCGGGTTTTTGTTAAATATATCAAAATATGGCAATAAGTCGGGAATCTAAGGCTACTCAGCATCTAAAAGAGCTTACCATACATGTTTATGTAGTACTATAAAATACTCTATGACTTACGGAAGATGGTTAAAATTCTAGTTGAAAGTGAACATTGGACCTATTTATCCCGTTTTACGGTAATTATGTGGTTTGCTTTGTGATAGTACCTTTTTATGCTGATGGGTGTGAAGGACTGATTTTTTCTTCACAACGCGGCAGGTTACGTGTTCTAAATACAATAAATACACATCACAAGTGTGGGTGAATAAATAACTTACTGCATAATGGACTAAAGTGAAATAATCTAAGTGCCGTTCTGTGCCGTTAGAAAACAAACTCTCCAAACAATAACAGTGGATTTTGTCGGAAGTTATAACTTTTACATGTATCAGAAAGTGTTTTTTCTCTGTCTTTACCTTCCCGTGTTAAGTTACAGTGTAATTACAAAGTTTTCACAATAGTAAACTTAACCTCCAATCTTAAAACTTTACAACTGCCGCTTATAAATTTAATCGTTACGCGCGTCGTGACACACCGGCCGTTGACCCTAAGCAGCGCACGATAATGTCCGCTGAACAGCGCCACCTAGGAAAACTGATTGAAAACAGTGGTTGCCTAGATTCTCCAGTTATCGGCTAGATTACGCTACTGGTATATTTTTCAACCGAATAAGTTGATATCGATAACAATTATCATAGGTATGTTAAATATACCTAATATGTACTGAGAGTTCATTATTAAAGAATAAATACAATAGAGTCTCTCAAAATGGCAGATTGCGTTAAATGCGAAAAGAAAATAACAGACCGAGAGTTTTTATTATGCTCCTTGTGCCATGGCAAGTACCATCGAGATTGTACTAATGTCTCTAGAGCTCGGTTTTATAATACAATGACCCTAACCCACAAACAGGCATGGAAATGTCAAAACTGTTTGGATAAACAGAGAAACAATAATGACAAAAAAACCCCTGAAAGGAACTCCTTAGCCACCCCGAGGCCCACGACTACAAATTATACAAGTATGACATTGAGGCGCAAGCCGCCCACAGGATCTACAGCAATACTAAATTCTCAGCCACTGACAAGACAATCTAGTGATATTCATAACGATATTCTAGATGACAAAAGCTTATTAGGAGACACATTAAATATGTCGGGATCCCCCGGACCAGACACAGCCGAATGTACCGGCACTACTGCCGCTACTGGCACTAATATCACTATGGATGCTCTAGGCAAATTATTAGACCAGAAACTCGAACTAAATAACCAAAAAATTATCTCACAATTCAAGACCATTGTTCAGAATGAGATCCATATGGCAATCACCTCACTCAAATCAGAAATAAATCAAAAAACGGACGACCTCTTCATTGAACAGGTAAATATAAAAGACAATATTTCAAATCTGAGCAGAAAAATAAAATCACTAGAAGAGGAGAATTTTAAACTACAAGAAGAAATAAAGCACATACTAAGAACTCCTCAATGCTTTGACCCACCCACTCAAGATAAAACGATTGTACTACATGGCCTAGACGAGTCCTACAGCGAAACAGAAGAAGAGGTTTATGACAGATTAGTGTACATATTCCGAGACTTAATGAACATTAACATGGAAAACTATATAGAGGAAACACGCCGCATTGGAAAAAAAGGACAAATGCGGCCACTAGCAATTGAACTCATAAGCAAGAAGATGACAAGACACATATTACAGTATAAACACCTACTGAGAAACACCGGCCTATCTATTACAGAATACTTAAATGAAAACTCGCTCCGTGAGCGAAGACATATAGTAAAACTGCTACAAGAAGCTAGACGTCAAGGCAATCACGCAATAATTAGAAATAACCAACTTATAGTGAACGGTAAGGTACAGAAGCCAACGAGTGTACAGCAAGAACCGACGCCACAGGTTCAGCAACAAGATCAAAAGCACGCCTACTACACTCACAACTCGGCAAGTCCCCTAATTACACAGGATAGTAATAATAACACAATAGAAGGCACACAACCAGTGCAAAACCATTCCTTTCGAGACTGACTTCTCAATATTCATACAAAACGTTCAAAGCCTAAAAAATAAAATGCAAATATTAGAGAGCTTTTTTATACAGGAAAATCACCACCATGTAATTTGTTTAACAGAAACATGGTTTAAAAAAGAACATAAGAATCAAATGAACCTGAATGGTTACGTCCTTGGCGCCAGTTACTGCCGAAGCGAACATAAAGGCGGAGGTTCCGCTATTTTCCTAAAAGAAGGCATCCTGTATAAGGAGATACCAGAAATAGCAGACCTGTCTGTAGAATGCGTCGTAGAGTGTTGTGGAGTAGAAATAAAACCTAATATAATGCTAATAACAGTGTATAGACCTGACCGAAATATAGACATATTTTTCGAAGTTATGGATAAACTGTTAAGTAAAGTTAAGGCAAAAAGCTACAAGCATATTATCATAGCCGGTGATTTTAATTTAAATAAATTTCAGAACTGCTTGAATTATCAAAGGCTCACTAATACTATGCTTGAGTTTAATCTCCGCCAAGTCATAGATGTACCTACTAGATCAACCATTAATACTGCCACTTGCATTGATCTAATATTTTCTAATTACAATGTATTTAATGTGTATGTTGAAGACCAGGGCCTCTCAGACCACAAGTGCTTAATTTATAAATTTAAGCAAAATGTAAACATATTAAACAATGTATACATACTTAAAAGGAACTTTAACACAAATAATACAAATAAATTTAAAGCGGCTCTGAACGAAATAAAATGGGAAAATATTTTAATTCAATATAATAACATAAACGCAAATTATAATATATTCTGTTATCATTTACAAAAATTATTGAATAATTTCATTCCATTAAAAATTACAAAAACAATAACTATGAAAAAGAAGCCTTGGCTCACACCAGGTTTGAAAATATCGTGCCTTCACAAAAGACAACTAAAAATAATAGTAAATCAAAGCAACGATAAAATATTAAAGAAACACTTCCAGACATATTCCAAAACACTTCAAAAATGCATAAAAGAATCAAAAAAACTCAACTACGTACAGGAAATGGGAAAAGCTAAAAACAAAACTAAGACTATGTGGCACATAGTCAAAAACATCACGGGTAAAAATACTCAAAAACAATACAAAAACATTGAACTAAAACTTCAAAACTCTAAAATTGAATGCCCACAAGCGATAGCCAATAAATTCAACGAATACTTTACCTCAGTAGGCCATACCGATGGGGTAAAGAATACTTGCAATCGCACAGGCCCCAACCCCTCCGTCAACTCGATATTCCTTTATCCCGTAACTGAACAAGAAGTCCATAAAATAATCAAAAATCTCCCAAGTAAGCACAGCTGCGGATATGATGAAATCCCTTCAATATTAATAAAGGCATGCAACAATGAATTAACGCCACCCATTACGTTTCTTATAAATCAGTCTTTTAACGAAACTTGTTTTCCGGATAAACTTAAAATAACCGCAGTTAAACCAATCCTCAAAAAGGGCGGGAAACATTATGATCCTGCAGATTACAGACCCATTGCTCTCCTACCTACCATATCTAAAATATTCGAAAAATGCATGGCAGAGCGCATCTATAAATTCTTAGAAAAATATAAACTTTTAGAAGAAAATCAATTTGGTTTTCGCAAGAAACGATCAACCACTCTAGCCGTGTACAATTATATCCAAAGTATTCTAGAACATATCAGAGATAAGAACCACGCTGTTGGCCTGCTATTGGATATGTCCAAAGCTTACGATAGAGTGTCCCACCCGATTCTTCTAACTAAATTGCATGAAATAGGTATCCGAGGTAATGCACATAAATGGTTACAGTCATATCTTAAAAATAGACAGCAGTTTGTACAAATTGAACACCAACATAAAGATTCTGGACAACTACAAAAAGTACAATCCAAATGGCTAACTGTTAATACTTCAATACCTCAAGGCAGCGTACTGGGATGTGTACTGTTTTTGATATATATAAATGATCTCCCGAAAGTCACGAACCACAAGTGCATCTTATTCGCCGACGACATCTCCCTCCTATTCAAACATGAGAACAATTCCAATAATTACTCGCAAATTAAAGAAACGTTCACTAACATATCAGACTGGCTAGAAGATCACAACTTAATAATAAATAGAAACAAAACAAAAACCATACAGTTTCGTCCGCACCAAAAACAACCTACCGACTTGGCTTCACTTTTACAGGAACTAAACATTAAAGAAGAGGCAAAATGTGATCTACTAGGACTGACAATAGACACCCACCTGGATTGGAAAAACCACATAGCTAAAGTTAAAACCAAGTTATCATCATTCTTATTTGCATTAAGTATTTTAAAGTCAAACACACATACCCAATGCGCTCTATCTGCTTACTACGCATATGCGCAGGCGTGGTTAAGCTATGGTTTATTGTTGTGGGGTCATAGCACGGACGCCATTGATCTTTTCCTAGTTCAAAAAAAATGCATCCGCATATTAAATAATACTTACTATATTGACCACTGCAAACCTCACTTTCAGAACCTTCAGCTACTGACTCTTCCCTCTCTATATATAATAGAAATTACTACATTTGTTAAAAACAATATACACCTGTTTGAATTTAACAAAAGCGCGCGTCGTAAAGACTTACTCGTCCTCCCAGAACCAATTCTTGAAATGTATAAAAAGGGTCCTTTATACAGAGCTATACAGATATATAACCATTTACCAAGTGAAATAAAGTGTGTTGAAGAAACACACCTTTTCAAAACTAAACTTAAGTCTCTTTTGTTAAAAAAAGCTTACTACTCCATTGAAGAGTTTATGGAAGATAACTTTTTGAAACAACCGAATTTTTAATAACCCATAGTTTCTATTGCATAGAGGCTGAAATTGTGATATTTGACTTAGTTTAAAATTAGCTTTATCTCTAAAACTTATGTTAGTTTTGTAAGTATAAATACCTAGTTACCTATGTACCTAGCATATTATGGTAATTGCCAATACCCTAACAGGGTGCCATGTGATCCTATCTTATAATTGTAACACTGAACTGTACCATGGTTTGCAATAAACGTTATCTTATCTTACGTACAGTCGACGTTAAAGATAATGTTTACAGTTTTCCACCATAGGTACAATTATGTGATGAAGTGAAAAATTGTTAACATATCTTTGAGATCGACTGTACAAACCTGCAGCCCTGTATAAAGATCAGTATAAAGATGTTTTTTATGTATTTAAGTATAATATATTTATATCTATATATTATACACGTTGATTCAGTAGACGTGAGCAGGATTAACACTGCGGATTCAGTAAATAACAAGCTATTGTTTGATACTGGTATTAGTGTAATTAGCGCATTTTTTTTTTTGTTTTTGTAGAGTGACTATGATTACTAGAACAAAATTTCTACGTAACAAAGAATAAAAATTCGTTTTTATTTCACCCAAACATGACGACGGCCGATTCATTGTCGTTAACTAAGTATGTAGGGTTGTTCTTGCTCACGTCTCCTGAACCATCCTGTATAAATCGTCTTCTATTTAGTACCCACAACACAATTATTGAGGTTACCGTGGGACTAGAATGATTTGTGTAAGATTGTCCCACAATATTTATACTATAACTTATTCTGTGCCTGAACTACTTTTACTGTGAAAAGGGTTAAGAGGCTGACAAGACCCGATGACCTTCAAATTGACTTTACTTAAACAGTCATATAGCTATAACTACTTGTTTTGGAAAAGTAAAAAAAATATATGTTAATATTCATTATATTCAAAAGAACTTGGTTAATTCCAATACACGATTGGACGAAATCGGCTCGATAGAAAATAATTCCAAAGTTACATCTAAAATTTGCTTAAAACAATTGCACGCCTTTAGTTTCTTCGCTTATATGTCTGTAATTAAGGACAGCATTCCACCACACTAATACTAAAAACTTCGTTGCCTTAAATTTCTCAATTAATGCATAGTTTTTTTTTAATTCGTCATTTTGCAAAATTTGCAATGAGCTCCCATACTAATCGTAACGCAGTGTTTCTCTTTCACTCGCGCTGAAAAAGATAGGGAGGGAATTTAGCTCTTATCATCCTCTTAAGTTAAAATATCGACAGCTTTTGTAGCTCAGCTCAGTAGCGTAGATTTATTCGCGAGCGTTTAGCAGCTAAGTGTAGCCTGTATTAAACGCAAGACGTTATGCAACCGGGCCGTAGCGGGACGGTCGGCAAAAACAGTAGATGGACAGATTAAGTGCCTCTTTATAACACTTTTCAGACATACCAAAAATATTGTGCGTATTGTAAAATATTGTGTGTTGCGTTGTGTATTATTTAACCACCCATACGTTAATATTCCACCTAGCCTAGTTGGTGGGCTATGAAGCAGGAGACCTGGGTTTGAATCCTGGTCAAGGCATTTGTTTCTGTGTTTATCAGAGATATTTGTTAAACCCCAGTTTCAAATTATTTCAATGGACGTCTTCATGCAATTTGCTAAAAATCCACGTCAGGAATAGTATATGTAGGTAGGTACTACCAGGGGAAACCTCAATAGTACAAGCCGGGGATTGAACCCGAGATCTTCGGATTGACAGTCGGACGTCTTGCTATCAGGCTACCAGCGCTTACTTCTATACTAGTACTATTATAGACATAATAGTACTATAGTAGCCCTCAACCAATGTGACGACCGGGGCCATAAAACCCTTGAGCTCGCGTTATCAGTTATCCATTGTGTTGCATTGTGGACTTTTATGGCCCCGGTCGTCACATTGGTTGAGGGCTACTATAGTATAGAAGTAAGCGCCCTTAGATTTATTCGCGGCATTTAACTGCTAAGTGTAGCCTGTACACAGACTACACAGACACCTCATCATTAAGCTTTTACAGGGAGCACGAGGTCACCACACATCAGTGCAATTTTATTTGTAAATTTCTACGATTTGAACAGCACATCTCAATAGTATTATACACCAATTTGTAGTATAACAATCCAGGTTCACCCCTGTAACTTGATTTTTGTGGATATTTTTAACTCACATGAGTAATGATCAAAAACGTTAACTGGATTGAAATAAGCGGTCGCGCTCTCATACAAAATTAGTACGGGAGCACTGATGCGTGGTGACCCCGAGTTGTACTTATGATCTATCTAGTGTTTGAGGTTATCTGTGAGCCTGTATTAAACGCAAGACGTTATGCAACCGGGCCGTAGCGGGACGGTCGGCAAAAACGCTAGGTTGGACAGATTAAGAGCACTTTTAACACTTTTCAGAAATTTAAAGTATTGTGTTAGTTTAGTTTTCAAACCATAATTATAATTCCTTTATAACATAAATATGCCGTTTTCAAGTAAAAGGTAGGTATATCATTGTCGGTTGGCATTAAAGCATTAGTTGGCAAGCAGTTTTTTCATATAGAAATAAACTTTATTAACTCATTCACGGCCATGCTACGCTTTGTAGCGAATGTGCTTTGTAGAGCCGTGACGACAACGTGTCGTCATGGGCACTGAATGGGTTGACAACCGATAATGATGTTCCTTTTGCTTCAAAACAAATAAATCCATTAAAGTACCTAAGCCTATATAAATTGATAAAAAAAGAAGCATACGCATTTTTTTCACAGAAACATACATTAACATACATAAACTATATTTCACTAACGTAAAGTATTTAACATAAAATAAATCAATTAATCATTCATTAATGTCATTGAAAAATTAGGTGAGTAACCTGTTATATATTTTTTTAAATAAGTAGTAAAAAAAAACAATTTTTTGCGTGTTTTCGTTGCAAACCCTACCCCCGCTGGCTCCGCGCCGAACGACCGCCGATCAAACTTGCACATTTTGATACCATACGCCGCAGACTTCCTAGTGTTGACAAATACTATATATATATAGTATACTGCAGTGCTGTTTACATGAATTTTATATTTTATTTCCTTTCATTTCAACACGAATACCATTACACAAAGGAGTGTACAGATTTCTAAAGAGTTACGTGACACCTCTGGAGTTGCATGCATTCAATTCATACGCTACAGTAGCTGCTTACCATCAGGCGGGGCATGCTTGTTCACGATAATCATGATTTAAAAAATAAATCCCCATTTCTTACTAAAACGCTGTTATTGTGAATGATAACACACGTGTTTCAAAGTTAGATTACGGCCCCTATATTAACACTTTCCGTACAGTCAGCAGCAAAAGTAGCTAAGCGGGTGAGGTGTTCAAAATGAGCTGGACACGACTTTATTGTTAAGAGAATAAGAACGTGTGTAGATCACTTTGAACACCCTACCCGTTTGGCTACTTCTGCTGCTGACTGTACCACAGTTAGCTACGCGCTACGCTCGTAGCCAGCCCTAAAGTATAGGTATCTCATATGTAGAGGAGAGTGACCTCAATGGGTTAAGATTTTTTTTTACCTCAAAGGGGGTAGAAACAAAGGTTGAAAGTTTAACTTCTTTGTAGAAAGAGCCGCGGGCGGTACACAGTAGACAGGTTAAGTATTTTTAACCGACTTCAAAAATGGATTTTGTATGTATGTTACTCGATATCTCCGTGAATCGTGAACCGATTTTAGATTTTTTTTTAATCGAACGGGTATAAGTGGTATAACCTCTAGATGGTCCCGTTGGCACCAAGTCGAGGTCTGATGATGGGATCCTGGAGAAATCGAGGGAACTCTTCAACTATTATAGGCACACCTATAGGGATTTCAGTATTTTATACAACAACTCGGCCACTTCTTCTTGGAATAGCGAATCCTAAGTAAAGTTCTTTGAAGGTTCTTTTTTTGTTTAAAATTATTACCAAGTTTATTAGATAACTTCATTGCAGGACAAATCCAACTATATAGCAGGTTACCCGAAATCTTGTGAATTTGACAAAATGCTTCTTGATCCCTTTCTCCCTGCGATCCGATTCGCGGTCTACTCTACTCTAAATGTAATGAATGGCACTGTAACGTGAAGTAAAATGCAATGCAACAACGCAGGCGCACGCCAGAAACTTTAGAATCCTTTAAGTTCGCAAACATATTATAATTGCAAAACATTGGCTTCATTCAGTGGCATAAAAATAATGTAATCTAATTTTTTTCATTATCATTTCAATACTATAATTGAGTAAATACCTAGGAACTTTGTTGTCGCTTTTTCGTACCAAATATAAATGGCAAGCGAATATTCTTTTAAAGTGAAACTTTTATCCCATCGCCTCAAATTTTAAAGCCTCTCTTCTGCATGTCGTGCGTTACAAGATGTAACGCTGATTCTCGTTTATAGTGAGGTGAGGCTTATTTCATAAGCAATAAGGTTCATGTCATGTTGGCAGTCAACCGCGGTATACAAATCTATATTTCGCATCTTAGCATAACTGCAGCGGTGGCATTTGATTGTGGTATGGCATGAGACTTACGATCGAATGGGCGAAGGTTCAAACCCCGTGGGACGAATTATTTTTTTCTAAATTTTAGAAACATATTTCGATTACATTTAATGAATTACATTTGGCAAGTCATTCCAGCTCTGTACGTCTAGCATGATAAACCAATTGGGCACCAATTTCTAAGCGCCATGCTAACATAATAAAGTATCACTTGCATCGTGGTTTCATAAAACCACACAATGTTTTTTTAGGTTATATTTCGTCTTACGCAAAAGAATGGTGGCTTCACTGACAGCTGACGTTCCTCCGTCTATAATGTCTATGCAATATTTTAACGAGTGCGAGTAAAACATCGTCCCCTATTTTTTGATGCATTACGGTCGTCGAACTCCCCTACATACTTCCCTGTTCCAATCTAATTTCAATTCGATACTTTATTTGCGAATAAGGCTCTTTGTAGCGACATAATCCCTGAGCCTCCTTTTTCTGCAAACTACCCATTAATATTTCATGCGGGCCTGCTAAATGCAAATGGGTTCGAACCCGGGACCGCGCGCTGGCAGGCTACCAGGGATGCTTGTGATTCTTTAATGATCCAGCGTACGTCCAAATGCGTGAAATTTTGGCGAGATCTGTAATATATTGTGATTGTTGTTCAAAAAAAGATAATACGATACCTACATGTAGGAACTATAACTCCTTTTAACTATACTAAATACCTACATTATCGTTTTCTAGTTAGAACCTATTTTTACCCGACTATATCAGTTATTTAAGAGTCGCCAGGACGCTCGCGTGAACTCGCGTCCCCATACAAACGTAGTTCAGCTCTCATTTTAAAACGACATGCTTTAGAGTCACGTAATTTGGCATGGACATTTTAGTAGTACAGAGCTATGTCGGCAATCAGTTTTCGTTGCTAAAAATTGTAATACAAAGAAAATATAGCAAAAATAAGTTTTGTATGGAAATCTGTATCTGGCTGTATTTTCTTTGTATTACAATTTTTAGCAACGAAAATGAATTACCGACATAGATCTGTACTACTAAAATGCCCATGCCAAATTTCATGGTTCTAAAGCATGTCGTTTTAAAATGAGAGCTGAACTACATTTGTATGGGAACGCGAGCGTCCTGGCGACTCTTAAGATAGTCTTGCCGTAGTAAAATAACTACTGAGTTTATGTTTTATAAATGAGGAATCAATCTATTTCTAATCATAAACAAGTGAAGCAAGCTACATTGTAATTTGTAACTGACTTCCAAAACAGATGGTTCTGAATTCTGAACCACACCAGCAGCCTCAAAAAACATACATATAACTGAATGAAACAACCTAAATGTTAGACATTTGGGGGTCTGATCTGACTAAGTGAAAATCGTATAAGTCTTAAATGATAGTCTATGGAGAGTAAGGCTAGATTTTCACAACATGACCGATATACATCGATATCGTTATGAATTTCCATACATTATTAAAACACTGGGACAGATAATATACCGATGTTACTGGTTGAAATAATGGCGGCCATTGTATACAGTTTCCGAACGCAGAATAGAGCATTTTATGATATGGGTGTAAATAAATGATATTTCGTTGTAGCTACTTAATGTGGGTTTCTGCAAATTAATACGTTTCTGTAGAATAATGTTCATCTAGCAATTTAATTTAGAATATTCAGACTACTATTAGTTATCTATCAAAGCAAAACCACAATTATATTATTGCCGATATTCTTCATTCAGTTTACGCATCTGGAGATAAACCTAAAATTAAATTGAGTTAATTCAGACATGCATTATTACCATAGAGAAATAAGTAAGATTAGAGTGTTAACTTCATATAAGGCTAAATATCTACCTATATTATACAGGTGAACCCTACGTCGTCATCATCATCATTTCAGCCTCTTTATCGCCCACTACTGAGCATAGGCCTCTCTTCGTGCAGGTACGTCAGTTGTCCCGGTCCTGAGCCAACTTCATCCAAAAACGACCCGCAACCCTCTGCTGTCGTCTACCCATCGAGCTAACGGATGATGATGATGACTTGGTACGTTTAGTGTAAACACGTGGAAGTAACAGCATGCAATAATATGTAAACATATTTTAAATTAATCAATAAACAAATTGTTTTAGATTTACTAAGTCTCGGTATGGTCAACCCTATATCTTACGTTGAATTGTCATAGACCCGTGTAATATTTCGCTTTCCAAAAGGGATCCGTCACCAAAATAGTAGTTTATGTAACTGTTACGTAATAGGGGTCCTTAAAACACGAGTGTGGTTTTATGAAACGAACGAAGTGAGTTTCATAATAAGATCAAACTCGTGTTTTAAGGCCTAATTACGTACAGTTGCATACACTGCTTTATCTACACACATATTATAAACCCGAAATGATGATTGAATGACTGCAATTTCACGGATTGCACGCCATCGCCATGACCAACTCGATTGTGTCGGCGGTCGGGCGGCGCATGCCGGCGGGCGGATTTTCATAATGATATCGAATTTTTGCTTATTATTTGATAATAATAACATCGTTACAGATAAGACATTTGTTCTAACTACTAACGAAACAATCTATTTTTATGGTAGTTATAACGTGCGGGTTTTGAACGCATCATGGAGGGTTTATGATGTGGGTGTGACTCTATTGATAAGATTAAGTAACTAATTCTACATAACAAAAATTAAAAGTACCTACCTTAAACTACAGAACAAGTCTTGCCGAATAGGATGACCATAAGGATGGTGCTTTCACTATTTAAAAGAATTATCAATACATTTTAATTGTTTGCTTCTAGATTGTGTTTTTGCTTTCTAGTTAATGCAACGAATTTGCCTCGAAATACTGCGTAAGAAACAATAATTTCTGTTTACGACTTAGGATTCAGCCTGTATAATAAGTTTTAAGCGAGCTTTGCTATTATTATTAGGCAGGGTTACAAATGTATGGAGTGAGCAATCTATTACTTAATTATCTATGCCAAGGACCAAATAATACTAGACTGCAATGTCTATACAAGATCACGTTCCCATAATTCAGGCAAAAGCATTAGCGCCATCTACCGCGTCAAATCGCAGCAAATCTCAGCTCCATACATTTACTCCGACCTTGTCATAATAATTCAAATTCTGTTTCAGATGGCGATGCGCTGATACAAACAAAGAGGTATAGCAGTTACTGTTGCCTATGGACGCCTGCAAGTTCAGAGGTGTCACATGCGCATTGCTGACCCTTTAATACAAAGGAAGTTTCACTGTGTTGACGGCTAAAGTAACAAGAGGTCTCCGTCTACAACACGCTGCATCCTGTTCGAAATTTCTGGCGACCTTACTCACCAGCATGAACACAACACTGTGAGTAGGGTCTAGTGCTATTTGGCTCTGGTTTTCTGTAAGGTGGAGGTACTTCCCCAGTCGGGCTCTGCTCCAGACTTGAGCGAGATAGCATTCGCTGAACTGTGCCTTACTACACTTAGCGAAACATGCCATTCGCCTCCCGTACTTCTCTTTTGGATGTAGTTTAAGGGGGCTACTTTGAAAAATTACAGGTTTTTTCAAACGCTCTATTGACTAAACGGGAAAAGGGACTGATTTTATTTTCGAATATATATTATTAGATTATATACTCTTGTTTATGGCACAAGCCGAAACACGATTGCTGAAAGTTGCCTCGATAGAAAAAAAAACCGAAGTTGGGTCCTTTTTCCTCTTATTTATCTTAGCTTACGTAAACTATAAGAGATTAAGCAAAGCTAAGTAAAAAATATGGTATTCTGGTTTATCTAAAAAGTCACAGAAACAAAATTAGGCAAAACTTTATAGATTCGCTTATTTATCGTAGTTTAGTCAAAAAGTCTAATCCTTAAGAGCGCTGCATCTCTTTCTTTCGTGCACGGGAGCCATAAACGTGTCTCTTACGGATGGGCGTGGCTTGTCCGAATCGAGGAACGGCCTCAAGGACATTTTCAATCCAGGTATTTTATGGTCCTCGATTCAGACAAGAATTATCACAGTAATAACACAGTATAGTCATTTTAGAGTTCTAGGTAAATCATAGTATTTAGGGGCAATTTAATTTAAATCAAGCAACCTCTTGGAGGTTGAAGGATTATTGACTCAAGATGCCGACGTTAAAGTACCGTAAGTACATGGAAATCAGTTTGAATTTGGACTTTATTATGTGGTAATAAGACTCACAGTTCAATGTTTTTTCTAATGACTGTTAAGGCTTTTATGCGTGGAACAGGATTGTCTAGCGAAGAAATAATTCATCAGTCCGGACTCCGTATGAATCTTTAGAGCTAATTTCAGAGTTCATATACAATGAGATCTATGGTCCGTACAGATATGGCGATTGCTACAAGCAGGGATTTTATTACTAAGACTCTACTGTCCGTCCGTCTGTTCGTCTGTCTGTCCGTCTGTCACCAGACTGTAAGGTAATCTCATGAACCGTGACAGGTCGACAGCTGAAATTTTCACAGATGATGTATTTCTGTTGCCGCTAACAACAGATACTTACTAAAAAAACCTAATAAAATAAATATTTAAGGGGGCTCCCATAATACATACATGAATTTTCTTGCCGTTTTTATAGATAATGGTACGAAACCCTTCGTGCGCGAGTCCGACTCGCACTTGGCTGGTTCTATTGAATCCGAATATACCTAATAGGACGCCTTTTTCTATGCCTTGAATTTAATTACTAGTAATTAACAGTGGCGGTGGGTCACCATTTTTAACCGACTTCAAAAAAGGAGGAGGTTCTCAATTCGACTGATTTTTTTTTTTATCATTTTTTTTTTGTATGTATGTTACTCCATATCTCCGTGAATCGTGAACCGATTTTCAAAATTTTTTTTAATCGAACAGGTATAACCCCTAGATGGTCCCATTGTCACCAAGTCGGGATCTGATGATGGGATCCTGGAGAAATCGAGGGAACTCTTCAACTATTATAGGCACACCTATAGTGATTTCACTATTTTCGAACGAGCGGAGCGTAAGCGAAGATCGTTCTTACAAACAACAACTGTCACCTGGCTACTGGGACGTCTCGGCATTTGGATGGCTTTTTGATTTAGATAGTTTGTCCGACGATAACTTTAGTAACGATTTTCCGATCTTTATGAAATTTGTTGGGGTTGTAGCAGAGACCAACAATATTTGCGAGTTCGTATATGAGCTGGATTGAGACGGGGGTTCTGAAATTAGAAGGCCTAAAAAGGTTTTGTAAAGGGGTCCTGTTACATTGGTCATCTTATTTGCTACTTTTACGAGCAAGTATGGTTGAGTTTGGTATCAAACGAAAGGTATTGATTAACTCTCGTCAAATCCTTATTAACTGCTTAGGTACTGTTTCATAACAATAGCAACATAAAATTGATTTCAAAAATATTTTGATTTTGGTGTAAATATTTTGACAACTGACTTTTTTTTTAATTTATTAGAGCTTTGGCTGCTAGGGCCATCAGCATACTGACATTAACACATTAGGGTCACCACACACCTAGCGGTTTTCCTCGCGGAATTAGCGGAAGTAGCGGAAGTAGCGGACCATAGACGCATAATGATGGTGACCGAAACCTATATAGGTGGTCCACAGATGAGAACGACATGTCAAAGCAACAGAGTGAGGGGCATGTGAGAGGTGGATTTAAATTTAGATGAGACAAAAACTGTCCATCTGAAGCGATTTCGTCGCGGTAAAATTTTGCGCATCAACCGCACAATTTAATATGGACGTTTAGTTTCACCGTGATGGTTAGTTGAGAAAAAAACACCCGATACATATTTTTGGTTTTTTGTAGTAATTCTACTATTGCACATTTATGGCGAAACACAAGATTCGCGAGTTCACAGTTCGGGGCGAACTACTAGTTACAGCAACTCGGCCACTTCCTCTTGGAATAGCGGATCCTAAGTGAAGTCGGTTCTTTTTTTGTTTAAAATTATTCTTAGGCAAGTCGGTGCTGAATTTGGCTTAAAAATATTCATGAGCTGCAGGAAAACTGCTCAGGCGCCTGAAACTTAGGCAAGCCGACGGGAATCGTGTTATATGGACGCGCCGCCACTGGTTTAACAAACGACTGTCCTAAAGCCGCCAACAGCCATCGCTGATCCAGGTCTAGCCTAGTCTTACTTATCTTAATCCTAAGATTACCGCTTCCAATCCTACCACCTGCCCTTCATTAACCACTAGATTTTGATCATTCGACCGAGGATTTGCTGAGTCATCGCCTAAATGAAAAGGAAGTCAAAAGGGGTCAAAAGTATTTAACTACTAATCGAACGAGCGGAGCGTAAGCGAAGCGAGTTCTTACAAACAACTTCTGGTTACTGGGACTTCTCGGCATTTCGATGGCTTTTTGATTTTGAGAATTTGTTCGACGATAACTTTAGTAACGTTTTTCTGATCTTGAAATTTGATGGGGTTGTAGCAGACTACTAATTTGAGGGCTCGTATATGAGCAGGATCGATCAAGGGTTCATGGAGCCAGAAGGTGCGAAAAAATCATCTCATGGGTCTTGTTATATTGGTCATCCCGTATGCAAGTAAATCGCGAGTTCTCAGTTCGAGGCGGACTACTTAGGTATATACGTCACACTGGGCACATCCTCTCATCCAGGAGAGGAGCTAATGCCCCCACACTAGCCCAAACTGGGTTAGGGAGTTCACATACACCTTAGAATTGTTCCGTGGATGTATGCAGGTTTCTGAAAATTTATTGGTAACTAGCTGTACCCGCGCGGCTTCGCTCGCGTGCGTTGCAGTAGGTTCTGTCACTTTTCGTTACCCTCAACAGTCCATTGCTAAACGCTTTCTACATGTCATATTTCATACAGTATGTTTAGCAGTTTAGCTAAAATTGACTTCTTGCATATAACTTCGACATCCCAAAAGATCGACTGAAAGCGTCTGAGATTTGACTGTGTCAGCCATGGCAAATTAGCAATAGAGTACAGTGCGTTTTTTGGTTATGCGGGTTGCTCCGCCCCCCGAGCCCGTTTTTTGCCGCCCATCACGTGATTAACTCTAGCAAAACTCTTCTTCTCCCATTTCAAATATTCATCGTAACAATTTTTGGTATAATTAGCAATAGTACAGTGTGTTTTTTGTTTATGCGGGGGGCTCTGCCCCCCGAGCGCCCCTTTCTTTACAGCCCATCACGTGGTAAACTCTATCAAAACTCTTTTTCTCCCATCTCAAAGGTTCAACGTATTAGTTTTTGGTATAATTTGCAGTATTTTATTCGCCCCCCGTTCTTTACCGCCCATCACGTAGTAAACTCTCTCAAAACTCTTCTTCTCCCATCTCAAATGTCCAACCTAGAAATTTTTGGTATGATAAGCAATATTGCGGTGTGTTTTTTCTTTCTTGGCCCCCCTTTCTATCCCGCCCATCACATGGTAATCATTATCAAAACTCTTTTTCTCCCATCTCAAATTTTTAACCTAACAATTTTTGGTATAATAAGCAATAGTACGGTGTGTTTCTTCTGTATGCGGGGGGAGGAGCCCCCTGAGCCCCCTACTTTTTGCAGCCCATCACGTAGTAAACTCTATCAAAACTCTTTTTCTCCCATTTCAAATGTTCAACGTAACCATTTTTGGTATAATAAGCAATAGTACGGTCTGTTTTTTCTTTATGCGGGGGGCTCCGCCCCCCGAGCCCCCCTTTCTTTGCGGCCCGTCACGTAGTAAACTCTATCAAAACTCTTTTTCCCCCATCTCAAATGTTCGACGTAACAATTTTTGGTATAATAAGCAATAGTGCGGTGTGTTTTTTCTTTATGCGGGGGGCTCCGCCCCCCGAGCCCCCCTTTCTTTTCGGCCCGTCACGTAGTAAACTCTATCAAAACTCTTTTTCCCCCATCTCAAATGTTGGACATGACAATTTTTGGTATAATAAGCAATAGTACGGTCTGTTTTTTCTTTATGCGGGGGGCTCCGCCCCCCGAGCCCCCCTTTCTTTGCGGCCCGTCACGTAGTAAACTCTATCAAAACTCTTTTTCCCCCATCTCAAATGTTCGACGTAACAATTTTTGGTATAATAAGCAATAGTGCGGTGTGTTTTTTCTTTATGCGGGGGGCTCCGCCCCCCGAGCCCCCCTTTCTTTGCAGCCCATCACGAAGTAGACTCTATCAAAACTCTTTTTCTCCCATCTCAAATGTTCGACGTAACAATTTTTGGTATAATAAGCAATAGTAAAGGGTGTTTTTTCTTTATGCGGGGGGCTCCGCCCCCCGAGCCCCCCTTTCTTTGCAGCCCATCACGTAGTAGATTCTATCAAACTCTTTTTCTCCCATCTCAAATGTTCGACGTAACAATTTTTGGTATAATAAGCAATAGTTCGGTGTGTTTTTTCTTTATGCGGGGGGCTCCGCCCCCCGAGCCCCCCTTTCTTTGCGGCCCATCACGTAGTAAACTCTATCAAAACTCTTTTTCTCCCATCTCAAATGTTCGACGTAACAATTTTTGGTATAATAAGCAATAGTACGGTGTGGTTTTTCTTTATGCGGGGGGCTCCGCCCCCCGAGCCCCCCTTTCTTTGCAGCCCATCACGTAGTAAACTCTATCAAAACTCTTTTTCTCCCATCTCAAATGTTCGACGTAACAATTTTTGGTATAATAAGCAATAGTACGGTGTGGTTTTTCTTTATGCGGGGGGCTCCGCCCCCCGAGCCCCCCTTTCTTTGCGGCCCATCACGTAGTAAACTCTATCAAACTCTTTTTCTCCCATCTCAAATGTTTGACGTAACAATTTTTGGTATAATAAGCAATAGTACGGTGTGTGTTTTCTTTATGCGGGGGGCTCCGCCCCCCGAGCCCCCCTTTCTTTGCGGCCCATCACGTAGTAAACTCTATCAAAACTCTTTTTCTCCCATCTCAAATGTTCAACGTAGCATTTTTTGGTATATTTAGCTATAGTGTGGTGTCTTTTTTTCTTTTTGCGTCCCCCTCTCTTTGACGCCCATCACGCGGTGAACTCTATCTAAACTCTTTTTCGGTAGGGTGTGCCGGTACTTTTCGATTTCTTTGTTTCACTATGTTCCGTTTGTTTTTTTATAGTTAGTTAATTTAACTTTTATTCTTGTACCTTTTGTACATGTCTGTATAGACCCAATGGTTGACTGGTGGAAAATACCATTTGGTATGATGTCCGCCGTTTGGTCTCACATTTTTGTATTTCGTGCAATATAGTGTAAATAAAAAAGATTCTTATAGGGAGGCAACGCGCACATAAAACCTCTGGATTTACAGGCGTCCATTGGCTACCCTAAGTGCTTACCATCAGGCGGGTCGTATGAATGTTTGCCATCGCCTTGGTTTAAAAAATATATAGTTGAAATACAAATGCATAAGTATTTATTTACCATATAAAGGCATTTCCCATACAAAGTTTAAACCCCCCTTAAACCCCCTTAAATCCAAAAAGTTCGTATTTTTTATAGCCTATGTCCTGACCAGAGGTCTGTAGAACCTGCTAGTGAAGTTTTTATCGAAATCGGTTCAGGCGTTTTGACGCCAACTCTCCCCATCCAAACAGACAAACAGACAAACAGACAAACAGACAAAAATTCTAAAAATCGCCGAAACGTGTTCTGTTATCGATTCTAAGAGCTACTAACTCATTTTTTTGCTAATTTCTCCAATGTACAGATTTTTGACCCTCTTCACCTTTATTATATGTATAGATTTATTGAACCTGAGACCTCCGCGAATCCAAAATCGGACGACTTACCTCCAAACCAACGCAACGCTGTAAGCAGACAACACGAACTGAAGCTTGTTAAATGATATATTTATTTATTAGTCTAGATTTTAACCCTTGACCGCATACAAAGCCATAAGTAGTTATTATTTTCAACTCTATTGGCATCAGAGTTCAAATTTGTTTTTTTTTTTACAAAAACTATTTTAAAACGGGTTTATTTACCATGTGAGTTTGTTTTTCGAGTTTCCGATATTTCGACACAGTCGCACGCGCCTGTTGTTGCGCGCAGCAACTTCAGTTACTCCGTGATAATGGCGCATGCAACTGTGCCGAAATATCGGAAACTCGAAAACACAAACACACATAGTAAATACCCCGCTTTAATTAGTTATTTTTTTATATTCATGCGGTAATGGGCTTATTCGGGTAATTTGCAGAAAAAATTTACCTTTACTTTTTTTTTTATTTCATATATATTTTGAGTCTATCGCATGCAGAATCATGAGCTCTATCGAGTCTGATAGAATAAAAAAAATGTTCCAACTGTCCCAAAATTTACATACAAAAAATTCGTTACGTTCATAAAAAAATGTAACGAAACTGATAATTTCTCAGTTTCCTTACACTTTTTTTATGAACGTAACGAATTTTTTTGTACGTAAATTTTGGGACAGTTGGGACTAAGTAAAGGTACATTTTTTTTGCAAATTACCCATTCAGTAAATAAATATATAAACATTCTGTAAGTAGAACCATTAATTTCTAATGAACAAAGATTTGCTAAGTCATCGTCTCAACTGAAATTACTGTTAAATTGAGCCACAAATCAAGCTTTCACCTTTTGGTGGTTTGAGAATTGAGCGAAAATTCTAGAATATTTAGATGAATTGCTTATAAAGCCATTTCTCGCTACGATTAAGTCTTTGAGATGGAAATAGGTCAGTTGTTATTGAGTACCTAGCTTACCTTTGTTATTATTATGTTATTCAACAAAAAGTAATCGTTGTTTAGAATAATGATTAATAATCTTTAAAAGCTTTTCCGAGTCCTCATTCTTTAAGATATTTACTTAACTAATTTTACAGAGTGTCAGAGTACATGGTTGGGAGTCGTGAATCAAACACGGGCGCTGGGCTAAGACTGGTTTATTGTACTTAATTATAATACTACCCACCTTTGTCACATCAATCATATATGAGAATACCTACAACTTCCTTTTTCAAAATTTAAACAGTTTTAACGAAATAAATGATATGTCATTCGAGATATTTGTATTCACAATAGTACACTTTAATTGATTGCATTAAGGTTTATTTTACATTGAGTACAAAACAGTTTTAGCGGTGAGTGGCAGATAACAAAGGTTAATAAATACTTGAACACATGCATAAACTAGTACCCTTATGCCCTTGTTCATAAAGACTGGCAAAAATCTATCTATAGTTTACAATTCATGCATTAAAAGTACTTATTCTTAATTTCTTAATAATAATGGTATAATGCCAACTACATAGGGTCCATCTTTCTTGCACAAACACAAGAAGAAGGAATTTTAATTGGCGCAGTCGGTAGGATTTCGTCACTCGAATCAGCAAACTGCTCACTTTCACTGTCATCCATTTATTTGCCACACATATCAACACGATATCGTCCTAGATGAGCGATTTAGTTAGGTACCGTCAAGTCTGGCAACTTTGCCACTTTTCACAGGTGTTGAAAAGTCATAGTACATTTTTAACCAGAATTCATATGAAACCACTGAAGTATGAATGACGCGACACATAATATATTTATCAACGAGTGCATACATAAGATGGTTTATAAATTAAATGACGGATAATAAGGTTTTACGAGTAAAAAGAAAACTGGCAAAGTTACCTATACCGTGTGGCAACTTTGCCAACTGCATTTTTACGTTGTATAGTAATTTAGTTGTATTTACAATATTAGTAAAGAATATTCAGTATTTAGGATACAATATTTTGGAATTTGATCCTTAATGATATATTATTCCATAAAGAAATACAGCAAAAGTGGCAAAGTCGATCACCCATTTAAGAAAATTTCATAGAAAGTCAGTGAATGTCAGGTGAAGTGGTCAGGGTTGACACAAATGAAAAAATATTAATTATTTAAGTACTTATTTATTTTGTTACATACGAGTAATCATGTTACATAAGTACTCAGGAAAAACATAAAAGACACCTTAATTAAAATATTATCAAAAACGAAACATAGAAAACTCTTTAAGAGGCCTATCACAGGTCCACTGGTAAATAATTGTGATTACCTAGGTACCTATTTAAACTTGACGATAGACATTTATAAAAGGGCTTCGTCACGAACTGCCTCGTCGCCTCTTAACAAAAGTATTATCGAAACAAAACACTTAGGTATATGTAGTAATTATTACCAATAAAATAAGTATGTCACAGTTAACTTTGAGTTTTCTTTTTTACTTAAACAAAACATACACTCTGTTCTGTATATGTTATGGACCAAGTGATAAATAGGTCATTATACATAATGCCCGATGCAATATGAGTAGGCAATTTGACAATAACTATTCAAATAATTAAATTGCCCGGGCATTATAAATAATGCCCATCACCTATTCGGCAGAGTAATAAACCTTCTATAATAACTATTCAAACAATGAAATTGTTCGGGCTTTATACATAATATCCAACAACTATGGGCAAAGTAATAAAAAACATAAAAATTTCACAAAATCAACCTACAACGTCGTGAAAATAGGGGTAATTTTTTATACCACGACGCTGGTAAACAATCATACGGTCTGCCTGATGGTAGGCAGCTACCGTAGCCTATGGATGCCTGTAACTCCAGAGGATTCACATGCGCGTTGCCTACCCTTTAAGAACCTATACACTCCTTTTTTGACAATTACTTACACATATGGAGTGCCCCCCTAAAAATTTTTTTTTTTGCAATTTCTCTACAAAACTACACTTTATGTAAAAATTTGATAATGATACGTGTTATAGTTTCCGAGTAAAATAGCTGTGACATACGGACGGACAGACAGACAGACGGACATGACGAATCTATAAGGGTTCCGTTTTTTGCCATTTGGCTACGGAACCCTAAAAAGTATCTATCTTATGAAAAATGTAATTTAAATTTTTTGCTTGTGTACCAACCCTAGGCCGCTACAAAACATGGCAAAGCTGCCCCCCCATATTAGTCGGCGTGGTCTGGTGACTTTGCCAAAACAATTATCGGACTCAATTCAAACACTACGGCATTTATAAGGTAATCAATTCATTCCTTACCATTTAAATAACATAATATCTAAAATTTACGTACCTGGATGCGTTGTTTATACTCTAAACTTTTTAAAGTTCTTGAGCACTAACTTTTATGATTATGTGAGTGACGAATTTGGAACTGAAATGGTAAGAAAATGGTTGCCGTGGTGTTGTCTCATTCATAATAATTTTGCCAATTGATAACCATATTTTCTACTAAAAGTAGGCACAACACTAAAAAATATACGTTGTCGGTGGTATGAAAGGATTACCTTATGCACTCTGCTGGTGGCAAAGTCAGTAACCCTTGGCAAAGCTGCCAGACTTGACGGTACCGGCTGCGCCATGTCAGAGTACATGGTTGGGAGTCGTGAATCAAACACGGGCGCTGGGCTAAGACTGGTTTATTGTACTTAATTATAATACTACCCACCTTTGTCACATCAATCATATATGAGAATACCTACACAGAGATACTTGTGTGAGAAAATAAATAACATTACGCATACACATACTTAATTGATTCCTAAATATAGAGAAATGTTGCGTTACATAGAGACAGACAGACAACCCATAGCCGTAAACTTTGCAGGTAGAACCTTAAAATGTTCTTCTCTACTAAATAATAACTTTTTAATATCAACCCCTAAGGGGGTAGAAACAGAGTTGAAAGTTTAAACGACTTCTGTGTGGACGAAACCGCGGGCGAAGACTAGTATTACAACAAATAAATGTTAAATATTTAATTAAAAAAAAGATAAAAGATATTTATTCTTCAATTTAGGCATATTACAATGCACTTATGAACGTCAGAGAGAAAATGAAACTACCACCGGTTCTAACCCTACACCTCTGACCCGAGAAGTATTACTTAATACCGGCAAGAAACTCGGCGGGACTTATTTTTTCAAAACAGTAATACTAATACATTAAAGAGGGTAAGTAATGTAACGTATACGAACTAATGCTATATTGCTGAAGACGTATAAACTCAATTTGTATAATTTTGTAAGGCATAAATTATAGTAAGTATAACGTACGAAATGTATAATATCAAAATGTATACTTGCATAATGTATAATGTGCTTTACATATAACATTGTTTACGATAATTATAAATTGAAATAATAATGAAATAATATAATAATCAAAACAAATATTATATTCCAAATATAAGTAACTGTCTACGAGGCAAATTATTCCGAAAACATATCCGAATCAAGTCGAGCCCAACCAAGATTTTTTGGTTATCAATTGGTTTCTTTGAGGGGTCGCAGCCGCGCAGTTCTTACTTAACCTTACCTACTTTTCTGGTAGCAGTTTATATCTATCCCCGGGGTCGCAGTGCTAAACTAACCTACTTTTCTGGTAAGTGTTTATTTCTGTGAGGGTCGCAGCTTTAACCTAACCTAACCAACTTTTCTGGTAGTAGTATGTCTATGAGGGGTCGCATTTCTAACCTAACCTAACCTACTTTTCTAGTAGCAGTATGTCTGTGAAGGGTCGCAGTTCTAAATCTAACCTACTTTTCTAATAACAGTGTGTCTGTGGGGGCGCAGTTCTAACCTAACCTAACCTACTTTTCTGGTAGCACTATGTCTGTGAGAGGTCGCAGTTCTAACCTAACCTAACCTACTTTTCTAATAGCAGTGTGTCTGTGGGGGCGCAGTTCTAACCTAACCTACTTTTCTGGTAGCAGTATGTCTGTGGGAGGTCGCAGTTCTAACCTAACCTAACCTGCTTTACTGGTAGCAGTATGTCTGTGAGAGGCCGCAGTTCTAACCTAGCCTAACCTTCTTTTCTGGTAGCAGTATGTCTGTGGGAGGTCGCAGTTCTAACCTAACCTAACCTACTTTTCTGGTAGCAGTATGTCTGTGGGAGGTCGCAGTTCTAACCTAACCAAACCTACTTTTCTGGTAGCAGTATGTCTGTGGGAGGTCGCAGTTCTAACCTAACCTACTTTTCTGGTTGCAGTATGTCTGTGGGAGGTCGCAGTTCTAACCTAACCTAACCTACTTTTGGTAGCAATTTATTTCTGAGGGTTGTAATGCTGAGGTTTTCTCAGGTTGTTATTTATATTTGAGATGTTATTCGTTATTATAGCTTATATTTGTAATGAAGATTATACAAAATGGAGTTAGTTAAAATATCTGTTACATGAAACAACGGTATATTTTATGTATTTTATATTACTTTTAACTTATACTAATTGAAAATAGAAATTTAGTGCATTATATTTAACGTTATTATACGTTTTGAACGTTTGTAAACTGAAATTATACAAAAAGTTCGTATTCATTACGTTACGCACCCCATTAAAGATACTATATATGCGTAGTTCTTCAAGAAGGCATATCAAAACAGCTTGAGTGACAGACATGTACCTGCCTATTGTGTGTGTGTTGTGTGTGTGATGAGCGGAATATTTATTTAAGAGGGGTTAAATTATTTTTACCTTCCAAGACACTCGCAATTAAAGTGAGTATTCACAGTATTTATCGTCGGATTTTTAGGGTTCCGTACCTCTAAAGTTGATTTATTTGTAAATATTTGTCTATGGCAGTAACGCCTTATTAACAACCGACAACCTTAAGTAACCTTTTATTTGAAAATGTCACATGTACTTACAGAATTGAATTTCTTGACGAAAATAATTCGTACCTAATATTACCCATTCCCCTCCTCACCCCATAAAGCATCACTTGATTTCTGGATGAATTCTTGTTTACAGATGACAGTAAACCACAGAGACAATAAACTACAGAACACGACACGTAAACTCTGACCAAACCACTCTGACTCTGACTCTGAAGGAAACCAGGAAAGCCTAGAACAGCGTACATGGACCAAGTCAAGGAAAAAATAAACGTCGTGTCGTATCAAGCCATCAAGGAGAAGGCAAAGGACAGATATACATGGAAAATGCTCCACCGACAAGAGCCCAGCTCTTAAATAGTTGATGATGATGAAACTCTGACGTCACAGCCACAGCTAATGAAATGTCCAGTCCAGCAACAAACTCAGTCAAACTAAGTCATAACTGCAAACTAATGCTCTTATTAACGTGTACAGCCACGCAGGGCGCCATTAGTGCTCTCCCTTATGGGAGTTCAGATCTTGATACGGTTACCAACTTTTAGTATGTTGTTGGGCACGACACCAGGACCCCAAAACTGCCGAGAGACGGGGACGTAGGTGAATGTCTCCCGAGTAATGACGTCATCAAAATGGCTGCCGCTTCGTTGCGAAAAGTGCAAATTTTATCCAAATTGTGCACTGCACCTACACGTGTGTGGTATCAAACGAAAGAAGATTAAATGTGCTATATTGTTGTGATACATTATATACATTACATACTACAAAGCTCGTTTGAGCGCTTATGTGTGCACGGTACGTCTGTATAGTAAAAACTTCAGTGTGGGCTTGAGTTTTACCTGTATATGATATTATATTATTAAAGGTATATATTATCGAACTCGCGGAGCGTAAGCGAAGTGAGTTCTTACAAACAACTCCAGACCGAACTGTCACCTGGCTACTGGGACGTCTCGGCATTTGGATGGCTTAAAATCCTCCTTGAGGTCTTGTTATATTGGTCAACTCGTTTGCAAGTAAATCACGAATTCTCAGTTCGAGGCGGACTACTAGTTATCGACAATATCGACGCGCTGCCAACCTGATTGATAATGGTCTAAGAGCTGGCCCCGTCAGATGTGACACAATAATGAGAGGTTTGTAATCAGTCCAGTTAGATTGCATAACCATCCTTATTGCTAGATCCGGGCATCTGGCAGCTTTTAATGGGTGGAGCTCAGAGTGACAGACCAACAAAGTTTTTAAGTTGAAAAAAAGTAATACTGAAATAAGTAAAAACTGCTGAAGTTGTGTCATTTATAGAGAACAGGGCCTATATTTTAACATTAGAACATAAAACAGTGTGTATTATTGCGCAAACAAAAACAGTAGGCGAGTAACCAAAAATTACATTATACATCATTTGGCACTACTTCCCCTAAACGAAACTTTTGGATATTATATAATCTAATTAATTATATAATTTTTCATAATATTGGATCAAAACCAGAACTCTAGAATTTATTTTCTTTAAGTTATTTGCTTTCTTTGACCTCCACCACTTTACAGCTGCCAGATGTCCGGATCTAGAAATAAGCATAGTATAGCAAACTAACTAGCGGGGTTTCGTTGCTCTCATTATTGTGTCATATCTGACGTGGCCAGCTCTCCGTCTATAACCTACTAATCTCCTACCTATCGGCCGCCGCGGGGTGAGGTAATTCCAACCGGGGCGGGGCGTAGCGTGGCCATTCGGTATGAAATACTATTACATATCTATTATGTCGCTGGACGCAATTTAAAGACGAATACGCAAGACGCGATAGGCGATAAATTGACAACCACGGATGCTTTTCCGTTCCCGCTTATAACGACTTTTGGCTCTTCAAAATCGTCTTAAACGAGCTTTACTGCATTTCATTGCATTGAGAAGCCGTTTGTAATATTGTATGAGATTGTAAAATACATAAGGTTACCTTTAGCTCTGTTGTGCAGTAGCCATCAAATATATCGGAGCGGCCAGGGTACTCAAAAATATTTGAACATGCACTGCACGGCCTTTTCTGCTGCACGCACTTACAATAGAGGCATTGTTCAGATATTTGTGATCACCATGGCCGCATATATATGATGGCGACTGTACATAGGCCGATGACGCACATGTGTACAGTCAACTTCATTTACATACTTATTGGATGATAGCAGGCACACAGGTCGTTTGGTCCTGTACAAGCAGTCTGTCCGATATTGCTGACCTGTAGATAAACCTGCCCTCTTGTCAGTCTGTGACTAAACTAATTCTGCCCCTACATACAACCATTGAATAATCAATTTAAATACAGTAAACAATGAGGTTAAAATTCACTTACGATTAAGAACATGCTGTACAAAGGCCCATTTATCACTTTCGAGTAGTTATACAAATAAATATAAATGAAGGGTACACGGAAAGAACATGTCTAGTCCCTTTTTTCGAAAAATGAGATTTTTGCATCAAAATGTAGAGCTTGCAATGAACTATTAGCAACAACTTCTGTAACAGCTGGAATTTTTAACATAAATCTACTTTTTAATTCATACAAACCATCTAGTTACGAAAATAGTATGGTTAATTGAATCGTTCCAAACTTTAAATTACTTTATGCCGCACCTGGCCATAAAGTGGCTTTTTCCGCACGCTGCGCGTACGGGGCCAAGTCTAGACATAAAATGATGTACACAACACGGGAGGTAATAAAGAAAGCCCTCGATCGCATATTTACGTCCCTCGCTTGCAGCTCGGGCCGCAAACTTCTGCGATCCCGGCCTTTCTTTGTTTTACCACCCTAGTTGTGTAATGTACTATTAATAACGCTATAACTCAAAACTTTGTCAAAGTGACTAGACATGTTCTTTCCGTGTACCCTTCAAATATAATGGGACAATGTTACAAAAATCAACCTAGTCCCACAGTAGGCTCAATAAGGCTTGTGTTATGGGTGCTAGGCGACGATATATATAATAAATGGATATAGATAAATTCTTAAATACATAGAAAACAACAATGCCACCAACACAACAACTAAGAAACACAGTGAAGTTGCAGAAATAGTACATAGAAAAACAGATTTTGGTACAACACTGTCTCCAAAACCTGCCGTGTTCCGGCTCGCAAAACAAACGAGGCTGAAAGTTCCAGTTCGTACCTACAGAGTGAAGTTATAGAAGTAGTACATCGAGTAAGAAACCTTCACCTCGCCATAGGGTTTATTTAAGTAAAAAATCTTGCTTACTGATATCCTCCCGCAACGCGACCGCGATCTAATGGAAACTTGTTTCTTTCTGTCCAGGAACTATCAGCAAAAAATTAAGAGCAAGGAGTGAGTTTTTTCTAGGGGAAGTACTCAAGATTGCCTTAAAGAACTTAAATAGTTTTTAATGATTATTATTCCCTCAAAGTAGGGTTGTCATCTCTAAAATTTAGCAACCAGGACTCCGCTTGTAAACCCCGGAGCTAAGAACCCGGATATGTCAACAGAGTTTTTTTAAACTTAGTATAATAAAAACCGGATAATGCGTATCGGACTTAAAGGGATAAGCTCGCCTTTGTACTTTACAATCTTTACATCTTTTGTTTATTGTTTTTATCTACTTTGTTATGTACAGTCAACGCCTTACTAGGTATACACTTTTGAACCTTATTCCGCTGTAATAATAACGTTCAAAAGTGTATACCTAGTGAGGCGTTGTGTGTACAATAAAGTGTTACTTACTTACTTATTAAGGCAGTCTTGCCTTTTTGGACAGAGTGGCTCTTATAATATGATTATATTAAGTTTGTAAGTATAATATTAGTAAATAACTGAAATTCGCTTGCTGGTGCTGAAACCTGTAAAGGTTTGTGATCCTGTTACAGATAGAGCAGGTGATCACAAAACAAAGTAGATACCAATGAAAACGTGTGAAATTACACGTCCCACTAGAAGAGGCCTACTTGTTTTCTTACACTCTGCGCCAACGAGAGTTCTCAAATAAACAACAACTTGTTCCACCACAAGCCTGAAGTTGCCAAAAGTTCCGGAGATACGAGTGGAGTGGACAGACAGAGCAATCAGAGTTGCGCATCAAATCAGATATGTGGCCGTATTCTAACTGCAAAACACGTTTCGACACGATCCAACTTCAATATAACTCCAATGCATTAAGCCAATTATCACATTGACACGTCTGAATCAGAAATATCAGAATTTGTTTGAAAATTATTCCGACAAGTTGCATCCTGTAATGCCCTCTTCAGTTTATGCATGGGCCTTATAGTATAGGGCCGTATATTCTAACTTTGAAACAGGGGGCCGTATTCTAACTTTAAAACACGCACAGACACGATCCAACTTCAATGCAAACCCAATGAAATAACAACACAACATAGCTAACGCCTACACGTCTGAATCAAAAATGACGGAATTTGCTTGAAAACTACTGCGATGCAACTACAATACAACTTCAATATTGGTTGATTATTGGTTGAGTGTTGGAGTTATGTTTGAGATGGATTGTGTTTTTAATGTATTGTTTAAGTATTTTAAAATTAGAATACGGCACAGGTTAAGACTAAAACAATATTCAACTTAAATACAACTCCAATGCATTCACTATGCAATACAGCTGGCGCCTACATGTCTGAATCAGAAATATCAGAATTTGTTTGAAAATTATTCCAATGCCTCCAACCTCAATACAACTTCAACATTTGGTTGACTATTTGTTGTGTGTTGGAGTTATGTTTGAGATAATTTGTGTTTATACATACATAGATACAATCACGCCTATATCCCAAAAGGGGTAGGCAGAGATCACGGATTTCCATTTGCTACGATCAATGCAGCAAAACGGCTCTCCGTGAGCCACTTCTCGCCCCCGTGAAGAACGAGACGTGATGGTGGCGAACCGCATCGCCGCCATGCGGATGACTATTAATTAAATAAATCACCACAGCGTGCAAATTGTGCTTATAATGTATTGTTTATGTATTTCAAAATTAGAATACTCAGGTAAATGATTAAACTATCAATTTGCATCCCTACTGCAATCATAAACCATTGTCAAGTCTACAATCATATTCCCAAACGTAAAAGTAATATGCGTTTTATTGTAACAAATGAGACCATTTCTCACTGATAGCACCAGCAGTTTTTCTTTCAAAGGAAGTAGTTAACTATTCACATGTTTTTGGTAGATCTAGTTAATAGCTGTCACCCTTATTACTTAAGCAATAGAGTCCAATAAACTCAAAGAAAAATAAATGGCACCCTGATAGAATATTGAATGTCGTTAACACTGTCATTGACTTCGATAAAGTGTTCTTTTGCTTTCTGTTATATATGTGTGCGTGTGGCTACAACTGAATGGGACTGCTCTGACATACTGGATTTTGACCTACCAGACTTACCTTTGGTATCTTCACCTCAAACGCCGCGATCACCGCCGCGATCGCCGCCGCCGCCGCCGCCGCCGCCGCCGCCGCCGCTGCCACCGCAGGCGCCGCCGCCGCCGCTGCTGCCACCGCAGGCGCCGCCGCCGCAGGCGCCGCCGCCGCAGGCGCCGCCGCCGCCGCCGCCGCTGCCGCCAACAGTGTCTTCATCATCTCGTCCGAGTCCACCGCTAACACTGCCCTTAGCATCACCATCGGTTGCCCCCGCGCAGGGAGAAAGTGAAGCAACGGGCACCTTAAGCTCAGATGATGAGGAGGAATTCCATGAAGCGGAGGAAGTAGGTCAAAGGACAGGCTTGGAAAATGTGGCAAGCACTGTGCCTACAGCACCCAGCAGATTGTTACGAAAACGTACCAATCCAATTAGTTTTAAGAAATATTTTTAAACTTAGTTTAGATTAGTTATGTAATTAGGTGGAGGAAGTGTTATATATGTGTGCGTGTGGCTGCGTCCACATGCGTGTTACCTACACGAATACAGACAGTGCGCTAACGGCCGTCCTTGGTTTTACTCGCCCCAATCGCATATTTATCACTTTCCGATTGACCTCAAAGATGAAAAAGAGGCGAAAATAATTGTGTAAAATATGCGCCTTACTTCTACGAGTAATAGTAATCATCATCTCAGCCATAAGACGACCACTGCTGAACATAGGCCTCCCCTTTATTAAAGGGGGGGTTTGCCATACTTTCCACGCTTGGCGCGCGCAGTTTTTTTTGTTTATTGTTGTTTAGGCTTTCGGAAGATGCTGCTGCCCATCTCCCGGTATATTCCCTAGCAGACTCCTACTGCCACGGGACGATATGGTGGAGGACAATTCTAAGGCCGGGCACTCCACGGCTTAGTAATTAAATTAGTAATAGTAGTAAACAATGAATGTTGTGGACCCACAGCCCCTTGATCGATCTTATCCATATACTGGGTGTTTCCTGTAATAGGAGCAATAAATTAAAACGTAGATTCTCATCAAACCAGACAACGTTTGTTCAGCGACTTTTGAAAATAACTTATTGTTTGATTTTTAGGGCACTTTAAAGTTTTTCCGGACACGCGATGTATTCCGAAATTGATTATATCTGTAGGGTGACAAGCAATGTCAAATAGACAGATTTTAAAGTACATTGAAAATACTATTTAGTTTGTATGAAAAAGAAGCAAACTACAAAATACATATTTTTAAAAAGTTGTTGAACAAAAGTTTTGTTGTTTGAGGAGTAGAATCGACGTTTTAGTTTATTGCTCGTATTACAGGAAACACCCTGTATGAACTCTCAAATTGTAAATTGTCTCAAAATGTCTGCTACAACTTTAACAAATTTTATAAATATCAAGAAAACGCTACTCAAGTTATCGACGAACAAATTCTCAAAGTCAAAAAGCCATAGAAATGCCGAGACATCCCAGTAGCGAGAAGTTGTTTGTAAGAACTCGCTTCGCTTACGCTCCGCTCGTTCGACTTATGTTGTAAAATGCCTCGCTCTCATTATTTAAGTTTATTTTTAAACTAGCGACCCGCCCCGGCTTTCGCACGGGTGCAATTATACATATAAACCTTTCTCATGAATCACTGTATCTATTAAAAAATCAGCATCAAAATCCGTTGCGTAGTTTTAAAGATCTAAGCATACATATAGACAGACAGCAGGAAGCGACTTTGTTTTATACTATGTAGTGATGCGATGAATTAATACAATAGGTGGGTCTGTTTTATTCAGCCCTATTATTATATTTCACTCTCGCCCTGATTTGTATGGTGGCAGCTTGACGGGGGCTATTTATAATAATGTGTTCATAGTGCCCATACTAACCCTTTGAGAAAATCTACCCTGTAGCCTCACATTTTACAACCAAGACAATAATGTGCTTCGAACCTTTTTATGACCACCAGTAAGCTCAATAAGGCTTGTGTTATGGGTACTAGGCGACGATATATATAATAGATAGATATAGATAAATACTTAAATACATAGAAAACATCCATAACTCAGGAACAAATATCTGTGATAAACACACAAATAAATGCCCTGACCAGGATTCGAACCCGGGACCTCCTGCTTTATAGGCAGGGTCACTACCAACTAGGCATATTTTAATGTTTTTATTAACTAGGATGATAAGACTCTCATAGTAAACTACATTTAACTTAAATATGCATAAGTGAATAATTATATAATAAGAAGCAGTACTTTTCAGCCTGAAACACAGGATTTCCTAGTTCAGGCATATATGAACCTCAGCTCTGTAATAATAATGCATAGTTCTAAGAATTATCTGTACAATTATTTTTGAATAAATTATTTGATTTGATTTGATTTGATTTGATTTATGATTACTGACAGACTGACACCTATTGTGAACACTCGACCCTCTAATTTGTGATACTCGTTTGTTTTGTTTTGATAATTAATTAATTAAATAGGGTCCCCGTTTTGCTTTAATTTGTTCTGCGAATACCTATTTCATAAAGAGTGGGTGGAATGCGGACTCGATTCGAAATGTTTTTATGTTTGCTGGTGACATTGCTGATTAAATATTAAGTTTTCCCGAGGTTTTCCCAGAGGGCTATGTAGTATGAGGTTCTTCAAAAAAGGATTGTCGTGCATGTAAATTCTTTTGAGTTACAAGCGTCTATAGGCTACGGTTACTGCTTGCCATCAGGCAAGTTGTATGCTCATTTGCCACCGTCGTGGTGTTAAAAAAGTACTTATGGCTTACACTGTCGTATCACTATCAGTAACAATATAAGTACTTAAGTATATTTTCATAGCGTTTGTCCCATCCAGCTCTTTAGACACAGCTGAATGGATGCTGGGGTCCACACGCAAGCTAATCCCTAGAACTAGTGTAGGCACTAGGTTTTACGATTGCGACAACCATAGCTTCCAAGCCGATAAACTAGATACTAGATAGGCCTTGTTGGGTTAAAGTCCGGTCTCCTCACAATGTTTTCTTTCAGGGAAAAGCGTTGAAAATTTTCGAATTTGTACAAGTAACTCAAATTTTTTATTGCACACCTTATTGCTCAAAAAAATCTTAGTGTACCTACGTACTATGAAGGCGCCGTTGTAACAAAAGCCAACACGCTATGTCGTGAGTTGTCATTAAATTAGGTCGAACCGAGCCTTCCCTTTGTGTGTTTGTTGAATATTGCATTTCTTTTTATGAACATTATTTGTACCCTCCATTATACTTTATTTTCTCGTAATAATGTCCTCGCCCTTTAGAATTTGATATTCTATTAACTTTAAGTACCTTTACAATGTAATTTCTCTGACAGTTGAAATGTGCTTGAAACAGAGCTTTTAATATCAATTTTATATTACTGTTCATTTTTAACATGATCCTGTATTACATAGTTTTATGACTAAATTTAGTAAAATAGATATACTTCGTTTTTTTTCAGATTAGAAAAATCGTGCGATTGTCGTCATGCGATTTTTGGGAAAACGATTTTAAAATTTATTATATTGCATCGTATTGGCTTAAGTGTATCACTAATAGTGGAAAAAAGTAGTTTCATTTATATTTTGCCCAGATATGGCTGAAAAAATACAGCTAAAGTGTCGAAATCGACCGTTATTTTTCTAATCTGAAAAAAACGAGGTATAGAATGAGCAATCTTCGTATTATAAGAGGGGGCTAAATTATGACCGATGAACGGATGTAGCTATTAAAGATTTATAAATATTGTATATTGTAAATTTTAACACTATGTTTTTTGGTAAAGTATACCGTAATTTGTTATGGAAGATTGGGGTCTCCCGACACAAGTACCTACTTAATGGGAGGTCCCAACCTTTTACGTATGTTCTACCTAAATAACCAATAAACTATTTGTATCTATATTCGTAGAAAAAAAAGTGGTTTCATTCATTTCCTTATACAAATGCTGCTCCCACATTTGTCATGAGTAAGGAATATCAGAAATTGACAACGTTAAAAAGCCAGTCAACATTCCAAAATAATTACTGTTACTATATGTACAGTCAACATCAAAAATATGTTTGTTACACTTTTGCACCTTACTACAACTTACTTACAAGGTTCGAAAATGTATACATATTTTTGGCACTTCCGTCATAATTATATTTCAATACAGCCGTTGCAGGCATTTACGAAATTGTTACGTTGCCCTATTGTGTCACATTTGACGCGGCCAGCTCTTAGTCTATATATGTAAAGGGTGTCCCAAATGTAAAGAGACAATTTTCAAAGTCTGACTGGCTGAAAAAAATATTCACAAGAAACAAAAGTTTTGATGTCATGGCGTCTATGGTTTTGCTATCTGTCATTTAAAGCGGGAATTTCGTTAGTGCATGGTATTTTTTCAAAATGAAGCGTCAAGAATATGAAGTATTTGCTAATACAGTTATACTATTTTACGAGTCTCACAATAGAAATGATACAGTAAAACACTTTCTTCAAGAAGGAGCTAGACGAACTAGTATATATAGAATAATAAGACGTTACGAAAAAGCGGGTGAGGTTCGTTTTAGGAAGATTCCGGGCAGAAATAGGACAGTGACGGTAACCCGGAATGTAAATCGAGTTAAATCGATTTTTGACAAGACTCCTTCAACTTCCGTCAGAGTAGCTGCGGATAAATTAAAAATATCGAAATCGTCTGTTGCCAGAATGAAGAGGAACGATCTAGGTTTAAAAGCATACGTGAAACAATCAGCTCCTAAATAGATAAAGGACCAAGAGGAACGTGCTAAAAGAGGGTGTCGAAGAGTTTATAACAGTCAGCTGAGGAAAGTACTCGTTATTGACGATGAAACTTATGTTCCGGCGGATCTCAGCGATGTTCCTGAAAAGCAGTATTTCCATTCAACCAGTCGCAAAGATGTGAGTTACTACCAAAAAATTTTACCAAGAGCCAAATTTTTCACGAAGTATTTAGTATGGCAAGCTATCGACGAATTTGGTAATGTTTCCGAGCCATACATATCATCAGCCTCTATGAACGCAAAGGTGTATCTGAATGAATGCATTATTAAACGGTAGATACCTTTCATAGACAAGCATCATTCCAGAGATCAGGTTATCTTTTGGCCGGACATGGCAACGTGCCACTACGCTACTGAAGTTACTCGGTACTTAGAGTATGAACAGATCAACTTTGTACCTAAAGAAAAGAACGCTCCAAATGTACCACAAGCACGCGGTATCGAAATGTTTTGGTCCCTATGCAAAAAAGAATACAAGAAACGATCAGAAAAACCAAAATCCATAAAAGCTTTTAAGCAACGGTGGACCAAATTGTCCAAAGAAGTGGCAGCTAAATCTGGAACAGCCGTAATGCGTCGGGCCGCGGACAATCTTAGAAAAATTGCTTTTAAAGGTGTCGTGGGCGCAAATTTAATATAAACATGATAATTCAATTAATTTTGTTACAACTTTCAACCAAAATAATTACTTTAAATGTTTGCTTTATATTAAAAAACTTAACATTTTGTCTCTTTACTTCTGGGACATCCCATTAGTTAGTCGAAAAATCAAGCACATAGTAGATGCTCCACGATGCGTTATCTATTTATCTAATCTGTGTGAACTCTTACGATTTAAGTGTTGTATGAACTTAAACAATTCAATTGTAGAAATTCTGAGAAAATATGAACTTTTAGTGTTTCTTTCCTTTGCTAATGCTTTCTCAAATTAAGTTTTCTAATGCTCTCTAAGAGTGCACGCGGTTAGGTAACCGCTAACCGCCAGATTACACAGACACCTCATCATTAAGCTTTTACAGGGAGCACGAGGTCACCACACATAAGCGGAATTTTATTCGTAAATTTCTACGATTCGAACAGCACATCTCAATAGTATTCTGCCAATTTGTAGTATAACAATCCGGGTTCACCCCTGTAACTTGATTTTTGTGGATATTTTTAATTCACATGAGTAATGATCAAAAACGTTAACTCAACTGAAATAAGCGGTCGCGCTCTCATACAAATTTAGTACGGGAGCACCTGAATATGTGTGGTGACCTCGAGTTGTACTTATGATCTATCTAGTGGTTGAGGTTATCTATGCCGCTTTTTTTGATTATCCAGCGGGCACATTAAAAAAATTATGTACGGTCACATACTTTAATTGTTGAGCCATTAGGGTTCACTTTACATTGTACATTTCATAGAATGAGTAACAATAGTACATTACTACAGAGGCCGGGAAGTAGGGGGTTGCCGGCTGAGTTATATAGACGATGGATAGTTACGAGGCTGGCAACCCCTTTTCACGCCGAGGTATGTATAGTGCTTTTCTCAAACATGCAATGAAATAAATATGAAAATTATCCAATTTTTTTTCCGACATACGTAAGACAAAAGTCTACTCGTAAACTTGTATTAATAATGTATATGGTAACTGAATAAATTCAGAACGTTATAAAAAAACAAAAATTAAAAATAAAACAAAAAAAAGAAATCAAAAAAAAAATTAAAAAAAAACAAAAAAAAATTGCAAAAAAATTTTGCAAAAAAAAAAAAATATTTAAATAAGCAAATAAAATTTTTGCTAAAAAAATTAAGCAAAAAAATTTTGTTTCACAAAATAAACAAAAAATATAAAAAAAAAATTATAAAAAAAGAATTCCAAAAAATTGGAAAAAATAATATGATGAAAATTGTTTTTTTTTTTATATGTAAGTAGTGGCAGAATGTCAAATGAACCAAAAAGTAAATATCGCTTATAACCTTAAATGGCTGAATGCCATGATCCTGTGCCACAAACATGTGGTATGGAAATTTAAAAAAATTTACTTCCCGGCCTAGGCCTTCAATTTTATATGAAAATCGTTACCTGTTCTCTAGAGTTTATCCGCCCTAAACGTGATACTTTGAAGCCTATTATGACGCGCCTATGATGAGGGAAAAAGAAAGTAGTTTGAACCGTAATAGGCTCAACAATTAAAATACGTGACTCTACCTAAGTACTATAAGGTAACATCTTGAGTTATACCGCGAAAGGAATTCATTTTCTGCCTCCGAATTCATGACAAAGTTTTCATATAAATATTGGTAAACTTTTGCTTTTTCTTTCCCAATTTGATGTCAAATTGAAAACCCTTTGAGGTTGGTTATATAGCATGTTGAATGTAAATATTATAAATAAATAAAAATAAATTCAAAAAAATATTTTTCTCAAAAAAATATTTAATTTTTTATTTTTTTTTATAATTTGATATTTACCAATCGCTATACGGTGAAGGAAAACATCGTGAGGAAACCTGCATACATCCGCGGAGAAATTCAAAGGTGTATGTGAAGTTCCCAACCCGCTTTGGGCCAGCGTGGGGACTATAGCCTGATCCCTCTCGTGCATGAGAGGAGGCCTGTGCCCAGCAGTGGGACGTGTAGAGGCTAACATATTATTATTATTATTTATTTTTCTCAAACCCACGTCACACAAAATATGATTTGTCCCAATAAGGTACGATACCCAATTAATGGCCTTGGCTGTTTCCAATTTACGGAACAACATTGACAGTTTAAGGCACCTATTGTTAATAACCCCATTGCGAAGCCAAAGTCAATTAAATGCTGCCTTACCTTAATTGGCTATAAGTTAAACATATTTATGTAAGGTAGAGGGGCACTTTGAGTTTCGATTTTATCGCATTGTGTAAGTAATGTATGTTTGTTTGAACAAACATATAAACTTTGATGTTTATTGTAGGTACTTTAAAACTTTGTTTATTTATTTATATACTGAAATGACGAAAAATTGTACATTTCGATATTAGTGCGGAAAGTATGTCATTACTTGATGTGATGTGAAGAATGACATTTACGCACGAGTATCGAACGACGTTTTTTAATACAGTTGCGAAAAAATTATAAAATTGTCAATTATTCACTTTGAGGTTACTTTAGTACATGTTTCCGAACGCTCCGCGCGGTGCGGTGCGGCGCTGTGATTGGCTGTCTGTCACTGTCATTAGCTGTGATTGGCTGGAAAAGTAAAAATCACTAGTGCGCGATATCAAACTTTCCGCACGCTAAACCACTACAAGAAAAGCACTTTTTTGAGCAACTGTATTAAAAAAGTATTTGTACCTACAGGTTTGGTCTAAATTAATAGTTGGCTCGGGCGGATTGTATATTTTCATTCAAGTTAAACCATAGAATTTTTACCGTCGCTCAGCACGACTCGGAAAAGTATAAAAGCGACCAATGAGGATAAATGCGCAAAGCATCGCACGGATGGCGCTGGTTTCGTTTAAAAAACCCACTCACCTCTGTGGTTCTAACTTAGAGCTTTAAACCAAGCGGAGTAACCATTGACAGGCGTCCCCCTCTGCCGAATGAGTATGACCAGTGGTCATACTCATTGTATGGACTGACGTTTATTTGACGTGGCTATTTTGACGTTTCGCATACATTTGACGTTCCCCTCCCCCGCAAAAAACGGCAGACTTTTTCCGATAGAAATGAGAGCGCGTCTCGCATCCGGTTGGTTTAATAATCAAAGGGTTCTAAAATACCTTCGCCGAGAATATAACTGTCACTTTACTCCCGTGGGAGACAATTTACTGTTACATTTTATGTTATTTTTATGGAGTAAGACAAAAAATATTATTCGAAAATATAAACAGATAAATTGAATAGTAGGTAAATAGCACAACGAGAGCATAATGTACCACGTTAACATTTTCCAGCATGTAATAATATAGGATCAAATCGAGAGCACGCTTCCGGGCGATAGCCGGTCGCATTTTTCCTATTGTTGGTCTAGGCCGGGAAGCGTTAGTTTTGTTCGTTTGTTCTGAAGCCGGGTGACGGTGGAACTAGTTTAATTTAAGTCCGCTGATTCTATTAGTTTGTGTGAATAGAGTTGAATGAAACGTTGCGTGGCCGTTTTATCAGTGGTATGTAATTTTAAAGTTGTAATAAAAAGCAGGTTTATAACTTTAATGGTATATTGTACAACGAGAGCATAATCTACCATGTTAACAATGTCCAGCATGCAATAATATAGGATTAAATCGAGAGCACGCTTCCGAGCGATAGCCGGTCGCACTTTTCCTATTGTTGGTCTAGGCCGGGAAGCGTAATAGTTTTGTTCGTTTGTTCTGAAGCCGGGTGACGGTGGAACTAGTTTAATTCAAGTCCGCTGATTCTATTAGTTTGTGTGAATAGAGTTGAATGAAACGTTGTCCGGCCGTTTTATCAGTGGTATGTAATTTTAAAGTTGTAATAAAAGGCAGGTTTATAACTTTAATGGTATATTGTACAACGAGAGCATAATCTACCATGTTAACAATGTCCAGCATGCAATAATATAGGATTAAATCGAGAGCACGCTTCCGAGCGATAGCCGGTCGCACTTTTCCTATTGTTGGTCTATAGGCGCGTTAAGATACCCGTATTTTGCGTGATAAGCTTCGACAATTTTAAAGTTTGATTTGACATCATATATGTATAGAGGGCCTATTTTGGAGCATATTTGTATATGACGGCAATTATGTAGCTAGGCTGCTTTAGGTATAAGGTAGGTATTTATGTTTTTTAGGTACAAAACTTTGAATATAGAATTAAAGTTTGAAATTTTACTTTCACTGTGTTTGAAATGTTAAGCGCTACATTTTATTAAATTTGTAGTCATTTTTCGAACGGGATAAACGGTTAAATTAAAATTCGCCCTTCAATCTGTTAATATAGAATTAAAGTTTGTAAAATACTCGATAATAAATCCTAGTCTCTATGCCAATATACATATCAAAAATGTAGAGCATCCTGAAATGTGCTTCAAGAGATATATGCTTTTATTTGTGCAGGTGCGTCAATATTGAATTAAAGTTTGAAAAGATAAGTTTACATCATCGTAAGATGAAATGTAACCAAATTCCAAAAATATAGAAAATTTAATTTATGGGTTTCACGTATAAATGGAAAATACTAGAAAATACTTCAATCCTAAAATCTAAAAATAACAACACGTACCGCGTTCATGTCGGCGCACGGTCGTGACCTTGAGCGCCTCTAGCAAGAGCTAAGTTATCACGAGTGCAAGCGAGAAGTGAAATCGTGGCATTTCATCACTACGCTTACCTAGTTGCATTTTCACAGTTGACGCAGTTCGTTGTGTTTGTATCCGAAAGCACAGTAGTACCGCCGCCAAATCGAGCAAAAACAATATTTGTGATAGAAGTAATAGGCTGCAATTATTTATTTATTTCATTTCATCTGTATTATATTTAATAAGTAGGGTTTATTTGTTTTTCGGGTAGGAGAAAATTTAAAGGCAGATATGAATAGCTAACTAAGTCTCTGGCTTATAATATTAAATATGTTAGTTTTAACTTATGATAAGATAAAGATAAAAACTGATATAAACAACAAGATGTATCTTTTTTTTACAGTAAACACATGTCGTAAAATATTTTAACCTATTAATATAAATAAATAGCTACATATATAGGCCACAGACAGTTATTTTTTTATTAAATAAAGTCTGGATTTAATCGCCTTTACTTTGATTGTTTTCTTGACGTTTCAAACGTGCCGTAAGATCAGGAATAAAGTATACGCGATTAAAGAGGTGAAGTAAGGTCATTGCTGGCTGAGTTTTATGTTTTTAATACAAAGTTATAATTTAATAAGGAACCAGCAATGGCCCTTCGTGCTGAGACAACTATAGTGCTTTTTTCAAGAATGATGCAAAACAGCCAAATAACAGCACTTTGAGGATATTTTTATTCAAGTATGTCCACAACAACAAACAATATTAACATAGATAATGTACAGTTTACATCAAAAATATGTTTACAGTTTTGCGCCTTACTCCTTTGTAATAAGGTCCAAAAGTGGAAAAAAAAATTTGATGTCTACTGTAACTCGGGATAACCTCAAGTAGGCTAACCACAAGAGATGGGCAATAATTTATTTGAATACGAATAACGAATTAGAATAAATGACTTTATTCGCAAATGACTGAAATAATACTATTTTTTGGAGTACCTCGCGTACACATATATTATCGTGTGGAGTGTCGTTGGATAGGTCCTAAAAAAAAAGGTTTTTTTAAAACAAGTTTTAGATAACACTAATACTTTCGTAAAAATAGCTCCGAAAATTTAAAGAACGTCCCCCTCCCCTTTAACTTATAACCATGAGTTCAGAAAAATTCATGAAAGTGAAGTCAGATAATTAATTTGAACGCGAACTCTTTTGAATAAAATCGGTTAAGACATTTAAGAGTTATAACTCAAAAACATCTAGTAAGAGTAACATGCTCAGTGTAGGGTTCCGCAGTTGACGACCTGTTACAATTCATTGATTCAAAAGGTCGTTTCTTACGGAAAATTTGGCGGCGCTTACGTCATTTCACTTACGTCCTTTCACTATGGGTTTCTGAGTGATAACTGAAAAACGGCTCAACCGATTTAATTCAATATAGTATTAAGTACCGACAGATATCTTGTACCAAAATTCAAGGGCCATATATGATATAGAAAATAATATTATGAAAGGTGCCTAAACACGAAGTGAAAAACCGAATTTATCTAGGGATGTAAGCGGACACGTCTCACGTGCAAATTTAGAAACCAAACCGAGAGGTTTGTTACTTACCTATAAGGACGAAACACTCCTTTTTTTGGGGTCCGTATTCAACTAGGAACCCTTATAGTTTCGCCATGTCCGTCTGTCTGTCCGTCAGTCTGCCCGCAGCTTAGCTCAGTGATCGTTAGCACTATAAAACTCAAATTTTGTATGAGTATGTGAACTAATTACGCAGAAAAAGTGGTAGAATAAAATATTTTTTATTAGAGTACCTCCCTCCCGTACACATGAAGTGGGGGGTGATTTTTTATTCGCTCCAACTCTATCATGTGGGATATCGTTGGATAGGTCTTTACGTAACTAAAGGCTAGGACATATGTAACACGAATACAAATGAGAAAATGTAAGTAGTATGTATATCCTTGTTCTATTTTTTCATAAAAAAACGTCTCTTGCTCTCTTCAAAAATAAATAAGAGTCTAGCTAGATATACAAACAGAATTTTTGTTTAAAGAACACATCTAAGTATATGTTTTAAATTTAGTAGATTACTATTGCATGACTATCTAGCTGAGTATCGCCAAACAAATTTATTTTACTATTAAGTACAGCGGGAATTAGGGATTGCAATCCGGTACTGGATCCGGCAAATTTGGTACCAAAATAGTCCCTAGCGAAAATCTTACTTAAAATGAAATAAAATTTTATTTCATTTTAAGTAACGTTGTATGCAATTTTTCCCGCCACTGTTACTGTCCGCGCTACCGGCACAATGGCCCTATGATTTGCAAAGCCTTTTATTTCATTTTTAAATTACCTCTTGAAACGCCTGAGGACTAATTACAACCTACAAAACTTCAGGTCAATCGGTCTAGCGATTTTGGAGCAAATAGAAATTGTGACTAGACAGAGAAGCACAGTGTTCCTTTTTTGAAATTTTGGTAGGGATCTCTAAAATAATTCCATATTTCTGAAATTTACTACTCCCGTAATTAAAATGATACCTGCAAATTATATACTCAAAATGGTTAATTAGGCAAAAACAAATAGGTAGCTGGCAACGAATCTTTAAAACAATCCGGCTTTGAATAATAGTTGCCAGGTTAATATTTTTGTTGCCAACCTATTATTTCATGTTCCCTGTTTATCTTTTGGTCAGCTATATATTGCTGCCGTTTTTCAATATTATGATGCCACATGTTTGAGGTTTATTTAAATTTACTGTCGCTTAAATATTAATACACAGCCAATTTATATTATTACATGCCTTAGAAAAGCTGCCGATTCATATTTTAAATGCCCGAAAAATTATAAGCCTTTTTAAATTTCTGTTTGGCGAAACAAGGTACCCCCGAAATAAAAACCAGTGTAGGGTTCCGTAGTTGTCAGCCTGTTATAATACAACATTTAAGGCCATTCCTCGATTCGGACAAGCCACGCCCATCCGTAAGATACACGTTTATGGCTCCCGTGCACGAAAGAAAGAGATGCAGCGCTCTTAAGGATCAGACTTTTTTTACCAAACTACGATAAATAAGCGAATCTATAAAGTTTTGACTAATTTTGCTTCTGTGACTTTTTAGATAAACCAAAATACCATATTTTTTACTTAGTTATATTGCTCAATCTCTTATAGTTTACGTAAGCTAAGAAAAATAAGGGGAAAAAGGCCCTACTTCGGATTTTTTTTCTATCGAGGCAACTTTCAGCAATCGTGTTTCGGCTTGTGCCAAAAACAAGAGTATATAGTCTAGTAATATATTATCGAAAATAAATTCAGCCCTTTTCCCGTTTAGTCACGTTTGAAAAAATCTATAATTTTTATTTTATTTCAGGTTACTACTATTTATACTATTTATTTATATATAGTGATACAGTAATACCTTATTTCTAGTTGTTAGTGTTATTATCTAACTCGCACAGAAAAATAAAGTTTATACTCAACAATAACTTTAGATAAATGAAATTAAATTATAAAATCAAATAAATAAATTTATTTAAACAAATAAGTTAAACCACTTAACAAATGAAAAAAAAAGAATAACTTAGAATTCGATACCTACTTACTTAATATTCAAAATAACAGGCCTGTCACTCATGTGCACCTTATTCCAGTGCCTCACAATTGGACAGTCGTACTTGTTCAGCACGGCATTCAGGAGGCTGTTGGTACTGTCTCTCACTCTAAACAAGACTGAGGCAACACGTTTTCGCAATATGGTTTTAAAGCCATCCGTGTTTGCCTCAAGAAACATGACCGAGGCACTGCACCAGCGAGGCAGCCCCAACAGCACCCTAAAAGCAGCTAAAAGGTAATTTATTAAGGGATATTTGGCGGCGCTTACATTATTTTACTATCCAGCACTCGTCCTTTCACTACGCGTTTTGAGTGATAATTCAAAACCGGCTCAATAGATTTTTTCAATATAGTTTTCATTGAAAGTTCTTATCAGGCCTCACATCCGTGTTTTTTTTTAAAGTCAAGATGAAATATTTTCATTTATGTTTTCATTTGAAAGAATTGCACGTAGAATAGACCACGAATGTTTAAAAAAATGAAAATACTATAATTTGTAGTCAAAAAATTACATTACAAACTGAAAATTTATATTTTCGCGCCGAAATGGATCTACAGTTCCTGTGACGTCACTCATGTTTGTCACTAGCCATATTTGTTCGTCCTTGGTTCGTCCCTGTTAAACCTACTAACAGTGTCAAATTCTGTTTTTTTTTCCTTTAAGCCAAATCCCATAGAACAAAACTAGTGACAGTTGCCAACCCCTTTAGTTTTCACAACAGGAGTGACTTAACCAGACACGTTCCGTTTCACATAACTTCAAATCGTAATTATTATTTGAAATTAGTATAAACTAAAGTAAATACATTACAATAGCTATTAAATGTACCTATTAGTTTTTTGATATTATTTTTTTGTAAATCGTATATCCAGCCAAATGTTTTAATCAGAATCCAACCCTGTGATTACCTGCCCCATTGGGAAAATTACAATTGCCTCCTAGGCGGTAACTAGCCGTGCGCTCGGAGTACCAGTGCTAGCGCGATCTCTAATTACGCATTATGTTCCGGATCGCGGTGTCGAGTTACGCTGGTTCTAGAGCGTTTGAGTCGCTTGTACTGGGCGCAACCGTAGAGAACAAGCTTTTTTGTATTAGTTCATATTGAATCTTATTCCGTGGTGTTAATAGTAAAAATTCAATAAACGCTTACATGTGGCCACACCATTTTTTCATATTGGCACGTGCGCTTGCGGTTTTCCAACAAAAGATAAGACACTAAGTGGATGAGGTCAGTTCAAATTATTCAGAGTATACTGAGCTAGACCGCGAACGGACAGACGGACTGACAAGGCGAAACTATAAGGGCTCCTAGTTTACTACGGAATCCTCAAAAACGCTAAAATTTATAAAAAATAAATAAATAAAATAAATTTAACTTATTTTTACTCTCAAATGCTTTGTATGAATAAGTGATGAAATTCAATCAGTATGATATTCTATGAACAATTCAGTGGCCTATATCTGAATACAGGGTATTTTTTTCAATAACTAGCCATATTTTGCGAGGTAATTTGGTAGGCCATACTGAACATCTTTTTCGATGGGACCAACTCCATAATCACATTTTTTTTCTGTTTCATATATTTGGTCCGATCAGACGTCGACGTTTTCTATGGGGACGCCAATTTTTTTTTGAGATTTTGGGGTTGCGCTCATGGAAAAAGTTGTTCAGTTCAGCATGACCTAACTAATCACCTCTCACAATATGGCAAGTTTTTGAAAAAACACCCTGTATAAGATCGAACATAAACCTGAAGAAATAACAATCTGTCTATTTAGAATAGCAATTCAGTTTTTTTTTATTTAAAATGTTTATTTCAAAAACAGTCAGTAATAACATCCTAGTAAAATAATAAAGAAAAATTCTAAAAATCATCGGTTTATGACCAACAAGATGCTAAAGATATTAGTAACAATCAGATTTTTCATTTTAATAAGCAACATACACATTGCAACATTTTTTCAGAATTACTGGTATGATTATACTATACGAATAATTAAAAGCATGTTTAGTAACTCTAACTAACTAACTCGTAAAGGTCTTATCGGATAAAAGTATGACATTAATTAGCTCCAAGAAGAAGCTAATTAAAATAACAGTGCCTTTGGTAAATCAACTTAAGCGCAGAAATGTATTTATCATATACATTAAAGAAATTTAAAAATACGGTGTTCACACATTACTTGAACTATTTGCATATTACGTTATCAAGCTACATACTGTGACACTATTCATTTATCAAACTCGGACGAACGCACTACCGTGCCTACATATTGCCCCCGCACTGCGCGGCCTTGTCGTCGCCCCGTGATATGCGACGCGCCGCGCGGTAAAGTATAATGGAACAGGTATTTACATGCAATACTTGCATATACCTAGTATTTTAGTGTTCCAGTTATTTTATAGTTCTACATTTGTGCATGAAGGTTTAATTTATTACTATAAACATTCATTATGATTCTTTTGAACTTTAATTCAATATTGACTTAGATAAATGACAAAAAGTTAATATCTGAAGAAGCACGTAGCCCAGGTTTCTAACTTTTTTCGACCACACTAAGCAGTTGATTTTCAGTTTTGTTTTCTTGATAAAATAAACTTTAATTCAATATTCGAATAAAAATTAGCATTTTTTTATTTTGGCTGGTTCCAGGTGTTCCAGGAGGCTACAAATTACAAATTAAAAAGATATTTACATCTCTTACGATATGCCACAGAATTTTTAAACTTTAATTCTATATTGAATGATTTGTCAGCAAAAGATTCAAATACCTAAATATTTTTCAAAGCACTATTTTAAAATTTCTACATTTTTAGATAATTGCTCTAGAGCATGAGTTACACAAAATATCAAATAATATCAAACTTTAATAATATCGAAACCTAATATCGTACCATTACCTGACTACTAGGCCGGGAAGCGTAGTTTTGTTCGTTTGTTCTGAAGCCGGGTGACGGTGGAACTAGTTTGATTCAAGTCCGCTGATTCTATTAGTTTGTGTGAATAGAGTTGAATGAAACGTTGTCCGGCCGTTTTATCAGTGGTATGTAATTTTAAAGTTGTAATAAAAGGCAGGTTTATTACTTCAATGGTATATTGTACAACGAGAGCATAATCTACCATGTTAACAATGTCCAGCATGCAATAATATAGGATTAAATCGAGAGCACGCTTCCGGGCCATAGCCGGTCGCACTTTTCCTATTGTTGGTCGCAGTTTAAGTCCGCTGATTCTATTAGTTTGTGCGAATATAATTGAATAAAACGTTGGGTGAAGGTTTTGTCAGTGGTATGTAATTTTAAAGTTGTAATAAAAGGCAAGTTTATAACTTTAATGGTATATTCCACAACGAGAGCATAATCTACCATGTTTACCATGTGCAGCGTCCAATAATATAGGATGAAATCGAGAGCACGCTTCCGAGCGATAGCCGGTCGCACTTTTCCTATTGTTGGTCTAGGCCGGGAAGCGTAATAGTTTTGTTCGTTTGTTCTGAAGCCGGGTGACGGTGGAACTAGTTTAATTCAAGTCCGCTGATTCTATTAGTTTGTGTGAATAGAGTTGAATGAAACGTTGTCCGGCCGTTTTATCAGTGGTATGTAATTTTAAAGTTGTAATAAAAGGCAGGTTTATAACTTTAATGGTATATTGTACAACGAGAGCATAATCTACCATGTTAACAATGTCCAGCATGCAATAATATAGGATTAAATCGAGAGCACGCTTCCGAGCGATAGCCGGTCGCACTTTTCCTATTGTTGGTCTAGGCCGGGAAGCGTAGTTTTGTTCGTTTGTTCTGAAGCCGGGTGACGGTGGAACTAGTTTGATTCAAGTCCGCTGATTCTATTAGTTTGTGTGAATAGAGTTGAATGAAACGTTGTCCGGCCGTTTTATCAGTGGTATGTAATTTTAAAGTTGTAATAAAAGGCAGGTTTATTACTTCAATGGTATATTGTACAACGAGAGCATAATCTACCATGTTAACAATGTCCAGCATGCAATAATATAGGATTAAATCGAGAGCACGCTTCCGGGCCATAGCCGGTCGCACTTTTCCTATTGTTGGTCGCAGTTTAAGTCCGCTGATTCTATTAGTTTGTGCGAATATAATTGAATAAAACGTTGGGTGAAGGTTTTGTCAGTGGTATGTAATTTTAAAGTTGTAATAAAAGGCAAGTTTATAACTTTAATGGTATATTCCACAACGAGAGCATAATCTACCATGTTTACCATGTGCAGCGTCCAATAATATAGGATGAAATCGAGAGCACGCTTCCGAGCGATAGCCGGTCGCACTTTTCCTATTGTTGTTCTAGGCCGGGAGGCGTCGTTTTGTTCGTTTGTTCTGAAGCCGAGTGGCGGTGCAATTAGTTTAAGTCCGCTGATTCTATTAGTTTGTTTGAATAGAGTTGAATGAAACGTTGTCTGGCCGTTTTATCAGTGGTATGTAATTTTTAACCGACTTCAAAAAAGGAGGAGGTTCTCAATTCGACTGATTTTTTTTTTTTATCATATTTTTTTTTTTTTTTTTGTATGTATGTTACTCCATATCTCCGTGAATCGTAAACCGATTTTCAAAATTTTTTTTTGAATCGAACAGGTATAACCCCTAGATGGTCCCATTGTAACCAAGTCGGGATCTGATGATGGGATCCTGGAGAAATCGAGGGAACTCTTCAACTATTATAGGCACACCTATAGTGATTTCACTATTTTTTACAGCAACTCGGCCACTTCCTCTTAGAATAGCGGATCCTAAGTGAAGTCGGTTCTTTTTTTGTTTAAAATTATAAAGTTTGTAATAAAAGGCAGGTTTATAACTTTACTGGTATATTGCACAACGAGAGCATAACCTACCACGTTAACAATGTCCAGCATGTAATAATATAGGATCAAATCGAGAGCACGTTTCCGGGCGATATCCGGTCGCACTTTTCCTATTGTTGGCCTCGGCCGGGAAGCGTCGTTTTGTTCGTTTGTTCTGAGCCGGGTGACGGTGGAGTAACTCGCTTAAGTCCGCTGATTCTATAAGGCCTGGTTACACCTAACGAGTATAGTGGCGAGACAGCAAAATACCACTCGGCCGAGAGAGTAAAATGGCCCGGCCCAGTACTCGGCGATGTGTTTAGACCTTGCGAGTACTCGGTCGAGAGTACTGACTCGCCACTGCACTCGGTAGGTGTAACAAGGTAGAGTTGAATGAAACGTTTTGTCAGTGGTATGTAATTTTAATGTTTATAAGTAGGTAAGTATATTTTGAACACATTGTTTGATACTTTAACGATACCACAATGTTTAGAAATAATGGAAGATAGTACAAAATATAGAAAGATACGACATCATTTTTCTGAAAATAAATATTACCAATACTGTATATATTCATAATTGTTTAGTATTCTGTTGGAATTCTTATTACTGTCTGACTTTTACTTTTACAAATTGAATGTATTTAATATTTATATAATCTTATCTTTCAGTTGTGACTTGTGACATGACATGAAAATGTAATTTGATGGGTAAGGATTTGATTTAATTTGATAACTTTGACTTGATAAATTATGATTGTTCCAGTCACATAACTTCAAAGGGTAAAGTTTATATAATTTACCCTAGAATCGGGCTATTTTCATATTGATTTAATATTTTAATTCATACTGTACTGGTTTTTAACTGACTTCAAAAAAGGAGGAGGTTTTCAAATCTAATTTTTTGGAACTGATTTTTTTTAATCATCTTTTTTGTATGTATGTTACTCGATATCTCTGTGAATTGTGAACCGATTTTCAATTATTTTTTTAATTCGTCACCAAGTCGGGGTCTAATGATGGGATCCTGGAGAAATCGAAGGAACTCTTCAACTATTATAGGCACACCTATAGTGATTTCACTATTTTTTACAGCAACTCGGCCACTTAATCAATAATAGATCAGTATAATCTGCGACACAGAAATAAACCTCTTTTAAATGACGCACATTATGTACATTTCGACAATAGCCTAAACAGTATTGTTTAGGCTATTGTCATAAAAGTTTTGCCATAAAAGTATATAATTTGTGACATTCCACGGGAAAAGATACCTTATGGCGGTTGGGGCTTACGCTATTTCTAACGACGCTGCAATACTAATGCGATGCTTCGCAACATAAGCGCCAACCGCCATAAGGTACTTTCACCCGCGGGACGTCACAATTACTGTCAAATGAAATGAAGAATATAGAAGACTTAAAAACGTTTGATAAGACGTTAAGGAATATTTTCTTAAACGCCCATTTTGAGTGAAAATATAGCAAAAATAAGTTTTGCATGTAAATCTGTAACTGGCTGTATTTTCTTTGTATTACAAATTACAATTTTTAGCAACGAAAACGAATGTCCAACCTAGATCTGTTCTAGAATGCCCATGCCAAATTTCATGGTTCTAAAGCATGTCGTTTTAAAATGAGAGCTGAACTACGTTTGTATGGGAACACGAGCGTCCTGGCGACTCTTAACGGCCGGTTAGCAATCGTCACAAAACTGACGGTCAATGTCAAATCCCATATATTTTGGAATGTGACGGTTAGACGTCACTGAAACACGACAAGTCGTGCTTTAAAGTACAAGTTAAAATAAAAATGCCCAAATACGCAAAACAATTTTTACTTTAACCATTTTTATCACAATGCCTGTCTGTAAATTCTAACCATTTAAAAATTCTCCTGTACACTAAAAATCACCTTTTTCAAAGTTTGCACCTGCTAAATAATTAATTGACACTAACTAGGCAGCAACTAATGAGCGGCAAGCGCCTCAAATAGTTCGCGTTATCTATCGGTACACATTGCCCCCTGCTCCCGTTTTCCCCCCTTCACCCTGTTTACCTGTGGTCTCCAATTCATTAGGATTAACATCCCGCTAGCACTCAGGGATGGGACGTTTGTTAATTGATAATCAATTTTATTGCCGCTGACATTAATCTTTAGGAAGCGTTTTTATTTCCATTCAATTGGGTTTTCACACAATTATACTATGGGTTATTTTGTCTTTATTATAAATAAAATTATTCTTAAAATTATCATGTCGAGTGTCTTTCAAACCATTCATGAATATTCAGATCATATATCGCATATTTAGTTCTTATCTTACTGATTCGATTATTGACTGAATTATTTGGTTAATACAAAATGGTTTACATTTCTCAGAAAATACTTTGATTTACGCTAACGATTGCAAGCACCATGCTGAGACGAGGTAATTTCTGAACTATCTCGTTTTCTCACAGAATAAATAACAGTATTTCATACAGAACCGCCACGCCACGCCCCGCCCCGAATGCAATTACCTCACCCCGCGGCTGCCGATTGGTAGGATATTAGTAGGTTGATGAGTCTGGTTGGCAGCAGATCGATAAAAATGTAAAATGTCGGTGTATTGTCAAACTTCATTTACGGCAGCGTGACAGCGGAAACTTCCATTCATTCTAAATATTCGGCGTTTGAACTGAACATTGAAAAACCTGTGAAATATGCCAAATATTATTTGACGGAATGTCAGGCTCATCTCATATTTTTATTGAATGTATATCAGTGGCAGCGCGTCCATAAAACACGATTCCCGTCGGCCTGCCTAATTTTCAGGCACCTGAGCAGGTTTTCTGTAACTCATGTAGAAATTTTAAGCCAAATTAAGCTTCGGCTTGCCTAGCAAAAATTATGACCAACCGCTACTGATGCATATTCATCTATTATGAAACCAGTAAAATGGCGCGTTTAGTCGATTACTTGCGGGCATCGACATGGCCCATCCCTAGTTTACCGATGTAAACAGCGTACAACTGCTATTGACATTTCGTGCCTATGTTCGTCAATGAATTCCACAATTTCAAATATTGCTTCCACGCCTTAGAATTATGTAGCCTAGATATTACCTAAGTAATGCCCTTTTGACTTGGTTTATAATAAGTACTATACTAGAAAACAAATAAAACTATTTAAACTAGTCCGTAGTATTCCGCCTTGAACTGAGAACTCGCAATTTCCTTGCAAACGAGATGACCATTAACAAGACCCTTACGATGATTTTTTCGCGCCTTCTAGTTCCAAGACCCCTTGATATATCTTGCTCTTAAAAGAACTATCAAACTTTACGTATCTCTGCTACAACCCGAACAAATTTCATGAAGATCAAAAAACGTCACTAAAGTTATCGCGGAACAAACTCTCAAAATCAAAAAGCCATCGAAATGCCGAGACGTCTCAGTAGCAAGTTATTTGTAAGAAAATTCGCTTGTTACGCTCCGCTCGCTCGATAAATAGCTCTATTCTATTATTGTATTTTAAGATTATGTCAAATACGAATATAAACTGAAAACATAATAGTATTTTATGCAATAGTTGTATAAGAGGGTTCAAAAAAGGTGAGTGGCGTGTGTAACAATTTGAGGCGAAGCCGAAAATTGTTAATAAAGACGCCATGAGCCTTTTTTGAACTACTTATACAACGTTGCATACATTACTTTTTCTACGACTAGTGATTAAATAAAGCACAAGATTAAACGCAGTTTGCTTTAAGAAATAGCGAGAAGTTGAAAAGTGGTGGCAAATGACAGTTGAGAGAACGTAATCATAGACACGGTAATTTTTTTTTTTCAAATGTCATCAACTACTTGCTTATGTTGGCAGCAATTACTTTAGTTTTGTTATTGTTCCAAACCATATGAATTCAGTTGTTTGTTAAGTTGGCAGTTTTGATTTTCGTTGTAAATTTAGTGTTGTTTTTCTTTTTTATCTGTTGGATTCACAGGGCACCACTGTTAGCAGTTGCTTTTTATCACATAATAACCCTAGGGTCTTTATGAAGAATAGACAAGATAGACTTTTTTGAAATGTCATAAGACATGCTTTTATATTCGTTGGCGGGACCATATAATTGACAGGTAAAAGTACCGGAGTAGAAAAACAAAATTCAGGGCTAGTATTGAACCAGCGTCTTCTGCATTAACTGCAAACGCCTTAAGAGTCGCCAGGACAATACAATTTTTAGCCACGAAATCGAATTACCGACCTAGATCTGTACAATGTCCATGCCAAATTTCGTAGTTCTAAAGCATGTCTTTTTAAAATGAGAGCTGAACTACGTTCGTATGGGAACGCGAGCGTCCTGGCGACTCTTAATTTGCATGTTTCTAGAGTCTAGGCTGAAAAAAACACCCCCATCCCAAAAAACCATATAAACCTTGACTTTATTCCACACAAAGTAGTGCAGATGCAGAATTTCACACGAGAGTTGGCAAACGAGGAGACCCGTCGCTTGGACGCTGAATAAGCTGGCGGTAATTGCTTACCATCAGGCGATTCGTCTGCTCGTTTGCCTCCTATGTCATAAAAAAAAAAAAACAAAAAAGAAAGTCGTATTTTGGCACCATTTTTACAGGTAGGTATGAAAGGTTTAGGATGATGTTTATACAGGGTGTAACAAAAATACTAGTGATCCGTTTAAGGGCATAATTGGCATCATATTGCAACTTAAAAAAAATGTTGTTGTTGTTCTAGCCCTCCGGAGATACAAAACCAATTTTTTTTCTTACCTTTTCATTTGAGTACGATACCAATTGTGCCCTTAAACGGATCACCAGCATTTTTGTTACTTGTAAGCTAAGTTTCTAGGCTTTATCATTCATTATTATTATTATTATTATAGCCATTTATTCCTTAATAAATTTAACATGCATACAAATTATTAGTTCAATAAAAATTACAAGAAAATTAGTATAAAACAAATCATTTCAATTTAAATTTATAGTATTATTAACAAATATGTAATATTAAAATTTATTATATGTATATATATATTTATTATTAATAATTTTCAATTTTCATTTATTAAGGACCTCTCTACGAGTATAGGCCTCCTCCATCTCCATCCATAGTTTTCTGTTTTGAGCTGCTTGAACCCAATTTTTTCCCGCTGTGTTTACTATTTCATCGGCCCATCTCTCCATCGGTCTGCCTCTTTTTCGTTTCTTTGCTGGGCCGCGCCAATTTGTTATTTTGTACGTCCATTTTTCATTGTTCATGCGCGCTACATGACCCGCCCAAGACCATTTTAATTTTTGACAGTGAGATAGAGCATCTATAACGTTCGTCATTTTCCTTATATCAATATTTCTTTTTCTGTCTTGCCTTTTCACGTTAAGTATGCTGCGTTCCATACTTCTCTGGCACGAGTTTATTTGTGTTCTTGTACACTTATTAAAAATCCAAGTTTGGCATCCATATGAAAGACAGGGCAATAAACACGAATCTAGAATTTTCTTTTTCAGGTTTATGGGCATATTTGACTTCAACGCTTCTTTGTAGCTCCAGAACTTGTTCCACGTTGTTTTAACTCTTCGGTTTAGTTCGTCCTGATGTCTGGTTTTCTTAAACGACATTTGCTTTCCTAAGTAGATATACTCTTGAACGTAGTCTATTGGTATATTGTTTACATTTATCGGTATTTGAATACTATTTGTCATGACTTTCGTTTTATCTGTATTTAGTTTTAAGCCAATATCATGACTGACTACGTATAGGTCGTTTATCATTGACTCTAGTTGTTCAGCAGTTTCAGAGAAAAGCACAATATCGTCTGCGAACCGTAAATTACTCAGAAATTGGTTATGTATTCTGATACCTTTATTGCTCCAATTTAGGGTTTTCATAATACTTTGGAGTACAGTTATGAATAGCCTTGGGGACAGCGGATCTCCTTGCTTTACGCCTCTACAAATTTTTATTTCAGGTCCTTTTCTGTCCAGCTTTATTCTACTTATGCTCATACTGTAGATGTACTTTATAAGTTCAATGGTTTCAGTGGGGACTTTACACTCATGTAGAGCTTGCCATATACTTGTGTGAGATATCGAATCGAAAAGGCTTTGGCGTAGTCAATAAATGCCAAGTAGAGTGGGTGTTTGTACTCTTCGTATTTCTCTATCACTTGATCTAGGACATGCATATGGTCAGTAGTTGAGAAGCCTCTTCTCAATCATTCATTATCATTATTAATTTCGTCCTTTGGAACAGAATGTGCTTTTGCACTGTTGGTTAATTTGCCCTGTAATATCACTAAATAGTTGATACACAGACAGAAACTTTCTTGTTTAGTCACCGGAGTAGTAACCGGACAAATAATCCACAGGCCAGAGCAGATGCGTATCTGCCAGTGTCTGAGTTTGCGACTGTTTTATACATATAAATAATTTAAAACAAAAAAAGAACCGACTTCACTTAGGATCCGCTATTCCAAGAGGAAGTGGCCGAGTTGCTGTAAAAAATAGTGAAATCACTATAGGTGTGCCTATAATAGTTGAAGAGTTCCCTCGACTTCTCCAGGATCCCATCATCAGACCCTGACTTGGTGACAATGGGACCATCTAGGGGTTATACCTGCTCGATTAAAAAAAAATTTTGAAAATCGGTTCACGATTCACGGAGATATGGAGTAACATACATACAAAAAAAAAACATAATAATGATAAAAAAAAAAAATTCAGTCGAATTGAGAACCTCCTCCTTTTTTGAAGTCGGTTAATAAATAAATATTATGAAATTAAATGAAATGAAATGAAAAACGTTTATTTTCAGGCAACTAGTGGCCCATAGATAAATACCTTAAAGACTAGCATACATATTACATTTTAACCCTTCAACGGGCAAGACCGAAAAAAATCCTCGATTCTAGCCTCATCGCCAATCTATAGTCCTAAAAATTCTGTACAAGAAAAAAATACAAAAATATGATGTTAAAGGTGGTCTTTTTTGAGACCGGTGCCCTATAAAGGGTTAAACTAAAACTATTTTTTTTAAAGGAGTAACAGATGGAAAGATTCACCGGGGTTGAGTAAGCGTCGATAGCACAGTTGGCAGTGCGATTGGACCGGTGTTCCGAGAGGTCGCAAGTTCGAGTCTTGCTCGACGCGGTGAATTTTTCCATTTTTCCTTTCAATTATAAAATTATATTTTTTTATTATTTTATTATTATGGGACAATCTTACACAAATCAATCTAATTGCACCGTAAGCTCAATAAGGCTTGTGTTGTAGGTATTAGGCGACGATATATGTATATAATAAATAGATATAGATAAATACTTAAATACATAAAAATATCCATAACTAAGGAACATTATTCGTGATAAATCCAATGATATTTTACTATGGATGGGTTATACTCTAACATAATGAGCACAAAAAATGCTGCCCAAACTATTTGATAACCTGACAAAAATTCTGTTATATTTATCTGTGTTGACAATCATTACATCTTTGTCACTCTCATTGTTAGAAAATTACAGTTAGTCTCATTCTCACGCGGGTGACGGGAGCTCATTATTAGCACGCCCGCATTACTCGCTTGCTGGTGCACTCCTAGACACAGTTGTTTGAAATCACTCATTTTAAGCGCTTTATTTTTGGAGCGTGCGTAACCCATCTGTCATTATTATATATCATAGGATAAACACACCAAAATGCCCTGACCAGGATTGGAACCCGTTACAGTTACCTCTTGACTTCTCACATTCTATCTAGAAATAGGATATAATAGTAACTACCGAAACTAAAATAGACTTAAGTTAAGCAAAAATAGACCCTATTTTCTTAAATTAAGGTTATTTTTAAATCATTCCCCTTTTCCGTAACTGGAGTAGTCCCAATGGAGACATATCCATTAAGAGTCGCTGGCACTATCCGGAGATCTGATGTCAATTGTTTTAGAGAGGAAATACTACTTCATGAACAGTCGCCATCATATCGGAGCGGCCAAGATGGTCACAAATATCTGAACACCGCCTCTATTCTCAAGGCGATTAGGTGCATGTTCAGATATTTTTGAGTACCCTGGCAGCTCCGATATCTTTGATGTCGACTTCTCGTGCTGTAAGGGAAAGTACGAAATTATTTAATCTAGTTATGCTATATATCCTATATGACGTGCCATGCGTTGACGGTGTTGAAGCGCCTACTTCGATTAACAGCTGCCAGGTGCTCAAATCTAGTACTTAAGGCCGTTCTTCGATTCGGACAAGCCACGCCCATCCGTTAGAGACACGTTTATGGCTCCCTTGCAGGAAAGAAAGAGATGCAGCGCTCTTAAGGATCAGACTTTTCGACCAAACTATGATAAATAAGCGAATCTATAAAGTTTTGTCTAATTTTGTTTCTGTGACTTTTGAGATAAACCAGAATACCATATTACTTAGTTATATTGCTTAATTTCTTATAGTTTACGCAAGCTAAGAAAAATAAGGGGAAAAAGGACCCAACTTCGAATTTTTTTTCTATCGAGGCAACTTTCAGCAATCGTGTTTCGGCTTGTGCCAAAAACAAGAGTATATAGTCTAATAATATATATTCGAAAATAAATTCAGTCCCTTCTCCCGTTTAGTCACTAGAGCGTTTGAAAAAACCTTTAATTTTTAAAGTAGCCCCTTAACAACAAAAAATAGTCAAGCTTTACTACACAGTCTTGCTTTCCTCAAAATTGTATAACATTTAGCGAAACTAGCTAACTGTCTATTTTGAAAATCGATATGTACCAATCAATATATGCCAAACATTTCCGTTGACCACATTTCTCTATCAAACCCCCAAACTAATACAGGAGTTTATCCCAATTACTGAACTATGAAAGAGATAACACACTGCAAACTAACTACAGATAACTACAGAGCTATACAACGAATAGTTAACTGCTCGTCCAGAAAGGGACAACTTTTGCTTCGTGATGACGTGATTATACGCGGATTACAGGCTATGACGCAGATTACATGATTCATAATACGGTAGATACTTCACTTTTAACCAAAAGTTGTGAATCTGTAAAGCCGGCCACCGACTATCAGTCTGTCTGTATTCTTCCTGACGATCTCGACCTGTCAGTTAGAACAAAAATATATATAGTCCTCCTCATCGATTTCGATGACGGCGACCCCAATGCAAACCTTATGGAGGTTGACTATTGAGAACAATAATTTTAAACAAAAAAGAACCGACTTCACTTAGGATCTGCTATTCCAAGAGGAAGTGGCCGAGTTGCTGTAAAAAATAGTGAAATCACTATAGGTGTGCCTATAATAGTTGAAGAGTTCCCTCGATTTCTCCAGGATCCCATCATCAGACCCTGACTTGGTGACAATGGGACCATCTAAGGGTTATACCTGTTCGATTAAAAAAAAAATTTTGAAAATTGGTTCACGATTCACGGAGATATGGAGTAACATACATACAAAAAAAAAACATAATAATGATAAAAAAAAAAATCTGTCGAATTGAGAACCTCCTCCTTTTTTGAAGTCGGTTAAAAATATGTCGGCTCCGAACAACTGACAGGCCAATGTCGTCAGGCGGCCTGCATCCGGACTGATAGTCGGTGGCTGCCCCAACGGTCCAACCAGGCGCGGTCGCAGCCTGAAATTTAGGCGGGGACACTAATGCAGAATTGATTTTTAAAATTTTTGAGGGGGTCAGTATTTTTTTCTCCATTTGAAATGTACGATTTTGGGGCCCTCCGAACGCGCCTAGGTCCGACAAGCGATTCGTCTAAGAACTGTTCGTCGACAGAATTTTCCATCTTCGGATTTTCGTCGACAGAACTTTCATTCGACGAACGTTTCGCTGGCAGATCGTCAACACGTTCCTACAGGCCTACTGCGTATGTCGAAAATATACATTTCGTTATCTCCCTCCATATCGCACTTGATTATTCGAAAAAAAGTGATGCTATTGTCATTACATGTGGCTGTATTTACTTGTGTTTAGTCACTACGCGCGACATGTTTCGGAGAGCTGAAGTCTCCATCCCCAAGCCCAAGTGAATACGGCCGCATGTAGTGATAATAGTGTTAATATTTCTCACGAAAGTTTAAATTCAAAGTGATGCTGATAAATGTAGGTTATGAAAGTGACGCGAGAGTGAAATCTGATATCTTTTAGGAGTGGCGTATCTGCTGTAATAATATGTAATCTGATTCAGCAAACTCATGCCATTGTACCTAACCTAAGTAAATACAATTATCAACCTTATCCCTAAGTAATAAGAGCGACAATATATGTGTGCGCTAGATAAATGGACGCAAAGTTCATTGAATCGTCACATTCGATTATTATGCGAAAACCAATTATAAATGGACTATTAAATAAGGAGGCTGATTCGAAGCTAAAAAATCTCTACTAACTTTTGATGGTTATGATACTTTGATCTTATGGCTCCTCTGTATGATGGGCCATCATAGGGACGCAGCTATGCGTTAGAGGGAGCTAATGATATTGCGGTCTCGTTCCGTCGTATAGCTGCGTCCCTACGATGGCCCATCATGTAGAGCCAGCCTTATAATACGATGGTTTCCAGTACCACTTATTGGCGCGTGCGAGATAGCCCTCGAGTCGTAGTTTGACTACATAATTTTGTATTAGTTATCAAAAAATATTCAACAAAATAATTTGATTTGCTTTAAGATTCATAGATGGCAGCACCATCTCTCTTGCTATACCATAATCGCGTAAGTGATTCGGATAGGAAGTGCAAGCACGAAATGCATGCCCTTAGAGATGGTCAACGGCGCCTAGCCGTTTCAAATTCAGTTGATTGCATATTGTCACAGGCATAATAACAAAACACAGCCATCGACTATAGTACGGTACAGGAACAGTTTTGAACTTTTATAATTCACAAGTGCGATTTTCATTTTTAGTTAGAGAATATAATATGATTAGTCATAGTAAAAAATATTTTCTAACAGTTATCGACGATGCGCTAGGTATTATACAGATATTTGTTAATAACACAAAGAAAAGATTATCCAAATTACATTTTTCTTTACCACACTATTGCATTCAACTATTTCAATATCATCTGTCATTTTATAACAGTTTGGTCAATAGATTATGTGAGCATATTCGTGAACAATTTGTAAAAATATGCGTGACCTTGAATTCTAAACGAACGACAAATGGCTAAAACGACTAATGCTATTGACAAATACGGTATAAAATGTGAAATTATGTAGCAATAATAAAAAGCGATAGTCTGGTAGAGAAAAATAAAATTTATGTAGCAAACAAATACGTGTATTATACCTAGCGCAATGCTCACAATTGTTAGAAAATATTTGTCATTATTAGTACTTAACGTATTCTAACGGGGCACAATATAAAATCGGACTTGTGAGTTTTGTCATTTTTATAGGTTAAAAAGGCGTTGTTGTACTCCACTACTACATAATTCAAATGGCGCGAGAGAATGCCGCGCCGCGCGAAGATCACGCGACACTAACGCCACTAGCCCGTGTATTTGCTACGTGGCCGTGGCAGAAAACAGCAGTTAAAACAAATGAACGTCGGGCGACGCGTGCTCTTGTTTGCGGTCTTAGTAAAAATACTATTATAATGTGTTAATGGTGATCTTGAGACCTTCTTGTTTGGTGTGATTGTGTGAAGACTCGTCAGTGAAGTTATAAAACATAAAAGCAGCCGGGGCTGCCGTCCCTGGCCATTGATGGAGCCGGCTTCCACGCTCTGCGCCAGAAACTCCAGAAAGCGGTTAGCGACAAAGGTATCGTGTCATTTGTTTGTGTAGTTGATGCTGTGTGTGACTGTGCCTGATCACAAGGGTTAGATTAGGTTTTTCAGAATGAAATATTAGTACATCTTTATTGAACCACAACTAAAACTACTTAGAAATATACTTATATTAAAACTAAATTAAAACGAAATATTACTAAAAACCTTATGTAAGCCAATTAAAACTAACTTAAAAATACTAAAAAGTAAAAATCTATTTCTAAAAACGGCCCCTGTGGCATAGTGCCGAGGACGCTGGCAGCATTTCCTCGCTGAATCGCAATATTATATATAATAAATATTAGTTAGATTTGTACACATATACTTGAGATAATTCGACCGGTTCCGCCGTGACTGGGTGGTGTAGTGGTCAGCGCGTCAGCCGCGATAGCTGAAGACGCCAGTTCGAATCCGGTCTCGGACACCGGAGGACTTGGTAACTTTTTCTGAAGTACATAACATCTATATCAGTTTATAATTTATATAGTAGTGTAACTACCTACTTTAAAAAATTGCAAATCAAAAAATATTCAACAAAATAATTTTCTCAAACATGCAATGAAATGTCTTCGTTATGTGCGTCATAATACGCTTCAAAGTGTCACGTTTAGGGCGGATCAACTCCAGAGAACAGGTAACGATTTTCATATAAAATTGACGGCCGGAAGCCGGGAAATAATTTTTTTTTAATTTCCATTCCACATATGTTTGTGGCACAGGATCATGGCATTCAGCCATTTAAGATTATAGGCGATATTTACTTTTTGGTTCATTTGACATTCTGCCACTACTTATGCATATTAAAAAAAATCAATAATCATCATAATATTAGTTTTCTTTGTTTTTTTTTTGGATTTTTTATATTTATTTCATTGCATGTTTGAGAATAGCACTATACATACCTCGGCGTGAAAAGGGGTTGCCAGCCTCGTAACTATCCGGCCTCGCTACGCTCGGCCGTCTATATAACTCAGCCGGCAACCCCCTACTTCCCAGCCTCTGTAGTAATGTACTATTGATTTGCTTTAAGATTCTTAGTATTAGTTATCAATATTAATTATCTGCCTCTCTTGTTGTATACTTACATAGATGTCATATACAAAGAAAATGTGACCTCCGATGCCCAAGGCTGGGAAGCAAATCATAATATTTACAACAATAATTTGATTTGTTCTTCAGTTGCCTCTCTTGGCACCAATTGTGATTTACTTAATTAGTTCTGATTCGGACAATAAATGTTCCTAAAATGTTTTAATTTGTAGATTTTAACTAACTACGTTATATTATTAATAAATTAATTCAATATACATTTTATAACAAGAAAAATGGGTCCGTTCATTCATTTTTTTTCAATTGATGGACGCCACACAAGTCAACACACCGCACCCTGCGGACATCGTATGTATGAACTCGACACGAAGAAAAGTTAATAGTTTTTCTAATATTGAAGTACGAGTATTATTAAATTCAGAAAAAATAAGGATAAACCCAAACATCAATTCTGACAGATTCAATCCTATTCAAAATCAGACTTATTTCAAACGAACAACAAAATATATTCTCCGAATATACAAAGTTGTAATATAATAAAACAGATTAAGATTTGAAACATCGAATCGGCACCACGATGTGAATGTTCCGGTTTTCAATTGAAACTTTTGTTCCATAATTTCTCATAGTTAGTGTATTTAAATAAAGGCATTATTCGGTGCGTCTCGTCATATTATTATCAGCATACATCGTAAAATGCGAGCAAAATTCATTGAAGTACTAGGGTTGTTACCGGTTGTCATACGTCATTTCAATGGATTTCGCTCGCAGTTTTCGATGTACCTATGATCATCAGTATTTTAAATCGGGGATCGTACAGCGGTAATTGTCATAGAGATACAGGCTGTAACAAAAATACTGGTGGTCCGTTAAAGGGCATAATTGGTATCGTATTTCGTATTGCGACTGAGAAAAAGAACGACTAAAAATTGTTGACGCTACAAACAGAGTTTTTTGGTCCCAGCCGGCCAACCCTCCATACAAAACCTGATTTTTTTTCGTTGCTCTCATTATTGTGTCATATCTGACGTGGCCAGCTCTCCGTCTATGATATTTTATTCATGCCGCGTTCAATTCACGCACGCGTGACGCACGACACCCGCGCGGTTACCGCACCGTACATGTTGGTCTAAGAGCTAGCCACGTCAGATGTGACACAATAATGAGAGGTTTTTAATCAGTCCAGTTAGATTGCATAACCATCGTTATTGCTAGATCCGGGCATCTGGCAGCTTCTAATGGGTGGAGATCAAAGTGACAGACCAACAAAGTTTTTAAGTTGAAAAAAAAGTAATACCGAAATAGGTAAAAACTGCTGAAATTGTGTCATTTATAGAGAACAGGGCCTATATTATAACATTAGAACAAAAAACATTGTGTTTTATTGCGCAAACAAAAACAGTAGGCGAGTAACCAAAAATTACATTATACATCATTTGGCACTACTTCCCCTAACCGAAACTTTTGGACATTATATACCTAACCTAATTAATTACATAATTTTTCATAATATTGGATCAAAACTAGAGCTCTAGAATTAGTTTTCTTCAAGTTATTTGCATTCTTTGACCTCCACCACTTTACAGCTGCCAGGTCTCCGGGTCTAGAAATAAGCATAGTATAGCAAACTAACTAGAGGGGTTTCGTTGCTCTCATTATTGTGTCATGTCTGACGTGGCCAGCTCTCCGTCTATGTGGTGTGGTGCGAACGGTTAATGTGCGGTTTTTAGTTTCGCGATTCAGGTGTTAACAACAAAAAAGATGGAACTCTGAAGTAAACAGCTAGGTACATAAAATTAAATCATATAATAATTTTAAACAAAAAAGAACCGACTTCACTTAGGATCCGCTATTCCAAGAGGAAGTGGCCGAGTTGCTGTAAAAACTAGTGAAATCACTATAGGTGTGCCTATAATAGTTGAAGAGTTCCCTCGATTTCTCCAGGATCCCATCATCAGACCCCGACTTGGTGACAATGGGACCATCTAGGGGTTGTACCTGTTCGAAAAAAAAATTGATAATCGGTTCACGATTCACGGAGATATCGAGTAACATGCATATAAAAAAAATGATTAAAAAAAATTCAGTCGAATTGAGAACCTCCTCCTTTTTTGAAGTCGGTTATAACATACATGTACATACATATTGTGCGAGGTGATTTAGTAAACTTTTACTATTGAACCAACTACGAATCACAAAAAAAGGCTGTTTCATACACCTCGGCCGAACCCGTCGACTATTTCTATGGGGAGGACAACATTTTTTTGGCATTTCGGGGTAAGTCCCATAGAAAAAGTTGTTCAGTATGACTTACCTAATCAAGTAATCACCATTTATGGCCACTTTCTGAACGAACAACCTGTATAGTAGATAGGTAGGGTGCGTTGGGGTAAGATGGAAAGGTATTTTTTTAGGGGTAAGACAAAAAGTCGTCCATATTCCGGAGCATTACAGACTACTTTTTATCTTACCCCTAAAAAAATACCTTTCTATCTTACCCCAACGCACCCTAGCAGTGGCGGTGGGTCAATTTTTTTTTCTGCAAGCCGGAGCTTAATTTGGCTTAAAATTTCTTGATAAGCTGTAGAAAAGCTGCCCAGGTGCCTGAAAATCAGGAAAGCCGATAGTAATCGTGTTCTATAGACGCGCCGCCACTGGTAGGGATAAATTATACATTTATTCGCGAATTAGCAGGGATTAGTATCAATGGCAATGCAGTTAAACCAATGCAATGAATAATGTATTGCAAGCATTGTAGCTAGTAAATTAATTAACTCAGCTGTATTAGCTATTAACTGTAATTACCCTACATTCGCCTTGGCCTGATAAATTAGGTATTGTGGATTGGAGTATTTTTGGCAGTATTATCCTCCTAAAGTATCTTCTTATTGTTTGTCAACGCGTTTTGGCGAAGGCACTAGTTTTTACGAAAGTAAAAAATTTGACCTTCCAACCCAGCAACGTTATGTAAAAGATAAAAAAAAGATAAAAGATATTTATTCTTCAATTTAGGCACATTACAATGCACTTATGAACGTCAGAGAGAAAAGAAAGTACCACCGGTTCTAACCCTACACCTCTGACCCGAGAAGTATTACTTATTACCGGCAAGAAACTCGGCGGGACTTATTTTTTCAAAACAGTACTACAAATACATTAAAGATACTATATACAATAATGCGTTAGTTCTTCAAGAAGGCATATCAAAACAGCTTGAGTAAGTTTCGAAAAAATGTTTTATTCAATAATATTTAGTTCACAAATTTTCAAATCCGCATCGCAGGCTTCGTCACACACCAACCAATATTTACAAGAAGAAATCCGCCGCAGGCTTTATCAATAATAGTTACACACTAAACCTTACACAGACCACCCCGGACCGAAACTGGCTCAAACGTCCCCATGGGCCGTATTCTAACTTTAAAACACGCACAGACACGATCCAACTTCAAAGCAAATCCAATGCAATAACAACACAATACAGCTTACGACTACACGTCTGAATCAAAAATGACGGAATTTACTTGAAAATTACTGCGTTGCAACTACAATACTACTTCAATATTGGTTGATTATTGGTTGATTGTTGGAGTTATTAACCGACTTCAAAAAAGGAGGAGGTTCTCAATTCGACTGATTTTTTTTTTATCATTATTATGTTTTTTTTTGTATGTATGTTACTCCATATCTCCGTGAATCGTGAACCGATTTTCAAATTTTTTTTTTAATCGTACAGGTATAACCCCTAGATGGTCCCATTGTCACCAAGTCAGGGTCTGATGATGGGATCCTGGAGAAATCGAGGGAACTATTCAACTATTATAGGGACACCTATAGTGATTTCACTATTTTTTACAGCAACTCGGCCACTTCCTCTTGGAATAGCGGATCCTAAGTGAAGTCGGTTCTTTTTTTGTTTTAAATTATGTTTAAGACAAATTGTGTTGTCAATGTATTGTTTATACATTTTAAAATTAGAATATGGCACTGACATTAGCCTAGCCGCGTTCCGGAATACTTAGTGGTATAGTCACCGGTAATGGTAACTTCCACTGACTTAGGAATAAAGAGACACGGTCTCATCGCAATTTAGTACCGAAACCAGTGTCGCCACGCCACGGTCAAACATGTGTGCATTTCATCTACATATATAATATTAGTAGTAGTATAACACTTTATTGTACAACAAATAAAAATACAACAGTAAGAATACATAATATTTGTACAAAGGCGGACTTATCCCTTAAGGGATCTCTTCCAGTCAACCTTTGAGCAGTTGAGGGAGAATTGGAACTGGTAGACATACCTGGCTGTACAAAACGGCAATAAATAAAATAGTAATACAATATTGAAAATTCTAAATTCTAACCTAACTATTAGATACATATAAAAACCCATAGACTAAAATAAATATCTAACTAAATACATACATATTCTACGATATCCATAAATAAATAAATATATACACGCATTCATACATAGATACCTACATACATAATCTAAACCGCATATATCATACATTTCTGAAGATGTCAGAAAGCCATACCTTTGTCAAATTCGCCTTTAACGATGCGACCGATTGACACTGTCGAAGAGGAGACGGCAAAGAGTTCCATAACTTGACAGAGTATACCGTAAATGACTTGTTATACGACCGCTGATTAAGGTAATATTGTATGTATTAGGGTTACACACACATAGATCAAGTCCACTACGTGGAGTCTTATACTGTGGTTGGTGCACATACAAGATACATGGATTATAATTACACAATAACCAGTCAACGAACGCTTCCGTGTTTGTGTTCGTACCTCCTTGAGCCAAAAAGTCATATCTTCATACGATATTTTTATCACATACGACTTTTTACTTTAAATGGAAATTTAACAAACATTCAAACCTTCATTCTTCCATTCATTCATTCGATAGAGATGGGAAGTGCAAAAATATTTTCTATCGATACCAAATTTTATAGACTTACTTCGACTTTGAAACTATCTCCTACTAAGGTTAACTAGAATCGATAAGTTCGCCTTTGTACCTACTTTGTTTCTTTCCTACATCATGTTTGTATTCTTACTTCTTTTGTGTAAAATAAAGTGTAAACATACGTACAGTACGTATCTCGTCTAGTAGTAGTAGTAGTTAAGTTAAGTATGTAGAGCATGACATTTATCTTTACTTCACAAGTCCTGAGATGTCGAGACCGAAGACAAGTGAAAATGGTAAAAAAAAACATATCCGCTAGTGTGTCAAACGACGATTTTCACTAATGTTATAAAAAAATTACAATATAACAAATCTTGTTTACTTTGAAATTAATTGAGTAGGTAGGTACAGTCAGCACCAATAGTATCTTCCTACACGAAGACCTACAAATAAGAGCGTGTCACATATATTTGCGGCCTTCGTGTAGGGTCTAAGGTAAGTATTATTTTATATTTAATGAAAATCACACCCCGGTGAATTTACTCATTAATTATGTACATCTGATTATATATTTTAAATTTTTACCTAAACTTCAAAACTGAAGTCCCCTGCAGAATGTATAATGCTAACTCTTTTCCTTGTTAGCACTGTCTTCACTGATTTAAGTAATTATCATATTTATTCTACCTGTGTCTGACAACCTATTAATCCTAAAATATCATCTAATCGCAAAAATGTATCTAAAATATATGGTCTCATCCGGTAGAAAGCGTAAAAAATGTGACCAACAAATACTATAGTCACGGAAACGACACGTGAAGTGATTTAAAATCAATTACGTATTCGTACATAATTGTGACGTTTTCAAGTCAAAAGTACTTACATAATTATCGGTTGTCAATAAGGCGTTAATGTCTTAAAAGTTCATTTAGAAATAAACTTTATTAACAACTGACAATGATTGTACCTTTGACTTGAAATGGTCACAATAACATATATCTTATTTTAGTACACCAAAATATCGATACATTACAATTAAACATATCGACTTATTCGCAGCTCTATTTCGTTCATCACTGACAATATTTTGACACGTTATTTCAATTTTGCGAGTACTGTCATATTCCACATGTTTATTGTCCATTGCGTGGTAGCCTCGATAACATCAAAGGGAAATGTACACAAAACAAGCAATCGATGTCATTTGAATGCCAAGCAATGGAAAACGTATTTTAATATTTTTCGCTCTTACCTTTATATAAATAAATTGTGATTAGTCTTACCAGTGATAACTAACATCACAGTTTCGCAAATTCACAGTCGTACTGCGGTTTTTACACGTAATTATGGCACAAATCGGCATTTTATTTTGCTATTTATACCATATTGGTTGTCATGCAACTGACAATATATGATCACGTTTCTTGATCGCCTCGATCAAGATTCAGAGACAAGCTTGCAGCTGTCAAACCACTTCTCTTTATAATTCAGATTTCTATGGTAACTTCCTACACGAAGGCCGCAAAAATATGTGACACGCTCTTTGAAGGACAATAGGAGCGTGTCACATATTTTTACGGCCTTCGCGAAGGAAGTTACTATTGCTGGTGACTGTACGAGCCTGTTTGAAAGGTCATCCGAAAATTTTAAGAAAATTAAATTTTTACATTTATTTTTTAATACCTGACCCATAAAGTGGCCCCTATTTAATGTTCCATTCATTTATAAAATTTTACCGCCCCTCTTTGGGTCACCCACTTACAATATGAGTACCAAATTTCATCAAGGTCCCGTAGTTTCAGAGGACATTGACTTGTGACAGACAGACGGACGCACAAATTATCCTTATGGGTTCCTTTTTATCTTTTTTGAGTTACGGATCCCTAAAAAGGCGCCCTTATTAAGAGTCGCCAGGACGCTCGCGTGAACTCGCGTCCCCATACAAACGTAGTTCAGCTCTCATTTTAAAACGACATGCTTTAGAACCACGAAATTTGGCATGGGCATTTTAACAGTACAGATCTATGTCGGTAATTCGTTTTCGTTGCTAAAAATTGTAATACAAAGAAAATATAACAATAATAATTTTTGTGTGTAAATCTGTATCTGGCTGTATTTTCTTTGTATTACAATTTTTAGCAACGAAAACGAATTACCGACATAGATCTGTACTATTAGAATGCCCATGCCAAATTTCGTGGTTCTAAAGCATGTCGTTTTAAAATGAGAGCTAAACTACGTTTGTATGGGAACGCGAGCGTCCTGGCGACTCTTAACAAGCGAGATCGTTTCGCTATCGCTTTACTTCGAGGTGTCGAGGTGCCGAGGTCACTCGGCTTTTATTTCCGGTAAAAAGGAACGCTGAACAGCCTCTCACCCGCATTCAATAAGATGTCGTACGGACTGCAAAACAAAATAAAAAGAGTGGCGCCGCGACATATCTGACGGAGTGTCGAAGCATGACGAAGCCTGGCTCGACAACCTAAGGCAGAAAAGGCTTCGCAGCACCGCTACTTCTCCTGACTCACGTTTCACTTGTGACAGATGTGGCAAGAGATGTCGTGCTGCCATAGGACTACTAAGCCACAGAAGACGATGTACCGGCACCATCAACTGATCCAATCCACACACTGCAACAATCATCTGTCAAGATGTTGTGGCCAATGATGATGATGGTCGGCACATAAGTATAGTTGAATTATCGAGAGCGTGGAATTGCATATGTAGTGGTTGTACCGTGTTGTGCCTCTTTGTGTGCTGATTCAAATATAGAATGCCTGTACACAAACAATACTACTACATATGCAATTCCACGCTCTCGATAATTCATCTATACTCGTAGGATACGATAAGTAATATCTCGGTTTGTGAAGATAGCTTGATCGAGTTACGCGCAGGCATAGGTATACAGGTTGTAACAAAAATACTGGTGATCCGTTTAAGGTTATTATTGGTACTAAGAAGGAAGTTTGTCAAAGAGCTCAAAGAGGACCCAGTGCGCTGACGACGAGGGACCCTCTTGTTCCTTTAGCCGTCAACACAGTTAAATCCTTTTTGTAAAGGGTAGGCAAACCCATGTGACTCCTCTGGAGTTGCAGGCGTCTCTGCTTACCGTCAGACGGGCCATATGCTTGTTTGCCACCGTCGTGGTATAAAAAAACATATACTGTAGCTTGTAGGTTTCTTTGATGTAATAAGGACAAATCCTGGTAAGGTCATTTATTTGTGTGCTAATCTCAAATATTTGTTCCTGAGTTATGGATGTTTTCTAAGTGTGTAAGATTGTCTCCAAATATCAAAAAAAAATATATTAAAAAAATATTCTGAATCTGTCGACCGTACGCTCTCACCGTCGAGACGAATTGTGTACTCTGATAAATGGAGTCACGATTCTAAACACTTGGACCTTTCTGAGCCATTTCTGAACGGGCCGACTCATTTTAATATCTTAGGTACCGAACAAGAGGCTAGTCGCTTATATTACTAGTATCGTCAGCTAAAACTTTGGCTACGATACACAAGTTACACAACTTTGTCTGGCTTAAAAAACATGGTTTTCTTCACCAAATAACTGATATCCTATTATTATATCTCAGGAATAAGAAATAAATAGCTGTTTGGCGAAGAAAACCATGATTTTCAAGTCTGGAAAAGTTGTGGATTGTAGGAAAACTTGTAGCAGTTGCCGGTACTACAGTATAGGCGACCTGGGGTTACCTCCATAGTGAAACTTGTTCAGTATGACCTATGTAAACCACCGTTACAAGGTTCGCTCGTATTAAATTTACACACTATATACAACCTAGGTCTATTGTAATGAGGCTCAAAAAAAGGAAAAAAAAAGACGATGAATTAGTTAATTTTTCCAATTTTGCTGCGTTTCCACCAGAGATGAGAGGAATGTATGTATGTATGTATGTAAACACTTTATTGTACCTACATAAAAGAGTTACAATAAAAGAGATAACAAAGTACAAAGGCGAACTTATCCCTGTAAGGAATCTCTTCCAGAATTGCGAGGAATATATGTGTTTGTTAAGCACCAATATAGTTACTAAGAATTTTTGAAGCTCAAGTCAATCGCGCCATCTGCGTGAAAGCTATCTAAAGATGTAAGAGGAAATGTCACTTGCTACTCCACCTTAGTAGCTACTACTGTACTACTAGTACGCTATTCGTTACTAGGTGGAGTAGCAAGTGACATTTTCTCTTACTTTTTGGGTATCTTTAGGTCGCCTTCACGCAGATGGCGCGATTGACTTAAGCTTATAAAAGTTCATGGGCTATGCTGCTCTACTATATACGTTACTCTTACTATTTTTAACAGCATTTTATGAGAGAAAAGTCAAATTAAATCCGCTACAGCAATAACTCCTAAATGCCACTAACGTAGCTTCTCAAGCTAATGATGCTATTCATTAGCTTGATAAGCTACATACATAAGTGGCCTTTTGTACGTCGTAAGTAAATCATATATTGTTTTCACCTGATGGTCTCTTCGGAAGATCAGCGCTGACAACCGCCAGCATCATGCTGAGATGAGACCATTGCGTGGCACTTTCTTGTTTCATTTATGTCTTCTTTCCTATTATTTCTGTTATTTGTATGTGTTTACGAATAAACTATTTCTATTTCTATTTCTATATTATTGAATAGGGCCAGATTAGGTACTAAAAGGTAAGTCGTAAGTTACTCGCATAATCTCGTGCGTTAAGGGTCGCCAGGACACTCGCGTTCCCATACAAACGTAGTTTCGCTCTCATTTTAAAACGACATGCTTTAGAACCACGAAATTTGGCATGGGCATTCTAGTAGTACAGATATATGTCAGTAATTCGTTTTCGTTGCAAAAAATTGTAACACAAAGAAAATACAGCCAGATACAGATTTACATACAAAACTTATTTTTGCTATATTTTCTTTGTATTACAATTTTTAGCAACGAAAATGAATTACCGAGATAGATCTGTACTGTTAAAATGCCCATGCCAAATTTCGTGGTTCTAAAGCATGTCGTTTTAAAATGAGAGCTGAACTACGTTTGTATGGGGACGCGAGTTCACGCGAGCGTCCTGGCGACTCTTAAATGAGCAACATAATAAATTGGGATTTATGTGTATGCAGGATAGGGTTTAATTTAGTTGGGAAAGGCGGGGAAAAGTGGGTACCTCATATTAGGCACCTCACTCCATACCACTGTAACTAAATGCGTATGCGATGCGTTCTAAATATCAACTTTGAGGTTTTTTTTGGTTAGGTAAATAATTTCTCTAAGTTCCTTCGGCCATCTGAGCAGATCCGGGCCAGAGAGTCTGGAGAAGCATATAATGAATGGACGCATGTCAAGGACGAGAAGGAAAGGCTCTATGGCTACTCGTTGGACAGACAGAATAACATCCATCACTAAAGCCACACTACAGGCAAGCATGCATCGGGCCCTGGATCGAGTGGCTTGGAGAGTGTTGCTGAAAAGTGTCCACAATCGTCACGTCCCTCAGCCATGAGGATACGACAAAGAAGAAGAAATAATTTCAGGAATAATTTTTCCGTAAAAGTAGAGAAAATTGTGTCCCTTTCTAACTTTAACCTTAAAAATAAAAAAATATGAAAAAAATCAAGACTATATATATGTTTTATTGCTATATATATGTGTTTGAAATTTTGCCTATTTCTGTAACTGTAAGTACCTGGCAGATACGATCTTTTGCTATTACTTTATTATTGTAATATAGGTACGGAACCCTCCACTACGCGTGGCTGGACACACACTTGGCTGGACAAATACTGGCTGTTTCATTCATTTCGCCCGATGAAAATATTGTCGTTTTCAATGGGAAATAAAATTTTATTTCGGGATTTCATTGTTTATTAGTTTTATTACAGTCGCCATCAAATATATGTAGTCGCGGCCAAGGTACTCAAAAATATCTGAACATGCACTTGACAATTAGAGACGTTATTTATATATTACAGACCTTGGCTGCTCCGATAAAAAAGATAAAAAAAAAGATAAAAGATGTTTATTCCTCAATTTAGGCACATTACAATGCACTTATGATTAGTTATGAACGTCAGAGAGAAAAAGAAACTACCACCGGTTCTAACCCTACACCTCTGACCCGAGAAGTATTACTTAATACCGGCAAGAAACTCGATATTTCTATATTCTAATGGCGGCTGTACCAGATATACATATACTCCTTATAATAGTGTTCGTCTGTTTACATCAAAATTCCCATACTTTTTTGTACCCCGGTTAATACAAAGGCGCCATTTGCCGCAGACACCTTTTGAAGTCCAAACAACTCTAGTAACTTTTCTGATTAAAGCAAAATTTCACCGCACACGAAATAAAACTTTAGCGTAAGAGAATACGGTTGAAATTTGAATGAGTATATTTAGATGTATAGTGGTCGGCCATAACCGTGAACCACTTCGTTCATCGAATCGTGCATCACTCTCTTTCGTATATGCAAGAGCGATAGAGACGGGGCCAACGTTTTGTCGATTTTCGAACTTCGCGGTAGACCATCATAAAGCACTGGTTTCACATGAAACTCGACATTAGTATAAGCGAATAGGGTTGAAATTTGAATGGGTAGGTTTTAGTGTAAAGTGGTCTGACATTAGTAATGCGTATCTCCGGAACTGAACCGAGTAATTAACAGTTATTAATTAACTGAATTAGTTGCACACGCGTAGTGATGTGATATGTTACACATTGTTCCCGGGACTATTCCCAGAAACACATTAAGTGGAAGTAGTAGTACTTATTATATTAAGTTGACGGCATCCTAAAAGCCCAGTCGGTAGTGACCCTGCCTACGAAGCAGGAGGTCCCGGATTCGAATCCTGGTCAGGGCATTTATTTGTGTGTTTATCACGGATATTTGTTCCTGATTTATGGATGTTTTTTATGTATTTAAGTATTTATCTATGCATCTATTATATATATCGTCGTCTAGTACCCATAATACAAGCCTTATTGAGGTTACTGTGGGATCAGGGATGTCACGAATGTCGTTTTCCTCACATTCGCGAATGCGAATGCGAATGCGAATATTCAGGATGCGAATGTCCGAATGCGAATGCGAATATGAATGTTACGGAGTAGATTCGAAAAACTTAATCTTGCTTATCATTTTTATGCTTGCATAGTTCAAAAATACAGAACATGACATGTGATGGAGTCCTATATTAATGATCAAAAGGAGTCAAGTGATACCGTCGTTTTCACTTCCTGTGTATGAGCAAGCATATGGCCATGGGCCCGGTCAGTGCGGTCCAAACAGGATGTGTTCTACCAACATTCGCATTCAAAAAATATTCAAAAATGATGCGAATATTCGCATTATACGAATGCGAATGCGAATATTCGTGACATCCCTATGTGGGATATATTATCATTTGATGCGAATGCGAATGTTGATACGAATGTCAAAAATGATGCGAATATTCGCATTATACGAATGCGAATGCGAATATTCGTGACATCCCTATGTGGGACTAGGTTGATTTGTATAAGATTGTCCTACAATATTTATTTATTTGTTAAACAGTCAGCAGCAGAAGTAGCTAAGCTGGTAGGGTGCTCAGAATGACCCACACTCGCTCTTATTCTCTTAGCAATAAAGTCGTGTCCAGCTCATTTTGAACACCCTACCCGCTTAGCTACTTTTGCTGCTGACTATACCTAAACATTACTGGTTAGGACCATTGGTAACATTGTTGTATCAGAATATTCTCAAGTACTCACAAGTACGAGAATGCTGTAACACACAAGTGCTGTAATTATCCATTTAGATTCTCTCAGCTTAGACTGAGAGCTAATCTAGTCATTATAAGGGGATAAGGTTACATTGCAATTTACTAGAAAGTGTAATTGAGATTATTAGAGGTCACCTTACATTGACGATAATTTTGTACATATTACTCGTACAGCTGTTATCACGCAAATTACATATAATAATAATAATATAATATAGCCATTTATTTCCAATAGACACAACAAAAGTTACAATAAGTATATAAAAAAAAATTCGTTAAGATATTTCAAATTCATTAAAAATAGATTATGCATGCAATAATTTTAGTATACAAAATTAATTTTTTTTTTCTTCGTTATATTATTCATTTTAAATATATCTATTAATATTGATAATTATTATTCTTATTTATATATTACTAAAATCTATTGGACTGTCCATTTCTGGACATAGGCCTCCTCCATCTTTCGCCATTGGTGGCGGTCTTTTGCGGTGCGGGTCCATGTGACTCCGGTCACAGCCTGGATGTCGTCGCGCCAGCGGCACCGCGGATGGCCGGGCGGGCGTTCGCCGTCTCGTGGGTACCAGTGCAGTACTTTTTCGGACCACCGTTCGTCCTTTGTTCTGGCCGTGTGCCCAGCCCATCGCCACTTTAGTCGGCATGCCATTTCAGCAGCGTCGATTATTTTGGTTTTTTCTCGTATTACGGTATTCCTTACTCTGTCGTTCAATCTGATTCCCAACATACTTCTTTTGCAAATAACATAATATAGCAAAGAAAATTAGGTCTAAGTGTACGTCATGCGAGCATTGTCTTTTTACGTGTAAAGTCACCATCAAATATATCGGAGCGGCCATGGTGGTCACAAATATAGGAACAGCATCTATTGTCAAGGCAATAAAGTGCATGTTCAGATATTTTTGAGTAACTTGGTCGCTCCGATATATTTGATGGCTACTGTACCTAGTGTACCTACAATATTCCTTTGTATAGAAAAATTAGGAACGGGAGCAGGGTAATTCCCGTCGCATCTCTATACATAGCACACACGTACTTTCGCAATGAAATGGACTTGTTTGCTGAACGCTCTGAAATCTACTGTAATTTTCTATTTAGATTCTCTCAGTGTAGACTGGAAGTTAATCTAGACCTGTACCATAGAGAAATAAGTAGTTAAGAGGCTGAGAAGACCCGATGACCTTCAAATTGACTTTACTTAAACAGTCATATAGCTATAACTACTTGTTTTGGAAAAGTAAAAAAAATATATGTTAATATTCATTATATTTAAAAGAACTTGGTTAATTCCAATACACAATTGGACGAAATCGGCTCGATAGAAAATAATTCCAAAGTTACGATTACGTTACAATTGCACGTCTTTAGTTTCTTGGCTTATATGTCTGTAATTAAGGACAACATTCCACCACACTAATAATAAAAACTTCGTTGCCTTAAATTTCTCAATTAATGCATAGTTTTTTTTAATCCATCAATTTGCAAAATTTGCAATGAGCTCCCATACTAATCGTAACGCAGTGTTTCTCTTTCACTCGCGCTGAAAACGATAGGGAGGGAATTTAGCTCTTATCATCCTCTTAAGCTTAGAGCGCTCACTCTATCTCAATATGCCAATAGATGTTGCCGAGGCCGTGATTTCAAGAGTTGGGAACGCACATGTAACACTTCTGGAGTCACAGGCGTTGCCGGCGGGCCATGTGCATTTTTTTTATTATTGGGAGCCTATAGTGTCCCACTGCTGGGCAAAGGCCTCCCCCCACTTTTTCCATTCCTCCCTATCTTGAGCAGTATCTGGCCATACTTTCAGAAAAGACACAAGCTCGTCTCGCCACCGTCGGCGGGGTCTGCCGGATTTTATAAAAACATTGAAGTTGTATTGGAGTTGCAAGACTTGCAACGCTATAATTTTCAAGCAAATTATGATAAATATTTCGGACTTGCGGCCATCTTGTCGAGCAAGGTGGTTTGGTTTCGGGAAAAACTTCTTATTTTATGAAATAAAACAACTTTGAACGGATTATATCGCGTATACTGAATTTTAAATTACATCCCGACGTTTCGAACACTTTACAGCGTTCGTGGTCACGGGTCGACTGAGGAAAACATATTTACCCACATCTAAAATTACAATGTACAAAAGACTACCCACATGTATAACATTAAATGCAAACAAATAAAGGTGAGTGTACATGCCAGAAGGGCAAATAAAGCTAGTTCTACAATAGCTAATTATCGATCTACTACAAACTTTAATTAATTAATTTAAAAGGTAGCAAACAAACTGTTAAATTTAGAAATTAACAGGTCTACATTATTTTACAAAATAGAGCAATATATGTTAACACTATCCAACGCTATGGCCTCACAGTCGTGTGTCCTGCTTGCTCTTTGATCAAATGAACCACTGGATCCCAAGCCGGTGGTATAATCCGTTCAAAGTTGTTTTATTTCATGAATAACTATCGCGGCAACCGTAGAAGATATTCTTATTTTATGTTCATTTTCGTGATTCAATGTGTAATATATAGCTTATTCTGCAGTGATTTAACGAACTAGTGAGCAACTAATGAAGAATTAGTCTCGAAACATGTGTAACCCCTGTTTGAGTTAGATATCCGTTAGTCCACGTGCTTTTTGTAGGGATTAGCTATCTCCTTATAAAAAGCCTAACCTCACCGTACAACGTCCAGCTCTTGGAGCGAAATTTTAATTAATTAACCGTACACTTTATCTACTTCGACTTTGGCAAAATTGTCCCAATATTGTAGACAGAATGCCATATTTTAAAAATTGAATTGAATTGATAAATATTTCTGATTCAGCCGTGTAGGCGGTATCTGTATTGCGTAGTTAATACATTGGAGTTGTATTGAAGTTTGATCGTGTCTAAACGTGTTTTAAAGTTAGAATACGGCCCCTAAGGGTCTATAGCCGTAGCTTTCTCGTAGACCTTAGAAGTCAAGTCACAGCTCACAGAGTGCTACGAGGCTACGCCGTAGAGCCGTAGCTCATTGACTGTCGCATCACCCTTTTAGCGTTTATCTCGGCGTTTGGCCGTAACTTAACACATTCAGCACCGAGAACCCGACTGTCGGGTTCTCTGTTCGTAGCTACTACGCGCTACATACGAGGAATACCTGGCTACGCGCTACGCGCTACGGAAAGTGTTAACAAAAGTGTGGCTCGTAGCGCGTAGCCAGGTATTCCTCGTATGTCGCGCGTAGTAGCTACGAACAGAGAACCCGACAGTCGGGTTCTCGGTGCTGAATGTGTTAACACTTTCCGTACCGCGTAGCGCTACGCACTACGCTCGTAGCGCGTAGCCAGGTATTACTCGTATGTAGCGCGTAATAGCTACGAACAGAGAACCCGACTGTCGGGTTCTCGGTGCTGAATGTGTTAATAGAGTGTGGAGTCCGCTTGGCAATCGAGTCCCAGGAATTGGCGTAGGCACTTGCTTTTATGAAAGCGACTGTCATTGTATTAGATCTTGTTTCATCATGATCTTTGTATGATAGATAAGCGATTGGTAAAATATATATTTTTAATACAGTTGCTCAAAAAAGTGCTTTTCTTGTAGTGGTTTAGCGTGAGGAAAGTTTGATATCGCGCACTAGTGCTTTTTACTTTTCCAGCCAATCACAGCTAATGACAGTGACAGACAGTCAATCACAGCGCCGCACCGCACCGCGCGGATCGTTCGGATACATGTACTAAAATAACCTCAAAGTGAATAATTGACAATTTTATAATTTTTTCGCAACTGTATTAAAAAACGTCGTTCGATACTAGTGCGTAAATGTCATTCTTCACTCGTCCCGAGTCTTGCCTAGAAAGCCTGCCAAGATATCTCGGTACTCGTGAAGTAATGACATACTTTCCGCACTAATATCGATATGTACTATTAATTTAGGAATAAAATCTGTACCTAGTAAGTACTTTCTGGTTGTTAGCTAAAGTTGCACTTCTTACATGAGTGCGACGCCATTAACAAACTGTCATTGACTGTATAAGTACTTACAGTGGGTAATTAATAATTATAATTAATCTAAATAAAGAATTTCCACAGGCAATCAGATAGCCTACACTGTATTTATTACATTTTTTAATACCACGGCGGTGGCAATCAAGCATACGGCCCGCCTGATGGTAAACAATTACCGTAGCCCATGGACGCCTACAACCCCAGAGGATTCACATGCACGTTGCCTACCTTTTACAACAATTGAAACAAAACTTGAAACAAAACAAACAAAACAAAAATTGAAACATTGTTAACTAAACTTAACAAAAATAATCATAACCTCTTAAATTTAATTTTCAAAACGTCGTGTATCCTATAGAGGTTCATGTCCCACAATTCCACCTTGAGCTCTTATTATCGAACGTATTCACGCCACGATAACACAAGTAAGCCCCCGTTTGCAAAATCCGTGAGCGTGACCGATAAATCACGGGATGCCGCGACAAAAAACATATTTCGCAACGCGCGACGCAAAAACGGGCTCGCGATTGTCGTGTCGGCTTCCGTAGTGTAGGTTCTAACTTGCTTTAATAAAAGGTTGTTTTTTGAATAGTTTTATTTATAGTTATTTTAATATTTAGGTTTGTTAGGAGACCACTCTTATTATTTAATTCAAAATTGACTTATAAACTAAGGAAAAAAAGAGTTAAGAGTCGCCAGGACGCTCGCGTGAACTCGCGTCCCTATACAAACGTAGTTCAGCTCTCATTTTAAAACGACATGCTTTAGAACCACGAAATTTGGCATGGGCATTTTAACAGTACAGATCTATGTCGGTAATTCGTTTTCGTTGCTAAAAATTGTAATACAAAGAAAATATAGCAATAATAAGTTTTGTATGTAAATCTGTATCTGGCTGTATTTTCTTTGTATTACAATTTTTAGCAACGAAAATGAATTACCGACATAGATCTGTACTGCTAGAATGCCCATGCCAAATTTCGTGGTTCTAAAGCATGTCGTTTTAAAATGAGAGCTAAACTACGTTTGTATGGGAACGCGAGCGTCCTGGCGACTCTTAAGTTTACCTAAGTAAATGAAAAACCTCGCCTAACTCACCCGACTCTGGTATGCTCCCTATAGCGGTTTTAATACTTTATTTTGTTACTGTAATTAAAACTGTGTATCTGTGTATCCTGGTGGGTGTTAATGGAGAGTTTTTGTGAAAAATGGAAATAACTAGGGAACAAATGGTTGAACATAATTTTTATGTGATATTATTTAAAGTAGAAATATTTTCGATATATATATTTTTAAACAAAACATTTAATTCTGGAAAAAAAATGTCGGTTAATATTGTGACACATCGAACAACTGGATACAATGCAAATATACATTAATTTAATGATTCATAATTGGAGACAGTTTTAAATAAAATGATCACAAATATGTTTATTGAAGTTTTTTTATTTATTGACAAATCTCAATTTTGCCATTTGAAAAAATAACTGTGAAGGAGATATAACGCTGTAATTCGTAATGCTACATTAGAATATTTAGATAAAGTGGAGGAGTACCGTAAAACGGGGAAAATAGGAATCGCGGGGTAAATTGGAATAAAAGTCTGCTTTTCTAAACTGGTCTGTTAGTTCCATTACAAACAGACAGGAGGTGAACTTATTAATTTCTGAATGAACATGGTATTTTTTGCTACTGACTACACTAAGCATTTAAATCAGCCAATGCCGTTTCAGTAAGAAAAACACATTTAAAGTTAGGGTAGTCGTCAACACGTGTGCATAGTGCGTTTTAACTTCAAGTTTTAGGTAAGTAATATTGTGAAAAGTGTTAAAATTTGTGCAATATCAATCATAATAGTGTATTGTGGTTTAGATAAATAAAAAAGTAAGTAAATCATTTTAATATTTCATTACAAATCTTAGTTTTTCTATAACCACTTGTTTTTAGGTTAATTTTGGGATAATAGGAACGGTGAAGGGGGAAATTGGCACGTCAACAGGTATAATTGGAACAACGTGGGGGTTATTTGGTTTGTTAATGGGGGAAATTGGCATTACCTAATAGGGTTGTCAAAAATTAAAAATATTTAATTCAATAAAAATATGGTCTCATGAAGCATTTTTAATTTAGTACCTGATGATTTTTTTAGACTAGTTTAAAAATCACCTGATGATGATGATGGTGATTATGATGGTACCTATCTATATATCTATATCTTTGAATAGATTGAATGACAACCCTAGTGAAAATTCCAAGTAACCTCACTTTCGAACCTATTTACCCCGTCAGGGGTAAATTGGAATCCGACCGGGTTTTTGTTAAATATATCAAAATATGGCAATAAGTCGGGAATCTAAGGCTACTCAGCATCTAAAAGAGCTTACCATACATCTTTATGTAATACTATAAAATACTCTATGACTTACGGAAGATGGTTAAAATTCTAGTTGAAAGTGAACATTGGACCTATTTACCCCGTTTTACGGTAGTGTTGGTTACTGTCAGATAAAACTGATTGTAGGATGTGTGGCGAAGAGGAAGAGACAGTGAAACACTTAGGGTGGGTTGCACCACGCACAATTAACAGACTCATCAACGTTAAATATGGCGACGGAGCTGTCATCCCATAGAAAACTGTCAAACTTTTCATACAAGATTTTTTTTACGATTATGTTTAAGTTCACAGACAGTTTGGTACAACCGGTCCTTAATGTGTGAATGTCCCACTCTAGCCAGACTGAGAATGAAGGACTTTGGTACTGGCTATCCAGATCCAGAGGAATTCAAAGCACTGTCCTTGAGCTCCATCATCCAACCATGAAGATAGTTGATAAAGCTCTCGAGTAGGTGTACTAGGGGGTAACTACACAAAAGATCCCTCTGGGTCGAAGTATATCCTTATGGACCCCAGAATCCAATAAGATAAGATAAGATAAGTGTTGGTTACAATGGTTACTAACCAACCTAGAGAAAATAGAGGAAAGCTCATGAGCTCTTACGATATGACGACAGTATGGACACTTATATAAAATAATCTATAATTTAAAACAAAAAAAGAACCGACTTCACTTAGGATCCGCTATTCCAAGAGGTAGTGGCCGAGTTGCTGTAAAAAATAGTGAAATCACTATAGGTGTGCCTATAATAGTTGAAGAGTTCCCTCGATTTCTCCAGGATCCCATCATCAGACCCTGACTTGGTGACAATGGGACCATCTAGGGGTTATACCTGTTCGATAAAAAAAAAATTATGAAAATCGGTTCACGATTCACGGAGATATGGAGTAACATACATACAAAAAAAAAACATAATAATGATAAAAAAAAATTCAGTCGAATTGGGAACCTCCTCCTTTTTTGAAGTCGGTTAAAAAATAGTCTGAAAACCAAGAGCTATCACAGAAAATTAGGGGAAAATATATGTTATATCGAATCAGAGCATTAAGGAGACATAAAGCCAAAGAAAACGGGACTACTTTGATCTACAAGAGCTCAGCTTTTACATGGAAAGAAGTCAACGCGGGAAGTGAGACGTTTATGTTTCATGTTTTTTATGTGCTACGGTAAAAAAAAAGGTTCGACAACGCGCATGTGACACCTCTGGAGTTGCTGGCGTCCATATGCTTGTTTGCCACCGTCATTTTATAAAACATATATCCGATTTTTGGGGAAATGAATGCGCTGTTTCTCTAGTAAATCTAGTTGTACAAAACGCTCTAGTGAAATAGCGTTGTCACTAGTTAAAATTAGTATACCGATATCCCTTAGTGAAATATAGTTTTATGGCTTTACGTCATAGTGAAAAAATCAGGATATATGGACGATATCGACTATTATTTTTTCAACGCAAAAAAAGAAATATTGTATCATAATTAGGGAATGCTACCAGGGTTTTTTACTATAAAAACACCCATGTTTTTTGTATACTGGATTGCATTACCTAATCATAACCCAGAAATCACTCTGTATGGAAACAAAATACCGGATGTCAAAGCCCCAATTAATTTCGCTCGGTCACGTGGAAAGATCTTTGATTAAAATAGAATCCAATTTTCCACAGATAAAAAGATCAAACGGCCAAATTGATATTTTTACCGCGAGTTTATTTTGATGCATGCAAACTTTGAAAATATCAACTTGACATGATTATGACGCATACACTGGCCAGCCGACTTGACGAAGACCATCTGGGCGTCCTAGGTACCGCTGGAAAGACGAGGTGCTGAAGGATCTCAACACGCTGGGCGCCGTTGACTGGACAGAGACGGCTGTGAACAGAGCAGCCTAGCGATCTTTAGGCTCAAAACACACCTAGCGGAATTTTGGCAGTACCATACATTACTGCCAATGGCTTTGTCGATGGTAGCTTAAATAGTAGTAGTAGTAGTAAAACACTTTATTGTACAGGAAAACACAACAGAAATATATAACACAGCAAATATGTACAAAGGTGAACTTATCCCTTTAAGGGATTTTTTCCAGTTAACCTTTGAGCAGTTGAGAGAGATTTGAAAGAGCTAGGCAGACTTGGGTACCGTACGATACGAAATAACGAGTTGTATTATAAATTGTGATCTAACTAGGTATTAACTATGAAATAGGTAGATACACAGTTTGGTATCATAATCATACATAAATACAAATAGACTTCTTACATAATATATATATTTATATATATACTATAAATACATACATACATATAGATATACTACATATATAAAATAAATTGAACGTAAAATTATTATTACCGCAAATATCTCACTGTTTGGATTCGTTTGAAAGCCACAACTTGTTTAAATTAGCCTTTAGCGATGCAACCGATTTACACTGCCGGAAAAATGGTGGCAACGAATTCCATAATTGGGTCGCTGCGCCACTGCATTAAGTAAGTAAGTAAGTATGATTCTGACCGTCCCCGTGAGGATTGCGAGAGATGTTAACAGTGTATTCCTGATCATAATTGCAGACTTCATTGTCGTATAAACTTTTCTGGAATTCACCTAGTTTCAGAATTAAATAAAAAAAATTTTTTTGACTCAGTGCAAAACGCATTTTTGATGGCAATTTTCACCCTTTATGGAGTCTACTCTAGACACTTATTGAGAGATATCAAAGTGGCAAGAAAAACATTGCGAAAACAATTTTTTACGAATAAAGATGCACCAATTTATTTTAATAGACAGTTTTACCAATAATATCTGGACATGCACTTTGTCGCCTTGTCGTTGTTCAGATATTTGTGACCTTGACCGCTCCTATATATCTGATGGCTACTGTACCTGTTAATGCTTACCCCATCCCACCATGTAAATTTATATTTTTACTCCATCCAGAGATTAACGGTTGAGTGAAAATAAAAATATATATTTGTCAAGCGAGAGGCAAGATAAATTTCAAATAAGGATCGAATCTAGCTGTTATTTTGAGCGTCCGAATGCGGCTCGGGGATTCATAGCCTTTAATTATTAAGAATGAGGTTCGTTAAATATTTGGGGACCTCGATTTCTGTGTGTATAAATAATAATAATACTTTAGTAATAAACACATTAAACGAACTAACCATTTTTGCCGAGCTGGTCAAGTGGTCATCGTTTTAACGTAGATTCTGAATTACCTAATACTTGGTTTGCTAAAGTTTACGTAATTACATTAAAATTTAGAGAGTTGCTCAGAACTGCCTGTAGGTAAGGTACCTATCGTATACATAACTATAAGGTTTAGATTAATTTTATTACGTAGTAGAACAAAAATATTGTTTATTGATTGATTTCACTTTTAATTTATTACACTTTTTTTACTATTTACTTTTTCTTAAAGTTACACAGTTTGAGTAATTTCTACTCAGATCCACAAGGACTATAGATTTGAATAATAAAAAAGTTTCCCATATTTTTAGTTCACTTTTATAACGCAATTTAAATACATTCTCAATGAACCGTCACAAATTTGACAAATCATTCTTAATATTTTTTCCCCCATATAATTAAGGAGATGTGTGCATTAGCCCAGTTGATCCGGTGATAAGTCCTCGATTTCAAAACATTATGTACGTCAGCGCAGCGGGCCCGGGTAAGCGGTACCGGCCGCGTTGCGTGACGGCTATCGCATGTGAGATCTAACGCACCGCTTTCGGAGGCTTGTGAATGATTTATCGCGTGGCGTGTTTCGGGGTGTCATTCTACTCGCTTCAGGTTGAACGAAAAGTAGTTTATGATATGCGAATATTTTTAGGTTATAGTTTTTACAGGTAGTAAATGCTGCTCGAATTTTGCTTAGAAATCTACATTAAAAAAGTCTTTACGCGTTTAAAAGTGTTCGGAAACGCGCTTTTGCATGCATCGAGGTAGTAAGCGGCTACTTACTTAAGCTGAAGCCATAAGTCTAGAAAATGTACTACTCATTACACTTTTTACCGTCGTAATTGGGTAAAGCCCAAAAAAAGTCAGTCTGACAAAAAACTTTTGGACACAAAAAAATAACATTGCGGAAGAGATCAAGGTACGCTGGTTTATCAATCGCTTAAACTTGCGTGACTATAACAATATTCAAGGAATGTAAATCAAACAACGTAATGGCCACAGTTTCAATCAATTGCTACCGGCTCGAAATGGCTTAAATGCTTGTGTCAAAATGGCCACACAGTGAGTATATCAAAACCATTATGTTTTCAGTGTTACTTTGGTAATGACTATTAATTATCCCAAAACTCCGGCTGGTATCAATGAACTTAAATACATATAAAATATCATTGTGATATTTACGAATGAGTTTAAAATTGAGATGCGAATGAGATTGAAATTAATAGTCATACTCGTAGTGTACAGTCACCGGCAATAGTATCTTCCTACAAGAAGGCCGCAAAAACATATGACGCGCTCTTATTTGAAGGGACATAAGAGCATGTCAAATAATTTCGCGGCCTTCGTGTAGGAAGATACTATTGCCGGTGACTGTACTCGTTTTTGGTATGCCATAGTTTGGCTTAATAAAACCCGCGTAGAAAATTCAGCCTTCAGTTCATTATCTGGGGTAGATTGCAGAGAACCGTCGAATGAGGATATCGCATGACCGATCACCGTAGAGTGCGAACGGAGGATAATGATTGTGTATAAGAAGTATATAAACCGATGGCGGGCGGCCATTGGCCGCTAAAGTAGGTATAACTATTTTTGATTGATAACTACCGTAAAAATGGAAGCTTTTATAAAGATGTGGGCACACTAAGTTTAAGTAAACTATAAAACAAGTTAACGACTCAATTACTTCTATTTATTTTAGTCAAGCACTTCAATTGTTAATGCCGTTCCTTTATTGGCTCTATTTACGATAAATATACCTACCGACCAAACTGCGCCACGCCAAGATGTCATGGAAGATCTTTCGAATTCTATTAAGTAAAAACCTAAAATCTACAAATCTTTCAGAAAAATAGAACACACTTTTCATCAAAATGTGGCCATTAGACACGAACTGTAATAATGTACTTCTCGGGTCAGAGGTGTAGGGTTAGAACCGGTGGTAGTTTCTTTTTTCTCTCTGACGTTCATAAGTGAATTGTAATGTGCCTAATAAGTATGTGTAGATCGATCAACATATAAAATGCAAATTTTATGACTACGCGTTAATGGATTATTAACGGTCTAACAGTGCCCAGCTCTGGATGTGGACTGAAGAACGACTGATGTCTTAAACAAATAATTAATTGGTATGTTACAGTTAGACATATGACATTATTATCGGATTAAAAAAAATATATATACAAAAACGCCTGCTAATGGTCTCATCCAGAGCCAAGCCCCCCCCCCCCACCCTCCAAGGTCCCGTAAGGTGCATAATGAAGGATATGGTGGAATTTTTTGCAGCTAACGGGTAAGTCTTGGTTGTTCAGTTGGTGAGAGGGATAGCGATTTTTTTAATTTCTAAACAGCATATAGCTAATAGAGTTAACCTATATGGTTAAACTATTGCGATGTGTGCGTCAATCTAGCCTTACCGCTTTACCGGGTCACATAAATCTTTCTAACTAACATGATAGTACCGGCCGTTTTTTCCATCGTATCCTGCCATAACTCGTGCATGGTATTTTCCTAAACCCATTACTAAAACGGCCACAAGCGAACTGAATCAATCGAGAATGCATAACCCTGATATCCGGGATAAATCACATGTACAGACATATATCTATGTAGATACCGTACAAATAGTAAGATACGTTGCGAATCAAATATTCATAAGAAGGGTGCTCTGAAAATCACGCGGAATACATTATAGTGATCCTATCTAATCAATTCGTCGGAATCTTTGTTTTTGCAATTTTTTTGTTGAGAGAGTATAACTTCACAGTTGGTCCCATTATCACCAGGTCCGGATTTGGTGATGGGATCCTGGAGAAATCGAGGGAATAGTTATTTTAGTATTTTTTTACAGCAACTCTGGCATTTTCTCTTGGAAAAAAGGAATCTAAGTGAAGTCGGTTATTTTTTTGTTTAAAATCATAGCTGTCACACTCAAGTTGCATAACTCTGTTTCAAGAAATTGGAACAAGATCTCAAAATTGCTTTGCGTACAATCTGTGGCACATCCAGCATCTATTTAGATAAACATCTGTTATCACACCGCTATTCCCGTTTTAATTTACGGCTTGAATGTTAAGCGACCGCTTCCTAAATCTCAGTCAAGAACCGGGTCCGCTAGCGTGACGTACTCGTTCTAAATAACCACCACTGCGAGTTGGACTGAGTTATATGAAGCTTGTTAGAACCGGGTCCGCTAGTGTGATGCACTAGATGAAAATAAATATGACCACTATAATTAACTCTGAGATTTATTCCACTTGTTAGATTTAATAGTTCAAGGTGTATTATTTTATTTTAATTTGGAGTTTTGGACTCTGGTATACAGGGCGGTCCAAAGCTTGACGTTCAAAAATTTTTTTTAGATTCTCCACATCAAGGACTATCAGAATATACCCCATGTATGTTAGCCGATTTTTTATAGTTCAGGAGCTATGATTTTTTTTTGTCAAAAATTCTGGTATGATGCTTTTTATTTATAAAAAAAGAACTAATCGTATTCTTCAAGAGATTTCTTTTGTAACATTAAGCTTGCCTAAGGAGCAGCCGTCAGTATAAAAATCATCATCATTATCAGCCGGAATAAGTTGCGAAATTGATAAGTAAGTAAAGAAAATGTATGATGATGATGATTTTTCTACTGACGGCTGCTCCTTAGGCAAGCTTAATGTTACAAAAGAAATCTTTTGGTATAGTTAAAAAGCATCATACCAGAATTTTTGCCAAAAAAAAAATCATAGCTCCTAAACTATAAAAAATCGGCTAACATACATGGGGTATATTCTGATAGTCCTTGATGTGGAGAATCTAAAAAAATTTTTAACGTCAAGCTTTGGACCGCCCTGTATAGACGGTTTATACTATATACTAGGATTCAAACTAATCCCATTTATTCAATAACAACATATGTCAAATTTTAAAACAATAAAAGCATTGAACAATTTATAAATTAAATTTATAATTTGATTCAAACTTGCAAGCCAAGCCATTTACATTGCAATATATCCAGTTTTTTCTATACTAAAAAATCAAAGTAATCAATAAAATGTATACAATAAAAAAGTAATTGATTTTGTTTAAACAATTATACAATACTAGCAGTTGCCCGCGGCTTCGCCCGCGTACATTATGATTAATGCAGATTTCTACTCTTGAATAAAAGTTTTTCCCCGCGACTTCCTTTGCGTAGAATTAGTAATTGACCCCCCTTTTTACCCTCTTAGGGAATGACTTCTGGGATAACTATTATGTATCCATCCCCAGAACTCAAACTGTCTCTATACCAAATCATCTAAATAGGTTCAGCGGTTATCAATTCACCATATAAACTTTCAACCCCCTTTTCACCTCTTAAAGGGTTGATTTTCGGGATAAAACTATCCTATGTCGTTTTCCGAGACTCAAACTATCTCTATACCAAGTTTCATCTAAATCGGTTCAACTAAAAATAATTCTCTATAAAACTTCCAACCCCTTTGCTATGCACCCCCGTAAGCTTTGTTTTCGGGATAAATACAATTTTTCCCCTTCTCGGGACCCAAACTGTCTCCATACCAAGTTTCATCTAAATCGGTTCAACATTTAAAAATGCCCCATACAAACTTTTAACCCCCATTTCACCCCTTTAAGTAACGATTTTAGGAAATTAAAAAAAACACGCAAGTACGGGTCTTAAAAAAAACGCTTTCAGCATGATTTCATGAGAATTAATAGGGCGGCTGAGTGCGAATCAGACACGTAGCCCGATTTTTTTTTGTCTTAAGTCGGACTGGTGCTTGACTGCACTCTTATTAGTTTTCCTGTAATTTATACGTAAATAAATATTATATCTGTAATTCTTGCAAATTTTTCTGTCGAACAGTTTCCGATATTGATTAATTTACACCTTTTTTTAATAACTTCAAAGTTACGTATGTTAAAATTATACTAATGAGAGATCCTCACATTAAGCCCTTTTATTTGATACGCCACACAATAAAGTTATTTGTTTTTTGATTTCTCATTTACCTACCCACAAATCCCCCCCCCTCCCCTTATTGTTTAAAATTCATAAATTGGCGTTACATGCCTGCCTTTGGGTCACTGACTTACAATCAAAGTCGCACCATAAGGGTTCCTTTTCTATCATTTTGGTACGAAACCCTAAAAATATCCTTTTCGCTTCCCGGGACTCTCTATACTAAGTTTATCAAAATCGGTTCAGCTGTTAAAAATTCCCCATTCAAACCTCCAACGCCATTTCATCCCCTTAACCTTAGGGTTAATTTTCGAAATAAAAACTATTTATATGTCCGTTCTCGGGACTTAAATTATCTCTATACAAAGTTTCATCTAAATCGTTCTCGTTTTAAAATTCCCCATGCAAATTTGCAACCCCCGTTTCACTTTTAACCTTTAGGGCTGATTTTCGAGGTAAAAACAATTTTATGTTCCTTCTCGGGACTCAAACTATCTGTATGCTAATTAGCATTAAGTTTCATCTAAATCGGTCCAGGTGTTAAAAATTTCCTGATCAAAATTCCAACCCCTTTTTCCTTCAAGGGATGATTTTCGGAACGAAAACAACCCTTAGTCATTTGCAGGGATTCACACTTACTATATACCAAGTTTCGTCTAAATCGGTTCAACGGTTTAAAATTCCCTATAAAAACCTGCAACCCCCGTTTCACCCTTAACTTTTTTACCTTTAAGGGTAGTTTTCGCGTTTCCTCCCTGGGCCTCAAACTATATGTATACCAAGTTTCATCTAAATCGGTTCAGCTGTGAAAAAATCCTATATAAACTACCAACCCTCTTTTCACCCCTTTACGGGTTAATTTTTTCAATGAAAATAACCCTTAGTCGTTTCCCGGGATTCAAACTATCTATTATATCAAGTTTCATTTAAATCGGTTCAACGGTTAAAAATTCTCTATACAACCTTCCAATCCCCTTTTAACCCCCTTAAGGGCTGATTTTCGGTATAGAAACTACCCTATGTCCTTTCCCGGAGGTAAAATTATTTCTTTAACAAAAATTTCGAAATTGATGCCATTTTCGTACTTAATTAACGTCCCAAAATACCATAAATCGACTCCCATATTGATATTTAGTAATTTCAACCCTATCGCACCCCAACAGGGGGATGATATTTCACGCCCACCACGTTGTATCATAAAATTTTGGGGTTTTCGTAATCAGCGACCCGGTAAACCATAGAAAAGATACCCATGTTGATTTCCAGACTTTGTCACCCCCATTTCCCCCTTTATGGGGTTGAATTTTCAAAAAACCTGAAACACGTGTTTACATATTTATTGTTAGGAATTCTCCTGTGAAGTTTCCAATAAAACAGTCTAACTAATCTTGCTTCCCTATACAAACTTTGGACCCCCATTTCACCCCCTGGGGGATGATATTTTACACCTGCCACGTTGTATAATAAAATGGTTGTTGTTTTCGTAATCAGCGACCCGATAAACCATAGAAACGATACCCATATTGATTTTCAGACTTTTTCACTCCCATTTCCCCCTTTAAGGAGTTGAATTTTCAAAAAACCTGAAACACGTGTTTACTCATTTATTGTTAGGAATACTCCGGTGAAGTTTCAAATAAAATAGTCTAACAAATCTTGTTTCCCCATACAAACTTTGGACCCCCATTTCACCCCTTTACGGGGTGAATTTTGAAAAATCCTTTCTTAGTGCACCCCTAGACCTTATAAGGGACCTACATGCCAAATTTGGAAACTGTAGACCCAGCGGTTTAGGCTGTGCGTTGATATGTCAGTCAGTCAGTCAGTCAGTCAGTTTCTTCTTTTATATATTTAGATTTCAAGGGAATGAACTACACTTTTTTATTTTAAAAAAATACCTCAATAAAAATGACTCTAGACCAAGCCAAAGAAAAAGCCAACATTATGACGTATCAAGAGCTAAAAATGTTTAGCGGAGAACAGGACAGGATGGCGATTACTCCACCGACAAGAGCCAGGCTCTTAAAATTATGATGATGAAAAATGAATCTATTGAACATTGAAATATCGTTTTATTAAAAAAATCAATAGGATACCGATAACTTTTCCCGTTCCTAGTCAAAGGCTTAGTAGTTAACGTATTCGGTCAGGGATTTGGTATGCTCTGTGTAACGGAAATAGTTTGATACCGTGTAAAAGTTAAATGGAGTTTGAACCCGGAAATATAGCGGATTGAATAGCTTTCGCTTTTTCCCGAATATACATACAAGGTGAATTTTCTAAATGGGTCAGTGAAAGCAGCTACCGCCGTATTCTAACTTTAAAACACGTTGAAATACGATACAACTCATATACAACTCCAATGCATTTATTACGCAACCATGTGCCGTATTCTAATTTTAAAATGTATAAACAATACATTAACAACACAATCTGTCTTAAACATAACTCCAACACTCAACCAATAATCAACCAATATTGAAGTCGTATTGTAGTTGCATCGCAGTAATTTCAAGCAAATTCCGTCATTTTTGATTCAGACGTGTAGGCGTTAGCTGTATTGTGTTGTTATTGCATTGAAGTTGGATCGTGTCTGTGCGTGTTTTAAAGTTAGAATACGGCCCCATGCCTAAACGTGTGATACAGAATTTCCGATGTAATTCCAATAGAACTCCAATATTAGTTGGAGTTGTGTGAGAGATAGATTGTGTTTTAATGTATTGTTTATGTATTTTGAAATAAGAATACAGCACTATTATTTATTTCAAATAGCATTGGGCGTGGGACAGATGAAAATTTTACATTTCATGCAAACACTGTTAAAAAAATATAACCAGTAAACTTAAAAAATGTGGGATTCAAGTGAATTATTTTTAAACAAAAAATAAATTTAATACTACGACATTTTGAAACAATGTTTTGCAACTCTCAATACATTTTAAATATAGTTTTAACCAAAAGCATTAAACATAAAGCTCTATACCTGGAGGAGCCATCGCCTCATCTTTCCAAACAAAAAAGTCTGCCAAAATCTGAGGGGGGCGAGGAAGCATACGTATGGCGTTTTCAATTTAAAGGTACATCATTGTCGGTTGTTAATAAAGTTTATTTCTAAATGAATTTTTATAGCAGCATCGCCATATTGATAAAGGACAATGATGTACCTTTCACTTGAAAATATCACGCATATTTGACAGTAAGTCACGACACTAAATGGAGCAACAAATAGTTGATTTTACATATGTTGAAATATGGTTCATTATTGGATGCAGTCTTTGCAAATGTCAAACAAAAAAGCCAAGGATCATTTTTGCTTGTATTTTCAAACAAAATATAGAAGGCAGTAATCCTTAGGGGCGTTAAATATGCATAAGTGTCAAACGTCAAAATAGTTACTGCCCGTCAGAAAATAAACGATTATCTTTGAATCGATTCAGTAAACGACGCTGGATTTTCGATATGGATTAATTTTTTAATCATAATAGTAATGATAAAAAAAGTAAAACTATAATTACATGTGAAATTATATTTCATATTTTTGTAAACTAGACATAATAGAACATTTTTTACACCTAAAAACAATACATAAAGGCATTTTCACGGAGCTCTTTACTCACTGAAAACGATGAACTGAATGCGTGTAATCGATTTTTGGAATAGTTTTTATAAACCTATTAGATTTTCCTGCTAATAACGTTGACAGAGGGGAAATGTACCTAAGCTTATTCCAGGTATAGAGCTTTATGGCATTAAATCCCCAATGCACCCCATATGTGGAATGAAACGTCAATAGTGCTTGACAGTGACTGACTAGTGCAATCGAATATACAAGATCGTGTCACTAGCGTCAACTGTCAATTTTGGTCTATGCACTCTACCTTTGTCCGATTACGATTTCCTTGCACCCTTTATCGATAATCGAAAAAAAAATGTTTGACTGATATATATATAGCCTCTTCACTAAATTTGTGAAATGACATGTGCGCCACGCACAATCATATAGTCTGGCAAACCAGTAACAGTCAGAGTAACATGCTATACCCATCCCTTTTTTAGTATTAGAATAAGACGTATGATTCTCCCTGTCTATGCTTGAAGTGAAACAAACTCTGGCCAAACTATATTTGAAAAATACTATAGTTGTTTACCGAGCTGTTGACAACTCGCGCTTCGTGACGATATGTATAAAGAACTAGCAGAAAAAGTATACTTTACATAGGTACCTACAAATACAGATAAATCAAAAAAAAAAAAAAAAAAACAGATACGTAGTGTCAATATCACCACCTAAAAGATGTTTTGCATAGACATTGTTACAAACATACATACCGAATCACTGATGGAATAAGACCATATTCGGTTTATATGACTTAATATTATACGCTTTTAATTGAAGAAACACACAGTTAAAAATCTTCGGATTCCTAAAAAACCGGTCAAGTGCGAGTCGGACTCGCGCACCGAGGGTTCCAGTTTTAGCAACTTTCGCATTTTTTCCTTTATCTGTGCTATAAGACGTTGCTTCATACCCCGTAGGTTTTGCGAGTGCCGAAAAACTCTAAAATTTGCAGCATAAACGACTATATCTTTTGATCGCATTGGTTTTTAAGTTTGATTTTTTCACAGCTCCAAGGGACAATAGATTTGAGTATTTAATATAAATTTCAGCTTGATACCTCCACGCGTGACTGAGAAAAATGGTCTTGACATACAGACAGACAGACGGACAATAAAGTGATCCTATAAGAGTTCCGTTTTTTCCTTTACGGAACCCTAAAAATGTATAAAAAAGCGTATTCTTGATACTCGCGATATAAGAACAGAACCTGTCGAGTGTCACTCGAGTCTCTCGACAGAAATGTGTAATTTTGACATGTGAGCCTCCCTCCTTGGGTCGAGGGCTCGTCTCGCGATGTTTACTGAGCTCTCGACTACCGACCCGCGAGGTGCTGACAATATTACTACACAATACATACATACATCCACAGCGGCCGTGCACGTTGTATGAATGAATGAAGTGAATGAAACACGTTTATTTTCAGGCGACTAGAGGCCCATAGATAAATACCTTAAAGGCTAGCATACATACAGTGTACTTCTGGTGACACGACGGTTTTCTGTTGTTCCACCCAAGGCCGTCTTAATATGTGATAGGGCCCTAGGGCACTTAAGAATATGGGGCCCTTGGGTAATTACATATCAGGGACCTTCAGGCGCTCAATTAGGGACAACGTTGACTGTAAAAAAACGTCGCCTACGATCTTTCGGGGCCCCCCTGAGCAGATTATCTATACATATTGTAGAGATGGCGAGCTTCAGTGAAACAATGAGTAACTTTAAAAGGTTTTATTTAACTTTGAGCAACCTTTTGAACGATACATGAACTGGAGTAAATCAAGTTAATCATATAAAACTTATTTAAACAAACAACCGTCTGTACGCCGCAACGCATACTGTCATGGCCGCCGTTTGCGATCTTGTTGTACAACTATGGCGCCACTGTTGCAGTATGCGTTGAGGGAAACATAAACTTTAACATTTGAATTCTAAATTAATTATTGTGACAATTACTACGCTTACAAACTAGTGATAAATCATTATTAAATTAAAAGAGGATTTACCAAAGTCATTTAGTACTGGATATCAATTAGTTAGGTTAGGTATTTCAGTACGTATATAATATTATATTAGGTCTATAGATTTCTAACAATATAATAAACGCGTAAGGAGAAAAAAAATTACATTGAAGATATTTGAGAAAAAGGAATTACGTCTTAAGTAGAAACGTTGACTAAATACATTTCAGTGATTTTTGGAATTTTTGTCTGCCTGTCTGTGAGTTCGCGATCTTCGTTCCATGCCTGGGCACGATGCGGTCGCTACTTGGCGTTTAGCAATCCCATACATCATGGTGGAAGGAAAAAGAAGCCGTGGAAGATCACCCACCCGATGGACCGACGCGGTGGAGGAAGTCTGCCAAGCAAACCTGCAGACATCTATCCGAAAAGCTGAAGATAGAACCATGTGGAAAGCTTTCGTGAAAAAAGTTGCCACCGATTGCTGTCACGACCCTCAGTCATGAGGAAACGAGAATGAAGAGACATCATAGCAATCGCTATGACACTCAACCATTGAGATTATACCCGGCCCTGTTATGTTGCTGCTGAAGAAATTTTTGCTCCTACGCTCCAAGCCTGGTCATTAGACGATACTTGGTCTTTGACCTTGGTAGGGTTTTCTGCCTTTTCGCAGAAAATTGTATTACCGAATTTCACTTGCCGACGAAGCGACTATGCATACGAATGCTAATGGCCGAGTTCCTGTTGCAAAACGTGCTTCGAACAGGGGGCTGATCACTGTAGGTATGCTAAGCGTGTGATAAAAGACGTAAACAAGAAGTGTGACTCAATGGCAATGTCTACCAAGGGGTATCCTGCCTTTTCGCCAAAAATTGCATTACTGAATTTCTCTTCCCAACCAACTTTTCGCAGAAGTTTCATTTGGCCGAATTTCATTTCCCAACTTTACATAATCCAACCTAACCTAACCCAGCATAGTAGATAATTTTCATTTCCCAACTACGGGGTTGGGAAATGAAATGGTTGCGAAATAATTATTTGGTAAAAGTTGTTCGGCTAAATGACTCTTCTGCGAAAAGTTGGTTGGGAAGTGAAATTCAGCAATGCAATTTTCGGCGAAAAGGCGGGATACCCCTTGGTAGACATTGCCATTGAGTCACTTCTTGTTTACGTCTATTATCACACGCTTAGCATACCTACAGTGATCAGCCCCCTGTTCGAAGCACGTATTGCAACAGGAACTCGGCCATTAGTTCGTATGTATAGTCCACAGATAACCTCAACCACTAGATAGATTATAAGTACAACTCGAGGTCACCACACATAGGTGCTCCCGTACTAATTTTGTATGAGAGCGGGACCGCTTATTTCAGTTGAGTTAACGTTATTGATCATTACTCATGTGAATTAAAAATATCCACCAAAATTATGTTACAGAGGTGAACCTGGATTGTTATACTACAAATTGGCGCAGAATACTATTGAGATGTGCTGTTCGAATCGTAGAAATTTACGAACAAAATTGCGCTTATGTGTGGTGACCTCATGCTCCCTGCAAAAGCTTTATGATGAGGTGTCTGTGTAGTCTGTGGTATAGTCGCTCTGCATTTTAGTGAGTTACTGACGTCATCACAATACAATTATTCACTAACAATTTTAATGTACTTTTTTACGTGTAGAAAGCGTAAGTTTTAGAACATTGGTCTGGAAATGGTAAATGGAAATACCAAACCGCCTATACACACGCGGGCTCAGCTAGTATAATATATATTCTATTATAGAATCTTTCGCTTGCTCGGAACTCAAAATTAGCACTCGAAGCAAAAACGAACTTTGCTCTCTTGTTGCACAAATTTTGACGAAGAGGATTTGTCAATCATTTATTATCAATCATTTATTTATTTATTCGTAAAACATAGGTACATTCATCAGGTCTTAATAATATGTTAAGAAACTGTTTTTGTCTTCTATGAATATACTTTATTTCCGTGTAACGTAAGAAACCCCCTCCACGCGAGTCGAACTCGCACTTGTCCGACTTACACGAAGTGCCGCCTAGTATTTCCTCTCGAACTATTCAGGTATTGACACAACAAGCTTCAAATAACAAGAGCTTGAAGATAAAAGGTGTTGCTCTGTCATTACATTACTCTTCAACTAACAACTCGGCGTTCGCTAACGTTACAAAACATTTTCTAGTTCACGACACACACCCCCACCCTATGATATATAATAATGACAGATGGGTTATGCGCGCTCCAAAAGTCAAGCCGTTAAAATGAATTTAAACAATTGTCACTAGTCGCGCACCGGCAAGCGAGAGATGCGGACGTGCCAATGAGCTGCCGTCACCAGCGTGAGAAAGAGGCAAACTATAATTTTCTAACAATGAGAGCGACAAAGATGCAATGATTGTCAAAATAGATAAATATAACGGAATCATTGCTAGCAATGCTAGCTTATGAAATGACTTTGGAAGTATTTTTTATGCACATTTTGTTACAGTATAACCCATCCATAGTAAATATCATTGCCCCCACCCTCCACTTACTGCGTCCATCGAGCTCAGTCGACAGCATTATACAATTGCATGAAGACGTCATTTGATTCTATTTCCCGTAAGATTAAAGAAAATGTTTCTATTAAAGTAACTATCAATTGTGGCTAAAAATATGAGAATTATGCGTCTGATTCGCGAGTATAAAGGCCGCGTGTTTAAACTAGGGTTTCTGGTTTCTCGACCTTTTTTATTTCTCGAGGCACGGGAATTCTCGACCACGATTTCTCGAGTTTCTCGAGTATCTCGAGAAATTTAAGAAGGTCTTTTCCGACCACGGAACCATGGTGTTCCGGATCTTTGGAAGGCGTATGCGGAGCCAAAGTCAACGCGCAAAGGCCCTTTAGACAATTTAATGAAAGTGAGGGATACACTAAAAGGATGCTGCCCTTGCCCGTGTCATGGGACGCACGCAGAGACAGCGCCCGCCATGGTGTAAGGACTATTCAGTTAATAGAGTCTAAAATGTACTAGGCTCAATAGCCTAGAAATTCACCCAATGGTGAATAGTATGGGCTAATTACTGGGCTATTGGGTGAAGAGCCGGACGCCTACTTAATAAAACGGCATCCAATTTTAATTCCGGCAGACGGTGACTCGCCCTCCGCAAGATGGGATCCCATAAAAAGCGAAATCAAAGATGGCTCAAGGGCAACACCGGTGCGGGGCTGGGGGTAGAGAGGTGTCACTAGACTTTAAACATATAATATAGCCAACTCGCCACTTAGGTTTCCACATCTACCCTCGAGAACGCAGCTCTAGCGACCCCACTCTGGACTGGACAGCCGGTCCTACAGTCCCACTCATCCGACAGGTTAAGCACAGAGCACAGACAGCATAAGCTAGACGCATTAAGTGTTAAACACGTGTTTTTTTTACTTATCGCTCTTGCGATTTATTTCTCGTATTCTCGAGACATTGCGGTTTCTTTTCCCGTCTCGACGAAGGACAAATTTCTCGAGATTTCTCGCCTCGAGAATTCTCGAGCAGAAACCCTAGTCTAAGCCATGCATTGAGTAACAGATGGCATCCCTAAGAATTATTTTGTCACCAAAACCTGTAGTGAAAATCACTACCAGTCGATACTACTTTTTGATCCTGTCACAGCTGTCAACCGCAAAGCATGGCGCACTACATCTAGTAGAATCTTTACATCTTCTATCTATCTATTCTATATACATATAATAAAGCTGAAGAGGGTCGAAAGTCTGTACATGGAAGATATTCGAAAAAAAATTGGCTGGGGATACTAAGGGGTTTTTTGAATTTTTGTCTGTTTATCTGTTTGTCTGTTTATTTGACCGCGCATCACGTGAAAACGGCTGAACGGATTTTGATGAAATTTTTTATAGAAATAGCTTGAGTCATGGGAAACGACAAAGGCTAGCTTTCATCCCGAAAATCAACCCTGGAGGGGGTGAAAAGGGGGTTGGAAGTTTGTATGGCGAATTATTAACCACTGAACCGACGATTAAGATGAAACTTGGTACACAGATAGTTTGAGTCCCGGAAATAATATACTATAGTTTATAGGTATCCCGAAAATCAACGCTTTAGGGGATAAAAACGGGGTTGAAAGTTTATATGGGGAATCAATAACCGTTGAACGCTGGAGATAGTTTGAGCTCTGGGGAAGGATATAGAATAGTTGATATCCAGAATTCATTACTTAACGGGGGATTACTAATTCCACGCAGACGAAGTCGCGGGCAAAAGCTAGTACATAATAAATCAATGGTATAAACACGTTTAAACACGATCCAACTTCAATACAACTCCAATACAGCTAGCGGCTAAACGTCTGTATCAGAAATATCAGAATTTGCTTGAAAGTTTTTCCTATGCAACTCCAATACAAATTCAATATTGGTTGATTATTTGTTGTGCGGTGGAGGTATGTTTGAGATATATTGTATTTTTAACGTATCGTTTATATATTTTAAAATACGGCACTAGATTTCATAAATAACTTGTATTGAAAGAAAAAGCTCAAAGTCGCTCAACGAGCTATGGAGAGGGCTATGCTCGGAGTTTCTCTACGTGATCGAATCAGAAATGAGGAGATCCGTAGACGAACTAAAGTTACCGACATAGCCCACAGGATTAGCAAACTGAAGTGGCAATGGCAGGCCACATTGCACGCAGAACAGATGGCCGATGGGGTCGAAAAGTGCTCGAGTGGAGACCACGGACTAGCAAGCGCAGCGTAATAGGACGTCCACTCACAAGATGGACAGACGACCTTATAAAGGTCGCCGGAAGACGCTGGATGCAAGTCGCTTCCGACCGATACTTATGGAGGTCCAAAGGGGAGGTCTATGTTCAGCAGTGGACGTCTTATGGCTGAGATGATGATGATGATGAATAAAAAAGTGAACTGGATTTTTTTTCCGCCAGAAATGCGCAAATAGTGTTCAAGATTTCAATTTATCCCAAACGTTACGTTTTCAATTTATATTTATCTTAGAATTTTTTATTTCATTCCACTCCATTTGCCCCGAAGCTCAGTCGGAATTGATTAAATGAGAGGAAGTCATATTAAGTAAATTATATTATCCTCATCTTAAAAAGAATACTTATTTCTGTTTTTTTCTATGTCGAGTTTAATGGAAAATATAGAAACAGACTAACTTTAGCCAGAGACTTCGTCTGCATGGAAGTAGTGATCTATCTCTCTTAAATATTTATGATGTATTAAGGGATTATTTCGGGAATAGAAAAAATATTGTACATCCAACTCTAGAATTACCCATACCCATACCAATTTTCATCTAAATCAGTTTAGCGGTTATTGATTCTCCGTACACACTTTCAACCCCCTTTTCACCTCCTGTGGATTGGTTTTCGGGATGAAAACTATCCTTTATCCTTTCTTTGGACTTAAAATATCTCTGTACCTTTAATTTTAATCGGTTCAGCAGTGAACGCGTGAAGAGGAAACGGATAGACAGACACACTTTCGCATTTATAATATAATCATTATTAAAGTATGGATATGGATGTACGATCATAGAATTATATAAAGCTTATTGTATACATCTATTGTGCAGAACAGAGTGCGCTGAATTTTTCACCTTTTTTTTTGCCGGTTATATTTTTTCTCGGTTCGAGAGGTAGATTAAAACCGATGTAGTTTTTTCTTTTATTACAATATAGGTACTTGAAATGTAAAAGTTCCCTTGTGGCTACATGAATTAATCTTTGTTTTTTTTAAAAATAATATCTAGGTATTTTATGAAACACCAGAATATATAAAAAATACCGGTAACAAGTACAGTTCCATCTTAACACGCTACACCTACAACGAAAAAATAGGCGTAAAAACAATTGTCTCAAGCGACCAGTCTAACCAGACCTTGACATCCATTCAACTTTTACTAGTCCAGTTCAAACTAAAATGGACAAAATTGTAAGGAGAAGGCACTATTGTCTTCAAGAAACACGAAATAAACAGGCCAAGAAAGTAAACACTTGCGTTTTCAACAAATTACAAAATGGAAATAAGGCTTAAGGGGCTACTTTGAAAAATTATAGGCTTTTTCAAAAGCTCTAGTGACTAAACGGGAAAAGGAACTGAATTTATTGTCGAATATATATTATTAGACTATATACTCTTGTTTATGGCACAAGCCGAAACACGACTGCTGAAAGTTGGCTCGATAGAAAAAAAATCCGAAGTTGGGTCCTTTTTCACCTTATTTTTCTTAGCTTACGTAAACTGTAAGAGATTAAGCAATATAACTAAGTAAAAAATATGGTATTCTAGTTTATCTAAAAAGTCACAGAAACAAAATTAGACAAAACTTTATAGATTCGCTTATTTATCGTAGTTTAGTCAAAAAGTCTGATCCTTAAGAGCGCTGCATCTCTTTCTTTCGTGCACGGGAGCCATAAACGTGTCTCTAACGAATGGGCGTGGCTTGTCCGAATCGAGGAACGGCCTTAACTTGACGGATCGTAAATTCGTCATAGACAGTATTTAATGCAAGTATAAAATAAAATAAGGAAGACTATAGCTAGCAGGAAGATATATATTTAAGAGTCGCCAGGACGCTCGCGTTTCCATACAAACGTAGTTTAGCTCTCATTTTAAAACGACATGCTTTACAACCACGAAATTTGGCATGGCCATTCTAGTAGTACTGATCTATGTCGGTAATTCGTTTTCGTTGCAAAAATTGTAATACGAAGAAAATATAGCCAGATACAGATTTACATACAAAACTAATTTCGTGGTTCTAAAGCATGTCGTTTTAAAATGAGAGCTGAACTACGTTTGTATGGGGACGCGAGTTCACGCGAGCGTCCTGGCGACTCTTAAGGTAGGCTGAGTATGAAATATTGAATAAGGGTATAGTCGCCATCATCAGATAGATATAACGGAGCGGCCAAGTTGGTCACAAATATCTGAACAACGCCTTTATTTTCAAGGCGATAAAGTGCATGTTCATATAAAAGAAAAAAAATCCCATACAAAAAAAAATTATGAATCAGCACCCGTCCTAAGGGATTTTTTTTAAGAACTGCGTATCAAAAATTTTGTTTTGACCTGTACGGCTACCATGAATATGACATTGTCATTTTTCGTTAACGAGTAACGAATTTTCTATCTGTGTATCTCTTTTACACTAATATGTTACAAGCAAGATGCACAGTTAGAACACTCGATACTCGTTCTCGAAAACGTCAATGTCATAACTCATGGTAAGTGTACAGTATGTATGTACCAAACGGCTAAACTGTACATCGATTTGCGGTTTCTTTTTGTATACAAGGGGCACTATTAATGCATTGGAGTTATATTGAAGTTGGACCGAGTCGTAGTTTAAAGTTAGGATACGGTCCCGTGTCTAACGTACAGTCACCATCAAATATATCGGACGGCCAAGGTGGACACAAGTATCCGAACAACACCTTTATTGTCAAGGCGATAAGATGCTTGTTCAGATATATTTGAGTACCGTGGCCGCTCCGAATTTGATGGCGACTGTACTAGACCCATACTAGTAGAGACATAGTGTTGTTCCCTCCGGCAAGTAAGGTTGCCAAAGAGCCGAAAGAGGATGGTCTGTGAACTTTTCATATGACATGTCTTCTACAGTACGGCTACCATGAGTTTGATATCAACATTTTTCGTTAAGGCCATTCCTCGATTCGAACAAGCCACGCCCATCCGTAAGAGACACGTTTTTGGCTTCCGCGCACGAAAGAAAGAGATGCAGCGCTCTTAAGGATCTGAGGGCCTACCGCGAAGTTCGAAAATCGACAAAACGATGGTCCCGTCTCTATCGCTCTTGCACATAAGAAAGAGAGTGATGGAAATATTCGATTCGATGAACGAAGTGCTTCGCGGTTATAGGCCAGACTTTTTGACTAAACTACGATAAATAAGCGAATCTATAAAGTTTTGTCTCATTTTGCTTCTGTGACTTTTTAGATAAACCAGAATATCATATTTTTTACTTAGTTTTATTGCTTAATCTCTTATAGTTTACGTAAGCTAAGAAAAATAAGGTGAAAAAGGACCCAACTTCGGATTTTTTTTCTATCGAGCCAACTTTCAGCAATCGTGTGTCGGCTTGTACCAAAAACAAGAGTATATAGTCTAACCCGCTTATTCATAAACGTGTTTCAAACCTCAATTAGTTAAAATGTATTTTGTCTGTTTCTAACAAACACAACTGTCAATGTGACAGATAAGGACAAAAGATGATTTAGTTAAATCAGGTTTGCAATACGTTTATGAATAAGCGGGTAATAATATATATTCGAAAGTAAATCTAGTCCCTTTTCCCGTTTAGTCAATAGAGCGCTTGAAAAAACCTATAATTTATCAAAGTAGCCTTAAGGAGTAACGCATTTTCTATCTGTGCATCTCGTTTACATGTTACAAGCAAGATGCACGGATGGAACACTCGATACTCGTTCTCGAAAACATCAATGTCATAACTCATGGTAAGCGTAGGTTCAGGTTTAGAAAATTTTGCATATCGTTAAGTGGTTTTAATATCACCCAAGGACACGCCAAGTTTTCCAGATTTATTAAGCGGTCCAGACACTGTCAGTAATAATGTCATTATTTCTGTACCCGTCCTTTTCTATTATATGAAGAAGAGAAGGATGGGTACAGAAATAATGACATTATTACTGACAGTGTCTGGACCGCTTTAGATTTAGTTGGACCCGTGCGGTATCTTGGGTCAATGACCGATATCGAGATCTCTTACTGAATACTAATTACTTAAACTCACTATAACTATGCTCTCGATTGAGATATGGTTACTAGTATAACTTGGCCTTTAGTTACTTAGGAATGTAGAGTAATCACAGGTCAATTATTGGTGAATAGTGGTGAGTGTTGTAAATACGCGTCTAGAAGTTAGAATTTAGTTAGGATCAGATAAAATTAGGGTACCGTGTGTAATCGAATTATGGATAATCTTGTTTGTATACGAGGGGTGAATGGAAATAGGTAATTAATACTTAAGTAGGTACATACGTACTATAACGTCAAATATATGTATACAAATTTGAACTTTATTATTACTTGACTGGAATGAGAAAAGGATTCGAATATAACGTTAGTACAACTAAATAGTGAATACTTATAAATCTTATTAATTATCCATGTTTTTATTAATAAAATCATCATCATTACCATCGTTAATCCCGGATTTTTTCCATGGTTCAATTTTGAAAAAGAGGAAAGTTATAATTTTAAACAAAAAAAGAACCGACTTCACTTAGGATCCGCTATTCCAAGAGGAAGTGGCCGATTTGCTGTAAAACATAGTGAAATCACTATAGATGTGCCTATAATAGTTGAAGAGTTCGATTCTCCAGGATCCCATCACCAGACCCCGACTTGGTGACAATGGGACCATCTAGGGGTTATACCCGTTCGATTAAAAAAAAATTGAAAATCGGTTCACGATTCACGGAGATATGGAGTAACATACATACAAAAAATAATGATAAAAAAAATTCAGTCGAATTGAGAACCTATTGTTTGAAGTCGGTTAAAAATATTAGGCCCATTCGATGAATGAAAATTAACATTAGTTTGATTTTTAATTTGATATTAAACAGAATTTGTAGGTACTTGACTCAAATGACGTTTAACTTATGCAGCAAATAAATCGTCAGGTGACAAGCAAAACTCACTAAGTAACCTCAAGTTCATAGCTATAATGAACCATATTAGCAACATAACAAGGTTGATTTTCGTTTTATTAATAAATAAATAAATAAATATTTGGGGACAATCTTACACAAATCAACCTAACCCCAAACTAAGCTAAGCTTGTACTATGGGTGCTAGGCGACGATATACATACTTAGATATATAAATACATACTTATATACATAGAAAACATCCATAACTCAGGAAGAAATATTTGAGATTAGCACCCAAATAAATGCCCTTACCAGGATTCGAACCCGGGACCTCCAGCTTCGTAGGCAGGGTCACTACCAACTAGGCTATGGAGGCCGTTTTTTTTTTGTAATTTGTGAGTTTTCATTGTCACCTGACGATATTTCAAAAGTAAATTGCTTAGCGTCAAATAAATTTACGCATCGCATTCACAATTCGATGACGAAAGAAAATCATTCAACTTGTACAAGTTCCGTATCATATCACGATTTGAAGCAAAAAAGCCGCTCCTGTTTCCTAAATTTATTGGCCAGCTCGACCATATTTCTCGTTTATTATGAAATTATTGAGTAATAACGTAACAGATGGATCCCCAGGGCGCCGTCGCGGGGTGCCAGATGTACTTGGGTATAAGTTTCTGTCAGAAATTTGCCAACTCACATAGGTAGTCTTTTCAGAAAGAGAAGTGCCGTAGATTGTATGAGCTTCCATATAAACCACGCCCTCCTAAAAACAGAAAAGTAAATTTCCGTCCATCCTCAAAAGTAGAGGAGCATGTGCCCGATTACAAGCTATTAATTTGTTTAACAAGCTACCACTGGAATTAAAAACCATTTCCAAATTTAGTGTCTTTAAGGCCATTCCTCGATTCGGATTAGCCACGCCCACCCGTTAGAAACACGTTTATGGCTCCCGTGCACGAAAGAAAGAGATGCAGCGCTCTTAAGGATCAGACTTTTTGACCAAACTACGATAAATAAGCGAATCTATAAAGTTTTGTTTAAATTTGGTTCTGTGACTTTTTGGATAAACCAGAATACCATATTTTTGACTTAGTTACATTGCTTAATTTCTTATAGTTTACGTAAGCTAAGAAAAATAAGGGGAAAAAGGACCCAACTACGGATTTTTTTTCTATCGAGGCAACTTTCAGCAATCGTGTTTCGGCTTGTGCCAAAAACAAGAGTATATAGTCGTTTAATATATATTCGAAAATAAATTCAGTCCCTTCTCCCGTTTAGTCACTAGAGCGTTTGAAAAAACCTATAATTTTTCAAAATTTAAGCAGTTTTTGTTGAGAGGGTGTTTTTATACTGTGGATGAGGTGTCTGATTTTATTTAGTCCTTAATTATAGTTCCTTGTTATTATTTAGTCGTTAAGTGCTACTTGTTTTTGTTTACTTAGTTCTTAATTAGCTGCAATTGTATATTTCAATGAGTAATTGTACATAGGTAATTATGTAAGTATTTTTAAGTATCTGAATCTGTTTTTTTTATATAGCCTATGTTGTGTCCCACTGCTGGGCAAAGGCCTCCCCTCTTTTCCGCCACTCGTCACTGAATCTGTTACTTTCTAAAAACTTTTCAAACACAATCTTGTATTGTTCATGAATTAATACTATGACTATTACTTCTCTTTCCGAACAAATTCTAGTGAATAATTTTGTAGTATGACCAAATTCTAGTGAATAATTTTGTAGTATGACCAAATTCTAGTGAATAATTTTGTAGTATGACCAAATTCTAGTGAATAATTTTATAGTATTAACCAGCTATGGGTTCTGTTCACATTCGTTATATCGGGAAAGGTTGAGCTGTGTATGCTATGCCCTCCAAATTTTTGATTATTTGTTATTTATTTTTAATAGGCATGATGAACTTTTTTTTCAATGGTATCATTCGATTTGTTGTGAAGTGTCTGTCTGACTTAAAATTTAAGATTGGGACTTATGTCTCAAAACGCTTCTCACAAAATATATAACTGTGACGTCACGATTAGTTGTTCTCGTTAAGTAGAGGGAAATTAATGAAATAGCGGTCAGAAATTGAATGGCATCATTGTTTTTTTAGTAACTTTAAAAAATCGTTGAAATTTTGAATCCGTGATATCTTTGAACCATCTCAAAAGATTTTTAAATATTTTTTACTTTTTCAGATTAATCACTCATTTTGCATCAAATTAACTAAGTTCTACTACACAATTCAAGTGAATGACAACGGGTCACATCGTGTAGATATGTTCATACAGGTTAGCCCTTTTTCATCATTTCTAAGTGTACTTTTGTAAACGTCTTCACTACGGAAGTGTATCGACGCTCGTACCTACTGTTCTCAACGTTGTCACGTGACATATCCGCGATATTATGTCGCGTTTATTGTGCAAATTGACATTATCGGTTGTCGCTCTCGCTTCTTGTGATACGTAGTCATCATGATTATATTTATGTGTAAAAGAGAATGAGTGAAATAAACAAATAGAGTTGGTAAATGAAAGGTCAGCAGACAGTAGTTTTCCGAGTAGTAGCGATACAGGCACAGATCTTCCCGCCGGTTCTGTCTAACGATACGCCCGGTGGACAGATCTGTCAATATATGATTATACAGATATGTCAGCATGCACATATGTGTCCAAATCTAGCAAACATTGACAGATCCAGCGTACAGATCTGTGCGTGAATTGGAAACTCGACGCCGAACATTACACAAACAAATATAACTTCGTTTCTCACCACAAAACGAAGCCTTTAACCGTATTTTGTCTTTCCTGATTAACAACTCCTTTATAAACTCCCGTATTCAAACTTTCTCAGGAATCATATACTTACCTAATAACTCCAAAGTCAATTATGGACCAAAGTAAGACATTGTTGTCACAATTGGATCAAGATCCAATTACAAACGGCAAAGTGTGTCATTACCGCCCAAGTTGTTTAATACAAAACAAACGAATGTCGCTCCAGAAAATATTAGCTTTCCGAATGTGGCCCGAAAACGGAGACTTCCCGGCGTTTCAGTATAAGCGCTTGGTTAGGATGTATTATTCAGAAGATTGGGAATTCATAAAAGAAGCTATAATAGTTTTCTCTGAGGCTCACGTAATAGAGGTTAGGTTTTTTTAAAGGTGGTTCATTAATGTCAAAACTAAGAGACAGGTATAAATGTAGATTATTATTTCAAACGCAAAAAATATTGGGATTCGTGTATTATTACGAAATAATTTCCTTCAGTAAATAACTACGGCAGAGGCAATCCACAAAACAGATACTTACGTTGTACAATTTTATAAATTATTATAGAATTTTCGATACTTTTATACTTATCTTTAGTACGTAAGATATCTTAATAGTATTGGTCAAAAATGAACTTAACTTACCTACTTAAGTATTGTCAAAAGGTCAAATTACACTAGGCGACATTTTAAAGTAAAACAAACGACGTTTTGTGAATAGACAAGAACTCGGCTGCTAGTCTAAAAGTACGAGCCACGCCGCTGGTATTAAAAAATAAAGGGTTTATACATTATAATCTTACTTTATTACGGATCATTTTTGTAGCTGCAGATATAAGCTGGCTGCTTTTTTAATTACCATAAATAAAGAGTTTTTTTCTGCCATCAGTAATAAATACTAGTATGGTACGTATCACTCAATTAAAATCATCATCATTAGCATCAGGATTACCATCACCATCGTCATCTCCATAATCATCACCTTCATCATCATTATCACCATCATCATCATCTCCATCATCATTGAACTTTGCCTCTATGACAACTGAATTTCACATTAAAGTTAAATTTTTGGTAGTTATAAAGTTGACACTAAATTTTAAAATTTTTCTTGAAAGCTATGAAATGAAATGAAATGAAATATTTTTATTTCGAACATAAAAGTCCATATTGGGTTAGAGGTAACCTACTACAATAACTTATATACGTACAGTTAGTATTATAATTTAGACAAAACAAACAAATAAACAAAACAAAACAATTATAACTTTCGTGGCGGTACAGCCACAGGTGAGGCTATGACATTTAAGAAAATGTTACAATATTGTAAATAAAATAACAAAATACAATTTTTTTGATACAATATCTGCATCCCCCTTTTGCAATAAACTATAAATTTCCTGAAAACTGACACTGAAATACATTTAGCCGGATCGATTTCCCGTCGTTTGAGGAAATTGGATGCAGTTTGTTTTTATTTATTTATTTAAGCTTTATTGCTCAGAACAGAAAAATGCACAAATGGCGGACTAAATGCCTTAAGTCATTCTCTACCAGTCAAAAAATGGGCTAAACAGAGACATGACAAAAGGGTGCAGAGATCAATTAAATTCAGTGCAAACATAGCTGAAAATTTTTAAAAAGGTATTAAACTACATAAAAATACACAAATAATATATACTTTTATAGATATACTATATTCTTCATTAAATGCCTTCTTAATTGTATAATATTAGTATTTCCTAGTGGAAATAGCTATGAAAGCATGACTTTAGTTCAAAAATGGCTGCACAACTTTTGTAACGCGAGATGATAATATAGGTACATATATTGTGATGATGATGACAATATTATTATACCGCCGAACTCCGTTTGACGTAAGGTGGGGTAAGACAAACACTGGGATAAGTCAAACAGTTGCATAGAATGCCAATACTGTTTGTCTTTTCCCGGGTAAAATAACTACTATACATCGTCTAACTCCATCTTACCTCATAGAATTTCATTTTACTCTTTCACAACTTTTAATGTACGGAAACTTAGTATTGGGTAAATTGGGTTATAGGTATTCAAAACTGAGAGAAGAGACAAACGTCATTAAATATAGATAAATAGATAAAGCTTATTTGGATTACTGCAATAACACACAATACAAATATCATTTAGGAACACATTTTACACTTGGAACTTTGTTTGTCCTGTTTTCATGTTTTGATTTGACACACATTGAGCACTCATCTTGACATCAGATGATTGGCCAAATGCGCCTTAATTAGCATTTACAAAGATTGCATATACACGGGAAAATTCGACCGGTGCTTTCGTGGCCAGGTGGCGAAGTTGGTTAACGCGTCTGCCGCGAATGCAGAAGACGCTGGTTCGAATCCAGCCTTGGGCACCGGAGGCGTTGGTCATTTTTTTCCTTTGTATATGACATCTATACAAGTTTATATTACATGGAGTTGTCGAACATATCATACAAATGGCATAATATTACTATATAAACACAGGAATTATTTAACTAATTCATTACTCTTTACCGTACTTATTTATTTTCGTACGAAATGCGTTTTATCTCAAAGAACACGGAACCGCGATTGTGGTTTTAAATTTAATTCCATTTGCTTTGACGGCAGAATGAAATATAATCTCGCGGTACACGCCGTGGATGTAGGAGCATCCGTGGCCTAGAGGGATTATTAGGGATGTTGCTGCATCCGCAAAGTTGCATAATGGTACAGAGCGGACATGTCACACTAAAAAATCGGTTGAGCGCCTATGTGTGCACGGCACGTCATTACAGACTTCAATGTGTACGTGAGTCTTGGCGCCAAGAATTTTCGTAGGTTTCGCTCATAAATGGCGTTTGAAAATACACCGAATTATTTCTCAATAATTTCAACAATTGCTTTTAGTTTCAGCAATCAGAACCAATTTTTTTTTCTTCTATGATTGAGAACCAAAGAAATATACGCCCGTAGACAGAATAGGCCCTATAACGGAATTAGCCTTATTGACCTTACGGAGGTTACTGAACCCTAAAAGGCTGCAATAAGTTAAGCGCTTTAGAACGCATGAGTTAAATTATGTTTGACACAAATAAAATTACCCCATTCAGAATCAAAAATCAAAATCATTTTCAAAACAAGAGTACATAAAATCTTAAATATATGTATAAATGCGTTCTTCTATAAGAGAGCATATCAAACCACTTTAAGAAAAATACCATATGTAAGAAAAGAGAATGTATAAAGTCCAAATCTGACTATTTAAAAACGAAGCATACAAAAGTTTGATATACTATCTTAACTGAACTGTGTCCTCTACTTAAAATTTCCAAAGTATAATAATCCATCATCAAAAGTTAGAAACTAATTTTGAATTTAAATAATAATCATATAAAAATCAGTGATTCTAGTAGGTATATAAAACAAAAACATACTTATTCCTAATTATCCTTAGAGATGTATAAGGTCTCCAAGTGTCTCTATATAGTCCATATAATTAAAAGAAATTAAAAATTTATACGATAAAACAAGCGAATGATGTGTCAGAATCAAGTTAACCAAACAATTTATTTCTGTATCCATGGATGTTTGTTTCCGCATTTGTGGCATCCCTACGGAGCACGAATTATATCACGCTGTAGTTTAAGTTTGTTCAACTTAGCACAATATCGTTTTATCGCTTAATAGTCGTGTCAGCGCGACAAACTTAAGGGGCTTATGAGATACATTTTAGTTTTATTGAGATAAAAAGTGCTTTTGAAAAAAAAACTGTAAAGGAATATCAAACTTTCAATAGTTTGAGACACAATCGTTTTAGTAACCTTCAAAAACAATCGTTCATCGAACTAAATGTAGTTATTTGAAACTCAAGGTCGAATCAACTATAATACAAATGCTCTTATAGCCCGTTAAACGAAGGAAAACTTAGGGGAAATAATTCGTGTATAGCTGTATTTTGGCATAGTTGTAGATAAAGGTGTCTTACACAACATACTAAAAGTACTCATGGATAGGGGCGCCGCTAACGGGGAGAGGGGGGTGTAAAGGTCCCTTTTTTTGGCTTTTCGTAAATAACTCAGTAGCGGTGGCTCATACAAAAAAATGTTCTTCTACTTAATTAATCCTCAAATAATTTTCTACAAAAAAGGTTCTTTACACTTTTTTGCTGGGATCAATGTATAATAAGATTTCGAGGAAATATGATAATCAATTTTTGAAACTTGCGGAGCTATTATTTACGAAACTATAAGTTTTGTCTAAAAATTGTTTTAATAAACCCATATTTATATTAAAAGACCTATCCAACGACACCCTACACATTAGGGGTGGGTTAAAAAACAGAATTTACCTCCCACTTCATGTGTTCGGGAGGTACCCTAAAAAATAATATTTTTTCAGATTTTGTTTTAAAACTTTGTCTGCGTGTTCAAAACACATACTCATACGAAGTTTAACTATTCTAGTACTAACCATCACTGCACAAAGCCGTGAACGGACAGACGGGGACAAACGGACAGCGAAACTATAAGGGTAGGAAGTTGATTGCAGGCATCCATAGGCTACGGGAACTGCTTATCATGAGACGGGTCGTATGCTTGTTTGCCACCCTCGTGGCATAAAAATAAAAAAGGAAAAAAAATACCCTCTTCAACCTTCTCAGTGATGGTTAGTACTTGAATAGTTAAACTTCGTATGAGTATGTGTTTTGAACACGCAGACAAAGTTTTAAAACAAAATCTGAAAAAGTGGGAGGAAAATTCTGTTTTTTAACCCAACCCTAATGTGTGGGGTGTCGTTGGTTAGGTCTTTTAAAATAAATATGGGTTTACTAAAACAATTTTTAGACAAAACTTATAGTTTCGTAAATAATAGCTCCGAAAGTTTCAAAAAGTGATTATCGTATTTCCTCGAAATCTCATTATACATTGATCCTAGCAAAAAAGTGTAAAGAACCTTTTTTGTAGAAAATTATTTGAGGATTAATTAAGTGAAAGAACATTTTTTCGTATGAGCCACCGTTACTGAGTTATTTACGAAAAGCCAAAAAAAGGGACCTTTACACCCCCCTCTCCCCGTTAGCGGCGCCCCTATCCATGAGTACTTTTAGTATGTTGTGTAAGACACCTTTATCTACAACTTCACCAAAATTCAGCTATACACGAATTATTTCCGCTATCGAGCAGTTAGTGGGCTTCCTTCAGTGAGCTATTAGGTTAAAGTTTTAGAACTTAAATCAAATCAAACCCGAAAATCTAAGATATATTTGAAAAGTCAAACAATTCAATCTAAAATTCACCATCTAATCGAAAATTTAACCTTCATAGTTTTAAGTTTTCTTAAGTAAGCTCTATCTTAATAGTTCAACTACCGTCAAACTAGCATATTACCTAAATTAAATTAAATATACGTTTATTATATATATTTACAATATGAATACCATGGACAAAATTATCCATGTGACAGAGCGCTCTGCACGATTAAATGTGAACAATTTTAGATCCAAAAAGCGTTTTTCTGACCATTACTTAGATGCTAACGAATATATCTCGTCAGTTTTTAGAAACGTCAAAGTAGAACCAAATTATGTAGATTTCGTATGTGTGAAAACCTTCACAGCATCTTAATATCGAAAATAGTGAAATAAAACAACTTTGAACGGATTATATCGCGTATACTGAATTTTAAATTACATCCCGACGTTTCGAACACTTTACAGCGTTCGTGGTCACGGGTCGACTGAGGAAAACATATTTACCCACATCTAAAATTACAATGTACAAAAGACTACCCACATGTATAACATTAAATGCAAACAAATAAAGGTGAGTGTACATGCCAGAAGGGCAAATAAAGCTAGTTCTACAATAGCTAATTATCGATCTACTACAAACTTTAATTAATTAATTTAAAAGGTAGCAAACAAACTGTTAAATTTAGAAATTAATAGGTCTACATTATTTTACAAAATAGAGCAATATATGTTAACACTATCCAACGCTATGGCCTCACAGTCGTGTGTCCTGCTTGCTCTTTGATCAAATGAACCACTGGATCCCAAGCCGGTGGTAAAGAAAAGCCCTCCTCCCTGTTGAAGTTTGGATATTTCTTTATCTCAATAGCCTCCTCTCCAAATTCAGCATACGCGATATAATCCGTTCAAAGTTGTTTTATTTCATGAATAACTATCGCGGCAACCGTAGAAGATATTATCGAAAATAGTGTTAGTTTAGACCATGTATAAAAAAATAAAAAATAAGTAACCATTTTATTCAAAATATGCCTCCACAAAACGGAGATAAAAGATTGAAAAACCGATAACCGGTTGTCTTATAATTCTATCTGCAATCCATTGTGTAGCAATATCGACTCAAAACATGACGAAAAAGTAACTCGTATATTCCATCCCTATCTTTTAAAGCGCGAGTGAAAGAGAAACTGTGTTAAGATTAGTATAGGAACTCATTGCATGCAAAATGATGAATAAAAAACCGGGGCCAAGAGCATGTCGGGCCATGCTCAGTGTAGGGTTCCGTAAACTGAGACCATTAATTCAAAAGGTCGTTTCTTACGGGAAATTTGGCTGCGCTTACGTCTTTTTTACTTACGTCCTTTCACTATGGGTTTTTGAATGATAAATCAAAAACGGCTAAACCGATTTATTTCAATATAGTTTTCATTGAAGGTACTCATTAGGCCTCAGTTTCATGAATTTTTTCAAAATTTTAGGACCCACGATTCAAAAGTTAGATGGGGGGGGGGGGGACGCCCTGTTTTAAACTTTCGGAGCTATTATTTCCGAGAGTATTAGTTTTATCCAAAAACTGTTTTAAAAGACCCTAATTCTTTTTAAAAGACCTATCCAACGATACCCCATACAACTTGGTTGGAAGGAAAAAAAAATCGCCCCCCACTTCACGTGTACGGGAGGTACCCTAACAAAATATATTTTTCGCGTTTTTATTCTACCGTTTTGTCGGCTTAGTTAATGCACATATTCAAACCAAATTTCAGCTTTCTAGTGCTAACGATCACTGAGCTAGACCGCGGACGGACGGACGGACGGACGGACGGACATGGCGAAACTATAAGGGTTCCGTTTTTGCCATTTTGGCTACGGAACCCTAAAAAAACTACGCATTAATTGAGAAATATAAAGTAATGAAATTTTTGGTATTAACGTGGTGGAATTCTGTCCTTAATTACCAGTGATCGGCGAAAAGGATTCCACACGGGGTGAATGACGTCAATCATTATGCTAGTATGGATATGACGCGGCATTTGCGGGATAGAAAAATAAAATTACAGTAATTTTCACAAACATTTTTAATTAAGTATTCTAATGAAATTATTTATTTCGCATATTATTTTTGTTATTTTTTCGGTCTCTATAAAATTAAAATAACAAACCATTTTTTTTTCAATATTTTTTAATGTTAGCCTGTTTCGTTTGACATCTAATATCCATTTATAAGCCGAAAATGATCTTTCCACTTATATTTTCGAGCAGTTTAATTGGTATCGCGGGCGAAACGGCACATCCATAATATTATGTCTAGTTGAATTCCCGCGGTGTGGCATCCTTTTCGCCGATCACTGTTAATTACAGACGTATAAGTTAAGATACGAAAGACATACACGTGTGTAGCTATTTTTGGAATGATTTCGCGTACCGGAATGAACAAAGTTCCTCCAAAGACACTTAATATTAACGTAATAACATTTTTTTTTACATTCCCAAGTCCATTTACTAGATATACAATAGTTATACTATTTTGAAGGGGTGCGTCCCATAAGATATAACTACAAAATATATAATTTCATATTAATAACGTTCACAAGATATAATGAACGTTTGCTATAACAACAAAATCTATATTTTTATTAGGAATAACGGTCAATTAATATAATACTCATTTTGTATAATAACTTATCATATAACACTCAAATACTCTAAATTTAGTTAATATAACATACATAACGTATATCGATCATAATATATACTATCTTTTAATATAATAATTATAAAATATAATAGCGTATGATATACTAAATGGGTTATAACTCCATTCCAACCTTTTTCCCCAAAGTGTAATGTTTTCACGGATATCAAACTAAATCAATAGGTAGGTTAGGTTCGTTATACAAGCGGGGCTCCGTCTAGTTAAGTTGAGGATTCAACATTTTGAGAATTTTAGAATAGCTAATTAGACGAGCTGCTACTTAAAAAATCGTGTAGACAGTTGCTTTTAGGCGAGTTGATATGTACACGAGCTGCGATTTAGACAACCCGTTATTCTATACGAGCATTATGTATTTTGGTGTTAGATGTATTGAATATTATACATTATAAATCTAAGGTATTATGAACGTTATACATTATGACCGTTATACAACGATATTATACTTAAACAACGTTATACTTAACAAAATTAGATATTTTGATGTTATATCAAACGTTCATTATAGACTTTGAACGGTATACAAAACAAGCTTATGCAATATGAGCGTATAGAATATGAATATTATACAATAAGTTCTTATATCTTTTATTACTTACCCATTTTGAAGGTCATCGGGTGTTGTCACCCTCTTAAGTTATACTATAGGGTAAGTAATGAAAGATATAAGAACTTATTGTATAATATTCATATTCTATACGCTCATATAGCATAAGCTTGTTTTGTATACCGTTCAAATTCTATAACGAACGTTTGATATAACATCAAAATATCTAATTTTGTTAAGTATAACGTTGTTTAAGTATAATATCATTAAATATAACGGTCATAATGCATAACGTTCATAATACCTTAGATTTATAATGTATAATATTCAATACATCTAACACCAAAATACATAATGCTCGTATAGAATAACGGGTTGTCTAAATCGCAGCTCGTGTACATATCAACTCGCCTAAAAGCAACTGGTCTACACGATTTTTTAAGTAGCAGCTAGTCTAATTAGCTATTCTAAAATTCTCAAAATGTTGAATCCTCAACTTAACTAGACGGAGCCCCGCTTCGCGGGGCTCCTATTTCCGGGCGTTTTGCCCTTCGGGCATCTGAAGCTACCTAACGAACCTAACCTACCTATTCTACCTATTGATTTAGTTTGAAATCCGTGAAAACATTACACTTTGGGGAAAAAGGTTGGAATGGAGTTTATAACCTATTTAGTATATCATACGCTATTATATTTTGTAATTATTATACTAAAAGATAGTATATCTTATGATCGATATACGTTATGTATGTTATATTAAACAAATTTAGAGTATTTGAGTGTTATATGATAAGTTATTATACAAAATGAGTGTTATATTAATTGACCGTTATTCCTAATAAAAATATAGATTTTGTTGTTATAGCAAACGTTCATTATATCTTGTGAACGTTATTAATATGAAATTATATATTTTGTAGTTATATCTTATGGGACGCACCCATACTATACACTATGTAACTGAACGAAAAACATTTACTCAAACCCGTTAATGTTTAGGTCATACTAAGCATCTTTTATTATGGGACCAACCCCGAAATCACAAAAAAATATTTGGCTGTTTCATACATTTCACTGGTCATATTTTGAAAGGATGATGTTCCGCTTCCATACAAGCTTGGCACCAGACTCAACAAACATGAGGGGTATATAGTTAGGCTCCAAATATAAAATAAAACTCCTGGCAATTAACAGAAATCCACGGACACTTCACAGAAAAGCGCAAAAGCCGAATTTCTTTAAGATTTTGAGGTTAGAATCGCTATAATAATAACAGTTAAGTCGTCACCTGACCTCACCTGATTCAAAAGTCGTATGTCATATGGAACTTGTATGACATTACGTCATTTCGGTTTTGCAAAAGCACGGATTGACCAATGTAATGACAGCAGTATGTAGCGTTGTACCTACCTGTTAGCTACACTTTATCGATATCGATAAAATAATTGTTATGAAGGACATCATGTGTTTATAATATTGAAGAATCGTCAAAAACGGTATCAATAAAACAATACTATTTAATTATTTTATTACTTTTAATTGCTTTGCAACTATTCAGCTACATCTTAATAACCACATCTTTTATTGCCACTGACGACAGCAGATACTTCATAGAATAATCTTCAGAAACACAGTGGGATGTACTATTTCCTTGTTCCAATTCTGGAATAAATCCGTTCTTAGACGACTGCAGCATCATTGCGGTGAAGTGAGTCTCGTTCTGTGAAATGAACACACATATAATATCGATAATTAAAATGTACCTTAGTACAACACTGTTCTTTACAAACTGATTCATTTACAATTTCATGCATAGAATATAATTTTTGAAATAATGTAATATCATTTTAGTTTTCATGATAGCCCCAAGAAATATGTAGGTAGTTAAATAATCTCGCACTTACCATTTCGATATTTAGACATGCGAGCCAGCCATGAATGAAACGTCCCGTCCGTTCTTTGCGCTAACTTATTTCAAACTGTTCGTACTTATGCTTCTTTTTGACGTACCCTGGGTCTAATCAGGTGAAGATACTTTTGAGGTTTATAGATTTTCTTGGTTAAAAGCACATTATTATTATTTGCTTTTTTCACACTTTATTCTTTAGTAAGGAAAATCAAAACAACGTTTATTTACATTGTCAATAACATGTAAGAATTGACAGTTCAGTTCATGTGGCAAAAGATAAAATAAGCGTTTGGTTGCTGCATTGTCCTATAAATACTGACACTACATTAAAACGATAAAATAACTATACAATGCCAGACTAAGTAAATTATTAACAAAAAAATAAGTCTCTTTCTTTTATATGATTTAATTGGATTTAATATGGAGTGTTTTCTAATTATTTGCGTGTAGTCGTTATAAATAGATTGCTAAAATACTGGAAAATAAAACGCACACATAACAACCGGAAGGAAAATGTGTCATTCGTAATAGAAAATAGAGGAAAGACCCATATCTCGATTTAAGTTCTTTATTTTTGCTTTGAGTAATTAAGAAGTGTCCGTTGTAATTTATTATATGGACGATTAAGCAAAAAATCTGCTATAAATTGTCGTATATATAGCACGCTTGTTGAAGTGTAGGCCAAATTCGACATGATCCTTTCCTATGGGAGAGTCCAATTTTTATTTTGCGATTTCAGGGTTGGTCCCATAATAAAAGATGCTCAGTATGACCTAAACATTAACGGGTTTGAGTAAATGTTTTTCGTTCAGATACATATGGTATTATATTTATATTTATTTAAGACTTGTTGACTTATCAGTTTCGTCTACTTTACTTGTTATTTCTTCAGTTATTAATATTCTATTTCCCCAATAAGCCTCTGTTAGTCAACAAAAATATGGATTTTCTATATGGTAGTAGTGGGTGGAGTTTTTACGAGATACTAAAAAAAGTTTCGTAGCCGTATAAGTTTGGTTGTTTTCAGATAAAACCAAGATAAAAAACTAGGTCTAGTCAATAATCTATGCCGATATGATTATTTCATAGCTAAGATAGCGTTTTGTTTTCGTTTCTATGTTTTTCACATTTCTTTGTTTAGGTAAATAGAAAAGAGATGGTATATATTTAATGATATTTCGTACCCATGATCTCTGCCTATTTACCCAGTATAGTCACTATATACTACCTAGCTACTAGTATACTACTAGTACGCTATTTGTTACTAGATGGAGTAGCAGTGCAGTTGACATTTCTTCTTACAAATTCGGTATCTATAGGCGGCTTTCGGACAGAGGGCGCAATCGACTTGAGCTTCAAAAAGTTCTTAGGCTGTGGTCGTCTATTTTATTTATTTATTTTATTTATTATTCAAATAAGTAACACAGCATTACAGTAAAACCAAGGCACTGTGAACTCAAAAACAAATTACAAAAATACTTAAAACTAGTTTGATTTAGGCGACGTAACTGCTGCTGTATATCTCTATAGTCTCTGATACTACTCTTTTCAACCGACTTGAAGATTTCGAAGGAGGAGGTTATCAATTCGTCGGGATCTTTGTTTTTTTTAATGTATGTTCACCGGTTATTCGAAGACGGCTGGACCGATTTCGAAAATTCTTTTTTTGTTTGAAAGAGTATACTTCACAGTTGGTCCCATTGTCACCAGATCTGATGATGGGACCCTGGATAAATCGAGGGAACTCTTCAACTATTATAGGCACACGTATAGTGATTTCACTATTTTTTACAGCTACTCGGACACTTCCTCTTGGAATAGCGGATCCTAAGTGAAGTCGGTTCTTTTTTTGTTTAAAATGATTGACCGACGTTAAGGCAAGCTGTCAGGTAAGTTGAAAGGAAAGTATTAGTATGTTCCCAGTAAGGTGAAATTCGAAATTTATTTTTACACTAACATATACTCTTCTGTAATTCGACTCCTGGTACCGTATTCTAATTTTAAAATACTTAAACAATACATTAAAAACACAATCTCAAACATAACTCCAACACACAACAAATAATCAACTAATATTGAAACTGTATTGGATTTGCATTATTAGAACAATTTTCAAGCAAATTCTCATGTCTGATACAGGCGTTTAGGCCCTAGCTGTATTGCTAGCCTGGTATTTTAGTGCTCAAAAAGGGTCTAGCTGGAAGAGTCGAAAGCAGAAATTTTGACTTAGGAACTTTGTTAAGACTAATTAGGAGACTAACATACTAAAAGTCCTCACCCCCGCGGAGGTGAGCCCGAGGAGGGGGGAGGCAAAGAAGGTCCCATTTTTTAGATTTTTCTTGCAACTTGAAAACCATGCGTCATAGACAATTTTGTTGTAGTACATAATTGAAGCTGACAAAATTTCCTAAAATTTTTATGAACTCTTTTTTGCCTAACACTTATGGTTGGATAATCATTTGTTCACCACACTATGCATTGTTAAGAGGATGATAAGAGCTAAATTCCCTCCCTATCGTTTTCAGCGCGAGTGAAAGAGCAACACTGCGTTACGATTAGTATGGGAGCTCATTGCAAATTTTGCAAATTGATGGATTAAAAAAAAACTATGCATTAATTGAGAAATTTAAGGCAACAAAGTTTTTAGTATTAGTGTGGTGGAATGTTGTCCTTAATTACAGACATATAAGCCAAGAAACTAAAGACGTGCAATTGTTTTAAGCTAATTTTAGATGTAACTTTGGAATTATTTTCTATCGAGCCGATTTCGTCCAATTGTGTATTGGAATTAACCAAGTTCTTTTAAATATAATGAATATTAACATATATTTTTTTTACTTTTCCAAAACAAGTAGTTATAGCTATATGACTGTTTAAGTAAAGTCAATTTGAAGGTCATCGGGTCTTCTCAGCCTCTTAATGCATTGGAGTTGTATAGAAGCGAAAGCGTGATCGTTTCTAAATGTGTTTTAAAGTTAGCATACAGCCTCTAGAGGTGAAACCCGTGTCAAAAGTTGTATGCAAATTGTTGTTGTATGTAAGTTGTGTTGTTGTTGTGGTTGTTGTTGTTGGTGTAAAGTTGCAGTTGCGCGTAGTGATGCGCCACAGTTGTAACAAATTGTACGCGGATGAAGTGGCGTGCAGAGGTAGTATATTTATCGCAGTATGAGGGCATGCGTCCCCATCAGTCATTAGTTCACAAATCCCCGCCCATTTCTTTTACTAACACAAAATACACTGTAATTATACCTACTGTGAAAATAGCAAGTTAAGTTAATTCGTAGAAAATACTTTTTGAACGTAGCTGGAATCAAATTACCACCGCGGGGCACTGCCCAATGCCCATTGCCCAATGCATACAATGTTTTTTTCACATAATTTTTCGTGGGTTCTACTTTTTAAAACATATCAGATATTAATTTGTTTAATCTGTAGTTTTGTATTTGAATCTGAGGTTTTTTTAATGGGTTTATACTTTTGTACACTATGTAACTGTACGAAAAACATTTACTCAAACCCGTTAATGTTTGGTCATACTGAGCATCTTTTATTACGGGACCAACCCCGAAATCGCAAAAAAAGTTTTGGCTGTTTCATACATTTCACTGGTCATATTTTGAAATTTCCTATGGGAGAGTCCAATTTTTTTTGCAATTTCAGGGTTGGTCCCATAATAAAAGATGCTCAGTATGACCTAAACATTAACGGGTTTGAGTAAATGTTTTTCTTTCAGTTACAGATTTTTTATTAGTATTATTTTATTGTACTTTAAGCTCAATACTACATATGAAAACTTACGCTATAAGTCCTGTTTTTTTTTCGTGAAACAGTTATAAATGTAGTTATGAAGTCTCGAGAGCTATGCTGAGTTGCGAGTGAAGCTGACTACTTAGTGGGATATTAAAATGTCTACAATTTAATAACATTAATTATGTATTTTTTTGCATTATTGGTGATAATTTTAGCAGATTTTTCCGTAATCTCCTAGCCTACAAACAAAGCTACCGACTATAGTCATTATTTATTTACTTAACACTGCTGCAGCGGGATCATAGACTACAATCTAAATAGACAATTCAATTCAGTTTATGTGTAAAATAAAGTCACATTAACTGGATGATTGAGAAATCTCTTGAGTGTGTACTAGGGGGCAATTACACAAAAGATCCCTCTGGGTCGAAGTGTATCCATATGGGCCCCCGAATCCAATAAGATAAGACAAGATACGTGACTGGATAAAGTCTAAGCATTACATTGTCCACAATAATAATATGTATCTAACTCAGAAACATTTTACAAAAATGATAACAAACAAAAGCGTGTACTTCTGGGGCCCATTTCTCGAACGGTATTTGGTGCATATCACACTGGCACCGTAATCGAGTGCGTGACAGCGATATACACACGCAGAGCGCTATCTCGTTCGCGCAGCGGCGTCGCTTGCGGAAACCGCAGCAGTGTGAAGTGAAAGACGCCTTGTACCTACCTACGGGAGTTTTGGTGACCGCAGGTCTATAACCGCGAAATACTTTGTTCGTTTGTTCGATCGTCTACAGTGTGTAAATTTAATACGGGCTTTTAACGGTGGTTTACATAGGTCATACTGAACAAGTTTCACTATGGAAGTAACCCCAAAATCTAAAAAAAATCTGCTTCCTCATACAAAATGTCGACACCCATGCCACAAAATGTATGAGTCTGTCAAAAAAATATCGTGATTTCGGGGTAGGTTCCATAGTGAAAGTTTTTCAGTATGACCTATATAAACTACCGTTCAAAGGTTCGCCCGTATTAGATTTACACACTGTATGTTATGCATCACTTTATTTCGAATATGCAAGAGCGATAGAGACAGATAACGAATTTTCGTTTTCTGATGGTCACGTTATGCCCACTTATTGCAGATAGTTCGTCTAATGGTAGAGGTAGTCTGTGTTCGGTATATTTAGAGTATAATCCAGTATTATTTGGTTTTAAACCGAGATTATTTGCTCTGCTTTCCTGTTTATTGTTATTGGATCCATTTCGATTCTGTTTTACCGAAGATAGTAGATAGTTTAACACCTATCTGTCTATCTATCTATGTAATTGAGGATGAAATATTATTATTAGGGTTAGGGTATGTATAGTTGAACTAGTTTGACAGAAATAGATGTATTAGGCAGAAGAAGTCTGAACCTAACCCATACCGAACATAAAAATAAATCTTTCCATTTCTTATACAACGATATATAAGGATATCAACTTAAACAAGTATATCCGATCCGCCTTATGCTAAAAGATTATGGTAGATAATGATTGCGTGCAACAGCAGTGTCACATGCGCATTGCCAATTCTTTATGATCCTGTAGACCTAGAGTGTCCTAACCAGATATAGAAGTTTTAGTGGCAGGAATGAAACCGACGAGCATGTATGAAGAACGTTATGAGAGTGAGTGAAACGAAAGTCGTCTGTCAGGATCGTAGCAAATGGAAATCCGTGATCTCTGCCTACCCCTCTGGGAAATAGGCGTGATTATATGTATGTATGTATGTAATGAAAATGTCATAGGGAACGATATCATTTTATCGAAAAAGGCTTATAATAATCTGCATGTAATTTGAATTTGAAAATTATAATATATATTATTATACAATATACCGCATAAATTTCTTATAAATCGCTTAAGAAAACGTTTAACATCCGTTAAGTTTTACTAGTAGTTGTTAAAATCATTTATTGTTTAAATACCTATTAAAATGTCTAATATGTGTGAAAATGTAACATATTACTTTTGAATGACGTCGTTAGGTAGTTATCAACATACAGGTTAATTTATACTTTACCTGGTCAACTTGAAATGGCACTTTGAAACTGTTATCGGAAGGAAGTCCCTAGTTAATTGACATTTTTGCCACAAAAACTTCTATGTCTGGTCCTAACCTTTTGAATACCTGCATATTGTGTTATTATTATCTTTTCCAGTTCACTCCATGCCTAGTAGAGCTTAAAACAAAAAATGCTGGAATAATAACACAGCTGTATAAATAATTCACAAATTAAATTTTACGCCTTCTTGAGTCTCCGGGCAACGGGCTTTTGACCATCGGATGATTATTTAAGCGTTTTATTTACGCTCATTTAGTCGTTTACTTTTTTTTTGTGGAAAAAATAAACCTTTAACAAACCAAAAGGTTGGGAAAGGGTGGCGTTGGCGGGTACCTACATGAGCACTAAGGTTTAAATTTAGTATGCATAATGCAGGTACCTAACTTTTCAATCTAGACCACATGGTAGCAACCTCATAACTCCCTACTGATTCTGTCATTAAACTAATCATGTGCCAGTATTACGCAAAAAAAAAGAATATTTTTTGTCCATTAGGTAAGTAAAAAAAAAAATAGAATGAGCCTTTATGGCAGCACTTTCTTCCGCCGATTCACCACATGTAGGTTTTGTAATGGAGTAATTGACTGCCGGCGCAAGAGCGTGGTCCAAGCAAAAACATATAAAATTAAAAAAATGTGTCTTTGATCAAACAAGCAATGAAATATTGTCATTGGGTTCCTTATAACAAGTTCGGACGTATCCTCTTTCAAGCGCAGTAAATTGGAGGACTTTAATGGCATTTCATACAACTTTTCAGACTCATGTTCTTAATAAGTTTTATTCTTTATTTCATTACATATACACTTGCATAAGCACTGTACAACTCACGACTGCACTCAACTGGCTAAAATGTCATGTACATTTTGAAATTTAGTTTTCGAAATTATAAAGTTTTATCGCGTGATATGAAGAAAACAGGTAACCCCATTCTGTAGTTCCTCCAAATGTTACCATGAGAATTTATTGCACATGCTCAGCATTGGCGGGAGATTCTTATTCCAGAATTAGACAATTAATCATTGAATTGTTCTTTTTACACTTAGCAGAAAAGGCATTTTTACGTTTTTTTTAAGTATTTTACAATAATAATACGTTAAAAGTTTATACCTTGCGGAGTGCCACACGTCATGCGATACTGGATCCATCACCGCGACACGAAATATCAGGTTATCCGGCATTACTGTACTACTATATAACTGTACAGTCAGCCAAGAAAGTGGCCTAATAGTTTTGACAAAAGTTTCTGCGATTCTAACGATCGCTAAGGTTGACTTTTCTAACGGAGTTTAAAACATATACGACCTTGTTGTCTCATGACGTTCAAACGAACCTCAATCAGGGTGGTAGATATTTTTGGCCGACTGTACAGTCAGCATCAATAATATGTATACGAATTTGAGTCTTAACCCACAGACATAAGTGCCGAAATGTTTACATACTTTTGATGCTGACTGTACAACCAACCTTACGTGTTTCTAATAAAGCACTGACATGGTCAGTCAATTTAGTCACCGTGCTTTGCGAGTGTTTCTAGCCAGACCTTATCGCCTTGTAATAAAGACTAGAATAGATAGTCTAATTTTGTCAACGCTCGAGTATACATACATTAGCGGATATTGATTCTAAGCCAATGTTCTTGAACCGTGTATATGTAAAATAGGCTTGTATCAGGGGTCAGGTGGACTGGATGATGGATTGGAGATGGATTTTGTGAATAATAACTTTCCTTTCGATTTGAGTTGGAATGAGTTTAATCGCTTGCGTGTTTAATGCTTTTGCGTATTCGAAATACCATTCATATTCAGGCCTATAACCGCGAAGCACTTTCTATTTGCATCACTCTCTTTCGTATATGCAAGAGCGATAGAGACGGGACCAATCGTTTTGTCGATTTTCAAACTTCGCGGTGGGCCCTCAGAGCTCGAAGAAGCGCTGTTAGCCTACACGGAAAAAAAAAGCTTCCGGGATATTCTCAATCTAAGACATTATTTTATTATGTTGAAAATATTTCCTCGTGACAAGCATTTATTTCCTTTAACGAAAATAAAATAAAGTTTTAAATATAACGAAGCGAATATATTCTTACAGATTTTCTAGTTTTCTTTTACCTAAGATAATACTTGTTTGATTAAAGTACAATCTCTCTTATTTACTCAATATACTCTTGAAACAATACATTTTTGTATTTCTATTTTAAGAAAACGTGGTTTTATTAAGCGAGGAATCATTTGGTAAATGAAATAAATACTTGTCACGAGGAAATATTTTCAAGAAAATAATAATGTCTTGGATTGAGAATATCCCGGAAGCTTTTTTTTCCGTGTAGCAGCGCTTATTTCCGTAATCAGAAAATCCTTATCCATATAATGGTCACAATAATATGTCCACCGACTTTATAATCATCGTATTTGGCTCCCTTGCGTATTCTTGGCCTGCTATGAATATCATTATTCTCAAGAAAAATACACTTTATTATTATTGAATAAGGTAGATTTTAGAATGCTAGTACAGTTGGCAGCGCCGTGTATTTTTATTACTCGGCAGAGTGTACCGAAGTATGTTTTGAAGTTTTTGCGTGATACATGGGTGGCCCTTTAGCACAGTTCGAAGTTTGAAGACATTATGAAGTAATTAATTAATAGGGTAGACCGGATTATATCGGATCGCAGGGCGAAATGGTCAGCAGTATTTTTGTTAGTATTTTATTTATGTAGAACCGGCATATGTATGTATAAGTGCAGTAAGTCAGCGAGCCGGTATCGCCCGGAAAACCCGGTAGGCTGCAGCGGGCACGCGATGGCAGGTCAATGACCTTAGAGCTTATAGCAACCTCATAATGGTATTCAATTTTAGTTTATCCCTAACTCCGTGAAATACTGAAGTGTGATCTGTATGTCACACTGTGCAAATTCATTCACAGGTGGCCATGGCGGAAGAACAAAGCGTCCAAAAATTTTTTCGTACTTTTTCATACTTTTACAAATTATTTCCTTAAATGGATCACCAGTACCTTTGTTACACTCTGTATGCTTTTAATAGCTCTGTTAGCTATTATTTCATATTGTAAAACACAAGCAACTTATCGTTTAATTGAAAGTTGCCTGCTAATCCTTTTTCCCGGCTGAAGAGCTGACATTTGTTAACTAAAGTTAAGTACGGGATTACCAACGGTGACGGGTCCACGGCGCCTTATTTCTGCACCTTACACTGCAAAATGTACCTTACTGTACACAGTATAACGTTGGTTTAAGGGTGCGTGCCTTAATGTGTAGTAACTAGTTTGTCTGTAGGAACTATACAAAGGTACATACGTAATATATTTTACACAAAATGGTCACGAGCCCATAAAATGTTTGGGCAATTGTCCAGAAGTGTTTAAATAAATGTCGCGCATCCAATCGGGTTATTGTATTTTCCATCATGTGACTAGCGACTGACATTTAAATCCAATCGCTAACTTATACCGGGTGTTTCCTGTAATAGGAGCAATAAATTAAAACGTAGATTCTACTCCTCAAACCAGACAACGTTTGTTCAGCAACTTTTAAAAATAACTTATGGTTTGATTTTTATTTCACTTTAAAGATTATTCGAATACGCAATGTATTCCGAAATTGGTTATGTCTGTAGGGTGACAAGGCTGACAAGCAATGTCAATTGGACGGATTTTAACGTACATTGAAAATACTATTTAGTTTATATAAAAAAGAGACAATCTAAAAAATACATATTTTTTAAAAGTTGTTGTACAAAAGTTTTATTGTTTGAGGAGTAGAATCTACGTTTTAATTTATTGCTCATGTTACAGGAAACACTCTGTATACGGAATATTCACTTCCGGGATAATGGGGGGGGGGGGGGGGGGTGTTCACATATTGAAGCTAAAGGCACAACCGCCCGTCAATGCACTACATTTTCAACCGACTTCAAGATTTCGAAGGCGGAGGTTTTCAATTCGTCGGGATCTTAGTTTTTGTCATAAGTTTTTATTAAATTTACTTCACAGTTAGTTCCCACAGCGAGAGCGCTGGTAGCCTTGCGGTAAAGACGTCCGACTTTCAATCCGGAGGTCTCGGGTTCAAACCCCGGCTCGTACCACTGAGTTTTTCGGAACTTATGTACGGAATATCATTTGATATTTACCAGTCGCTTTTCGGTGAAGGAAAACATCGTAAGGAAACCGGACCTAATCCCAAAAAGGCCTGGTTTCCCCTCTGGGTTGGAAGGTCAGATGGCAGTCGCTTTCGTAAAAACTAGTGTCTACGCCAATTTATGGGATTAGGTTGTCAAGCGGACCCCAAGCCGGGATAAACGCTAGGAGGAAGAAGAAGTTAGTCCCATTGACACATGTCAGGATATGATGATGGGAACTTGGATAAATCGAGGGAACTCTTCCAATATTATAGGCACACCCGGGCTTTTGCTTTTGGCAATGTGGAGTCGGTTAAATTTTATTTAAAATTATTTAGCTCTCTGCTTAACTCGTATTATAAAGTTAGGTAGGACTACCAGGTCTAATTCTTCCTCAATTGCTACAAGTTTAACTGGAAGAAATTTCTTAAGGGATAAGTTCACCTTTGTACAAATATTGTATACATATAAAAGAGGAAAACTCTTTTGCACAATAAATTGGCTCATTGGGTGGATGACATTCGGAAGGTTGCGCGTCACTTCTGGATGAGATTAGCACGGGACCGGGACAATTGCGTACTCGAAGAGAGGCCTAAGCTCAGCAGGGGGCAACAACTGGCTAAAATGATGATGATGAAAGTGTTTTACAACTACCTACTAATAACTGAAACAAAATGAGACAAAAAGTAAAAAAACTGTGTATAAACTTAGGTAATAATCCATAGCCGGAAAAAAAATACATACAGAAAAGTTACCATACATGTAATTTTTTTTGACAAAAACTTATTCCTTGAATTGTTAATTGAATGAGGAGCCGAGCGTAGCGAGGCGACGAACGTCTTCGTTTTCACTGGTACGACGATTTGGCATTTTGATGTGTGTGTATTGGTTGGTTGGTTGGTCAGTGTCGGTCTAGAGGTCGCATTTTTCATCCGATTTCGATGAAACTTGGCATGTACACACAACGCCTGACTAGGTATACACTTTTGAACCTTATTCCGCTGTAATAACGTTCAAAAGTGTATACCTAGTGAGGCGTTGTGTGTACGTTCCTTGATTTATTTGCCAAAAATTGTGGAGCCATTTTTTTGATTGGGGGGGAAATGAGGGGGGAAAGGGGGAAAGTTTGCTGTCGCGTTATTTATGTTATCCGAAGTCTACGGTTCACAGAACCACTAGTGAGTAAATTGGGCAATTTAATAATTTTTCAATGTTTGTTACGGCAGTTTTATTATAAACAGCGGCAGGTTTGTATGCACGGCGTGGAGGCTTCCTTGAAAGTTATCATTGCATTTACTACAAATACATGCAAATTTGCTTCCGGATTTATGCTGAACCCACTAGATGGAGCACACATTTTTAAATTAACTGGTTTAAGTAAAGATGTTACATTGTTATAAAATTGATGAAAAAGAAACGAAAAGAAAAAGAACATAAAGATGTTACATTGTTATAAAATTGATGTTGACATATTGCCAAACATTTAATTTACCTTAATCGACATAGTGGGTACACTGGGTACTAAAACGCTAACACCGCAATAAGTGCCCATACGATTGATTCGCTGTTATATGACAATGTAATATTAACGAGACTAGAATAGATTCCGACTACGCTAAGTTTTGATGTAAAGCTATGTCCAGGTATGGTGTTCAAACTTATAGTAGTTATATACTTAATAGGTAACGAACAGCTAGCTAATCGGGAAATATAATTCAATGAGTTTTCGCTATAAAAAGTTTCCAAAAATATTGTTATATCATTTATTTAATTTTACTTTGAGGATCTTATTAAAATTAAAGGACCTACTTCCAATAAATTTAATAACTTTTAATTACATAACTAAATATACAGATGTACTAGAGCACAAATACTGAACTAAATTAATAACTAGCTCAAATGTAAACTAGGCCCTTGCGGCGTTGTACCAAGGATGTTGGCGGCATTTCCTCGTTGTATCGCAATGCTGATACGCTGTGCGAGGAAACCGCCAGCTCTTCGGTCACCAGTTACATCATCAACCAATTAAATATTAAAACTAACGACATCCGTCAGTCACCAAGGTATTAAAAAAAATGTCTAAACGCTGTCTACAGAACGTAATCTATGTTCCAGGGTCAATAGGGAGCGCAGTAATATCTGCAAACAAAAACTAAACTATCCCAAAACCACTTCAATATTCATTCTATTCTAAACCGTAAGATCATAGCCATTAAGATCATGATAGCGTGAACAATATAACAGACTTGTGTCATTTTGTCCGTGAAGCGTGTTTAGCATAATGACGTCAGCGTTAATCCGGAACGCGCTTTGACATGTAAATCTAGGAGCCGTGACGTCACGGGTTAGGACGTAAGGCCACTTGGCAGTAAAGGGGTTATGCTATGAAATTTGTCTATTTTATTATTTTATCTACACCCATATCATAAACCCTCCATGATGCGTTCAAAAACCGCACGTTATGACCACCATAAAAAGAGACTGTTTTGTTAGAAGTTAGAACAAATGTCTTATCTGTAACGATGTTATTATTATCAAATAATAAGCAAAAATCCGATATCATTATGAAAATCCGGCCTGCTCCTCGACCGACGGCGCGCTCCTCCGACCGCCGGCACGCGCCCCGCCGACACAATCGAGTTGGCCATGGCGGTGCAATCTGTGAAATGGCAGCCATTTTAACAGCTTTAGAACGCGTCATTTAGGGTTTATAATATATATGTAGATAAATCAGTGTATGCAACTGTACGTAATTAGGCCTTAAAACACCCATGTGATCTTATTATGAACTCACTTCGTTCGTTTCATAAAACCGCACTCGTGTTTTAAGGACCCCTATTACGTAACAGTTACATAAACTACTATTATCTACACCCATATCATAAACCCTCCATGATGCGTTCAAAAACCGCACGTTATAACCACCATAAAAATAGATTGTTTCGTTAGTAGTTAGAACAAATGTCTTATCTGTAACGATGTTATTATTATCAAATAATAATCAAAAATGTGATTTCATTATGAAAATCCGGGTGGGCCCGCCCGCCGGCACGCGCCCCTCCGACCGCCGGCACAATCGAGTTGGCCATGGCGATGGCGGTGCAATCCGTGCAATGGCAGTCATTCAATCATCATTTCGGGTTTATAATATGTTCAATCTGCAAATTGTCATTATTTATCTACAAATGTAAATAAATAATGACAATTTGCAGATTATAATCCATAACAGCAATAAAAAATAATTTCGTTTTGATTATCACGTTAGACACATGACAATTGAAAAACTGTCAGTGACACACGCATACTTTATAAATCGAAAACCATATGTTTCGAACCTCTTTTTCTCCAGGTTTTTTATTGTGCAACATTGACTAAAACATTAACAATGATAAGAATAAATTATTTCGTAATAATGACTACTATTTACAATACTGTAAAATAATTAATATGATTCAATTTAACATTTACAAATGTACCTATACCTTTAAATATTTTTTATTGGCCGCATTGGCACTTTGACACTTGTGACATGTATCATGCCGTATCGTGCCTGATAAAGAACCCTGTACATGCGCCTTTCAACTTTTTTCTAATGTAAAAAAACTAACTATAGTATAATTTTATTATTTATTTATTTAATTCATTTATACATACATACATACAATCACGCCTATATCCAAAAAGGGGTAGGCAGAGATCACGGATTTCCATTTGCTACGATCAATGCAGCAATATGGCTCTCCGTGAGCCGCTTCTCGCCCTCGTGAAGAACGAGACGTGATGGGTGGCGAACCGCATCGCCGCCATGATTTCCTATTACATTTACATTTATGTTGTTGGTAGGTCATAAAATTCTGTGAGACTGTAAAAAGTGTTACGACGACGATTATTAATTAAATGAATCACCACAGCGTTCTCACGCGGGATCAGAGGTCCATTTATGTTAATAAGAAATAAAGTCGGTACTAATAAAATAAACATATATTTAAATGCATTAAGTAAAATTTAATAATCAGTTGTAGTTGTAAACGCCTAAAAAATATAGGCTAAACATGCCATTGTATTTCTTGTAAGCCTCATATTTTACCATCCAAATGCCTGAATTTTGAGTTTTACTCGTATTCAAACGAAGTGAGCCGAAACAGTAGCATGCAGTAACGATGTTATGCGGCTGGGCCGTGTTCTGACTGAGCGACACTGAATGGTAGAAGGTACGGATGACAAACTCCATGTTACAAATGTGCCGTCAAAAGGCGTTAAATTGGTGGCACCACAATAGCTATAGGTACAATATATGGTGGCGCATATGCAGCGCATTTCACTGCGTAAATAACTGCTAAGTTGCTATTGCCCCACTCGGAGACATTTGGAACTATGTACTGTTTACAGCTGGGGCCGTATTCTAACTTTAAAACACGCACAGACACGATCCAACTTCAATGGAAATCCAATGCAATAACAACACAATACAGCTAGGTAACGCCTACACGTTTGAAACAAAAATGACGGAATTTGCTTGAAAATTACTGCGATGCAACTACAATGTCAATATTGGTTGATTATTGGGTGAGTGTTGGAGTTATGTTTAAGACAGATTGTGTTTATACATTTTAAAATTAGAATACGGCACCTTGACATTTTTCGACCGTTCTCCTATAAAAAATACTTTTTAATACAGTTGCTCAAAAAAGTGCTTTTCTTGTAGTGGTTTAGCGTGCGGAAAGTTTGATATCGCGCACTAGTGCTTTTTACTTTTCCAGCCAATATGACAGAATAATGACAGTGACAGACAGCCAATCACAGCGCCGCACCGCACCGCGCGGAGCGTTCGTATACATGTACTAAAGTAACCTCAAAGTAAATAATTGACAATTTTATAATTATTCGCAACTGTATTAAAAAACGTCGTTCGATCCTTGTGCGTAAATGTCATACTTTCTGCACTAATATCGAAATGTACTATATCCTCCTGATACCATCCATATGAGCGACTCTGAACCCGAATTCATAACGTCAATCTATCTCAAACAAAACTCCAACACAACAAATAATCAACCAATATTGAAGTTAATCAAGCAAATTCTGATATTTTAGATTCGGACGTTTAGGCGCTAGCTGTATGTAGTTAATGGATTGGAGTTGTATGACTTGTGTTGGAGTTGGATCGTGTTTAAACGTGTTTTAAAGTTATAATACGGCCCCTAGTTTTTTTAAGCATGTGCCCTAGCATATGGCGGCTAGGGTCTTTCACAGATACCAACATTTCGAAAGCTTCTGCAATACTAAAATGTATAGAAACGTCCATAGACATATAATAAAAGAAGACGCGGTGCCGTGAAGACAAAATTGTGATTCCATAATAAGCCGATTTCCTCGTGATTACACGCGACATGCACACTTATACAACTCGTGGACGAGCGGTGATTGGTTCAATTCAAACGTCAAAAGTGAGTGTGTTTGCATGAGACCGCGACTTATTATTAGAGACTTGCGGCCATCTTGTCGAGCAAGGTGGTTTGGTTTCGGGAAAAACTTCTTATTTTATGTTCATTTTAGTGATTCAATGTGTAATATATAGCTTATTCTGCAGTGATTTAACGAACTAGTAAGCAACTAATGAAGAATTAGTCTCGAAACATGTGTAACCCCTGTTTGAGTTAGATATCCGTTAGTCCACGTGCTGTTTGTAGGGAGTAGCTATCTCCTTATAAAAAGCCTAACCTCACCGTACAACGTCCAGCTCTTGGAGCGAAATTTTAATTAATTAACCGTACACTTGTCGTATCTACTTCGACATTGGCAAAATTGTCCCAATATTGTGGACAGAATGCCATATTTTAAAAATTGATTGATTGATTGATTGACTTATTATTAATCACAGTTTTACTTTTGTGAGAACATTAATGTAAACCGTAAATCCTGCTCCTCAAACAACAAAACTTTTGTTCAACAACTTTAAAAAATATGTATTTTGTAGATTGCCTCTTTTTCATACAAACTAAATAGTATTTTCAATCTACGTTAAATCCATCTATTTGACATTGCTTGTCACCGTACAGACATAATCAATTTCGGAATACATTGCGTGTTCGGAAAAAAATTGTCCTAAAAATCAAACCATAAATTATAAAAGTCGCTGAACAAACGTCTGTTTTGAGGAGTAGAATCTAAGTTTTAATTTATTGCTCCTATTACCTATTACCTAACGTCACATCGAAATCATTTTGGGGGGTGATTTTTGAGATTCGAGTACTCGAAAGTGACATTTAAAACTCTGAATAAAACGATGAAATTATATTTTATAAATAACAGCGATAGAAATTTAAAATCATGATTATTTAAGCTATTAATTCCATGCGAAAAAATTAGCAACAAACTTTTGTGTGCGATTATTTTCGAGCTTGAATTTTTTGAATTCGAGCGTCCGGCTGTCAAAAATCGGCCCGTTGGTCCCTGAATCTGAACACCGCATGACGCGAGTGTTGTAATCAGCGGAATTTTTGCCTTGTTTTTCGTGGTGACCTAGTTTTATCTAAATTTCGAGCACGTCCTAAAACTAGGTGCGCTGGTTTGCCACTGAATAATCATTACAGCCGTGATATAAAGTTTGGATTAGTTGAGAACAAGTGTATTTGAAAGCGCACATTGTTATACCGGGTGTTTCCTGTAATAGGAGCAATAAATTAAACCGTAGATTGTACTCTTCAAACCAGACAACGTTTGTTCAGCGACTTGAAAATAACTTATGGTTTGATTTTTAGGACACTTTAAAGTTTTTCCGGACACGCGATGTATTCCGAAATTGATTATGTCTGTACGGTGACAAGCAATCTCAAATAGACGAATTTTAACGTACATTGAAAATACTATTTAGTTTGTATGAAAAAGAAGCAAACTACAAAATTCATATTTTAAAAAAATTGTTGAACAAAAGTTTTGTTGTTTGAGGAGTAGAATCTACGTTTTAATTTATTGCTCAGGAAACACTCTGTATATTCGGTTGGTTCATTACCAGTATTTTGTTTTGGTATTTGTAAGAGAATAACTTAAGCCGGCCACCGACTATCAGTCGGCCTGCAGTCCGCCTGACGATATCGGCCTGTTAGTTGTTCGGAGCCGGCAAATTTTTGTTTTAACTGACAGGCCGAGATCGTCAGACGGCCGCCCTTAGATGATAAAATAATTGGCGCGTACTCTGGTTGCTTGACCGATAGGAACCGGATTGAGGGACTAATTGAATCTTTTACTTTACCGATTTGAATCGGCCACTTGATCGATACCCTTGACACATAATGAATAAAAGTATTGCATACAATGGCCACGCTACGCCCCGCCCCGAACAGAATTACCTCACCCCGCGGCGGCCGATTGGTAGAGAACTAGTAGGCTAATCCGTCAGGTTGGCAGCGAATCGACAAAAAGCAAAATGTCAGTGTATAGTCAAACATTATTTACGACAGCGGAAACAGCGCCCTAAGACGCACGCACACATTGAAGCGTGTACATATGTGCCGTGCACACAAAGGCGCTTAGACGAGTTTAATAGTATGACGTGTCTGCCTTGCATGTGCCCGTTTCTCAAAAGATTGTAACTTGTAATACAAGCGGATGTCACTTTTCGACATCCTTTGCTGGGAAGGGGTTGCCGCTTGTATTACAAGTTACAAGCTTTTGAGAAATTGGCCCCTGGTGTTTTCTAGAGTAATTCACAGTGAATTTTTTCACTGCTATTTTCTGATATAACATATAATTTTAAACAAAAAAAGAACCGACTTCACTTAGGATCCGCTATTCTATGAGGAAGTGGCCGAGTTGCTTTAAAAAATAGTGAAATCGCTATAGGTGCGCCTATAATAGTTGAAGAGTTCCCTCGATTTCTCCAGGATCCCATCATCAGACCCCGACTTGGTGACAATGGGACCATCTAGGGGTTATACCCTTTCGATTAAAAAAAAATTGACAATCGGTTCACGATTCACGGAGATATCGAGTAACATACATACAAAAAAATAAATAAAAATAATGATCCGGTTGATCCCAGCGCCGACGAGGAGGAGATCGCGACTCAGACTGTGAGTAGTACAGCCAATGAGCAACTGAGGAGGACTTTGGAAGAGGCAATTACGCAGTATCGCTCCACAAATATCCCTAGGCCACGATTACCACGCTTGCCTATGAATAGACGCAATCTAGCGTTAATGGGAGCCCTAAATGATTTGCTAGATCCGATCCTGCGGACTAGTAAAGACTTAGATGATACGCACTCGATCATGTACTGCGGAGCCATCGCGGCGTGCCGTGTTGCACGAGTCAAGTTTCCGGACGCTGAACGTGCACCTAGGACCGCCGGGGGTGTCCCCGCATGGCAAGTGCGGATCGAGCGTCGTATCAACTCATTTAGGACTCTCATTGCAAAGCTGATCTGCTTCAGGGGGGGCAACAACCGCCCCCGAGTAATGCGCTTTGTGCACCAGGCGTTCGCGGGGACGGGTATCGAGCCCCGCGACTACATGGCCAACGTCACAGAGCGCATCGACTTTCTGAAGCAGAAAGTTTATGCATGGGCAAGCCGTATTCGCCGCTACAGAGAACGTGTGGACCGATTCAGGCAGAATCGTCTTTTTCAAAGTGACCAAAGGAAGGTATACCGAAGGTGGGAGGAAGCCGACCCCCGTGTGTCCGATGCGCGACTGCCGGATGCTACTGCCATGACTGATTTCTGGCGTAGCATCTGGTCGGCGCCTGTTGAACACACGGAGGGCGAGTGGATGAGCGTTGTCGAACGTGAGTGCGAGTCCATCGAACCTATGGGGGCTATTACCATCAGCCCCGATGACGTAAGTTGTGCAATCCGTACGGCTCAGAACTGGAAAAGTCCTGGCCCGGATGGATTGCACAACTTCTGGCTAAAATGGTTTCGATGCTCGCACTCGCGGCTGGCAACGCAATTCCAACAAGCTCTTGAACTTGGCTCCCTCCCGCCTTCCCTAACAACTGGTGTAACCTTCCTGCTCTACAAGTCCGGTAGTACCACGGAAGCGAAGAACTACAGACCCATCACGTGCTTGCCTACACTCTACAAGCTCCTTACATCCATTTTGAGAGCAAAAATAAACGCGCACATAGTTGCAAACAACATTTTGGCCTCTTCTCAAAATGGATGTAGGGTTGGGTCCCGTGGTACTAAAGAGCTCCTCCTCATAGACATGACCATTTGCCAACGAGCCCGGCGGAACAGGGGAGCCCTCTCGGCCGCTTGGATTGACTATAAGAAGGCCTATGATTCGGTGCCTCATTCATGGCTGGAAAGGATCTTAGAGCTGTATAAAGTTGATGCAGCTTTAAGATCCTTCCTTGGCGCATGTATGAGGCAGTGGACCACAGTCCTTCGTCAACCAGGAGGCGGGGATGACCCCCCTGACCCGCATGACTTTATAAGGATCGAGCGAGGAATATTTCAGGGCGACAGTCTGAGTCCCCTGTGGTTCTGCCTAGCTCTAAATCCGCTCAGCACCCTGCTGAAGGATTCGGGGCTAGGTTGCCGGCTTCGGAGAGAGGGTGAAGTCATATCTCACCTTCTGTACATGGACGATCTCAAATTATTTGCACCAAATAACCGGGACCTGATGGAGCTACTGAAAACCACTGAAGTCTTCAGTAGTTCTATCAAGATGGAGTTTGGTGTTGATAAATGTGCGGTTATGCATGTACAGCGGGGGAAAGTAGTAAATTCAACAAATTTACAGCTTTCTGAGACAATGACGTTCAGATCTATCTCTGAATCAGAAACCTACAAATACCTTGGTATGTCACAGTCGTTGGGTATTGAGGATGCGGGTATTAAACAGGCGTTGAAGGAGCGCTTCTTTGGTCGGCTGACAAAAGTACTCAATAGTCTTTTGTCAGGTGGCAACAAGGTGCGCGCCTTCAACGCCTGGGTAATGCCCCTACTCACATACTCCTTTGGCATACTAAGGTGGACACAGACCGAGCTGGATGCCCTGGATCGGAGGGTCCGTCTATTGCTCACCACACACCGTATGCTTCACCCACGCTCGTCCGTTATGAGATTGTACATCCCACGGAAGTGTGGAGGTCGCGGCTTTTTAAACGCCAAAAATCTCCACAACCGTGAGGTGTACAATCTCAGGAATTATTTCCTTAACAACGAGTGTGGGATGCATCGTGATGTGGTGGCAGTAGATAAGAGCCTCACGCCGCTCTCCTTGGCGAACGAGAACTGGCGCAAACCTGTGGTGCTAAGCACCGAGGATCGCAAGGCGGTATGGAAGAGCAAGGAGCTACACGGGCGGTTCTACGGGGCCCTCACGGGACCCGACGTAGACCTGCTCGCGCCGGTGAACTGGTTACGATTCGGGGACCTCTTCGGAGAAACCGAAGGTTTTGCCTGTGCAATTGCGGACGAAGTTATCATGACGAATAACTACCGGAGATATATCCTGAAGGACGGTACGGTCGACATTTGTCGGGCATGCCGCCGTCCCGGAGAGTCACTCAGGCATATCATCTCCGGTTGTTCTCATCTTGCTAACGGCGAGTACTTGCACAGACATAACCTCGTAGCCAGGATCATACACCAGCAGCTTGCTCTCCTATACGGTCTTGTGGACCACGAAGTGCCGTACTACAAGTACACACCTGCGCCAGTTCTCGAAAATGGTCGTGCCACGCTCTATTGGGATCGATCTATTATCACGGACAGGACTATTGTAGCCAATAAGCCTGATATAGTGATAATAGACCGATCGCAACGCCGGGCCATGCTCGTCGACATCACCGTTCCATGTGACGTTAACCTCGTGAAGGCTGAGAAGGACAAATCCAGCAAGTACCTAGACTTAGCTCACGAGGTAACCGCCATGTGGGAGGTTGATTCGGCGATCATTGTGCCGATAGTTGTTTCTGCGAACGGTCTCATAGCGAAGAGTCTCGACCAACATCTTGAGAGGCTTTCGCTACGAGGTTGTGGTTGGATCAAGGGTCAGATACAGAAGGCGGTAATCCTGGACACGGCGCGTATAGTCCGAAGGTTCCTCTCTCTGCGGCCCTGACCACCGGCAGCCTGGGCCTTGCTCCGTTGCCGGCGGCACCCTAGGTTAGGTTTTTTATAATGTTTTTATTGTTTTTGTATGTTTTTGATGTATTTTTGTATTTTACTTTTGTAAAAATATTATAAAACCTAACCTAAGACGAAAAATAAATAAAGAAAATGATAATAAAAAAAAACAATTCAGTCGAATTGAGAACTACCTCCTTTATTGAAGTCGGTTAAAAATACTGAATAAACTATTGAGCGGTCGTTGTTAGTACAAAAGACAACCATCGGGTGTTTTGGAAATAGAGCTAAAGTTTGTGACCGTTAAATCGACTCGGAACTCGATCCCAATAGTTGGATGGTAGCACTGGTAGCAGGTGGGGATTGCTGATAGCTGTATTGGAACCGATATTCGGCGCTCGCCAAATTTGCTGCTACATTTCACGACGACGATACTCAGGTTTAAAAGCTGTTTTATTTCAAAACTAGCGACCCGCCCCGGCTTCGCACGAGTGCAATTATACATATAAACCTGCCTCTTGAATCACTCTATCTATTTAATAAAACCGCATCCAAATCCGTTGCGTAGTTTTAAAGATCTAAGCATACATAGGGACAGACAGCAGGAAGCGACTTTGTTTTATACCTACTATGTAGTGATTGACGCGAACAGAGGGGATTATACATGGTGAAATGGGGGTTGTGATCCTGAACCACTTTTTCTGACTCTGTAATGGTAGTATTTGATCACCTTTACATTATGGTAGTATTTGATCAAAATAAAATTATGTAATTCATTTTTTAAGTAAAATTAATTTTTATTTGTATTTGTACTGCAATCATGGTCAACCTATTAGTTTTGACATAGGTACGCTGTAAGTATAGAAAACGTGACACGGGAAATTGTATGCCAAAATAAATTTTCTACTTATCACAAAAGATTATGATCATCATCATTAAGTAATTTTGAGGCCCTTAGACCAACTGTAGCACTACCATAAGTTTAACATTGACATTTTTGGTTAACGACTAACGAATTTTCTATCTGTGCATCTCGTTTACACCTAATATGTTACAAGCAAGATGCACAGATAGAACACTCTATACTCGTTCTCGAAAACGTCAAAATCATAACTCATGGTAGTGCGTCTGTTCTAGAATTCGGTTGACTTTCTTGAATATGTATGTGTAATTAATCAAAGTAATAATGAAACTTATAGCTTAGGCCATATTCAAATGGCTTACTACGTTAAATTACTTAATTTTTCAGCCCATCTGCGAAAAGTTACTTGGCAAGTAATATTCGCAATAGAATTTTCGGCGAAAAAGCAGGATATCGATAAAAAAATGAATCCAAAACTTGGTAATAGAGTCGTGGCCACACATTTTGTGGCCATACTAATGTAAAACAAATTTTTTAACCAAGCGAATGAAGCGAGAGAAGTATCTCCATTTCAGCTCTCACACATATGGCACATATTAAGTGTAAGACTTCGTCGGCAGATGTCGCTAGGCGTCACCCTAAGGCGCGAATATCAAATAAAGGATGTGGTGGAGAAATTCGCAGCCATCAGGTATAGTCTCAGTAGCTCAGTTGGCAGAGCGATGGGCATGTTTCCCAGAGTCGCGAGTTCGAGTCTCGCCTGAGGTAGTGAATTTTTCTACTTTTCCTTTATTTCTAAACAATATGGCACATAATATACATTTCATCTCGCCAGTAGGCGCTCGGATGTTTTCATCATAAATTCAAGCAGCAGCTGCCACGACCCGGCAGTCTTGTAACTCGTTATGATTTAGTTATGATCTTCGATGTACATGCCAGGACAAAGTAATTGATATTGAACCCCTAAATTAGAACTACTAATAAAATGTACTGATAAAAAAAAAGAAAAAAAAAGATATTTATTCTATTAAAAATATTTATAACGGGTTACTCACGTAATTTTTGTCGATTTTTGCTCGACATGTTTCGATCAATTTACGATGATCATTCTCACGAGTTACGTGAGTTACGTGAGTAACCCGTTATAAATATTTTTAATATGTTAGAGTCTCACGAAAGTTTTATAGTTAAAATATTTATTCTAAATAGTAGTAAGATGTTTTTTTTTATGCTATACTTCACGAGCCCCATAATAACTTGCTACGAGCTAAGCATGTGTAGATATCTTGGGACTCGTTTCAAATAATATACAATGCATTTATACAGTACAGTCACGTCTGAAAATATGGATACATTTAATGCGACAAAAATATATAGCCACGTTTCTATTACCAAGACGTTAAGTCTTGGATAAAGGTAAAGTGAAGAGCATAGATCATAGGTACCCAAACTTATTTGACCGACCGCCCTTAGCAGGACAAAAATCTTTCAGCGCCTCCAATATAAAAGAAAACGAGCAAGTGCGAGTCGGACTCGCGCCCTTAGTGTTCTGTTCGTACATTATACAATTATAACATTTCTTAAGTCCGACTCGAGCTTGACTGTTAACTTGTAGGTATACCTACGCAAAGAAATTCTGTATTTTTTTAATTTTTAGGTCCAATAATTTCAGAGAAATAACTCTTCTTAATATAGTGGTAAAAAGAGGAGGAATAGTAAATTTTTGCCTTTTTTCTTGCATAACTTCAAAACTATTTGTTTTAAGATTATGAAAAATGTCTATATTTGAATATCATATAACAAGCCCTTCTATTTAATATTATACCGCGTGTATATTTGATATTACCACAAAAGGAAACCAGAAGCAGGTTTTGATGTTTTAAATCGACATTGCAATAAATATTTAGTTAATTGTTAATTAACACCGAGTAATGATTTTTTTAATTAATTTCACTCAGCAATGTACTGCGTATACAGTGCAGTACAGTACATATCAATTGTGACGTTTTAAAGGCAAAGTAATCAGGTAGGAGCAATACATTGCGTGCTGAAATATTTTATATGGAAAAATATAAGTCGTAAAATTTTAATAAAACATATGGAAGTATGTTTATTAGGGTCTATACTAACTACCCATAGCTTATGTGGTAATATCAAAAATACACGCTGTATTTAGAGTAGCCTGAGCTATTGTTAATACTCACAGTCATCAGAAAGTATGACGGGTTCAAATACTTCAAATGTGACTTCGGATTTCGCAAACTTTTATGACTAGGAACCAAATACTCGTACTTGAAGTACACATGAAGTACATTGTAGAAGTGCTCAGAAAAACATAATGATATATTAATAGATTTTCAATGAATTTAAAGTATTTATTTATTTTTATGAACAAAAAATGCTAGCGCCCCCTTGGAGAATTTCAGCGCCCACCAATTTGCTGTAAAGGCTTTACCGCACCCCTGGGCGCCGTCAGCGCCCCCTAGGGGGCGGTAACGCCCACTTTGGGAACCTACGGCATAGATAGACTAATTCGCATGACGAAAGATAGAGAGACATATAGACATATGGTCGCAGACCTCCTGGACGGAGATGGCACATAAAGAAGAAGAAGAAAGTCTTGGATATATATTTTTGTCACTTTAAATGTATCCATATTTTCAGACGAGAGCGTACCACTTATTTTTAATAGTATTTGAGCATTATCTCTCAGGGTTGAGATTCAAATTTACCCCTACATTGCCCGGCTAACCGACCGCTCATGGGCAGTGGACCTTCGCGGTTTTCCGAAGACGATTTATGAAATATATCCTCGTCGGGAATTGGTTAGGTTTCCGCTTGATTACGATCAAAAAGGTTATTTTTCTACTCGTCGACTTTAAATAAATAAATAAATAAATGTTGGATAGTCTATGGCACTTCCGGGATCATTAAATAGATTTATTAAATAACCCGCCACTAAACTAAAATAATTTTGTAAAGAGAATGTCATTCACATCTCGGTAAAATGTGTAGAGTTTGTCCGGAAAGAAAAGTGTCATGGTTTATATGGGAGCTCATACATTGTAAGACACTTTTCTTTTCGGACATCACTCAACTTTATAATTTTCGAACGTATTTAATCTGTCAAATTTTCTTCTACTTAAACTTGCTTCTACGTTGTGATTGGATTACAAAAAGACCAATCACAACTACAACGACATCTTGGAAGTAAGTTTAGACACAGTTTATTCCATCCATCTCTTCCTACTACGAACACAATCATATGTATATCTCTTTTCGGTGGTGTCTGTACCACCGAATAGGCCCAGATACAATAACTTCCGGTTTGAAAAATAGTGTTTGACGTTTGATTGGGAAAGATTTAGATAGAATTAAAGAAATTCAATTCTTACTTAATTCTCGTAGAAAAAGTATTGTATACAATAGTGACATAATTAAGCTTTTCAATCTCGTACCTTAATTAGGCCACTCAGCAAGCTTCGTGGCCTAAACGCGGTACTCGACTGAAAAGCTCTTGATTATGTCACTATTGTATAAAATACTATTTTTTCTTTTACACCAAGAATATTTGTAGTATACTGTCATAATATTTTATTTTTATTTTATATTATTTGTGTAAGTTTATTGATGCTTAGTTGATTTTTGCAACACTTAAGTATTTCTGATAATTTTCAACGGTTTCCGCTTCCCAAAAAATGTCTGGAAGAGATCGCTTTTTAGCGATAAGATCGCCAATTGTTTTACCTCTACTTTTACTGTTTGCAGCTTGTATTTTGTGTTTCTTTATTTATACCATGACAAACAAGCTTACGGCCAGCCTAATATTGAGCAGTCACCGTAGCCTAAGGACGCGTGTAATTTCAGAGGACTCACATGCGCGTTGCCGACCTTTTGAGAATTAGTTTAGATGTCATTAATAAAATAAGTCTTTCTTATCCGTAACAAGTTAAGGTTTTTTAAAAGTTTAAATAAATAACGCTGCTACAGACAAACAAAGTCCACTCAACAACACATTTAGATTTTAACCCTCTGCTTTAAATATTCTAATTTTTTTATACATTAAAGCATAATTTATATCCTCAACATAACTCCAACACACAACAAACAATCAACCAATATTGAAGTTGTATTTGAGTTGCATCGGAATAATTTTTAAGCAAATTATGACATTTTTAATTCTGACGTTTATGCTAGCTGTATCGCGTAGTTAATGCGTTATAATATTGAAGTTGGATCGAGTCTAAACGTGTTATAAGTTAGGCGTTGCTCTAATGAAACGCGAATGCGCGATCATATCCAGTTTGCGCGAACTTCACTCGTACGAACGCACGATCAAACATATTGAACTCGAATAGATGTCCTAACTGATAATCGCTGACTGTCCTAACTGGCGATGATCGCGCATTCGCGTTTCATTAGGGCAATGCCTTATGGCTGCTCTACATGATGGGCCATCATAAGGACGCAGCTATACGACAGAACGAGATGGCAATATCGTTAGCTCGCTCTAACGCATATGGCCCATAACGGCCCATCATGTAGAGGAGCCCTTAGAATTCCCAATATATCTAAAGAAAACGACCACGCTTGAACACTCAAGGTACCAGGAGAACATCAAGCTAAAGGAAGTAATGTCCGTCTCCAAACATCCTTCTTACCACAAAGTAATAACTTACTTCTAAAATCAAGGCACTTACTCCTTTTTATAACTGAGCTTAGCTTAAAGACTGCGTTATTTATTACACCTTGTGATAAGTTTCCTTCTTTCTTATTTACTTTGCGCTTTAAAAGTGTCAGGGTAAATGAGAAAAGTTGGGTTTGTGGGTGAAGCTTTAAAAGTGTTGTGAGTGTCCATTTGCTGACGATGTATGAGGAGCGGGTATTTATGTGTTAAAGGTTACTAAAGTAGGGTCTGAAATAATATTAAAAAAAAATGGTATCCTACCTTTTTACCGAAAATTGTATTGCCGAATTTCATTTGCCAACCAACTTTTCGCAGAAGTTTCATTTGGCCGAATAACTTTTACCAAATAATTATTTCGAAACCATTTGAAATGAAAATTGCCTACTATAAGTAGTCTGCATCTTTAGGTATTTAAATAAAAGTAAACAAACAATTTGTGCATTCTCGGGTAGTTATAATATTTATTGATTAACCAACCAAAAAGAGTATTATATAACCAAATACAAAAGCGCCTAGATCTGTCACTGAACGAACGACCTGACTTTAACCTACATTATTTGATCAGGCAATGTTTTCATCTACCCTCAACTGGCTCAAGGAGCCATTTGAGGGTAGATTTTGTTTACTTTTATTTAAATACCTAAAAATACAGACTATAGGTTGGGTTAGGTTAGGTTGGATTATGTAAAGTTGGGAAATGTAATTCGGCCAATTGAAACTTCTGCGAAAAGTTGGTTGGCAAGTGAAATTTAGCAATATGATTTTCGGCGAAAAGGCAGAGAACCAAAAAAATATAGTTAAAAAACAAACATAGATAATAAATTTGATGTACAGTAGCCATCAGTATTTTCTGTGTACGTTAAAAAATTAATGGACTTTTAAAGCCTAATTTTCTTGTTAAACCCTCAGGTGCAAATCTTCTTCTTTAAATCGTAATAGTTGGTATTCCGTTCCGGGCCAGAGAGTCTGGAGAAGCATATAATGACTGGACGCATGTCAAGGGCGTGAAGGAAAGGCTCTATGGCTACTCGTTGGGCAGACAGAATAACATCCATCACTAAAGCCACACTACAGGCAAGCATGCATCGGGCCCTGGATCGAGTGGCCTGGAGAGTGTTGGTGAAAAGTGTCCACAATCGTCACGTTCCTCAGCCATGAGGATACGACAAAGAAGAAGAAGAAGAGTTGGTATTAGTAGTTATAAATTATAATGTACCCAAATCATTAACATTTCTGTTGTCCACTGAAAAGTCACCCGTTGCCCTAAATCTGTTTGTCCCGAATGTTACTAAAGAGTAAGATTCTAACATTTTCGAACTCGCGGAGCGTAAGCGAAGTGAGCTCTTACAAACAACTCCAGACCGAACCGAACTGTCACCTGGCTACTGGGACGTCTCGGCATTTGGGTGGCTTTTCGGTTTCGATAGTTTGTCTGACCATAACTTTAGTAACGTTTTTCTGATCTTTGTGAATTTTCTTGGGGCTGTAGCAGAGGTACATTAAATTTGTAAGTTCGTATATGAGCAGGATCGATCCAGTGGTTATGGAGCTAGAAGGAGAAAAAAAAATCTCCTTGGGTCTTGTTATATTGGTCAACTCGTTTGCAAGTAAATCGCGAGTTCTCAGTTCGAGGTGGACTACTAGTAAGATAATCTTACTATTCTATACATAGTAGGTACATACTAGGCATTGATGAGCAAACTTAGGTCTGTGAACGAAACAAAAAAGTATCGTTCACTGATGTCACTGTAACCTGTATCTTAATCAATTTAAACAATAAAGACCGACTTCACGATCCGCTATTCCAAGAGGAAGTGGCCGAGTTGCTGTAAAAAATTGTGAAATCACTATAGGTATGCCTATAATAGTTGAAGAATTCCCTCGATTTCTCGAGGATCCCATCATCAGATCTGGACTTGGTGACAATGGGACCAACTGTGAATTATATACTCTTTAAAAAAAAAAGAATTTTCCAAATCGGTCCAGCCGTCTTCGAATATTCGGAGACTTATGTACATAAAAAAATAAAGATCCTGACGAATTGACCTTTTAAATCATTAAGTCTGTTGAAATGACCATCATTGATGCCGTGTACCTTACTTAGAACGGAAATCGATCCAAGCAACAGGCGACAATGGATCGCTCACATCAGTTCGGCCAAATGACCGCTATCGATAACACGAAAACAGGTGTTTTTATATCACTTATGTTCCATTACTGGAAGGACGGTCATTTGTATCTTTTCCGCAATAACGCTTGGTTTGGTTTCTTACGAATATTCATCAGGCCAATAATGTACAAATTCAATACGGTAGTCTTCTTGAGAAATGTTACTTAGGATCATAATGACCACCCGATCTTCACTAATATTTTATACAATCGTGTATGCATATTAAGCTTTTCAGCCGAGTACCGTGTTTAGGCCACGAAGCTTGCTGAGTGGCCTAAGTAAGGTACCATATTATTGAAAGATTAATTATGCCACTATTGTATACAATACTTTTTTTACGAGTACTCAAAATAGGCAAGTGCAATGCATTACAATCTGCTGCCTCTATACAATTCATCATCATCATCATCTCAGCCATAAGACGTCCACTGCTGAACATAGGCCTCCCCTTTGGACCTTAAGTATCGGTCGGAAGCGACTTGCATCCAGCGTCTTCCGGCGACCTTTATAAGGTCGTCTGTCCATCTTGTGAGTGGACACAACACAACACAACAACTATACAATTATGTAACGTCAATGTCCCGGTGATTGTGCCTGCGTATTTATATACAGTGTGTGGCCTGTAACACGAGCAAAAAAATAAAAACGTAGATTGTACTACTTAAACAATAAAACAATGTTCAACAAATTTAAAGAAAAATGATGTAGTTTTAGATTGTTTCTTTTTCATACAAAATGAATATTATTTTCAATGTAGCTCGCTTAGTTGTTTCTGCTGCTTTTACGAAAATATATAGTATAAAAAATAATCAAATCTTTACTCGTATTAAACTTAGAGTAAGTATATTAAAGTAAATACATACATTTATATTTGAATATGCACGTTTATCTAAAATATGACCCAGAAAAGTATTAATAGAAGAAAAACTACAAAGAAAATAATAATTCATGCTCTTTTTGTGTTGCTCATCTTTATTGACAGCTTTTGGCTTTCATCTTGACGGAGGCCGAAGAAATCAATAATATCTACAATATTAAGGGGCTACTTTGAAAAATTATAGGTTTTTTCAAACGCTCTAGTGACTAAACGGGAAAAGGGACTGAATTTATTTTCGAATATATGTTTTTGGCACAAGCCGAAACACGATTGCTGAAAGTTGCCTCGATAGAAAAAAAATCCGAAGTTGGTTCCTCTTTCCCCTTATTCTTAGCTTACGTAAACTATAAGAGATTAAGCAATATAACTAAGTTAAAAATATGATATTCTGGTTTATCTAAAAAGTCACAGAAGCAAAATTAGACAAAACTTTATAGATTCGCTTATTTATCGTAGTTTGGTCAAAAACTCTGATCCTTAAGAGCGCTGCATCTCTTTCTTTCGTGTACGGGAGCCATAAACGTGTCTCTAACGGATGGGCGTGGCTTGTCCGAATCGAGGAATGGCCTTAAGGTTAACTCAGCGAAGACTGCCAGTCGGCGAAGATCGGATAGCGAAATGGTAAAACTGATCTAGAACAGTATTACCATTTCGAAAAAAAAGCTAATGCTGCAATTGCTTGCTATCCAATCTTCGCCGACTGACGTTCTTCGCCGAGTTGACCCTAATGTTATCCATTATCCATAGAAGCGATGGCCTGGCGATAAGACGTCAGGCTTTCAATCCGGAGGCCTCGGGTTCAAACCCCGGCTCATACCACTGAGTTTTTCGGAACTTACGTACAAATATCATGTGATAATACCTACAGTCGAGATCTTAAATATCAATGCGACTGATTATCAATGACACTGTGACAATTCAATTTCAATTTTTAAAATATGGCATTCTGTCCACAATATTGGGACAATTTTGCCAATGTCAAAGTAGATACGACAAGTGTACGGTTAATTAATTAAAATTTCGCTCCAAGAGCTGGACGTTGTACGGTGAGGTTAGGCTTTTTATAAGGACGTGGACTAACGGATATCTAACTCAAACAGGGGTTACACATGTTTCGAGACTAATTCTTCATTAGTTGCTCACTAGTTCGTTAAATCACTGCAGAATAAGCTATATATTACACATTGAATCACGAAAATGAACATAGAATAAGAAGTTTTTCCCGAAACCAAACCACCTTGCTCGACAAGATGGCCGCAAGTCGACACTGTGACAAGAGGTCTTTTTGACAGCTGTCAAAATCCACCAATTAAAAAAAAGATTAAACATGATTGGTGGATTATGACAGCTAGAACTTTTGCCACTGTGCTGCCACCTAGTGAAAAAAGCTATTCAGGAAACCCTTATTGAATAAACAACAACAACAACAACAACAACAACAACAACTTGTCAGGCGACGCACAGAGCTCGACGTTAAGCGTGACGAGCTAAAGGCCAGACCACCTATGACCATCACGTACAATTACGTCAAAGGGGTGCTGACCTGCAGCGAATGTGGCCGCAATTATTGGCTACTTCAGTCACCTGAGAGCGCACCAGCGACGCTCTCAGCTGTAGCAAAGCAGTCGCTGTAGCCGAAAGCGGCTAGGAGATGATGATGATGATTGAATAAAAATACTTCCTTGTGTGCGAGCTCGGTATGACTATGCCTTAATCGTTTTCAATACCTTTTCCCAATTTCCTCGTGCGAGTAGTATTTCATATCCGCCTACAAACGAACAATGGCCGGACTATTGTGTGGGATATTTATATTAATACATCATTAAGGTCGAAAAGGCCCGTACTCGATATACAATATCGACATAGTGAAGGTAAAACAGTAGGAAGTTTGTTGTTTGTTGTGTGTGTAGTGTGTTTGTTGTTGTGTGTATTTGTTTGTTTGTTTGTATTGTTTATTTAATTCGAAATAAATATATTGAATTGAATTGAATTGTACAGATTGAATTGTAGAAATTAATTTTTCAGTTGAAGTCAACGTGACATTCATGTCAAAACTGTTCAAAGATGTAACATATTAAAATAGTACCATTTTATACAATCGTAGCATAATGAAGAGCTTTTCAGGCGAGTACCGTGTTTGTTAGACGACGAAGCTTGCTGAGTGGCCTAAGTTAGGTATGAAAAGCTTAATTATGTCACTATTGTATACAATACTTTTTCCACGTCAACTAAATATAGGCAAGCCGGTAAGAATTAAGTTCGGCGAATGCCTTAGAACTTGCTTAGTTACTTCATTATCCGGGTAGATTGTGTCAGTCGAGTACCGTGTTTAGGCCATGAAGCTTGCTGAGTGGCCTAAGTAAGGTCCGAGTTTGAAAAGCTTAATTATGTTACTATTGGTGTGATGATCTAGGTTCTTAAGGTTAGGAAGGTTGACAGACTTGAGCAACGATCATTTAAACACAGGTTCTTTATCTTTAAACAAGACTTTACTGATAAACAAGTCGAGCGATCATGCGATGCCTTACATATGTTTTTAAGTTGTAACAAAATATCCGAGATGTTAACCTAAACAAAAACACTAACAACATGTAGCAGTTCAATAAGTATGGGCTCTGAAGGAAGCTCACAGGAAAATAATAATTGTTGAAATAACTTTAAATTAAGCAAAAAAGAAAACAAATCTACAATATTTCCGTAATTTAACAGCAGAATTAACCAAATATACAATTATTTTGATATAAAATCTGTTAACGAACACAGTGAGATTCACTGGTCGTACTCGTTTTTTCTCGCCACCCTCATTTTTCGATCATGTCAAATTGACGTTCACAACTTTCCAAATCTTATGATTTTAAAGACCCGTAGTGACATCTATCCTGAAGTTGGGAAAACAATCGTTCCAATATCCCCTCTCCTCAATACAATCCTTTTTCTACGACTACTTAATATAGGCAAGCCGGTAGGAATTAAGTTCGTCGAATGCCTTAGAACCTGCTCCCACTGTACATTATCCGGGTAGATTGGGTTATAATATTGTATTAAAATCTATTTCAGCATCGTCGACGATGCTAAAATATGCGACCATAAAAACATCATCGACAAGTATGCGCTAGTAGTTCTGTCTGCAAAGTTTTAAGTGTAATTCGAGGTGTTAAAAAATATGTATAACGCTTTTTTTATTTAATTTAAGTCCAATTATGCTCTATATGTCGTAGTAACACTACGTGTTTTCACTATTACTCAATGATCGTACACGCGTAGAAGATAATTACACGCTTTGTTCACCAGCCATTTGATTGTAAGGACTCGTGTATGAATAGGCTATATTTCTACCAATAAGTCCGAATATAAGAGAGATTGCACACAGAGGAACAGTCGCCGTCAAATATATGTTTACACTTTTAGATCTTACTGTTCTGTAATAAGGTGAAAAAGTTTAAAGATATCTTTGACGTCGACTGGACATCTAGTTGTTACTGATAATTGTGCTTACATTTTTGGGCACAGTAGTAATTGTTTTTTTTTAACGATTAGAATCAAATGGTTGGACATTCTAAAACGGACGAATGAAAATAACACATGTAAGCGTAAAAAAGTTACAATAGGTAATAAATAAATAAAGCAGAAAATCTTATACAAATGAAGCTAGTCCTACAGTAAGCTCAACACGGCTTGTGTTGTAGGTACAGTCAAGGAATTTGATTCGCGTACCGTCTTAAGTCTAAATTACTGATGACAATTAATAGTACTAAGGGCTATGTTTCTTCGCTTGCTTAAAGAAATATAAGCCTTATGATATTCTGACATTTCAAGCAATAAATCAACGAAACGGTACGCGAATCAAATTCCTTGACTGTACAGACACAGGCAATAGTATCTTCCTACACGAAGGCCGCAAAAATATGTGACACGCTCTTATTTGTAGGGTTTTAAGAGCGTGTCACATATTTTTGCGGCCTTCGTGTAGGAAGATACTATTGCCTGTAACTGTACGAGGCGACGATATACAGCCTTGGCCAGAAGTGTTGAGCACTAATGCGATTTTCATACAAAACTAGAAAGTTTAGTCCATCGTTTCCATCTTTGTTTAAGTTATTTTGTCAATTAATTGAGACTAATAGGCATGTTTTGTTGATGTTAGTAGTAACTGCATACTAGTAGAATATTTGCAATATGTCGCACCGACTTACATTTACATTTTTGGTACCTTCTGTTTTCATATTTTTTAAGTACCTTGAAAGTGTTATTAAGTGAACTTTTCTATATTTATAAATAAAATATAACATTTACCGTTATTTATTGTTAGGATAGGGAAATAATGCTTAACATCAAAATTTTAAACAAAAAACACCTATGCTCAACACTTCTGGCCAAGGCTGTATCGTCAGGGAACAACCAAAAGTCACTAATTACAAAAAACAATAGACGAAAATCAACTTAATTATGTTATGGTTCATTATGGCTATGAACTTGGGCGGCTATATATACATAATACTTAAATACATATAAAACATCTATAACTCAGGAACAAATATCCGTGATAAACACACAAATAAATGCCCTTACCAAGATTCGGATCCGGGGCCTCCTGCTTCATAGGCAGGGTCACTACCGACTAAGCTAGTAGACCGTTACTAATAAGGCTCTTTTGCATCAGGAAACCTAATAAATATGACACAAAAAATCTGCAATTGTAACGATAAGAGAATATTTTACAAACCATTTCATTTTGATTAGTAATTGATGACGAAAAGATGAATTTCATCTTTGGAAAACGCCCAGTAATGTTCCAAAACGGGTGGCGAGACTCAAGCTGGTATTAAAGGATGTCAACTATAAAGATGTCTTTTTTGTTGCAGGAAAATAAGAAGATTCAAGAACACGTGTGGGAAAGCAGCTGGGTGCTTAATTCAAAATATAAATATAATACATAAACAATATACTAATAATTTTAAATAAAATAATTTTAAACAAAAAAAAGAACCGACTTCACTTAGCATCCACTATTCCAAGAGGAAGTGGCCGAGTTGCTGTAAAAATAGTGAACTCACTATAGGTGTGCCTATAATAATAGTTGAAGAGTTCCCTCGATTTCTCCAGGATCCCATCATCAGACCCCGACTTGGTGACAATGGGACCATCTATACTTATAACCGTTCGATTAAAAAAAGATATCGAGTAACATACATACAAAAAAAATCAGTCGAATTGAGAATCTCCTTGAGGTTAAGGCCGTTCTTCGATTCGGACAAGCCACGCCCATCCGTTAGAGACACGTTTATGGCTCCCGTGCATGAAAGAAAGAGATGCAGCGCTCTTAAGGATCAGACTTTTTGACTAAACTACGATAAATAAGCGAATCTATAAAGTTTTGTCTAATTTTGTTTCTGTGACTTTTTAGATAAACCAGAATACCATATTTTTTACTTAGTTATATTGCTTAATCTCTCATAGTTTCCGTAAGCTGAGAAAAATAAGGGGAAACAGGACCCAACTTCGGTATTTTTTTCTATCGAGGCAACTTTCAGCAATCGTGTTTCAGCTTGTGCCATAAACAAGAGTATATAGTCTAATAATATATATACGAAAATAAATTCAGTCCCTTTTCTCGTTTAGTCACTAGAGCGTTTGAAAAAACCTATAATTTTTCAAAGTAGCCCCTTAAAAAGAACCGACTGCACTCCGCTTTTCCAGGAGGAAACGCCCGAGTTGCTGTAAAAAATTATGAAATCAATGTTGGTGCCTATAATAGTTGAAGAGTTCCTTCGATTTGTCCAAGTCTTGATCTGGTGACAATGGGACCAACTGTGAAGTATACTCTTTCAAACAACAAAAATAATTTTCATATCGGTCCAGCCGTCTTCGAATAATTGGTGAACATACATAAAAAAAAGATCCCGACAAATTGAGAACCTCCTGATTCGAAATCTTGGAGGTACGAGTAACCGCGTTGAGCGTCATTGCTTTTAATACCCTTAAATCGTATCGCTTTCATAGAACTGGGCTTAAGGGGCTACTTTGAAAAATGATAGGTTTTTTCAATCGCTCTAGTGACTAAACGGGAAAAGGGAGTGAATTTATTTTTGAATACTATATTATTAGACTATATACCCTTGTTTTTGGCACAAGCCGAAACACGATTGCTGAAAGTTGCCTCGATAGAAAAAAAAACCGAAGTTGGGTCCTTTTTCCCCTTATTTATCTTAGCTTACGTAAACTATAACAGATTAAACAATATAACTAAGTAAAACATATGGTATTCTGGTTTATCTAAAAAGTGACAGAAACAAAATTAGACAAAACTTTATAGATTCGCTTATTTATCGTAGTTTAGTCAAAAAGTCTGATCCTTAAGAGCGCTGCATCTCTTTCTTTCGTGCACATAACTAAGTAAAACATATGGTATTCTGGTTTATCTAAAAAGTGACAGAAACAAAATTAGACAAAACTTTATAGATTCGCTTATTTATCGTAGTTTAGTCAAAAAGTCTGATCCTTAAGAGCGCTGCATCTCTTTCTTTCGTGCACAGGAGCCATAAATGTCTCTCTAACGAATGGGCGTGGCTTGTCCGAATCGAGGAACGGCCAGGCTCTGAGTTGGTAGTATCTCGAAGGTCAACTTACACTGGTATAAGAACAATTGTCGCCCTCACGCTGAGAATACTCGACCATCTGGTAACGCCGCTTACATAACGTAGACAAAAAAGTTTAATATCAGCCCCAAATTTATTAGTCTCACGGAATTGATCTAGAAAATGGCGAAGGATTAGGGATCAAATTTCATTTCTTGGTACGCGTAACCTCATTTTATGAAATTAATATATGTTATACAAATATTTTAGTAGCTTCAATTTTGCTCTCAACAGAGCCCTCGTTTAAAACAATCTTATCTAGATATTTCTTTACCGACATCATTATTATTATTCCACTTGGAAGATATTCCTTAAAGGGACAAGTTTGCCTTTTTTTGCATGATAGGTAGGTATAATATGTTATTATTTCTTGCATTATATTTGTAAGTGTCTAAGTGTTTAAAACTTTTTGGTATATCTTAACTTTTGGCATTTTTATTGAAATAAACAGACGAAAGTTGAAATAAAAACTGCATTATCACTACTTTTTTTAGTATAAAACAAAGTCGCTTCCCGCTGTCTATCTGTATTTTTAAACTACGCAACGGATTTTCATGCGGTTTTTTTAATAGATAGAGTCGTGATTCAAGAGAAAGGTTTATATGTATAGTTGCACCCGTGCGAAGCCAGGGCGGGCTAGTATGTATTATAAATTACAAAATATAATGTTAGCTTATCTGAAATTATAAACATGAAAGCATGAATTAAAATGAAATTAACTTAATTTGGCCAGAGACATGCACGGGTATGATGATCACACTTATCTACGTGACAATGCGACAATGGCCGCCTGCCTCTTTCTATTGCACAGTTTTAAAAAGGAACGTTTGCAGTATCACATGGATAATCTCGTCCATGCTCTCGCTGGCTAGATCCACGTTCAGATAAAAATATTTAAATTTCGTACGTGCTTTAACGATTCGCCAGTGAGTGGCGGATCTAAATGCTGGAAAATGGGACATTTAAAGACTTCTGGCGATACATTTTATATATGTACGAAATAGAAAAATTTACAATGATTGTAGTATACACACACGTGATACAAGGATAAACCCCATGGCACATGTGGCACATGCCTTTAAACGGATCACCAGTATTTTTATTAAACGCTATATGTACCTATGTTATCTTTCATAATAATCATAAACATTTATTTGCGTGAAAAGGGTACAGTTACAGATGTACATGTTAATTGTTGTCCTCCTTAAGGCCGTTCCTCGATTCGGACAGAGACACGTTTATGGCTCCCGTGCACGAAAGAAAGAGATGCAGCGCTCTTAAGAATCAGACTTTTTGACTAAACTACGATAAATAAGCGAATCTATAAAGTTTTGTCTAATTTTGTTTCTGTGACTTTTTAGATAAACTAGAATACCATATTTTTTACTTAGTTATATTGCTTAATCTCTTATAGTTTACGTAAGCTAAGAAAAATAAGGGGAAAAAGGACCCAACTTCGGTATTTTTTGCTATCGAGGCAACTTTCAGCAATCGTGTTTCAGCTTGTGCCATAAACAAGAGTACCTATATATTCTAATAATATATATTCGAAAATAAATTTAGTCCCTTTTCCCGTTTAGTCAATAGAGCGTTTGAAAAAACCTATAATTTTTCAAAGTAGTCCCTTAATCAGCCGTCCACAAACGACATGCAAACAATACAATTGTATAAGTGCTAGTAGGTGTAAGTATTACAATTTAAAATATAAAAGTTCATGCCTATGTACATATATAACATGTCAATACAATAAAATTTGAACTCTAATGTTATTTTATAAAAAAAAATTGTAGTCTATTTATTAAGAATGTCAAATACAAATAGAAAATAACACAACCAACAAATCAAATTAACACTAAACTTAAACCTAAAGCTTACAATCACTAATTGATTTTATAATTAAGTATAGAATAATAACTTAGATATAGTATTCATCATTTTTAATTAATAATATTTAATATTTTTGGTTTCCACAAACACATACACGAAAAAAAAAAGCTTCCAGGATATTCTTAATCTAAGACATTATTTTATTATGTTGAAAATATATCCTCGTGACAAGTATTTATTTCCTTTAACGAAAATAAAATAAAGTTTTAAACAGCGAATATATTCTTACAGATTTTCTAGTTTTCTTTTACCTAAGATAATACTTGTTTGATTAAAGTACAATCTCTTTTATTTACTCAATATACTCTTGAAACAATACATGTTTGTATTTCTATTTTAAGAAAACGTGGTTTTATTAAGCGAAGAATCATATTTTTGGTAGAGGAAATAAATACTTGTCACGAGGAAATATTTCCAAGATAATAATAATTTCTTGGATTGAGAATATCCCAGAAGCTTTTTTTTCCGTGTAGAGTCAATAATACAAATTAATAATTAATAATTAATAATGTCAGATCTTTCTAAATGCTTCACAATGCAATGTTTGTGTAATCTGTGACAAGCTCACCTCAGTAGGAGGACTTTATCATCCTTTTATTACCATTTTTACCCCAAATTAAGCCCCGGTACACAGGTAAAGGAAGGAAATAGTCCCATTTTCACGGCTCGAGAAAAATCTTCGGGGGTTTGGCCACATAAATCTCCGCGCGAGACGCTTTTTTGTCGAGTTATATCTTAGGACGGCGATGTCTTATGTGGTTATACAGGATACAATGGAATTGGGGAATTTTGAAAACGTGAAATAGATATTTTATGAGATATGATGATGATGATGTCCTCCCAGACGTATCCGTCGACGGCGACACCTGGACAAATCATTCAGCAGGCACTAAGGTACTTGCTTGATCTTTTCGTGCATGGGCTCGAGCGTGACTTGCAAAACCAGGTGATGAGATATAAAAAGAAACTGTCGGGATTTGTCACTAATTGACGATTTCCAGTAAGGTTTGAATTTTAAGACCTCTGAAAGGTAGACACCTCTTTAGGTACATTTGGATATTCAGGCATACAGTTCTTAGTATAATCATATTTGTACACTACACACTACACAACTGAAACTATCTTAATTGAATAAAAGTAAAAAACCAGAACTATTATTGTATGATTGGTAAGGGAACGTACCCTAACTACGTGACCCATTTTTAACCCCCCCCCCCCCCCTCGGTGACCATCCGTAGTAATTGCCAAGACCCCCCCCCCTCGCCCCTAATCATCACGTAGTAAAACTCGCACATATAGTTTAGAGTGATATTTTGGACATAGAAAGCAAAAAAACATAATTTTGCCTACTTATTGCCTTTTATTTACTCGACACTGGCCGCGTGACGCCAAAAGTGCATGGAAACCTATAATTAGAAGCGCGATATTTGAGCATAATTGACTACGTGACAGAACCTAAGACTCCCCCCCCTCCCCCCTGTGACCTAGAGTAGTATTTTGACGACCCCTCTCCCCCCCCCCCCCCCCCTAAACTGGTCACGTAGTTTGGGTACGTTCAATACCTCCCATGTTTTTAGTTGTGTTTAGGGAATCAAAAATGGTAAATAATCGTTTAGAAATTACTGAATAATCGGTAAAATTCTAGTAATCCATGCAGCTGTCTCATTTCAAATATTTTTATTTTAGACAAAACTCTTCAGAAGTTTACTCTGTATAGTCACTTAAGCCCTTATTCTGTTGAAGTAGAATAGAAATCGCGTCGACTCTTGTAATATACGTAAGGCTTAACAGTGGCGGCGGGTACAAAATATTCTTAGGCAAGCCGGAGGTCAATTTGACTTGAAATTTCTCCATGAGCTATGGAATACTGCTCAGGTGTCTGAAAATTAGGCAAGCCGGCGGGAATCGAGTTATATGGACGCGCCGCCACTGAGGCTCAACGACCGCGAGAAAACGAAAAACAGACCTCAGACCACAATACATATACTTAGCTGTTATGGATTCCAGAACTGAGAAGAGAAAGTACCTACTATTAAGTACTTAAATTCTTAAAGCCACATTAGCCATTTTGGCTACGGAACCCTAAAAAGAAAGAAAATCTCAAACAAATTCTATTAGTGTGCGCGCGCTGTGGCCGATGGGCGCTTGGGCGATGGCAACCAGGCGTATGTCGCCGCGCGTCCATAGCAAACATATGAAAATTTATAGGAGTGGCCTCAGTACGCTGCTGAAATCGCTTGAGAGCTCACCGCAACGCTGGTCGCTCCTGAGAGCGTACACTCGTACTTGCACAGCCTAAGAACTTTTTGAAGCTCAAGTCAATTGCGCCCTCTGTCCGAGAGCCCCCTAAAGATACCGAAAATGTAAGACGAAATGTCAACTGCACTGTTACTCCACCTAGTAACAAATAGCGTACTAGTAGTACACTAGTCGCTACTAGTACATTTTCAGTATCTTTAGGCGACTTTCGGACAGTTGACTTGAGCTTCAAAAAGTTCTTAGGCTGTGGCCGTCTATATCTCTATAGTCTCTGAGGGCCTACCGCGAAGTTCGAAAATCGACAAATCGATGGTCCCGTCTCTATCGCTCTTGCATATACGAAAGAAAGGGACGCGAATAGACAGTTCGATGAACGAAGTGCTTCGCGGTTATAGGCCTGCTAATAGCACCCAAAGAGCGCTATCATAGCGTCTGCTCGTAAACTGGGACGCTTTTTAGCGCCAAATGTTTTACAACCCGGATATTATATTTGACTTTGCGCGTCTTTTGTGATGGGGCCGTATTCTAACTTTAAAACACGCACAGACACGATCCAACTTCAATGCAAATTGCAAATCCAATACAATAACAACACAATACAGCTTGCGACTACACGTCTGAATCAAAAATGACGGAATTTACTTGAAAATTACTGCGTTGCAACTACAATACTACTTCAATGTTGGTTGATTATTGGTTGAGTGTTGGAGTTATGTTTAAGACAGATTGTGTTGTCAATGTATTGTTTATACATTTTAAAATTAGAATATGGTACATGCAGTCTTCATTAAGATGTTTGAGCGTACTAAGCCAGCGCTTTGAAGAATTGAAAATGTTATGCTATTTGGTAATTTCTAGTGTTCTCGCAATCTTACTGGGAACTTAAAAGCGTTTTATGCTTATTATTTTTATGCTGATACTGTATAGTGTACATACCTATATTTTTTCACCCCTACTACTTCGAAAAAGGGTAATTTGTTACCCATTTACAGGGAGCAAAAGTGACTTTTGATCCCTCTGCATTTCTTTAAATTTTCCTTGTCTTTGCAACCGATTAAAATGCAAATAGCTAGTTTAGTACCTTTGTTATCGTTTTTCTCATAGAAGGAGTGAAAAGTAGAGTGTACTACGCGGTAGCAAAATTATTTCGATCTCGGGTCACTTGAATCCGCCACTACGCTCAGGTTTCCACGTTAGAATCCCTCGCTACGCTCGGGATTCTATTCTGGAATCCTTCGCTTCGTTCGGGATTCAACACGCTACCCTCGACCGAAATAAGTCATTTTGCTCCCTTGTAATACAATCTACTATTAAATCGTGGGCAATAAAAGGAGAAGCTCTGCGTAGCAGCGCGAGATCTGCTAGTTGCCCGCACTAACCCTTTTAAAAATCCATTCTATATGTAACAAATAGCGTACTAGTAGTACACTAGTGGGTACTAGGTGGAGTAGCAGTGCAGGTTTTGGGTATCTTTAGGGGGCTTTCGGACAGAGGGCGCAATCGACTTGAGCTTCAAAAAGTTCTTAGGCTGTGCTGCTCTACTATATAAGTTAATCTATGCTTCTATCATACATAATGACCCTTACTAACCTACAGACGAACGCTGACACCTCCTAAAGGAAAACTAAAAGACCTGTTGGCCCATCTGGCCTCAGGCAATCTCTGTCCCCGGGGTGGCCCTCCCGGGCCACCCCGGCGTTCCCTCCTCGGGCAGCTAGAGGAATCTCTCTAAGTCCCGTCACCATCAAAAAAAAAAAAATATATCAATTGATTTCTAACTTTACTGATATTAGCATAGAGTTTAACTTGGTGTGTTATCGATTGTCATATAAGGTTTGTAATATTATACTATACTCAGGCCATCCATGGTTGTCATTTTATCGTCTATCGCGTCATGCGTCACTGTCGCACTTACATATTTGTTAGGTGACAGCTATGGTGACAGGCGATATAAACGACCATATTAGGCTAGCAGATTGATGATATGACAGCCATTATCAACACGCGTGCCAAATTTAGTCCTAAATGGGACACACAATAATTCCGTGACAATTTTTACGATGAAATTAGGGCTATTTCAATGGGAAATAGGTTTTTTTATTACGAAAAGCATAATTAAATTATCTACATTCGTTATTTTATTATAGTTTTTGCATAATTCTATTTGTAGTGTTTTCATCATCATCATCATTTCAGCCATAAGACGTCCACTGATGAACATAGGCCTCTTAGTGTTTTGGTCCTAGTTTTTATTTTTTTCTTATTTATTTGTGATAATATATATGTATGTATGAACTATAATATGTAAGTTTATTTGTGTTTTTATTTCTTTTATATGTGTGAGTGTATTAATGTTGATTTCCATTTGCTTTTGCAACACTTACTTATTTGTTAATTTACAAAGGTTTCCGCTTCCCAAAGGTTGTCTGGAAGAGATCTCTTTAGCGATAAGACCGCCAATAGTTTTACCTCTACTTTTCTGTTTGTAACTTGTGTAAACTCTGTTTCTTTAATTTGAGGTGTGCAATAAAGAATATTTATGTTATGTTACTTTTATCCTTGAAAAAAGGAACGATAAGTAAGTGGTTTATTTCTAAAATAATGTTTTCTACCGGCCTGCTACATTGTGGCTGCAACTGAGAAACTAAACCTTAAAAGAACACATAATAGTATCAATCTCAGCACTTGGAAGCGCTGGTAGCCTTGCGGTAAGACGTCCGACTTTCAATCCGGAGGTCTCGGGTTCAAACCCCGGCTCGGACCACTGAGTTTTTCGGAACTTATGTACGGAATATCATTTGATATTTACCAGTCACTTTTCGGTGAAGGAAAACATCGTAAGGAAACCGGATCTAATCCCAAAAAGGCCTAGTCTCCCCTCTGGGTTGGAAGGTCAGATGGCAGTCGCTTTCGTAAAAACTAGTGTCTACGCCAATTCATGTGATTAGGTTGTCAAGCGGACCCCAAAACCGGGATAAACGCTAGGATGAAGAATCTCAATACAGCAAGTTTCAATAAAACCCCAGTCAACCTGGCAAACTTCAATAAACAATTCACACTTGCACGAAAACTTCCAAGGTTTCAAAACTGACTTTCGCATCAGTATTTTTCTTCGTAGATTACAGCGAGGTCCCAGAGGATTTCCTTCACGATCTGAGACAAACCTATTGCCTTATTCAAAGGATTTTTGTCTACTCTAGCTTGTCTCTGGCACAGTTTGCACGAGAGAGACTTTTTTGCGACGGAGGTTGCCCTGTGGTTCAATATTCCGTATTTTAAATATCAAAATAAATACTACAACGAATACGTACAAAGAAAAGGTTGAACCAATTCCCTCCAACCTTCAGAAATGTCGCTGAACTTAGTAAGTAGGTAGGTTCATAACAAACATATTCCTAGCAACGCATTATTATCACTTATATCTGAACGCAGCCTGAAGAAGATGCATTCTCCACGTACAGGTTGTAATGCTACTATTTATTCGTTTCCGAACGTGAACGTCAATCATTGGTAAAAGAGGGTACCGCGCGATTTAACTCGGGGTAGCGCGAGAAAATAGGCGGAGCCCGCGTCAAACGCCATTAGGACGGTCACGCCGTCCGGCAGAAAAATAATTACTCCGGATCGCGGGGTCCATATTTCGTTGTGAATACCGGTTGAGGTGCTTAAAAATAGTGTATGTGCAGGCTAGAACGTGACACGGGGTAAGTGCTAATGCTAATACAAGTAGTTCACATGATTTTCTTAGGGTTTATAAAAATATATTACTTGTATGGTTAATTTTGTCCACAGCCTGTGGAAACGCCCTTTACGCCATATACTTACCTTGACAATAGACGTCTTAGTTCATCTGAAGTATGCAATTCTAATGCATGTGTTACTGACTGGCATTGTACACGTATGAGAAGATGCACATCCTGGGTATCTAGCCTAATTTCGTCAAATCGTATGAAGCAAGCCGTGGCGCAGTGGGAAAGCGTCTGTCGGCTACGCAAACAGTCAGGGTTCGATTCTGAGCGGCTGAAGTGAACATATTTTATTTTTTCTTTTTTTCTGTATTTTGCTGTTGCTAGTTAGTTTTAAGTTTTAGAGATTGTTTCCTAGGTTTTACTTTATAATAGTGTTTTAACTTGTACGTTTTGCTGGCGGGGTTTTTCCCATTTGATATATTTATTAGTAAGACGAAAACCACTTTGTATGCTTTACTCTTTATTTTTTTTTATACATTTTATTTTAAAAAAAAATCAACGTCAAGATCTTTTATTAATTAAATCCCACAGTAAATTACCCAGATCATCACATTGGCGTCCAACGGGAATTAATGAAAGATTTTGCATGTATGTGGTTTAGTTAAGTACAGTAGCTTAGTATGGTATTAATTTACATATTTAAATTTTAATTATATTTTCTCTTATGTTACGTTAAGTTTTTTTTGTTACGTTTGTAGACATTGTATTTAAAAGGGGTAGTTCCCGTTATTACGTTATTAATCGTTCTCAGGTATACACTATGTCCTTAGTTAAAATGGACGCGGGGGACTTGTTAAAAGATGAGCTTCAGTTTGAATTGGCTTGCAGGGGAATTTCTGATATTGAAACGGTAATGCCGATGAGAAAGGTACTTAGGGAAATGTTGAGCTCGGAAAGGAAAGGTGAAGCGGAAATTCAACTTTCTGCGCCGACCTTTAGTATAGATAACCCGGAGGCAGAATTAAAGATTTGTCAAGGCAAATTTTTGACGATTTCACAGGCTGTTAATGAAATGTTGGACACTCCAGACAGTGTCATACTAAAAAGATTCTATTCACGACTTTTACATTTAAGGAACCGTGTCACGTGGATCGTACCAACAAGCGAGCAGGGACGAGAGCGCCTTTCGAAATTAAGCAACGACATCGAGAGCTTGTTTGAGATAATTACTGCTCTTGAGGCGGACGGTCAGGAAAGCGACGAGAAGTTGTCTGAGAAAGATAAGGAGGTTTTACATAGGTCTTTAGGTCAGGAAGCCATACATCTAATTGCAAAGCTAGAAAAGGAAGATAGCGCAAAAGCTACCAAAAGAAATCCGGGTCGCTCAGAATCAGAATCTGGTTCACCTCACCGCGATCCTGTTCTGGAAGAGGACAGACGGGAGGCAAGGGACTTAGAGGTAGCCTTTCAGGAACGCGATTTGCAATCCAACAAAATGCGGATGGATCGGGATGAACAGCAAGGAAAGAGAGAAATGATCACTGAACGGGGTGCTTATACTAAGTTAGTGCCGCAGTCGTCACCACTGAGTTGTCGAGGCTGTGAACACAGGACAAACTCTAAGGTAGACAAAGAGACTTGTAACAGGAAGTTAGTTCCCGTCAAAGACTGGGGAGTGAAATTTTCTGGTAATGGGAATGTAAGCATCAATGCATTCATAGAGCGGGTAGAAGAGCTGAAAGAAGCACGGAATGCAAAAAGTGAAGATTTATGGAGATACGCTATCGATTTTTTTGACGGCGATGCTCTAATTTGGTTTAGAGCCAACAGAAGTTATGCTCAAAATTGGGAGGAGCTCAAGGAACTTCTGTTAGTAACATTTCAGAGACCGTATTACCAAGACGAATTGATAGAGGAAATAAAGAAAAGGACACAAGGAAAGGAAGAAAACGTAACGATTTATATGTCCATAATGCAAAACATGTTCAGAAGGCTTCCGGACGGTCTTAGTGAGCAGCAAAAAATTTCAATATTGATTAAGAATATACAGCCGTACTACCAGCAAGCTGTATGTAGGGATAAATTCGTGTCGGTGGCCGAACTAGTAGCGGTATTGCGGGTTGTAGAGCGTACCAAATTGAATTGTGATCAATTTCAAGAACCAACGATGTCGTCAGAGGCTTTAGAGCCAGACCTTGCATATAAAGGGCGGTTGAGGGGTGAAATAAATGCAGTCAGTCAAAAACTTCCAATCAATCGCGGCGACAGGGTCTTCAGCAGAACGAATAACACTGAGATGAAATGTTGGAACTGTAGGACACCGGGACATGGCTTTAAGTCCTGTAAGCTGCCGCCACAAAGGTTGTTTTGTTACAAGTGTGGCAAGTTTGGTCAAACAGCTAAAAATTGCCCCTCCTGTGGGAAAGCGGGAAACGGAAAGACGGAGGACGTGAATTCTGCCGAATGTCCTCCTCAACAATAGGTCTCAAAAATGTGAAAAGAGATGAATGGCAGAGGTGGCTGGATACATTATCTCATTATTTTTCTACAGGAGAAATATGCAGTTTTACGGAGAAACCGAATGACAACCGACTTTATGCGAAAATCAAGATTCTAGGAAAAGATTTCTTAGCCTTGTTGGACACGGGAGCAACCACATCGGTGGTGTCAAAAAATCTGAGTTCAAGACTATTTGCAATGGGATTCTTAGCGCAAAGTATACCTGGATTTGAAGTATCTACAATCGATGACACACCTCATGTAATTGATTCTGTTTTTTATTTACCGTTGGAATTTGGCCAAGACTACAAAGTTGTAAAGTTTAATATCATGGATAGGTCAAAGCATGATATTCTGTTGGGCATGAACTTTTACAGAATGTTTAACTTGGATATTAGAGCCGGTACTGGTAGGCATACATGCAGTGAGATACATCAATTAAATAAAGAGGCAGATATATCAGAGCTAAGCACAACAAGATCAGTGATATCACGGCGTGAACTAAGTGAGAGCCAAGCACGTACGCTAGATGAGCTAGTTTCTCGTATGCAAGCTACCGTAGGCGTAGGACTTGGACGTACAGATTGGATAGATCATAGTATAGATACTGAAGGCAACGGGCCCGTTAATCAGAGACAATACCCCTTTTCCCCGACGATCATGGAGGACTTAGGTGCGGAAATTGACGAAATGCTCAGATTAGACGTAATAGAACCTTCGTATAGTTCATGGCGCTCACCCGTGCTGCTAGTAAAAAAAGCTTCTGGCAAAAATCGTTTGTGCTTAGACAGCAGACAACTTAATAGGCTCACAAAAAGAGATACGTACCCATTACCCCGGGTTACAACAGTCTTGGACAATTTAAAAAACGCACACTATTTGTCTACGCTCGACTTGAAATCCGCATTTTGGCAAATACCGCTCGACAGGGCCAGTAAGGAGAAAACAGCTTTTGGACTGCCCGGAAAAGGCTTATATCAATTTAAAGTAATGCCATTTGGGTTGATAAATGCTAGCCAAACGCAACAAAGACTGATGGATAAGCTGTTTCCTCCACAATACGAAGGTAAAGTCTTCACTTATTTGGATGACATTGTCATATGTACGCAGACATTTGAAGATCACATTGCGACATTGAATGGGGTAATGGATCAGCTAATCAAAGCTGGACTTACAGTAAATATTGAGAAATGTCAGTTTGCACGGGCCGCACTTAAATATCTGGGTTATATAGTGGACAGAGAGGGGCTACGCACGGATCCAGATAAAGTAGGTGCAATCATTAACTATCCGAAGCCGCGGACGTTTACGGATTTAAAACGATTCCTAGGTTTAGCAAGCTGGTACAGGCGATTCGTAGAAAATTTTGCCATGGTAGCAGCCCCGCTACACGACCTCACAAAAGGCAGTAAAAAAGGTAGACTGGTCCAATGGACAAACGAAGCAGAAAAGTCGTTTAATGACTTGAAAACTGCGCTAACATCAGCCCCAGTTCTTAGTTGCCCAGATTTTTCTGTGGAATTTATTATTCAATGTGACGCTTCAAGTAGGGGTACGGGCGCTGTCCTTACACAGGTAATAGAAGGGATAGAAAAGCCAGTAGCATTCACGAGTACAAAGCTATCAGAAAGAGAAACTAAGTACTCTACCTCGGAAAGGGAATTACTTAGTGTAATCCATGCCATTGACCATTTCCGACCATACGTGGAAGGAACACACTTTAAAGTAATCACTGACCACAGTGCTTTACAGTGGTTATACAAGTCTAAAGACCCTCATGGTAGGCTAGCCAGATGGGCGATGAAACTACAACAGTTCGATTATGAAATCGTCTACAGGAAGGGAAAAGATAACGTTGTACCGGATGTAATGTCTAGAGCATATACAGTAGTAGAAGAAGAAATAAGTTTAATTGAAGTAAACTTAGAGGACAAAGATGAGTGGTATAAAGAAATAGAGAAAAGAGTCATAGAGGGCAAGGAAGGAGCGGACTGGGCACTACATCAAGAAACGTTGTGGAAGTTCTTAAAGCTGGAGCAATTTCCAGATGAGGAGGATTCATGGAAAATGGTTATCCCGGGGAAAGTTAGAAATCTGGTGCTAAAAGAGTGTCATGATGATCCAACAGCGGGTCATTTCGGAGTAAAGAAGACCGTCAATAGGGTCAGACAAAGGTATTATTGGCCGTCACTCATAAAAGATGCGAAAGATTATGTGCGCAAGTGTGAAACTTGTGCCAAACAGAAACCGTCTCAATCTGCTCCACAGGGACATATGGGAAAGCACAGAGAAGCTACCAAGCCCTTTCAGATAATATCAATGGACCTTATGGGCCCATTTCCTCGGTCTAAAGCAGGAAACACGATGTTGCTAGTTATATCTTGCTGGTTCAGTAAGTTCGTTTTACTCTTTCCTCTGCGTAACGGCAAGGCATCTAATATAACGAAAATTGTGGAGGAACAGGTGTTTTTAGTGTTTGGTAGGCCGCAAGTAATAATATGCGATAACGGCAAACAGTTTGTTGCCTCTGAATTTAAGGAAATGGTGGAAAGCTATGACATTAAATTGTGGTATACTCCATACTACCATCCACAGGCCAATCCTACGGAGAGAGTAAACCGGGTCGTAGGAACAGCGATCGCGTCCTACATACAGGACAATCATAAAGAATGGGACAAACACATCCCTCACATTGGATATGCCATAAGGACAGCGGTCCACGAGGTCACCGGCAGGACACCGTCATATTTATTTTTTGGGCGTGAAACCTCACATCACGGAAAAAACATACATGCTTTCGAACCAGATACTCCTTTGAATTTCAACAGAAATATACATGGAAGCAGATTAGAGGAGCGAAGGATAATTTATGAAGATGTAAGAAAGAGACTACAAAAGGCATATGAGGTTAATAGCGAGAACTACAATAAGCGGAGGCGTACGTGTACGTACGAATTAGGTGACCTGGTCATGAAGAGAACGAAGACCTTGTCGAATGCGAATAAGAACTTCATGGCAAAATTAGCACCTAAATATGAAAAAGCCATTATATCGGAAAAGATGTCAGATAATGTTTACAAACTGAAAAGCTTGCGGGGAAAAGAATTAGGCAAATGGCATGTTAGCGATTTAAAACGAGTGGTATGCTGCATTGAAGAATCCGGTTTGGATTCTTTTTGTGGAGAGGGGATAATGTAATGCTACTATTTATTCGTTTCCGAACGTGAACGTCAATCATTGGTAAAAGAGGGTACCGCGCGATTTAACTCGGGGTAGCGCGAGAAAATAGGCGGAGCCCGCGTCAAACGCCATTAGGACGGTCACGCCGTCCGGCAGAAAAATAATTACTCCGGATCGCGGGGTCCATATTTCGTTGTGAATACCGGTTGAGGTGCTTAAAAATAGTGTATGTGCAGGCTAGAACGTGACACGGGGTAAGTGCTAATGCTAATACAAGTAGTTCACATGATTTTCTTAGGGTTTATAAAAATATATTACTTGTATGGTTAATTTTGTCCACAGCCTGTGGAAACGCCCTTTACGCCATATACTTACCTTGACAATAGACGTCTTAGTTCATCTGAAGTATGCAATTCTAATGCATGTGTTACTGACTGGCATTGTACACGTATGAGAAGATGCACATCCTGGGTATCTAGCCTAATTTCGTCAAATCGTATGAAGCAAGCCGTGGCGCAGTGGGAAAGCGTCTGTCGGCTACGCAAACAGTCAGGGTTCGATTCTGAGCGGCTGAAGTGAACATATTTTATTTTTTCTTTTTTTCTGTATTTTGCTGTTGCTAGTTAGTTTTAAGTTTTAGAGATTGTTTCCTAGGTTTTACTTTATAATAGTGTTTTAACTTGTAAGTTTTGCTGGCGGGGTTTTTCCCATTTGATATATTTATTAGTAAGACGAAAACCACTTTGTATGCTTTACTCTTTATTTTTTTTTATACATTTTATTTTAAAAAAAAATCAACGTCAAGATCTTTTATTAATTAAATCCCACAGTAAATTACCCAGATCATCACAAGGTTAATCTTTTTGAACCAAATTGAAATTGGTTCCTAAGAAAGCATTTCTTTTTATTTTTGCCACTATTCTCGACTTTTTATTTTATGGTAAGTTTTATGTTTTTTCTAGTCAGAATCGCGAGCTGATTCGATTAATGCAAGAAAAGAATACTGTTGTCAGCTAGATTGATTGGTTATGTAATGCTGGTCCATGGCAAATATTATCTCAGTCCGATTTACGGAGACATTGCAGAAGGCTCTAAGTTTCAAAACGAGAAAATAGGCGTTCATAAATATTTGATCTGAGATATATTGTTGAACTTCGATTTAGTCTAAATGAGAAATCAAATTAAATCGACTGGTAATTAATTAAAAGGAAAAAGAATTAATTAAACAATAGAAGTAGCTTCATTTTGTTGTAAGGAAATTTAATATTTCCTAAGATAAACAGTCTTTAGAAACCGATTTAAAAACACTTTATGATGTTTATTTTTAAATGTGGGTATTAATTAAAAGTAGGTATTGTAATGGCTCCTCCACATGATGGGCCATCATAGAGACGCAGCTATGCGTTAGAGGGAGCTAACGATATTGCGATCTCGTTCTGTTAAACCTAATACTTTCGGAAAGAATAGCTCCGAAAGTTTAAAACGGGGCGTCCCACCCATCTAACTTTTGAATCGTGGGTCCTAAAATTTTGAAAAAAATCATGAAATGACTCCTAATGAGTACCTTCAATGAAAACTATATTGAAATAAATCGGTTGAGCCGTTTTTGAGTTATCACTCAAAAACCCATAGTGAAAGGACGTAAGTAAAAATGACCTAAGCGTCGCCAAATTTCCCGTAAGAAACGATCTTTTGAATGAATGGTCTCAGTTTACGGAACCCTACACTGAGCATGGCCCGAAATGCTATTGGCCGGTTTTTTATAAAAATAAAGTTGCAGCATTTCTTCTGTAGCGGCATTGGAGTCGGTTTAGCGAGGAAATTGATTGTTTATTACCTGACATATTGAAGCAACGTCTGACATATTTAAATACAGCGTGTATTTTTGATATTACCACATAAGCTACGGGTAGTTAGTATAGACCCTAATAAACATACTTCCATATGTTTTATTAATATTTTACGACTTTTATTTTTCCATATAAAATATTTCAGCACGCAATGTATTGCTCCTACCTGATTACTTTGCCTTTTAAACGTCACAATTGATATGTGTCACATTGTACTGTATACGCAGTACATTGCAGAGTGAAATAAATTTAAAAAATAATTACTCGGTGTTAATTAACAATTAACTAAATATTAAAAAAAAAAAAAAAAAAAAAAAAAAAAAAAAAAAAAAAAAAAAAAAAAAAAAAAAAAAATCTAAATATTTATTGCAATGTCGATTTAAAACATCAAAACCTGCTTCTGGTTTCCTTTTGTGGTAATATCAAATATACACGCTGTATTGTATGTGACGTCTCTACGGTTTGATCATAAAACAATCTTATGTTAACTGGGTAGTATTTGGTAGGTAGGTATATCAATATCAGTGCCACGCGCTTCTATTACCGTCCCTGATAAGTTTTTGTACGCAGAAAAGATTTTGTTTGCAAACCCTCATTTCTATTTGAAATTCTTCAGTTAATATAAGGGATCATCCATTAATTACATCACACCTCAAAGGGGGGGAGGGGGTCCACAAAATGTGATATATCGTGACAAGGGGGAGGGAGGAGTTCCATGTTTGTGACCTCACAATTCTCACTTACATTTTTTTTACAAAATCTAAGTTTAAAAAAATAATTTCAGTTGTTAACAAACATTGCACTTAACTAATTTTCTACATACTCGGAATTGTTTGAATACTTTAGTTTCCTATAAATTTGATTCTATATTTCTGGCCGAGTTTAAAGATTTATTGTTTTTGAAATAGCCAATGTATTACTAAGGCGATAAGGCTCATTTTACAACGCCATCCTAAACTAAAAATCTACATGTGACGTCACACTAAGGGGGGAGGGTGCAGTTAATTGTGACGAAGTGTGACAAGGGGGAGGGAGGGGTCAAAAAATCATGAAATTGGTGTTACGTAATTAATGGATCAACCCTAACCATGTTTTTTAACTGACTATATTATTTTTAAACAAAGTTCAAAGAAACCGATTCTCGCCGGCCACTCCATAAACTTTATCTAAACACAAATATAATGTAGGTATCATAAAACAAGCGAACTTGAAATATACACTGAATACTAATTAACGTTATATGATTTTAAGCTAACATGGTCATTAACATTACAAAAACTATTTAAAACCTTGGACTAATAAAGGATAAGGACTAGGCATCTCCGTACAGCCAACTGTGATCCAATAATGGCGCCCGAGTTGAATGTGTGCGTAGAGACCAGTGTTGCCAGTAATACAAATTTTCCCGATTAAAAGTGTAACATATTTTTGAAAGTAAAAATAAAACAGATTATAATTTATGTTCTTAAATATAATTAACATGCACCTGCCTTAATAAATCTGATGAAATATATTTCTGAAGAGGCGGATAAATGATTTTTTTTTTAAATCTAAAGTTACAACTTATTAAAAGTATACGACTACCGTTGAGTGCATATGGCCCATAGACATAGGATGGTATAGACGGGGCATGGTCATAGTAATACCAAGATAAAACGGGATGGTGTTATTACACTTTCAGTAGGTACGGCAAAGAGGTGCTATTATCGTTGGTCCTTGTCATAGTTCCTATTACCTCCCCGCGTTACTTCTAGCAGAGGAGGGTACCAAACAGATATAAGTTGTGCGCAAAAATGGTCTTACGTAACATGGACGACTTCTATACTAAAACCTTCCACAAAGTATAACAAATACTTTTCTGAAAACCGCATCAAAATCGGTTCAGCCAAACGCGAGATTATCGCGAACAAAGATATATACAAATATAATTTTTAATGCTTATTTATAAATTTTAATGAAAAAAATAGGTACTAAAGAATATAATTTGATTACAAAGACATAAAAGTTATTAGCTCTTAGCAAAGAGAATTAGGGTGACAACACACCTAGCGGAATTCCTCGCGGAATTAGCGGAAGTAGCGGAAATTTGTCTATGGTAGCGGAAATTTGTCTATGGCTTCCATACAAAAAATCTGCTACCATAGACAAATTTCCGCTACCATAGACAAATTTCCGCTACTTCCGCTAATTCCGCGAGGAATTCCGTTAGGTGTGTGGTGACCCTTAAGTACCTATAGAGTGTTCTTTCCATACATGGCTAAATGCGTATATGTAATAAGTTTTAAGCGAGCTTTGCTAAAAGTTATTATTCAAAAGATTACAGCTTAATACGTATTACGATTTAAGTGTGCTTAAAACTTAGTATAAATGAGTTAAACCAATACCTTATACGACTTATTATTTAATTAGTAGTTTTGCTATGTATGGAGTTCTCTTAGGCAATGTGTTAATATTAGTTGAAAACGTGCGTGAAATAAAACATCAAGTTGGGAGCGGGACGTCAATATCGTGTTGACAACATATCGTGGCTATTGTAGACCCCTTTACGTTCGGGAAGTTTCCCTGCTCTACCACCTGGCAACACTGCTGTCGTGAAGTTAATAGTTTACGAATTTACAGATTTTTAATATGATTACGCATTAAAATGTTTATTTATCGATGAAAGGTGACTCCATCCGGTTTTCTCTTACGACCGGTGGCATTTGTGCAGCATTTGAGGACGTACGCCGGCATATTTTAATTATTATTTGTCCGCTCTTTACTGCAGTGACGTTTGGATACGACTGGCGTCGGATGGGCACAAAATTGCTGTGCGTATGTGTGTGTAGCGTGTAACTACGTGGGCACGGGCACAAATGGAATCACAGTTTGTTGTTAGCAGTGCGTAATCTGATTAATTATTTAAATCTATGTTTAAAACGGGATATTTACCATGTGAGTTTTTTATTTTAAAAAGCGAACTCGAAAGAGGGTAGATCGCTATGGTGTGTGGGTAGACCACAACTGACACTCGCAGCAACTTCAGTTACTCCGTGATAATGGCGCATGCAACTGTGCCGAAATATCGGAAGCTCAAAATAAAAAACTCACATGGTAAATATCCCGTTTTAAATAGTTTTACTAATTAACGTTTTATGAAACAACGTCCTACCCATAAATAATGTATTCTTCAAAGAAAATATAGAAAGTTTTGTGATCATTGTGATGCATTCAGAATCCTCAAACATCTCTTTTTAACTTTCAAAGAATAAAACACCCTGTAAACTTCAGAGATCCACTGAACCACTAAATTTATACCTTGTCGCTCTCTATTCAAAGTATACATTCGTTTGTGTCATTTATACTTCTTGGAGCTCTAGTCTAGTAACATAGAGTAACTTTTATATACTTAGTAAAGCCAGCACAGCCTAAGAACTTTTTGAAGCTCAAGTCAATTGCGCCCTCTGTCCGAAAGCCCCCTAAAGATACCCAAAATGTAAGAGGAAATGTCACCTGCACTGCTGCTTCACCTAGTAGCTACTAGTGTACTAGTACGCTATTTGTTACTAGATGGAGTAGCAAGTGCAGGTGACAATTCCTCTTACAGCTTACCATGGATTTGTATCATCTGTAATAAATTATGGTTTAATAATATGGGGAAACTCTGTTGACATAGACCAAATTTTCAAAATTCAAAGAGATTGCGTTAGGGCTATTTGTAAAGGAAGGTATAACGATGATTGCGTTCCACTATTTCAGAAATTAAACATTCTTTCCCTTCCATGTCTTTATATTAAAAAATTTTGCATGTTTGTTAAATCTAATCGTAATCTATTCTTACAAAGGAATGATCTTGTTCAACGACAGACACGTCAGAAAACTATGTCCCGTATGCACAAACCTATTTGTAACAAGATGATGTACGAAAAAAATGGTTACAACATGTGCATTATAATTTACAACCACCTGCCCCAGCACTTGAAAAACCTAGAAGGAAACGAATTCAGTCGAAATCTTTCTAACTGGCTTCTTGACAAGTGTTTTTACAGCACTAAACAATATGTAGAATTTAATCATAATATAGGTTGGTAATTTATATAATAATAGTTCTTGGTATTTGTGACATAATGTTTGACATTCTTCTTTATCGAACGAGCGGAGCGTAAGCGAAGATCGTTCTTACAAACAATAACTGTCACCTGGCTACTGGGACGTCTCGGCATTTGGATGGCTTTTTGATTTAGATAGTTTGTCCGACGATAACTTTAGTAACAACTTTCCGATCTTTATGAAATTTGTTGGGGTTGTAGCAGAGACCAACATAATTTGCGAGTTCGTATATGAGCTGGATTGAGACGGGGGTTCTGAAATTAGAAGGCCTAAAAAGGTTTTGTAAAGGGGTCCTGTTACATTGGTCATCTTATTTGCTACTTTTACGAGCAAGTATGGTTGAGTTTGGTATCTAACGAAAGGTATTGATTAACACTCTCGTCAAATCCTTATTAACTGCTTACTGTTTAATAAAAATTAGCAACATAAAATTGATTTCAAAAATATTTTCCATTATATTTTGATTTTGGTGTAAATATTTTGACAACTGACTTTTTTTTTAATTTATTAGAGCTTTGGCTGCTAGGGCCATCAGCATACTGACATTAACACATTAGTTAGAGAGAGTTACCATAGACGCATAATGATGGTGACCTATATAGATGGTCCACAGATGAGAACGACATGTCAAAGCAACAGAGTGAGAGGCATGTTAGAGGTGGATTTAAATTTAGATGAGACAAAAACTGTCAAATCTGAAGCGATTTCGTCGCGGTAAAATTATGCGCATCAACCGCACAATTTAATATGGACGTTTAGTTTCACCGTGATGGTTAGTTGAGAAAAAATACCCGATACCTATTTTTGGTATTTGTAGTAATTCTACTATTGCACATTTATGGCGAAACACAAGATTCGCGAGTTCACAGTTCGGGGCGAACTACTAGTTTTATTTTGTAATATCTATGACTGACATTGTTAATTATGAATAATCTGCCCTTATTCCTGTTTAGAATTTGTAGCTATAAGGAAACATTTGCACGCTTGCTTGCAAGCAAAATACAATGTACGAACTGTATATATAAGAACTTAACCACTGTATTTTGGCAAATAAAATTGATTGATTGATTGATTGATTACATTTTGCGTATAGGGGGCTTTCACATAGACGGCGCGATTGACTTAAGCTTCAAATAGTTCTTAGGCTGTGCTGCTCTACTATATAAATTACTCTATGCTAGTAACAACGTGCAATTAAAGTTCAACCTTAAAATATCGGCATAAAGTATATTTTCATTTGTTCCAACTATGAATTTTGGCACACTGACCTATAAACCGCGAACGTATGTAATTTCGCTCGCTCAGGCGATACGACTGAAGAATCCAAAACGCCATATGTTTATAGACATTATATGTGACATAAGTCATTATAGCATTGTAGCAAAGATCCGTAGCGCATTGAAAATGAACTATGTGCATTTGACTTTAAAGTCGCTTATGTATTTTTAGCGCTGGAGTTGAACTTGCATTTTTAAAGGATAAGGCGGTATTTGAATTGCACTCTTCTTAGAACATTTTTAGTTTGCTTCCAGTGGAACGATTTTTCCTTATATGTGTGGTGATCGTAAGATTTGTTACGTTACGTGATACAAAGATTAGCCCCGTGGTACGTGTTCATAAAAGTGATGCTGATTGCTGAGTTCCGAAAAAAATGTTTAAAAAATTAGAATTGGCCGATAGCACAAAAAATACCGTTTCGTGTTTAAACACAACAGAGCAGGTGGCACAACAGAAAACCGTCGTGTCACCAAAATAATAGTTTTAGTTTATAATGTAATATGTATGCTAGTCTTTAAGGTATTTATCTATGGGCCACTAGTTGCCTGAAAATAAACGTTTTCATTTCATTAAAAAATGGATGGTATTTACCTACTACTTGGGTAACAAATAGTAATTTGTTTTTATGTAAAGAAAACCCCAGTCTGCCGTTGCCGGTGCTTTGGGGTCTAAATAAGAGTAGGGTTTGGCGACCCCCCCCCCCCCCCTCCCTAAACGCGTCACGTAGTACGGTTACGTTCCCTAAAGTACTTACACAAATAATTGACATTAGCTGGTTCTCTACAATGTGCCACTTGCAAAAGTTAGTGTGGTTGTGGTGCTATAGCACATCTATTTTTAGCACACCTTCCTAATTTTATATACAATATTGTTATATTGCTGATTGGTTAACCATCAAGGACAAAGTGTGACGTTTTCAAGCCAAAGGTACATCATTGACGGTTGTTAATAAAGTTTATTAAAAAAAAAAAATATGGCAGAGAAATTTTAAAACGTTACAAATAATCCAAGCGATTCCTTAGACCCAGACACTTGAAAAGGATCTCCAATGCTTGAAAGTTGCTCCGAAATAAGATTAAAATAAATTCTGTTCTGAATAGCAATAAATATTTTTCTGTCCGAAAGAAAGCTTTATCTCCTTAGAGGCGTACTTTTGAATACATTAATGTTGTTTTATTCAGCCCAATGAGCGTAAATAAAAAGCTCTTTAATAATAATTCCGATGGCCGCTCAAAATGGCGGCTTAAAGAGGTATAAAATATAATGGTATAAACAGTCGAAATTAAATTAAAAAAAAATAAACAAAAAAAGAACCGACTTCACTTAGGATCCGCTATTCCAAGAGGAAGTGGCCGAGTTGCTGTAAAAAATAGTGAATCATTATATGATAGGTTCTGAGAACTTCAGTAGGATGAATCAGAACCCTTAAAGGACCACTCGTGTGTCCAACGGTCTTTTTGAACCCTTAGTGAATTGCGTTTGCGTTAATTCTCAAATTGAATGGGATTTTTAACACAGCGGACCAAGCGGAATGTATCGAAAACGAAATCACCGTGTATCTATAGAAGTATCTCTACTTGTCAGTTTAGTTTTCGATACGTTCCGCTTGGTGTGCTGTGTTAAAAATTCCATACAAATGGTCTTCATTTTTATGGTATTTTTAACACAAACGCAATCGTTACGTTACGCTAGTGAAACGAATGCATTAAGGGTTCGAAAAGACAGATCGACACACGAATGATCCTTTGAGGGTTCTGTTTCATCCCACTGAAGTTCTCAGAACCTAAATATTATAGTAAATAGAGCTGTTTTCTACCAGAGCGTGTCTAAGAATACGCTTTCTGCCTCCGTGGACACGAATAGGCATGCCGACGAAATTGAATTGCAGCAGAAATTCAATTTGAAGAAATTCAATTGGAAGCAGCATTAGGCCGAGCGAGCTGGTCGGGCGGCAAACTGCTTCAGTCTGAGGGCACGATTCGACTTGAAATAGCCGAGGGTGACTTGGCTAGTATATTGGAAGTAAATAATTCATAATATGTACCTAGTTAGTAGCTGAAATATCAGATTATGTGACTGCGATTCGATATGCGGCCTTTTTATGGTCTCAAAACGAAATAATGGGGACCTTCTTGTCATTGGCGTCAATACAGTCATTCCTCCTTTATATCCGACACCTTTGGAGTTACAGGCGTCCGTTGGTTACGGTAGTAGCTTATCATCAGGCTGACGGTTTAGTATATATTTAGCCCCATCTATGTACATGTTGGGCCGACCCCTCAGCGAGTCTTAATATGAAACTATTTGGATTCTAGAGGCAATTCATTCATCAACAAAATTATTTTAATAAATTATTTTGATAACAGAGGCCTTGGGCACTGTCTCTTTTTAATGGTATATGACATTTTACCTATTTCAATTTACAACTTTTTAAAATCCTTAGTATTTTAAGCTGGATATTTACATGAACTTATTTAAAGACTAACAAATAATTCGGCAAATGACGTTGATTGCGTGTATGTAATTTATAAATGGAGAATTCAAGACTAAAACACTAAACTCTTTTACACAATGAAATTTTACTGTTAGGTAGTGTTTTTCATCTTGAACGTGTTACGTATTAATATAATTTTACACGTCCTGCCTTTTCGCCGAAAATCGTATTGCCGAATTTCACTTGCCAACCAACTTTTCGCAGAAGTTTCATTTGGCCAAATAACTTTTACCAAATAATTATTTCGCAACCATTTCATTTCCCAACCCCATAGTTGGGAAATGAAACTCGCATACTTACTAGGTTGGGTTAGGTTAGGTTGGATTATGTAAAGTTGGGAAATGAAATTCGGCCAAATGAAATTTCTGCGAAAAGTGAAATTCGGCAATGCAATTTTCGGCGAAAAGGCAGAGAACCAATTTTACACAACTGTCCAAAACATGATTGAAGTGTTAGTGTCCAGACTTCTCAGCAGAAATACCTTGTTACGGATATTATAAGACCATCATAAGACATATCCTTATGTATAGCTGTGAGGCCTGGTCCCTAACACTGAAAGAAGAAAGTCAGCTCTTGGTATCGGAGAGGAAATTTATCCTTAAGATCCTGGGACCCATCAAGAGATATGATGGCACTAGGAGGATCCGAGGGAATGCCAAGATCGAAGGATTGGTGGCTGGGCCCAATATCATCGGCGAAACTAAAGCCCACAGACTTCGCTGGTTCGGTCACCTACAGAGAATGGGTGAGAATCAGGCTGTCAGGATATCGTTCTTTGGGACGACCGACTGGTATCATTTACCCAGGTATCGTTGGGGTACAGTGTGGCAGCGGATCTGCTTCCGCTTCGCGTCAATATGCGAACGTCAATATGCGTCAATACTGGAACAGTTTTGAACTTTTATAATTCACAAGTGCGATTTTAATTTTTAGTTAGAGAATATAATATGATCAGTCATAGTGAAAAATCTTTTCTAACAGTTATTGACGATGCGCTAGGTATTATATAGATATTTATTAATATCACCAAGAAAAGATTATCCAAATTACATTTTTCTTTACCACACTATTGCATTCAACTATTTCAATATCATCTGTCATTTTATAACAGTTTAGTCAATAGATTATGTGAGCATATTCGTAAACAATTTGTAAAAATATGCGTGACCTTGAATTCTAAACGATCGACAAATGGCTAAGACGATGAATGCTATTGACAAAACCGTTATAAAATGTGAAGTTATGTAGCAATAATAAAAAGCGATAGCCTGTTAGAGAAAAATAAAACTTGCATTATCTTTTCTTTATGTAGCAAACAAATACGTGTATTATACCTAGCGCCATGCTAACAATTGTTAGAAAAAATTTGTTATTATTAGTACTTAACGTATTCTGACGGGGCACAATATAAAATCGGACTTGTGAGTTTTGTCATTTTTATAGGTTAAAAAGGCGTAGTTGTACTCCACTAAAATCTGGCGAGAAGTTGCGCAGAATCGGGATAGGTCAGGCCAAGACTCGCTTTGTATAGTTTAACCAAAATAATTAGTTAGTCGAAAATACAGTGAATAAGATAAGGGTAGGTAGGTAAGTTGGCAGGGTAGTTCTTTAACTAAAAGACAAGAAGGAACAGTTGATGTTGACAGTACTTTTACTGTCAACATCAACTGTTCCTCCTTGGGACTTCTGTTCGTAACGCAGGGTAGTTTGGACGTCTTGAGAAACATTTTTTATTTTTTGCTCATTTAAGTAGTTCAGTGTGTAATATTGATAGCTTATTGTGCGGTGATCTAATAAAAGTGTGCAGCGAATGAAGGATTAGTCTCAAAACGCGTGTAAACTCTCTGTAGTTTAATGGACAGTTGTCCTGGCATGGCCGCCACGTGTTGTTTGTAAGGAGCAGCTATCACCCTTACAAAGAGCAAGGCTAAAACCGAACAACGTTGCCTATATTTATTTAACAAATAAAATGTGATTAACGTCGTCAACTTGTCATTGGCAGAATTCCCATTGCTCATGTGCAAAGGGACAAAGCAAAAAAAAAAAAAAAAACTGTTCCTCCTTGTCTTTTCACCTCGAAGACAAGACACCGAGTTAAATATGTAGAGGGATGTTCTGGATTCATTTAAATTCATGAAGACGTTAACAAAGCAATTAGGTTGACGGCAGAGGAGGGGTGATCTGGGGGGCTTACACGGGGTACTAGCATGATATGAATGCTTCGCTACGCTTGTGACTCAAATTTGGGAATCATTTGCTGACTAGTTTCTGAATGCCTGTGGCTCGATTTTATATTTTAGAGACGTTTACCCGGTTAAAATTATTTTTGATATTCGAGGACTATATGACAGACATATATGCATGGCCCAAACCAGAATCTATAAAATCATCTAACATTTAGAGGACACAGTTCAGGTAAAAAAGAATATCAAACGTATTGCGAAGCAGTCAGATTTGGATTTCATTTTTATTTTTCATTTTAATTACACAATAGGCAGGTACATGTCTGTCTCTCAAGCTGTTTTGATATGCCTTCTTGAAGAACTACGCATTATTGTATATAGTATCTTTAATGTACCTATTACTGTTTTGAAAAAATAAGTCCCGCCGAGTTTCTTGCCGGTATTAAGTAATACTTCTCGGGTCAGAGGTGTAGGGTTAGAACCGGTGGTAGTTTCTTTTTCTCTCTGACGTTCATAAGTGCATTGTAATGTGCCTAAATTGAAGAATAAATATCTTTTATCTTTTGAGAAGTTGATTTATCCTTCTAGAATTAGTCCCAACTTGGGGTCCGCTTGACAACGTAATGGCATGAATTGCTTTGATCACAGACCACATACTTAGTAAACTGCAGGGTTTGTTTTTTCAACCCTTAGGCATTTGCAGTGAATGTGTAACTTAGACTTAACAATTTTATTGGAGCCGAATGTCATGTCTATGAAAATGTTAACAGTTCGATTTAAATATAATTTGTTCATGAAACCATATAACCACTAACCAAAAATAGAAAACAGATGTCCATTAAAAAAAAATATCTGACCACAGGTGTCCATATATGTACAAGCACAAAATTACAAAAATAGATTAGTTAAAATACTTAAAAATTAACTTAAATTACTATGCTAGCCTTAAAACAATGAAAAAATCTACTGTGAACATCTCTGGAACATCTCGATATTCGAACTCGCGTCGTCGGTCCGTCGGTTTGGATTATCGGTCCTTATTTTACGTAGGTAATTTAAGTACGTACTCATATTATCTACGAATATCTGGATTATAGATGTTAAGGGGCTACTTTGAAAAATTATAGGTTTTTTCAAACGCTCTAGTGACTGAACGGGAAAAGGGACTGAATTTATTTTCGAATATGTATTATTAGACTATATATTCTTGTTTTTGGCACAAGCCGAAACACGATTGCTGAATTTTGCCTCTATAAAAAAAATCCGAAGTTGGGTCCATTTTCCTCTTATTTTTCTCAGCTTACGTAAACTATAAGGGATTAAGCAATATAACTCAGTACAAAATATGGTATTCTGGTTTATCTAAAAAGTCACAGAAGCAAAATTAGACAAAACTTTATAGATTCGCTTATTTATCGTAGTTTGGTCAAAAAGTCTGATCCTTGAGAGCGCTGCATCTCTTTATATCGTGCACGGGATCCATAAACGTGTCTCTAACGGAGGGGCGTGGCTTGTCCGAATCGAGGAACGGCCTTAAAATGGATGATCATCATTAAAACAATGCTGAACCACAGTAAAGCAAAATCGTCGCGCTAAAACTGCGGATTTGGCCAACTAACCGACTGCAATACTGTTCGGAAATCCGGAATAATCCGGAATAAACCAGCGCACGGTTTTCGGTTGTTTTTTGGCGTCAATTTCACGGCTGGTGGCCCTAACGGAGTAGAAGCTGACTGTGTGGCATTTAGCGACAGTCAACTTTGAAATTTATAACATGGAAATAAGGTTTGAATTGAGTAAGTTTATAAATGAAGATACGTATATGTCAGGCGTGTCAGTATTTAGCAGGCGTTCTGCAGATAATGAGTTTAATGTGGCCTACGGGAGAAAATCAAGAGGAACTCTCGACTACTAAATGGAACATTGTTTTGAGAAAATTTATCTCAAATAGGATAGGAACATTTTAGGCGTAATAAGGAATTTTTGACTCGATAAAATGGGGCCTAGAGATTGGAACCTGGGTGTTGTGTGAAAATACACGGTAATGCCCAAGAACCCGGGTTTTTTAGTAGGTATTTATAAAACCGGGTTGCATTTCCTAGTACCGGCTTTCTTTTTTCGAAAGAAAGAAAGAAAGAAAGAAAGAAAGAAACATTTATTCATGACAAACATATACAAAGGAAACAAACAGAAAAATACACACACTTTGTCACGAAATGGTTGCAACTCAGCGTTAATGCTGGCAAGGCCAGCGCTGGTCTTCCGTTGCAACCATTTTGACGACACGGCATAAAGACGGCGCGATCACACACGCTTACACAACGAACGCTTTTAGGGTTCACAAAGTGTAAAAACGGGAGTAACGGGACCCTCTTACTAAGACTCCGCTGTCTGTCCGTCCATCTGTCTGTCTGTATGTCTGTCTCTCTGTCTATCTGTCTGTCTGTCACCAAGGTGTATCTCATGAACCGTGACAGTTAGACAGTTGAAATTTTCACAGATGATGTATTTCTGTTGCCGCTATAACAACAAACACTAAAAAATAGAATAAATTAAATATTTAAGGGGGCTCCCATACAACAGACATGATTTTTTGGCATTTTTATAATGCCACTTCGTGCGTGAGTTCGACTCGAACATGTTTGTTTTTTTAAAGCAATAAACACAAATAAATATTATAATCAAAACTTCATAGCAGTTTCAAAATTCCAAACTCATCATCTGGCAGACATCTATAATCGCAAACAAACCATCATAAGTCACTAGAGACACCCAACGCAGATACAACCTTTTGAATTTACACCCGATTCATTCTCATAATCAAAGAGTCTTATGTCACAATGACATTCGTGAGAAACTGACCTTTTTCCGTAAAGCGGATCCATTATAACAACCAAAGAATCAAGTAACAGTGAGATTGATAAGGGCATATGACATTTTAGTTTCAAAGAGGGTACTTCCGTTATTAAAAGGCTTATATGACAGTGAGATTCCTGGAGATACGTCGTTTATATTATCAATCTAAACACGCTCAATACTCTTGAATATTTGAGCGAGAAGGCTCCTTGGCCAAATTGTTGGCGTTCCGTAGTTTTCAGTATCTGATATCGGAACGGTTTAGTGCCGTCACGTGCTACAACTTTGCTTACAATTCACAACTTTGCCTGGCTTGTGAAACATGGTGCTCACCAAACAGCTATTTTTGTCTTATTCCTGAGATGGCCGCCTTTCTCCTCTTAGGAACAAGATATAAATAGCTGTTTGATGGAGATAACCATGCTTTTGAAATCAGGCAAAGTTGGGCAACGTAGGCAAAGTTGTAGCACGTGACGGTACGTACTGATCAACCTGAGCTTAGGACATTCCGTCGGTAGTAGGATTTGTAGTTTGAAAACCTAATACCTATCAGATGATAGGTATTAGGTACTTTAAACCAGGGAGTGAAATTTTGTTTCTAGAAGGTTTTCGTCGTAATTATGATGCCTTTCATTCGGGAATGTAAATAAATGCGTTTTTTTAACTTTAATATGTTCTCACTACTGAGGTGAAAAGTTGTGTGTCACACGAGAGGAATTTTTTTTTACATCTCGTGTTCTTGGGATCCCTCGCTACGCTCAAGATTCAAACCTAGAATCACTCGCTTCGCTCGTGATTCAATTATGGAATCTTTCGCCTACTCGGGACTCAAAATACCTATAGACTAATGAAAAAAGTCAAACCTCATTAGGTCCAAGTAATAAGATGACAGTATACTTGATGATCAAGAACGTCATTCAGATGTAACTCATTACTCATATTTAATTAAGTGTAAAATGTCGCTTTATTAAATAAATATCATAACAAAGGAACATTTTACACGTGTAAATGAAGTCAACAGTAAAAGTGTGGCAGTTAATTTAATGAAGGCCATTTAGCGTAGAAGATGATACATCTGTTAATATACACGGTGCCCGCAAGGAAACGGAAAATTTTTAACAGTATATTCCTGATCGCATTTAGAGACAAAAATGTCATATAGACTTTTTTAAATTCGCCTGGTTTCAGAGTTAATAGGTACCAATTTATAAAAAAAAAATATTGTGTTATGGGGCCTAGTCCTAGACCAGGGGGGTCCATCTCCACGAAGTGACAGCTACCACCTCGGAACATTATCGGATACGTTTTCGGGGTTGTCAAAATCCCTTTTGTTTATTTGCGACATGACCACAGACAAGATAAAATATATAAGTAGTTTATTGACTGAGGAGCCGAGCGTAGCGAGGCGACGAACGTCTCCGTTTTAACTCACAAGGAGAGGCCGCACGGGCGCGCGCTTGTTGGGTTTGGGGTCTCTCACTGGTACGACGATTTGGCAGATTGATGTGTGTGTATTGGTTGGTTGGTTGGTCAGTGTCGGTCTAGAGGTCTCATTTTTCACCCGATTTCGATGAAACTTGGCATGTACGTTCCTTGATTTATCTGCCGAAAATTGTCGAGCCATTTTTTTGATTGGGGGGAAATGAGGGGGAAAAGGGGGGAAGTTTGCTGTCGCGTTATTTATGGACGGATTTCAATCATTTTCGGGTAAAAGGTCAAGCCCACACATCAGGTTGTTGTAAAAAAAAAGTTTCGATGGAGGGGCAAAAAGGGGAAAAAGGGGGAAATGCTCCGAAGTCTACGGTTCACAGAACTACTAGTAGTAGTAGCTTTGTATTAAAATAATAATTACATTGGGCAAATAAGGGAACAAAATTTTACATATATCTAGTTTTGTATTAAAATTACTGATAGATTAAGAAAATAGAGGCAGATTGGGGCAGGTCCAGCAAAAATACTAATTGCGTACTTGTTTACTAGTGGAATAACGTAAGTGCCGGACGGTAAAATGACGTAGTCACCGCCAAATATCCCTTAATAAACTACCCTTTGAACGCATTTATTGTAACAGGCCGTCAACTAACGGATACCTGCACTGAAGCATGGCCCGACATATGTACAAATAAAACAAATCAGACGTAGATTAAATACGGTACTAGTATATAAGGAATACAAATTTTGGACGCAACCAAACTTTGCATTCATAAGACATCCGACATGCTCCACGGGTGGCTACTTTTGCTGTTCGTATTCGGGTCTCTGGCCGATCTGAACCTATTAGGTGTGGACGCCATCCCAAAGTCTCTTGTCGACCTGAACCTTTTAAGCGAGATGACTGACTCAAAGTCCCTGGTCAACCTGAACCTCGTAAGCGCGTTCGCCAATCTGACTTCACGCCCACTACAGAAAATCACCACCGATAACAAAGATTTCTTGCAAATGGCTACCGAATACGGGTACAATGCTGAGAAACACGAGTTAACAACCGACGATGGGTACGTATTGACCATGTTTAGAATAACACCTGAAGATAAATGCACGAAGAAAACCCCCTTGTTGCTAATGCACGGCGTTCTCTTTGCGGCCGAAAGTCTAATAGACTCGGGGCTGGACTCCCCCGTCTCTGTCCTGGCTCAGGAGTGCTACGACGTGTGGGTCGGCAACGTGCGGGGCACCTTCCACTCCCGGAGACACGTGACCTTAGACCCCAATAAAGACTTGGAATTTTGGAAGTTCTCCGTGGACGAAATAGGACGTTATGATATTCCCGCCATGGTCGACTACGTGTTGGATGCGACCAACTCGGATAAACTCATCTACATAGGTTACTCCCAAGGCGGTGAAATTTTTTTCATAATGAACTCTGAGAGACCAGAATATGCCGATAAAATTAGTCTTTTCGTTGGCTTAGCACCAGGTTCGCGAACATATAACGCGAAATCATTACCTCTAAGAGCGCTAGTGAAGGTTATGCAGATTTTGCAAACACCACTTGAAGCTATTGGGATATGGGAGGTTTTAGGTCGAGGTCTGCCTCTTCAAGTAATTCTAAATACACTATGCCAAGTAAAGTTATTCGCAGCGACAGCTTGTGAACAAATATTGTCTTTACTAGATTCGCCTCACCCAGACTCCATTACCCCTGAAACTATTCAAAGACTTTACGAACATTTCCCTGCCGGTACGTCCGTCCAAAATCTAGCTGGATACGGACAGTCTCTAGATTCGACCAAGTTCGTCAAAATGGATCATGGTTTGGAGAAAAATTTGATGATTTACGGGGTACCTGAACCACCGGAATACGATCTGGGAAAGACCAAGATGCCGTCTGTTATCTTTCACGGCTTGTCAGACCACTTTGTGGACACGAAAGATATGGATTGGGCCGTGAGTCAGCTACCAAATGTGTTGGAGTATATCACGCTGGATGATCCGCTGTGGAACCATCTAGATTTGGTTTTCAGCCGATACTGGAAAGAGAAAATTTTTGAAAGGATCAAAACGTATTTAAATGACTATTAATAACATTTACTTTACTCAGCATTGTAACCGAATTCAGATCAACTATGTAAGTCACTTTGTTAAGTTAAAATAATTAAGTGTATATACATTTTTGAAAAAAACTAACTAAGTTATTTCTACTCAGAATCATGAGGAATATTATTTTTTAAATAATATAAAAAGTACCTACTCCAAAATTCTATATGTATGGACCGTCATAAAACTGAATAATAAATATTTTAAGGAAAATTGGGGATTTTTTTTTCCAAAAACGGTCATTTTTTTCTGTAAACCCGCTAATAAATCCACCATTACTTCCACTATAAAAACCTTTATATACCCAGCACATTAATATCATGCCAGTACACCGTGTAAGCCCCCAGATCACCCCCCTCCCCTTCCTTCAACCTAATTGCTTTGTTAACGTCTTCATGAATTTAAATGAATTCAGAACATCCCTCTACATATTTAACTCGACGTCTCGTCTTCAAGGTGAAAAGACAAGGAGGAACGCTTTATGTTGACACTTAGAGGATTAAACCAACCGGATTGGCCATCTGTCATTTTCCATACAAAAAAAGTCTGCCGATTTTTATGGGGGAGGGGAACGTCAAATGTACTCGTATACGTAACGTCCAAATAGCCACGGCAGGTAAACGTCAATCCATACAATAAGTATGGATAGCCGGACCACATTAATTCTGTCGGGCAACACTTCTTATCTATCTTAATCAAATTAACAGAAATATTACCATATAACCCGGAAGAGTTAATTTGGTCCGGTATACTGTCGTGTTTCAAAACAACATAAAAACTGAAAACAAAAGTGGCGCAGTAATCAAGGCAACACGATCCGATTAGATGTAGCGGAAAGATATCACGAGTGAAATAAATATCGCGACCGACATCAAAAACTAAATTTCGGAACATGGAAATTGGAAAACTACCAGTTAAACCAGAACTCCTGTCAAGCAGAAATATACTTTAGAGCTTAGAACATAAGCAGACAGTTTTAGCGGTCAATTTACCAATAATTGAAAAGCATATGCAGGTTTGGGAGGGAAGTTTTGATGAAATAACTTTGCTGGTACTATATTTAGAAATGCCCCAGAACAGTGTGCGTTATCATTAAAGTGTAAGAAGTTAGCAAAGTACCCTAAAACTGTATGGACTAGATTTATGGGGATAGTTTGTATTATCAATGGGGATCGAATTTACCAGAGGGTGCCTTCGATTGTAAATCAAAATTCGAAACCCAAAGTCAGGGCCAGATTTTTACTCCTAAAGCTACATTCAAACTTTAAAACTGATGTATTGATACCGATTTGAAATTTAATTACTTGCAGTAATTACTGTATGCGTTATGAAAATCTGAACTTCAGGAAATTGGTTCGACAATTTTAATGACAGTTATAGAGTACGGTTGCGCTAACTCAGCATAGAATTTGCAGCGGCAAAATGTACACCCAGATTCTATGGACAGATTATGAAAGAATTCAATCATAATGAGCTCTAAGCTCTCACCAACCTTAGGGCTCGTCCACATGTGTTCGGTGCGGCGCCGCAGGAATTTGCGACGCCGCGCCGCGCGCAACGCGACACCGCAAATTTCTGCGGTGCGGCGCCGCGCCGCGACTGCGGCACCGCTAGTTTGTTATAACAAGTTTATATTTTGTAAGCAGTTAATTTATATTTATATAAAAGTTGTTAAGTTTGTACCTAATCATTAATATGTAGCCATACTTGAATCGATATTGTTGATGATTAATACTCATATGAGTGTTATTGATTTTGATATGGAAATCAAATAAGTAGTTGATTTTAAAAATATCTGATTTCTCTATGATCTCACTATACTCTTATAGTAACTAGTTAGAGTCGATCCCAACATCTCCAGAGGTCCAACTGGTTTTCTAGATAAATACCGATGAGCTACTTAAATTATTCATTCGAGGAGATACTTTGCTTATCAGTTCATCAAAACATGGTATTAACATTCGGAAAGAGTTTTGGAATTTGTTGTCATTTATTTTCAACGCCTGATAATTTATTTTGAAATGATCTCCATCTACATCTTCATTTTTTTCCTGTGCCTTCGTAACAGCAACATTCAACATTGTTTTTTCCCGAGGCCTTGGAGCCGCAGCGCGGCGCCGCAATGCCGTTTTGCGGCGCCGCGAGTGCGGTGCGGCGGCGCACCGCGGACATGGGGACGGGTCCTTACTGACCGGCAGGAACATACTATGAGGCTGCACGCACGAAAACATGCGACCGGCCGCTGCTGCTAGAGGCGAGATCAAAATGTTGCTGAGGGTTTAGTGCTATTTGGCTGTGGTTTTCTGTAAAGTGGAGGTACTTCCCCAGTCGCGCTCTGCTCCAGAGTTGAGCGAATAACTAAACGCCCATTTATCGCAATCAATATAATATTTTTTGCTATACTGGCACAATATAAGTAGGACAAGAAATAATCTATGGCACTACTTATTAACAGTACATTTTAACGGTGTATGGATCGATAAGGGTCCGGATTTGAACCGGACAGGACTCGTCGTAAAAACTTACGAGGGGCCGGGAAAAGATTAACGGATGAAAGAAGATTCCTATTGTGACCTGTATCGTAGAGAACTCATAGGCTTTTCAGTATAGCATATGATACATACACATTACAGTGTGTAGTGTGTACGGCTGGGAATCCATTTTCAAGCTAAGGTATGGACATGTTTTTTTATATATGTACATTGAAATAAATAATGGAATCTATAAAAATTACACGGGATTCTCCCGTCCCGGGTAGGCGACGACTGCCTCTTTATTATATTTTAATATACATAAGCAATGCATTCAAACACAATTTATATCAAACATAACTCTACCTAAGTATATAAGAAATAATCAACCATATTGAAGTTTTATTGGAGTTGCATCGGAATAATTTTCAAGCAAATTCTGATATTTCTGATACAGATATTTAGGCGCTAGCTGTACCTATTACGTATTTCCTGCATTGGAGTTGTATTGATGTTGGATGAAGTCTAAACGTGTTTTAAAGTTAGAATACGCACCTTAGTCGATAACAATCAAGTATAATATTTTTCTAGCAATAAATATTCTGAAAATGTATCATTTCTCCGATGATTTAATGTAGCGGGCCGTTTAAATAATAACAAAGGCTTCAGGAACAATATTGGCGATGTTACTGACAGGGTAAATGTGTCGTGAACTGGTTTCACTGAGATGTTCACAATAGCATTCGCATTCGTCCACTCCAGTTAAACCTCCTACTGTATAAAAAAACAAAAAATAAAAAAAAGACATCTCCCTTAGGTAGTCAGGTACAGTTTAGCGTAAGTCCCTGAACGGCTGGGTTCAAAAATATATTTTCAGGCTCTTATATCTATACTTAACTAATTTCTAAGTACCAGAATTGTTTTAGGGTGTATTGGAATAATTTAGAAAGGCGGGTAATTCCGGAAATCATTCAAATATCTCGTATTCCACTGTTATAAGAATCAACTTTCGGAATTATACGCCAATTTTTTCCTATCGAAATCATTCCAATACAACCTAGTGCATTTGTAAAAAAACAGAGACTCTTCCAACTTGCCTAATAATTATCTCCAGGATAACACCAATACAAAATACAATAATCAACCAACATCGTTGTATTGGAGTTGCACCGAAATAATATTCAAGCAGATTCTGATTCAGACGTTTAAGCGTTACGTGTTGATGCAGCACTATTGGAGTTGACGTGTCTTGGCGTATTTTAAAGTCAGAATACGGCCCTTGCTATAATCCTGCTTTTTTCCGGAGTCTTCAACCTTTCATATTTTCATTCGTAATGGACATCTGTTTCCAATTTCTGGTATAATGTTTAAGGTTTATTTACCCATTTTCATTGGATTTCCTCAATCAAACCGCGTAAAAGCCTCGTGAATAGCCCGCTGTTTGTCCGGCTTGTTTGTGCATCTTCCCGAAGGTTTCAGTTTCGATTTTCTTTCCGTTTCAAGTGAAAAACAATCTGTTATTATGTTTTCCCCAACCTTTTTTGCGGTGTTTTCATTATAATACTTAATGAAAACATCGCAAAAAAGGTTCCTCAACCCGCCAACGGAGCGGCAACTGACCATCACGATGCTTCATCATAAATCGCTTCACAAGTTATCGCTTGGGCCGCGATTGGTCATGAAATTTGTTCCTGGCTTACGGACCATATACAGGATGTCCCAGAAGTCGACGTCAGACCGCAAATGGATCATAGACCAAGTTGTACTAGTTATCAGAAAAATAATTACGAGATAGATTTTTTTTTGTATTTTTCTGATAACTGTTATACAACTGACAACTGTGTGTTGTGTCGACCGAAACTGCGATCCTGGCTTTAAAACAGACCGTCAGGTACTACACTGAGCGACGAACAGCTATTTACGCATGTTTCTTAGATCTATCTAAGGCATTTGACCTGGTGCACTATAACATCTTATGGCAGAAAATTGATAGCATTAACTTACCAGCTGACATTAGTGGTATCTTTAAGTTTTGGTACCACAACCAGGTAAATGTCGTCAGATGGTCAGATTCGTATTCTCAGCCATACGGACTAGAATGCGGCGTACGACAAGGTGGGTTAACTTCACCTAGCTTATTCAACTTGTATATTAACGCACTGATAGAGGAGCTCAGCAGCACCCGTATCGGCTGCCATATTGATGGAGTTTGTGTAAATAATCTGAGCTACGCAGACGATATGGTGCTGCTGAGTGCCTCAGCCTGTGGGCTTGCAAAGCTCATCTCCATATGCGAGAAGTATGCTGCTAGTCACGGGTTGATATATAATGTGAATAAAAGCGAATGCGTTGTCTTTAAGGCGAAAGGTAAAACTACGCCAATGTTTCCGACTGTCCGACTGAACGGCCATCCGTTACGGATAGTAGACCAATTTAAATACTTGGGACACTTGGTAACGGCAGACCTTAAAGACGACGTTGATATTGAACGTGAACGCAGGGCGCTGTCCGTCAGAGCCAATATGATAGCCCGCAGGTTTGCTCACTGCTCCAAATATGTAAAAGTCACCCTATTTAGGGCTTACTGCACAACCTTCTACACAAGCAACCTGTGGGCTGATTATACGCAAAAACGGTACAGCGCTTTGCGAGTTCAATATAATAACGCGTTCAGGGTGCTGATGGGGCTCCCCAAATTCTGCAGTGCCTCAGGGATGTTCGCCGAGGCGCGGGTAGACTGCTTCTACACCACAATGCGCAAGCGAGCCACGTCCCTGGTGCGCAGAGTGCGGGCCAGCTCCAACAGCATCCTGTCCATGATTGCGGACAGGGTTGACGGCATGTATATGAACAACTGCTGCATGATCCATGTCCGTAGAAATAAATAATTTTCCTTTTTTCTTTTTTCCCTTTCAAAATTCTTAAAATTTTGGGAAAATTATTTATTTCCTGAATATGAAATTGTTTAGTATGTAAGTATTAGTTAAGTAGTACTAACCATTAGACTAGGAATTAGGATAACAGATGTTACTAACACAAATGATCCAAGTTGGTCCTAAATAAAAATCATTTATTTATTTATTTATTTATAGCTTGGTCTATCATCCATTCACGGCTTCACGTCGATTTCTGGGACACCCTGTATATTACGTATAAGTGGCGTTCCGTTAAGTTATCAATCTTAACCCTCCAGCCGCTCACAATATTATATTTTGTCATGTGTCACTCACGGTTATTGATCGATGCGACAAAATGTCGTACAAGTCAGGTTTATGGTGGAAGTGCTAAATAATGACAAGAGAATAAAGTGGATAAGTGAATAATGAAGATAAGAACAAATTAATTGATTATCTACATACATACATACATACAATCACGCCTATATCCCAAAAGGGATAGGCAGAGATCACGGATTTCCATTTGCTACGATCAATGCAGCAAAACGGCTCTCCGTGAGCCACTTCTCGCCCCCGTGAAGAACGAGATTATCTAGTTTATTAAATGCATTAAAAATACAGTCTATCTTAATCATAACTCCAACACACGACAAAGAGGGTTTCCTGAAATCCAGGTGGCGGCACTGTGACGAGAGATCTTTTGACAGCAGCTGTCAAACTCCACTAATAAAAAACCGGCCAAGAGCATGTCGGGCCATGCTCAGTGTAGGGTTCCGTAAACTGAGACCATTAATTCAAAAGGTCGTTTCTTACAGGAAATTTGGCGGCGCTTACGTCATTTTTACTTACGTCCTTTCACTATGGGTTTTTGAATGATAACTCAAAAACGGCTCAACCGATTTATTTCAATATAGTTTTCATTGAAGGTACTCATTATGCCTCAGTTTCATGATTTTTTTCAAAATTTTAGGACCCACGATTCAAAAGTTAGATGGGGGGGACGCCCTGTTTTAAACTTTCGGAGCTATTATTTCCGAGAATATTAGTTTTATCCAAAAACTGTTTTAGAAGACCCTTATTCTTTTTAAAAGACCTATCCAACGATATCCCACACAACTTGGTTGGAACGAAAAAAAATTCGCCCCCCACTTCACGTGTACGGGAGGAACCCTAACAAAATATATTTTTCGCGTTTTTATTATACCGTTTTGTCGGCTTGGTTAATGCACATATTCAAACCAAATTTCAGCTTTCTAGTGCTAACGGTCACTGAGCTAGACCGCGGACGGACGGACGGACGGACGGACATGGCGAAACTATAAGGGTTCCGTTTTTCCATTTTGGCTACGGAACCCTAAAAAATGTGATTAAACATGATTAGTGGATTATGACAGATGTCCTCTCGCCACGTGAGGTGAGATGAAAAAATAGATTCAGGAAACCTTCAATAATTAACCAATATTGAAGTTGTATTGGAGTTGCATCGGAATGGTGAAGCGCTGGTAGCCTTGCGGTAAGACGTCCGACTTTCAATCCGGAGGTCTCGGGTTCAAACCCGGGCTCGTACCACTGAGTTTTTCGGAACTTATGTACGGAATATCATTTGATATTTACCAGTCGCTTTTCGGTGAAGGAAAACATCGTAAGGAAACCGGACCTAATCCCAAAAAGGCCTAGTTTCCCCTCTGGGTTGTAAGGTCAGATGGCAGTCGCTTTCGTAAAAACTAGTGTCTACGCCAATTTATGGGATTAGGTTGTCAAGCGGACCCCAAGCCGGGATAAACGCTAGGAGGAAGAAGATTGGAGTTGCATCGGAATAATTTTCAAGCAAATTCTGATACCTATTTTCGATTAGTCGCAGTTAATGCATTGGAGTTGCATTGAAATTGGATCGTTTTTAAACGTGCAGTTAGAATACGGTCCCTGTCAAAAGTGACTTTTTTAATGTTCTGAATAAGTCACTTTTGACAGGTCTAATCCTGTTCAATATAGAATTAAAAGCAAATTAATTCTTCAAATAGCCCCAGGAGCAAAAAAGAAACCAAGACGTAAGAAAACTTATCAGATACCCAACGCAACTAAACGCACGGGTTGGCAACGCGTATGTGACTCCGTGGAGTTGCAGGCGTACATATGCTAAGGTAGCTCTGTTTACTATTAGGCCGACCGTATACTTGTTTGTCACCGTCGTTATGAAATAATCGTTATTATTTCATACGATAGCAGACGCACACTTTGTCACTTGTAAAATCGATATTTTCGCGTGTTCCGACTATACTGATACTTACACCCGTTAGAAAATTTGAATCACGCACTTTGAAGTTGTAGACGGAGAGCTAGCCACGTCAGATATGGCACAATAATGAGAGCAACGAAACCCCTCTAGTCAGTTTACTATACTATGCTTATTTATAGATCTGGACATCTTGCAGCTGTGTTGTTAAATAATGCAAACCACTTCATGAAAAAAAAATCTAGGGTTCTGGTTTTGATGCAATACTATGAGAAATTGTATAAATAATTACAAAAGTTTATGTTGGGGAAAGTAGTGCCAAACGACGTATAACGTAATTGATAGTTTGTCGCCGTCTGTGTCTGTTTCCGCAATAATATACAATTTTTTTTGTTCTCATGTGAAAATATAGGCCACGTCTTCTATAACTGTGACAAATTCGGCAGTTTTTACCTATTTTGGTAGTTTATTTTCCAATTCAAAAATTTTGCTAGTCTGTAACTCTGACCTCCACCCATTAAATTAAAAGCTGCCCAGGACCTAGCAATAAGAATAATACAGCAACCTAGCCAGACGGGTTTTGTTGCTGTCATTATTTTGTTATATCTGTCGTGGCCAGCTCTTAGTTCATTGCCACGAGTGAAACCACGAACCAAACTAGTGAGCAAATAACTAGTTTGCGGAGACTCGACGCCAAAGCGGGCAAATTCTGCCCGGAGACTTCACTCAGTTTGAGTTGTAATTGCATCTGAGTTGTACAACAAGCATAGATAAATGAGTAGATAGATTGCTCACTCCGTACATAGCAAAACTACTAATTAAATAATAAGTCGTATGGGAGGTATGGTTTAACTCATTTATACTAAGTTTTAAGCACACTTAAATCGTAATACGTATTAAGCTGTAATCTTTTGAATAATAACTTTTAGCAAAGCTCGCTTAAAACTTATTACATATAGGGCAGATGCCCCGGTTTTGGCCACTGTGCCAGTTTTGGCCATTTTCAACTTTATTAAGGCATAGACAAATTTGGAAGTCTGTGGTTTATAGTTGATATAAGAGTACATTATGGCAGTACAGATGGCACTGTCATCTTTCATGTTTCAGTTGTCATTCAGTTATTAGGAGACATGAAAGAAAGTGGCCAAAACTGGCTCCTGGACCCCTTTTTGACATTTCATTCATTAAAAAAATAAGATCTAATGTCAGAATATTTACGGCGGAGATTTATATAAAGACAGTAATATATTTTTAAAGAATCTGTACATAAAGAATATCATAATTCCTTATTGACTCAAAATACCGGACGTCTGAATGGACAAACTCTCCTTAAAGTGGCCAAAACCTGGGCATCTGCCCTACGCATTTAGCCATGTATGGAAAGAACACTCTAGGTACTTAATTCTCTTTGACAACAAGTAATCTTAGTATGTTAGTAGCATTAGCGGTATGGTGTTCTAAATGTTCTCATAGTATTACTGTATCGGGAAAGCAGAGGTTACCGGCCGAGTAGAATAGACGGCCGAACGTGTCGTAGCCGGATAGGAATGCGAGGGAATCCGTTTTGAAGCAGTGTTTTAGTGAGATTGCCGGCTTAATTTGTCTACGTAGACTAGTGGCGGCGCGTCTATAGAACACCATTACTGTTGGCTTGCCTAATTTTCAGGTTCATGAAGAAATTTGCCTAAGAATTTTTTTCACTTACCGCCACTGACGTAGATTGAATTTGTTATAGAGCTACAGACTAAATTAAGTCGGAAGTTGGGATTTTCCGACTGCCAGCTGATTTTTGTCTATGATCGGCGGAATTCCATTCAAGTGTGTGTGGAGTACCTTATTCTCTTTTCAATAAAGTAAGTCTACGATCATTTCAAAAAGTCGAAAAGTGCTCGAGTGGAGACCACGGACTAGCAAGCGCAGCGTAGGACGTCCACCCACAAGATGGACAGACGACCTTATAAAGGTCGCCGGAAGACGCTGGATGCAAGTCGCTTCCGACCGATACTTATGGAGGTCCAAAGGGGAGGCCTATGTTCAGCAGTGGACGTCTTATGGCTGAGATGATGATGATGATGATGAAGATCATTTAGGAACCTCACTTAGGTTATAGCTATAGCTAGTTCGCAATATTTATCTGAACTAACACGTTCACGTTGCACAATGAGCTATATTATTCAACTCATCGCCGAACGTCTAATAAATAACAAAATAGTATCGTTGTCTGTAAACTCGGTTTACGGACGATAATTTTGCGTGATAACGTCATAAGAAAACAATACAGTAGATTAACGTTACCAAAGAGATCTGTCCACAACGTTACCAAAGATATCTGTCCACGACGTGAGACTTTCACGCATGCTACCCCGTATCACTACCATCAGTTTGCCAATTTAACCCAAGTCGACACACCTGAGCGACTTTGTAAATTATTTGTATGGAGAATTTGTACAGAGCCTCTAGCGGTCACTTATAGAACTAAAAGTGTTCATCATTACTAGACGTTATCACGTCAAAAATCTTCAGAGCAAAGATCAAAAAGAAACTCCAACAAACATTAGGTAAATCTGTCATAATTAAAATACCTGACTCACTAAGCATCCCAAACTGTCACCCGAAACTTCTGAACTCATAAGCGTGCAGAAATTCAATCTCAAACTTTGAGTAGTTCGTCAACTAGCAAAAAGCAACTTTATAGCCTAGTTGACGAGGTTTGTTTTTAAACGGAGGGTTTAATAATTGAAATACTATTTACGTAAAAATTAAATATTTTTGACACAGTATTACCTAACCATTAAATTACTTAAGTTTTTTTTCATTATTTATTCACATAGAAATAAGTTGTCTTATATTTTATTTAAATTGTAGTGAACATTAATTCCAGGCATGTGTAATTGAGTCAATCAACTTTTTAAAGCGCCTGGTTGCTGTGGTTACGTCCCTTGGACAACCAAAGATTTTCTATGAAATAGTATGAGGATGTCCCTCGGACAACGGGGACAGAGTAAACAACATTAAAAAGTTGATTCGCCCAATTGTAAATGGGAGTCGCCATAAAGCAAGAAAAAAATATAATGTACCTAAGTAATATTAAACCTTATTCGGAAGTCAGGTAAAAATCCTATATAGTATCTGTAAAACTAATTTGTATTCTTCTATATTCCCATCGTTATTTTACCTATATGTCGGTCTCCTCTGAATTCAGCCATGACGCGTTTTGCAGTTTGTGCCACAACTGGCCATTAGTAGCGATCAGCCAGAATGTGGCTGGCTTGTAAACATACACTTTTTTATTGGCTTCACTAAACTCAGTGGCGCTGGGTCCAAAATTTTCATAGGCGAGCCGGTGCTTAATTTGGCTTAAAATTTCTTCATGAGCTGTAGGAAAACTGCTCAGGTGTTCTTTGGGCGCGCCGCTACTGCTAAACTAGCATCCGCGCCTTCGTTGACTGGAGTACCAGGTCTAAAGACACCAGCACCTACGTATTGTACATTGATAACTAGAAACTTTTCCACTTGATCTTCACCCCTGGAAACTGTTGCTTCCCTCACAAACTTAGCTTTATGAGTCTTGTTAAATTTATGTCGCCTTTTGTCTCAACTTTCTAGTTTACAATTTATGAAAGAAAACTATTAATATTTTCGTTTTTGTTTTTTTTTTTTTTGTTCGTAAGCTATTTGCAATGCCCTCCTTTAAGACCACTCGATACCACACTTGTTAGAATTTTTGCCAAGCAAAGAAGCAAGTAAATGATTTATATTATAAAGTAACTTAATCTCGGCATTATTACTCTGTACATCATCATCCTCATCTCAGCCATAAGACGTCCACTGCTGAACATAGACCTGCCCTTTGGACCTCATTAAAGAGAGGGTTTGCCATACGCGCCACGCTTGGCAGGCGGGTTGGCGCGCGCAGTTTTTTTTGTTTATTGTTGTTTAGGCTTTCGGAAGATGCTGCTGCCAATGTCCCGGTATATTCCCTCAGCAGACTCCTACTGCAACCACGGGACGATATGGTGGGGGACAATTCTAATACCGGGCACCCCACGGCCGCGGGTTACTCTGTACTGTCACCTTTATTAGTGTCTTCCTCAACAAATGCCGCAAAAATATCTGCCACAACCTTATTTGTAGAGACACTATTATATAAATTTATTTTGACTTGAATACAAACTAATTTGCACCAATGTATGCAAGCAAGCAGGATGCACAGTCATGCCAGTGAAATCAAAGTTGAATCAAATTGTAAAGTTCGAATATCGCACAAGTTATCTGAATATGTGGTATCGTATCTAAAATGCGAGCTAACATAGTAAGTTACAATGTTTCAGAACTGCTTAGTGGAGTCTGGCAACTTTGTCTTGCTAGATGGAGTGTTTATAGAATTGTGGATGTTCCGATTTGGAGTCTAAAGGATGATTCAGGGTGTCGTTTCGGGTCCGATACGACACTTCCGCCACATTATTTTGTATAGAATCAAAATCAAAATCAAACATAGTAAGTAGGCCACAAGGGCACTTTTACACGTCAGATATTATAGATAAAAGAGAGAAAAAAAACAAACTACACCGGTTCTAACCCTACACCTCTGACCCGAGAAGAATTACTTTTTACCGGCAAGAAACTCGGCGGGACTTATTTTTTCAAAACAAGAGTACATAAAATCTTAAAAATATGTATAAATGCGTTGAATTTAAACTTTCGTGAGACATATTAACACTATTATCACTGTATGCGGCTGTACTCACTTGTGTTCACAGTGAGTCTAGTGGACACAGTGAGTGTGGTTTGCATATCGCCGCTAATGTCGGATGTGCCAAACACGCTGGCAAACGCTCTGGCAGCGCCAGCGCCAGCGCAGGATCACCCTCAACAAGCTCTATCAGAGCGCGCACGCAGAGCGGCGAGTCGCGCCGACCGCCGCCGGCCACCGTCAGTCGATGGCGCGGCGCCGTAACGTCGGGGTCGTGAATCGGTTCGCCTAGCACTCTTAGTGCTTGAGAATGGAGACCTAAGCTCTCCGAAACATGTCGCGCGTAGTGACTAAACACAAGTGAGTACAGCCGCATGCAGTGATAATAGTATAAATGCGTTGTTCTATAAGAGAGCATATCAAACCATTTTAAGAGAAATACCATATGTAAGAAAAGAGAATGTTTATGAGTCCAAATCTGACTATTTAAAAACGGAGCATACATAAGTTTGATATACTTTCTTACCGGAACTGTGTCCTCTAAGTACTTAAGAGCCAGATACAGATTTACATACAAAACTTATTTTTGCTATATTTTCTTTGTATTACAATTTTTAGCAACGACAACGAATTACCGACATAGATCTGTACTGCTAGAATGCCCGTGCTAAATTTCGTGGTTCTAAAGCATGTCGTTTTAAAATGAGAGCTGAACTACGTTTGTATGGGGACGCGAGTTCACGCGAGCGTCCTGGCGACTCTTAAAATTTCCAAATTACTCGGTACACCACACAAAATATATTCTGTGACGAACTATTTGATCACTTTGGCTGTTACAATATATTTGATGCTGACTGTACATCCATTATGATCATCATATTGTGTTGTACAACTGACAATTATATGCAGCAATTAATATTGGACACGTAGGCCACAGTTCATTTATTTTGCTGTAACAGTTATTTAACTGCCACAATTTGGGAGTTAAATATTAAAGAAAAAAAATACGTTTATTTCGAAACACTAGGCTTTAATATAAAACATTACAGTCAAGATACATTAAAATTTAAAAATTACAATACAATTACACATATCTCGGTTACTAAATTGTAATTTTTTTCAAAATGTGTGTGTCTTCTAGATTTCCTTCACGGAAAAAAGTCTTTTCATCGAAGACAAATCCTCTTGGTCAAGAATTATTGTTGCGTATACCTATATAAACTAACTAACTATCTTGGCTCAGTGATCCAAAGAGAATCTTGGCCTCCGAAATGAGTGCATGCCACCTATCCCGATCCTGCGTAACTTCTTGCCAGTTGTTGACGCGGAGCTGCAGCAGATCCGCCGCCACACTGTCTCCCCAGCGATATCTGGGCCGACCCACCGGACGGCGACCAGTCGGTCGTCCCAAGAACGCTCTCTTGACAGCCCGATCCTCACCCATTCTCTGTAGGTGACCGAACCAGCGTAGTCTGTGGGATTTTGTTTCGCCGATGATATTGGTTCCGTATGTGGAAACAATTTGCCTAGAAAGTGATCTTGATTCAAGTAAAATGTCTTTAGTCAAGTAAAATATATCTTGGGCTAAAGATATATGATTAGCCCAAAACAATAATTTACTTATGTTTAAACAATAATATTCTTGCATTAGTATTCTTGACTGAATATATAATATATAGTGCAAATAATATAGACGCGAAAGGAGCTCGGTGTAAAACATAAAATACTGTTTTTAGTTTATTTGTGTCAACACCCAAGTTTCATTGGGGCTAGGCGAGATTAATATACATGTCTTGGCCTACTGTAAATATATTATGCTCTGCTTGAGAAACATAGCTACTAAATTAAACCTTATTCTGTTCATGATAAGGGTCATTACATTGACATACTTCTGTCCTAGAAAATGTACCGTTAGAAATTGTAGAATGTGTATATTGTATATTGTACTCGGTATAATGTCTAATATTAAGTACTAAGTTTATTATTATTATGGATAGGATATATCGCAGCATGTAATTCTATTGCGTTCAGTATTCATTTAAGGCGATTATCACACTGACGACGGATCCGCATGCGGCGCCGGTGTGCGAGCTAGATAGCGCTATACACATGCAGAGCGCTATCTCGCTCGCGCACCGATGCCGCATGCGGATCCGCGCCAGTGTGATAACCGCCTAAGAGCCGCCAGGACGCTCGCGTGAACTCGCGTTCCCGTACAAACGTAGTTTAGCTCTCATTTTAAAACGACATGCTTTAGAACCATGAAATTTCGAATGGGCATTCTAGTAGTACAGATAAAAATTGTAATACAAAGATGCTATAGCAAAAATAAGTTTTGTATGTGAATCTGTAACTGGCTGTATTTTCTTTGTATTACAGTTTTTAGCAACGAAAACGAATGTCCGACATAGATCAGGGGGGTGATTTTTGAGATTCGACCACTCGAAAGTTACATTTAAAACTCTGAATAAAACTATAAAATTATGTTTTAAAAATAACAGCGATGGAAATTTTTAATCATGATTATTTAAACTATTAATTCCATGCAAAAAAATTGTCGACCAACTTTTGAGTGCGATTATTTTCGAGCTTATTTTTTTTGAATTCGAGCGTTCGGCTGCCAAAAATCGCCCCCCTGTACTATTAAAACGCCCATGCCAAATTTCATGGTTCTAAAGCATGTCGTTTTAAAATGAGAGCTTAACTACGTTTGTATGGGAACGCGAGCGTCCTGGCGACTCTTAATTTCATATGTCATTGTTTAACATAAGTATATTATTTAGTTATATACTTAATATTAGTAATTTTATCCTTTGATAAGTGTGTGGAAAGTTGCGTTTTATCCTCTAGAGTAGAAAGTAAAAGCACAAGTTTTGTCTTGTCTTTCATGCGTTAGCTTATTGGATATACTTTGTCATCATCACAGACGCAGGTTGCAGCATTATTATGGTCCATGTTTGATTGACATGTTTTGTAGAGCTTTTTACTATAGCCCCGATAATATCACTGCACACTACAATACTATATGATATCCCTGTGTGCCTTTAAAAAAAGTAGTCAACGTCAAAGGTATGTTTACACTTTTGCACCTTACTCCATAGTAATAAGGTGCAAAAGTGTAAACATATTTTTGATGTCGGCTTTACAAACGCAAGCAACGGGCCGAATGATCTTGGATAACGCTGAATAACTGCAAAATGGCGGCGGGGTGCGAGCCGGCCCGAGAGAGTTTCCTACTGGTGCAAAATATGGGTCTTAAATAAATGGAACTGTAAAAGAAAAGGGAAGAATGTAAGAAATAGCACAAGGAGTTTAAAATGTGACTGGGTATTACGTATTGTATGGGTAACAGAGTATCCAGGCTATAATTATATACTTAAGCCATGCAGACAGAATGCGATGTGTGTGTGTGTGTGCGTGCGTGCGTGCGTGCGTGTGTGTGTGTGTGTGTGTGACTTATTATGATCACAGATCACTCACCGTATCACTAATGTATGTAAATAACCGGAATAGGTAAAAATTTTATAATCTTGTAAACATTATCTATAGTATTAAATTTAAACTTTCGTGAGACATATTAACATTATAAAATAACACGGCACTTTAGTCACGCGGTGTCGGCGACGCGAGGCGCAGCAGTGCGCCACGGGCCGGTTCAAGTAGCACTCCTAGTGCTTGAAGATGGAGACCTAGGCTCTCCGAAACATGTCACAAGACGTGACTATCTATAGTATTACTTCAGAGAAGGAAGGAAGGGACTGCACCATTCCCGTATCCTTTTGAATAAAATACTAAAGAGTAAAAAGTAAAAGTATAGTAATTAGTAGTAAGGAAAACAAACAGTTGAAGTTTCTCAAGTTAATGATAGCAAAAGTCTAGCTTTTCTTGAAATTTCTTTTTCTTGGACATTTGATAATCAAAGTTATATGTACTCTCTCAGTGTTCCCTCAAATCAGGCTTTTCATTAGCGAAGACTTTTAGTAGATTAAGACGAAGGCATTGTCGTCGGCCACAAAGCTGCAGAACTTCTAGGTAATTCCTATCTCGCGTCTCACTCTAACACTTTTCACTACACATATGTAAAAGGGAGACGCCTGTTGATCTTAGGACCGTCTTCTAAGATTAAGTAATTAGACAAGTTTTTTGCTGACAGAAAGTGTGTCAAGATGGTATTACTTGAAATGCAGAGTTATGATAATGTCTCTGTCTTATGTCTTGGTAATAAAGTTTAAAATTTGTGGGCGTATTTTAGTATAAGTAATTAAGTATAGTCATAACAGTCAAAATCCCATTTCTTCAAGTATGACATTACATAGCTTGTAAAGTGAATAATGTCATGAAAACCTATTTTTTTATATGTTAGCAAAATGGCAGTTTGATCAGGCCCTATTTGACCAGAATTAAAAATATGACTGTCAATTTAATATTATTACATATATGTCCAATTTTATTTAGGAAAGTAATGAAATAGTTATTTATTTTATAAGAGAGCAATTTAGAGAGCAGTTTTTCGACGGCAATGTCAAAGAGTTTCCCTGAACCTCATTTTATTTTAATCAAAGCCCTGAACCCATTTTTATTTTCGTTAAGCAATGTTCGGTGTTCGGTAATTGTTAAATTATGTGACATATACGGAACCTCCAGGGCGGGAGTGTTGCAGCTTAAAAGCTGCTGGAATCCTGGTCACGGCACCAAAATTGTACCTTGCATCTAAACCCTTATTAACTAAATGGATGAAGAGTGAAACTTTATTTACAGTGTGACTCGCACTTGGCCAGTTTTTTCAATATATAGTAATTCAGAAAATATTATAGGTAAATTAATAATTTCTACAAATTCTACATTCTTTTAAAACCTGCGGCCTGTAATTTGAATAAATCCCCACTATTCTGAATAAAACCAGTCAATTGCCGTTAAGCCCTCGAGGACGCTATTATCATAATAAGTACTAATTGTGATAGTACTAATTGATCTGTGGTGTCCGTTAGTCTAGCCGGCCCAAGCCAAGAGAAAATATTTACGTAAAAATCTTCGTTTGTAATGTTAGATGAAGAGTAGGCTGGCAACCCTACCTCATTGAGTTGGCTTCGCGCTCCTGCCTGTCTAGGGTAATGCACGATAAAATGTTAATGTATTTTAGTATCTACCCGGTGGTTTAGCCACGCTTGGAGGATTTTGTACAGTCAGCAATTACATGACCCTATTTTTTGGTTTAGGCTACCAGGTAGTAAAATATATAACCATTTTACCGCGCATTGCCTTGCATAAGCCGAATTCTGCTAGACGATAAGCTAGGGTTACCAACGGCCTACTCGTAATCTAATAACGCTCATCGAGAAGAAAAGTGCCAAAAAACTTTTGGCACCTGTTGATAAACAGTATCTTGTGTATCGTGTGGAATTCCCAAGTCCCAATGTCGCTATAAAAATGTTGTGTTACTTCTATTTATCCGAGTCTACAAAACTATTCAGTTCAAATATTTACATGGATCCAAGTACGACTAAGGCTGCGTTTACACAAGAGATGAGCGAGGTTGTGTTGTGAGAAATGTGTTTGTTAAGAACCAATCATAGAGCTGCGCTGCGTGAGTATAGGATAGGTAAATGCAGCGATTTTATTGGTTCTTCACAAACACATTTCTCGCAACGTACCCTCGCGAATCTTCAGTGGAAACGCAGCATTAGACGGTTTCCATTTTTAGATTTGGTTTACGAGGTAAAATAAACAATACCAATCTCTACATAATATACGCTCCATAGGTCCGTGAAATAGCAAACACCCAAAATCAATATCGAATGTCCGAATACAAACACAAATATGAAATATGAGAATCCGCCCTTAGCGGTTACTCTAGCTGCGGACACGGTAGTGCCCCCGCCAAGTCGAGCAAAACAAACAATAAAAGCACGGCCGTACCATCCTTTTTCCAAAGCCATTCAGGCCATTTTCGACCCCCCTCTAATTCTGTTGTCGATAAAGCTAGAGGTCTGAAATTTCTGTGAATAACAGACCATAACACGAGGAGTATATATTTTTAATATTATTGAATTTCAACATACAATTTTACAATGAATTCAAGTCACAGTTCCTTAATTTTGTCACTGACTCACAGATTCACGAGCATCGTTTATCAAAGGTACTTCTAGCGAACTCACAACTCTCACGAGCTCCAAATTTTGAACACTATCACTAAATAAACAACTAAATATTAATATTCGGACATAATCATAATCTTAGTAGATATTATTATCTGCTTTGTGAAAAATACAATACTAAAATATACAGATTTTAGATACCTATTGTGTATGCGACTTTCGGCCCTGAGCTAAATGTCATTCATATCTTTCAGATTGGTATTTAATTGAAAAGTGGTTTAATTTACTAATATAATACTTATTATTATATTAGAAGAGATTAAAAATCAAATGAATCAGCAAAGTGATTTTTTTGTTGTTTTAGGCACGAAATATCTAATGCATTTAACTATATAGTTAACTGTATAATATTGCGTAGTTACAGCGAGTTCCGATACGTCTGAATGCAACTCCAATACAACTTAATATTGGTTGATTATTTGTTGTGTGTTTGAGATAAAGTGTGTTTTTAATGTATTGTTTAATGTTTTACAAAATTAGAATACAGCACCACTAAAGCGGTCCGTCACCTCATTATTCTCATCAGTTTCGCTGCTATTGTCCTTCGATTAATTCCATTTTGGAATTCTTTGTTATACCGTCTCCATTTCCAAATAAAAGCCCTGCCAGACCGACGCACAGCAATCGGAAGAGGATACCTAGTCCCGATATTCATTAAGCCTATTCAGAAAAACTGCGATTAAACCGGCTCCACTTCAGATCTAATTCACAAAGCACCCTGTATCGGATGTTTCTAGAATAACTTGACCTAAGATCCTTAGCAGAAAGTATATTATGGACCCTGAAGGCGATATTAAATGGAGGCGTTGAGATTTCATAATGATATGAAAATAAGTATAGGTCATGCCTGGAAGGCCCAGGTAGTGGAACACTAAATAATTTAAAGAATAACTTGATCTAAGATTCTTAGCAGAAAGTATATTATAGACCCTGAAGGCTATATTAGATGGAGGCGTTGAGATTTAATAATGATATGTAAATAAGTACAGGTCATGCCTGGAAGGCCCAGTAGTGGAACACTAAATAATTTAAATAGGTTAACGAAAAACGTATCTTTTTGGCGGGATGATTTGGACGCATTCTGCAAAGAGTGGTCGAAAATGGCAACCAAAAGGGTCGAATGGGCTAACAAAAAAAAAACGAAAAACAAGTAGGTACTTGTAATCTATTGTGACCTGCAACTGAGAAGTCAATAGATTGAGACAAATACGAGTATGTACATTTTCTGTTAAGAAGTGAACAATCATCATCATCATCATCATCTCAGCCATAAGACGTCCACTGCTGAACATAGGCCTCCCCTTTGGACCTCGATAAGTGAACAATGTACTAGTTTAATTAACTTGGTTTTACTCCGAAAATTGGTTTAAATATGCCGAAGTATTTGCTTTGTATTTGTTTTGTCCAAAACCCTAAATAACAATAAACAAAAAAAAAACTGCGCGTGCCAACCTGCCTGTCAAGCGTGGCGCGTATGCCAAACCCCTGTAAAGGGGAGGCCTATGTTCAGCAGTGGACGTCTTATGGCTGAGCTGATGATGATTTGCTTTGTAGATCGCCTACCGGGTATTCAATGCAATCACTGACAATATTATTCCTTTTTCAATTTCTGTTAAAATTAGGTACTTCAATTTACGATAATTACTATCAGTTTGTTTCTGTTTACTGTTTAGCAATTTTTTTACTGTCTCAATGCAGCAGTCATCACTCATCAGCAGCATTAGTATTTAAGCGGGCGGAATGTTCAAAATGACCTACACACGTTCTTATTTTCGGTATAAATAAAGTCTTGCTAAGATAATTTTAAGTACCTGGCGCACTAAGTTATCAATCACTGTAAGGAAAGTGGAAGTTACCTACATATATTAGAAGAACTTATAATCAACGGCTTTCAAGCCACTTCAAGATTTCTAAAGAAAAGGTTCTAAATTCATTGGGATCTTTATTATTATTGCTTTTTGCTGTTTATAGGGTCCTTTAGTCAGCTCAGCTGGTTTTATGTAAAGTCGCCATCAAATATATCGGAGTAGCCAGGGTATTCAAAAATATCTGAACATGCACTTTATTACCTTGACAATAGAAGCTTTGTTCAGATAATTGTGACAGCCTTGGCCGCTCTGATATATCTGATTGCAACTGTACCTATATATTATGTTTTAGTTCACCGATTATTCGAAGAGAGATTGACGGATTTGATATTTTTTTGTTTAAAAGGGTCTATATTGTCTTGTCCGTTAGTCCAATTGCCATCAGCTCAGGATCTTAACGATAGGATCCTGGAGAAAAAGAGAAAGACGAAAGATAAAACACGTGCCTCCTATTGATAACTAACGAACAAATAAGAATCATACCACGATAATATAGCATTATTATAGCAAGCGATATCATCGGTAAAACAGAGATGATCCACTGGGTCGTGTAATCGCGTGAACGAACTCAGTGGGCGCTGATTGTATCACGATCGCATCAAAGGATTACGCGATATCTGCAGACGACTAATTGAACGCGTTTTCAATTAATTTTCTCATCAAAAATGTCCTAGACATGGCTGTTGCAGTTCATGGTCGAGGTAGATCCCGGGCGAGTCGAAATACAGTGCGTCGGGCATACGTCTTCAGATTCTATGTTATGTTGCAGCCGGTAAGAAAGGTCGCCAAAGTGGATGAAGTGTGTTGACGACGTAGGACGCTCTTGTTCCCTTAGCCGTCAACACAGTGAATCCTTATAGGTCGGTAACGCGCTTGTGACTATAAGATGAAGTATACTTTAATGTAATTACTATTCGTACACTTTGTATTATACAAAGATAATATTATGCTTTATTATTTTCCTCTAAATAAACCAAGCACTGCACGAACTGTATCCCACAATTCCCACAGGGTGGATGTCGGGGCAAAGGTAGACCAAGACGGAGATGGCGGCACGATCTGGACCCTGGACACATATCTTGAAGAATAACGGGAGTGTTCATTAGACAGGCCCAAATGAAAGGAAAGGGGAGGTCTTTCCCCAGCAGTGGGACACGTTACCAGGCTAATATATACAGCATAAACCAAGGACACACCCGTAAGATGAACAGCACACGTGCACGCCTTAATTTAACGAGGTACTCAATACAAACTGCGATATCTTTAATGGAAGCCTCAGTTTATTGCACCATAAACTGAACAGTGCTTAACTACTGAGCCGGTTACTGTCACTATAACTCCCTACACCTTTATCCTTTTTAACTAAATCTATACAAATACAACGCTGATTTACCCGTAAGTATTTATTTTCCAGGAATTTCATCATCATCATAATCATCATCATTTCAGCCATAAGACGTCCACTGCTGAACATAGGCCTTCCCTTTGGACTTCCATAAGTATCGGTCGAAAGCGACTTTATAAGGTCGTCTGTCCATCTTGTGAGTGGACGTCCTACGCTGCGCTTGCTAGTCCGTGGTCTCCACTCGAGCACTTCTCGACCCCATCGGCCATCTGCTCTGCGTGCAATGTGGCCTGCCCATTGCCACTTCAGCTTGCTAATCCTGTGGGCTATGTCGGTAACTTTAGTTCGTCCAGGAATTTAGTCATGTTTATTTACAAAAGGTTTTCAATTTGCTCCCAACTTACATGCCAGTTAACTGAAAGAGATCCCTTTAAGTGATGTGTGGATATCACTAGGATAATGAAAATGAACGCGTATTTTACCAGTATTTATACTTATATTCGTTTGTTACAAAGTTTGAACATGAATCAATTGCATTATAAGACAGTAATACTTTCAAGACGTCTTTACAACAACCTGGTCAAGAACCAAATGGCGGCCGCAGCTGTATACCCGCTATTTATAATATTACAAAATGGCGGGAACGAACAACAAGGAATAGTCATTTGACACTCGTTTAAGATGATGCTAAATACAAAGTAGTTAACCTTATAAGATAAAGTATTCATAAAATAAATAATGCTTATTACTTATTAAAAATCTGAGTTTTTCCGGGACCACGAAGACAACGTCGTTCTTGAGGTATATCGGCGGCCGATCGTAAAATCAGGCAGATCGTAATGTTCCTGTGTAATGTATTAACGATAGTCACATTAAACCAATGTATAGGTAGGTTAGGTGCGTTAGGTGGCTTCAGATGCCCGAAGGGCAAACTGCCGAGAAATAGGACCCCTATACGGGGCTCTGTCGACTCAGGGAACGAGTCAAAGAGTCGTTTTACGATATGCCTAGGAATTTCACGATATGCCTGATCTTACGATCGGCCGCAGATATATATACCACTGAGTTTTTTGGAACTTATGTACTTACCAAAATAAATATCATTTGAAATTTACCAGTCGCTTTTCGGTGAAGAAAAACATCGCATGGAAATCAGATCTAATCCTAATGAGGCCTAGTTTTCCTCTACGTCAGATGGCAGTCACATTCGTACAAACTAGTGCTCACGCTAATTCATGAGATTAGGTTCCCAAGCGGACCCCAGACTGAATTGAGCCGTGGCAAAAGCCGGGGATACGCTAGGAGGATAATACTAGCAATCTGCCCCGTTTCAGACCTTACTATTGAATAACCGTACCCTCAATTTGTTTGCCAATTTTATTTTTTAATATCTCAGCGGTCACAAAGGGTCTATTATGTAATCGTTCAATATCAAAAGGGCATATGTGACGATGGGAGTATCTACAGCGGAGCTCTTTTTTAACTGAAAGAGTTCTAGCCAAAACGTAGTAAGTGAATGAATGAATGAATAAAAATATGACCTTTTAATTTTTCAAGTCTAAGAATAGTGATGTGGATTTAAGCTGAATATTCATGTTTATTTTGAAATCAAAAGTTGTTATTGTATAAAAATATGACCTTTTAATTTTTCAAGTCTAAGAATAGTGATGTGGATTTAAGCTGAATATTCATGTTTATTTTGAAATCAAAAGTTGTTATTGTACGATTTTTAGATGAATAAATTAAATGTATATTTAATTGTACTTATTGCACTCCTCCAAATAAAGAAATTGGTACCTACAGCAAATATAAGTTACAAACAGTAGTAAATATATACTAACTGGCGGTCTTACCGCTAAAAACGATCTCTTAGAGACAACATCTGTATTGGGAAAAATACAGGGTAGCTTATCGAACGAGCGGAGCTTAACGAAGTAAAGTCTTACAGACAACATTACGTCGGACACAACGGCTGGCTGCTGGGACGTCCGTGCATTTTGATTTTGCATGTTTGATCCGCGATAACTTTAACAACGTGTTTTCTGATCTTAAAGAATTTCGTTTCTTGCCGGTAATAAGTAATACTTCTCGGGTCAGAGGTGTAGGGTTAGAACCGGTGGTAGTTTCTTTTCTCTCTGACGTTCATAAGTGCATTGTAATGTGCCTAAATTGAAGAATAAATATCTTTTATCTTTTTTTTTTTGTTGGAATTGTAGCAGAGATAAATACAATTAGAGTGTTTTTATATGAGCAGGATTGAACAAGAAGTTTTGGAGCTAGAAGGCGTAGAAGTGATCATCATAAGGGTTTTGTTATATCAATCAATCCGTTTGCAAGTAAATCGCGCGTCCTCAGTTCGAGAACTCCTAATAGACGGAGAGCTGGCCACGTCAGATATGACACAATAATGAGAGCCACGAAACCCCTCTCGTTAGTTTGCTATACTATGCTTATTTCTAGATCCGGACATCTGGCAGCTGTAAAGTGATGGAGGTCAAAGAATGCAAATAACTTGAAGAAAACAAATTCTAGAATTCTGGGTTTGATCCAATATTATGAAAAATGATGTAATTAATTAGATTATATAATATCCAAAAGTTCCTGTTGGGGGAAGTAGTGCCAAATGATGTATAATGTAATTCTTGATTACTGGCCTACTGTTTTTGTTTCCGCAATAATGCACAATGTTTTTTATCCTTATGTTAAAATATAGGCCCTGTTCTCTATAAATGACACAACTTCAGCAGTTTTTACCTATTTCGGTATTACTTTTTTCCAACTTAAAAACTTTGTTGGTCTGTCATTCTGATCTCCACCCATTAAAAGCTGCCAGATGCCCGGATCTAGCCATAACATAAGGATGGTAATGCAATCTAACTGGAATGGTTACAAAACTCTCATTATTGTGTCATATCTGACGTGGCCAGCTCTTAGACCATAAGGTAGAATTCATAATTTATAGTGGAATATTTTGACAGCACCTAGCATACAAAGCGATTGTCAAATTACCTACTCCTCTGAATTATTAACACTACCTAAGCTAGGTTTAATATTAATTTGGATTTGAAGAGCGCTGGTAGCCTGGCGGTAAGGTGTCCGACTTTCAATCCGAAGTTTCGGGTTCAAACCTCGGCTCGTACAACTGAGTTTTTCGGAACATATGTAATATTATTTCAGATTTACCAGTCGCTTTTCAGTGAAGGAAAACATCGTGAGGAAACCTGACGTAATCCTAATAAAGCTTAGTTTCCCCTTTGGGTTAGAAGGTCAGGCAGTCGCTTTCGTAAAACCTAGTGCCTACGCCAAAATATTGGACTAGGTTGTCGAGAGGACCTCAGGCTCAATTGAGCCTATCTACCTATGTATAACATCGCTGAAAGTAATAATGTGTATGGTCATAGAATATGGACATGTATGCTACCATGTATCTTAAATAACTTACCAAACGAATTGTTAAAACTAATAGAAGGCCGAAATAAAGATATAACAAGAAAAATTGTAAAACGATTTATGTTAAAAAGCAATGTGAATTCGGAAGGTACCTAAACATAGCATATAATTTTAATGTATTATAATTTTAGTATTAGTAGACTCCTTAACTCAAAAATCTTTTGTAATTAAGATTAGCAGTTAAGAAAATGTATTATCTATTTGACTGATTTATGAAATAAACAGATTAAATTTTTTTTTTGAGCCGTGGCAAGTCAGGAGTAAAAGGATATCTTCAGCCAAGAATACCAATGCGAAAATATTATTGTTTAAACATAAGTAAATATTTTCTTGGACTAATATCTTTAGCCCAAGATATATTTTATTTCAGTAACGACATTTTTCTAGGCAAATTGTTTTCGTTATATTTATACAAAACAATATTGTTTTGACGAAGAGGATGTCTTCGATGAAGAAGGCATGAAGATACTTTTTTTCCGTGACAGGAGAATTAATTTTGATTTGAATATTCCTGGAACATTTTTGGGACATCACTAGGCTACAAGGGCCGCCCGGGGGCTGTTTTCGCCCCATTGTGGGCTAATTGAAGCCCGCATTCACAAAAAAACGGAGTTTTATCGACAGGCCGGGAACGGGTACATTGTTGGCTGATAAGGTGGAAACCGTGTTTTATTTGCTAGGTCAGAGACAGAAATACCCTAGCCTAGCGATAAGGCTGTCAATCACGGATTTGAACACCGGCTCTTACTGTTATAGAACTTATAGACTAAGAGCTGGCTACGTCAGATATGACACAATAATGAGAGCAACAATACCCGCCTAGTTAGATTGATGTACTAAGTTTTCTTATTGCTAGATGATGCCTGGGTATCTGGCAGCTTTTAACGGGAAGTCAAAGTGTCAGACTAGCAACATTTTTAAGTTGGAAAAAAAATCCCAGTACCTATATATTGATATTGTTTTTTTTATCGGCAGTAAAAAGTGCCAAAGTCGTCTCATTTAAAGAGGATAGGCCCTATATTTTTACAATAGAACAAAAAATATTGCGTATTATGGCGGAAACAAAAACAGTAGGCGACAAAGTATGAATTACATTACACGTCTTTTGGCACGTTGCGTAACAAAAAGTTTAGGCAATGATAAATTATCTAATTATTATATAATTTCTCATAATATAAAGTGTGCTTGTGTATGTATAAAATAAGATAAGAACATTGTTAAGATTATTTAAAAAACATCTCACTGCTTCTTATGCTTAAAACAAATATTTGTGCGACCAAAATCGAAGGATAAAATATCGGAATCGCATCTCAGCAAAGTTTTCGTTTCTTTCATTTTCTTTATGGGCGGCAATACGAAAGCTCTGAATAAATGATTGGCAACAATAAAATTGTTGGCCTACAACCTTGAAAAGGAGAAAAGTGCCGAAACTTGGCGACGTGCCAAGTCCCGAGTTTATTTTACAATAAAAGCAAAATTAATCCTATCGCTTACAGAGGCTCCATTTTTTTACCTAGTTTTACTTGCAGAAAGAAGAAAAACACAGGAATACTTTCGTATTAGAATAAAATATTATATTTCTCAAAAATGTTGTCGTTACGTTTGTGAAAATACGTTCGGGCGCGGCCGGTCACTGTCGGGCGGGCGCCGGCCGCGACACGGTCCCCGCATTATACCGAGAGATACGGAGTGCGATAGACTTTTAGGCTTTAAGTATTAGGTTTTAGGTCTTATTTCCACGCGTTTTTTGAGAAAAGCACTATACATGCCTCGGCGTGAAAACGGATTCCCGGCCTCGTATCCCTATCCTACTTGGCCGGAAATCCCTGTTTTCCCAGCCTCTGCTGTAATGTACTATTAATTGAACACCGGTAAGTAAACGGCAACTCATTCGACCGAACGTCAACCATCTTACTACTAGCACAACGGCCATCCAACACACGGCCATCTCTAGAACTAAACGTAAAAACTAAAGTGTGGCTCTGACAGATTGCATTCAGTTAATATAACATTTCTATATTGAATAGTTTTGTAACTTGCTGCTAAGAAGGATTTTATTTATTTGTTTGCAACCGAGTGGCGTATTCTAATTTTAAAATACATTAAAACACAATCTTACTCCATCACAACAGATAATCAAACAATGATAAAATTGTATTGGAGTTGAATCAGAATAATTATCAAGCAAATTACGATATTTCTAATTCAGACGTTTAGGCGCTAGTAATGTATTGCATAGTTAATGCACTGAAGTTGTATTGAAGTTGGATCGTGTGTAAACGTGTTAAAGTAAAATTAAAATACAGCTTAAAGCAGATATTGACAATAATTATGTGCATTATACAAATTCAATGTTACGTTGTTCCATTGGCTGTTAAGACTCTGTCTGTCTGTGTGTGTGTGTGAGTGGCGCCTTCATTAGGGGATTATGCTTCCTAATCAACGAATCAATTTCTGTATAATCCCTCATGTTAAGTTGTAGTCCTACTGATTCCGCAGCTTATGATCTATGTAATACAGTTTTATATAACTTAATTTTGGCTTCATCGCCTAAACGAAAAAAAAATGGCCAACATTTGCCGTAGGTAATGAAGCAAAAAATCCGCAAAATTAAACTACATGTATGATAAAGACCTAAATTTGTGGAATTAGTAGAACTACAACTTAAAAGAGTCGTCAGGACGCTGGCGTTCCCATACAAACGAAGTTCCTTTCATTTTAAAACGACATGCTTTAGAACCATGAAATTTGGCATGGGCATTTTAGTAGTACAGATCTAGGTCGGACATTCGTTTTCGTTGCTAAAAATTGTAATACAAAAAAATAGAGCCAGTTACAGATTTACATACAAAACTTATTTTTGCTATATTTTCTTGGTATTAGAATTTTTAGCAACAAAAACGAATGTCCGATCTAAGCCGGCAGATCTGTACTACTAAAATACCCATGCCAAATTTCATAGTTCTAAAGCATGTCGTTTTAAAATGAGAGCTGAACTACATTTGTATGGGAACGCGAGTTCACGCGAGCGTCCTGGCGGCTCTTAACATGAAGGATTATACAGAAATTGTTGCGTTTATTAGGAAATACAATCCCCCAAACGAGGGCACCACTGGACGGTCGACACAGTCTTTAAAATTGAGTCGTAGAAGCGCAATGCATTAGGAATATCGACCATCAGGTTGTAGAATAACTTTGGATGTTAATATTGATACTGAGTATATTTTCATAAGATCTGGGGCCCATTTCTCAAAAGCTTGTAACTTGTAATACAAGCGGAAGTCCCTTTCTAGCAAAAGATGTCGAAAAGTGACATCCGCTTGTATTACAAGTTACAAGCTTTCGAGAAACGAGCCCCTGATGTTTGATGGCAACGATAATATGGTGATTTAGCAAGTTTTTTTTTATACCACGACGGTGGCAAACAAGTATAGTATTCTGTACCACCAAATAAACGATTTCTATTCTATTCTCTTCTTCTTCTTCCTAGCGTTTATCCCGGCTTGGGGTCCGCTTGACAACCTAATCCCATGAATTGGCATAGACACTAGTTTTTACGAAAGCGACTGCCATCAGACCTTCCAACCCAGAGGGGAAACTAGGCCTTTTTGGGATGAGGTCCGGTTTCCTTACGATGTTTTCCTTCACCGAAAAGCGACTGGTAAATATCAAATGATATTCCGTACATAAGTTCCGAAAAACTCAGTGGTACGAGCCGGGGTTTGAACCCGAGACCTCCGGATTGAAAGTCGGACGTCTTACCGCAAGGCTACCAGCGCTTTTTTTTTTCTATTCTATTCTATTCTATTCATACGGCCCGCCTGATGGTAAGCAGCTACCGTAGCCCATGGACGCCTGCAACTCCAGAGGTGTGTCACATGTGCATTGCCGACCCTATACAAAAAGGAGGATTCACTGTGTTGACGGCTAAAGGAACAAGAGGGTCCCACGTCGTCAGCACATTGGGTAAGTTTGTAAATATACCTATTACTTTGGCTTTTTCTATGTGGTTTAGATTTCACAGAACTTCAGATTTTGGTACCCCGGTATGTCAGAATAATATTCGTGATAATGAGAAAAAATTTAAAGTTACAAAAAGAAAATAGTTCTTTGGTGTTTCTGGAAAGTCGGCAGGGTTTTTCCTTATGCCAAATAATTTACTTTAAAAAGTAAAGCCTTAGTTAAAAACATTCTAGAAATCTATTCAATATTATTAAAATGTGATTAAAATCCTATAATAAGAAATGGTATTGACTCAAAAAATAGTTATTTGTGCAACAATAGAGGAAAGTTGGTTTTTCTTGCGAGTGTTGATTTTGAGTCCCGAGTAAGCGAAAGATTCTATAATTGAATCATGAGCGAAGCGAGTGATTCTAAGTTTGAATCTTGAGCGTAGCGAGGGATCTCAAGAACACGAGATATAAAAAAACTTCCCTCTCGTGTGGACACATACAACTTTTCACCTCAGTAGTGAGAACATATTAAAGTTAAAAAAACACATTTATTTACATTACTGAATGAAAAGCTTCTAGAAACAAAATTTCACTCCCCTTTAACTTTAATATGTTCTCACTACTGAGGTGAAAAGTTGTATGGAATTTCGGTTTAGTATGGAGGGTTGGCCGGCTGGGACCACCCTGTTCCATAGAAAAAAAAATTTTTTTTCGCGTCCAAAATTTTTTTCTCCTAGTTTTTCTTAATCGTAATACGATACCAATTGTGCCCTTAAACGGATCACCAGTATTTTTGTTACACCCTGTATATACTAATTATTTATTTATCGTATGGCTATACACGTCCCTGGATATAGAGAGGCATTTCTTTTTCACCTCAGCAGTTCGAACAAGCCTACTTTCCTCACTCCCTGGAGTGAAATTTTGTTTCTAAAAGCTTTTCGTCATAATGATGATGTCTTTCATTCAGGAATGTAAATAAATGTGTTTTTTAACTTTAATATGTTCTCACTACTGAGGTGAAAAGTTGTATGTGTCACACGAGAGGAAAGTTTTTTTACATCTCGTGTTCTTGAGATCCCTCGCTACGCTCAAGATTCAAACTTAAAATCACTCGCTTCGCTCGTGATTCAATTATAGAATCTATCGCTTACTCGGGACTCAAAATTAACACTCGCAAGAAAAACCAACTTTCCTCTCTTGTTGCACAAATAACTATTTTCAGATGGTAATGATGACACGTTGTCGTCACGGCTCTACGAAGTATTATCGCTACATAACGGGAAACCCATGTTATCGGCTACGGCGTAGTGCTACGCGCGTAGCATAGCAGTGAATGTGCTAACTTTGGCATTGTTTTCGTTAAGGTACCATTTGGTGGCCGGTGCTTTAGCCTTGCGTTGTACATATTCAATATTGCGGTCCAGCCTTAATAATGTAAGCGCTGGACGGCAAATTGTGCCTCTACCAAAATATAGACATATTTATGTAAGTTATCGAAATTAACTCGGAAAAAGATTTTTTCACCTCAGTAGTTCTAACAAGCCTACTTTCCTCACTCCCTGGAGTGAAATTTTGTTTCTAAAAGCTTTTCGTCATAATGATGATGTCTTTCATTCAGGAATGTAAATAAATGTGTTTTTTAACTTTAATATGTTCTCACTACTGAGGTGAAAAGTTGTATGTGTCACACGAGAGGAAAGTTTTTTTACATCTCGTGTTCTTGAGATCCCTCGCTACGCTCAAGATTCAAACTTAAAATCACTCGCTTCGCTCGTGATTCAATTATAGAATCTATCGCTTACTCGGGACTCAAAATTAACACTCGCAAGAAAAACCAACTTTCCTCTCTTGTTGCACAAATAACTATTTTCAGATGGTAATAGTAGTGGGAAAGTAGATGGTGAAGAAATTCCACTGAGTGCTGCGAGGTCCAAATGGGACAGTGCAGCTGCCAAGTTTGTTTCTCTTTTAGCACCACCCAGGGATCACGTGTAGGGTTGTCTAAGGTTTTTCCTACGGACGCAAAGTAACATTAATCCCCAATATATTAATATTTAATAACCAAAAACTCAATTCTTACAGAACTAATTGTGTCGCTTGATTTTTAATTATATTTTAATGTCTTTTTTGTTTTTTGTTTTTCAGATGAAAGCATGAAGTAAAGTTTATTTTTGCATATTTATTTTTGTAAAATACTTTTAATAAAATTGATCTAGTTAAACCTACTCTTCTTTAATAAAAAAGGTGTCAGCTGATAAAGGCCATAAAATGATAGAATCTGTTTTTAATACTGTTCTTTTTCAAACTAATTATTTAATGTATTCATTAACCATATCCATCCAACTTTTCAATGAAATCCAATTCCACAAATCCTGTTTAAGCCCACGAGACCAACGCCTGGGATACGTGTAATTAATTTTAATGTCTCCCAGAACGGCTAATGGGCAAATAACGAAACCCTTACGGTTACGGCGATGGTGATGAGCGTTTAGTGTAGCGATAAGCGGAGCGTGCAGCGTGGCGTTAATAACAAACGAATGGAATTGCTTGGCAGTGACCGCAGTGCATGCTCAGCGTGCCGCCCCGCCGAACGCATCGCTGCTGGGATTTTTTTGTGAAAAGGTACATATACTTGGCAGTTGGTTCCATTAGCGAGTCAGGTTTTAATGATGGGTTCCTGGAGAAATACCTACCTACAGTGATTTTAGTATTTTTAAATTAGCTCGCGCATTTTCTTTTGGTAAGGTGTAGGCTTAGTAACGTTGGTCCTTCTTAACCGACTTCAAGATTTCAAGTGAGGAGGTTCTAAATTCGGTTGTATGGTCTTTGTATGTGTTTGCTAAGCAAATTACATTATCAAGATTTTTTTTTATTTCTTTGTATGGAATCTAAGACTGCAGCATCAATAATCTTTCACCGGCCTCCCATTGAACTCGGTTTTTCTTTCTTAAAAATTATTTTAAATTACCTATATAATATGAATATGGCGCTATAGGCTTCGCTGCCGCTCGATCGTCCACTCAGTTTACACATTAATGCTAAAATAAAGGAACCTGTATGTTTGTATGTGGAGTGCGTACAGTATTTATTGCCAATTTGGTGAAGCATGTTGGTATAAGTATATTGTACCAATTCGTGGCTGTAATATATTCGTGTCTTCGTCCTTCAGTGACTACACTTAATTCAAAGTTAAGTCTAGAAGTTTACATATTAGGTTGTTATTCAAATATGAGACGAAACATGACGAGCATTTTAATTCGAAAAATGTTAGTTACACTGCTATAAATCTCAAGGTAGTTATTTCAATAGTTGTCTTTTTGATTTAAGACTTTGCTAATAAGATTAAGATTTGTGAGGTTTTCTGAGGCTATTTAATATTCCCGAAAGTAATTCATGATATATAAAGTACACAACCGGTTCTACATATACCTGATGGGGTACGGCGAAATATTCCGTTCAAAAACCTCATACCAGTATTCCAAAAAAGCCTGAAAAGAAATTTGCGAATTAAGAATTACAAAGTGTCAAAGAGGTGGTAAGTACGTAATTGAGTTGTGTTATAACGAAAAGATCAAACTGTATTTTTTTATCTACATCTTTTCTCCCTTATTTCTGACCTAAGTGGGCCATATAAATGTTCTCACACATTTATTTTCTTCAAGATATCGTGCCAAGCTTTTCATATATAAATAATAGTTATTTTTATCACAGTATAATTGATTAAAGATTGGGTATGTTTTGATTGACAAAAATCCTAAAATAGCAAACACCAATATATGACCGTTAGTTTACATTGTCGTCAACTCGGACCCTCGACATAATGATAAAAAAAAAGAAACATTCCTTGGAAAAATAGTCGAGCTTATTTAAATACGTTTGATGTACGAATGTTGGGTATGCGACATTGCGCGCGCCTAAGCAAACACAGAGCGTAACAGATACAGTAGCGTACAGAAGATACACTTTTTTATATATATAGGTAAGCCAGTAGCACGTACAGCCTTGGCCAGAAGTGTTGAGCACCAATGCGATTTTCATACAAAACTGGAAAGTTTAGTCCATCGTTTCCATCTTTGTTTAAGTTATTTTGTCAATTAATTTAAACTAATAGGCATGTTTTGTTGAAGTTAGTAGTAATTGCATAGAATATATGCAATATGTCGCACCGACTTAAATTCACATTTTTGGTACCTTCTGTTTTCATATTTTTAAGTACCTTGAAAGTGTTATTAAGTGAAGTTTTCTATATTTATAAATAAAATATAACATTTACCGTTACCGTACATTGTTAGGATAGGGATATAATACTTAACATCAAAATTGTAAACAAAAAACACCTATGCTCAACACTTCTGGCCAAGGCTGTAGAAGGTTAATAAGCATAATATATAAAGTATGAAAATAAGCTGTTACCGTAGCCTATGCACGCATGTAACTCTAGTGTGTTACATGCGCGTGGCGTGGGTGAGTATTGTTCGGAATACTAAACGAAAAACATTACTAAAATTAGGTACATTCATTTTGCATAAAAATAAATTGCACAATTTCAAATTATTTGCATATAAATAAAATGCATTAAAAAAATGTTCATAATTTTATAAAGCATAATAAATCAATTCGTATAACTTTTAGTTAAAGTAAAAAGTCATTCCACATTCGGAGCGTTCATGGAAGGAATTTCTTCTAAATATGCACCGTGTGCTACCTATTGGGTTCCAGGGTACAAGTGTGCATTGAGCTTAAGGCCGTTCCTCGATTCGGACAAGCCACGCCCATCCGTTAGAGACACGTTTATGGCTCCCGTGCACGAAAGAAAGAGATGCAGCGCTCTAAAGGATCAGACTTTTTGACTAAACTACGATAAATAAGCGAATCTATAAAGTTTTGTCTAATTTTGTTTCTGTGACTTTTTAGATAAACTAGAATACGATATTTTTTACTTAGTTATATTTCTTAATCTCTTATAGTTTACATAAGCCAAGAAAAATAAAGGGAAAAAGGACCCAACTTCGGATTTTTTTTCTATCCAGGCAACTTTCAGCAATCGTGTTTCGGCTTGTGCCAAAAACAAGAGTATATAGTCTAATAATATATATTCGAAAATAAATTCAATCCCTTTTCCCGTTTAGTCACTAGAGCGTTTGAAAAAACCTATAATTTTTCAAAGTAGCCCCTTAAGAATCCAGCATAAGCAAAAGTACCGAATAAGCGTGATGCTACTAATGTGGAGGTCAAGTTATACTAGCCACTTACTCACGATAGAATCCATAGTAGGATACGTATGTAACAAGAATTATCATGCCATATTTTCGCCTTCCGCTGACATTTTGTATATGTCAGTTAAAATATCTTTTTATACTATCACGAAATATTGATTTACATACTCAGAACGATATAGAAGTGAAAATGTATGTACCATCGGGTTCACAATTACATGGCCAATTTACCAATGAATTCATTCATAAATTGCCCATGCATTTTTGAACCCGATGGTACATGCCCTACTGTTCACTGTCGTTCCTCTGTTTACTAATTACGAAGTACTTAGGCGACGTAGTGTCTAGTTAGGTTAGTGTTAGTAACTCAGCACCGTTCCCAAAGTTACTGCAACTAACTAACCAAATATCGGTCTAGAACAAGTAACTAGTTGCTGTTAACGTTCCATGATACATGCATATTGTAATTATTAATTTTATATTATAGGTAGGTATCTCGAGAACTACGAGTATGTAAATCTGTTTGGGCTCATTTTTATGTTGGATAAATACACTGAAAAAAATAAATTCTACTCCCTGCCTACTGAGATTACGGTAAAGTTTACTGAATAATCAGTTAATCTTACTGATTTTTAAGTAAACCTTACCAAATAGTATTTTTTTCAGTGTAGTGTCAGAAACGAGAACAAGTCCTTGTATTATAGTGTTTTCCAAGTATGTATTACAAAATGACTCGGTGAACTTTCGGGTCGCAAAATTGTGCATAATTTGACGTACCATTTCCATGAATCACTATTATGCACTTCTTCAGACAATCTTTTTATCAGGTCCGTCCTTAAAAAACTTCATAAAACTGACAAAAAACCGTACCAATATTTTCAAATTTACTAAGTGGTACTTTTCAAAGAGCGCTTACACGCAAAGATAATAAAAATTGGCCATGTTTTCAAATTTCTTAACAAAGTAGGTTTATGTATGACACGGATGTAGTTCATGTAGACATGTAGCATCATGGAAGGTCGAAAATACTAGATAAAAATTGAGGTACCTACTTTTGTTTATAGGATCGAGTATGTTACTGTACAAACCTAACAAGTAATCTTAAAATCCCACCCAATCCTCTAAAGAAACAAAATGGCTTAAACCATTACTTCACACATGTTAAGTCGATGTCGAAGATATGTTTATACTTTTGCACCTTATTACAAAGAAATAAGGTGCAAACGTGTAAACATATTTTTGAGGTCGGTTCGTGCCGTGTCGTCTTACATAAAAGCCAAATTCAATAAAAGTACCTCACACGACACCTAAAAACACAAACATGAGGCATTTCACTGGAGATGTTCCGCAATACAAATCAGAAAAGAAAACTCTTAAGAGGAACTCGTTTATTTGATACGGTGCCGTGGATACCTTTTTAAAATAAATGTGAATTTTATGTCCTTAGCTTTTGGGTTCCGTTCAATTTTCATACAAACAATATTTTCATTTTAAAATGTATATACTTTCAAATCGCATAATTAGATTCACTCAAAATGTTTAATAATAACAACATGATTAATTTTAAACACTACTTAATATCTAGTTATAAAGTTTAAATAACATAATACTAATTTAGTATAAAATCTGAATAAAATTTATTTTGACTAATACCGAATGTCATAAAATACATTTTCTACGACTATTAATACGTTTGAAATAGCAGGTATGTGTAACAAATTTTACTGTGGTGGTAGGTTTGTTATTTATTTTCCATCCCTCAAAGCGGAAATAGAAGTCCAATTAAAAATATTAATCGTGCGACTGGACATTAAGGGGCTAATTTGAAAACTTATGGTTTTTTTCAAGCGCTCTATTTACTAAGCGGGAAAAGGGACTGAATTTATTTTCGAATATATATTATTAGACTATATAATCTTGTTTACGGCACAAGCCGAAACGCGATTGCTGAAAGTTGGCTCAATAGAAAAAAAAACCGAATTTGGGTCCTTTTTCCCTTATTTTTCTCAGCTTACGTAAACTATAAGAGATTAAGCAATAAAACTAAGTAAAAAATATGGTATTCTGGTTTATCTAAAAAGTCACACAAGCAAAATTACACTAAGCTTTATAGAGTCGCTTATTTATCGTAGTTTGGTCAAAAAGTCTGATCCTTAAGAGCGCTGCATCTCTTTCTTTCGTGCACGGGAGCCATAAACGTGTCTCTTACGGATGGGCGTGGCTTATCCGAAACGAGGAATGGCCTTAAAAAAGAAAACCTGAAAACGTTATCTAGAAATCACACGATTCATATGAACATTAACGTTATCTCATTTTTCTTTTAAAATAATCCCATTAATTTGCCAGAGTAGGCACTTTTATTTTTGTCACCGTTATGTACGATTTCACATTGTTTGCTTACGTAAATGGAATTGTACAGTCGCCATCATATATATCGGAGCGGCCAAGGTACTCAAAATATCTGAACAAGCACTTTATCGCCTTGACAATAGAGGTGTTGTTCAGATATTTGTGACCACCTTGGCCGCTCCGATATATCTGATGGCGACTGTAATACCCTAAAATGTTCGTATCATCCAGTCCTTTGCACTAACAAGGAAAGGCATATCCTCCTTATATTATCAAAAACATTAATGTGAAAAAACGCCAAGTTTGTAAACTGTTAAAGAAGTTAAAAGAAGTGAGAATTAAAAACCAAGTTCATTCAAAATTTTGAGCTCATACTTTCTAATTATGACTTTCTTTAACGGCTTAAAATGATCACGATATCTGCTAATCAGTGCTACTTTCGTGAAGTTCAAAATCATGAGAACGTTTATTTGAATTTAGGTTTTGGTACTTTGATCAGCATCTAATTATCTTTTTTCTTTTTTTTGATCATCATGACTATCGTCAGTATCGTCTTACAAGACTCACAAAGAGCAAGATCGAAGGTAGGTCAAAATATAGTTCAAGGTATGGCAGGGTCAATATCAACCAAACTGGTTAGTGAAATATTACCCATGGTCGATATCACAATTTCTGCATTATAATACTAGAATCAGTCAAGTACCTATGTACTGTCGGAAACATTAAATTTTAACAAAGGCCACTTAAATTTAACATAAAGTAAAATGTTGTTGTTGCGTTTTTATATTTACCATTTTTGTTAAATGCTTTTAAAATTTTACCCAGCCGTTTCTACAATTTTATGTCATTATGTCAACTACTCGTGCGAAATCAGACAGAGAGCTAAAAACCTCTGACTGAGGAGACTTGAAGTACGTTTCTTTAAAATTTCCAGTGCAAATAATACTAGTTTATGTAACTGTTACGTAATAGGGGTCACTCGTGTGATCTTATTATGAAACTCACTTCGTTCGTTTCATAAAACCACACTCGTGTTTTAAGGCCTAATTACGTACAGTTGCATACACTGCTTTATCTACACACATATTATAAACCCGAAATGATGATTGAATGACTGCCATTGAACGCATTGCACTGCCATCGCCATGGCCAACTCGATTGTGCCGGCGGTCGGGAGGCGCGTGCCGGCGGGCGGGGCCCACCCGGATTTTCATAATGATATCGAATTTTTGCTTATTATTTGATAATAATAACATCGTTACAGATGAGACATTTGTTCTAACTTCTAACGAAACAATCTATTTTATGGTGGTTATAACGTGCGGTTTTTGAACGCATCATGGAGGGTTTATGATATGGGTGTAGATAAAATAAATAATATGGAAAAACTCAAAACATGATATGATTATACTGCGTTAAGCGATCAACATAATTATTTTCCCGCAGTAAAAAACTTACTAAAATTTAAGATTTCTCTGATTCATTTTTAATACCGTCAATAAACTTCAAGCTAGGAAAGGGTAGCTTTACTTTCAAAAGTGCAGCCAAAATCGATGACTATGCATAAAACTTGTAAAAAAGCGGTTACGATAAAAGTTTTGGCATGAACCGGGAAGCTTGCTTATCCGAGATCATGATAAAGCTATTTTAAATTCAGATTACTTGGAGTCTGGAAAATAAAAAATGTTGTTTTACGAGTACACTAAAAATAAATATCTTCCGGTTGCTGCAAATCTGGTCAACTATTTCAAGTTTGGATTATTAGGGCATTTTCACATAACTATGTAGCATTAACGGCCGGTTAATAATCGTCACAAAACTGACGATCAATGTCGGGAATTTGACTAGTAGAGGTTACTGAAACGCGACTTAATTCGTGCTTTAACGTACTAGTTAAAATAAAAATGCCCATTATAGTACGTAGTTTTGGTTAACGTTCATTAAACCGGAGTTTCCAGCTTAGTGTTACGAAAAGGCATCACCCCCGCTCGGCCGTCTAAAGCCAACTCGCTCTTGCTCTTAGATAATAATGTATTATTATAGTAAATTCCTGTTACGTAAACTCCCAATGATATAAGTTTTAATACTCTCTCTCGTAGTAAACACGCCTAATAATTTGTTTTAGTTTGAAACTGTAATTCTGTGGAGCTAACCGCAGTTGTATGTGGATACTAAAGTCATTTCATATCATACGCATAACTTTGAGTAGTTTCATGACAACTATAAACTTGATTAATGAAATATGTAATGAAATAAAGCTTACTGTAAATACTGTATAAGTTATAGCATTAAAGAAGAGATTTCATATAAAGTTGTCCATACGGCTTTTTTTCAATTTGGAACATTTTAGGTGATATTGACTCAGAATCACGAGCTCTTTTGATTTAATTATGACAAAATATCCATGTAGTTACCATTTTTCATAGGCTTCTTATGGAGGTAACGGATTGGAAGCAATAAAAAAATTATGAACATTTTGGGACTTTTTGTGTTCTACCCAGATCAAAAGAGCTCGTGATTTAGAGTCGAAGACATGTAAAACTTTCCATATAAAAAAGTGGAGGGTACAAAAATAAAATGGGCAACTTACAAAAACATTAAAAAATAAGAAGAAATCCGGGCTCAACCAGTTTCAGAAAATGATAATATGTGCATGTGTATATTTGATTAAAATTCCGAGAATATAACACTGTTGTTAAAACGCAAAGAGAAATTTGAATAGCAACTCATAGTAACGGTATCCCGAAGTTCAAAATAGCCTGGGCTTAAAAATGTGCAAACATTTCACTGCTCGGCTTTCAGAAATATGTACACATCTTAGAACCGTATTCCTTTATAATAAAGGTTACAATTGTATACGTATTTTGGAAGGTAAGCCGTTATTTGTAAAAACAATGGCTCTGAGTTGGATTAATTAATTTTTCGCAAAGCCCGATGTAAAGCTCAATGTTTGTTTGTTACAAGTGAAATATATTACTAGCAACCGACTTTTAAAACAAGAAATTCATTTTCAGCATTAATATTTCGTTTTCACCTCAGCAGCTCGAACAAGGGTGTTTTGGTACTTAAAAACAGTGAGCAAAATTAAATTTTGCTGCGATCGAGCCAAAACCTTGAAATTTCCGCAGTAAAATAGGCGTTTTAAAATTTGGCAATACGTAGTTGGACTCGTCATTTATTTTTACGAAAACCAAGTTACAATTTTGTCCTTCAAGATTTTTATACTCAGTAATGATTGAATGATAATAAACCCACAGATTAAAAATGGTGATTTTAAATTTTTGTAAGCACCATTTGAGTTCTAGAGACCCTGTACCATAGGTTTGTTATTTCCAAATCATAACCAATAAAATATTTTTTTTTTTGCGATTGTGATGCCATCTGCTCAGCGCTTTGTGCATTTTATCAATCATATAACTTATACAATTTTATTTATTTACGTCTTACCTAGAACTTGTCTGAATAAATTTCTCGTTCCACCACTCACATACTTCACACTCATTTTATCGCTTATCCACGCCGATAAGCGATAAGCCAGTAAATATACATATCTGCAGCGGATATAAGTTTTCGAGCTCTGAAAACTTGAACACAAACAGCCTGCATCGAGTGAAGAATGCTCCGTCTTGCAGCTTATTGAAAAACTTGTAACTTATGACTGTACATCTAAATTTAAATGGCGTAAGCGCCATATGAGCTTTGCGTGCTTACGATCTTTTATCTTGAGAAGACTGCAACTTCCGAGTTTACCTTTACCTTCAAACGGCATAAGCGCCTGACAAAGCTAAGGCACTTACGATTTTTGAGTTTTGAGTTCGAATTTGTCGCAGTTATTGCGTTAAACAAACCTGTTTGCATAAGAAACTTGCAGGGTATTCTTATTGGTTGAATTTTGAGGCTAAACCAGTAAAACAGAATACTGTTTACAGTCTAGGGTCTAGAGTTTAGGGTCTAGGCAACAGTCAAAATTTTAAAAGACTGTTATTGGGGCATTCTAATGGCATCTGCCACCCATCGGTTGCCCAAGCGAAGGGTTTCTGACATCGTCATTTTCCTAGCTTTTGACCCAGCTTTGTGAGCCTGGGGTCCGCTTAGCAAACTTTTTGGCATAGACACATTTTTAACAAAAACGTTTGCCATTTGGCATCCCCCGAAATGGACAAGGTACAATTTATTAGAATTATTAGGATTAAGCAAGATTTCGTCACGTTGTTTTCATTTACCAGAAGGCGACTGGTAAATTCGCATATTCATAAGATACCGTGCCTACTGTACAGTCACCATCAAATATACCGGAGCGGCCAAGGTACTCATAAATATCTGAATATGCGCTTTAACGCCTTGATAATAGAGGCGTTGTTCAGATATTTGTGACCACCTCGGCCGCTCCGACATATCTGAAGGCGACTGTACAAGAAATATAAAAAAAGTAGTACAATTTCAGATTTTCCGATCGACAATCCAATGTACTTTTAACAACCATTCTTAACATCAAGTATAAAATTTGCAGATAGAAAACTAAAGAATTTCCAATAGAGCCCTGACTTTTACGAGATATTTAATAGGTCGTCGAGAGAAAAAGATATTTTAATTCAGGACAAGACAAGCTGACTCAGTGAAGGAAAAAGCACGTCAGGACCACAGTCACTAACTAACAGTAATAATATGTTAGCCTCTATACGTCCCACTGCTGGGCACAGGCCTCCTCTCATGCACGAGAGGGATCTGGCTATAGTCCCCACGCTAGCCCAAAGCGGGTTGGGGACTTCACATACACCTTTGAATTTCTCCGCGGATGTATGCAGGTTTCCTCACGATGTTTTCCTTCACCGTATAGCGATTGGTAAAAATCAAATTATATTTCGTACATAAGTTCCGAAAAACTCATTGGTGCGAGCCGGGGTTTGAACCCGGGACCTTCGGATTGAAAGTCAGACGTCGTTACCGTCAGGCTACCAACGCTTAACGCAACTAACAGTAAACATGTGAAATCTCACCCCCCTGTGGCCACCCCTACAAACGAGAAGTTTGTCAATTTGGAACATTCCCAATAAAAGGTTTTGTTTTGAAATACATGAACCACAGCGGGATGAAATTTCATAGAAGAGGGATGGTATTTGTACATATCGCATATTCATCACAAAAAACTCAAAAAACAAGTGCCATCCGATTCCAACGAGTAAGTGACCGTTCACACTTTCACAAGTAACCAAGGTTTCAATTGATTATTATACCTCACGTTAAAAAGAATCCCCCCCCCCTCTATTTCCACCCTTGTCCGAGTTCTGTCAGTTCGGTTTGCAGAGAGCGGATTCCCATCACTACGGGAGCTTAAATACAACGAGCCATCTGGTTGCCTGGTGGTCACTCTGACTATACGCGTCATTGCTCTGAATATATTACACGATTAAGGCACTGGTCTCACCGCGAGCTTATAAGCTATGAGCTATCGGCTATAAACACGAACAAAAGATAAGCACTCCCGTGTAAATAAAAGAGACACGGCGATATTTATAGCTCACCGCTGGGCGAGTAACTATAAATATCGCCGTGTCTCTTTTATTTACACGGGAGTGCTTACCTTTTGTTCGTGTTTATAGCCGAGAGCTCATAGCTTACTAGCTCGCGGTGAGACCAGTGCCTATGGCTAGAAATAAGTAGGCAAGCGTGAAAAATTAACTCTTAGCGCAGTCATACTGCAGTCGGGTATTTTAATTTAAACATTCTATTCGACTAGTTTAGTCACACTGTTCTTATTTTACTGCACGACCCTAGAAACTCCGGACATGTACTGAAAAAGAACAAGCGAGATTTCGGCCTAATGCCGCTATTAACACGTCCGTACCATCCCTCATACTATCCCAACCCCAGTGCCACGCTATAATCAACTCTAACCATTTGTCATACAGTCGAAAATCCTATTAACAAATCCACGCTGTCTCCTGTACTAAGTAGCCTAACTCACAATGTACTGCCACGGGAAAATAACCTCTATCATTTAGTAATATAGTTGGAAATTGAATGATTGAATGGCCTTTGCAATTATGACTTAGGAACACGTACTTTTGGATGTTTTCTTACGATTTGTCTTATATTGGAAAGAACTGATTAGATAGGGAGAAGAAATAGATTTGTTATTAGAAATGGTATTAGCTGCCGATAAGTTGTTTTTACTCTGGACGGATAAAGACGATTATAAGTTTAACATGGGGCCTGTGTTTTGTATGTGGGTTTTTTATAGCATATCTATGGCAAACATGTACGGTCAAGGACTTTAATTGTTGAGCCATTTAGGGTTCACTTTACACTGGACTTTTCATAGAGTAAGTATTAAACAAAAGAAGGTAGCTTGAACCGTAAATGGCTCAACAATTAATTGCCATCTCACCTACACATACCGGGTGTAGCAAAAATACTGGTGACCCGTTTAAGAGCTTAAATGGTCGTATTTCGAGTAAGAAAAAGTAGGAGAAAATTTTTTTTGGACGCGAAAAAAAAAATTTTATGTATGGGACACGTCGTCACAGCTGGCTAACCCTACATACAAAAACATTTTTTTTCGCGAGCGAAATCTTTTTTCTTACTTTTTCATAATTAGAGTACGATACCAATTATGCTGTTAAAAGGATCACCAGTATTTTTTTTACACCTTGTATAGTCCGTCGTCCGTCGGTTGATAAGGCGCCTGCAACTCCAAGTGCCGTACTCTAATTTAAAAAAAACATAAACAATACATTAAAAATACAATCTATATCAAACATAACTCCAACACACAAACAATCAACCAATAATGTTGAAGTTGTATTGTAGGTGCATTTCTTTTGCCATCTTTTGATGGCAAAAGAAATGAAGGAGGTCAGAGGATGAGATGGGAAGACGATTTCAGAGACGTAGCCGGAGGCTTATGGAGGAGAGAGGCTCTGGATAGACGTAACTGGAGAATTTTGGGAGAGGCCTATGCCAAAGGCAACCAGACAAAACGTCTGAGGAAAAAGGCTATCAGTAATCAGTAATCAGTAATGTAGGTGCATATATTTTTCAAGCAAATTCTGATATTTCAGATTCTTACATTTTGCGTTAGCTGTATTGTGTAGTTATGCATTGGGTTGTACTGAACTGGGTATTGTCTATGCTCGAAATGTTGTAAGTTAAAATATGGCCCTGGAATTGCCTACCCTTTAAACTTGCCGAGAAAACTAAGTGTGGCAATCGTTTTCCTTAACGGATTAACCGATTTGAGTGTGGTTCCATAATAAGTTTTGTCTGATCATATAGCAGGTGAGTCAATCAACTTTTTATAGCGCCCGGTTGCTATGGTTACGTCCCTTGGACAACCAAAGATTTTCTATGAAATAGTATGAGGATGTCCCTCGGACAACGGGGACAGAGTAAACAACATTAAAAAGTTGATTCGCCCAGGTACTTGTTATCAATGTTACTCTGTGTACGTAGGAAACACCTTAGACAACCTTACACGTGATCACTGGGTGGTGCTAAAAGAGTAACAAACTTGGCAGCTGCACTGTCCCATCTGGACCTCGCAGCACTCACTGGATTTTCTTCATCATCTGCTTTCTCACTACTACTACCCTAGAGAAGAAATGCCTATCTATATCCAGTGACATGCCAGCCATACGATAAATAAATAGTAGGCACTGGAAACTGGGGAAACGCCTCAAAGATGCTACGGGTGACCAGAGGGCTGGCGCTTTCCTTGCCCAGCGCATAGGAATCGCCATTCAGCGTGGCAACTCCGCCAGCCTTCTGGGCACCCTCCCGTCGGGCTCCGAACTTGAGCCAGTTTTTTACCTGTAAATATGTACAGATTTTTAAGCCTTTTATGTTTTATAATTATGTGTTATTTTAGTTTTAGTTTAGTTTTATGTTTAGAATTAACTATTTAGATTTATATTAGTTTTAGTTACTTTTAATTGAACCATTGATTGAACCTTACTGCTCTGTAATAAGGTGCAAAAATCTTTGACGTCGACTGTATTTAAGAAAACATGTAAGTACCTATACTAGTTTAGCCTAGGCCTGGAATCTAGTTTAGTCTCAACAATAAGGCATGAATAATACATATCCCAGGCGAGCTTGATCCTAAGAAGAAATCTAAACGGATTTTACATGTTATTCTTTAATAGTTGTAGGCACTTAGATTTCAATTTACTAGATAATACTGTATTTAATACTTTTATCGAAGGTTATAGAATTTTAAAATTACTTCATAAGGAAGTCATTAGAGGTAGAAGGGGAAAAGTATTGAATAATTTGTTACAAAGCTCGTTTGAGTTACGGCTCTTGTAAATTGATCCGAAGTTAGATTGGTTTAAGCAATTTTCTCTGTGTTTGATGAGTTAATGATGCGTCTATAATTCAATGTTAAAACATAATTTGTTTACTTATATTTGTTTATTTATCGTATGGCGATTACACACTGGTTAGCAAATATTTTTTTCACTTATATTAATCATAGCTTATGTAGGCGGGCCTACAAAGCCTGGAAGCGCTGGTAGCCTTGCGGTAAGACGTCCGACTTTCAATCCGGAGGTCTCGGGTTCAAACCCCGGCTCGTACCACTGAGTTTTTCGGAACTTATGTACGGAATATCATTTGATATTTACCAGTCACTTTTCGGTGAAGGAAAACATCGTAAGGAAACCGGACCTAATCCCAAAAAGGCCTAGTTTCCCCTCTGGGTTGTAAGGTCAGATAGCAGTCGCTTTCTTAAAAACTAGTGCCTACGCCAATTTATGGGATTAGGTTGTCAAGCGGACCCCAAGCCGGGATAAACGCTAGGAGGAAGGAAAGGCCCGTGCTTACCCCCCCCCCCCTTATTTATAAGATTATAAGTTAACCATCTGCCTCCTTGTATTGCTCCAAGGTCTTTGCCTCGGCTCATTATGGACTTGAGATCCGCTTGGCAACCTAAATGAGATTAGGTTGCTATCTGATCTTTCAACTCAGAGAGGAAACTATGCCTTATCGAGTTAGGTCCGGTTTCTTTATGATGTTTTCCTTCACCGATACGAAATGAGTAGTAAATATCAGTGGTGCAATGTCAGTGGTGCGAGTCGAGGTTTGAACCTTGAACTAGCCAAATTTTTGATTAACCACGTTTTTCCAAAATGTAGGCTTACTTTAGTTTTTGGTATCAAGTGCCGCGGTGCCATCTAACGGAAGTGGAGTCAATGCCCAAACTGAAATCGGCTAATCGTGTTTTTATCGTCTGTCACCAGAGCTGTCACGTTCTAACAAGTACATAAGTGCGAAAGTGACGCATAACGTGATAATGATAAAATGGCAACCATGCTTTTCGTTTTGCTATGATAATGTACGATAGACGTTTGCCTGAATTAAAGGGGCCCACCGCCCATCAGTCCGCCGGACGATATCGGCCTGTGAGTTGTTCGGAACTGTCAAATTTTTGTTCTGACAGGCCGATATCGTCCGGCGGACTGATAGTAGGTCGGCCCCTAAAGGCAACGCAGTTTCGATTAGTAGACATTGTCAGCCCTTGTGTGAATTAAGAGTCATAACTAAAGTTTTTGAATCCTTACCTACCTATTTCATGTCATTGAACTTCAATATTAGTTGAACAATCACAGTGTCCGATGTCAATTGATGTCGTTAGTGGTTTCGGCACGCGAGCCTCTAATCAGTCCGATGGTATCGGACGTTGGCTAAATCAATATGACCCTTGATACTATTGTAGCATAAATGGTATCGCGTACAAACTAGCTTTCAACCCGCGACTTCACCTTTATAATTCCTTTAATCTATCTTAATAATTTACTGTGTATAATTCTTTCTTAACCTTCACCCTCTTTTGTCTTGTTAACGAAAAAAAACCGGTTAAATGTGAGTCGGACCAGCGCACCGAAGGTTCCTTACATCACACAATGGGGTTGGCCAGTGAAAACTTTTGCAGAGGGCGCTGTTCCAGATTCCATACAATAAGAGAAAGAGATACAAACAATGATAGAAAGAAACAGACGATGAATGGTCCCTATCTTGTATGCAGGCATAAAGCTTTTCTTATGCAAAAACCTTCCCTATGGCGTTAATCGATGTACATCATTTTAATTTTAGTGTATTCCAAAAACGGATGGATTTCAATTTCGGAGCAATTCGAGACAAAAAATTTAGTCGTTTTCGCGAAAATAAATAAAAACTACTTCGCGCCATACAAATTTAGCTTTTCTAGGGACCAATTTTGAAGATGTCACTTTGACAGTTGCCAACCCCATTTTAACAATGTTTTTTTCTTCATTTTTATACCGTTTTTCAACTGACTTCAAGATTTCGAAGGAGGAGGTTCTCAATACGTTGGGATCCTTGTTTTTGTTCATCGATTATTCGAAAATGGCTGGATCTATTGGAACATTCTCTTTTTGTTTGAAAATTGATCCCATTGTCTCCAGTTCCGGATCTGATGATGGGATCTTGGAGAAATCGAGGGAACTCTTCACCTATTATAGGCACACTTATAGTACTTTTTACAACAACTCTGACATTTCCTCTTGGAAAATCGGAGTCTAAGTGAAGTAGGTTCTTTTTTTGTCTATTAAACTTTAGTCAGCGATAACTGTGATAAGACTACCCGGTACAAATTTTGTCGAGTCATATTTTCAATTAATATTATTGGAGATTATTCTATCTCAATCTCTCATGGGGCCCACCCACTATCAGTCGGCCTGACGATATTGGCCTGTCAGTTGTTCGGAGCTGTCAAATATTTGTTCTAACTGACAGGCCGATATCGTCCGGCTGACTAAGGCTTAAAACACACCTAGCGGAATGGAGGCCGTAATGTATGGAGGCCATTGACAAATTTAAGCTACCACCGACAAAGCTCCACTGGGTGGCTGTCCAAAGATTGTCCCATAATTCATTCTATTTATTTTCAAGCACGGCTTAAATTATCGTCCATCACCGCTGACGAACGAGTTAAATCGACGTGAATACAAAATTACCAAACCAGTAATTAAACCCACACATTCCCTCACCACATAAAATTTAGTACGTATGAAAATCAGTATTCGCTTTTCTGATTTTACTAGTAAATTGCGGTGTACCCCGATTTAACCGAGTGTGCAGCGGTCACTATGGTAACCACAAGCATAGTGGTTACTATTGTAGCATAAATCACAGATGATCACTAGATTGAGCATATCGTTACTACTTTGCAAAAAAACTTGTATCTTGTTCTGTCACTCAAAAGAAAAATGTGGTAAGTTATACGATGCATATATGTACAGTGTGCGGCCCAAAACACGAGCGAAAAATTCAAACGTAGATTGTACTCCTCAAACAATAAAACTATTGTTCAACAACTTTTAAAAAATATGTAGTTTTTAGATTGTCTCTTTTTCATACGAACTATATATTATTTATGCCACACCTGGCTATAAAGTGGCTTTTTCCGCACGCTGCGCGTACGGAAAAAGACGCTTTCTGGCCAAGTGTAGACATAAAATGATGTACACAACACGGGAGGTAATAAAGAAAACCCTCGATCGCATATTTACGTCCCTCGCTTGCAGCTCGGGCCCCAAACTTCTGCCATCTCGGCCTCTTTCTTTGTTTTACCACCCTAGTTGTGTAATGTACTATTTCAATGTACATTAAATTCCGTCTAATTGACATTGCTTGTCAGTCTTGTCACCCTACAGACATAATCAATTTCTCAGTACATTGCGTGTTCAGGTAAACTTTAATATGTACTAAAAATCAAACCGTAAGCTATTTTTAAAAGTCGCTGAACAAACGTTGTTCAGTTTGAGAAGTAGAATCTACGTTTCAATCCTTCGCCCTTGTTATGGGCCACACACTGTAGAGTTAAAGGGTTTCAATTTAACACATTCAGCACCGATGACCCGACAGTCGGGTTCTCTGTTCGTAGCGACTACGCGCTACATACGAGGAATACCTGGCTACGTGCTACGAGCGTAGGGCGTAGCGTGTACCCAGGTATTCCTCGTATGTAGCGCGTAGTAGCTACGAACTGAGAACCCGATAGTCGGGTCATCGGTGCTGAATGTGTTAAAGAAGAGTGAGATATGCAATTTTTGCACGCTCTCACTGTGTGCTTACGCTTTACGTCGCACTGTCCTTGCGTTATCATTGCCCTGCACGTTGGTTTCCTACAATAGTGAGTTTTTGAAGTATCTAGTAGTAGCCAATCTACTCGTATTTCACAAATTGTAATGAAAATCAAACTGTAGTTTCATTGCACACAAATAACACTTGTTTACACTGGTAGCCAGCATTGAAATTAACCAATGGAGCTAGTAATTTAATCAATACGGTTTACTGATTTTGTTCATCGTCCTTTTAGCATTTTCCCGATCTGGGGTCCGCTTGGTAATGTTATCTAAAGTATCTAAACATTGGCGTAAGAACTTATTTATACGAAAGAGAGTGACTTCTGATCTTTCAATCCAGATGGGAAACTAAGCATGGCAATGAAATTCGGTTGCCGAACTAACCTCAGGCTCATTTGAGACTCAAATGTTTCTATGTTATTTGTATATCTATGCACAAATATAAGTTATCCAAGAGGTCCAACTCTTTACAATAAAGTTGATGTTCACTATGCGCACTGGTTCCACCGCGAGCTAGTAAGCTATGAGCTATCGGCTATAAACACGAACAAAAGATAAGCACTCCCGTGTAAATAAAAGAGACACGGGAGTGCTTATCTTTTGTTCGTGTTTATAGCCAATAGCTCATAGCTTACTAGCTCGCGGTGGGACCAGTGCCTCAGACAAACACCGGGATACGTACGTCACACATTTGTATAGTGTGCTAAATACCAATACTGTGTTACCGCAACTTACCTTAGACCTTTTCTGTACCTAGCAATAAGTAGTAGCTGATATTTTTGTACGAACTGTCTATTTTATAAACCAAACCATAAGTTTATTAGCATATTTAATTAACTTTTTAAACATTTTAAAATTACGTAACAAATCATCAAAATTGTAATCACAAATCAAATCAAATCATCGTTCTAACTTTCCGGAGCAATTTGCATGTTCGTCACGCGGCTTTTCTGGATGCCCTTAATTTTTCATTCCGGAGAGCCCTCGTTTTCCGTTATATTTCACTCGTGGATCTCCTCCAATAGATGCCGTGAAGCTGTCACAAGTTATTGTTACATTTTGTTATGATATATGTAACAATAACTTAGTGCCGTAAAATTATTGGTCTAATGGACCCTCAAATGTTCGTGCCGTCTTGTCAAAAAAGTGCCAAGATAATTTTGGATTTTGACCTCCGTTCGGAAGTTACTCTCGCACCATAATGCGTTTTGCAATCAATATAATAGAGCGATGTCAGTATAAATTCAAGATTTACACAATTTTAATGCCACTCCATTAATTTAATTTTATGATAGTAATATGTCCAAAAGTGCCAAATTTGTATACAGTTTTTTTGATGTTATAGTTAACAGTAATGCTGATTGATACAAAACCTTGTAATGTAGAGGCTCAACGGAACCGACATATCTTATCGACAAAGGTTCCTCAAACAAAAAAGATAAAAAAAATGATTGTAATATGTGATGTTGTATTTTGTTTTGTATAACTATTGTCATTGTTTATTGTTATTATTTTGTTTTGTATTGTTGTGTTGTATTGTTGTGTGTGTTTGTAATCATTTTTCTACGAGTGCTTAAAATAGGCAAGTCGGTAAAAATTCAGTTTTCTAACCTGCTATCTCTTTTTGCCTTTTCCTCGAGCACCAGCACAATCCGAGGAACTTGATTGGTCGAAAATTAATTACAGTGTGGTAATATTGTAACAAAATCCATAAGACCTTCGTTAGCAATGGTCTTATAGAATGTAATAGTAAAAAAAAATATTTTTTAATATTCCTGTCACCTTTTCAGTATTTGACAGATTATAATGCTGGGGTAGTAAAACTATTCCTGTGGTATGTTTAATCTTATGCTCTATCTACTGGAAGATATCGACGGCCATCGTTTTCCGTGATATTTCTCGAGTCCCGGAAATGAGGCCCGGTGTAAATGAGCTGAGAGACAATTACACGCCGATAACGATCCGATCGCCTTTCTTCACTTCAAAAAGTATACTGGGTGTAAATCTAAAACTAGCAATAAATGAACTAGACTAAGGATTTAATAGTGTATTTTTAAGTTACACTTTATTATGACCCCGTATTTTTCTTCTAAATTTAAAATACATAAACGATACATTAAAACACATTTTATTTATTTATTTAACAGCCTTTATTTAACAACTTATAAATATAAAAGATTATGTATACACTAGACTTTAAGTTCAAAAGTTGTCTTGCCGTCCGGCATAGGCCTCCTTCCATTATTTTCTATCCATAGCTTTCCTTTTCCAGACTATTCCTCCTATTTGTCTTATATCAACTACGCCGCTGGGAAGATGATATAAGATTAAAACACATATTATATCTCAAATATAACTAAAACACACAACAAATAACTGTCAATGTCAACGAGAGTTTAACTTGAGTGTGTTGCGTTTACATTGCGGGTTCAATTAATGAGTATCTTTAAAATGTATGACGTAAATCTAAGGGCCGGTTGCACCAAGCTGTCTGTGAACGTAAGCGTAATCGTAAAAAAAATCTTGTATGAAAAGTTTGACAATTTTCTATGGGATGACAGCTCCGTCGCCATATTTAACGTTGATGAGTCTGTTAATTGTGCGTGGTGCAACCCACCCTAAGCAAAAGTTATTTAAACATGTGTATCTATGCTAACCACAGTTTAAAAATTCGCCCGTATTAGATTTACACACTGTATGCACATGCAGGGTGTAACAAAAATACTGAAGATCCATTTAAGGTCATATATATTTTTATTGTTATCGTACTGTGACTAAGAAAAAGCATGATAAAACATTTTAAAACGCCAAAAATTTTTTTGTATGGATCAGATGGTCCCAGCCGGCCAACCTTCAATACAAAACCATTTTATTATCGCACGTAAAATAATAATTTCTTAGTTTGTCATAATAAGAATAGGTACGATATCAATTATGCCTTTAAAAAGATCACCAGCATTTTTGTTACACGTTGTATGCATACATCGTGAGTTAGTTAGAAACGCTACGAAATTGGAAACTATTAATTTAATAACTTCATATGAGCATATTGAGGGTCCAATCGGTAGTTCTCAAAGTCTTCTAGCCATTGGTTTCGTTTAAATCTAAGACAACACCGTGTATATGACGAAGCGTTATCTGTTTCATGTAAAATTTCGATATTTCAAAACGTCACAACTTTGAGGGTATCAAAAATGCCAACCAGTATATCATAGGACAGCGACCTTGACCCGACGGGACCATCCGACCAATCGCGACAACAAGTCGCAGCAAAGTTGGCCGATGACTAATGCGGCCATTATTTATACACTGGGTGTGGGCACATGACACAACTTTGCTGGTGCGCGAGTTTGGGAGTATGAAAATTAGAGCATTTATACCTTGTGCAATCTAAGAAGCGGTTTTTGACACCTGTCATCATTCAAAATCGATTTTAGGCTATAAAATGTACTGAGATGACAGGTGTCAGAAACCGTTTCTTAGATTGCACAAGGTATAGTAGGATTACACTCTTATTAACCGACTTCAAAAAAGGAGGAGGTTCTCAATTCGACTGTTTTTTTTTATCATCATTATGTTTTTTTTTTGTATGTATGTTACTCCATATCTCCGTGAATCGTGAACCGATTTTCAAAATTTTTTTTTTAATCGAGCAGGTATAACCCCTAGATGGTCCCATTGTCACCAAGTCAGGGTCTGATGATGGGATCCTGAAGAAATCGAGGGAACTCTTCAACTATTATAGGCACACCTATAGTGATTTCACTATTTTTTACAGCAACTCGGCCACTTCCTCTTGGAATAGCAGATCCTGAGTGAAGTCGGTTCTTTTTTTGTTTTAAATTATACAGCAGGGCAATTCTAGACAGGCGTAGCGGCAGCTATACTAGTAGTAATAGTTTTGTTTATTACTTAGAGAGTTATGGATTTTTAAGCGCTGGTAGCCTGGCGGTAAGACGTCCGACTTTCTATCCAGAGGCCTCCAGGTTCAAACCCCGGCTCGTAACACTGAGTTTTTTGGAGCTTATGTACGAAATCATCATCATCATCATCATCATCTCAGCCATAAGACGTCCACTGCTGAACATAGGCCTCCCCTTTGGACCTCCATAAGTATCGGTCGGAAGCGACTTGCATCCAGCGTCTTCCGGCGATATGTACGAAATACCATTTGATATTTACCAGTCGCTCTTAGGTGAAGGAAAACATCGTGAGGAAACTGGACCTAATCATTAGCCTAGTTTTCCCTCTGGGTTGGAAGGGTATACATAGATAGATAACAATCACTGTAAAACTAGTGCCTACGCAAAGTCATGGGTTTGCGTTGCCAAGAGGATCCCAGGTTCAATTGAGCCGTGGTAAAAGCCGGAACAAACGCTAGGAAGATGAGAGAGTTATACATTTTTAATCTAATTAATTATCATTTGTTTTTCTACAACTTTTTTTCTCGAGTACTTATATTATCTGTATGTCAACACATTACAATTTAAGGTATTAAAATGGGACTTGCGGCCATCTTGTCGAGCAAGGTGGTTTGGTTTTGTGATTAACTTCTTATTTTTTGTTCATTTTCGTGATTCAGTGTGTAATATATAGCTTATTCTGCAGTGATTTAACGAACTAGTGTGCAACTAATGAAGAATTAATCTCAAAACAAGTGTAACCCCTGTTTGAGTTAGATATCCGTTAGTCCACGTGCTTTTTGTAGGGAGTAGTTATCTCCTGATAAAAAGCCTAACCTCACCGTATAACGTCCAGCTCTTGGAGCGAAATTTTAATTAATTAACCGTACACTTGTCGTCTCTACTTCGACATTGGCAAAATTGTTCCAATATTGTGGACAGAATGCCATTTACTTTAAAAATTTAATTGAATTAGGTATTAAAATCATATCATACCATACATGACTTCAATTGCAGACGTAAGGGGGCCCACCGACTATCAGTCCACCTGACGATATCGATCTGTCAGTTAGAACAAAATTTGACAGCTCCGAACAACTGACAGGCCAATATCGTCAGGCCGACTGATAGTGGGTAGGCCCCATAACAAGGGCTTCTAAAGGTATCAAGAATAAAATGACCGTTTATCCGTAAACGGTTAAATACTTGAAGTAAATGGAGAGGTTCGGTGGACCGAGAACTAATCGAGATAACGAGTGTTCAATATTTTATAATTGAATCTCAGTGGAAAATGTTTGTGTTCTCGCCCGTTGGATTAAAACACAGATCTTCACATTTAGACTCCATTTCATAAAGATTTTTTACATCATTGCCATTGCTTGCATGCGTACCAAATGTTTTGGTCAATAAAATACTCTTTGAGCAATGATAATACTTTAATCTTCTTTTTTCTATTCAACGCGAACTTACAACACGAGCAGATCGGATGACTTCCACCATCAGACTGTTCCCGAAATGAACATCGTTCGCTTGACATGGAACGTTGGAATTCTTAATTTAAAATAACACTGCCAGACAGTGCTCGAGAAGAGAAGTTGTAAAGGAGTGTACCTTTACATAGTTTTAGAAAAATAAAAGTCCTAGGAAGTTATAGATGTTTCAGTAAATTATTTATTTTTTTGTCTTAAAACTTATTTTTTGTTTGTGAATGTAATGAAAAACATTGTGTGTAACTGAGAGGTATGATGATTGCACACGAGGGTGCAAAATTCCGTACGGCTTGCGGCCGTCATTAATTAATCTAATCTGTCGTAGTATTATCATGTCTAACTACTTTTAATATAATGATCGATTTGCCTAATTAGCAGTTGTTGCAAAAAACACGGCTTTTCTTGAGCAAATAATTCCTTTGGCATAATGATTCCTTAGGACTCAGGGATAAATTCGAGAAGTAGAGTAACTAAGATTATGATGTAATTTTTTAGGGGGGAGGCTCTCAACTTAATCTTGATATATAGGCTCAAGATAAGCTACTACGCTACGCTACTAGGCCAAGTTTGGTATCGATTTCGTTCAAGTCGTGGATGCCAAACTAACTTATAATCTACATTTAATAAAAATCTTGTCTTTTTGTTAAGACTAGAGTAAGCGTCAATGTACCGTAAATTGAGATTCGTCAAACTACTTTGTCTTGTTCCATCTAGAAGGTAAGTGATCTCTGAACGAAAAGGACCGTTGATTTGAGATAATAGCTTTATTTGTGAAATGCAATTTGTTAAATAATTATTTAATTACAGATTTTAAGTAACAAAAGATTTGTTTTTGTCGTCAGATTTCAATTGCAAACAAGTCAAACTTGACACCCTTTCAAAAATACGATCCGGTAAGCACTTTCTTTTCTTTCTTTAAAAGTCGCCAGGAAGCTCGCGTGAACTCGCGTCCCCATACAAACGTAGTTCAGCTCTCATTTTAAAACAACATTCTTTAGAATGAATGGGCATATTACAATTTTTAGCAACGAAAACGAATGTCCGACCTAGATCTGTACTACTAGAATGTCCATGTCAAATTTCATGGTTCTAAAGCATGTCGTTTTAAAATGAGAGCTGAACTACGTTTGTATGGGAACGCGAGCATCCTGGCGACTCTTAAGATGGAAATACCACTCCACTTACAAGTCATTACAAAATTAAAATAGCGGAAGAAACAATATATTTTCTTTCAAGAAGGGCTGATGGGCTCGGACCCTACTTAATCAATCTTTAATTAAACTTTATTGGCTTCAGGACTATCTGATCTTATCTTACGTATTGTTTCTTGTTTGTATACAGAGACGAGGAAATGATAAAGACTACTAATGTGAACCCCGGTGCCGCGGTGTCCAGAATATCCGAATTTGAGAAATTAATGTTGTCTTCCTTCCAGTTTTTCAGCATCTGTGCTACCGGAAACAGGAAAACAAATCGTGATCCTTCTCAATAATTTCCCCACAAAAGAGATTACTCGTAAATTAACTATGTAGTGATGTAGTGTCCGGAAAGAAAAGTGCTGTGGTTTATATTGGAGATCATACATTTTATGATACTACTCTTTCTGTTCAGACTCTTTCTAGTTGTCGGGGCCTCTCATCTAACCTATGTGTGCCGAGATAAAGACTCATCAAGTGGTTGACTGATATACTCTTCTGGAATCAATCAAAATTAGACTCGACGAAATAATAGGCCAAACAAACTGCAGTCGAGGATAGACTGTCACACGAGGAAACGATCCGACATCCCCGAATCAGACGGTTCAGTCAGTCTATAAAGGCCCCCACCCACTATCAGTCCATCGGACGACATCGGACTGTCAGTTGTTTGGAGCTGTCAAATTTTTGTTCTAACTGACAGGTTGATATCGTCCGCCGGACTTATAGTGGGTGGGGGTCCTTAAATGCCGATGATAATTACTTCATCGATTATTTTGTTTGTTAGGACTAGATTTAGTTAGGATTTTAACAAACAATTTTTGTTGCAAACGGAAAGTGCGAAGAGCCTTATCTACGTCAACGTCAAAATACGAAAACGGTATAATAAAAATGTAATTTTTCATGAATAACTCCATGCAGTTAGCATGTTTGGATTCTAAATTATATAAATAGGGGTAACTAGGAGAGTACTCAATACATTATAGTATTTTATGCAATAGTTGTATAAGAGGGTTCAAAAAAGGTGAGTGGCGTGTGTAACAATTTGAGGCGAAGCCGAAAATTGTTAATAAAGACGCCATGAGCCTTTTTTGAACTACTTATACAACGTTGCATACATTACTTTTTCTACGACTAGGGATTAAATAAAATACAAAATTAAACGCAGTTTGCTTTAAGAAAGAGCGAGAAGAAAAGCTGAAAAGTGGTGGCAAATGACAGTTGAGAGAACGTAATCATAGAAACGGTAATGTATTTTTTTTCAAATGTCACCAACTTGCTTTTTTCCTTACGTTGGCAGCAATTATTTTAGCTTTGTTATTGTTCCAATCCATATGAAATCAGTCGTTTGTTAAGTTGGCAGTTTTGATTTTCGTTGTAAATTTAGTGTTGTTTTCCTTTTTTATTACAAGCTTTTATTTAACTCACAGTGTTTGTCAGTAGATAAATATGTGTGTTAGATGTTTAGGTAGAATCTGGCGAGGCAGATTTGAACCAGTTCTTGATGTCCGATTGAGCTGAAATTTAGCACACATGCGTAACTTGGATGACAATACAATATTTTGGTACCATCGAGCTGGTCTGATGATGGAGACAGGAGGTGGCCATAAGAACTCTGCCATAAACTACCTCTACCAGATTGAGTTTGGGTTTATTAGAATCGTCCCGATGAGTACTCCTTGATTTTCTAAAGAAAAGTACAGTCAGCCACAATATCGAAAGCTGATTTGGTACCAATTTCTCCTAATCGATACTAGAATTAGAATAGTCTTAATAAGTCACTGTTTGGGCTCATTTGACTTGTACTGGTAACGAGTTGGGACCGATATTACAAGATGGAGCTCATGCTGAACCCTGGGGGTACCTACTGGATCTCGGGTTTGCGGCAACATAGACTCATGCTGTTTGGACTCATTCGACTTATACTGATGAGTATTTAGTCGGGACCGGTATTACAAAATATACCTCATGCTGAATCCTGGGGGTACCTACTGGATCTCGGGTTTAGGACAACATAGACTCATGCTGTTTGGACTCATTCGACTTATACTGATGAGTAGTCGGGACCGGTATTACAAAATATACCTCATGCTGAATCCTGGGGGTACCTACTGGATCTCGGGTTTAGGACAACATAGACTCATGCTGTTTGGACTCATTCGACTTATACTGATGAGTAGTCGGGACCGGTATCACAAGATGGAGCTCACGCTGAACCCTGGGGACACCTACTGGATCTCAGGTTTGGGGCAACATAGACTCATGCTGTTGCGCTCATTCGACTTGTACTGGTAAGCAGTCGGGACCGCGCGGTATCACAAGATGGAGCTCACGCTGAACCCTGGGGGCACCTACTGGATCTCAGGTTTGGGGCAACATAGACTCATGCTGTTGGGCTCATTTGACTTGTACTGGTAAGCAGTCGGGACCGCGCGGTATCACAAGATGGAGCTCACGCTGAACCCTGGGGGCACCTACTGGATCTCAGGTTTGGGGCAACATAGACGCATGCTGTTTGGACTCATTCGATTTGTACTGATGAGTAGTCGGGACCGGTATCAGAAAATATAGCTCATAATATACGATTTTAAGCTAATATGGTCATTAACATTACAAAAACTATTTAAAACGGCATATTTACCATGTGAGTTTGTTTGGTAAGCTCATAATAACAAACTCGCATGGTAAATATCCCGTTTTAAATAGTTTTTGTAATATAGCTCATGTTGAACCCTGGGGGTACCTACTGGATCACGGGTTAAGGACAACATAGACTCATGCTGTTGGGCTCATTCGACTTGTACTGGTTAGCAGTCGGGACCAGTATCACGAGATAGATTTCATGCTGAACCCTAGGGGTACCTACTGGATCCCTGGTTTAGGACAACATAGGTTCATGCTGTTTGGGCCTACTGTGACATCCGACGGGTTTATAATTTTGAATGTTCGTTTCGCGAATATGTTAGTAACGTTATTCTGGTCTTCATGAAATTTGTTGAGGTTGTATCAGAAGTATATAATAAGAGACTTCAATGAGCTGGAATGACCAGGGGATTCTGGAATCAGAAGGCCTAAAACAGATTTGTTGAGGGGTCTTATTATAATCGCAAGTTCTTAATTAGAGGAGGACCTTATACGTGCATAACTATTATCGAACGAACGAGTGCAGCGACGCGAAGTTCATTCAACCTCGGACACAACTGTCAGCTTGGGTTTTTAGTAGCTGTTTCTCGAAATGATGAGGTCTATGTTAACTTAATTATATATTGTTTATATACTCGTATTGTGTACTTACCTTGTTGTACATGTTGCTGTAATTGTCTACCTAATTTCAATTTCACTCTCATTCACTCAAAGGTTAACTGGAAGAGATCCCTTAAAGGGATAAGTTCGCCTTTGTACTTCACATCTTTTGTTTACTGTATTTATCTACTGTGTTATGTGCAATAAAGTGTTACTTATTTACTTAATTAGGCTTATTATTTTGCAACTGTAATGTGTCATTTGGGATTTTTCCGTAACATAATGTTCTTTGTGGAATATAACGAAGAAGTTTGTTTTTCAAGAATTTTTAAATTACCTGATATGGTTTAGAGGTCAGAAATATCATAAGTGTTTCATCACTATCATGATAAAAAAAAACTCAGCATGCCTACCTTGATGCCTATTGCCTACTTTGATATCAGGTAACACACACAATGACCATTTCTATTAGCTAAAATTAACAGGCAAGAAACCGGTCAACACAGCGAAACGATGTGTTAATCGAAATGAACAGGCTACGGAACATGTCTCTTAAAAACAAAAAACATGAAAATAAATTTATATAAAAAACTTTTAAAAACAAGCTTTTATTTTAATGCTCTAAAAAAAGAAAATAAGCTTTTGAGTCAATCAAACTATTTTTATAGGAACTTTGTACAATTTTATGACATAAAAGCTTGTCGCGAGACTTTCCCGTGTAAAAGAGATTGCACATATTTAGGTGACACCAGTTGAAACTGTGTGCGCGTGCAACTGAAGCCAAGTAATCCTACGACGATAGTGCAAAATTAATTAAAATATGTATGTGCCCAGCCCATTATTCAAGAATTAAAATTATCAATGTATTTCTTAAAAAACAAATTCACGCCAAGTGTTATTTACGTGTCTTGGATGTAGTATATACATGTATATAAAATAGTGCTACTTGGCGGTTTGTCATTGAGTTAATGAGTTGTTTTTGTTACGCTAGTTGCATCTTTTTTATATGTATGTCAAACGTAAGCGACACAAATGTGCAATGCGAATAACAAATCACGAAGTGAATTTTGAAGTCAAATTTAACGAGTTATATGACAATAATTTAATGTGTAGGTACTCAAAGAATAAGTACTCAACATCGGACTGAATGTAACCAATGATTTTGTTATATTTTCTCCATATAAATGTGCAATCTCTTTTACACGGGAAAGTCTCGCGACAAGCATTTATGTCATAAAATTGTACAAAGTTCCTATAAAAATAGTTTGATTGACTCAAAAGCTTATTTTCTTTTTTTAGAGCATTAAAATAAAAGCTTGTTTTTAAAAGTTTTTTATATAAATTTATTATCTGTTAGGTTCACAGGGCACCGCTGTTATCAGTTGCTTTATATCACATAATAACCGTAGGGTCTTTATGAAGAATAGACAAGATAGACTTTTTTGAAATGTCATAAGACATGCTTTTATATTCGTTGGCGGGACCATATAATTGACAGATAAAAGTACCGGAGTAGAAAAAACTACTTAAATAATAGTAAAAGCGCAGAGGCATTTTTAACATTCGCGAGGCCCAGGACGGCCCTTGTAAAAATGTGATCGGGTTGTTTTGAGGCCCGTGGGACTGTTCCGTTCGCCACCCCCTAATGCCGCTGTGAAAGCGATAAACAAAATTTATATACCTAATAACTAAGACCGCACTAAGCGATGCCATTTATAACAACAATGAGGATCAAGACTTTAAATCGAGATTGAATGTCTTTATTAATGGCTTGTCTTTGTCCTGTATGTTTGTTGTTTTGCAATTCGATTAGCGATAGCAGCTGAGGCGGAAACATTCTTAATAGCAATAAAGTTCTTGAATGTGGGAGACCGCCAAGTTAGATTGACAGAATGATCAAGATTGCAAGGGAGAGCTCAAGTGCAGGACTAGTGATTCTCAATCAATCAATCTTTGATGGTAATGGCTTCCATCGATGTTGTCGATAACACCGCCAACCTCAAGGTTCAAAAAGGCACGCGCTTTGTGAAGACAGTTGGCCGGTGGATGACAACGGTACGGATCACTCAGAAGAGAATCTACAACAAAGGACAACACAAACATGTATTATTAGACTAACTACTACAAAATGTGGTCTACCACCCTACGTACCTCAACCGTTCGTTTGAACGTCATGAGACAACAAGGTCGTGCATGTTTTAAACTCCGTTAGAAAAGTCAACCTTAGCGATCGATAGATCTCGCAGAAACTTTTGTCAAAACTGGTAGACCACTTTCTTTGCCCACTGTACAGACCCGCTGTTTATTACCTTATATAAAATAAATAGAAAACAAAATATTGGACACACAAAAGGCAATTTTGCTTTCATTTATTTACAGAAACAAATGGTAACATAAAGCCATCAAAAAATTTCCTTGATCTTTTTATAGGAAGTTACATAAATAATTCATTGCCCAACGTGCTCGATATGCCCAATTTCATGGACACATTTATTAATAGACGTCACATGTACAGTAAGTATGTAATAAAAATAGCTAAACGAGTGAGACAAAGATGATCTTGTCAGAACTATTTTTAATATATTACGAACGTGTAGAATATATAAATATATCCATATTTTTCCTCTAAAAATCTTAATTTAAAGGGTGATGCAGCGAAGCGAGCCTTATACAGCGAAGGATGATTAATGCTGGTAACGTTCCGGGTGCCATATTCTAATTTTAAAATGTATAAACAATACATTGACAACACAATCTGTCTTAAACATAACTCCAACACTCAACCAATAATCAACCAATATTGAAGTAGTATTGTAGTTGCAACGCAGTAATTTTCAAGTAAATTCGTCATTTTTGATTCAGACGTGTAGTCGTAAGCTGTATTGTGTTGTTATTGTATTGGATTTGCATTGAAGTTGGATCGTGTCTGTGCGTGTTTTAAAGTTAGAATACGGCCCCGGGCCTACTGTTTCTACACGTTGACCGGCCGACAACTGACGACGTTACGAGCGGTACGTGAGCTGAGCTCAGGCCTTTTCGGTTCCGAGCCTTCCAACATCGGCTTGTTACATAGCGAGCTACCGTCGAATGACCGTGACATGACCGTCCCGTCGACGATCCGGGTACGTAACGAGCCGGTTTCGAGCTACGGAGGTCACGTGATGCCTTCGTACGTAATTGCGTGCGCAATTTTGCAGAGCTAGTTATCCTTATTATGTATTTTCGGCACTAAAACCGTATATTCTTATATTTAGGATATATGAAAAATAATAATGATAAAAAAAAACAGTCGAATTGAGAACCTCCTCCTTTTTTGAAGTCGGTTAAAAAAAAGAGTGAAATGTTCAGGCAGATTGTGAAATTCCTAAGCATATCGTGAAACGTGAAAATCTTTGACTCGTTCCCTGAGTCGACAGAGCTACGCGGGGCTCCTATTTCTGGGCAGTTTGCCCTTCGGGCATCTGAAGCAACCTAACGAACCTAACCTACCTATACATTGGTTTAATGTGACTATCGTTAAAACATTACACAGGAACAGTACAATCTGCCTGATTTTACGATCGGCCGCTGACAGATCCAAATGTAACTATTATAAAATGTATTTAATTGAGTGCTTGTGCAAATATATATCTGTGGCCAATACCGAGCCCCGATAATGGACGAGCATTCTGAAAGCGTAATTACTTAAGATCCACCTTTTTTGTGAAAAGCTGTTTTTCCCAACTTCCTAATCCGGTTGAACTTCACAAAGGACTATTATTCTGAGTCATTAAGTTCGATTGAAACAGATGGTAGGGCAAAATAGATTTCTTAAGGCCTTCCTACATTAACCTTTTCGACGCCATGTCAAACGCAAAACCTACCACTCAGACGCCACGACATCTAAATGTCAAAAATGAAGTTAAACTTTATGCGTGTGCATGTAGGTCTATTTTGCTCTGTGGTCGGTGACCGATATATCGGTCTTTGGCGTTGGACCTGTGGTGCCGATATATACGTCTTTGGCGTGGAAAACGTTAATGTGTAAAAACATGTATTTAAGACTTTACGTCTTGGTAATACAGTCGTGGCTATTTTTGGCAACAAAAATACTGGTGATCCTTTTCAGGGCATAATTGGTATCGTATTTTTTTTATATACCACGATGGCGACAATCAAGCATACGGCCCGCCTAATGGTAAGCAGTTACCGTAGCCTATGGACACCTGCAGCCCCGGAGGATTCACATGCGCGTTGCCTACCCTTTAAGAACCTATACCCTCCTTTTTTGACTGAGGAGCCGAGCGTAGCGAGGCGACGAACGTCTCCGTTTTAACTCACAAGGGGAGGCCGCACAGGCGCGCGGGTGCGTGTTGGGTCTGGGATCTCTCACTGGTACGACGATTTGGCAGATTGATGTGTGTGTATTGGTTGGTTGGTTGGTCAGTGTCGGTCTAGAGGTCGCATTTTTCATCCGATTTCGATGAAACTTTGCATGTACGTTCCTTGATTTATTTGCCAAAAATTGTCGAGGCATTTTTTTGATTGGGGGGAAAATGAGGGGGAAAAGGAGGAAAGTTTGCTGTCGCGTTATTTATGGACGGATTTCAATCATTTTCGGGTAAAATGTCAAGCCCACACTTCCTTAGGGGTTGTTGTAAAAAAAATCGAGGGAGGGGGAAAGTGGGGGAAAAGGGGGAAATGCTCCAAAGTCTACTAGTCTACAATTCACAGAACCACTAGTAATTATGAAAAATTAATGAAAATTTCGCAATTTCGTACCCATCCAAATAAAAATAAATGCTAAGTCTAACATTCATTGGCACATAAAATTACCGTCTAGAGCACTATTACGTAATAAAAACTATTATATAAAACGCGTTGGAGAAAAACGCTGGGGCCTTTTTTAAATATGAAACAAGGAGGATAATATAAATTAATTGGAATCGGTTATTTTTAGTTTAAAAAAACTCAGCGTTAACAAAAATTCGAGTTATTTTTATATGAAAAAAAAAATGAGTTGCATGCGAGTTGCAGTCGAGTCAATCGATTGTGGTAACACCCTTAGTAATGGATGTCGCTACGAGCGAATATCATACTAAACTTTTAACCCATTCAGCGCTAGTGACGACACGTTGTCGTCACGGTTCTACGAAGGATTTTTGCTACATAGCGGGAAACCCATGTTATCGGCTACGGCGTAGCGCTACGCGCGTAGCATAGCGGTGAATGTGTTAACATTTTCCATGCCGCAGTTTAATACACTAACGTGCTACGCTCGTAGCCAGCATTTTTCCACTTTGTAGAGATTACGTAGGTCTACAAAAATCGCATCATATAGAGATTAAAAAAAAATACATACGTTAACACATAAAACTTTTCAACAAAAATAATAACAGTTTTTAAACTTTGTAAAGCTCTAATTAGATAGTTTATTTAAATTTACCCCTAAGGGGGTAAAAACGCAAACAAAGTCGCGGGCAGAGGCTAGCACTATTCAAACTTTATCACATAATGGAAAACACACTGATTTCACCCTCAATAGGACTACATACTGACCCAATTAAAACAAGCATAACGTTTTCATTTCGCAAATAGACGAACCAATCTCCAAATTCTGTTATACAAATCCATGTTCCAAAAATCATATCCTTATTACCACATAATAAGGTAAAAAATCATACATTCTGTAAGGATTTTTGTGTTTACCAACAGCATTAACTTTTTACAAAATCCACATTCAATTACGCAAATCCATATGCCAGAAACCTGTTCCTTATTACCATGCTATATGTTAGATAATTGCATGATTTGTTAGGATATATCAGTTTGCCAACAGCATACATTTCTTTTGCTTACGTTCGAATTTCGAATGGTCGACCGTTAATTTATGCGTAATAACCGCGAGCTTCTATTATAACGGCAGACTTTGTTTGAATTACTAATAAAGATTTATATTTGGAACGCGAATTGCCGTTTACATCGCGTTTTGTTTTTCAATTAACGTTTTGTTGCGATTATATTCCGACCAAAAAGTGTAGAAATTAAAAATTGGCAACATCGTAGTGTCGTCCCTTTCAAATCGATCTAAGAAAACGGGACGACACTACGATGTTGCCACTTTTTAATTTCTACACTTTTTGGTCGGAATATACTTCGATTTCAAAGAACAATATTTGATTATTTAGGTTTTATTTGGTTTGCTGAAAACGGGATTTGGGGTTGGTTATTAGAAAATAAATAAAAATAAAGATCAAAAAGGTTCAATGTAGAATTAGAAATTGTTATAAATCTGTATGATTCTTTTCTAACGCTTTCTCTCGCTCCTTTTCATCACGCTTGAAAATACTAAAAAGTTGTTATTTAATCAAATTAGATGGAACGAAAGCTGCTTAATATAAGGTTTATGACATAATTGGTTCATGAATATTGTCAAACAAATGTGTCAATTTTGTTTTGGCTCTACCTAGTTGACTTTTTGACATCCGACCCAATGATATATAATAATGACAGATGGGTTATGCACGCTCTAAAAGTGAAGCCCTTAAAATGAGTGAATTCAAACAATTGTCACTAGTCGCGCACCGGCAAGCGAGAGATACGGACGTGCCAGTGAGCTGCCGTCACCAGCGTGAGAAAGAGACAAACTATAATTTTCTAAAAATGAGAGCGACATAGATGTAATGATTGTCAAAATAGATAAATATAACGGAATGTTGCTAGGCTAACTTTGGAAGTATTTTTTATGCACATTTTGTTACAGTAGTATAGCCTATCCATAGTAAATATCATTGATCCGACCATATGACGTGCAAGAGTGGTTAGAATCATCTGTCATATCATAAAATAATTTGACTGATTCATTTTGAACCGAATTTTTATCGCACATCATGAACATCTAAAATTATAATTATTTGGAAAATTTTACTCCCTAGGGCAGACATAAAACATTTTCCGACCGCTCTTCGCAGGAAAATGACCAAATCCAGTATTTTATCAAATCCCTTACAGATTTATTTGTCATTTCATTAAAATGGTTTAACAATTCTAATACCTAAACCACGTCAGTAAGTTGAAAAAGAAATGTTTTTGTGGCCCCTTGAGCTGTCAGTAGAGCAGAGATATTAACGCGCGCTTGAGCACGCGTGCCAGCGCGCTCGAGTACGCGTGCCAGCACGCTCGGCGTTTCTCATCTTTGATTATTAAACCAACCGGATGCGACACGTGCTCTCGTTTCTATCGGAAAAAGTCTGCCGTTTTTTGCGGGGGAGGGGAACGTCAAATGTATGGGAAACGTCAAAATAGCCACGTCAAATAAACGTCAGTCCATACAATGAGTATGACCACTGGTCATACATTTTTGGCTGAGGGGAACGCCTGTCAATAGCCACTCCGCTTGGTTTAAAGCTCTAAGTTTCTCATAAAGGATTAGTATTAGCATGCGTCGTGCAAAGGCGACGAGTATTTTGAAAATAGCTGTCATGACGAACGAAACGTTTATTTTAGCTGTTCCAAAAATTGACAGTGATTAAATGTTTGTCACCGTCACAGGGATGTCACAGGCGTGTCGACACTTTGGAATCCTAACGGATGGAATATGGAGGAACCGATGTACGGATACACTGATAATTTTAAACAAAAAAGAACCGACTTCACTTAGGATCCGCTATTCCAAGAGGAAGTGGCCGAGTTACTGTAAAAAATAGTGAAATCACTATAGGTGTGCCTATAATAGTTGAAGAGTTCCTTCGATTTCTCCAGGATTCCATCATCAGACCCCGACTTGGTGGCAATGGGACCATTTAGGGGCTGTAACCGTTCGATTTAAAAAAAAAATTGTAATTCGGTTCACGATTCACGGAGATATCGAGTAACATCGTCGCTGCGCTTGTAAAATCCGACATGTAAAAAAACACAACTTTACAGGAGACACAAAAAACATGTTTATTTTTTTACTGTATAATAAATGAAAAATCTAAAAATGACAAAAATTAAAGATTCCAATATGACTCTAAATAATGTTAGATTTGAAAATTTTACTCAGTTATTTTAGGAGCTACAATTTTTTTTTCTACATTTTAAGCACATAGCTGAATTTATTTGTGTTGTAAAAACCGCTATGTGATTATCGAGGCACATAACGGTCGGATTTTACAAGCGCAGCGACGATACATACAAAAAAAAACATTCAGTCGAATTGAGAACCTCTTCCTTTTTTGAAGTCGGTTAAAAAAAGAATTGTTACCAGCAACCAAACTTCGTCTACCAATAACTTAAGAACTGGGACTACAAAACTAAGGCATATCACTACTTACGAAAATGTTCTATTATTTATACGAAAATTTTGAGTTAAAATCAAATGAGCTTCATTAACTCCTTACCGAATTTTGGTTATTGATGGAGTGGCCGAAGTATTTGTTTGATTATCACTTAACTACCTATAAAAGAAAACGTTTACACTTACGGCACTTTAGTCACTTTGTGAGACGCGACGTGCAGCAGTAGCAGTTTTAACGATTTTATTAGTGTTAATGTTTATTTGCCGTGGGGTGCCCGGCCTTGAGAATTGTCCCCCACCATATCGTCCCGTGGTTGCAGTAGGAGTCTGCTAAGGGAATATACCGGGAGATGGGCAGCAGCATCTTCCGGAAGCCTAAACAACAATAAAAAAATAAAAAAAACTGCGTGCGCCAACCCGCCTGCCAAGCGTGGCGCGTATGGCAAACCCCCCCTTTAAAGGGGAGGCCTATGTTCAGCAGTGGACGTCTTATGGCTGAGATGATGATGATGACGTGCAGCAGTGCGTGACGGGCCGGTTCAAGTAGCACTCCTAGTGCTTGAAGATGGAGACCTAGGCTCTCCGAGACACGTCGCGAGACGTGACTAAAGTGCCGTGAGTGTAATCGTTTTATTTTATAATAGTGAGACAACTCACGAAATTTTTAACTTAATAGTTCGATTATCCTTTTTTTCAGTGTAAGCTTTTTCCTTTGTTTAAAAAAATAAATAAATGATAAAAGATATTTATTGTTCAATTTAGGCACATTACAATGCACTTATGAACGTCAGAGAGAAAAATAAACTACCACCGGTTCTAACCCTACACCTCTGACCCGAGAAGTATTACTTAATACCGGCAAGAAACTCGGCGGGACTTATTTTTTCAAAACAGTAATACTAATACATATATAGTAGTAATAGTAATAGTAGTTTGTTGATATTGATACTTTATTATGTTCAATATAATATCAATTATTTTGAACGAATAAATAAATAAATAGGCTTTCTTGAACTTTCCACGTAATGATAAATTCTAAATGAAAACAATTTGATTTTATCGGCATCTGTCATCATTCGATTCAAATCCTATTCAGGATCAATAGTTTCCATGAGGTCAACTTACGGTAATGTACCAAACAGCCACAAATTTAAGAAACTTTTTCCATACCGAATACGATTTGAATCGATGGCATAAAAAAATGGCATGTAAAAAATAAAAGTTTTCATTTTCATACAAAATGTATGGGAAAATGTTTGATCGATTTGTGGCTTTTCTAGCCGGATTTTTTTTTGTCCCATACAAGCTTTTGATCCTGGATAGGAATGGGATCAAATGGCATCAAAAAAAAAGTTTAGCAAAAGTGACTTTTTTCTCGCACCCTGTATGTTTTTTCCAAAATCTGTAAATGCGATTCTTCATTAATTTGAAATCAAGGGAAGGTCTTCTAAGACCATTTTCACGTAGCAGCACGGGATCTGGTAGCTGCCCTCACTGACCCAAAAAGAAAATCCATCCTGTATAGTCGTTATTAAGTATACATAAATAGGCCTTATTCAGCTTACTATGGGACGTTAAATTTGTGTAAATTCTCCTAATTTATTTCACTAAGCACCTTTTGATATAAACACGGTGTCAACCTCCCTATTGTATGATCCCAAAATAAACCTTTGACCCACAGCTCACCATGAAAACGCAAAATAATAAATATCAAAACAGTTTCAAAGGAAACGCTGACTAAGCTTAAATGGTTCATTTTGTTATAAAAGACCTAGATTGCTTCACATAGATTCCGCATCGACACGAGTCGCGAATATAGAGCCGAATCCTCTCTGCCGCCTCCCGCCAAAATGATACCTACTAGTTGCAGAATTTATTTATTTATTTTGTTTATTTATTTTGCCTACTAGTTGCAGAATTTATTTATTTATTTTATTTATTTATTTTGTTTATTTTTATCGAAGCGCTGGTAGCCTTGCGGTAAGACGTCCGACTTTCAATCCGGAGGTCTCGGGTTCAAACCCCGGCTCGTACCGTACTGAGTTTTTCGGAACTTATGTACGGAATATCATTTGATATTTACCAGTCGCTTTTCGGTGAAGGAAAACATCGTAAGGAAACCGGACCTAATCCCAAAAAAAGGGCCTAGTTTCCCCTCTGGGTTGGAAGGTCTGATGGCAGTCGCTTTCGTAAAAACTAGGACTTCATGGAATTAGGTTGTCAAGCGGACCCCAAGCCGGGATAAACGCTAGGAAGAAGAGTTTTGTTTATTTTTATCATAACCTAATATGTCATGCTTTAGTTTGAAGGGCAATTTTTCTTTGGGTTTACTTGGCTGAAAATAAAATTTATAATAAAAATAGAACCTAAATAACGAGTGAAAAAATGTGAGTTTAATCATAGCAGTACCTAGTTATTTACTTATATTTAGTTGAAGCTATTACACGTTTTTGTCACTGCATCTTACATAATCTAATTTAGTACTAACCTCTGCTATTAAACTCGTTAAAAACTCTAACAACCATTTTTACCCAAGATTTTGGAATTGTATTTTATAGCTGCTCTACATGATGGGCCATCATAGGGACGCAGTTATGCGTTAGAGGGAGCTAACGATATTGCGATCTCGTTCCGTCGTATAGCTGCGTCCCTATGATGGCCCATCATGTAGAGCAGCCATTAAAATCATTTCTTAATGCTTCTCAATGAAAATTAAAGAATCATTGTATGATGTTTCAAAATGTTATGTTCTACCATTTATGCGTTGTCTGATCATATATTTGTCCTTCAAATATTGTTCATCGGAAAATAATTAGTAGGTATGTCGTAAATGTGCACGCAACTAAGAGAAGCGTGTACCATTTTACACTTGGAAGGGCCAACATGCAGTGACCGCTATTGCCAGTCGTATAAATGCTCCATCTATTAGTTAATGATCTGTGAACGAAGGCCATTAATTTAAATTTACCGAAGTTATGGAGGTCTTAAATCAATTAAATATGTTAATGATGGTAAATGAACTGTTTTACATATTTTTATTCTTCATTAAGCTGGTTTGAAAGGGGCACGTCTGCAAATTTTTAATGACTTTAACGAATTTAATTGACTTGTGGTTTTTTGCCTTTTTTAGTACAGTTAGATGATTTTATTAGTGTTAGTGTTTATTCGCCGTGGGGTGCCCGGCCTTAGAATTGTCCCCCACCATATCGTCCCGTGGTTGCAGTAGGAGTCTGCTAAGGGAATATACCGGGAGATGGGCAGCAGCATCTTCCGAAAGCCTACAAACAATAAACAAAAAACTGCGCGCGCCAACCCGCCTGCCAAGCGTGGCGCGCATGGCAAACCCCCCCTTAAAGGGGAGGCCTATGTTCAGCAGTGGATGTCTTATGGCTGAGATGATGATGATATTGATGATGATGGGATGATTTTAAGATATCCGTAGGAAGACTTGCTAAGTAATATAGTATCTTAGCCATTCCATAGATATATTTGTGTGGAGTTAAAAGACATATAGGTGGGTCATTCTTCTTTTACTGGCAATTATTTTCCCTTCTCGACATGTGGTTTGGAAATTTATAATCATTTTTTATATAGACACGTGTAAATAAATTGCTATACCTTATTGATATAAACAACCTGTCAATTTGTCTTGCTAATGTATTTTTTAAATAATTTTACACTAAAAAAACTGTGACAAAATTGTAAATCTGAACGCTGTTGTCTGTCACAAAATCTCACATTGTTTTGCGATTATCATTTTAATAATACTCAAAAAACGGAAAGTTTTATCTCTTTGTCAGTGAAAACGGAGAACGGCACAGGTAGCTAATGCTGTCTCTGTCAGTGGAACTAATGTCTACTGCACTAAGGACAGAAATCACCAAGGTATAGTTAACAACAATTGCTATCAAACGTAATCAGTAATGTACAAGAATAAATTGAACGTACTATCTACTGGGCTGTTCGATAAAATACCGGACGCTTGTGAAAAACATTATTACTTAATATTATCATTGCGAAAATACTTTTTTTCACGGAAACAGAATTGTTCTCCAGTGGCGCAATGCAAAAAACATTACTGTAAAGACTTCTAACAAAAGAAACAATTCAAACGGAATTAATTCCTATGGGAAATAAGAAAAAAGCTCGAACAATGCAGATAAGCGACGGAGCTTTAAGCTCTAAAACACATTAGCTTCGAAAAGTCTCTTAAGGGGCTGAAGATCTTCGATCGATTCTGTAGGTATCTCACATATTGTGCTTTATTCTACTACTAGTGCTTTATTCTCTCTTAAGATCTACAATGTGTAACAAAAATGCTGGTGGTCTTATGGCCAAAATTGTCATCGTTTTGTTATTAAAAAAAAGTAAGAAAAAATTTTTTCGCACGCAAAATAAAATTGGTTTTGTATATAGGTTTAGTCGGCTGGGATCAAGTGTCACATAAAAATTATTTATTTTCGCCTCCATAATTTTTTCCCCTACATTTTCTTAGTCACCAGTATTTTTGTGATATCCTGTATGTTAAAAATTACGATACTCTTATATTCATTGCTTCTCATTTTTGAGAAAAATTATGAGTGTTTAAAAATGACCTGCGATGATGAAATGATGATGATGAAATGTGTCGCTTCCGACCGGTACGTACATATGGAGGTCCAAAGGTGAGGGCTATGTTCAGCAGTGGACGTCTTATGGCTGAGATGAATGAATGAATGAAAAACAACCCGAATTGTATTGCACAACACAACCAGTGTGATTTATTATAACTCATAATTTACGACCCGTTTGCCCAATAATCGGCACAAAATGCTTTTATTTCACTCCTGTTCAAAAGACAGAGAATTTTGGCGCCCCTTAATATGGAGGATGTCGCATTTATTCCAATTCCCAAAGTAATGAGTATGCCGGGGATTACTGCCTTTGAAAAAGCTAAAAGACAAGGTAAATTGATACTGTGGGTTCCGTATCTAGGCTTATTACTTATTAGGTGAAATGGGAATCCGTATACCTACATAGGATTTAATAGTCATCTACAAAGTAATGGGGTTCTTAAAAAAAGTGTAGGCACGGGATTCTAAAAGGTCGGCAACGAGCGTGTGACATCTCTGCCGTTGCATCATACCGTTAGGCGGGTCATATATTTGCTTTTATGTTACAGTTAATTTTTGAGCCTTTACGGTTCAAGATATTTTCTTTTCATTTATACTTACTCTATGGAATATCCAATGTAAAGTGAGCCTTTATAATATTAAAGTCCGTGACCGGTACTCTGTGGTAAACTACACAGTGCTGAATGGGTCCTTTGCATTGCATTTTCAGCAGTTTTTCTATCGAAAATGGGTAAATATTTAACCACATTCTCACCTCGGCCTAGGTACCTATTTGAACTTGATTTGAAAAAGCCCAATTTATATAGCTGAGAACATGGGCCATATTCTAACTTTAAAATAGGTTTAGACACGATGAACATAAATATTACGAACAAATCCAATGCATTAACTACGCAATACAGCTAGTGCCTAAACGTCTGAATCAGAAATATCAGAATTTGCTCGAAAATTACTCCGATGCAACTCCAATACAACTTATTATCGATATTGATTGATTATTTATTGTATGTTGGAGTTATGTTTGAGTTGTGTTTATTGTATGTTGGAGCTATGTTTGAGAAATGTTATTTATATGCACCGTGTTTTTTATTTGTTTTAATTTCAGGGGTACATTCCTGAGCTTAATTTAAGGATATTTTTCAAAGACACCAGTTTCTTAATTAGCTCCAGTTCTGAACTCACTTATGGCACCAGATTTGCCAGAAGTAAGTTCCACATCTGACCTGTTCGCAAACACCTGGAAAGGGTTTATTTCGTTGGTTAAGGGCTCTTTGACACAAATGTACAATGGCTTTGAGTACAGGCTCGACTAAGCCACCCTCTATTTGCTGTGGCTGCCAGGGATCTTATTCCGATTGGATGTGAAGTTTAGGCGAGTCGAACGCGCATTTAAACCACTATCATCATCTCAGCCATAAGACGTCCACTGCTGAACATAGGCCTCCCCTTTAAAGGGGGGTTTGACATACGCGCCACGCTTGGCAGGCGGGTTGGCGCGTGCATTTTTTTTTTGTTTATTGTTGTTTAGGCTTTCGGAAGATGCTGCTGCCCATCTCCCGCTATATTCCCTTAGCAGACTCCTACTGCAACCACGGGACGATATGGTTGGGGACAATTCTAAGGCCGGGCACCCCACGGCAGAACCACTATAACATCTGCTAAAGCCGAAAGCCCGCTCTACACTCGCGCGCGAAGTCGCTCAGTGAATTCACGTGAAATGCCGCGAACAATGCGATTCTTAGGCGTGAACACCATCTACACTCGCGTTTCGCGGCTTTCGCGGGCGTTCGCGGCGCGAGTGTAGAGCGGGACATGCTGGTAATTCTGATCAGTTACAAAGACAGAAAAAGTGGTTCTGGATTACAACCCAGAAATTATTTTGTAGAATTAGAATTTCTACTAAATAGAATGCAGGAAAGATGTGCAAATGGTGGATCAAAAATTGAACTTGAATGAGTCGGCTTTGGATAATAGGATCAAGAGTTTGTCAACCGACTTCAAGATTTCGAAGGAGGAGGTTATCAATTTGACGGGATCTTAGTTTTTTTTTGCAGTTTTTTTATGTATGTATGTTCACCGATTATTCGAAGACGGCTGGGCCGATTTGGAAAAAATATTTCTTGTTTGAAAGATTATACTTCACAGTTAGTCCCATTGTCAGCTGGTCTGGATCTGATGATGGGATCCTGGAGAAATCGAGGGAACTGTTCAACTATTATAGGCACACCTATAGTGATTTCAAATATTTTTTTACAGCAACTGGGGCATTTCCTCTTGGAAAAGCGGATACTAAGTGAAGTCGGTTCTTTTTTTGGTCAAATTATTTTTGAGGATTAAGAGTACTCGTAAAAGTAATATAACGTGATGTAATTTAACAGTTTTATGTAAAATAATAATACATACATACAACATACATACAATCACGCCTATATCCCAAAAGGGGTAGGCAGAGATCACGGATTTCCATTTGCTACGATCAATGCAGTAAAACGGCTCTCCGTGAGCCACTTCTCGCCCCCGTGAAGAACGAGACGTGATGGGTGGCGAACCGCAGCGCCGCCATGCGGGTGACTATTAATTAAATAAATCACCACAGCGTTCTCACGAGCAGTAGGGATCAGAGGTTTACTTATTCCTTTATCCCTTAGTCGCCTCTTACGACACCTGCGGGAAGAGACGGGGTGGCACTATTCTAAAGCCGGGGCCACGCAGCAAAATAATGATATACTTTAATAAACAAAGCCACAGCTAGCCACTTAGCGTACAGTGTTAGATTTTACCTTCTCGCACGCCGCAATTAGCTCGGCGGCAAGTACTTAAATATGTGTATTTGTAATTAATTAATTATTACTCGTCATTCTTTACAAAGGGTAAAAGGGTTTTGAATTATAGGGCACTAGAAGACCCATAAGTCTAAAATTACGCTTTACATTAAATCGCCATAAGGTACCCATGTTTGCACTAATTTACTACTACATACTGAAGTCATAGCGGGCGGCTGAATCGCTTAGGCCTTGGGTTTTCTGACCACCCGTCGCCGGCGGCCGGCGACCGACGCCATACAAAACATCGGATTCGATCGGATGTTTGTATGGCGTCGGTCGCCGGCCGCCAGCGACGGGTGGTCAGAAAACCCAAGGCCTTAGAGCGTTTTTTCTCTTCCGAGGCGGGGGAATATTAGTAAATAGATAGCAATATTTAAGTATATCAGTGACTACAGGTGCCGTATTCTAATTTTAAAATGTATAAACGATACATCAACAACACAATCTGTTAAATATAAACTTTCGTGGGACATATTAACATTATAAAATAACACGGTTCCACTCACGGCACTTTAGTCACGTCTTGCGACTAAAGTGCCGTGAGTGCTTGTGTCTAGTGCTTGAAGATACCTACCACCTAGGCTCTCCGAAACATGTCGCAAGACGTGACTAAATCACTAAAGTGCCGTCAGTGGAACCGTGTTATTTTATAACACAATCTGTCTTAAACATAACTCCTACACTCACCCAATAATCAACCAATATTGAAGTCGTATTGTAGTTGCATCGCAGTAATTTTCAAGCAAATTCCGTCATTTTTGATTCAGACGTGTAGGCGTTAGCTGTATTGTGTTGTTATTGCATTGGATTTGCCTTGAAGTTGGATCGTGTCTGTGCGTGTTTTAAACTTAGAATACGGCCCCAGTTACCATGGTTCTGACTACAAAACATCGGGAATGACACACACTGTAATTATGCAACCGGCCTTTGATCGTGAACTGAACCTGTAAACCGAATTGTTAATCTGGCGTTGGCACCTCCGTTACCTTTGAGTAAAGGGTTTGGTACCAATTAATATGAACCGGGGGGTCACCGCAGGGTTAAGTGACGTATTGTTTAAACGGTTACACGTGTAATGGTTTCGTTTCCTAGACACAGTTAAGGCACAGGACACGTCATACTACAAAACTCGTTTGGGCGCTGATGTGTGCTGTGCACGGTACGTTTGTACACACTTCAATGTGTGCGTGACTTCTTAGGGCTTTGTTTTTCATGTTTCCGCGGTCGTAAAGCTGGAATTACATTACGAAATTAGTGGCATGAAATTAATTTTATGACATTAGTTTTACCACCTGTTCATGTGTAATTTAATACTTTCGTGCCCTGTGCGATTTTTTGGTAAAATTAGTCTCATGCAACTAATTTCGTAATGTAATTCCGGCTTAAATGGCGTTTGACAATGCATCATCATTTCGCAATGTTTTATCCTTAAGGGACTACTTTGAAAAATTATAGGTTTTTTCAAACGCTCTAGTGACTAAACGGGAAAAGGGATTGAATTTATTTTCGAATATATATTATTAGACTATATACTCTTGTTTTTGGCACAAGCCGAAACACGATTGCTGAAAGTTGCCTCGATAGAAAAAAAATCCGAAGTTGTGTCCTTTTTCCCCTTATTTTTCATAGCTTACGTAAACTATAAGAGATTAAGCAATGTCACTAAGTAAAACATATGGTATTCTGGTTTATCTAAAAAGTCACAGAAACAAAATTAGACAAAACTTTATAGATTCGCTTATTTATCGTAGTTTGGTCAAAAAGTCTGATCCTTAAGAGCGCTGCATCTCTTTCTTTCATGCACGGGAGCCATAAACGTATCTCTAACGGATGGGCGTGGCTTGTCCGAATCCGAATCGAAGAACGGCCTTAAAGCGTTTTAAGCGTTAGTAGCCTGGCGGTTAAGACATCCGACTTTCAATCCGGAGTAAGAAATCATAATTTGTTAATTTCTTTGTAAGCCCTGCACCGATTGTTACGATCCTTTGCATTACTGAATCTTAGAGCATAATGTACCAACGTTTCAGCTTTGTCCAATGGCTAAAAACATTCACTATAAAATATATTATGTCCTTTTTATCGAACTGCTCTTTTGACCTAAAAAAATTTCGTACAGGAAAAATGATCACAAGTTCTGATTGCGCTTCAGTACAAAGGAGATACAAACACAAACAGAGATATTGTTTTGAATGTAAAAAATTCCAAGTGAATTTCCTCGCAAATGTACAAATATTTCGCTTTTATGATAAAGGGATAAGGTGCTAAAATGCGTGTCTTTGACAGGGATTTAAAAAAGAATATTCCTACATCAAATAACACAAGCTTTGTCGAGCTCCTACAAATTATGGAGTAAAGAGTGACCAAAAAGAGCGGCATTTTATGAAGCTTTTCCATGTTTTTGTTAACGTATTCCTTTTTATTGCAAACTCAAGTCGGTGTTTGTCAGTATAGTATTTTATACAACAGTGACATAATCAAGAGCTTTTCACTCGAGTACCGCGTTTCGGCCACGAAGCTTGCTGAGTGGCCTAATTAAGGTACGAGATTGAAAAGCTTAATTATGTAACTATTGTATACAATACTTTTTCTACGAGTATTAAGTAAGAATTGATTTTCTTTCATTCTTTCTAGATTTTTCCCAATCAAACGTCAAACACTATTTTTCAAACCGGAAGTAATTGTATCTGGGCCTAAAAGAGATATATTTACATATGATTGTGTGCGTAGTAGAAAGAGATGGATATAATAAACGGTGTCTAAACTTACTTCCAAGATGTCGGTGTAGTTGTGATTGGTCTTTTTATAATCTAATCACAACGTAGAAGCAAGTTTAAGTAGAAGAAAATTTGACAGATTAAGTACGTTCGGAAATTATAAAGTTGAGTCTGTCCGAAAAGAAAAGTGTCGTACAATGTATGAGCTCCCATATAAACCATGACACTTTTCTTTCCGGACAAACTCTACACATTTTACCGAGATGTGAATGACATTCTCTTTTCAAAATTATTTTAGTTTAGGGGCGGGTTGTTTAATAAATCTATTTAATGATCCCGGAAGTGCTATGGCTTAGTCTATGGACTATCCAACATTTAAATGTGTAAGGTTTAAGTCTGGTCTATAAAATCCTAATACACACATTAAAGTCGACGAGTAGAAAAAGTTTTTTATTTAGATAGAATCTTTCAAGACAGATTTGAACCAGTTCTTGATGTCCGATTGAGCTAAAATTTTGCGTATTTGTGTAACGACGACAAGACAATATTTTGGTATAGTACTTATACTTACCATCAAACTGGTCTGATAATGAGACTGAAGGTGAAGCTCATTTGTGTTTGAGTATGTTAGAATCATTTATTTTATTTTATTGTGAAACATATTTACATAACATTACAGTAAGAACTAATGCGTTATGAAAGTTAAACTAAATAATTACATTGGTACAGTGGAAGGCCTGTTGTCCATCACCTCACAGAATCTCAGGCATTCACTTCTCACAGCCGCCCATCGCCACGCAATCAGATCGCACTCTGGTGATGATGCCGAGAGCGCATTCAGTCGTGAGAGGGCGCGTACCAGTGGGGAATTCAAGCGCGACACGGTGCGTGCCGCCGGCATAGCCAACAGACCGCGTTGCCGCGTTGTGATCATCTTGGCAGCTTCACTGTCCCATCTGGACCTCGCAGCACTCACTGGAATCCCTTCACCATATTCTTTCCCACTACTATTACCAACTGAAAGAAGAAACGCCTCTCTATATCTAGTAGCCATACGATAAATAAATAAGAATCATCTTGTTGAGCAGAAGATGACTTTGGAAAGAAAAGTACACATGGCGTTTAAGAGAATTTGAGATGAAAAAAAGAAAAGACGGTAAGTTTTAACCTAGGCAGAAACTAAAAGAAGGTCAAGAGCAGTTTAAAGTAGTTAAAAGTCAAAATTAGAACTTACTTTTTGTAAAAATAGGTAGTCAACAATAAACGCATGTTTATGTTTTTTTACCTTATCTAATCTTATATTTTAGCATCGACTGTACTACATAAGTTTCAGAAAAAAAAGCCTTATTTCCTGACCTACTTATATAAATGCAAATCACAGTCAGAAAACTCATTAATATTTACGAATCACATTAAAACAAATCGATTGTCCGAGAAATGTCGCCCAAAGGATATTAATAAGAATAAGAAATAATTGCGAACGCAATAAATAAGGCGGCAATAAACGACGTCATTTGTCATATTTACGAAATAAAAACAAAAGAGGATGAAATTCAATTATGTTATTTTATTATTTTAAACTCTATAGTAAACCCTGAAAGTTGGAATTTGAATGCATTGGAAATGGAGCATAGATTGTTCTAGTTGTAGGCTCACGTTATGTTTTAACGGAAGCGTAATTCGACGATGTTTTTGAAGAATTCGTGACTTCGTTATTATTTGAATTTAGCGCCCCGCCCCGGCTTTGCACGGGTGCAGTTATGCAATATAAACCTTCCTCTTGAATCACTCTATCTATTAAAAAAATTGCATCAAAATCCGATGCGTAGTTTTAAATATCTAAGCATACATAGGGGCAGACACCAGAGGCCAGTTTTATAAAGCTACAATTTACAATTTACAAGCGGAACTCTCTTTTTAACCCTATGTGTTAGAAAGAGACTTCCGCTTGTAAATTGTAACTTGTAGCTTTATAAAACTGGCCTCAGGAAGCGACTTTGTTTTATACTATGTACTTATGTAGTTATGACTGACGGCGCAAAAATTAAACATTTATATTTACAAAAGTTTTCCAGTGACATCAACTTTTACAAGAAAACCTTATGGCCGTCATGTCATCATATGATTTATATAAAAGTCGAATAAACCTCAAAGTAATTAGGTGCGTCAGATTAATCAAACCAACCATTTATTCTTATCGCGACTTAAATTCGGCCATTAACGGAGATTGCAGCGACAGCTGAATTTTGTATTAGAATTATTAGAAAATACCAATTTGATGTCTTGAGGCCTATTCAAACGAAAAAAATATGACCTAAAATTGATGTTGATATGATAGGAACTTAGCCCTTAGTGTGATTACACTTATGCTTACTTACAAACGATTGTTTCACTAATGTAACGTAACGATTGCGTTTGTATTAGATTTTAATTTGTATGGGATTTTTAACACAACACATCAAGCGGAACGTATCGAAAACTCAATCACCGAGTAGAGGTACTTCTATAGATACTCGGTGGTGTAGTTTTCGATACGTTCCGCTTGGTCTGCGGTGTTAAAAATCCCATACAAATTAAGACCTAACGCAAACGCAACCGTTACGTTACGTTAGTGAAACGATTACAAGGGTTCTTGAGTAAACTTCGAGAACGTTTCAGGAAACAAACAAAGAATAATTTCCATAGTGAATGAAGAACGTTCTCAAACGGCAAAAGTTTAAACTCGATACGCCCGTATTGTAAGAATTGTGTAGGTGTAGGATAAAATAAGCCTTTGACGTCCGTTGTTGGGTGGGCGTTGGGAAGATTGTGGGTCACTTCTGAATGAGATTAACTCAGGACCGGGAGAAATGACGTACTCACTCGAAAAGGGGTTTATTGCTCGTCATAATGGTGATGTAACGTCATACTAGTAATTTATAAAAAAAACCGATAATGAACAGAGTATAAGTTTAAAAAAGGCTAAGGTAAGGCTGGTAAGGTCTCAGTTCGAGGCGGACTACTAGTTGTTAAAAAATGTAACGTACCTATTTATTCACAATAACGTTTTAAATGTACTATTAACCTTTTGGAAGAGCGAGACTTTCTGACACAGGTACACCATACCCACTAGAAAGTCTCAACCCCTCTACATAATGTATTACTACAGGTTTGAATGAAATATTTTTTTTTTTTTTTTTTTTATTACCTATGATACGAAAAAGAATGAATGAATGAATAAATGCACACCTAAAAATTACAACACAGTAGAAAAAATACAACAACAACAAAACAAGAACCACAAAACAAGAAAATAACAAACATCAAACAAAAAAAGAGGCCAACAACAGGCGGTCTTATCGCCAGTAAGCGATCTCTTCCAAACAACCTTAGGGTAGCGGAGAAGATAAAGTAGAAAAGTTAATAGGAGGAAAATGATTGATTATTACTGATTGATTTGACATTCAAGTTAAAATTGTTATATTCGAATACGCCTATAGATATAAGATTAATTTAATTACTTGTGTTATAAATCTCGGCGAACCGGAGGCTCTGCAGACATCAGCAATAAAATAATAATGGAACAGGAGATTGAAATCTTGAGAATTCATAATTGTTTGTAGCTATCCTCTGAATAATATTAATTTTGAATAATATCGATACAGCCGATGACGGGCAATTGCGGTATCTTGAAAATTACGGCATTTTCCTGATTGGCCGAAAGAAATGAGTGGCGTGGTTTTTTGTTGTTTTATATTGTTACATACATACATACATACATACAATCACGTCTATATCCCAAAAGAGGTAGGCAGAGATCACGGATTTCCATTTGCTACGATCAATGCAGCAAAACGGCTCTCCGTGAGCCACTTCTCGCCCCCGTGAAAAACGAGACGTGATGGGTGGCGAACCGCATCGCCGCCATGCGGATGACTATTAAATAAGTAAATCACCACAGCGTTCTCACGAGCAGTAGGGATCAGAGGTTCCCGTATCCCTTAAGTAGCTGTTACACCTTCCTAAATCAGTTCCTAACGACAAGGACGCTGCAATACGTTAGACGCGTTTGGAGATATTGCTTAACGCGTCTAACGTATTGCGGCGTCCTTGTCGTTAGGAACTGATTTAGGAAGGTGTAACAGCTACTTTATCCCTTAGTCGCCTCTTACGACACCCGCGGGAAGAGACGGGGTGGCACTATTCTAAAACCGGGGCCACGCAGCAATATTTATATTGTTATGTGTATCATTTATAATAATATAATATTATAGAAACACAATACAAGAGTAGCGTGTTTAAAGTATTAAATATTTAATTGCTGTCTTTGTATCATATTAAAACTATTTTTTTTACAAAAATACTGCTTTGAAATGACAGTTGCCACATAAAATAACAAATAAATTACACAAATCAACCTAGTCCCACGGTAACCTCAATAAAGCTTGTGTTGTGGGTACTAGACGACGATTTATAAATATAATAGATAGATATAGATAAATACTTAAATACGAGTACATCGGAGTGGCGCTGGTAGCCTTGCGGTGACGTCCGACTTTCAATCCGGAGGTCTCGGGTTCAAACCCCGGCTCGTACCACTGAGTTTTTCGGAACTTATGTGCGGAATATCATTTGTTATTTACCAGTCGCTTTTCGGTGAAGGAAAACATCGTAAGGAAACCGGGCCTAATCCCAAAAAGGCCTAGTTTCCCCTCTGGGTTGTATTGTATTTATCTCGTATAGACACTGTGGTTACAACAATTATCACATCTAGTACTTACAGTCGATCTGGTCTGTTAATTCCTTTACGATGCTTACTCTTCGGTTGTCTCAATCCAAGTGAACGAGTCCGTCCGCGTTCGCCCTAACTTTCTCTTCCCCTACCACATTCCATAACTACCGTGTTGCCAGGAGTATAATTTTAATTTCCCAACTACCCCGGTATTTAACTGGATATCGTAATAAAGTTGCCACATCAAAATTATTATTTTCCTGCTGTATTAAGCATACATTTTAATATCAATAAATCATAACATTCGGCCATCCGACTTCGTGCATGACTCCGGCGCACGAAACCCCTCAAAGCTTAAATGATGTTGTTTTTGACAAAACAAAAAGATTGTCAAATAGGATTGTGATTCTGAAACTAATCTTGATTTTGATATCCACAAACTTAGCCAATAAAATGATAATTAATTTCCATCTGAAAACCATATCATAACATTCGGTCTTCGGTATTTACTTTTTTTTTGTGTAATTCAAGCTCAAGCAATTGTCGTTGTGCAATAATCGAAAATCATTTGCACCAAAATCTTATAAGGAACTTTTGGCTCTTAGAACTTAGTGGTATATTCTTTTTGGACTAACACCTACTTATTATGTTCATTACATTATATCCAAGTGGTATACTTATTATATAACTTAATGAACTTAATGAAAAACAATCACAACTTTTTCTGTTAACGTCTTATAGGCAAGATTGTTCTGAAGGTATGTAATAAATCTCGTTTATAAATAGAGTAGAATATTTTGCCTCTAAAATATTTACCTCTTAACGACGTAAGTAAGCTAGACTAGTTTACGAAGCAAACTTTTCGTTGCTTTTAGTCACAAAGCTATTTAGTTTACTTTTACAATTCTGTCTTTTATCTTCGAGTTCGTTATCCATAATAACATTAATAACACAGCTCTCACTCTTACCGTATTTTATTTATCTAATAATATTCTACACTTTTTCTTCTTTTCTAAGAATGTACTTATTTGTCAAAATTTTAATCGAATTATTATTTATTTGGATAGCACTGCGTTAACTGATTACAGTACATTATATGAATAGTGAACTCTAATGTCAAATGTAGCAAGTTACTTAGATAATCGTATTTGTGTCATTTTTTTGTCTGCTCATATTAATGTGTATTCTCAAAAACTATATTTACTTATATGTCTTAATACTTATTCTGGTCTCCAAATTTATTCATACAATTTGTGACAAAATTTTACAGGTATTGTGTCAAAGTCACGGTTACAAGGTAATTTATTTGGTTTGGTTATAAGCTTTCATGATGAAAGGAAAAAAAAACGTATTTCATCACCGATAGCGAAAAACTATACTTTTTTGTCGCGAATAATAAATCATCTTGATATAACAAATTATTATCTAGTCTATTTAAAATAACAGTGACTAATTTTCCTTCCTAGAACTATCAGTAGAAAAATGTATCTAAAGAATTTTGCATTAAGCATTAAAACCTTAATACGTTCTGGGGGCCTATCGGTAACTTTTTAACGCCGCTCAGTTTTCCGGTGAGGTAAAAGTGCGCTGAATTGCTTTTAAGTTAATGTTACGTCCCTATTGCCGCTCAATAGTCGTTCAACTTTGACTGGTTTTGTCGTAAGCTCAACGAAAACTCCCCGTTTTGAGGTAATGTATTGTCTATGGCTGGAAAAAAATAAATTGAGGGTTTTTTCTGAAACTAAATAAAGTTTATAACGATGCGATAACTTATGATGGTGTCTTATTTAATGCGAAAAACATAATATCTGAAATAAATATACCTTTAATAGATAGGAAGAAAGGAGAAAGAAAGTTTTGTGTTTTGCGAGGTTTTTTTAACGTTACACTAGAATGAAAAAAGTTACGAACGCTCCTCATCGTCACATTTCACGGTTCCTTTTCACGAATCATTGCAAGTTATTATTTTTCCAAAACCATAAAAAAATATTGCTTTTAAAATAATCAGCGTAATTTTGCTTTAATTTTTTTTATATTTTCAACAAATTTAATAAATCAAGCAAATCAAAAAAATATTATAAAATATGTTGAAAAAATGCCAATTGACAATAATGACATCGACCGTTAAAGTTTGAACTTGATGTTTCGTCTTTGTTGACTGAAGTAATGAAGTTGTTAGATAACAAAGAGAATTTAATGTAGTGTTTGATAATAATGATTTCATAATTTAAACTTGACCTAAACGCTGCAATTTCTCTTTAAATAGTTAAATTACTAGAATATGCTGGTGAAGTGCTAAATTTTCAGCGCATTGCGTTTCTTTTGTGGTTTTTGGCAAAGTTTCCAAATTCTCCTTCATTATTTCGTACAACGATGCCGTGCTGTTTTCCAACTTCTCGACAGTTTTTCACACACGTGGAATTCGGCAGTTTCAACTGGTAAATACCTATTTATAAGACTCTTTTATCTTTTAGAATCCTTGGTTGTGTACCAGAGTATCAAAATCATAAATTCTTTAACTGCAAAATATATGGTACAATAAAATGGCATTGACTGGATATTTCTCTACAATGACATTGTGCCAGTTAGGCATGCAAATGTTAACTAAAACAACACAATCTGTAGCCAATACTAATATTAAAATGTCTTAAAACTACAATAATTGCTCAATATCAAACAATTAAACTGTTTTTTGAGCTATTGTTGTTTTTCATAAAAAGGGATGTGTTCGGGGCAAAATCTAATACACGTATCTTGTGTTTCTATTATAAACAACTTTAGTTGTTTTAAATAGGTCCCGGTATTTCTTTACAAAGACTGCCGCCTAGAATGTGAACATGCAAGGTAATGTTAATATTTGGTGTTCAGTATGCAATAAAAAAAGACAAATTTTAGCAAAAAGTGTAAAAAATATAGGGGAAGGCTTGTGCAAAAACATAGGTGTAAAAGACTTTTCAAGGGCTAGTATTTTACAGCTCAACAAAAAACCATATCCTAATTATTATTGTGACTATTTTTGATTTAAGAGAATTTTTTATTTATTGTCCTGTTAAAAATGCTTATTTTAGCACAGAGGCGGCCTTAGGGGGTGGCGTCCCTGGACAAATTTTTACAAGGGCCGGCCGGAGGCCTCGTATCACTGACTTTTCCATAACTTATGAACGGAATATCATTTGATATTTACCAGTCCATTTCGGTAAAGGAAACATCGTAAGGAAACTAGACCTAATCCCTATAAGACCTTGTTACCCCTCTGCTTGCAAAGTCATATGGCAGTCGCTTTCGTAAAAACTAGTGCCTACGCCCATTCATGGAATGTGGTTGTCAAGCGAACCCCAAGCTGGGTCAAACGCTATGAGGAAGAAAGAAAAAAGAGAAGCCCTGCGGTCTTTGGTCTCGGAGGCCAAGATCCACTTTAGGTTGTTTGGCCACTGTAGTAAGTACCTAAGTATTAGTGAATTAAGCTGTATGTCCCAGGTTTGAATCCTGGTAGGGGCGTTTATTTGTGTCTTTATCATGAATCTTTGTTCCCGAGTTATGGATGTTTTCTATCTGTGATATATTATTATTGTCACCGACTAGTACCCATAGTAACAAGCCTTATTGAGTTTACTGTGAGGCTAGGTAGATTTGTGAATGATTGCCCCATATTTTTTTGTAACACGACTATGGCAAACAAGCATACGACCCGCCTGATGGTACACACTAAGCAACTACCGTAACCTATGGACGCCTGCAACTCCAGACCAGAGATGTCACATATGCGTGTTGTCGACCTATATGTTACTCCCGGAGTCAAACTATCTTCACACCAAATTTCATCAATTTCATCGGTAAAGTGGTTTAAGCGTTAAGAAGTGACAGACAGAGTTACTTTCGCATTTATAATATTAGTAAGGAGGTCTCAACTCGTGTTTGAATCTTGGAAAGGGAGTTTATTTGTGTGTTTATTACGGATATATTCTAGAGTTGTGGCTGTTTTCAGATTTCATCCACATCAATATATTGAATTTAAACTTTCGTGAAACATATTAACACTTTATCACTGCATGCGGCTGTACTCACTTGTGTTTAGTCACTACGCGCGACATGTTTCGCGCGTAGTGACTTAACACAAGTGAGTACAGCCGCATGCAGTGATAATAGTACAAATCAATATAGTAGTTGAATGTAAAAAAAACTAATAATTATGCATAATAACTCCACAGCCGGATTCGGTTCCAGTTCAAGAGCGCTGACTGCAGAGAACTCCACTGAGCTGCAGGTGATGAGCTCCCGTGGCTGACATAGCCATTATTGCCAATCTTGTTCTCAAGGTAAGCGAAATTGTGATAATGTGAGTACACCTTTTATTTCATTATATTTGGCATCAATATGGATGGTCTCAAATTTCATTGAAATCGATATACTAGTTTTTTAAGCGTGTAAAGGTAACAGACAGCTGGAGTTACTTTTGAATTTAAAATATTAGTATCGCTTAGAGAAGCCTCGTGGTAAGACCGCTAGTAGCCTGGCGGTAAGACGTTCGACTTTCAATCCGGTCTCGGGTTCACACCCCGGCTCGTATCACTGACTTTTCCATAACTTATGAACGGAATATCATTTGATATTTACCAGTCCATTTCGGTAAAGGAAACATCGTAAGGAAACCGGACCTAATCCCGATAAGACCTTGTTTCCCCTCTGCTTGCAAAGTCATATGGCAGTCGCTTTCGTAAAAACTAGTGCCTACGCCCATTCATGGAATGTGGTTGTCAAGCGAACCCCAAGCTGGGTCAAAAGCTATGAGGAAGAAAGAAAAAAGAGAAGCCCTGCGGTCTTTGGTCTCGGAGGCCAAGATCCACTTTAGGTTGTTTGGCCACTGTAGTAAGTACCTAAGTATTAGTGAATTAAGCTGTATGGCCCAGGTTTGAATCCTGGTAGGGGCGTTTATTTGTGTCTTTATCATGAATCTTTGTTCCCGAGTTATGGATGTTTTCTATCTGTGATATATTATTATTGTCACCGACTAGTACCCATAGTAACAAGCCTTATTGAGTTTACTGTGAGGCTAGGTAGATTTGTGAATGATTGCCCCATATTTTTTTGTAACACGACTATGGCAAACAAGCATACGACCCGCCTGATGGTACACACTAAGCAACTACCGTAACCTATGGACGCCTGCAACTCCAGAGATGTCACATATGCGTGTTGTCGACCTATATGTTACTCCCGGAGTCAAACTATCTTCACACCAAATTTCATCAATTTCATCGGTAAAGTGGTTTAAGCGTTAAGAAGTGACAGACAGAGTTACTTTCGCATTTATAATATTAGTAAGGAGGTCTCAACTCGAGTTTGAATCTTGGAAAGGGAGTTTATTTGTGTGTTTATTACGGATATGTTCTAGAGTTGTGGCTGTTTTCAGATTTCATCCAAATCAATATATTGAATTTAAACTTTCGTGAGACATATTAACACTTTATCACTGCATGCGGCTGTACTCACTTGTGTTTAGTCACTACATACCTTATCAACATTCAACTACTATATTGATTTGTACTATTATCACTGCAAGTGGCTGTACTCACTTGTGTTTAGTCACTACGCGCGACATGTTTCGCGCGTAGTGAGTTAACACAAGTGAGTACAGCCGCTTGCAGTGATAATAGTACAAATCAATATAGTAGTTGAATGTAAAAAAAAACTAATAATTATGCATAATAACTCCACAGCCGGATTCGGTTCCAGTTCAAGAGCGCTGACTGCAGAGAACTCCACTGAGCTGCAGGTGATGAGCTCCCGTGGCTTACATAGCCATTATTGCCAATCTTGTTCTTAAGGTAAGCGAAATTGTGATAATGTGAGTACACCTTTTATTTCATTACATTTGGCATCAATATGGATGGTCTCAAATTTCATTGAAATCGATATACTAGTTTTTTAAGCGTGTAAAGGTAACAGACAGCTGGAGTTACTTTTGAATTTAAAATATTAGTATCGCTTAGAGAAGCCTCGTGGTAAGAGCGCTAGTAGCCTGGCGGTAAGACGTCCGACTTTCAATCCGGTCTCGGGTTCACACCCCGGCTCGTATCACTGACTTTTCCATAACTTATGAACGGAATATCATTTGATATTTACCAGTCCATTTCGGTAAAGGAAACATCGTAAGGAAACCGGACCTAATCCCGATAAGACCTTGTTTCCCCTCTGCTTGCATTCATATGGCAGTCGCTTTCGTAAAAACTAGTGCCTACGCCCATTCATGGAATGTGGTTGTCAAGCGAACCCCAAGCTGGGTCAAACGCTATGAGGAAGAAAGAAAAAAGAGAAGCCCTGCGGTCTTTGGTCTCGGAGGCCAAGATCCACTTTAGGTTGTTTGGCCACTGTAGTAAGTACTTAGCTAAGTATTAGTGAATTAAGCTGTATGTCCCAGGTTTGAATCCTGGTAGGGGCGTTTATTTGTGTCTTTATCATGAATCTTTGTTCCCGAGTTATGGATGTTTTCTATCTATGATATATTATTATTGTCACCGACTAGTACATATAGTAACAAGCCTTATTGAGTTTACTGTGAGGCTAGGTAGATTTGTGAATGATTGCCCCATATTTTTTTGTAACACGACTATGGCAAACAAGCATACGACCCGCCTGATGGTACACACTAAGCAACTACCGTAACCTATGGACGCCTGCAACTCCAGAGATGTCACATATGCGTGTTGTCGACCTATATGTTACTCCCGGACTCAAACTATCTTTACACCAAATTTCATCTAAATCGCTAAAGTGGTTTAAGCGTTAAGAAGTAACAGACAGACGAGAGTTACTTTCGCATTTATAATATTAGTAAAGGAGGTCTCAACTCGAGTTTAAAAAGTAATATTATGAAAATAGATTTCAGGCAACAGTCGTTGGTACCATATGGTTGATAAGGTATGTATGTATGTATATATCACTTTATTGCACATAAACAAGTTTAACAATATTACAACAGTAAAATAAAAAATAAAAAAGATATGCACAAAGGCAAGCTTATCCCTAAAAGGGATCTCTTCCAGCCAACCCATGAGAGAATGAGAAAGGAATAAATACTAAATGATGAAAGACAAACTATGCACAAAAGAGCAATAAAAAGTTTGGAAACACAAAAAGCTTTAGGTACCTAAACACTAATAAATACATATATCGGTACATACATGTACCACACAAATACTCTTAAACTAAGTATATACATATATAAGGTCAAGTTCGTATATACATATACAAGGCGTTCCCACACCTGGCGCACTGCCTCGTGAAGAAATTGCCGCGCGGCAGCTCGGCTAATGTAGCAGTGCCTCGCCCGAGGCAAAGCGGCCGCGCGTGCGTTTGCCTCGGCCGAGGCACGTCCACACTAGCCGAGTTGCCGCGCGCGGCGATTTCCTCGCGAGGCGGTGCGCCAGGTGTTTTTTTTTGACAATATACCTTATTGAATACCAAAATATTAATATGAAAATGTCCTCAGACCTACCCCCAAACCTCCTGTAGAGAATGATGGGTTAATTGGATGAGGAACAAGCCATTAAGATAAAGTTTTTTTTACGATTTCAACATTACAAAAGGTGGAGGTTCTCAATTCGGTTGTATGTTTTTAGGGTTCCGTACCCAAAGGGTAAAAACGGGACCCTATTACTAAGACATCGCTGTCCGTCTGTCTGTCTGCCGATCTGTCTGTCTGTCCGTCTGTCTGTCACCAGGCTGTATCTCATAAACCGTGACAGTTAATTATACAGTTGAAAGTTTCACAGATGATGTATTTCTAATGCGGCTTTAACAACAAATACTAGAATAAAATAAATATTTAAGGGGGCTCCCATACAACAGACATGATTGATTTTTATAGATATTTTTATTGATGATGATTTTTATAGATAATGGCATGGAACCCTTCGTGCGCGAGTCGGACTCGCACTTGGTCGGTTTTTTTTTTTGTTTGTTACTCCGTCATTTCTGAACACCACACCAAATTTCATCTTAATCGAGGCGGCGGTTGTTGATTCCACATACACTCCCTATACAAATACGGATGTACTACTGAACATTATTTAACAATTTCAGGTGAAGAGCTCCGTGAACATCTTCTATCATTCTCACATAATCCAGTTCTAACATCCACCCGAAGATAATCCAGGTATGCATTTTTTTAAAGTAATATTATGAAAATAGATTTCAGGCAACAGTCGTTGGTACCATATGGTAGATAAGGTCAAGTACAATTTTTTTTATGACAATGTCCTCAGACCTAGCCCCAAACCTCCTGTTGGGTTAATTGGATGAGTCTTAAAAATTAGGCTCTGCATACAGAGCTCATGCTGGTTAACGAGGGCTGTTTTCCGCAACTCGACGTCTATATGTTGCGTCTATTTTTGCGTAGACCTCATACTGTCTCCATCCCAAATTTCATCTTAATCGGTGCAGCAGTTATTCATTCCCTCCCCATACAAACTTCCAGCCCGTTTCCACAAAGGGATGGTTTCTGATATAATAACTGCCCTATGTCTTCCCCGAGACTCAAACTATTTTTTTACCATTTTCATCTAAATAGGTTTAGTAGTTATTGGTTCCCTATCCTATGTCCTTTCCCTACACTCAATACCAAATTTCATTTCAATCGGTTGAACAGTTTAATCGTAAGGAGGTAACAGACAGACAGAGTTACTTTCGCGTTTATAATATTTACAACCCCAGAACTCTTGACTATCTCTCTCTATACCAGATTTCATCCAAATCGGTTGAACAGTTTAATCGTAAGGACGTAACAGACAGAGTTACTTTCGCGTTTATAATATTTGCAAGGATCCGTCCCCAGAACTCTTGACTATCTCTATACCAAATTTCATCCAAATCGGTTCAGCGGTTATTAAATCCCCATACAAACATCCATCTGTTTTTCATACCCTTAAGGGATGACTTCTGGGATAAAAACTATCCTATGTCTTTAACCGTGTACTAAATTCCATATTAATCGGTTAAGCGGTTTAAATGTGAAGGCATAGCAACCGTTAGCTCATTACACAGGTAGACTTTCGCAATTATAATACATGGGTTAGTTAAACATGAGGTCCTGGGTTTGAACCTGCTAAGGGCATTTATCTCGGATATTATTGTTCTCGAGTTGTGGATGTTTTGTATCAATTTTTTTACCCCACGACATTGGCAAACAAGCATACGGCCCGCCCAATGGTAAGTAGTTACCGTAGCCTATGGTCGCCTGCAACCCCAGAGGACTCACGTGCACGTTGCCTACCCTTTAAAAACTATTATGAATATTGTCACCTAGTAGTTCCTACCCGCAATACAAACCTTATTGAGCTTACGTTGATACGTGAATGATTGTACCATATTATTTCTTTCTTTTTTACACCACGACGGCAGCAAAGAAGCATACGGCCTACTTGATAGTAAGCAATTAGGTACTGTATTTAACCTATGGACGCCTGCAACTCCAGAGGTGTCACATGCGCGTTGCTGACCTATATTTTACCATATGATAGTATTTCGTACAGAAGGTTATCTTCACTATAAAATCAGTGTTTGACAGATGAACGGTGACAACGGTGGTCCATACAATTTTACCTTTCGACTTTCTAGGATTGACTATAGTACGCATAGTATATATTATTATTGCTGGACCTGCCCAAACTGCCTCAGCCTACCTAATCTATCAGTAATTTTAATACAAAACTAGATAAATGTCAGATTCATTACAATTTACAATCACGCTATCGCTACGCGGGGATCAATAATGACGCTGGTTTTCTATCATACTTTAAACGATACAAAAGTACTTTCAAGAAAGTACTGGTCACTGCTAGGAAAAATTATCTAAAGAAAACTGTTTCCAGAGCCAAAAACAAATCTAAGGCAATTTGGAAATTAGTGGATGAAAACACAGGAAAATGTAGGACTAGTAGTAAGATTACACTTAATATAGATAATGTTGTGGTTAATGATGAAAAAACTATTGCAAACACTTTTAATGATTTCTTTCTTAGTGTAGGTGAAAGCACGACAAATGTAAATGACTCTGCTTATATGGGAAAACTTAAAGAACGGGGTATTAGCTGCAATCAATCGATATTTTTGACGCCAATTATTGAAACGGAAATTATTCGCATTGTTAAAAATTTAAAAAGTACATTTTCAACCGGACCAGATAACTTAGATACTAAGATTATTAAAATGAACATTGATGTGTTGTGCATACCACTCTGCATGATTTTTAATGATTGTTTACTTTCTGGAACCTTCCCTGATTTATTCAAAAAGGCGAAAGTGATTGTGATTCATAAGAAGGGTAGTAAAACCGATATGAACAATTTCAGACCCATATCTTTGTTACCAATTCTGGCCAAAGTATTTGAAAAATGTATCGCTACACGAATTCAAAATTATTTTGAGGATCATGACCTCTTTACTCCGCATCAATATGGCTTCAGGAAAAATAAAAACACGTTGGCAGCTGTAAGTAAATTGGTAACAGAAGTTATGACACACCTTAACACCGAACTTCCTTGTGGGGGCATTTTTTGTGATCTCACCAAGGCCTTTGACTGTGTTGACCACAAAATATTATTAAATAAACTTGATTTCTACGGTTTACGTGGCAATGCTCTAGCCTTGTTGAGATCATACCTGCACAATCGTAGCCAATATGTAGAAATTAGAAACAATTCAAAAGAAGAGACCATAAAATCTGATGTGAAATATGTTAAATTTGGAGTTCCTCAAGGATCAGTGTTAGGACCCCTACTATTCATAATATTTATAAATGATTTGCCTAATGTGCTACGTCATGGCACTCCATATCTCTACGCTGATGATACAAGTGTCATTTTAAACGCACCATCCGCTGAAATTTTAAATGCATATATGCAAAATTCCTGGACGCAACTCACAGATTGGTTTGCAGCTAACGGATTAAAAATGAATTGCAGTAAAAGTTTTTATATGACATTTAGAAGGCACACAACCAGTCCGGATAGTGAATGTGACATCCCAATCTCTAAAGCTGAGCATGTGCAATTTCTAGGTGTAGATCTTGACCCGTACTTGAGATGGTATGAACAGATCAATAAGTTGAACATACAATTAGCGCGTGCATGCTACGCTATGAGATCTCTAATGTACGTTTCAAGTAAAGAAGTCTTATTGACTATGTATTTTTCATACTTCGAAAGCATAATTAGGTATTGTATTGAGGTCTGGGGTAACGGAACGAATACTAATATTAACTCACTTTTACTCAAACAAAAGTATGCCCTAAGAATAATCGAAAGAAATTTGACTATACCCGAGTCACACCGCAATATGTTTATTGACAACAAAATACTAACTGTAACTTCTATGTACCTGTACAGGATATGTCTTTATGTGTTCACCAACAAACATTTGTACATGGAACGGGGTGTGACTATAGATCAGTATAATCTGCGACACAGAAATAAACTTCTTTTAAATGACGCACATTATGTACATTTCGACAATAGCCTAAACAATACTGCCATAAAAGTATATAATTTACTGTCAAATGAAATGAAGAATATAGAAGACTTAAAAACGTTTGATAAGACAGTTAAGGAATATTTTCTTAAACGGCCATTTTACTCAATAAATGAATATTATGAAAAGATCTTTGACCAATGTACCTGACATTACGTCCTTTGACCAATGTACCTGACATTTTTATTTACTTTGTTACACAACTTTATATGATTATTTTATTTTTTATTGCCAATATTTTGTACCTGACATCTTGTTTAAATTATTGTTCTTTTACTAGCTTTTATTTTTGTCATAATCATTATAATAATAATTCTATATTTGACTTGCCTTATGTAAGCTACTGCCTAAAATTGTATCTGCATGCATTGTTATGTGTTTTAATGCAAATAAATGATTGACTATGACTATAATCGAATTCATATGTTGGTACAAAACGATTACTATAAACTACTCAAATACTTATTTTATCTTATCTGTGGTCATTCCGCAAATAAACGAAGGCGATTTTAATAACCCGAAAACGTAGGTATCCGATACGTTCCATGGCAGTAGCTATCACTTCGTGGAGATGGACACCCTTGATCTTACCCCAGGGCTAAAATCTTTACACTAAAATTCTTATTAATGGGTTCAGCGGTTTAAGCATGTAGAGGTAATTAACAGACAGATAGAGTTACTTTCGCATTTATAATTTTAGTGTTGGTAAGTTTATGAGTGTATGTAAACTCTTTAATGTACAAATACAATGTTACAATAGGAAAACGCAAGTACAGTCGCAAAATTGTGGCTTTAAGGGATCTCTTCCAGTTAACCTTTGAGTAGATGAGTGAAGTGAAATGAGGTAGACCAACGCGGCAACATGTATATTATACATACATTGTATAACGAGAAACGAGAAAGATAGATAAGTACTGCTATATACAAAATTTATAGGATGAGCATAGTGTAATATACATAACACACAGTTTAACAGGAGGTCCCGGGTTTGAATCCTGGTAAGCGCATTTATTTGTGTGTTTCTTATGAATTTATTTATTCTTGAGCTGTGGATGTTTTCTATCTAATATAAATAGTGTCACCTAGACTAGGCGAGCCTTATTAAACTAACTGTAGGCAGGCGCGGTCCCAGGGGGGGTGGTCACGTAGGACATGACCCCCCCCCAAAATCCTACATTTGTAATAGAAAAAAATTTTTACAGACCCCCTCAAAATTTGAAAAAAAAAATTCTACATTAGTGTCCCCCCCCAAAATTTTCGTCTGCGACCGCGCCTGACTGTAGGACTAGATTGATAAGTGAATGATTATCCCATATTATTTATGTTCTTTTTTTATACCGCGATGGACGCCTGCAACTCCAGAGAGGTCGCATGCTCGATGTCGACATATTCGCTGTGTCCATGATTGTGGCGCCATCTCTTGGGCAGGTGGTCAATCTGTTTTTTTCCTTTTTTATAAATAGGTTGTATTCCTTGCTTATATGAAATGTAACTGGCTGATTCACTATTTTGACAGCAGACAGGGGATTTGCTATTTCATTTCTTGTCACATTGAGCACTGCGATCGTTCTCGTTACCCCCACCATGCACTTCGCACATAGCGACTGTCTTAGTATTTACCACAGGACTCAAACTATCTCCTCGCCGAATTTCATTTAAATCGGTATGTGGTTTTAGCTTCAAGAGATAACAGACAGATAGATTATTACTTGCGCATTTATCTTTGTATAGAAAGTTCCGGGTTTGAATCTTGGTAAGGGCATTTATTTTTGTATTCATCAAGGATATTTGTTCCCGAGTTGTGGATGTTATCTATCTGTTATAAATATTGTCAAAGTGATCGTGGAGAATGATGAGATAACGGGCGACAGAGATGTGTGGAAGAAAAAGACTTGCTCCGCCGACCCCAGGTAAATGGGACAAGGGCAAGCGAATGGTGATGATGAGTGGCAGTGGTAGTTACCTACAATACAAGATTTATTGATCTTACTGTGCTGTGGCACTAGGTTGACACGCGAATGATTATCCCTTTTTTTATTTACCACAATGGTCGCACGCAAACATTTGGCCCACCCCACCTGCTAAGCTGATAGCAGCTACCGTGACTTATGGACGCCTGCTACTCCGGAGGTTTATTTAATTTAATGATATGGCATTTTGTCACTCGTTTAGAGTGTTATGTTTAATTTCTGCATTCATTGGATTACGTCGTTGTCGAGGGTAAACAAGTCTGCTGGATCGCCGTCCTATTTGCGGAGTGCACAGTCCCGGACGATATGCGCGACGTCCTGATGTGAAGGTGGCACATGCGCTTTTGCGACCTTTTAATGTTAAGGAGTATTCACCGTATTATATTTATTATTCAATATTTTACATCATTGGATTTTAATATTTAAACAAATTCTGTCTTTTTTTGAGATATAATAAATGACTTGAATTTACTTAAAATACCATGCCGATGAGGTAAGGCACCCGGAATATGAATGCCTTGTGCGTTGTTTGAACTTTTGTCCTTATAAAGTATGATTTCTGGTATAAAACAACTATCCTATATCCTACCCCGGGACTTAAATTCTCTTCATAACCATACGTCGTTATCGCGGGTGCAACTACGATTTGACAGAACTCAAAGATTATGATAAACAAGAAATAACAGAAGTGTCAGTAGTATCAAATACGTTTGTACCTACGAGATCAAAATTATTCAATTTTTTTTTCTAATATCGTATATACCCATTCGATTAAAAAAAAATTTGAAAATCGGTTCACGATTCACGGAGATATCGAGTAACATACATACAAAAAAATAATAATGATAAAAAAAATCTGTCGAATTGAGAACCTCCTCCTTTTTTGAAGTCGGTTAAAAAGATTAGCCACGCAGTCCTAACGGCAACATCTTCTGTCACCTGTTATTCGAAACATTTTTCATTCTTGATCGATTTATGTAGACTTGTAGATAAACGATTATTTTAGACTTACGAACAATTGGTTCCCCCTAACTTTTGAACCGTAAATCCGAAAAATATGAAAAAAATCAAGACGATGTGGCTTAGTTTACTTTAAACGAAAATTATTTAGAACATTATCCCTTTAACCGTTTTTGAGTTATGTGCAAAAAAACGACTAACTACGAAACCCTCCGTTATGCGTGGACTGGCACGGTTTTGGTCGGTTTTTTACACCATTGTACTCGACCCATAGAGTGCGCACTTTTCTAACTCCGAGAATTTTGTGCAAAATTTCATTATTTCTGACTAACTTGGCGTTATTACTCTTTCAGATGTAATCTGAGTTTGGATGAATTCGTCTTCGTTCCTAAAATAAATAGAAGAAGCTGGGACGGAAGTCGTTTCGGCACATACAGGTTTGTGTTTAAGAGTTAATTCATTTAATTAAAAGCCGGAACATATTTACACAAAATAAAAACTTTTTACAAAAAAAAGATGAACGACTTCAAAAAGGATAAAATGAATCATTATATTATTTATATGCGTCACCAACTGATATGTATGTTTGAAGTCGGTGCCACTGCCAAGCCAAATTTGGAAGAGTTAATACGAACGAGGCGATGTGTTCAGTGAATTGTTCTTTTTACTGTCTACCTAATCTAATACGGTATGGATTGCACATAGGTATACATTCGTTTCGACCATGCGTTACCCGTTAGGTACAGAAAATATAATCATGCGCATTATGTTTGTTAACACACTGTTCGGACTACCCGTATCTCGAAGGAAGTCCGTGGTTCGGTTTGAATTATTTATCATTCTTCATCTAAAGTTAAATTCGAAGTATAAAGGAATTCAATGGCTAGATTAATTTTTCTATAGTTACTCAGATACACCCAGTACACCCACAGTTTCAGTAAAAAGGCACGATATTCAAATTTTCTATGAAAGGCGAATCTTACGCGTCTACATTTTTTTTGTATTTTATTTCGCCTTTTTCTGATTATTGAAAAAGTAGACGTGTCTCAGAATATATACAAAATCGGATTAGTAGTTTAGATATGACAATGTAACAGATAGAGATAGTGCCGTGGGGTGCCCGGCCTTAGAATTGTCCCCCACCATATCGTCCCGTGGTTGCAGTAGGAGTCTGCTAAGGGAATATACCGGGAGATGGGCAGCAGCATCTTCCGAAAGCCTAAACAACAACAACCCGCCTGCCAAGCGTGGCGCGTATGGCAAACCCCCCCCCCCCCCCCCCCCAATAAAGGGGAGGCCTATGTTCAGCAGTGGACGTCTTATGGCTGAGATGATGATGATGTTCACAATTGAAGCTGTTTTGACCGGTTTGTATTTTTTGGCTTGGCACCGACTTCAAACATATCAGTTGGTGACCCATATAAATAATATAATGATTCATTTTATCCTTTTTGAAGTCGGTTGTCTTATTTTTGTAAAAAGTTTTTATTTTTAAATTTTCAGTGGTTATATGTTTATCAAAATTGGACAACAAGTCTTGGAATAATCGGTGAAGATATATAAAAAACTTCATAGTACACCCATTCAATCTAAGGAAAGTTCCACGTATCATATGTGAACTTCATCATTAGGTCCACTCCATCAAATTGGTGGTTGACGAGAGGAAATGCTTGAGTGGCTTCAGACAACACCCAAATCAACATACATGTGCCTTTAAAAACTGAGGAGTTCTCTCAATTCCTCATGGATCCCATCATCAGAACAGCACCAGATTAATGTGGGACCATCTTCGAGGTAGTTCCTTCCAAACAAAAACAGAATTATTCAAATCGGACCACGGATGTACCTACATTTAAAAAATCTCCATCATTATCATCAAAACAATCATCATAATCAGGTCCACTCTATCAAATTGGTGGTTTTCGTGAGAAAATGCTTGAGTAGCTTAAGAAAACGCCCAAATCACTATACACGTGCCTACAAAAATTGAGGAGTTCCCTCAGTTGCTCATGGATTCCATCATCAGAACAGCACCAGATTAATGTGGGACCATCTTTAAGGTAGTTCGATCTTTTCATACAAAAAAAGAATTATTCAAATCGGACCACGCGGGTTTCGGAATAATCGCTGAACATCCTACATTTAAAAAATCTTCATCATTATCATCAAAACAATGATCATCATCAGGTCCACTCCATCAAATTGGTGGTTTTCGTGAGAAAATGCTTGAGTTGCTTAAAAAAACACCCAAATCACTATACATGTGCCTTTAAAAATTTAGGAGTTCCCTCAATTCCTCATGGATCCCATCAGAACAGCACCAGATTAATATGGGACCACCTTGGATGTAGATCCTTTCAAACAAAAAAAGGAGTACTCAGATCGGACCCCGGGTCTCGGAGTAATCGGTGAACATACATAAAAAAAAACACCAAACCGAATGCAGAACCTCCTTCTTCTATGGAATTGTCGGAAGAAAATATAGCAAAATAGTACATTATGTACATTGTCAAACACATAACGTCTCTATAATGAAGAATGCGTATGAAGCTTTCCTTAAAAACGCTAAAAACATACCTTTTTGTCGTTGATTACCGTGTTTTTCTCTATGGCCCAGCTGGGATGTCCGCTCGCGCTTGACCAAAAGCGAGCTGTCATCCTCTTCGTTTGACGTTTGTCATAGCGTATGTTTTCCCGCTAAAAGTGACACTTTTTTTCGTGAAAACATTGAAAATAAATTGAAAATACAGAAAAACAAGGTGATTTTCGGTGAAAATGAGCTCTGATAACGGGAAGGATGCGGAATCCGCCCCGGAGAAAGTGAGGCACTCATTGACTTCGGAATCCTCGGAGGAGTCGTCGTCTTCCTCGGAGGATGAAACGTCGACGCAACCTCCTAACAAGCGACCGCGGAAAGCTCACGGCGAGCAGTATCCGCAGGTAGCTTATGACCCGAGGGTTGATACCATCATTAACCAGGTGAGTTACTTAACAAGTTTTTTAATGCACTCGCAAGCGGCCAGTGATGAGGGACCGTCAAATCATTGTGAGATATTTGATGATTCCTTGGTGCCGCAACGTCAAGTAAAAAAGATTATCGATCTAGGTGAAATTAATACGGAGATTAAAGAGGGTACGGTTATTCAGCCAGCAGAGCCAAAGAATTTGAAAGCTCTAGAAAAGCTACATAAATTTAATTCTCCGGCATGGCAGGCAGTTCGTTACAAGAACTCATTGAAAACAGTGCTAGCTACTCCTGGATTCGTTGAATTGAAAATTAATGAGGAGTTGATGCACTTCAATAAGGGCAAAGATTATCTTGCATCAACTGAGAATGTGTTAGCAGGCCTGACCAACGCAGTCCTTACAAATAGAAATATCTTAAAAGAAGGCTTACAAGAACTAGTTGACTGGTCGGGTAGCAATGAACTCAATGCTAATACCTTATATGAGAAGGTATCGTCAATTTTTGGACATGGCTCAGCGATCTACAAAAATTATGAGAATACATTACAAATAATATCTGGTAAGCGGACAGAATGCATTGAGGTGCGCCGTAATCGCATCCTCAATGAGGTAACAAACCCAAACCTTAAGGCAAGTTTGAAGAATCTCCCACCAAGTAATGAGTTTCTTTTTAGTCGCGAAGCCATGGCACCTCTAATTCAGTCTCTGGGAGGTACTCAGGTGTGGCTAAATACTCCCACTTATATCAAAGAAAAAGAAAAGAAAGCGCCTTCAGGCTCTAACAATACAAGGCAGTCTGAAAAGCCAGCAAAGGAATATGAAAGTTCAAGCTCTAAGAGAGTTCACTCAGAAACTCAGAATTACTACAGTAATCAAAAGCGTGACAAAAAGAATAAGAAACAGGGCTACAAGCAAAATAAGCCCTTTCACTTTAACAACGCCTCCGCCAAGAAGAAGTGACAATCAGACCTTTCAGGGGGGAAGCCTACAATTTTACAAGGACACATGGAGGCAACTTGGAGCAAATCAGTTCATTTTGAAAACTGTAACTGGTTCAAGGATTCCTTTCAAGACCAAACCCCCCCTGACATTTCCAACACAATACCAACAACAAAGATTTTCAACAAAAGTATCCCCGGAAATGACAGAAGTGATAGAACAGCTAAAACACCAAAAGATCTTGGAGCTCCCACCGACCAAAAATCCAAGTTTTATTTCAAAGATGTTTTTGGTCAAGAAGGCAGATGGTGGGGTCCGACCAATTTTCGACCTGCGAGGTCTGAACTTGCATGTCTCAACCAAAAAGTTCAAGCTGATATCACACGCAACGGTTCCAGAATTTTTACAAGAACAGGATTACATGATCAAAATAGACCTGTCACAGGCTTACTTCCATGTCCCAATTTTGAACTCACACAGAAGATTCCTCAGAGTTTACTACTACAGCTAACTTCTTTGCCGTTCGGCCTCTCTTCGGCACCCCGAACATTTGCGGCCCTTTCAAACTGGACAGCGGAAGTCCTGCGGGCCAGAGGCTACCGAGTTCTAGTATATTTAGACGATTACCTGTTGGCAAACCAAAGCTGTTCAGAGTTGGAGTCTCAAACCGCGGAGGTTGTGACTCTTCTCGAGCAACTAGGTTGGAACATAAATTACTCAAAGTCAATTCTAAAACCAACTCAGAATCTAGAGTATTTGGGCCTGTATTGGAACACCCGGAAAAACAAAAAATCATTACCGGAGCAAAAAGTGTTAAAGATTCAACACAAACTAGTCCAATTAGAGAAGCGAGGCAGGTGTTCACTTCTAGAAACACAGACCCTTCTTGGCCATTTGAACTTCGCCAATATAGTTGTACACAGAGGTCAACTGAACAGTCGAAAAATGCAGATATTTCTCAGACAGTTTTGCCAAAACAGGCCAAGGCAGAAGAAGACGATTCCATCAGATGTTCTGGCCGAGATACAATGGTGGAAAAATGCTCTTTGCCATGCCTCAGTGCCTCTACAAAAGGACAACATAACTCACTTCTTGACCACAGACGCAGCGGATGCGGGATGGGGAGCCCAATTAAACGGGCTTCACCTGTCAGGAACGTGGAACAAGAAGCAGAGGTCATGGCACTCAAATCTCAAGGAGATGTACGCAGTATATGCTGCAATAAAGAGTCAAAAGGACCACCTCGGCGGTGCTCATATACTAGTCCAGACCGACAATCGCACCCTCGTTGCCTACATCAGGAAGGAGGGGGGCACGAAATCCTTACTACTATTGAGCCTAACAACCAGACTGCTGATACTTACCGACCAGCTGAAAGTTTCACTGTCGGCTTGCTACCTTCCGGGAAGGTACAACAGTATTGCAGACCGCTTGTCACGAGGAAAGTCTCTTCCAGAGTGGCATTTGCTCCCAGAGGCCACGGAGGCCATTTTCGAAAAATGGGGATTTCCAGAAATCGATTTGTTCGCATCTGCAAGAACAAGAGTTGTACCAAGGTATGTAACACTAGACTCGAGGGATGGTTTAGCCGAATTCTGCAATGCGTTCAGTCGTCCGTGGAAGTACCGGCTAGGATGGATCTTTCCTCCTCCCAACATAATGCCACAGGTGCTGCAACACCTGAACAAAGCCTCGGGCACATACATACTGATTGTACCAATGTGGACACAATGCTACTGGATGCCGGATCTTCGGGCACGAAGCTTAGACAAGCCACTACCGATACCGAACCTAAGGAGAGTTCTGGTGGACAGGACCACAGGTTACCATCCTCCCCAAATAGATCAACTGGAGCTACAGGCCTGGAAGATTGGGGGTGGAGTAACCAAATATCCGGATGGAACACTCAAGAGAAAGAACTTCTAAAAAAGAGTTGGAGATCGTCAACCTTGACCACTTATGCTCCAGCAATAAGGAGATGGACAGAGTGGTGTACTGAGAATAATATAAATACCAAATCTCCAAGTGGAGATGATGTGGCAAGATTTCTAGCAAACTTACATCTGACGCACAAGCTGGCATATAATACAATACTATTACACAAATCAGCGATAGCAACCTATTGTGCTAATTCAGAGATGTTATCTAAAAATTTTCTAATTAAACAAATTTTAAAATCTATTTCTTCTGCTAAACCAATAGCTCAGAAACCCCCTATATGGGATACCAAGGTATTGTATGAATGGCTGCTGTTAACTACGACTAAAAATACCTTATTTGATATAGCTAGAAGAACCGCAATAATATTATTGTTAGCTTCAGGCAGAAGAGTACATGATTTGACTTTACTACAAATATCTAAAGAAAGTCTTATAGAGTCTGATGACAATATTATCTTGTGGCCGGCTTTCGGATCCAAGACCGACTCATCAACCCGAAGACAGTCTGGTTGGTGTTTAACTGCCCATTCTGAAGAAAAGATTTGTCCGGTCAAACACATAAGACTACTAATAACTTTATCAGAACCTAGACGTTCCACTGTACAAAATCTTAATGATTTATTTATAACGGTAACTGGAAGTGTTAAGTCAGCCTCTAAGACTAATATTGCAGGATGGATAAGAACTATATTCAAAGAGGCTGGTATTGATGCGCCACCAGGGAGTGTAAGATCAGCCGTTGCCTCAAAAGGCTGGCTAGATAATAGATCAATAGATGAGATATTAGAAAGAGGCAACTGGAAGTGTTTCCAGACTTTCAAGAACCACTACTATCGTGCAGTGCAAATGCCTGAAAATAATTTCAGCACTGATATGCTACATAATCATTTTACCAGTGTCTGAACATGGTTAATATTTGATTACAATTGATCTTTAATTTAGTGAGAAATATAATTTTATGTTTCATTATTTTATTTTGCAAAATGTTTGCTGCAATGTTCAATACTTATATTGATTGTTTTATGTTACCTATAAGCATCATAATTACATAACTAAGACTATGATGCTACTTATTGAAACTGATCTCAATTAGTAACTAGTGTGATTGTTGATCTCAATTTAACTGTTAATGGGCATGTGCCTTTTTGAGTCATTAATAGAGATTTATCTTAATATTATGTACATCTCATTCAATAGAGAATTCACATAGCGTATGGGTGTTTTTCTTTCAACCAGCAGATATCAAACACGTCTTCATTATAGAGACGTTATGTGTTTGACAATGTACATAATGTGAATGTTTTGCATTCCAACAAAACATATCGATACCTTTGGGTTCAATTGGCGTAAAGGACATTTTGGCGAAAATGAGTTATATATACAGCTGTGTTCAGAATTTCAAGCGCTATCGTTCTGTATATTTAAAATTTCGATATCTCTTAAAAAGGTGCCTTTACGACCCAATTTTTATACTATGAGCTTGCAAAAACAGCTTATTTAAAGGGACGTAAATGACCAGTTAAAATTTACAGTTTAAAGATATAATCGTAAAGGAAGCCCCTAAACATAAATATTATCGTAAGTGACTTTCATCTCGTTTATCGTCCTTTAAGCCCTTCATTTTTTTTGCGTATTTTTCAAATCGTATGGGCTAGATGGGTGTAAAGGGCATGTTTTATTACGTTTGTCCTTTACGACCTGCTTTAAAATGATTTTGCCATAAGCGTAATGATGTGAACATGGTTGTAAAGGACTTTTCTAATATTTTGTGACCTTTACTGCTATAAAGGAGTTTATAAATTCCTAAATTGACAGAATTAACATGGATGTAAAGGTGTATAATGTTAAATAAGTAGTTTCATGTGACCTTTATCACTATAATATAATGTTTGACCTTCAAATTAGTAAACATTTCCGCTCAGTGCAAATGTAAACTAACGGTGTAAAGGACACTTATCATGAATACAGTTAAGTTTTGTAGGAAAACACGTCCTTTATATGTTTTTATTAATTACCAGATTATTAAGGGCACGTGAGTGTTATTAGGTATTTGTTTGTATTTTAATGAGAGAAGTTAAATTGAACGTGTTATAAATCTAATAATTGTTTGAAAATAAATAATCGGTTCTGTTAAAATGTAATATTATCACCAATTATCAATATTTTATCGTTTTAATTCATAGCATAAACATCAGTTACAATTTAAATTAACATAATAAAATTAACTACTGCTCTAGTTACACCGAACTGTTACCAATTTCGTCGGCTAAGTATAAGATCTAAAAAATCATTGCGATCAAGCTACACTATGTACACGCCGCTTTCATTCACTACATTACCTTTTTAATAAAAAGTAAGATATGGATGAAGATATGTATCCTTTAGAAAAGAGGGTACACTGGGTTGAAGGCTAAAGAGACAAGAGGGTCCCCCCGTCGTCAACATATTGCATCAATTTAGAGCTCTCTGGCGACCTTACTCACCGACAGGAACACAACCTATTTACCTAAGGTTTTCGGTGAGGTGGAGGTACTTTCCCAGTCGGGCTCTGCTCCAGATTTGAGCAACATGATATTCGCAAATCTGTGCCCTACCACACAAAACTAGATGACATTCGCAGTGCCCATGCCCCTCTTTTAGATGCAAGTAGTCTAAGGACGTACCCGGTCGAAAACTAAACGTGACAGGTTTGAAACGTATCCGGATAGGACGTTATGATAGGTTTGGTTTTAATTTATTCATATAATTGTCTCGTATATTCTTTAATTATAATATAAATTATATTTTTTTATTGTGTGAAATTGGAAATTATAGGCGTTAAATGAAATATTTTGCGCCTTAGCTAAAGTTAACCCTCTTTTCACTTGAGACTCTAGAGACACAGAAATTTCTAAGTACCTATAGAAGAGTTAATAATTGCTTTCAAATTAAAATCTCTTTGTTTTTTTCGTATTTTACAATACGATATCTTGAAATATTGGAATAATATTATTAGTATTATATTTACAGTAATTTTACCCAATAAGTAAACGTCCTAATTCTTGATATCCTAATAGTAATCATCTTCCGATCTGTTACTTCCCTTGTTATGACTTAAGGTATCTTTCCCTTGTTATGACTTAAGGTATCTTTCCCTTGTTATGACTTAACATTTTCTCGACTTATCGGGTTTGACCGCTAAACCCTCGATTTACTTTATCTTCATTACCGGAATATATTAGCTACAAACTATGTTCACCAAAGATGTTCATATCATAGCACCCTTCATTAGGTTTTGCACACGAGTCGAAGTGGTTTACCAGGGCGTGGCCGCTGCACACACAACAGCTACTACGAGCTACAAGTAAACATATTATGAGGTGTTGCAGACCAGGCAGCAGCCGTCTCCTGCTTGCGGGTCAATCGACGGCTTTGTAAAGGTACTATGTACTGCTGTGTTCAGCAGCCCCAACGGTACCGTATAGCATTTGAACGATGGGACAATATGGCGCTGCAGCAGTCGGAATGGCGATGAATGAATGAATATTAGCTAGTTTTTGAGCAAGCTATTCATTTCTATTTCATAACTGATTAAAAATATTGCGTTTTCTATATTATAAATGTAATCCGGATGTACCTAATCAAATCAGCCACGTTTTGATACACTTTTCAGGCTTCCTAAGAGTAAACTAAGCTAAATACAGTTAACGTGTGTACTGTCACCGGTAATTATACGCCCCAAATTTAGGGTAAAATAATCTAAGATCGTTACTAACGCCCCGAATTTGGAGTAAAATAATCTAGGACCGTCACTTACGACCCCATCATTTTTAAATTATCATAAATTTCATGGGCATAAAGGACACTCATAGCGTTTTTAACCAATTGTAAAGGACATTAACTTCTAAAGTATTTAGTTTATGGATAGGATTCCTAATTCAGATTAGAGATACCAACAATTTGAGTACTTTTCTAATACACATCAAAGATATAGCTCGATAAACAAAAAAGATATTATCAACATTGAAAAAAAAACTCTGTTTTTTGCGTCTCCTGAAAACCAGCATTTTGTCCTTTACGCCAATTGAACCCAAAGGTATCGATATATTATGTACTAAACAAACACATAACGTCTCAGCAAGTGCCTTGCTGTTGAAGACGCTATGACAAACGTCAAACGAAGAGGATGACAGCTCGCTTTTGGTCAAGCGCGAGCGGACATCCCAGCTGGGCCATAGAGAAAAACACGGTAATCAACGACAAAAAGGTATGTTTTTAGCGTTTTTAAGGAAAGCTTCATACGCATTCTTCATTATAGAGACGTTATGTGTTTGTTTAGTACATAATATATGTTTTGTTGGAATGCAAAACATTCACATTTCGATACTAGGTCGGAAAGGATGTCATTATTCAACGAGTTCCGAGACATTTGGTCACGAGCCGCAGGCGAGTGGCAAAACTCGGGACGAGTGAAGAATGACATTCCGTCCGTGTATCGAACGACGTTTTTTAATAAAGTTGCGAAAAAATTATAAAAATGGACAATATGTCACTGAGGCTACTTCACCCGAACACTCACGCCGTGCGATGCGGGGCGGTGATCATGAATCCTGAGCTGTGATTGGCTGGAAAAGTAAAACGCGCTAGTGCGAGAAATCCAACTTCTCGCATTATAAACTACTACTAGATTTGAGCAACTGTGTTAAAAATAAGTTTTTTATACTCGGCGACTGTAATACTCGAATTGAGATTGTGGTGGCGGAACTACTAGCGCATACTTTTTGATAGAGCTTCTATGGTCGCATATTGTAGCATCCATAACAATCACAGAAAGGATTTCCATACAATATTGTGAAACTGTTGTCGGGCCCCGCATTGCGTGTCGCCGCCGGCACAATCCACCGGGAGATCGAACGTTACGAGATTACATAGAAGCAGTAGGTTGTGCACGGCTTTCGTCGAACTCAATTCTTACCGGCTTGCTTAAGCACTCGTATAAAAACTATTGTGTGCAACGGTACATAATAAGGGTTCTTAAAATTCTCGGGTCTGTTTTTACAAAATTCGGCTTCGCCTCATTTTGTAACTTCGACCCTCGAATCTTAAGAACCCTCATTATGTAACTGTTGCACAAAATACTATTGTATGTGTACTGGCCGTATTTTCTTTGTATTAAAATTTTTAACAACGAAAACGAATGTCCGACCTAAATCTGTACTACTAGAATGCCCATGCCAAATTTCGTGGTTCTAAAGTTTGTCGTTTTCAAATGAGAGCTAAACTACGTTTGTATGGGAACGCGAGCGTCCTGGCGACTCTTAAGATTGTAAAATAAGCTTATAATTGGGGTTGCAATCCCTTTTAATGTAAAATAGCTGACCCGGCGAACTTGGTAGCGCTACTAATTGGTTTTTAGTTTCTGCAATATTTTAATGATTAATATTCTGCTATTCGAGGCAGTGATAAATCCAAAAAATCAAACATCATTAACATCGATTTTCTTGAGGTATAAATGCTGTAACGTACCGACATGACTTTGTTATATATATTTTAGATTTAAAGTAGTCATGGAAAATATGTGTTAGTGTGCGGACAAAGGGACCACTTTGTCGATATAAAGTTACTAGTACTTTCTAAAACTACGCAATATGCACTATCTATTAGTGAAAGAAAAAAGTGTACTTGTAAATCGACAAAGTGGTCCCTTACACTAAACTCGTCCACATATATAGACCTACTTAACCTATACAGTGTGTGGCCCATAACACGGGCGAAGGATTGAAACGTAGATTCTACTCCTCAAACTGAACAACGTTTGTGCAGCGACTTTTGAAAACTTACGGTTTGATTTTTAGTACATTTTAAAGTTTACCTGAACACGCAATGTATTGCGAAATTGATTATGTCTGTAGTGTGAGGGTGACAAGACTGACAAGCAATGTCAATTAGACGGATTCAAAATAATATTTGTATGAAAAAGAGACAATCTAAAAACTACATATTTTTTTAAAGTTGTTGAACAATAGTTTTATTGTTTGAGGAGTACAATCTAAGTTTGCATTTTTCGCTCGTGTTCTGGGCCACACACTGTATATACATTTAATATTCCTAGGTTTTTTATCTATATTTTCTATGAATACTTTGAACAAAATATTCCGTTATTTTTATATTAGATGTAGAGTGTAAGGCCAAGAACGGCTTAAGAAAAAACCATGTTAAGATTGTATGATGTACGGAACCTAAGCGGGCACGGTTGCGACTCGTCATTGGCTGGTAAAAGTTTACTAAGACTAGATTTTTTTTTTCAGTTTTCTCGACTGTCGGCGAAGAGCATCTTTCTGCGGGTATCATCAGAAAAACTAAAGGCGATCATTGGGGAGTGCTGCAGGCGATGTGCATTACATGCAATCAGCAACGTAAGTGTTTCTGGATTTACTAGTATGTACAGTAAACTTCAAAGATATGTTTACACTATTGCACCTTACGTATTTGTAATAAGGTACAAAACTGTAAATATATCTTTGACGTCGACTGTACATATTATATGTATATTATGTATGTACCTGCGTTGCGTGTGGCAATATTAGAGTCCGGGAAAACGCAATCGTAGTTTTGAGCGCTCCCATACTAGGAAAATTTGGCATAATTACATTAATTACTCAAGGAAGACCCGTGACAATGACAAACTCATTCACAAAGTTCTTGAAACTGTCAACATACCAGCAACCCCAAGAGTCAGTTGGCTTTTTTGTGCTATAGGTGGCAAAAGCCCAAAGGATGTTTGCTTGTGTCCCAGACGTCCCGATTGTTAGTGTTATTATACTATATGTAGATTCGTAAGTATGGCCATAATTTTTAAGTTATAAGAAAAACCAGCCAAGAATATGATTGTAGGTTGATTCCATGAGTAGGTTGAGTTTGAGTTTGAATTTTTCCATATTTTTTGAATCCACAGCTCAAATTTTATTTTTGGGGGGCATTCTTTCTTTATTTTTATTAGATCCCAGAAAAACCAATACCTAAGACGATGTCAACAACTGCTTTAGAATGCAACAAACATAAAAAAAATGTGTATTATACCTGGAGCCCCTGGGGCGCGAGTACGACTCTCCCTTGGCCGGTAAACTTTTACTTTCAGTTTTATGACTATCCGGACAATTCTGCAGTATCATAAGAAACGGTTGGGGTGTTGGAGTTGCGAGCAACGACCATTGAAGATGGCTGGAGAGTGTTGAAGGCCATGCGCAATCACCAACGTAAGTTATGGATTTATTAGCCTTTTGAACACCAAGAACACCTAAAGGTGTTAAAGTTCTCATCTTCTCGTGTCTATAGCAAAAAATCATTGGCAAAAAGAGTATGCGTCAGTGCCTGCTGTGTCACTGAACGGAGTTCCTCTTAATAGAGTATTGCGGCTCAAGTATCTTATAAGTATCTTGGGCACTGGATAACCGAGGACCTCCAGGATGATGCCGATATAGAACGGGAGCGCAGGGCATTGTCGGTAAGATGTATTATGCTGTCGCGCACGTTCGCACGTTGTAACGGGGATGTCAAAAATACCCTTTTCAAGGCTTTTTGCCAATCCTTTTATACGTGCAGCCTGTGGATGACCTACACAAACAAATCCTCAATACCCTGCGCGTCCAATATAACAACGGCTTCTGCTTGTTGTAGGGACTGTCACGTTACGGGATGTTTGCGGGGGCTAGAGTTGACGGTTTTAGTGCGATAATCCGGAATCGCACCGCCGCCTCATGCGCCGGGTACGTGACAGTTCCAACAGCTCGCTACGTCTCTGGGAGAATCCTGCTTGTGCTCTCTGGAACTGTAATGACCTACATGTGGGTTCTAGGGGCATGGTTTATGACCTAATGTAATTGACATTTGAATTTATGGTGGAGTTTTTAATGTTACTGCAATGTTTGGCATAATTTAATTTTTAACCGACTTCAAAAAAAGGAGGTTCTCAGTTCGACCCGTATGTTTGTATGTATCAGTGGCGGCGCGTCCATAGAACACGATTCCCGCCGGCTTACCTAGTTTTCGGGCACCTGAGTAGTTTTCTTACAGCTTATGAAGACATTTCAAGCCAAATTAAGCTCCGGCTTGCCTAAAAAATTTTTTAACCGCCACTGGTATGTATGTATGTATGTTTGTTTGCGATTATCTCGCGTTTGGCTGAACCGATTTTGATGCGGTTTTCAGAATAGTATTTGTTACACTCTGGAGGTTTTCTTTTTTTGTGATAGTGTCCTATCACGTAATAGTATTTTATACAATCGTGACATAATAAAGAGCTTTTCAGTCGAGTACCGTGTTTAGGCCACGAAGCTTGCTGAGTGGCCTAAGTAAGGTACGAGATTGAAAAGCTTAATTATGTCACTATTGTATACAATACTTTTTCTACGAGTGCTCAAACTAGGCAAGCCGGTAAGAATAGAGTTCGATAAATGCGTTAGTCTGCTGCATACATATAATTGAGCAACTGCCGTCTCTCGGTGATTGTGCCGACGCCCGCACGACCGGGGCGGCGTGGCCGGGCGGGCTTCGGCACCTGAGAGAACTAAAATATTGTATGAAAATCCATTTTAGTTTAGTCGACGATGCTAAAATCTTGACATTACTATGTCTAGAATTGACACACTATGATAAGATATGTAAGAATGAATAGAGTATTGTTATATGACATCTAGAACGTGGATATATATGAATTCACATAAATTAATGATCTAATTAGAACAAATTATGTTCGCTATATTTGGCGGTTGATAGCTGTGAGTGAATCAAAGAGTAGTAGTTAAGTTTAGTTAGACTTAGACTTTAGACTTAGTGATTTTCATTACAACTTTTGGGACAAAAAATTCCTTAGGGATATAATTTCCTGATACTCAATGTTTTTTAACCGACTTCAATTCCATTGAGGAAGGAGGTTCTGCATTCGGTTTGGTGTTTTTTTTTTATGTATGTTCACCGATTACTCCGAGACCCATGGTCCGATTTGAGTAATTCTTTTTTTGTTTGAAACGATCTACATCCAAGGTGGTCCCATATTAATATGGTGCTGTTCTGATGATGGAATCCATGAGGAATTGAGGGAACTCCTAAATTTTTAAAGGCACATGTATGGTGATTTGGGTGTTTTCTTAAGCAACTCAAGCATTTTCTCACGAAAACTACCATTTCGATGCAGTAGACCTGATGATGATGATTGTTTTGATGATAATGATGAAGATTTTTTTATGCAGGTTGTTCAGCGATTACTCTGAGACCCGTGGTCCAATTTGAATAATATTTTTTATGTTTGAAAGGAACTATCTTGAAGATGGTCCCACATTTATCTGGCGCTGTTCTGATGATGGGATCCATGAGGAATTGAGGGAACTCCTCAATTTTTAAAGGCACATGTATGGTGATTTGGGTGTTTTCTTAAGCAAATCAAGCATTTTTTCACGAAAACCACCATTTTGATGCAGTGGACCTGATGATGATGATTGTTTTGATGATAATGATGAAGATTTTTTTATGTAGGATGTTCAGCGATTACTCTGAGACCCGTGGTCCAATTTGAATAATTATTTTTTTGTTTGAAAGGAACTACCTTGAAGATGGTCCCACATTTATCTGGTGCTGTTCGGATGATGGGATTCATGAGCAATTGAGGGAACTCCTCAATTTTTAAAGGCACGTCTATAGTGATTTGGGTGTTTTCTTACTCAAGCATTTTCTCACAAAAACTACCAATTTGATGGAGTGGACCTGATGATGATGATTGTTTTGATTTTTGATGATAATTAAGAAGATTTTTGAAATGTAGGATGTTCAGCGATTACTCCGAGACCCGTAATCCAATTTGAATAATTCTTCTTTTGTTTTAAAGAAACTACCTCGAAAATGGTCGCATATTAATCTGGTGCTATTCTGATGATGGGATCCGTGAGGAATTGAGAGAACTCCTCAATTTTTAAAGGCACATATATGTTGATTTGGGTGTTTTCTTAAGCAACTCGAGCATTCCCTCTTGAAAACCACCAATTTGATAGAGAGGCCCTAATGATGAAGTCCACATATGATACTTGGACCTTTCCTGAGATAGAATGGGTGTATTATGAACTTTTTTATATATCATTACCGATTAATCCGAAACTTTTTGTCCGATTTTGATAAATATATAAGCACTAAAAATGGAAAAATAAAAACTTTTTACAAAAAAAAAGATAAACCGACTTCAAAAAGGATAAAATGAATCATTATATTATTTATATGCGTTACCAACTGATATGTTTGAAGTCGGTGCCAAGCCACAAATTATAGTTAGGGAGGCGAATAGGGGAATTTTCTGCAATACTCGAGCGTGGCAGTTTAAGATATGAGAGATACCTTAGACCTAATAGAACAACCTTGTAAAGTATTTAGCTCTATATGTAGTGACGCGCGCCTAGGATAGACGATCAGATTAGTAAAAAAAATGGATAGTCTGAAATACTCCAGCGCGTCAGTTTAAGATATTGGGGGTTGATTTTAGTGTTTAAAGACTAAATTTAACTAATCTGACGATAAGTCCTTGACGCCGCCGAGTTATAGGGTCGCGAACTTGTAAAAAAAAAACGTTAATCCGGCATTCTCGAGCGCGATTTTTTTTTATTTTGTTTTGAAGAGTATAATCTAAAACTTACTAAAAATACAAAATCTGCCGGTTTCCGCATGACCGGAAGTGTGGAGGAGCCATTTCGTCTTCCTAAGAACGCGTTACGGCATATAAGTCGCGAACGATACATTTCACAAAAAAAAGTTTAAATAAACAAAAAAGGTAATTTTATTTTACACAAAAAAGGTGTCTTTACATTTTTGTCCAAAGTTAAAACTTTTTGACTTGAAAGTTAAACCTTTTTCGGTCAGATTAAGAGAACCCACCAACATTTTTGTAAGATTAAAAAAATATGCTTTCAGGATACCGAGATAAACCTCCCCTATGAAAATCTGACGCGCTCGAGTATTTCAAAAAAACTTTTTTTTTTGCATTTTCAAAAATTCATCGTAACTTATCGTCACGCCGAAATCGTCAGTTTTTTTAAAGGGAGCTTCCTTGGGGCCTACTTAACACCCCTTCCGAAAATCTGACGCGCTCGAGTAAATTTTTTTTTTTTGCATTTTTGACTACTTTATATGCCTACCCCCACCACGCAAACCGGCAGATTAGTATACCGTTGTTATCAGAGGCACTCGGGGCATACGTAGTATGAATATCTGACGCGCTCGAGAATGCCCAAGTAACTGTTTTTTTTAACATTTTTGAAAAACCGTACACGCCAAACCCACCGCTAAAATGGTTTTTGCCATACGAGCTTTTCTTTTCGAAATTATTTTATCTTTCGATTTTGATAGGTCTCGACGGCGCCGTTGAATTACGCCATTTAGCTACCTCGCCTCCCTAACTATTACAAAACCGGTCAAATCAGCTTCAAGTGTGAACATCACAAAACATCGGTACTAATAATGCAAAGGTGAATGCGATTTCATGTGTTACATTTTTATGTCTAAACTACTAATCCTATTCTGATGCAATGCGATAACGTGTATCAGAATATATATATCGATATTCTGATACACGTCTGCTTTGTCAATAATCAGAAAATAGAAAAAAATGTAGACGCGTAAGATTGACCTTCCATATAAAATTTGAATATCGTGACTTTTTTCTTACTGACACGGCGTGTGTAAGGTACTGGGTATATGTGCAATTGAATTCCTTTATACTTCGGATTTAACCTTAGATGAAGAAGGATAAATAATTCAAAGCGAACCACGGGCTTCGTTCGACATACGGATAGTCCCAACAATGTGTTAACAAACAAACATAGGACCCATGATTATACTTTCTGTCCCTACTTGCCTAACAGTTAACGCATGGTCGAAACGAATGTATATCTACGTGCGATTCATACTGTATTAGATTAGTTATATAGGAAAAATAACAATTCACTGAACACATCGCCTCGTTCGTATTAACTCTTCCAAATTTGGCTTGGCACCGACTTCAAACATATCAGTTGGTAACGCATATAAATAATATAATGATTCATTTTATCCTTTTTGAAGTCGGTTTATCTTTTTTTTGTAAAAAGTTTTTATTTTAGTTTTCATTCTACAACTTTGTTGCAGTTATTGATCTATAGGTATTTCCATGCCAAAATTAAATATCAACTTCTTAGCACAGACATTTTGGCGACGGAACCCCAAAAACTAGAGTGCCATTCAACGTTTACACTATTTATACCTAGAACTAATGTTTATAACTTTACTGTTACAGGTTGACCCGTGAAATCTTTGCTGATGTTCTGCGTCGTCAAAGAATCAAACTGCACACATGAAAAATCACCTTGAAACCTCCCCTCACAACCCGGTGAAGACATCGCTGCACGAAGCAACTCGGGCTATGTAGTACACCTCGGCTTGATAAAAGTGAGGGTGGAGAGGAAACTACCACTGTAATGCGCCTGAACGTCTCGAACGATTATGAACGTCTCGCTCGATACAGAGTGGCGGCCAGCGGCGGGCTCGCGCGACTCTATAGGCTTGAATAGGGACGTTTTGGAAAACGGCGCCGGCCTCCGGTCATGGCGGCATGTTTAGTCCGAGCGAGTGCGCACTCCGGGACAACTTCGCTTGCCGTATACCTACATATAAAACTGTAATTAAAGGATTAAGTCGCAACCAACATTTCCCTTGTCAAACTGGGAAAAATGCGGACATGGTGAAAGGCGCCTTTTAATTACGCGGTTGTATTTAGGGTGCGCGCGATTGCCCCATTATTAACGCACTTAACAATATTATTAATTAATCTCTTTTCGCTAATAAGATACATTTATTGTCATTTAATAAGAAGGTACTTCAAGTGACAAGCACATTTATATCCTTTTTCCTAATAAAATACCTAAAAGCGGGTCCTTTGTAAACTTATACTTACTTATTTGTATATAGTATCTTTAATGTATTTGTAGTACTCGTTGCTACTTTCCTCACTCCAGGGAGTGCAATTTTGTTTCTAGAAGCTTTTCGTCATAATGATGATGCCTTTCATTCGGGAATGTAATTAAATGTGTTTTTTTTAACTTGAATATGTTCTCACTACTGAGGTGAAAAGTTGTATGTGTCACACGAGAAGAAAGATTTTTTGCAGCTCGTGTTCTTGAGATCCCTCGCTACACTCAAGATTCAAACTTAGAATCACTCGCTTCGCTCGTGATTCAAAATCAACACTCGCAAAAAAAACAACTTTCCTCTCTTGTTACACAAATAACTTTTGTGTTAGTGTTGTTGTGATTTAATTCTTATTTAGTTATAATTTATTTCTTATGTAACTATATGGACATCTGAGCTGAAATAATCGATTTGAATTTGAATAGCGCCTATAGCAAGTATCATCTAAAAAGTTAACCCCTTTAAGGGTTTTTTTTCGGGATGAAAAGTATCCAGGACTCTAACTATCTATGTATATACCAATTTTTGTCTAAATTGGTTCAGCGGTTTAAGCATGAATAGGTAACAGACAGACATACACAGTTTCGTATTTATAATATTAGTTAAAATAGTTAGAATTATATATATGTTAGTTTTTGCACGCGACAAACAGCCACTCCCCTTTGACTCCCTTAAGGGATGATTCCTGGGATTAAACTATTTTATGTCCTTCCCCGGAACTTAAACTACCTTCTTCATACTAAATTTCATCTCAATCGGTTCAGAAGTTTAAGCACGAAGATAGAGGTAACAGACAGACACAGACACACTTTCGCATTTATAGTATTAGTATGGATATGGATACAATGTATTATTATGTATTGAAAACGAAGTATTATTGGTATGTAATTGATTTGAGAGATTTCTAAAATTTTCTATCATGTAAACAAACAATTCTCAAATACATTGTCCCACTTTTCTCTGGGATTGTCACTCAAGTTAAGATGTTGTTGTATACTTAAAGATACTCATAAAGTATCAACCCAGTAACCACCGAAAAATATAATTTCTAATAAGATTTTTTTCAATAATAGAATAAGAAGTAAGTAACGAAAGAATAACCGCCAAAGTAACTGACATTACTATGTCTAGAGTGGCATGTAAGGATGAATAGAGTATTGATATGACATCTAGAACATGGATATATATGAATTCATATAAATTAATGATCTAATTAGAACAATTTTTGTGCGCCATATTTGGCGGATGACAGTAAGTAGTAGTAAGTATAGAATTTAGTAATTTTCAATACAACTTTTGGGAGAAAAAATTCCTTAGGGATATCATTTCCTGTTACTCAATGTTTATTGCCTTCATTCTACAACTTTGTTGGAGTTATTGATCTATAGGTATTTACATGCCAACTTCTTAGCACAGACTGTTACTGACCTAAGTCAGTGACAAACAGGACATTTTGGCTACGGAACCCAAAAACTAGAGTGCCATCGTTTACAGTATTTATGCTTAGAACTAATGTTCATAACTTTACTGTTACAGGTTGACCCGTGTAATGTTTACTGACGCAATGCCTCGGGCGGGGCACTTCCACACTAGCCGAGCTGGCGCGCGCGGCTTTCCTCGCGAGGCGATGCGCCAGGAGTAACCACGCCTAATAATCACAGTTTTCAGATAAAAATATTGTCTGGAAGAAAGTATTTTAAGCATACATGTAGCCTATGTTTGTGTACTTATAGGATTTATTAGGGTAATTTCGAAAGGCGGGTAATTCCGAAAATCATTCAAATATTTCTCGTATCCCATTGTAATAAGAGTCAACTTTCGCAATTACCCGCCACTTTTTTGTATCGAAATTCACCCAATACACTTAGATAAAAACAATGTTTAGTGGAAACGTCCAGTGGTTGTTTTCTCTCTTCGACTCACTTTCATGTACCATTTGCAGTTTTCATATGTCTTTTTCGTACACTGAAAAAGATTTGTACAACCAGATTAGTAGATCTACCACCAATTTTTATTTTTGATACCTATTATTAGCAACATTACTACCACATAATTCGTTCTCATACCAGAACAGTAGATCTACCGCCAAATAAATAAAATATGCCTTCTAAATTTATGAAAAAAAATGGCATCTGTAATATGATCACGGAAGACTGTTTTTTGACGGAGTTAAGATAGGTGCGACGACCAGCGAAGCGTGGAGTAATGTGTCAGGCTAACTGCGAACTACCAGTGCGCGAAGTCGAGCGAGCGAAGCGAGCGTACCGCGGCAACGGCTAGCAACTGGCGCTTGCTTATAAAAATAGAGCAAATTATTATTGCTCCTCTACATGATGGGCCATCATAGGGACGCAGCTATACAACGGAACGAGATCGCAAAATCGTTAGCTTAGCTCCCTCTAACGCATAGCTGCATCCTTATGATGGCCCATCGTATAGAGGAGTAATTATATTTGTGGTCAATATGTTTTTAGGTTATCTATTTCATACTGTTTGGTGATCCGATTCTGGTATCAGATATTTATTTTGGTGATACATATATATATTATATATGTAATTCTCGGGAAATTTTAAGATATGTTTTTGGTCATCGTTTTGATATTATTAGGTGGTACAATTTTGGTGGCAGTCTACTATTCTAGTGGCCAATATTATTTATTAGGAAATCGACTTAGCATTTATTTAGTGAGTGATTAAATTATACCCTTTGTTTAATAAACAAGTTCAACAACACCGAATTAGTCTCGTAAATGCTGAAATCCGTAATAAGTATCGAATATTTTTGTAAAGATATGGTAGTTTAAAAATGAAAAATTCAAGCCAATCTCTTTGTGGACTCGAAATTCACGACAGGCGAGCGGCCGCCGCTGTTCGGGTCCATTCAAGTCTATAGATTTTGGTCGTCTCGCTAGATACGGTGGCGGCAAGCGGCGGGCTCGCGAGACTCGATTAAAATCTATAGATATGAATAGGGCTGTTTTGTAAAACAGCGGCGGCCTCCGGTCATGGCGGCATGTTTAGTCGGAGGGAGTGCGCCCTCAGGGACAACTGTGCCTACCGTTTACCTACATATATAAAACCGCCATTAAAGAGTAAGGTGATTATCACACTGGCGCCGCATGCGGAAAGCACATAAATTTTGTTTATACAAAAAAATATATATTTAAATATAAAAAAATCAACCGTTTTTTATTTGCAAGAATAGATACCTATCTTATTTAAGCTAGTTATGAAAGAAAATTACCAAATAATCACGACTAATCATCTAAACATACATGGCTATTTGTATTGAAGGAAACCATGGGTATAAGAATGCCCACCATCCGCCATAACCGTTGCCAGGATAGAGGCTAATTGGCATTCGGCGTGTTTTTGAGGTTCACTAGCAATCCTAAAGACAGGTGCCATTTATTGGTTTTGGGCACCGCCCTCATCATTAAGTTGGGTGCCTACTCCATGCGCTCTACCCTAAAAGCGGTATTACACATTGCAACCTGCAAGGCCCAATCTGTTGTGTACCCTGCCTCTTCCTACCCTCCTTCAGCTCCCTACGGGCCCTACCTTCAATTACACCTTCCAACCTGACAGATTGGGCCCTGCAGGTTGCAATGTGTAATACCGCTTTAAGTCTGACCACACGTGGACCTTTTAAAATTGGGAAATGCGAGCATGAACAATGGCTCACTATTTAATTTTTACCACTATCTTAGCTTAGTTTAGTTATTCTTTATTGCACAATACAAAATGGTACAAATGGCGGACTTAATGCCATAAGGCATTCTCTACCAGTGAACCATACCATAGGTCAAACAGGTTAATTAGGTGCAGGGGTGGTATCTTAATAGGTATTCTTAAACACGAAATTTTACACGACCTAGAAATTTTCATAAGAAACCAAAACTTCGAAATTAATTCAAAGGTAGGTACTTATATGTTAAGTCCCTCAACTCTCAACGCATTCGTGAGTAGAGTAAAAGCCTACTTTATCATAATAAATAAGAGTCCACGACCCATCATGGTGTCATTATCGACATATACCCATAAATATATGATGATGTAATCATCATCCTTATCATGATCATCATCAATCCTAAAACAATTCAGAAAAAAGCTACTCCAGAGGAACTTTTTAGTGAATAGTGAAAATGACAAGTAATCCTGGCAACTAAACGTCAAATACCACCGGTGAGGTAGATTTTATTTAGTTTATGGTTAAATTGAGATTAAAATCCGCGTCCAAAGTCACGTGACACGCTCACAATCGCATTATTGCCATGCAGTTCAGTTTCTTCCGTCGTAATTTGACAGGAAATTAGACCTTATGATCGATAAATTTGACAAGTAATCCCGGCAACTAAACGTCAAATAAACACGTCCCGATAAGGTTATTGACGCTGAGCTAATTTGAACGACTTATTGACAGCTGGGTCGCTCAGCCGGAAACTGACCGTTTTTTTGCCAAGCATTAAGAGCTTGTAATAGGTCTAAAGCAATGCAGCTCAGTTTCCGCCCAACGTTGCATGGAGTTTAAGAGCTACCGATAGGCCCCCTGTTCTTTAAACAAATTGCTTTAAAATATTATTTCTGTCATAACTGCTCAATTGTGCTAAAACTGTACATGGCAGCCAACCGCACTTCTTTAGTGTGTACCCAAAATAAATTCTTGACAATCTTTCACGAGTTGATTTTTCGGATTCTCTCAATTTTCATATTTTCCAAACACTACGACAGTCTAGTAAATTTAGATTATAATACCCTTTTTTTGAGGTAATACCTCCTAAAGTATAAGCATTGCCAAACAGATTACTTATCGTTTTTTTTTTCTGTACCGCTACAAGTATGTGCTGCAAATTTAATAAGCACCGTTCGACACGATGAATTAAAAATCTCTAGGTGAAGGGCTTCATACTAAAATATCTCTGACTTACATGCTTTTAGAATATCTACTGACATAACATTCATTTTTAGTATTTTTTTTTTACAGCTATTGTAGTACTATCCCTACTTAAGCATGTACCCACTTCAGTAAATCAGTATACTTAGCTCAATTAGTTTTTCAGTCACGATCTGCGATCTACAAGTACATTTTTTTTTTTTTTTAGAAACATAAAGAGTTTTCCTTTAAGTAATTATTTCACATTTTTGACATCATAGATGCATCTACTAATAGATGACGTCATAACATAAATCCCTATACAGCGAGTATAACTTGTACGAAGCGTCAAAAGTGTATAATTCTTGTTTACTTAAGTAGTCGAAATGACAGTTACATATATACAACTTTGCAGTCCAATTTCAGTCTAAAAATCCCTAGGAACAACGCCAGTCTGAAGACCTCTCCCTATTGCTCTCATCATTCGACGTCCTCCTATTGATTAGTATTACTATGAAAAATTCTGCTGTCCAGTTTTATTCAAAAATACTCAAAGTTCATAATGTTTTTTCTTTTGTGTACGTGTGATTTATAATAGAAAAACGTATAATTAATTGTGATGTGTAGTAACCCTTATTTTGGTATCTAGCTCCTTACATGTTTCACTCACTCATATTGCCGGTAATTATTTATGAGGATATATGTACATGCTTTCAATAGTACATACATATAAAATAACTACTGTAATGTCCGAACTTTCGCGTTAATCGTCAGATCAAGTGCCTAAACGACACTTCCATATTAAAAATATATCATTATTGCAATCATCAATCAATCCTTTTTATCACAACTTGATATTATTAACGACTTAAAAGGTTACAAATTCAATCCCCAAGATGAAATCTGTCAACCTATGTATATAAAAAAAACATCAACTTAGGAATGTATTTTTTTTTACACAAAGATCTTTACTTTTTAAATGCCATCCATCAACTACAAATGTAAAACGTCATCTCATTAAAAAAATGGAATCATCCAAGTTCACAAAACTTGTGACCTAAAAACTAACCAGCTAATTTCAAAGAATAACAGTCTATCAAGCCAATACAATTAGTCGATAACTATTATCAGGATTCCATTTATTTAAACTACTATCAAACGAAGTTTACTTAATTTTACAGTGAATCCCAAAATGAAATTATTTCTTTTCACTGCAATAAACCTATTCCCAATCACTATCGTTCGTCTTTCTTTCTGTTAAACTTATGTGTACTATTATTTCGCATGCCTCAATTATTATTTTATTCTGTTTCTTGGGATCAATGTTCGCGTTTCCATTTAATACTCTAATTCTGTATATGTTCCCGAAAATATTTGATGTTCTAAAAGGTATCATAGATTGTGCTTTCATTCAATATATCTAAAAAAAGAGATAATATGAACCCTCAATTTATCCAAATAAAGTATACCCTCTTGATCGATTGTTATAGCAAATTCTTGTTGATTTGCTTATCTTATATTCTAACTCCTCGCTTGAAATCAAAACGTTTCTATATTTCCATTATATAAATATGGTTAAACTGAGCTTATTTTTTACAACTCTTAAGCCATTTTTAGATGCTATTTCTTCACTATAAAATCCATTTATTTAGCAAATAGACGAGTATTTAAACGATAATCACAAATTTAGTGTAGGTATTTACGAACAAGGAATAAATTTGCGTTACCGAACGATTAGGTACTTAAGCCAACTTATGCACGTATCTTGGAGTCATAATGATATAGGAATATTTATTTTGTATTTTTATTCAAATCAGTTTTTTTTAAACTTCAACATCTCATCGTCTAGATCTCAAACAATGTAGGTAGGTAATCATTAATCAATAAACTTTTACCCAACTGCTTATTCTATTATATTATTATTTTAGACTTCATTTCAATAAACGACTATCAGCAAAATACAAAAACAGATACTCAACGTGAATCTCATCTCATGCATATAACAGTAAAATTTGCTTACATCTTTATTCTGAATAACAGGTATCTAACCTGAACTTATTAGATAATGCGTTACACCTAAAAGTCTTTGATACCTGATGCAAGTTTGAACCTTTGTTCACATGGTTATAAGTTAACAAAAACAAAAGATACATTATCATCCTTGGCGTCACTCAGACTCAGATCATATGTATATGAAAATTGTATTCTGTTAAGTGAAATAATAGGTCAAGTACAAATCTTTTTATTCGTTCTTACAACCTAAGACCGCCTCCTCTTCTGTAAATTTAAAATAGTTATAGTAAGCCAAGTGATATAGTCTACCTACAGTATTTTCGTATAGGTGAACAGAGCTATTCAAATCTCAATATGTAAAAAGAATCACACTTAACCTGTAATTCCTCTCTAAGGAGGACCTGTTCTTACCAATGTAATAATGTTTGATATGAAATTTAAGAAGTTTTCAATCAAGACTACTTTCCATCAAACTTGAAACAAAATTGTGTTTGATATACTCTTTGTTCTTTGAGTTATATAAAATGATGTGTATCCTACTATCAACTTTCCTGAATTCACGTTTCTATTTCAATTATGATTACAGAAAAACTGTTTGATGTCTGATATTCCAGTTGATTACCATCGTCAACCCTTTTCAGTCTCGTCACTTACAACGTCACGGTTGCTTTATTCGGTAATTTACAGTGAAAGTTGGCTTTAGTTTATTCCCCATACAAAGATAACCGTCGTCATGGGTCACGGAATTAACCTTCACTGCAAAATTAAGTTTCTTTCTCATTTTTCAGTTTTCAATGTGAGATCACTTTCTGGTCGTTACCTACAACAATTCTTAGGCTGTTTATCAGTTTTATTTATTATCACGCATCGCAAATCAACTTCAATTCCGACTACAACTATTCATAATTTTCGTCTATTATCGATCGTATACGTCGATAAACAACACTAGATAAATTCCCCTCCTCATAATATTTCTATAACACTTGTACGTTCTCATTGGTATTCTTCGGAGCTCAATAAAATCCATCACGAATACTTTAACATAAATCTCTTGTCACTACTTATTTCTTAACGGAACTTTAAATACTTAGTCCTTCGGCCATTTGTGTCGAACAAAGCTCAATTCCAACAAACACATAAGCGTGTCAAAAGGGTGTAAAAAAAATGTGTATTCAGTCTATGTACGGTTCGTCCTCAAATTCTCAAATTACATACACTTTTAACAGTCAAACTCTCATCCACGATCTCTAGCGTCATCTAATTCTTAATTTCTTTTTTTTTTCTTGACACTCACTCATGTCAACGAAAATAATTAACTATAACCGACACAGTCTCGAGTTGTCTTATTCTCACTTTCTTGACGCACACTCACGTCTATAAAAATAAAATAAAAAGTTGTTTATACACACAGACACAATCTTGTGTCATCTGAATCTTAACTTCTTTTATTGTAAGCTGTCATAATGCGTTCTTCACATATACATACGCTAAATTGATTGTACATGTGCTCATTTAAACTTACACAATACCTTCTCATATACATATTAGCTTCACTTCACATAACGCTTATGTAAACGATCACTATATTATGTTCTGTCGCATAAATACTCGTACTACCTTCCTTTTACACGCGCTCGTGTAAAATATCATCACTATGCCCGCTCACACATAAGTTTTCATTTTACACTCGCTCATGTAAACAATCACTATGCTCTCTCACATATGCTAGCTTCGTTTTACACGCGCTCATGTACAATATCACTATGCTCTCTCACATATATGCTAGCTTCATTTTACATGCGCTCATGTAAAATATCACTATGCTCTCTCACATATGCTAGCTTCATTTTACACGCGCTCATGTAAAATATCACTATGCTCTCTCACATATGCTAGCTTCATTTTACACTCGCTCATGTAAACAATCACTATGCCCTCTCACATATGCTAGCTTCATTTTACACTCGCTCATGTAAAATATCACTATGCTCTCTCACATATAAATGCTAGCTTAATTTTACACACGCTCATGTAAAATATCATTATGCCCTCTCACATATAAATGCTAGCCTCATTTTACACACGCTCATGTAAAATGTCACTATGCCCTCTCACATATAAATGCTAGCTTAATTTTACACACGCTCATGTAAAATATCACTATACTCGCTAGCATTTATCTTAATCAATCCACGCACTCTCGCGTCCAATCGCCTAATATAATATTCATGTTAACATTATTATCAACAACCGTAGATAAATGTTTATTCACTTCTGTGTTATTTTATAAGTTCACCAATATCTCCATGGATTAAATACTTGTCTTCAGTTCATTAAATCATAACGATTCAAAATTCGTTTTATTATCTTTCCGAAATACCAGGAAGAAAGCCATATCAATACCAGGATAAAGAAAATGTATAAGTTACTAAAAAAAAACAGAAACCTCACTGTGAACATAACGTGCACTATTATTGTAAAATTATTTAAAATCTACTCAATGAATCAGTCTTTATTCTTAGTATATATAATTTATTTTTTTAATACTCTGTTTCGGATTCAGTTACACGACAACGGGTCTGATCTGCAGAAGTCATTCGTAGTTCTCGTCATAAGAAATATCCAAGTTCATATTACACATGTATACAACTCACTTGAGATAAGTAATAATAGAACAACTATCTGATCACTGTTGATCAGATAAATGCGCCCAATCATTCTAATATATTTTATCTTCAAAAAGGTACATAAGTAACTTCATCCCTTAATACATGCAAATATTGCACTGCAAAGTTTCATAAGTACAATACTAAAATATTAACTTCAAAATTAACTATTTCATAATTATTGTATGCACATACTCGTATAGCAATATTGATTAAAAGTACTGCATGCAGTATGGCTCTTGTCGGTGGAGTATGCGCCAGTTTTCGCGCATATAACTATGTGTAAAACAGTACCATTAGATGTTTAAACTTGAACTTCTATAAAATGTTTAAATATCATTATAGATACTTTATTGGATGAATTGGCATTTCTTGGACATTATTTAAAAAATATTTTCTGCTTACGCCATAAGAACTTTCACCTTACATCAATAATAATCGAGTAAAACTAGATGTAAACCACATACTACTCATAAATTCACTTTGATACCAGATCACAAACTCGTTTATCCTCAGAAATGTTATCCTTAAAAATTAATTTCTGAATTTGTCATTACTTAAAACTACACTGACAGTGAAAATGCAATGCAAATGAAATCAAACGCTCGCTTAGTAAGAAAAAAAATGCACGCCAATACTTAGTAGTTTTGTCAATTGCTATAAACTTCGTTTAATCAAGTGTTTTAAAGCTACCTGAATTGCAATTTTGTCATGAATTCTTTTAAAAGAAAATTGCAAATACTTCGTTTAACCACGTGTTTTAAAGGTACTTGCACTGCAATTTTATCACGAATTCTTTTCAAAATTTATTGCCAAAACTTCGTTTAACCATGTGTTTTAAAGGTACCTGCACTGCAAGTTTTTATCACGAATTTTGTTCAAAATTTCAGTGTGAAACTAATAATTAATGTAATAATTAATGCAACCGCTGCAGTTACTTACTTAAGTTACTTGTATAAGCAGATAGGTACTTACTACAAAATATATTCACACACGAAAATCGGTTTATCGGTAATTCGTAATTAATCATAACCCTTTTTTATAATGCAAATAACTTGCGACGTCACAATACAAAACCAATTTGAATTTCTTTTGTGGGTTAGTGGTACGTTAACACTTCTGATTTATTGTATTTATCTCGTATAGACACTGTGGTTACAACAATTATCACATCTAGTACTTACAGTCGATCTGGTCTGTTAATTCCTTTACGATGCTTACTCTTCGGTTGTCTCAATCCAAGTGAACGAGTCCGTCCGCGTTCGCCCTAACTTTCTCTTCCCCTACCACATTCCATAACTACCGTGTTGCCAGGAGTATAATTTTAATTTCCCAACTACCCCGGTATGTAACTGGATATCGTAATAAAGTTGCCACATCAAAATTATTATTTTCCTGCTGTATTAAGCATACATTTTAATATCAATAAATCATAACAGTTGTAAGGTCAGATGGCAGTCGCTTTCGTAAAAACTAGTGTCTACGCCAATTTATGGGATTAGGTTGTCAAGCGGACCCCAAGCCGGGATAAACGCTAGGAGGAAGAGAGACTTAAATACATCGGAGTCGTCCATAACTCAGGAACATATACGTGATAAACACACAAATAATTGCCCTGACCAGGATTCGAACCCGGAACCTCCTCTTTCATAGGCAGGGTTACTGACGAGAGGTCTTTTTGACAGCAGCTGTCAAAATCAACCAATTTTTTTTTTTAATTAAACATATTTCAATTAAACTATTATTCACTCAATATACGGCTTTTAAATACAATCGAGTTCTTTTCTGTGTATTTTGTAATCTAAAATACCTATATATTATAAATTATGTTCAGCCTTAATATTAAGTGGGTGCTTTTATATAAAATTAGGCTCTTGACGTTCAACAGCTATTCCTTTTAAACCGGGACGTGCCCACAGTAACGGAATATACAACAGTATGATTAAATTTAAGTTGTAAATGTTTGGCTAATGATGTAATGAATATAATATCCAGTAATCACAACTAAGGAGGAGCGGAGTTAATCTCTCTACCATTAAAAAAAACCTTCTTTTTTTGACTTTCGACCAGTTCCGCCATGGGCTTAGCATCATTTTTATGGGAAACCATTATGCATTTCATCGCGGTATCAAGTCGGTACGAAATTTTGCGATGGGCTCTTCTGCCACAGTCGTTGCAGCAAAACAAACAACTACCGAGCGGTGCGCCGTGAGCCGCGCCGTTACACCGTACATGGCACCGCGCACGGTGCCGTTACACCTTACACGGCACCGTTCACGGCGCCGTGCTGCGGCGCGACGCCGTGTATCAATCACACCGTGGGCGGCGCCGTGCACGGTGCCGTCCAACGTTGACGGCACCGCGATGTTACACGTTGGCCGGTGACGTGCCGTAGACATGGGGCCACGGCCTTAGGTTGGATTATGTAAAGTTGGGAAATGAAATTCGGCCAGATTAAACTTCTGCGAAAAGTTGGTTGGCAAGTGAAATTTGGGAATATGATTTTCGGTGAAAAGGCAGAGAACCATCCATGTATCTTCTCTTTTATGCACGATAAGAACAAACGGCACACGGTATTAAAACTTTATCTATGAACCATTGGAATAGGATCAAACAGAAATTTCATGTATAGGGTTCACACAATACGTAACAACACTTTTTTCTATTATTTACACGTCCTATATATATTTCCAGTTCAAACTGAATACTCGTATTCTAGTTTGCACTAGCTCCTACATGTTTTTTTTTACTTTGGTATGCAAGATACTAGTCTACTAATTGACCTACCGACGCTTCCTTAAATGGGGAGAATACTTCTAACATATTTTTACCTATATGTATATAATTATATATTATGGTTTCAGAATTCATTTATCTGAAAAAAATATAATTCACTCATCTAGAGAAATTTAAAACATTATCTTAATTATATGAGTAACAGTGTATGAATAGTATTTTTTAAACACATTGACATAATACGAAGCAATTCTTATTTTTAATTTACCGCCCTAGGGCGCAGCGGCAAATCTCACTTCACACCCAGGAGAAGACGTAAAATTATGTACGCACCACGGGCGGTAATAAAGAAGGCCTCAGATCGCTTGTTTATGGCCCTTACCTTCGGTTTGGGCCACAAATGCCAGCGATCTGGGCCCTTCTTTATTTTAACTTAACGCCCTAGGTACATTTTATTACAGGTCATTTTATTATAAACTACATTATGTTATGCTTTTGAGACTCGACATGGACGCGCCAAGCCCGTTTTTGTATAACAAGCAAATAATACTGACCAGTACGTCTAGCATGACTTACGTTGCGGCGCCACTTTCCATACTTCAGGCGCGACTCGAAGTATGGAGTCGCGCTACAACGCATGTCATGCTAAGCCGCCAGACTTTGAGCGTTATCACACTTGTGATTTTCGAGCAAGTTTTGTATGGGAGCGAACACGCCGCGAGTTCGCCGCATACGAGTTTTGTATAGAAATCGCTCAAGTGTGGTAAGGCCCTAAACAGTAAGCATACTGTTTTTAATTCTTTACTGCGGCACCACAGGCAAAGCTAATTGACAATACTTTAGCTCGTTCATATTAATGAGCGATCGCGTAGCTAACTGTACAGCCCACCTGGGAACTACTTGATAAGCCGATTTAAACTCTATTTACGAAGGCAAAGAGTCGAGTTTTCATTGAGAGTGGCGACGTGAGCGAAACGTTTAAAAAATAAATACGACGCTTTCTTACAACTTTTAAGTTGTGTAAAAACATGTTAAGGATCTTTTTATGAAGCTTTTCGTCCTTTCTAAATGATCCAGTTTTTCTTCTTTCTATCGAACGCGGAGCGTAAGCGAAGCGGGTTCTTATGGTCTAAGAGCTGGTCACGTCAGATGTGACACAATAATGAGAGGTTTGTAACCAGTACAGTTAGATTGCATAACTATCCCTATTACTAGATCCGGGCATCTGGCAGCTTTTAATGGGTGGAGATCAGAGTGAATAACCAACAAAGTTTTTAAGTTGGAAAAAAGTTATACCGAAATAGGTAAAAACTGCTGAAGTTGTGTCATTTATAGAGAACAGGGCCTATATTTTATCATTAGAACAAAAAACATTGTGTATTATTGCGGAAACAAAAACAGTAGGCGAGTAACCAAAAATTACATTATACATCATTTGGCACTACTTCCCTCAACCGAAACTTTTAGATATTATATAATCTAATTAATGACATAATTTTTCATAATATTGGATCAAACCCAGAACCCTAGAATTTGTTTTCTTAAAGTTATTTGCATTCTTTGACCTCCACCACTTTACAGCTGCCAGATGTCCGGATCTAGAAATAAGCATAGTATAGCAAACTAACTAGAGGGGTTTCGTTGCTCTCATTATTGTGTCATATCTGACGTGGCCAGCTCTCCGTCTATTACAACCAACTGGCTACTGGGACGTCTCGGCATTTCAATGGCTTTTTGACTTTGAGAGTTTGTTCGGCGATAACTTGAGTAGTGTTTTCTTGATCTTCATGTTTGTTGAGGTTGTAGCAGAGATACATATATGAGAGTTCTTATATGAGCAGGATCGATCAAGGGGTTATGGAGCTAGAAGGCGTGAAATAATCAACACATGGGTCTTGTTATATTGGCCAGTTTGATTGCAAGTAAATCGCGAGTTAGATCGAGGCGGACTACTAGTATATTTTGTTGCCGTTTGTTTTATTTTGAATTACTTAGGTACATCAAAAGTAAGAAATTAAACCTTTTAAGGCCGTTCCTCGATTCGTACAAGCCACGCCCATCTGTTAGAGACACGTTTATGGCTCCCGTGGACGAGAGAAAGAGATGCAGCGCTCTTAAGGATCGACTACTTTTTGACTAAACTACGATAAATAAGCGAATCTATAAAGTTCTGTCTAATTTTGTTTCTGTGACTTTTTAGATAAACCAGAATACCATATTTCTTACTTAGTTATATTGCTTAATCTCTTATAGTTTACGTAAGCTAAGAAAAATAAGGGGAAAAAGGACTTCGGTTTTTTTTTCTATCGAGGCTACTTTCAGCAATCGTGTTTCGGCTTGTGCCATAAACAAGAGTATATAGTCTTACCCGCTTATTCATAAACGTATTGCAAACCTCATTTAACTAAATCATCTTTTGTCCTTATCCGTCACATTGACAGTTGTGTTGGTCAGAAACAGACAAAATACATTTTAACTAAATGAAGTTTGTAACACGTTTATGAATAAGCGGGTAATAATATAATATAATTATTACCCGCTTATTCATAAACGTGTTACAAACTTCATTTAGTTAAAATGTATTTTGTCTAAAATTATATTCGAAAATAAATTCAGTCCCTTTTCCCGTTTAGTCAATACAGCGTTTGATAAAACCTATAATTTTTCAAAGTAGCCCCTTAAGGATCACTCGCTTGAATTCTCGCTCGCTGTAACGGACAACCGAGCGAGTCAAGCACAGGGAGTAATTTTAGTTTCATTGAAAAATTAAGTTGAAATATTTTACATACATAACCCTGACTTTACTTTAAATTAGTTATGCTCAAAGGAATTTCAGAAACAGTTAATACCTACATATATAGTTTTCGTTGCGGTTTACGGAAGTATGGATGCCGTAAGGTGTCAGGTTGAAATTGGCTTCATTAAGATAAATGATTAACATTTATGTCGGTTTGTGTGGATTCGAGGAATTTGGGTGTGGCTTACTGTTAGTAATTAATCTAATATACGCACCTGTTAGTAGGTAATTAAACTAATTAATACTAATTATAGATGAAATTATAAATTAATACCTATTTCATGTAAAGAGAATGAATAATTTCTTTTCAACCGACTTCATGATTTCGAAGGAGGAGGTTCTCTATTCGTCGGGATCTTTATTTTTTCCATTTTGTTTATGTATGTTCACCGATTATTCGAAGACGGCTGGACCGATTTGGAATAGTACTTCGATATTAGTGCGGAAAGTATGTATGTCATTACTTCACGAGTACCGAGATATCTTGCCACGAGAATAGAACGACGTTTTTTAAGGGGCTACTTTGAAAAATTATAGGTCTTTTCAAACGCTGTAGTGACTAAACGGTAAAAGGGACTGAATTTATTTTCGAATTGATATTATTAGGCTATATACACTTTTTTTGGCACATGCCGAAACACGACTGCTGAAAGTTGCCTCGATAGAAAAAAAATCCGAAGTTGGGTCCTTTTTCTCCTTATTTTTCTCAGCTTACGTAAACTATAAGAGATTAATCAATATAACTATGTAAAAATTGTGGTATTCTGGTTTATCTAAAAAGTCACAGAAGCAAAATTAGACAAAACTTTATAGATTCGCTTATTTACCGTATTTTGGTCAAAAAGTCTGATCCTTAAGAGCGCTGCATCTCTTTCTTTCGTGCACGGGAGCCATAAACGTGTCTCTAACCGATGGGCGTGGCTTGTCCGAATCGAGGAATGGCCTTAATACAGTTGCGAAAAAATTATAAAATTGTCAATTATTCACTTTGAGGTTACTTTAGTACATGTATCCGAACGCTCCGCGCGGTGGGATTCGCTGTCTGTCACTGTCATTAGCTGTGATTGGCTGGAAAAGTAAAAAGCACTAGTGCGCGATATCAAACTTCCCGCACGCTAAAACACTACTTTTTTGAGCAACTGTATTAAAAAATTCTTTTTTTGTTTTGAAAGTTGCTCCCATTGTTACCAGGTTAGGTTCTGATGATGGGATCCCGAAGAAATCGAGGGAGCTCTTCAAATATTATAGGCACACCTATAGCGATTTAAGTATTTGCTTTTGAAAATGTGGAGTCCAAGTGAAGTTGGTTCTTTTTTGTTTAAAATTATTTCTACTCGTCTATATAAATGCTTGAATTCAGACTGTAGATTGAACTACTAGCGTATACTTTTGGATGGAGATTTTATGACGCTTATTTTAGCATTGCCGACGATGCTAAAATCATTGTCATAAAATTATAGCACGTTCGTGGAGTAAGATAACCTCCTCTACAAGCGCCGGCACAATCCACCGGGAGATTGAGGTTTCTTAATTGTGTAGAGTCAGCAGATTGTTAGGCATTTTTCGAACTCAATTCTTACCAGCTTGCCTATTTTGAGCACTTGTAAAAAATTGTTATAATAATTACTATTTTCTTTGGTTAGAAAACACTCTTTTCACAGGATAAGCCTTTACTTGCTAATTATAAAATCTAATAAATAATACTCGGGTGGGGTAACGTTAACCGTTAAACAGCACTAGTGCGCGAAAACATACTGCACTCTAAACTAGGTCCTAAACAAAGCCACTTTTTGAGCAACTGTATAATAAGTACTGAACGTATTTGTCAATACTGATTTATGCACAATTTTGCCCAAAAAATCGAGCACTTAGATATAAAATCCAAGGATTATATATATTTTAAATAGCATTTTCTATCGTTATAATTGAACGTTAGACGTAACAATAACAAGAAACTTACCGTAACTTTGTGTCTAAAGGAAAGTTGTTCTTTAATAGAAACTGGGAAATTCTAAAACAACACACAACACAAACATCAAACAAAACAGACAGGTGTTACAACTTTGCACAAACTTATACGTTTGTAAGTTAAACATTAAATAATTAGTGTGTATTTTCTTTAGCGTTTTGAAATGTTTAATGTGGACTAGATAATGAGAATGAGGTACAGTCGCCATCAAATATATCGAAGCGGCCTGGGTGCTCAAAAATATCTGAACATGCACTTTATCGCCTTGGCAATATAGAGACCTTGGCCGCTCCGATATATCTGATTGTGACTGTACGTTGTGTAATAAAATTAAGTAGGTACTAAGTCCACCTCGATGTGAAAACTCGCGATTCACTTGCAAACGAGTTGATTAATATAACAAGACCCATGTGAAGATTTTATTTCACCTCCTAAACCCACAACCCCTTTTCCAGCTCATAAACTAACTCTCTTTATGTATCTCTGCTACAACCCCAACAAATTTCATAAAGATCAGAAAAACGTTACTAAAGTTATCTAAACTAGTCTTAAGTTATTTTATATGTTTTGTTTTGTAGTTCGCAGTGCCTTGGTTTTTACTGTAATGCTGTGTAACGAATAATTTGGATCATCATCATCATCCTAGCGTTTATCCCGGTTTGGGGTCCGCTTGACAACCTAATCCCATGAATTGGCGTAGACACTAGTTTTTACGAAAGCGACTGCCATCTGACCTTCCAACCCAGAGGGGAAACTAGGCCTTTTTGGGATTAGATCCGGTTTCCTTACGATGTTTTCCTTCACCGAAAAGCGACTGGTAAATATCAAATGATATTCCGTACATAAGTTCCGAAAAACTCAGTGGTACGAGCCGGGGTTTGAACCCGAGACCTCCGGATTGAAAGTCGGACGTCTTACCGCAAGGCTACCAGCGCTCTTCGACGACGAATAATTTGGAAAAATAATAAATAATATCGTCGAACAAACTCAGACTCAAAATTAAAAGCCATCGAAATGTCGAGACGTTTTAGCCAGAATTTGTTTGTAAGAACTCGCTTAAATAAAAATTAAAAACTCTGTGGTGTAGGTAGCCCACTTTTGGACAGACCTTAGGATTGATGTGAGATAAGTTGGTAATGCCAAATGCTGGTCAAATGATGCATCAAAAGCATGTAACCAAAGCTCAATCCACCTACCGGCATGGTTTTTGGAAAACAAGAGAACAATCAGAATAGCTGACATCCTCGTTAAATATGCAAGAGCCTTTGTTGCCCAATAGTTATGAAGCGTGCTTGTATCGGTAAAATCTACTTTACATTGCATGGCATGGAATAGTACATTACACAACTATGGTGGTAAAACAAAGAAAGGCCGAGATCGCAGAAGTTTGCGGCCCGAGCTGCAAGCGAGGGACGTAAATATGCGATCGAGGGCTTTCTTTATTACCTCCCGTGTTGTGTACATCATTTTATGTCTACACTTGGCCAGAAAGCGTCTTTTTCCGTAAGCGCAGCGTGCGGAAAAAGCCACTTTATGGCCAGGTGTGGCATAATAGTACATTTCGATATTAGTGCGGAAACTTCACGAGTACCGAGATATCTTGGGACGAGTGAAGAATGACATTTACGCACGAGTATCGAACGACGTTTTTTAATACAGTTGCGAAAAAATTATAAAATTGTCAATTATTCACTTTGAGGTTACTTTAGTACATGTATCCGAACGCTCCGCGCGGTGCGGTGCGGCGCTGTGATTGGCTGTCTGTCACTGTCATTAGCTGTGATTGGCTGGAAAAGTAAAAAGCACTAGTGCGCGATATCAAACTTTCCGCACGCTAAACCATTACAAGAAAAGCACTTTTTTGAGCAACTGTATTAAAAAACACATTTTTTAGCACGTCTTTACGTAATACCGTACCTACACGGAAAAAAAGCTTTCGGGATATTCTCAATCTAAGACATTATTATATTATGTTGAAAATCGTGAAAAGTAATTATTTCCTTTAACGATAATAAACTATGGTTTTAAATATAACAAAGCGAATATATTCTTACAGATTTCTTTTACATAAGATAATACTTGTTTGATTAAAGTACAATCTCTCTTATTTACTCAATTATATTCTTGAAACAATACATTCTTGTATTTGTATTTTAAGGAAACGTGGTTTTACTCGTATTAAGCGAAGAATCATATTTTTGGTAAAGGAAATAAATACTTGTCACGAGGAAATATTTTCAAGATAATAATAATTTCTTGGATTGAGAATATCACGGAAGCTTTTTTTTCGCGTAACTAAGCCAGCGGTGGGCATAATTACTCGTCGGTGAAAGCAAGCTAATAACATAATGCAGGATATCGTGTCTTCAAACCCCTATAATACCAACGTGTTTCTACATTTGTATCACACACAATTTTCAATTCTAATTCAGTTATACTCTCACCCGCTCAGTTGTATCATAGTCATAATCGTCTCATATAAAGCAAGGAATGTATCCACAACATTACTAGTTCATAACGAATACGAGCGAGACAAACAATCAGTTGAACCAGTGTAACTGGAAGCCAAGTACCAATGTACAAGTTGCAGATTCTCAAAAATTTTGTGACATTCTCGGAAATTTCCGGAAACTTACACGAGAATAGGCTAGATGAATGTTTTTCATGCATGGTATCAATCGATTCGTTTTTTTGTGAGGATCAAATGTCTATATGGGGCCAATTGCCTTAAATCAACATAAAAGACATAAAAGAGAGTTAAAGTCTGAGATTTGCATTTGTTTCTCAAAACGCTCCTAACAAAATGATATAAAGCCATGACGTCACGGCTTCATATTTGCCCTGTTTAAAGTATGGAAAAATTATGAAATTGCTATTTTTACAGTGAAATGTTGCGTTTATGTATATGGTTGCTATACAATTTATTTCACAATAAAATGTTAGAAATCGAATGGTAACATTGATTTTTAAAATTTCGTACTTTCAAAAATCTAAAAAATTTGAAACTTTGAAGCCCGATATCTTTGAACTATATGTATTTCAATAGATATTTTTAATGCTTACTTAATTTGGATATTTTGATAATTTTGCATCCTATCAACTAAATTTCATTGCATAATTCAACATGTGTCATCACCCCTATTAAATTCAATTTCCGATTAGAACCTTCCCTATGGGAATTATCAAAAAAAAATATTATTAGTATTATTTTTATAAACTCGTGAATGATACAGTCCGTTAAAATAATTTAAGTTCTGGGAACATTCCATACACAGATAAAAGGATAATCTTAATCCAAGATATTCATTCTTGTATATAAGGAAAATCGATAATTTCTTAAATCAAGTAAAAAATATCTTGAACCAAGTAAGTTCTATCTTGGATCAACAAAATCATGCTTGGTTCAACAAAATCATACTTGGTTCAAGAAATTATCGATTTTCCTTATATACAAGAATGAATATCTTGGATTAAGATATATTTTTTTTCTGTGTATGAAAAATTTCGCAAATCTGGAAACTTCTCCTTGTAACTCTAAAGCGCCATCTGAACTAGAGCCTCAAAGGACTGTGAGCTGTGCTCTTCTATTTATAAATTATCTTTGGTATAGCCATCTTGCTAGTAGCTAGCCTAACCTTTATAAGTATTACATTCTGGTCGATGTTAATGTTCAACTCGCAAAGGACAAGCAATGATAATATTCCTTGAAATCGTTACTCTTGATGTGAAGTGACTACCCTTCAGCTCTTCATATAACAAGGTTCTAACTATACAAGCAATCCAAACAACTTAAGCCCTTTTCGTATTGAAGACACCCTTAGGTTTAATTGTTCTCTTCCATGAGTGTGGTCAACGTAGTTTATTGGTAGGGTGTATTCTATCGCTGGGGACAGAATGGAATAGATTCTTTTCTTAAGGCCATTCCTCGATTCGGACAAGCCACTCCCATCCGTTAGAGACACGTTTATGGCTCCCGTGCACGAAAGAAAGAGATGCAGCGCTCTTAAGGATCAGACTTTTTGACCAAACTACGATAAATAAGCGAATCTGTAAAGTTTTGTTTAAATTTGGTTCTGTGACTTTTTGGATAAACCAGAATACCATATTTTTTACTTAGTTACATTGCTTAATTTCTTATAGTTTACGTAAGCTAAGAAAAAAAGGACCCAACTTCGGTTTTTTTTTCTATCGAGGCAACTTTCAGCAATCGTGTTTCGGCTTGTGCCAAAAACAAGAGTATATAATCGTTTAATATATATTCGAAAATAAATTCAGTCTTTTTTCCCGTTTAGTCACTAGAGCGTTTGAAAAAACCTATAATTTTTCAAAGTAGCCCCTTAATTATTCCTATCGGACCTCTCCAGTGCCATACTTCCCACGATCGAGGCGGTGACAGGATGAAAACATAATAACAATATTTCATAGCACGTTTTAGAAATATTGGTTGGTCAGAGTGGAGTGTGTTTTACTTAAAGCATAGACAGAGAGAATCGTCTCTTTCTTACGCTAGTACGCTCGCTACTAAAAACGGGATGAGTACCAACTGCAGATTATTTCCACTATTACTGCACTTTTTAGCCAGTCAGACTAATAGCTACGCACCCAGGATGGTAAAATAAAGATCGCCTCAGATTGTGGGCATTTGTGGCCCGAACCGAAAGTGAGGGCTACAGACAAGCCAGTTGAGGCTTTCTTTATCGCCGCTCGCGGTGCGTATACAATTTTAGGTCTTCCTGGTGTGAAAAGATTGCGCGAAATGTGTGTGAGGGCGGTAAATCTCACTTACCGCTCGGAGTGACGTAAAAGATTTTAAACCTACACGGGCAAAGTCGCAGGCAAGAGCTAGTACACCAATATGATAGCCTCAGCTAAATAATGATTGTGATAACGTTCGAAATATCTCGTATATTTTTTTTTCAAGGAAGTATTTTCCCACGCTAAGCGGAACTGATAGTAATCCCCTAAGAGCTGTAAAGTTGCCGATCGTTGTCGTTTCGAGGAGTTCATCTTTTAACAGAGATGGATAATATTAAAGTCTGGAGTTGATTATATAACATGTGCCAAAAATCCTGGTGATTGTAACTATAAGGAAGGACATAATAAGAATTAACGCGATAAGCTATGCTTAGATGGCGCTAAAACCATAAACAACTACAATCAAATTGGATTTTAAAAATAGACCATAAATATTTAAAAAAATACTATAAATTCTTCAATTTGCAAAATAACTTCGAAAGCGTTTTTTTAGTAATGGCTCCTATTTTTCAAGCAACCATTATAATAACGTCATGTTTACATAGGGACTTGCAAAAGTTTAACATAAATAATTAATTAATAAATACATGAATGTGTTGTGGGTACTAGGCGACGATATACAGAGTGTTTCCTGTAACATGAGCAATAAATTAAAACGTAGATTCTACTCCTCAAACAATAAAACTTTTGTTCAACAACTTTAAAATAAAATGAATTTTGTAGATTGCCTCTTTTTCATACAAACTAAATAGTATTTTTAATGTACAGTCAGCGTCAGAGATATGTGACCCCCCTCCAGCAATAGACAAATGTGGTCGCTAGTTCGAACCCCAGCATAAGAATCACACTTTTTGCTTTTTTTTTACTTTTTTTTATAATACTAGTTTAATATTTGTTTACATTACCACAAATATTTATTTTATACGTTTTGTTATTCCTTATTACCTACTCAGTTATTAACTCGGTAACATACCCTTTTAAACAATTTTTAACTAGAACAATAATTTCGTTAATTTCACAAGCGTCCGTGCAGCGTGATGGATAGTGTAACAGACTAGTAAACACTAGGTTCGCGGTTCGAATCTACGTAGAGGATACTTTTTGTATTTTTATACTTCTTCTTTTTTATTAACAATTTATTAACTTACTATTTAATATAGTAAGTTTAATTAAAATAGAAGTTAAAATCTTTTTTTAAGGACTAATAATGAAAATTCCATAGTCACTGGTAACTTTTTATTAACTAAGTAGGTATTTAAATACTATTATATTAAATATTGTTTACTAACTGAATAATGGGGGTAATATATATATATATATATATATATATATATGACAGTAGATATATTATGCGTATTCTGTAAACTGATTACTATATATTTTACAGCTAAATAATTATTTACTTATTAAATTATAATGATAATGTGTAGTCAATTATACATCAGTGAAACTTCAAGTTAACAAGTAAAATACCTTTAGATTAACTCTTACTGTTTAAAATTGTGGTATTGGTGGTCTGCATGCTGTTAAACTTTATAAGGCATTACACTTTGGTTGTTTACTTTAGATTATACCTACATTTTACTTCATTGAGTAGAACCGTAAAAACAAGTTGGGTCATAACTTTTTTTATAAGCAATACCAAACTACTCGGTTAAAAGTGAAGTGTATAGTTTCCCTTTTCTTTGATTATAAATTAATATTCTTATTGCATTTAACACAATTTTTCAGTTTTACTTTAGACAGAGATGGCGGGACACAGCGGTGGGAGTTGTGGAAATTGCGGGAAGAGGCTTTTAAGTATAAAATGGGCTATTCAAAAAACAATTTAAATAATTTTAAACAAAAAAAAAACCGACTTCACTTAGGATCCGCTATTCCAAGAGGAAGTGGCCGAGTTGCTGTAAAAAATAGTGAAATCACTATAGGTGTGCCTATAATAGTTGAAGAGTTCCCTCGATTTCTCCAGGATCCCATCATCAGATCCCGACTTGGTGACAATGGGACCATCTAGGGGTTATACCTGTTCTATTCAAAAAAAAATTTTGAAAATCGGTTCACGATTCACGGAGATATGGAGTAACATACATACAAAAAAAAAAATATGATAAAAAAAAAAAAAAAAAAAAAATTCAGTCGAATTGAGAACCTCCTCCTTTTTTGAAGTCGGTTAAAAATGAGTATAGGTTAGACCGCCCCTCGCCCTACCAGTCTGTATGCCATTATCAATATGTAATACGTAATCTAAACCAGCTATTTAACGTTGCAAAGAGAAACAACATGTTATCAAAGATAGCAATAATTCATCTCTTAGCACGTTACCAATGCAATGCAACCTTACCACAATCTTAGTAAGCATAGGGTATTTCTCCACTAATTGGGTCGAATTCAAACAGCTCCCATTAAATGGCTAACAATATGTATGGTTTTTAAGGTAGAAATTAACCAGTTACCACTTGGAAAAGCCTACTTGTCTAAGCACTATCTTGTTATTTGCAAAAAAACAATATAATTTGTTAGACACTACTTATACAATAGCGTCATTATACCTACTCATTATTTTAAAACTTGCATGGAGTAAATATTTGCCCAATAATGGAGAAATACCAACAACACCATTTTTTTCACAATTTTTACTAATAACGTAGAGGATAACCTTTTTTTATCTTCCACCTATTTTAGCCGACTTTTCATGCTTGAAACCATGTTTGAACATACATTGATGTTCCTCATCAATTCCCACTTTCTATAAACTTCTTCGTCTAAGTTTTGTCTTGATTTGACTTGTGTAGGGTCCCAAAGCACCATAAATTCTCAATAGAATTGAGGTCAGGGCTTTTAGAAGGTCAATCTAATACAGTGATGTCTGTTTGTAAGGCTAACCACTCTTTCACTATACGGGAACGATGCACTGCACTATTGTCTTGCACCAATGATTTATGTCTTGCACTAAATAAATTTGTCCTTCGGGATAGGCGCCGCGAACGGAAGGCAACATGACGTCACGTAACACTTCGAGGTATCCCTCGCTGTTCATTCGGCCTCCAATTTCAACGAGCTGCTCGGGCCCCATAGATGACATCCAGCCCCAATACGCTAAAAAAAAATCTCATGAGCATACCATAACTTGAAAAACGTAAAACTGAAATCACAGCTTTTTTTAAAGTGCAGGTAATGAAAATTGTATACTTAATATAATTTACTCACCTAATGATATCCTTCCGCTTGTTCTAAGGTCTAGCATATTTTTGGGGTCAAATCGCTCTCCACTTCTGCGCCACAATATTTTTCTTCCATCTTTGTCTGACTTAAAATATTTCTCGTCAGTAAATACGATATAACGATTCTCACCCATCTGCGAATCGTATTTCTCTGCAAGTAAAAATACGTATTAAATTTGCTCGTTTATGATAAAACTTAAAAAATTCAAATAGCTTTAAAAATAAACATGGCTCTAAGACTATACCTATTACTTCACATAAAAAAAGCTGCCTATTAAAAGACTTTTCCGTTAAATATATTTTTCTATCTTATCCCATATATAGGTAAACACACGACAGTAAATCCTCACAACAAAATCTGGTGGCTTAACTTATTGATAACATTTTACTGTTTTTACTAAAAAATAAATGTCTCAATGGAGTCACAGGTTACAAACTTACCGTTATATTCAGTACTCGTGGTATTTGTTTAATACTTTTGTTCTCTTCCCAAAGAACCACAATTTTATCGAACCATATTGTCATTGAAACACAAAAAAACGGACGGGGGCAGTTATTCAATTGCTTGAAATGCAAAAGGATTTAAGAAGTCGAGAGATCGTAATTGCGTTGCGACACAGGTATGATTCGCACACGCAAATTATGACTTACCCTCAAACAAATTTTCTCCACAAAATAACTAGACGCATTTACTCCAGTAAATTAAACCTTAAAATGTAATTGGTAAAAGTCGTTGTTAGTCGTCTGTGGAAATAAAATGAGGGTAGGAAAATATTGATAAACCAAAGACATTACTAATATGATCCAAGACAAGCTTGCAAAACAGGGACGGGTATAGATATAATAGTTCGAACAGAATATCTATGTTAAGGGACCTTGATGTCGATGGCGCTTACGCCATTATCAGCGATGCTCCAATGAAAATGCAACGCTTCGCAACCCGATGCGGCATAAGCGCCATTTACAATAAAGTCCATTTTTATAGATTTTGTTATAGTTCTCTATTGCCGGTCAGCCTGCTAAGAACTGGTTCATATTTTCGTTGTGTAGTCCAAGTGTTACGATAGCCCAGCGGAAAAAAGCCGGACTAATGTATGAGTGAAGCGAATGAGTGTGAGCCCGAGGCCCCAGGATCGATCCCAGCTTAGCTGACAAGCACATTTGAGATATTTCATTTTTGAAAGAATTAAATGACAGTGTGGTAAATGCCGATTCTCGTGTCGAACGAGAGTTCCAGTTTTACACCTAGGGGGGTCACGTATCTCTGACGCTGACTGTACGTTAAAATCCGTCCAATTGACATTGCTTGTCAGCCTTGTCACCCTACAGACATAATCAATTTCGGAATACATTGCGTGTTCGAATAATCTTTAAAGTGAAATAAAAATCAAACCATGAGTTATTTTTAAAAGTTGCTGAACAAACGTTGTCTGGTTTGAGGAGTAGAATCTACGTTTTAATTTAATGCTCCTATTACAGGAAACACCCGGTATATAATAGATAGATATAGATAAATACTTAAATACATAGAAAACATCCATAACTCAGGAAATATCTGTGATAAACACATAAATAAATGCCCTGACCAGGATTCGAAACCGGGACCTCCTGCTTCATAGGCAGGGTCACTACCGACTAGGCTAGGGGGTAGTTATATAAGTTGCAAATTTGCCATAAAACTTTATGTTTGCCACGTGACCACGCACTGATCGATTTAACGACGATAAAGTATCATAACTGACAGTCCTTATTATTTACTTGTCTTTCTTTTTATATATTAAATAGGAGAAGGGGCAAAAATGTATGGAGTCTGGTACCCGGTCCAATGCCCATGTGTTATATATCATTGGAAAGGTAATTTTGTGTAAATTAATGATAATGGGTCGCCAGTCTCGATTTGCTGAGGAAGGGAGTAATATGGGGTTGAATACACTCGCGAGCACAAAAACGGCTTACTTTGCGTTAGACGTTTCCTTCAATTACTTTTTCTTTTCTTTTAAATATGAACCATGTTGTACGAGATGAAAGTGTTAAATATAAATAGAGTGAAAAAAAACTAGCAGTTCTTACTATTTACTTGTCTTTCTCTTTATATATTAAATTTCCAGGCGCGATCGGAATGGAGTTAGATACTTGGGGAGTAGATGTAACAAAATTGTAGAATTTTTGAATAAACTCGACTCCAAGTGTTTTGTGATTCCCAGGCGGCGATGTTAAATGTTACGTTTATTTTCTTTCTCCGAGTTCTTTTGATGTCACGGTGTGTTTTCAACCGACTTTAAGATTTCGAAGGAGGAGGTTCTCAATTCGTCGGCCTCAATCTTTGTTTTTTTCTGTGCTTTTTTATGTATGTTCACCGATTGCTCGACAGCTGGACCGATTTGGAAAATTCTTTTTTTAATTGAAAGAGTATACTTCACAGTTGGTCCCATTGTCACCAGGTCCGGATCTGATGATGGAATCCTGGAGAAATCGACGGAACTCTTCAACTATTATAAGCACACCTATAGTGATTTCAGTATTTTTTACAGCAACTCGGGCATTTCCACTTGGAAAAACGGATTCTAAGTGAAGTCGGTTCTTTTTTGTTTAAAAATTATTACAGATTACTTACTTGGCAGAGCATGTTAAACTTAATGCCCGTACAAACAGGAACACTCTTAGCTGTACATCGGTAGACCTTATTACAAAAGGCATAAGGCCCACTTATAGGCAGTAAACAGTGTGGGCGATGGTACTTGATCAGTTTCGATTACGTCACATTAAGGCCATTTTTTGATTCGGACAAGCCACGCCCATCCGATAGAGACACGTTTATGGCTCCCGTGCACGAAAGAAAGAGATGCAGTGGTCTTAAGGATCAGACAATTTGAACAAACTACGATAAATCAGCGAATCTATAAAGTTTTGTCTAATTTTGCTTCTGTGACTTTTTAGATAAACCAGAATACCATATTTTTACTTAGTTATATTGCCTTATCTCTTATTGTTTACGTAAGCTAAGAAAAATAAGGTGAAAAAGGACCCAACTTCGGATTTTTTTTTCTATCGAGGCAACTTTCAGCAATCGTGTTTCGGCTTGTACCAAAAACAAGAGTATATAGTCTAATAATATATATTCGATATTAAATTCATTTCCTTTTCCCGTTTAGTCACTAGAGCGTTTGAAAAAACCTATAATTTTTCAATGTAGCCCCTTAACTAACCATATTTGTAGTACCGTCGGTATCAGCTTAGGGTCGTTTCAGGCGTCTATAGACTACGGTAGCCGGTGACCTTCAGGCGGGCCGTGTGCTTATTTCCCACAGTCATGATAAAAGAAAACTCATGTCAGAGGTCGGGACGCCCCCTTACTACATGGAGGCGATCAGTTGAGACGGAGGCTGGCTCAATTGGTCTTGACTGGAAAGAGCTGGAAGTAGCCGCTCAAGATCGCGACAAATGGAAAACTCTTCTGCGAGCCCTATGTCCCTAATGAGGGATAACAGGAAGAAATCATCATCATCATCATCAGTTCAGACATTTCTATGAGTAGGAGAGACTCGCTTTATTTGTCTTCGAATATACCTAACTAAAAAAAAAAAAACACCAAATGTTGAAATAATTTTCAAGCAAATCCTGATATTTCTGATTCAGACGTTTAGGCGCTAGCTACACATTGGAGTTGTATTAAATTTGGATCGTGTTTAAACGTGTAAAATACTTCCCCTCATCGTTGCAAACTTTAATTAACAAAAAACAGCTCACTTTTTTTTTAAATTTAAATCATCATTGCCACATTTTTAAAGCGAGATTGAGCCTATAAAGGAACCCTTACACTTGCTTCGCAATAATTTCCGAATATAAACGCCCCGGCACTCTAGGGTGAAGGAATTTATATAAAAACGGAAAACGGCTTTACCGCCCTTGGGAGTGGCGATAAACCGTTAATTGCATCTTTTGTAGCTGAACCATCGTAAAAATTTGTGGCAGCCCAGCCCTATGCCACGGAGATAGGTACTTGGCAGAGTAACATTGTGAAAATCGTTCTGTGAGAATGTGACTGGCGCCATTTATTATGGGAATTGTGCAGTGTCTGTGGAAGCCGAACTTAGCAATTAAACACAAGATGACTGCGTCAGAGCTTTGGACCCAGATATGTCCTTAAAATACGTCTAAAACAGACGTATGGGATCTGCGAATGTCATCTCGCTTTGAGTGGAGCACAACTAAGTGAATGTCGTCTAGTTCAAATATTGGAGCAGAGCCGGACGGTCGCGATATAGGAAAAGAACTAAAGTATTACTGAGACAAGTTTATAATAGGCTTTATTTCTGAAAATTTTAGTTGTAACAATTGGTGTTATAATATGTAACTAATGTCAGAGTGCCAAGAGGCAAAGGGCTTCTCTAACGATTTCCATTTATCTCTGCCGCTAGCCACTCTTCTCCAGGTTGGACCTACTGTCCTTTTTTTGTCATCCTCCCATCTTGTGTAGCTTTTTTCTATTTTTCTTGTTCCTTCCGCAGGGAACCAGGGTACCCCAGGGTGCTAATCTGTAACAACTCTGTTTCATTTTCCTTCGTGAGGCCCTCAATGTGTGGCCAGTCCATCTCCACTTTTGCAGATCTATTCCAGATAGTATATCGGTTAATTTTGTTTTCTCACGAAGGTCAATATTCCTATTACTCTATCCTTGAGGGTTATGCTTCTCCTCATGGCTCTTTGACATTTTGCAAGGGTTTCTAAACTGTTACTCTGCCAAGTTTAGCTGTGAGTAGCTGACCGCATATGGACGGGTAAACATACTCGACATTTTCATTCTACACAACTGGAACCAGAAAATTTCAAGTATGTTTAAGGTGACCCTTAATACACTTTAATGTCAGGCCTTACCATTCAAGGGGTATGTGGGTAGGTACGGTTCTCTGCCTTTTCGCCGAAAATTGTATCGCCGAATTTCACTTGCCAACTAACGTTTCGCAGAAGTTTCATTTGGCCGAATTTCATTTCCCAACTTTACATAATCCAACCTAACCTAACCCAACCTAGCAGGTAATTTTCATTTCCCAATTATGGGGTTGGGAAATGAAATGGTTGCGAAATTATTATTTGGTAAAAGGTGTTCGGCCAAATGAAACTTCTGTGAAAAGTTGGTTGGCAAGTGAAATTCGGCAATGCAATTTTCGGCGAAAAGGCAGGATACCGGGTAGGTACATGGTTTTTGTACAAAAACTAAACATTTCAGGTCGATTCCTGCTATATATGTCTCGCTTGATCTATTTAGGATGATTATTACCGCGAGTATAACTCTCACACTGAGCGTGTGTGAGTTATCCATGTTTTTTATATTAGATTCTTATAATAAATATAATAAATAAAAACCCTTTTATTTCTTAAATTCCTACAAGGTAAATTATTTAGTGCCTAATCTTTTTATAATGTGTTTTATATAAGAACCTTGTTTTTACAGGTGAAGGCCTCCTCCATAGCCTAGAGCCGCATACATTCTTACCGAGAATTTATTGATGTAATTTTCTAGATTTGATTTATGCTACACAGCTTTTGGCTATTACTAAAATGTTGGGGATTCGTTTAAAGACATAATTTGATTATTATTATTGTAATGAACAGTAGAAAAACATTTAAGTTCCGAAAAACTCAGTGGTACTAGCTGTTTGAATCCAATATCTCCGGATAGGAAATCGGAAGATTACCTGTCCGTGAACTCTAGAGAATCTTCGGGTTTTAGAAAGAGACGACGGGTATCATTAAACAGTGACACATGAAAAAGCAGAACAGCAATATTACCTTCGTGTGTCATCGCAGATTCCCGAAGCTTCTTTAACCTCATGGATTGTACTGCCATGCTACTGTTTCATCACAAAACATATACTTACCCGAAGTAATTCAATTATCACAATATGTAATTATACTGCTATGGTCACACTGGCAGCGACCGCTCGTTTCGCTGATGAGGTCCTTAAGAGAAAGATATAGCATCTAAATGTAATGAACGTGTCCGACACAACACTATTGTTGTCAAAAGAGTGGGAATGTGCTGATAAGAGGAAGCGCGGCCAGGAAATACGCGATTGACTGATATTGTAAATAAGAAAGATTGTATTTTTATACAGGGTGTAACAAAAATACTGGTAATCCTTTTAAGGGCATGATTGGTATCGTATTGCGACTAAGACAAAGGAAGAGAAAAAATATTGGACACGAAAAAAATAAATCTATGGGACAGGTGGTCCTAGCCGGCCGACCCTCCATACTAAACGAAATTTTTTTTTCGCGCGGAAGATTTTATTCTTAGTTTTTCTTAATTAGAATACGATACCAATTATGCCCTTAAAAGGATCACCAGCATTTTTGTTACACCTTGTTTGTATAAAAAGGTTACTGAATTAAATAGATTGTATTCCAATAATATTATTTTATTACCTGGAAAAGGACATTAAACACTTTTTTCCGGGGTTAGAAAATATAAATAATTTTTATATTGTAGGTACTGGATTGAACCTGACAGAAAATAAACCTTGGTTTAGCCACTTCAAGCGTGATCCGATGAATTTGCTGTAAAAATGGAGATCTTTATAAATAAATATACACTAGATATACGCCGTATTTGTGTTATTTGTTTGAATTAGATTCAATGTAGTATATGTGAACATGTATTTAGAATTATAATAAATTCCATTTGAAAAAAAAAAACACTGTTACAACAAAATATAACAGAAAAAACGGTAGTTTTTTTGTGTTTGTGACTAAACTTATTAAAAGTAAATTGTTTTTATCCTCCGCTAATGTAATGGCCCCGTCAACCCGGATCTTGAAGCTCAGATAGCGTTATTGAATGCTTTCCCTCGAGACCGGACCTTGCCTTTTGCATTACCCTTCACCTTTTCACCCTGTATATGCAGGGACTTTTTATAGATACGTTTATTGAAGTCCCTCTGTATGGCATCTTAATACCAAAGGTGAGAGTGAGGTTTAATTTCAAAACGTCTAAGGAGGAAGTCAAAATTATAAAATAAATAAATAAAAATAAAAAATAAAAAAGCCTTTTTATTCCACAGACTATTAAATTAACAAGATATTTTATGTCTATGTAGGCGTTTAGATTTTTAACTAAAAAACTAATAAGATTGCATTTTTAACTAAAACTATTATATAACTAACTGAGATTGGTGGACCTCTTCGCGAGTAAAGGCCTTTACTCGAAGTCAAAATTACGCAATATAATTCCATGTTTTCACCGAAAATAAGACTCAATAACAAAAAAAAATTGGAATATCATAAAAACAATGTAAAACACTTTCAAATGAGATTTTCAAATGAGATACACATGAGCGTTTCTTTAAAAAAAGTCCACTTTTGGAAATTGTAGAATTTTCTGTAAATATTATGATATTTTTCTCTCGACTCAGAATCTCGAGCTCTTTCCATCTCAAAAGGAAAAAAAAGTATACCGAAAATTCCAACTTTTAAAATTTTCCTTTAGTGGTAGCATATGGTAGCATAATACGAAAAAACTTTGAAATATTTTGTGTCCTATTAACATCGAAAGAATTCATGATTCTGAGTAGAAAAAACATAAAAAAAGAAAATAACACAATTTTAAAAAGTGGCAAATTTTTTCAAGGAACTCTCACCTAAAAAAAATTCATCAATTAAACATCCGTGTCATACACAGGCGAATAATAAAATACGCAAAAATACAAAAAGTAACACAAACAAAATACCTCAATCGAACATCCAATTTGTACAAGGAAATCCGCCTTAATAAGTAGCTCTCCAGGATATGTACTTTAACTTATTCATACTCTATAAACACAGATAATATATGTATGTATGTATGTTAAACATCGACTCAATAAAACATGTTTTCACAGATTACGCTCCGCGATAAAAAGTCTATTGTATTTCAAAATTAGATCACATCCCCTCAGAGGGCTCAAATACCTATTGAAAATTCTTAATTCTATTCCGAACCGGGGCATTGAGGAAATTGTTAGAATTTCATTTGGACTTATTCAAAGTTTTCTTTCAGAGGATATAATGGGGTTTGGGTATTGAAAGGGAATCTTAAGAATCTGGGCGTTGGAAGGTTTTAAACTGAAATTAGATAAGGAAGATTCTGTGGTATCTTGAGAATTATACAATTAATTGCACTTGAGCTCCATACTAGTATTTTATCTAATCTAAGACCTAACCTTGGTCTTTGGATAAAATATGAAATTTAGTTTTATTTATTTAAAGCTTTTTATTATTTAAGAACATAAAATAAAAAATAAATAAATATGTAAGCCTATACGTCCCACTGCTGGGCACAGGCCTCCTCTCATGCACGAGAGGGATCTGGTTATAGTTCCCACGCTAGCAAAAAGCGGGTTGGGGACTTCACAAATCTTCACATACATCTTTGATTTTTTCATTCACCGAATAGCGGTTGGTAAATATCGAAGTATTATACATAAGTTCCAAAAAACTCATTGGTACGACCCAGGGTTTGAACCCGAGACGAGACTTTAGGATTGATAGTCAGACAGACGTCTTCTACCAACGCTTTTTCACCGACTTCAAAAAAGGAGGAGGTTCTCAATTCGACTGATTTTTTTGTGTTACTCGATATCTCCGTGAATCGTGAACCGATTTTCATTTTTTTCTAAAAATGGACAGCATAAAGAAACGTAGGAATGAATATTTGCGACCTCTACACAATTTAATTTAATTTCTACCTAAAAAGTGGATTACTACTCCGAAATTTAGATTATAATGTCAGTGTCTCCAACTTTTAAGTGTTTTTACAGTGAAAGAGATTTAATTTAAAATTTTAACCAAATTGTCACTATAAGTAGATCTTCAAATGTAATTGTTATTTTAATAAAGCATCTTTATAATTCTCGTGACCTAAAGAGTCCTCATTATGCCACTGTATCAATTTAAATTTTATTTTAATCACATTTTCTTTTTAGTAATTTTAAGTAAGACTAGAAAAGAATGTCCAATAGTTATTAACTTATTAAATTTTCGTATTAGAGGGAATTATTTTTAAAATTTTATTCAATTAATTAAAACAGTGATTGATTATAAGCTCTTATAAATGAAGATCCCGCAATTATTTAGGTATTATGGATTTAGTAATTATGAAATTCTGATCAGTAATTAATTGAAATAATTATGCCTTTTAGTTTTTTGTCAAAGAACCGTAAATAATCGTTTGTACAGTCGCCATCAGATATATCGGAGCGGCCAAGGTACTTAAAAGTATCTGAACATGCACTTTATCTCCTTGAAAATACAGACGTTGTTCAGATATTTGTGAGCACCTTGGCAGCTCCGATATATCTGATGGCCACTGTACTAGTCATTTTGACTAGCGTAGTACTTAAGAAAAAGACAAAATTTAATAGAGGTGTACTAAATTTTACAAACGGGGTACTTTGAAACTCAGGGTCCCAAGCCAGCTGTTGTACGGACAGGCACTAAGTTTTTACTAGAGTTCGCTTATTGTTTAACAAAATAATGGAACTTTTAGCTCCGGAACTGCTTTTTCATCGCTCCATTACACCCGCTAACAGTAAAAATGGATGACTTTTAGTAAAACTGATATGCAAAGAGCCCCTTTTTCTTCGCTCTTGAGTTTACTTTCTATTGAAATCTTTGCAGTGTAGGACACGGAAGCTTAATTTTAAATTCTGGTATAAAAAGTTAAACTTATACCTATTCGCATAACTTTATGAATATTTTTGGGTAGTTAAATATTTTGTTATCGAATAAGAATATCGATAACGAAACATCAATTGAATGTTGTTATTCATAAATCATTTATTGTATTATCAAAATTTAAGTCAAATAGGGTACAACCCAGCATCCGCAACAAACTTCGACCAATCTACAGGCTTCGTCAAATGTGCACAAGATATTGTTATTTGATATTAATAGTTTTTGTTAGTACCAAACAATCCACGAATTATTTTTTCGTGTTTTTATAGTCAGACGTCAGACATTCCATGACTATAAAAACACGAAAAAAAAAATTCGTGGATTGTTTGGTACTTACAATAGATATTTGTACAACAAGAGAAGAAATTAATATTTGCTTCGAGTGCTAATTTTGAGTCCTGAGCAAGCGGAAGGTTTTATAATAGAATCACGAGCGTAGCGAGTGGTTCTAATTTAGAATCTTGAGCGTAGAGAAAGACTCAAAAGCACAAGATGTAAATAACTTTATTCTCATGTTGAACACACTATTTTTCACCTCAGCAGAGAGAACATGGAAAAATACAACCTGAGAGATGCTTAATCCTTCTTCGTCAATTTATTCGCTCGTTTTTTCTTATAATATTCTTACATTAGAGCTTAAAAACCTCAATAATTCGTTAATGTAATCATCGAAACATGTTAATTATTTTATAAATTGAAATTATTTATTTCAGGCACAAGTCCCATACACAGTTAGTAACAATTTTAGCTTAGCCTATGTTAGTGTTTACTATAAATATTCATAAATTATAATAATTGAAAACGACATACAATATAATACAAAATCTAATTACAAAATTAAATTATTAAACTATATCACCTTAATCATTAATATTATTATTGTTTCGATGAAGCATTGGGCAATATCTACGACCATTTTGACATTTGCCAACTTTTTTTATTTGCGTTCGGTTACTAGCGTTTGATAATAATACGTGAGATTGTTGTTAGTATTAATATATTACACACGTTAATCTTGTAATTTTCCACTTATACTTATTTATTTTGATATAAAGAAGAAGAACATAAATTATTTTAAGTTTAGTATGGTTAAACATTAAAAAAATGTTTAAATTATATTTACAAATTAGTTACCTTGTGCGCGTCTCCGAACGTTTCTTTCTGGCTCTGTGTCAGGGTCTGCTATCGAAAATTCAGAATACGAATTAAAATTAAGTAAAATTAGATTGAAGGTAGATCGCTATGGTGTGTGGGTAGACCAAAACTGACACTCGCAGCAACTTCAGTTACTCCGTGATAATGGCGCATGCAACTGTGCCGAAATATCGGAAACTCACAATAAAAAACTCACATGGTAAATATCCCTTTTTAAATAGTTTTTGTAATGTTATTGACCGTGTTAGCTTAAAATCACACATTGTTTGCTACTTTTATATAACTCAATTTGGTTTATCAACTACAATAATATTACTTTGCTCTTTCGCGGTATAATAACGTGCTAGTTCATTTGTGACAACCAGTTATACTTATTTGCGTATTTTTGCACATGTTTCCATCACCCTCCTAATTCAATTTAGTTTTTTAAGGACAACAGTTAAAATATTGTCATTATGAGTGAGAACATTTACATAATAGGCTACTTTCCTCTGAAGTCAAATCAGGTACGTCTTTTGGAAACGTCAAAACGATTTGTTATATGAAGTTTATACGGGAGACTAACATTGTGACGTCACAATACTATATGATCAATACATTTCCTTTATAAAAGTTTTAACCATTATAAAATAATTTAAAGCGCAAACACATGTTACACCTGAATTTTCCGGTGTATATTTGAAATGTTCATTTTACGAATGCAACGAAACAATGAAGTTTATCTACTGGAAAGTACCCTATTATTTATTCATTCATGTGCCTAATTACGAGTAAGTGGTTGTGGTGATGACCGAAAGGGTAAAAACGGTACCCTATTAGGGTCTGTGTGTCTGTCTGTCCGTCACCACGCTGTATCTCAAGAACCGTGATAGATAGACAATAAGATAGACAAGACAAGATAGAAAGACAATTAAAATTTTCACGAATGATAAAGATAAGATAAAGATAATTTATTATCACACACAAGTTACATAAAAAGGGAATCACAGACGCTTAGAAACACAACGTATCAATAAGTATATTAAGTATCTATAATTGCTGATGTATTTCTAATGCCGGTATAACAACAAATACTAAAAACTAGAGTAAAATAAATATTTAAGGAGCTCGCGTACACCAGACATGATTTTGTTGCAATTTTTATAGATACAGAACCCTTCGTGCGCGAGTTCGACTCGCACTTGGCCGGTTTTTTCTAATAATGTTTATAACGGATCACGTAATTTAGGGCGATTTTTGCTCAACTAGTTTCGACGGAAATCCATCACAATCTTTCAAGTGTTTATTCATTATTCCAGCTATTTGCCACGGCTAGTTAATGCCTCGGTGGAAAAAATATACGCTGGCTCTGACAGCCATACAGATATTGGTAAAGGTAATGAATGCGGATGATACTCAAGGCGGCGTTCTGTTGTAGATCTGAATGGTTTAGAGTGGCTCGAGCTAGTGAAAGCTCTCTGTGACTCTGGGCTACCACAAAAAACCGGCTAAGTGCGAGTCGGACTCGCGCACTGAGGGTTCCGGTTTTCGCAATTTTTCCTTTATCTGTGCTATAAGACGTTGCTTCGTACCAAATTTCAATATTCTAAGTTCACGGGAAGTACCTTGTAGGTTTTGATTCCCTTGCGAGTGTCGATAATTTGTGGCATAAACGGTTGTATCTTTTGATTGCGTTGGCTTAGAAGTTTGATTTTTTCACAGCTTCAAGGGAAAATAGACCTGAGTATTTGATATAAATTACAGCTTGATATCTCCACGCGTTCCTGAGAAAAAGGGTCTTGACAGACAGACAGACGGACAACAAAGTCATCCTATAAGGGTTCCGTTTTTCCTTTCGAGGTACGGAACCCTAAAAACAAGAAGAGATAGTAGTATTCGGCGTCAACTAGCAGGACAGGGTTCGTCAGCAAACATATGATGTTCCTAACGTAGCACGTCAATCACTTGCCACGAGATAATAACATGGTCTAAGAGCACGTCAGATATGACACAAAAATGAGAGTAATATAACCAGTCCAAATAGATTGCATAACCATCCTTATTGCTACATCCGGGCATCTGGCAGCTTTTAATAGGTGGAGATCATGACAGACCAACAAAGTTTTTAAGTTGGAAAAAAGTAATACCAATATAGGTAAAAACTGCTGAAGTTGTGTCAGTTTTAGAGAACAGGGTCAATATTTTAACATTTGAACAAAAAACATTGTGTATTGTTATGGAAACAAGAACTGTAGGCGAGCAACCAAAAATTACATTATATATCATTTGGCACTATTTCCCCCAACCGAAACTTTTCGATATGATATATTTTTCATAATATTGGATCAAATCCAGAATTCTAGGATTTGTTTTCTTCAAGTTATTTGCATTATTTGACCTCCACCACCTTACAGCTGCCAGATGTCCGGATCTAGAAATAAGCATAGTATAGCAAACTACCTATAGAGGTTTCGTTGCTCTCATTATTGTGTCATATCTGACGTGGCCAGCTCTTTGTCAGCGCCGGCGCACCCATCCAGCAATATCCGTAGCACCGGTCAATTTCCGCGGTGCGATAAGTGAACTAACGAGTACAGTCACCGGCAACAGTATCGTTCCTACACGAAGGCCGCCAAAACATGTGACACGCTCTTATGGCATTGCAAATAAGAGCGTGTCACATATTTTTTTAATACAGTTGCTCAAAAAAGTGCTTTTCTTGTAGTGGTTTAGCGTGCGGAAAGTTTGATATCGCGCACTAGTGCTTTTTACTTTTCCAGCCAATCACAGCTAATGACAGTGACAGACAGCCAATCACAGCGCCGCACCGCACCGCGCGGAGCGTTCGGATACATGTACTAAAGTAACCTCAAAGTGAATAATTTACAATTTTATAATTTTTTCGCAACTGTATTAAAAAACGTCGTTCGATACTCGTGCGTAAATGTCATTCTTCACTCGTCCCGAGTCTTGCCACTCGCCTACGGCTCGTCGTAATGATATCTCGGTACTCGTGAAGTAATGACATACTTTCCGCACTAATATCGAAATGTACTATTGCGGCCTTCGTGTACGAAGATACTATTGCCGTTGACTGTCAACCGTAACTGACATTGGGATTCCATTTTAAATTTAAAGTTTATATTTTACGGGTTTGTGTGACAGAGTTGCTGCGTTATGATATGATACCCAGAATTTTAAAAAACCGGCCAAGAGCATGTCAGGCCATGCTGAGTGTAGAATTCCGTAGTACAGTCGCCATCAAATATATCGGAGCGGCCAAGGTACTCGAAAATATCTGAACATGCACTTTATCGCCTTGACAATAGAGGCGTTGTTCAGATATTTGTGACCACCTTGACCCGATTTTTTCGAGTTAGGAAACTTATGTCTAACATAAATATTTTACCACTAGAACTGAAAGAACAAATCAAATTATTCGAGCGGTTAATTCGACCGGTGCTTTCGTGGCCAGGTGGCGAAGTTGGTTAACGCGTCTGCCGCGAATGCAGAAGACGCTGGTTCGAATCCAGCCTTGGGCACCGGAGGCGTTGGTCACTTTTTCCTTTGTATATGACATCTATACAAGTTTATAATTTATTTTACCACTATTAACATAGGAAAAAATTTGCTATGGGAGCATTCCATGGAAAAGTCCACCGTTGTCCCGTACGAACACGATATTTTCGAAAATTGGTAGGTTTTGGAGTTCCTTCTTCTGCGACAATATAGTTAAATTATGGTCAGAATTATAATATTTCAATTAAAATTGCAAAGATATCTCTAACGACAGAGATCCACAGGCGTTTGTACGGGACACCTCGTGGAATGCCCCTATGTCTGATTCGTGTAAGGCATCATCCCCTAACAACTATGATTACCTTATACGATAGTTACCTTAATATTTTATTGTAATATAGATTGTCACAAATAACACTCACACCTAAGGATGTCGAAGACCGGGTAAAGTGGAGAAGGTTAAGCAGGAAAGCGGACCCTGGCACTAGGCCGGGAAAACGCTAAGCCGAGGATAGATTGTCACAAATAACCGTTTACATGTAAACAAAGATAAAAATAAGATCATTATAGCTAAATAACGGCCACGTAACAATATCTCCCTGTAACAAGATCTTGAATATCTCGATACAGTTGTTACCCACCAATTTACAGAAATACATCGACAGAAAAGATTCTGCTAAAGAGAATTTTATTATATTTCATCTTCATGTAAATTGCCCGGAGACCAATTCTCAGTTGAAATTCGAAATCGGTGTTAGAAAAGTTTATAAAATAAAATAAACTATGGACCCGCCCCGGCTTCGCACGGGTGCAATTATGATATATAAACCTTCCTCTTGAATTACTCTATCCATTGAAAAAAAACGACATCAAAATCCGTTGCGTAGTTTTAAAGATCTAAGCATACAAATATAAAGTCTCGGTAGAGAGTACCATTTTGTACCTTTTGGAGTTGAAATTCTAGGTCCATGGGGTCCCAGCGCACACAAGTTTTTTGCAGAAATCGCAAAGCGTCTGGTTGATGTAACTGGTGACCGAAGAGCTGGCGGTTTCCTCGCACAGCCCATCAGCATTGCGATACAACGAGGAAATGCCGCCAGCATCCTTGGTACAATGCCGCAAGGGCCTAGTTTAGATTTGAGCTAGTTATTAATTTAGTTTAGTATTTGTACTGTAGTACCTCTGTATATTTAGTTATGTAAATAAATATTTTTAGTAAGCATACATAGGGACAGACAGCGGGAAGCGACTTTGTTTTATACTATGTAGTGATAAATAAATATTTGGGGGACAATCTTACACAAATCAACCTAGTCCCAAACTAAGCAAAGCTTGTGCTATGGGTGCTAGGCGACGATATACATACTTAAATATATATATACATACTTATATACATAGAAAACATCCATAACTCAGGAACACATATTTGAGATAAGCATAAGCACACAAATAAATGCCCTTACCAGGATTCGAACCCGGGACCTCCAGCTTTATAGGCAGGGTCACTACCAACTAGGCTATGGAGGCCGTTAGTTTCAGTATAGAAAAATGATTCGTTATATAGTGACTGAGTGCAAAACGACGTTTTTATGGCGATGTCACCACTATGGGGCCCAGTCTAAATAACCTTATCGAAAGATATCAAACAGATCAGGCACTTAGCAATAACTCGCTTTTACAAAAAAATAGTACATTTCGATATTAGTGCGGAAAGTATGTCATTACTTGACAAGAATGACATTTACGCACGAGTATCGAACGACGTTTTTTAATACAGTTGCGAAAAAATTATAAAATTGTCAATTATTCACTTTGGGGTTACTTTAGTACATGTATCCGAACGCTCCGCGCGGTGCGGTGCGGCGCTGTGATTGGCTGTCTGTCACTGTCATTAGCTGTGATTGGCTGGAAAAGTAAAAAGCACTAGTGCGCGATATCAAACTTTCCGCACGCTAAACCACTACAAGAAAAGCACTTTTTTGAGCAACTGTATTAAAAAATGTATTTACCTACTAACTTAAATATGCTGAAGCGACAGTTTTACCGAGAACATTAACTTTTTTGTATAAAAACATTTAAAAAGTCTAATAGAGAAATTGACCTAAGCTTCTATCCTATATAAAAGGCCTTTTAGAGTGCATGATAATAGTACATTACGCACCACGGGCGGTAAAATAAAGAACGGCTCAGATCGCGGGCATTTGTGGCCCGAACCGAAGGTAAGGGCCATAAAAATGCGATTTGAGGCCTTCTTTATTACCGCCCGTGGTGCGTACACTATTTTGACGTCTTCTTCTGGGTGTGAAGTGAGATTTGTCGCTGCGCCCGTGGGCGGCAAATCTCACTTACCGCCCAGAGTGACGTAAAAATATTTTAATAAGGGGAGCATATTTTTAACCCAAATATAAACTAGACGAGATGAACCCTACGAGTGATATTAAGTTGATTTTAAACTTTTAGCGACAGAAGTACCTACAGTACAGTCAGCAGCAAAAGTAGCTAAGCGGGTAGGGTGTTCAAAATGAGCTGGACACGACTTTATTGTTTAGAGAATAAGAGCGTGTGTAGGTCATTTTGAACACTATACCCGCTTAGCTACTTCTGCTGCTGACTGCACCTACATGAGACTTACATTTTTTTTACTTGTACCTACATGTCATGGATTTTTATGGCACTTATTTCGCCCAAATAATAATCAGAAAAATATAAATTGCCAAGATAGATAAGTTGATTTGATGATAGATCATTTTATTCGATTGTCCCAATTTACATCGAAATCGAATAGATTCGCAATATAACTCACACATTCGTCGCATCGTTTTTAGAATACAACCCCAGATCAAATACTCAAATAATATTGGAATATTTCAAATATATTCGGGACTCGATATCAGGTAAAATTATACGCTGAAATCGCCATAATGGCTTGTTAGAGCACTTATCATAATCAGGGCCTCGGGCGCTAGGCTGTGAACGTAGATAACATACAACAGCTACATCATCACACGATAAACATGTCCTTTCATGTCAATTAATTTTTTGGTGAAGGTTTATCGTAATTAAACCGAGCCTGCTCAGAATAAGACTTATTTTTATACTCCTGAGCGTTTTTTTAAAGGCTGAAGCTTGTTTCTTACAGATCTGGTAAATTATCGGCTCATTCTACTTCATAAAATTAAAAAAAAGTACTGCAAAAATTCACGTTTTACTACGCACGTTCTAGTATGAGCTTCCTATGAGCGTCATGCTAGTGGAAACTTAAATTTTTTATGAAAATTTAGGCATGGCCGATTGTGCTATTTCAATACCTGGTGCGCTTATTTCTGCTTCCGAACGTATTTTTTATACCAAGACAGGTGGCAAACAAGCATACGACCCGCCTGATAGGTGATGGCAAACAGCTACCGTAAACTCCAGAGGTGCCACAGGCATGTTGCATGTACAAGGCTGGCTCTACGTGATGGGCCATCATAGGGACGCAGCTATACGACGGAACGAGATGGCAATATCGTTAGCTCTCTCTAATGCATAGCTGCGTCCCTATGATGGCCCATCATATAGAGGCGCCATAAAGTAGGCGTAAAACTTCCTCATCCTTGACAGAAATAGCAAATACCATGTTGACGTTTTCAGACACCAATAAAAGCGTATGCTAAAGCTGTTCTCCCCTCTGTAACCAGAACGTGCCTAGCATGCAACTCACGCGCGTGACTTGTATGTCGGCATTGTCGGCTGGACACCGTAAGCTGACAGGTACGATAAGTACCTAAGGTTGACATAGACCCTTTCCCCTTATAATAAGGTGCATAATAGGCTGACGAATCAGTTGCTAAACGGGAACTGAAAAGTTAAGATCCTCGTTGGGTAAATTTACAATCAGACATTTTTTCCGCAATGCATTTTAAAAAGAAGTCTGGAAAGCGTATTTTTAGTATTGTTTTGCCATCTGAACGTGTCATGAAAATAGCATGAGGCCTTTTCGTAGAATATGAGTAATCTATTTAATTTTATTGGCTGGTTTTTCTTATTTTTTGACGTAAGCCACATAGCGATTCAAAAACTGAGTCAAAGGTTGACCGTATTCCGTCGCTATAAAATTAAAGTTCCAACTTTTGTATTAACTATGACGACCATTTAGCGTTAACCTTTAAGAGGATGTCAACACCCGATGACCTTCAAATTGACTTAACTTAAACAATCATATAGCTATAATTACTTGTTTTGTGGAAGTAAAAAAAAAAGTTAATATTCATTATATTTCGGAGAACTTTGTTAATTCCGACACACGATCGGACGAAATCGGCTCGATAGAAAATAACTCCAAAATTACATCTCACAATTAGCTTCAAACAGTTGTAGTATGTTTTTAGTTTATTTACTTATACGTTTGTAATTAAGGACGAAATTTCACCACACTAATACTAAAATCTTCATTGTCTTATTATTCTCAATTAATGCGTAGTTTCTTTTCATCGTTTTGCAAAAGTTTGCAATGAGCTCCCATACTAATCGTAACGGCGTGTTTCTCTTTTACTCGCGCTGAAACAGATAGGAATTTAGCAGTTGCCATCCTCTTAATGGCAGCTCTTGTAGTCTAAAGCTCCCTAAACATTAAATGTTACATTCTTATAAAAAGTTTGCTCTCATTATTCTCCAAATTAGGTGCTAAGCCTCTAGAAAGGCAGGGTCGCCCTTGGGGGCTGATAGGAGATTTACTTGGTCTTATAGTTTGACACCGGTCGTGTCTAAGCAATGTTTCTGTTTGTCTATTGGGGTTCTTGGTCCTATTCCCTGCATATAAATTAAGTTTAATTTAAGTTGTAGCAGATTTTGTGTCAAATTGGGTGTCATTGTTTGGTTCTGCTTTAGTATTGCAGAATTTCTATTATAAATTGTGGTCTCTAAGATCAGCACAGTTAAGACCATACTTAGAAGCGTGTCAAGATCATTTTGAACTCCTCGACCATATAGTATCTTCTGCAGTATCAAATAGCAATTTGAGCAACAAAGTGAACAAATTCCCATCTGACAGAAACGAGTCTCTTAAATATGTATAAACGTACGTTTTGGGAAATAAAATGCCTGTTTTCACAATTACATTTGTGCGATCGAGGCTCCGTGTATGTAGAAGCCAATATGCTTAAGGCAGAGACAAGTAAAATTAATGACTGATACAGACACCGACACCTTACACAATATCTATCCGAAATTCTTTTTAATACCCCAAGGGAAAACAACATCTCTGTACACTTATTATGTAAGTCTGTGTGTGAACTGATTTGATTGCGTTTTTTTATTGAAACTCTATCCTGTCAAGATGGTTTATCGATGAGATATAAATTCAAGAGATGGCACTGTAGAAGAGTAAATAAAACTTAAGAATTACAAGACTATGTCTACTATGATATGAATGAATGAATGAAAACTTAAATGAAGCTGGGTCATATTCCTTTTTGCCATACACGCCACGCTTGGCAGGCGGGTTGGCGCGCGCAGTTTTTTTGTTTATTGTTTGTAGGCTTTCGGAAGATGCTGCTGCCGGTATATTCCGGTAGACTCCTACTGCAACCACGGGACGATATGGTGGGGGACAATTCTAAGGCCGGCAGTAGCAGCACAGCAGTACATAATAAAAGACCTTATGATGATTATTTTTTACCTTATTTACCTTATTATGATTATGATGATGATAGTGATTTTGATTTGACCCGATGTACCGTTTAGCGGCTTTACCTATAGGTTACTTAATTTGATTTGTAATTTTGAATGGAGGTATGATCTTTATTATTTACTGGTCTCTATATAAAGGATATTTGGGGCTTTAGAAGGACCTCCATCTTTTATGAGGTCCATTAAGTTAATTGTACTTGTCAGTAGACATAGGAACGGTTTGTAATTAAGTAATTTGTATCCGAAATTATTTAATTGTTTATAAATTCTAAATAAATGGATGAGAAAAATGTTTGTTTATTCCGTTCCTTAAAAGTAAGTACGTTTTTGGGTCACGGGTAATAATATTTCAATGTGATGTTTATTACTAATCATTATTTGAGAGTAAACGGGCGGTAATAAAATAAATAAAAATAAAATAAAAATAAATATTGTTTGTTTTCAAATACCACAGATCCATAGATTGTTAGATACACCTATAAAACAACATTAATAAACTAAAATTAACTTAATAACTAAACTAACTTATAAAATCTATAGTTATTTATTTTTAGGTATTATAGGACTTCAGCCTGAAACTAACCCACAGACCACATTAAATGTATAAATAATGACAGAGACATTATTTCTCTACTGGTCCTTCTCATCCTTCATATAGATAGAAAAGGACAGGTACAGAAATAATGACATTATCTGACTAACTATAATTATTACTACTGACAGTGTCTGGTGCCCTGATGTTTTAAGAGTCGCCAGGACGCTCGCGTTCCCATACAAACGTAGTTCAGCTCTCATTTTAAAACGATATGCTTTAGAACCACGAAATTTGGCATGGGCATTCTAGTAGTACAGATCTATGTCGGTAATTCGTCTTCGTTGCTAAAAATTGTAATACAAAGAAAATACAGCCAGATACAGATTTCCATACAAAACTTATTTTGGCTGTTTTTTTATTTGTATTACAATATTTAGCAACGAAAACAAATCACCGACATAGATCTTTACTACTAGGATGCTCATGCCAAATTTCGTGGTTCTAAAGCATGTCGTTTTAAAATGAGAGCTGAACTACGTTTGTATGGGGACGCGAGTTCACGCGAGCGTCCTGGCGACTCTTAATCAAATAATGAGGGATTCCTGTATCGTAGGTGGCAGCACTGTGACAAGAGGTCTTTTTGACAGCAGCTGTCAAAATCAACCAATCAAAAAAAGGATGAAACATGATTGTTGGATTATGACAGCTAGACCTCTCGCCACAGTGCTGCCATCTAATGAAAAACCCGATCGCAGAAACTCTCATTAGCTGAATTAGGTAACAATTTTGTGTCAGTTGTTACTCACATAGTTTCCTTTTCTAAAACTTTTGATTATTAAAACAAGGAAGTAGGTACACATGAAGGGTACACGGAAAGAACATGTCTCAGTCACTTTGACAACATTTTGAGTTATAGCGGTTTTAAAGTTTGGAACGATTCAATTAACCATACTATTTTCGTAACTAGATGGTTTTTATGAATTAAAAAGTGGACTTATGTTAAAAATTCCAGCTGTTACAGAAGTTGTTGCTAATAGTTCATTGCAAGCTCTACATTTTGATACAAAAATCACATTTTACGAAAAAAGGGACTAGACATGTTCTTTCCGTGTACCCTTCACATTTAGTTAGCAGTCCCACAAAATCTGAGTAAGGTATATATAAAGAGCTCGTTGTTGACACAGAATATTTTATTTTTAGAAATATATTTATCGTTTACATTTTTCGGCAAAATAATATTTACCCACATTTTTGCATATTTACTAAGCACTTTCCGCCAAATTGATATTCCGGACACGAGAGATAAATAAAGTGCATGAAAAATATTAATTTCTCACTTCCCTACTGTCTTGCTATAAGTCTACATTTGAATAATAACTTCTGAACGAAAACTTGGCATTTTAAACCTTAAAATCACTGCTTAAAATTCGATTTCAAAAACAAACATCTTTTGTAACCGCATGTTTCTACCGATATGACAAAGTTAAATTTGCCGACAATTATAACCCTGACAGTTAAAAATAGCCGGAATCTGTTTTTCTTCAACTGCAGCAGTAAGTTTGCGAGCATAATTTCGTTACCGTAGTCGAGCGATGGCGGAACATTTTTGGCACTCATTTTCACTGGTCACGTGAATTTATGGCCTTGTATAATAGTACATTTCGATATTATTGCGGAAAGTATGTCATTACTTCACGAGTATGTCATTACTTCACGAGTGAAGAATGACATTTACGCACGAGTATCGAACGACGTTTTTTAATACAGTTGCGAAAAAATTATAAAATTGTCAACTATTCTCCTTGAGGTTAGGTACTTTAGTACATGTATCCGAACGCTCCGCGCGGTGCGGTGCGGCGCTGTGATTGGCTGTCTGTCACTGTCATTAGCTGTGATTGGCTGGAAAAGTAAAAAGCACTAGTGCGCGATATCAAACTTTCCGCACGCTAAACCACTACAAGAAAAGCACTTTTTTGAGCAACTGTATTAAAAAGGATATATGGGTGTTATGCGATGACATATTTGTAGTAAAGTCGTAAATCTAGGAAGCGAACTATGAACGAATAACCTTTTTTGTTAAGACTTCTTTACAACACCATTCTCAAACTTTCCGCGAGGCTCCAAAACTTTGGAGCTACACGCGTATAATAGCAATCGAAGTGGAAATTTGGGATAGTTCGCAACTCAAACAAGCCAAAGATTTCAGAAACCTGTTCGGAATGCCGACCTTTGAGGATAGAGATATACTTAAAGACAATAAAAAAGGTCGCTTCGTATCGATGTATCAATATTATATGACCTGTTTACGTTGCTTTTGAGTGTAAAAGGGAAACCACGTCGTTTGGAATTAAAGAAAACTTTTTATATTTATCTACGGATCACCTTGAGGTTTGCGGGCCGTTCTGCATAAAGATAGTTTTTTGTGGTTCTTTCACAGGGATTGCTATATGACCACATATCAAATCAAACAGCCTGGCGACAAGTGACAGACAGACAGACAGACGGACGGACGCGCGGACACCGAAGTCTTAGTATAGGGTCCCGTTTTTACCTTTCGAGTACGGAACTGTAAAAATTTACGGGGTTCTTCAAAAAAAGAAATGTAGGTACCAGTGGTGGCGCGCCCATAGAACACGATTCCCGTCGGCTTGCCTAAGTTTCAGGCGCCTAAGCAGTTTTTCTACAGCTCATGAAAAAAATTTAAACCAAATTCAGCACCGGCTTTCTTAATAAGAAAAATTGTGCCACCAGTGGGTAGTACATGTTTCTAAAAGGGCTGCAACGCGCATGTAATATGCCTGGAGATGAAAGGGTTCGTATTAGAGATGGGCCGACTAGGGTTTTTGCCGACTACACAATCGGCCGAATAATCGCTTTTCAAATTGCCGATTAATCGGCCGACTAGTCGGCAATGCCGATCGTAGGTTTTAGCTAAGTTCGGGTGCAATCGGAAACGCTCGTTTCGCTTCGTCCGCCGTGCCATTGTCTATCACGCGTTCATGACCAGCGCTGGCGTATAGCTGGCGTGTTTGAAGGCAAAAAGAAAACAAACACCATAATAAGATTTAGATATTCATAACTAAGAAAAGGGTTAAACTTCTGCCAAGTTCTTATTTTCCTGTAGGTATTAAAGTGCCGAATATTTGGCATTTTTTGCCGACTAGTCGCCGACTAATTGCCGACTACAAATGATGCCGAATAGTCGGCTTTCCCGACTAGTCGGCAACTAGTCGGCCCATCTCTAGTTCGTATGCAATAGTGACCGCTTCAATTATAAAATAATTGTATATCGTTATTGTTTGTATCATTCTTGATGTAACTTACTACAAACCGTTTTGACTCAAGATGCATTACCGCTAAATATTCATCTTAGACTTAGCTACATAAATACAGGTGCCGTATTCTAATTTTAAAATGTACTATAAACAATACTTTAACAACACAATCTGTCTTAAGCATAACTACAATACTCAACCAATTATCAACCAATATTGAAGTTGCATCGCAGTAATTTTCAAGCAAATTCCGTCATTTTTGATTCAGACGTGTAGGCGTTATAGACGGAGAGCTGGCCACGTCAGATATGACACAATAATGAGAGCAACGAAACCCCTCTAGTTAGTTTGCTATCCTATGCTTATTTCTAGATCCGGACATCTGGCAGCTGTAAAGTGGTGGAGGTAAAAGAAAGCGAATAACTTACAGAAAACAAATTCTACACTTCTGGTTTTGATCTAATATTATGAGAAATTATGTAATTAATTAGATTATATAATATCCACAAGTTTCGGTTGGGGGAAGTAGTGCCAAATGATCTATAATGTAATTTTTGGTTACTCGCCTACTGTTTTTGTTTCCGCAATAATACACAATGTTTTTGGTTCTAATGTTAAAATATAGGCCCTGTTCTATATAAATGACACAACTTCAGCAGTTTTTAACTATTTCGATATTACTTTTTTCCAACTTAAAAACTTTGTTGGTCTGTCACTCTGATCTCCACCCATTAAAAGCTGCCAGATGCCCGGATCTAGCAATAAGGATGGTTATGCAATCTAACTGTACTGATTACAAACCTCTCATTATTGTGTCACATCTGACGTGGCCAGCTCTTAGACCATTAGGTGTATTGCGTTGTTATTGCATTGGATTTGCATTGAAGTTGGATCGTGTCTGTGCGTGTTTTAAAGTTAGAATACGGCCCCTGCTCTCTTATATAACATGCTCTTCACCAATTTTAATAAAGTCTTATAAGGGATTTTCGATGCCAATCTTCGGCGATGTTTACCCTCTTTCTCGGCCATTGGGATAAATCCATACCGAGCATGCAGACTAGGTTATTGCCTTCCTAGTTCGCAAAACTTTCTTCCGCTCCAGTTTGACGTGACATCGAAAGCTCTTGTAACTTTATGCGATCGAAGATCATTCTTATACTGGTACAAAAGGGTGGTATAAGTAACAGCTTTGAAGTGTTATGGCAATCACATACCGAACGCAGGCGAGCAATTGGCTCTTGATTCTTAGGGTCTTGTTTTTTGTGAATCTTGGAGCTTAAGTTTGGAATCCTGGAACACTATTTTCTGTAAATACAATATTGCTCGGTCAAGTATAAAAGTAACTAGGTGTCGATCACAACAGAAAATTATGTATTCACAAATGTATGGCAGTTGACTTCAAAGAGGTAAACGGAGCTTTTTCTTTGTCTTTTGAGTGAGCCACTGGAAATTCTTTGAGCACATACAGAGTGTAACAAAAATACTGGTGATCCGTTTAAGGGCGTAATAGGTATCGTATTGCGAGTAGGAAAAAGTAGGAAAAACATTTTATGGATGCGAAAAAAAATTTTTTTTTGTATGGGGCGAGTCGTCCCAGCTGGCCAACCCTCCATACAAACTCAAAAATTTTTTTCGCCAGAAAATTTTTTTTTCTTAGTTTTTCACAATAAGAACACGATACCAATTATGCCCTTAAAAGGATCACCAGCATTTTTGTTACACCTTGTATACGCATTGCCGACTCTTTATAAAACGGAGGATTCACTGTGTTGACGGATGGACAAGAGGGTTACTCGTCATAAACACACCATCCTCTTTAAGCTCTTTGGCAACCTCACTGCACACACACACACACACACACACACACACACACACACACACACACACACACACACACAAGCTAGTAAAATCATTCTAATATTTATTTACAAGTATGTCATTGCATGTCTACATGTATTTCTTAATTTAAATTAATCTAAAAAAGCTCTAAAGTACCAACTAAAGTATGTAACTTTCATAAACCTAAGGGAAGAGCGGAGCCTCCCAACACAGGCTTTCCTTTGCTTACTGGGTGGCTCCATCCCCTGTATCATAACCATGTACGCTTTTATGAAATAAAGAATTTTGTATTTTGTATTTGTATTTGTACTGCCCGGGACACAACACTATGAGTAAGATCCAGTGCTATTTGGTTGTGGTTTTCTGTAAGATTGAGATAGTTCTCCATCCTGGCTCTGCTCCATATTTAAGCGAGATGACACTTACTGAACTAGCGAGATGACATTCGCAGTTCCCAATTGCCCATACCTCTCTATTGGACGTAATTTAGGGGACATATACCCGGATCCAAACATAAGACATAAGTAGTAGTAAGCAATGAGAATACGTAGTGCACCCGAAAATATTGACTTGGGATTGGGACGCCATTTCTTAAAATAATAATACGCTAAAGCCAAACAGGGAACAATTTTAGGGCAAATAATTTTGGGACAAACATTCTTGGTCGCATCGCTGATCGAAGAATTTGCGGGCATTTTTATTGGGACACAGTTTTTTCTTAGGGTTCCGTAGCCAAAATAGCACATACAGGTTCATAACGTCTTCCTCTGTCGTGAGTTCTTACTCACAAAAGCGAAAATATTTTTTTTGCATAAATTAATAAAAAGCTGAAAAAGCTGAAGTATGGCTTTACAGGTTTTAAGCATCATGTTTTGATTGCCAGAGTTTAGGCTTCAACATTTTAATAGAATTAAATAACTGTCCGTGCACTTTCATGATAAATAAATGAATATTATTATGGGACAATCTTACACAAATTAACCTAATCCCTCGGTAAACTCAATAAGGCTTGTGTTGTGGGTACTAGGCGACGATATATATAATAAGGTAAATACTTAAATACATAGAAAACATCCATAACTCAAGAACAAATGTCTGTGATTAGCACACAAATAAATGCCCTGACCAGGATTCAAACCCGGGACCTCCTGCTTCATAGGCAGAGTCACTACCAACTTAGGCTAGGAGGCATGTGGCTATATCATCGAAGATGACTTTCCTGTATCTTGTCTGCTATGTTACGAATGTTAAGGCTGTCATGATACCGATGTGTTCATGTCAATCATGTCTTATACGATACATGTAAATAAATGTCAAAATATTTTCGGGTTAGATATGACATTTTAGGATTAAGTAATTTTTATCTCCGGAAATCTCTATCCATTCAAAATAAGGTGTGTGCTTGGCAGATACGCCCTTTTACAATCACTTTTTTCTTCTATTTTTTATTGAAGGTACGGAACCCTCCAATCCCTCCATTATGCTTATTTTGACTCTCACTTGGCTGGGTTTTTTCAGAAACAAGTAACATAGATGGCTTTTTCATTTCAAGCAACATTTTTACACATCAATGTCAAGTAAGGCATTTAACGGTATCGTAATAATATTACTGGCTCGTAAATATTCAATACAACACGTTTATTACGCAAAATTGGCAAGTCAATTCCATTTAATTTACCGAATTTATATTGATGTGTAGCTTTTTTAAAAAGGGTGACCCAACATTCGCGTAGGCTTATTCCAAGAATATTACTTGTAATTGATTTCATTTTGATATGATAAACAGGACTTGATGTATCAGCAGAAGGGACAATTAGCTTATTCAAACAATTTTTACTTATTAGTAAAAATAGGTCTTTAACGTCAAAAATATTTGGCTACTTTAGGATACACGAATGGATCTGTGACTGATATACCTGGCAGAGCGCATGTGACACCTCTGGACTTGCAGGCGTGCATAGACTACGCTGACCACTTTACCACCAGCTATCATTATGCTTGTTTACCACCATGGTATAAAATATAACGTAACGTATTTTTCGATATACAATTAAATACAAGCCCGAATATCGCCATGTCTCGTCATGTCCTACCCGCATCTCTACGTGAGTCGTAAAATAAAGTAGCATCGGTTAGGAGCGCTATAAACGCTGGCTTCAATTATATTATTCGACTAAGAACCAGTATAGTATGACCTTCGATAACTATACTATCTGTAATACTACCTGGCGTGGCGACTGAGGTCATAAACGCTATCTCCCTCTTTCTGCGGCCGTGTGAAAGAGAAGTTTTATGATTCCTGTCGCCAGGTTTAGCAGATAGTATAAGAATAGCAGTTACCATCGAGTATATCCGTTAACCATCATTATTTCATGCCTTGTATCGCCTACTGCTGTACATGAGAGCAGGCCTCTCTTCCTGTACACTTGTCCCGGTCGTGACAAAATCTCACCCAGAAGGCCATCCATGGTTGCCATTTTATCACTTATCGCGCTATGCGTCACTTTCACACTTATATACTTGTTAGAGCGTGACAGCTATGGTGACAGGCGATAAAAACCCGAACATAGTAGGCTAGCAGAAGTGACCCGCAATCTATCTCGATGTCCGCAATCGAACGTCAAACATCCACACTAGTTGTCTTACATTAATGCGATTATCACATTGGGGCATACGGCGAGGGTGTGCAAGCGTGACAGCGTTATACACATGCCGATTGCAGTGCGCTATCTCGCCCGCGCACCGGCGCCGCATACGGAAATCGCAGTAGTTTGAACGCCGAAGATGGCGTCAAGCCGTCTGTTAACGTCACCGTAAATTTCGCTTGTATAGTCAGTAGCAGAAATAGCTAAGCGGCTGACGTGGTCAAAATGAGCTTGACACGACTTTGTTGTTCAGAAAATAAGAGCGCGTGAAGGTCATTTTGAACACCTCGCCCGCTGAGGTACTTTTGATGCTGATTATATTAAGTTTGACCGTTTTATATGAGATGACAGCTCCGTCGCCATATAAAAAAAAAAAAAAAATTAAAAATCATTTATTTCAGATTTTTAAAATCCATAATAAAATGTGTTAGTAAACTTAAACTAGACTTACTTACTACAAAAACTTAAGCCTAATTATATTAGTAAAGCACACATAAATTATTTAAAACACATAAAACACATAAAATTATTTTGCCCTCCCCGTCACAATATTTACCCAATACCCTAGCATGGGGCAGTCTAGGGGTCCAGCCACCATCCTCAGGATGCTGTTCCCGCTACCTCTCACTCGTCTCAGCAATGAGGCTACTCTCTTGCGTCTAATGGCATGGAAACCATCTGTGTGCGCCTCGGCGAACATGCCTGACGCACTGCAGTGGCGAGGCAGCTTGAACATCATCCTGAAAATATTGTTGAACTGGACACGCAACGCGTTATAGACGCGTTTTGTATGCTTCACCCATAGACTGCACGAGTAGAAGGATGTACAATAAGCTTTAAAAAGTGTGAACTTGACTTCCCTTGTACATCGTGCAAATCTACGAATGAGCATGTTGCCCCTAGCTGCTAGGGCCCTTCTCTCTCTTTCTATATCTAGGTCATCGTCCAGCTGCTCTGTAACTATATGACCTAGACGTAAACGTATGATTAAACGTTAATCAGTTTGTTAATTATGAATGCCTGAATGGTTCTATGTTCTATCCTCCTTAAGAATCATGAGGTGACTCTTATACTTGTGTACCTCGCTTTCGTGTGGAAGGCGATTGGAATTAATGTTTTTATAGCCTAGCCTCTAGTATGAGTCAGGTCATAAATTTTGCGTATCTGTCCTCACACCGTCAAGTATAAACGGGCTTCGAATCGTTTCCCTCACGTTAGTCACGTTTTCCATCAGTTTCGACAGCAAGAAATACAAAAGCTCTATGGCAGCACAGTTTATTTTCGATAGGTTTTATTAAAACGGTACCATGAGACACAAATTTGACTTACGTCACCGAAAATTACTGTATCGACTGTAGAAAACTCTTTCACTACCAAATTCTATAGTGAGATGTCAATGAGATGTCAAAACATGGTGAAAACGGTGAAATACATTCGTATTTATTGTGTTATATATTGTTAGTTGACGAAATAATATCGACAAAGCCTTATTTTAAGTAAAAATTGTTAAGAAGACTGCACAGTTGAATAACTGGAACTAGAAAAAGAAACCGTAAAATTCAAGCCGATATGTGAAACTGACACTTCCACATCAATACCTACTTCAGTAAGAATAATTTTAGAAAAGAAATCTAGACACAAGAAAGAGACTGCGGAATATATGTAAGATTTATTAATTAACAGACAATGAAATTGATTTAAATCGACATAAAAATACCAACCTATCTCTAACCTCAAAATGAATACAAAAGGTAAGTTGTTAAAATTTGATGTCATATTCAATTTCACATTCAATTTCCAATCATAATAGCTTCAATGAAACTGTGAAAAATAACCAATAATGTTGAAACATCTTTTACAGGTTCTTGTGCAAGTTGTGCATCATTAATATATGATTGATTCAAGGCATACCTACCATTTTCCCCAGAAAAGTGTATTGTTTTATATTCAAGACAAGAAGTGACAACTGAGTTACACGCCGGGGTCTTCGAATTATTGCATCAAAACCCAATACAATACTTTGACTTCATTAAAATCCAGATTTATACAGGGCACTTTGAAATTATAATGTACATAGATAGTTATATTAAAGATTTATTTATTGTTAAACAGCCTTTTATAGTAACACTTTCACAAACTAGAATCTTATAACTACCTACCTATTAACAATTACATGTAGCTGATAAATAGAAATAAAGCGGTATGGGCATACCGCCCGCGTCGTGTTATAAAAACCGGTGGCCAGCAGCAATGGCTTCCCCTGTGCGTTTCTTAGTGTTTTCTTAGTAATAGTGTTCCCCTGGTCGTGAGGCCGTGGGGCTCCGGGCCTCTTGATTCACGGATCAAATACCTCGACGCCAACGACAGCTACGACAGCTATATATGTTTCATAGGTGGTAAATAAATGAAAACCTTCGCCAACATGTCGTAGCGCAAGGCTTATTTTTTAGTTTGTCAGCAACGTCCTGAAAGCCCGGCAGATATATTCTTGTGATCATACAATAAACCTTAAAAATAAGGAAAAAACCTATGATCACTGAAAGTCGAACTGACATTGACAAAATAACCAAATAAATTAAGAATCACCTAACACTTTACATATGGACGTAATAGTTCTACGACGTTTTAAACTAGAAGTGTTATTTGTACTTTTTCAGATTTCAGATTTGGCTTTCTTTATATCTACGACGAAATAAATATATGGACGGATGGGCGGAGTCCTCACAGTTATCGCTCTCCGCCTCCTTCCTTGGCTTTGAATATGACAAAATACCTATACATATATACTACATGATTTCTCTGTTTGAAAAAAAGTTGGGATTGCGATGTTTTGATTGACTAAAATAACATTTCAAGCAATAAAAGTCATGCACGCTTTTACTAAAATAAATAGCTTACTATCATAGCTTGTAAGTATTTCCCGGCTACATGAACCGTAAGCCAGAAACTATCCAATATCCAATCCATGACCAATCGCGTCCCATCAGCTGCCGTATTCTAATTTCAAAATACATAAACAATTCATTAAAATTAATGATTTATCGCAAACATAACTCCATCACACAGCAAATATTTAACTAATAATGAAGTTGTAATATTGGAGTTTTATTGGATTTTGAATAATTTTCAAGCAAATTTTGATCGTCTGATTCAGACGTTTCAGGCGCTGAAAATCGTTACCCGGCTGTATCGAGGTAAAAAGACCGTCAGCTGTGCTGAGGCCCTAAAGATCATATATATATAATTATGGAACACTAACACTGATATATATATTCATATGACTAGTTAAGGGTCTATTCAGTGCGATACAGCCAGCGGATGATTTTTTTAGGGTTCCGTAGTCAACTAGGAACCCTTATAATGTAGTTTCGCCATGTCCGTCCGTCCGTCCGCGGTCTAGCTCAGTGACCGTTGGCACTAGAAAAGTGAAATTTGGTTTGAATATGTGCATTAACCAAGCCAACAATAGTAGAATAAAAACTGGAAAAATATATTTTGTTAGGGTACCTCCCGTACACGTGAAGTGGGGGCGAATTTTTTTTTTCGTTCCAACCCAGTTGTGTGGGGTATCGTTGGATAGGTCTTTTAAAAAGAATTAGGGTCTTTTGAAAGAGTTTTTGGAGAAAACTAATATTTTCGCAAATAATAGCTCCGAAATTTTAAAACACCCCCCCCCCATCTAACTTTTGAACCGTGGGTCCAAAAATTTAGAAAAAATTCATGAAAGAGAAGCCTAATAATTAACTTCAATGAAAACTATATTGAATTAAATCGGTAGAGCCGTTTTTGAGTTATCACTCTAAAAACCTATTGAAATGACGTAAGCACCGCCAAATTTCCCGTAAGAAACGACCTTTAGAATTAATGAATTGTAACGGGCCTGCGACTAAGGAACCCTACACTGATCATGACCCGACATGCCCTTGGCCGGTTTTTTAAACAAACAGTTGACAATGAATATGCATTAAGGTCTAATACAGAATCCTATTTATCCGTAATTTCTTTAAACACATGATACCACTATTAGTCAGAGAAAATATAAATACATACAATTTATACTTTAGTTTAACATTATTTCGAAGGACAATAAGACTAGTGGTTCTGTGAACCTTAGACTTCGGAGAACATAAAAAACGCGACAGCAAACTTCCCCCCTTTTCCCCCCATTTTCCCCCCAATCAAAAAAATGCCTCATCAATTTTTGGAAAATAAATCAAGGAACGTACATGTCAAGTTTCATCAAAATCGGACGAAAAATGCGACCTTTAGACCGACACTAACCAACCAACCAACCAACCAACCAATACACACACATCAATCTGCCAAATCGTCGTACCAGTGAAAACGGAGACGTTCGTCGCCTCGCTACGCTCGGCTCCTCAGTCAAAGAATATACTAGTATTAAATATTTTTTATATTTGTAATAGCATATTTAGTTTTATGTAGTTTACTACATAAAACTAATTTCTATTAGTAAGCATATGTAACACCCACAAAAAGTGGGTACATTTTTACGAGTTCCATGCGAGTTATTATTCACTGCTCATTTTATTTTCCTGGAGTTTCAATCCTTCAGAAAGAAGGTTCTAGGTACTTACTAAACTGAAGCAAGTACTGTCAAAAATACCAACACTTAATATAAAATTGACTGTGTTAATATTAGATTTAGGATTATTTTAGCTCGACGAAGTTTAAGTAGGAAAGGAGATAGAGGTACACTGGAGCAAGGGCCTGACACCACAGAGTAAATAATAGTATAATACAGAGAGACCTCTGTATTGTCACGAATCATGTTGTCCCTTCTTAACGCATGACAAGTTCTCTTTCGCACTTATGCAAACGTATCGGATACGTCGTGTCAAACTCAAATTTTTTGACAGATTTACTTTGAGTTGTACCCCCCTGCTGACACGCTTTTATTTGACATTGAAAGAGAAAGATAGCCTAATTGCGATTCCTACAAGAGGAAATAGAAAAGAGTATCATGTTTTGTCCTTATCACCGACCGGACTTTTGTTCATGGTCGGGTTATGGCACACTTCATACTTTGATCTACTCAAGTCATAGATATACCACCCATAGATCTGACACGATAATACCAAGATAGAACGGGATGGTCTTATTACACTTTCGATAGATATGGCAGAGAGGTGCTATTTTCGTTGGTCCTTGTCATAGTTTCTATTACCCTCCACGCGTTACTTCTAGCAGTGGAGGGTAACAAACAGATATAATGCGCGATTTCTTCAAGAATTTCTGTGATTGCTACGAGAAAAGCTGTTAGTTTTCCTAGAAAGTTGTGTCGGCTAAGGAAAACATTGGTAAATTGTTCTGTTTTATGCTGTAGAAGTGATTATGGGCATCTATATATCTATCCCTTACGGGGGTACACGTGTGCGGGCTCTAGTTAATGCTTGCTTTGAGACTCAAGTGAACAACACAAATTGGTCGTATTATGACGAAAAGTAAACAAAGGTTTTGTCGAATAATTACTTATCAATTACTTGTTTCTAGCACATGAGCGGCCAAATAACAGATGTGTGGTGTTTGTTTGTGCTTTAAACAATGGTGGGATGTTTGTGTTCTGTATATTTGTCTGCATTCTGCAAAAGCCGAACCGATCAAAAAGAAGCTAATGTTACATTTCATGCGTAAGTACAAGTTTTCTGTATTTTGATCACTTATTTCCTTCTAAAATTTCACAAGAACCAAGTTGCTGAGTTAAATCATTAGTTGTATCATAAAAAAACTTGATAAAACACGAAAAATCTATAAATGATTTTCAAAACAACTTCGTGACTTTTGACATGCAAACCGGTCAAATTGCGTAGTACAGATATATTAGACAGCCAGCTTAGTATTATACAAGTCCAATAAATTGGTCGGATTATAGGGTTGCCTACAAGAAGAAAAAAAAACCCTAAAAATTTCCCCATATATAGGGGTATTTCAAGCAATTTGATATTTGCAGATTTCCAACGGACGAAGAAACTTGCAAAATTTAGATTCCTGCACGGAAGTGTTGGCGCTCGTCACGCTGTTCGTTGTGTCCGGGTGTGAGGAACCAGCTCCTGTTCGCGTCGCGGTGTTCGCAAGTGCGATGCTTAGAATTTTTAATATTTGTTCTTGTTGCGCTTGTTGAACGCTCAAAAACTGCGCGAATTGTTCGGCGTCTATCTCATCGCCAATAAAATAAACTCAATTTATTTACATGTATCGCTGTAATTCATTGACAATAAAATTAATGACATTTTAGACGTTGTTATTATTTGAAGGGTTTCTAAAACTAAAGACTTAAAAAGAGGTTGGATATTACAGATACTAGCTTGTGTGAATCTGTATAAAGATGTTCGGATCATTTTATTCTTGTTTTAATCATTAGTCCTCGTGATTCTTAACACAAATTACCCAAAACTTGACGATTTCAAAAAAGTCATTTGTACACCCTCTTACGAGTAAAGCGTAAATTGGCAAATTGCATTCAAAGCCAAATTATGCAAATAAAACATTTAAATCGTCAATAATGAAAAGTAATGTTTTAATTTCAACAAACCAATTGTGCAACACCGAAATGCAGCATTCTATTGACTCGAGAGCTCGAGACTAATTATTTTCGCGATTATTTAATATTTATGTTATGATCCTATGCCAAAATGGCGACTCACACATTGCAGTCACTGCGGAGTCAAGTACTTGCAACGGTTTCGACGACATTTTAGTGGAATTTTTTTTGTACCCTGGCAACCCCATATTTGTGCACAGTATGACGTCATGATAGTCTTTCTCATACCCCCTGCCAAGACCAAGTCGGGCCATGCTCAGTGTAGGGTTCCGTAAACAAAGACAATTAATTCAAAAGGTCGTTTCTTACGGGAAATTTGGCGGCGCTTACGTCATTTTTACTTACGACCTTTCACTATGGGTTTTTGAGTGATAACTCAAAAACGGCTAAACCGATTTATTTCAATATAGTTTTCATTGAAGGTACTCATTAGGCCTCAGGTTCATGATTTTTTTCAAAATTTTAGGACTAACGATTCAAAAGTTAGATGGGGAGGGGGGGGGACGGACGGACGGACGGACGGACGGACGGACGGACATGGCGAAACTATAAGGGTTCCGTTTTTGCCATTTTGGCTACGGAACCCTAAAAAGTACTTAAATTTAATATATTTGTACCACGAAGTTATAATGACTGGTACTCGTTCGACTTAGGAAGTAAAACCTTTTTGGTTTACCTACAATCTGTTTCGGTCTTTGATTATTAAACCAACCGGATGCGACACGCGCTCTCATTTCTACCGGAAAAAGTCTGCCGTTTGTTTGTTGCGGGGGAGGGGAACGTGAAATGTATGCGAAACGTCAAAATAGCCACGTCAAATAAACTTCAGTCCATACAATGAGTATGACCACTGGTCATACATTTTTGGCAGAGCAGAACGCCTGTCTATGGACTGACGTTTATCTGACGTGGCTATTTTCACGTTTTGCATACATTTGACGTTCCCCTCCCCCGCAAAAATCGGCAGACTTTTTTTGTATAGACAATGACAGGTATGGCCGGTCCGGTTGGTTTAATAGTCAAAGGGTGTGAAGGATGTGAAGCTTATTGTCATGTCACGTCACTTTGTAAACGATTGAAATTTACATTAACGACTTTCCGTTAGCGAATAGCGTAAAGGATAATTTGACTCATGGTATGGCAGTAATTTTTAGTTCTATAAGTGACCGCTAGAGGCTCTGCACAAAATCACCATACAAATAATTGACGGATACGTGACGGTCTCCCGAGTTGGGCTTATTTGGGTGACTCGTGGTCGAGCCTCCTGTCTATTCGATAAAATACTATTCGATTGTATTTTATCGAATAGACAGGCTATAAAATTGTCATACGCGCCACGCTTGGCAGGCAGGCTTTTGTTTATTGTTTGTAGGCTTTCGGAAGATGCTGCTGCCCATCTCCCGGTTATTCCTTTAGCAGACTCCTACTGCAACCACGGGACGATATGGTTGGGGACAATTCTAAGGCCGGGCACCCCACGGCCAACTATATGATATGTATCTGATATCTTATCCTGTTACTATCCTATACAAACCTTGTAACCACGTTCTGCTATTAATATATAAAGAATTAAACAAATTGCCTCGATGTTCTGAGCACGAAAATGGTTTCTGTAGTACTGATTAAATCATATAGGTACATACAACGACCATTACCGTAATTCGTAGATAATAAGTATGTGCAAAAACTTATCTTTGTTTTAAAAGACGTGGTTTCTCTTCTATACTGTAGAAGAATGCAAATAAGCCACAGAGTGGGCTGCTTTAATTGCCTTTAATTTAACGAGCGGAGCGTAAGCGAAGCGAGTTCTTTCAAACAACTTCTGCCTACTAGGACGTCTTGGCATTTCGATGGCTTTTTGATTTTGAGAGTGTTTGAGGATAACTTGAGTAACATTTTCTTAATATTTATGAAATTTTATGGCGTTATAGCACAGATACATATGATTTAAGAGTTTGTATATGAGCAGGATCGATCAAGGGGTTATGGAGCTAGATGGCGCTAAAAAATCATCACATGGGTCTTGTTATAGTTGGAGGCGGACTATTAGTTATATTTCTATCCACAAAGATTGGTAGGTATTCCAAACAGGATACCAGAATCTTTAGCTTGAGTTTCTAACTATCCCTAACTTTCCCTTCGATGATACGTGTACAAGTAGGAAGTTTTAGAAGTTTGTGAAAAGTTTGATTCTTATGTGTTATGTTATGTTATAAAAAAGTTAAGAAGTTGTACAGTCAGCTGCAAAAATATGGTTACAGTGAAATTACTCAAAAACATGTCCTAAAGCTCTTACACTGACGTAATAAAGTCGTCGGACATATTTATGAGATGGATCGATACTTATTTTTGCAGCTGACTGTACTAAAAATAAATATTCGATTATATTTCGCTTCCTAAATTCTACGACTCAAAGTATGTCATTGCAATGATATCACCAAACAACAATATACTCTTATACAAGGCCATAAATTCACGTGACCAGCGAAAATGAGTGCCAAAAATGTTCCGCCGTCGCTCGACTACGGTAACAAAATTATGCTCGCAAACTTACTGCTGCAGTTGGAGAAAACAGATTAAAAGCAATTTTAAGCGGTCAGGGTTATAATCGTCCGCAAATTCAACTTTGTCAAATCGGCAGAAACATGCGGTTTCAAAAGGGTGTGTGTTTTTGAAATTGTACTTTAAATTCATGTTGTTAAGGTTTTAAATGGAATTTTTAGGTTGAAATTTATTTAAATGTAGACTTGTCGGAAGACGCATGACATTTGTAGGGAAGTGAGAAATTAATATTTTTCATGCATTTTACTTTGCTCTCGTATACGGAATACAAATATGGTTGGATACAGTTAGTAAATATTATGCAGAACAGTGGGTAAATATGACGTTTTCGAGTAAAATAAATAAAATAATTAAAAATTAAAAAACACGACTGCGTTTGTTTTAAATGAACTGAAAAGTTAAAAATAAGCTCTAAACATGATTGAGAATGTCTTTGAAACCTTATGGTTGAGACTGTGCCTTCCTACACCCTGACGTACGCTGGATCTTTTAAAATACATATTTTGCTTCGATCGCAGTCGGGGGACCTTTTAAACTGTATAACACAATACCCATAAAAAGGTCCCCCGACTGCAATCGAAGCAAAATATGTATTTTAAAAGATCCAGCGTACGTCTGGGTGTAGGAAGGCACAGTCTCAACCATAAGGTTTCAAAGACATTCTCAATCATGTTTAGAGCTTATTTTTAACTTTTCAGTTCATTTAAAACAAACGCAGTCGTGTTTTTTAATTTTTAATTATTTTATTTATTTAAAACCTTTTCGTGACATAGAATACTTAAGCGAACTTTGGATTAGTAATCGAAAGTATAAAGACGATTTTTTTTAACACTTTTTCACTTAAAAAGCGCTGGTAGCCTGGCTGGCAGTAAAACGTCCGGAGGTCTCGTATTCAACCCTCCTGCGCAACTTCTTGCCAGTTGTTGACGCGAAGCTGCAGCAGATCCGCTGCCACACTGTCCCACAACGATATCTGGGCCGACCCACTGGACGGCGATCAGTCGGCCGTCCCAAGAACGTTCTCTTGACAGCCCGATCCTCACCCATTCTCTGTAGGTGACCGAACCAGCGAAGTCTGTGGGCTTTTGTTTCGCCGATGATACCAATATTCGGACCCAAGTCTGGCCACAAACTCTTCGATCTCGACATTCTTTCGTGAGTCGCTTTTCGGTGAAGGAAAATATCGTGAGAAAACCGAACCTAATCCCAAGAAGGCCCAGTTTTCAACTCTGTGTTGAAAGGAAAGATGGCAGTCGCTTGTGCTAGTGCATACGCCAATTCATGGAATTAGGTTGCCAAGCGGACCTCAGGCTTAAATGAGCCGTGGCAAAAAGCCAGGATAAACACAAGGAGGATGATGACTTTTTACCATGTACAGTCAGCATCAATAGTAGGTATCTTCCTACACGAAGGCCTCAAAAATATGTGGCACGCTCCTATGGCTCTACAAATAAGAGCAGGTCACATATTTTTGCGGCCTTCGTGTAGAAAGATACTATTGTACTGACTGTACATACGTACTTACTTGTTTTTTAGGATCTAAGAGGCTAATTGCATGACCTTATACGTGACTTAGCGCGACATGAGTTGGCATATATCTATGGCAATAAACTTCTTGGTGCCAAGATCGAAACCAATTTTGTTCAGCGTATAGTTGAATTATCGAGAGCGTGGAATTGCATGTGTAGTAGTATTGTTTGTTTACAGGCATTCTATATTTGAATCAGCACACAAAGAGGCACAACACGGTACAACCATTACATATGCAATTCCACGCTCTCGATAATTCAACTATAACTAGTTTATTTTAGCTTGTTGTCTGTGTCTTCAATAGACAATAACACACAGTGTGTAACAGAGGACACGCCAGTCTACTTTACCTCTCTACGCATAAAACCATACTGTCCTAGCCTCCAATTTTTCTCCCAGAACTACACCATGGCTACGCTACAGTATTGTTGAATATAGGTGATTTTATCACCAAACTCCACAAGAACTAGCTTCTTTGGCTCAAAGCGGCGTAGTGCAGCACATTTTTTTACGATACTGGACGTGATGTTGTAAAGAAGTATCTTAATTGCTTTCTTAGTTTTTACAAACATACAATTTTGTTTCTTAATAAAAAAACTTAAATAAACTATGTAAATACTACCTAAAATTAACTTACTTAAAAATACTAGAAACTAAAAATATATCTCTAAAATGGGCCCCTGTGGCATTGTGCCGAGGACGCTGGCAGCATTTCCTCGCTGAACTGCAACACTTATGCGTTGAGCGAGGAAGCTGCCAGCTCGTTTGTCCCCCGTGACTTCGACCAGCCGTTTAGCCACCTGGCGGTAAAGCTTTTGGGCTGCTGGACCCCACGGACCGAGAGTCTCGACGCCAAAGGCAACAAAGTTGTAGTTGGCGTCTTAAGAAGTATCTTAATACCGCGAAGTAGAACATTTAATTACATTCAGAGCAAGGACGCGTCATACTACACGTAGTTGCATTGCATTGTCCGCGAGGCAACCGGATGGCTCGCGGTATTAAAGGTCACAGCTCATTAGAGCGCCTCGGCAGCCGACCCACACTGCCTCGTCGCTCAGCGTCCACTCGTTGTCGAGTTGATGTAGTGAGTGCATGGCCATACAAATTCATATAAAGAATAACTAACCGCTCGAGGTGAGGCTGTGAGGGGCGGGTGCCGAGGCGCTCTAATGAGCTGTGATCTTTAAGCTCCCTACGTGCTGTGGAACCACCCTATGCAACCCGAAATGACCCACGTTGGACCTTGGCTTTCATCCTCCTCCCCTCAATTTCCAGTACTTTATGTGATCCAGAACGAGCATGCAAATGGCCATGTGCACCGGCTGGTCGGTAATCGTTTCGTCAGCTGTTAGAAAAATGAGGGGGGGGAGGGCGATGAAAAACTAAGTACAACGTGGGTCAATTTGGGTTGCATAAGTTGGTTACACAACACGTAGGGAGCTTATATACCGCGAGCCATCCGGTTGCCTCTTGGACACTATAACTACGCGCCATTGCTTTAACTAATATTATTCCTCCCAAGTCTCTAATACCTACTTATTACAATTAAACATGTAAGTTTTATATATCTTTCGACTCAATTTCCAACCTATTGTTTTAATTTAATTTCTAAAATGTTCGTATTAACGAAAGAATATTTTTATATACGTATCATATACATTTTTGTAATCAGCGTGAAAAGCTCTTCATTTTGATACCCCACTCGATAGGTTTGCAAGTTTTTTTTTTTCTTAGGTTTGCGCAATCTGGAATATTTTGTCCGCCATATTGTTTTTACGGTGACGTCACATAGCCTATGTTTCTTGGGATAACGTAACGATTCTAATGATACCCCATACATCTAAATCGGTTCAGTCGTTCAGTTGTTCTAGTGGAACAAAGAATTTTATTTTAGCCACATACATACATGAACCCTGAAAACAATACACTCCTTTTTTGGGCAGTCGTGTAATAATAGTAGTTTATGCAACTGTTACGTAATAGGGGTCCTTAAAATACGAGTGTGGTTTTATTAAACGAAGGAAGTGAGTTTCATAATAAGATCACACGAGTGTTTTAAGGCCTAATTACGTACAGTTGCATACACTGCTTTATCTACACACATATTATAAACCCTAAATGATGAATGAATGAACTGCCATTGCGCGGATTGCACCGCCATCGCCATGGCCAACTCGATTGTGTCGGGGGGGGGCGCGTGCCGGCGGTTGGATGGGCGCGTGCCGGCTGTCGGGGAGCAGCCCAGATTTTCATATTGATATCGATTTTTTTATTATTATTTGCTAATAATAACATCGTTACAGATGAGACATTTGTTCTAACTACTAACAAAACAGTCTCTTTTTATGGTGGTCATAAAGTGCGGTTTTTGAACGCATCATGGAGGGTTTATGATATGGGTGTAGATAAAGATAAATACCATTTTGGAATATTCTCCGACAAAAATGACTACTTTTTCTATGGTGTAGTGTATGGATGGACGCGATATATTAAGATAATGTTTTTTCTAAAAATTCGCTGAGCGCTATTTGCGTATTGCTTCGGGGTTGTCTTCATTTTTGGCTGTAATTACAATATAATTTTAAACAAATCCGTTATTCCAAGAGGATTTGGCCGAGTTGCTGTAGAAATAGTGAAATTACTATAGGTGGGCCTATAATAGTTGAAAAGATCCCTAGATTTCTCCAGGATCCCATCATCAGATCTGGACCTGGTGCCAATGGGAGCAACTGTAAAGTATACTCTTTCAAACAAAAAAAGAATTTTCCAAATCGGTCCAGCCGTCTTCGAATAATCGGTGAACATACATAAAAAAACCGGCCAAGAGTATGTCGGGCCATGCTCAGTGTAGGGTTCCGTAAACTGAGACCATTTATTCAAAAGGTCGTTTCTTACGGGAAATTTGGCGGCGCTTACGTAATTTTTACTTACGTCCTTTCACTATGGGCTTTTGAATGATAACTCAAAAACGGCTCAACCGATTTATTTCAATATAGTTTTCATTGAAGGTACTCATTAGGCCTCAGTTTCATGATTTTTTTCAAAATTTTAGGACCCACTATTCAAAAGTTAGATGAGGGGGACGCCCTGTTTTAAACTTTCGGAGCTATTATTTCCGAAAGTATTAGTTTTATCCAAAAACTGTTTTAGAAGACCCTAATTATTTTTTTAAAACCAATCCAACGATACCCCACAAAACTTGGTTGGAACGAAAAAAAATTTCGCCCCCCACTTCACGTGTACGGGAGGTACCCTAACAAAATATATTTTTCGCGTTTTTATTCTACCGTTTTGTCGGCTTAGTTAATGCACATATTCAAACCAAATCTCAGCTTTCTAGTGCTAACGGTCACTGAGCTAGACCGCGGACGGACGGACGGACGGACGGACATGGCGAAACTATAAGGGTTCCGTTTTTGCCATTTTGGCTACGGAACCCTAAAAAAGACCACGACGAATTGCGAACCTCCCTCCTTCGAAATCTTGAATTCGGTGGTAAATGAATGTAAGTAGGGGGTTTCAATTTTTTTTAATACCTAATCTAAATTATTTTCAGCGAAATTTTAATTCCATTTAAATAAAATTAAAATACAGCTGCATTTCTGCAAGTGGCGGTATAATTCACAGCATTTGACTCAAATAAACGTCTCTTTGCGATAAACTCAAGCGTGAAATGTCTCTTCATGCATGGTGTCTCTTAACAAACGTATATGAAAAGCACGAGTTAACTAGGTACACTGACTTTAACTATAAAACTTTCGTGAGACTCTAACATATTAAAAATATCTATAACGGGTTACAAAATCACGTGACAAAACGTCACGTGACGTGTGGATCTACAAAATTACGTGAGTAACCCGTTATAAATATTTACGTCACTCTGGGCGCTAAGTTAGATTTACCGCCTTAGGGCGCAGCGGCAAATCTCACTACACACCCAGGAGAAGACGTAAAATTATGTACGCACCACGGGCGGTAATAAAGAAGGCCTCATATCGCTTGTTTATGGCCCTCACCTTCGGCTCGGGCCACAAATGCCAGCGATCTGGGCCCTTCTTTATTTTACCGCCCTAGGTACGTAATGTACTATTTTAATAGGTACAGTCACGTCTGAAAATATGGATACATAAAGCGACAAAAATATGTAGCCATTAATCGTCGTTGTGTTATGTATGTTTTCTACGTATTTAAGTATTTATCTATATCTATCTACTTATTATATAATATGTCGTCGCCTAGTACCCACAACACAAGCCTCATTGAGCTTACTGTGGGACTACGTTGATTTGTGTAAGATTGTCCTAATATTCATTTATTTATCTTTCTACCAAGACATATAAAGTGTTGGACACATGTTTTTGGCACATTCAATGTATCCATCGTTTAAAACTTCTATATCAACAGTTAAAATATGTATAGTAGCATTTATTGCAAATTAAACGCTGAAAAAGTAAAAATTACTCACTTTTTGAGCAACTGCATAAATTAATAACTATTTATAATAAATTAAAATTTCCGGAAAAGCCAAAAATGGCTGAACCGACTTCGATGATATCTAAAATCATTCACTATTAGAATACATTAAATTAAATTATTTGTAATAAACGAGACTTAACCGCGTATATAATTTTTAAATTACCTTCGACGTTTCGAGGACGACATTGTCCCCGTGGTCGCGAAGAAAGACTGGCTCCAGTTGACATCAACATCTTCTAGCCGCGCGAGTTTTTCGGACTACCCGCACTTGCATTTTTCGCATTAAATTAAAAACAAAATCGAACAAAAGAAAAAACAAAATCGCATCAAAACATTGCTTTGATGTGAATTATACTTTTGGCGCAAGTCAGTATTTTTTGATATTCAGAATAATATTACCCTTTTTAAATTACTCCATAAAATGCAATCAACGCCACCTATCGTCACGGGGACATTATCCCATCTCCATACATTACATGTAATCAAAAGCCTATTTTCTTTCCATTCTCCAAGTAATCAGATATTGCCGTATCCGAGGGATTACATTTTTACCAAGGGAATTGTGAGCTAGTGAGGATTCTTTTGAAACTGGGTCACATGTCGGGGTAAATAGAAACGTGTATGTAATATACGTTATGAGTAAATAAAAATATCATTGAGAAGCTTAAACCAACCTAATTGTATAAAACCTGTATGTTACTACAGGGTGTAACAAAAATACTGGTGATCCGTTTAACACTTTCCGTACCGCAGTTCGCTACGCGCTACGCTCTTAGCCGATCCTAGCGTTTTCCCGCTTTGTAGCGGAAAGCGACTACGGACAGAGAGCCCGCCTAGTGGGTTCCTGGTCGTGAAAGTGTTAAGGGCATAATTGGTATTGGTATTGGTATAGTGGTATTGGTATTGGTAAGCGTAAGAAAAAGTAGGAGAAATTTTTTGTGGACGAGATTTTTTTTTTGTTAGGGACATGACTCAGCCGGCTAACCTCCATACAAAAACAATTTTGTTTTGGCGAAAAAATTTTTTTTAACTTTTTTTGTAATAAAAATACGACAACAATTATGCCCTTAAAAGGAGCACCAGTATGTTTGTTACACCTTGTATAATTGGCTTTGTGTTTTTACTTAAATCTGTATAATGTTTTAAAAAGTAGGAGAATTTTTTTTGGACGCAATTTTTTTTGTTAGCGTCATGTCTCAACCGGCTAACCTCCACACAAAATCAATTCTGTTTTCGCGAAAAAAAATTTTTGTCCTATTTTTTTTGTAATTAGAATACTATAACAATTATGCCCTTAAAAGGAGCCCCAGTTAAAATCCGAATCTGAAATGAAAGGTGAAGGTAAGGAGTCCTCTATTTAACTATAGGTCCTACCTATATACCTACAGAAATCCCTTAAAACTTCTTTTACTCAAAAAACGTGTGACCTATTGCAACCAAACATCAATTGTACAAGTTCTCAGGTCAAAACAAACTTATATTTAAGGGAGCTAAAAAGTCATGTCACCTGAGCTCTTAGACTATCCCCCATCGACTCCGTATAAGCTAGGGATACATACAATAAAGTTAATAGTGACAGATATTAGTAAATTTAAATTTCTTAATATTTGTACGCCATAATTATGGTAAAATAAGGATTGAACTCCAAATTTTGTAACACCTCTTTATACCCTTATTTATTTCAATAAAATTATTGAATTGAATTGGTACAGGGGCCGTATTCTAACTTTAAAACACGCACAGACACGATCCAACTTCAAGGCAAATCCAATGCAATAACAACGCAATACAGCTAACGCCTACACGTCTGAATCAAAAATGAGGGAATTCGCTTGAAAATTACTGCGATGCAACTTCAATATTGGTTGATAATTGGTTGAGTGTTGTAGTTATGCTTAAGACAGATTGTGTTGTTAAAGTATTGTTGTATTTTAAAATATACATTTTAAAATTAGAATACGGCACCAGGAGTGGGTACAATAATATTTATTGCACCACACAAAGACAAAGAAATACAGAAAAAGATTTTGCAAATAATGGTAACAACAAGCGGTTATCGCCATAAAACAGAATTTCAAAAACAGAGTGTTTCATACAACTACAGACACCTTTTCACACTGTTTGAACAGACTTTACCCTAGATTTAATTTTCATGCATGTTCACATTCAGCAATAATTATAACAATCTCAATGTTTAACAAATAACCTGTTGAAGCTTATTACTTAACGATGTCTAAGTAAAGCAAGATAAACGTCCTGTTTCTCGAAACGCTAACTTCCCAGTTGTCTCGAAAATAACTAAAATTACGATATCTAGATCAACGCACGTTTATTTACAAGTAATGTTGAATTCACAGTAGCTGTAACTGTTGAGAAAAGCTGAAAGAATGAAAGGGAAAGAGGGAGGTCGCATATCGGGTTCCAGACACTCAATGTGTTAATGCTCCGTCTTGTAAGTAAGTGATCAGCGTCAGAGTTCAGAACTTTTAATTGGTTTCGGGATCTTTTCATACGTGAACAAAGTTATTTGTATGAGCGAAATAGCTTCCTCGTTAGTACGTACGAGGGATGTCTTTTGAGATATAAAGTTGTTTCAGAGTGATTTACGTGCGGTAATACGACTTATTAGGCTTATTACATTGTTTTATGAGACTTGACGTGTTTAGAAGTAATTGTGTCAAAACCATCTCCAATTATAACTTTATTTTAAATGCAGGTACTTTTATTTATTTATTTATTTATTTATTTATTCAAATTATTCGTTACACAGCATTACAGTAAAAAACCAAGGCACTGCGAACTACAAAACAAAACATAAAATAACTTAAGACTAGTTTGATCTAGGCGATGTAACTTCGTGGCTCCGTTGCGTCGTCTGATCTGGTGCAGGATTCGGCAGAGTGCCCCGGAACCGCCGAAACACAACACCCTTCGGCCAGAAGTCTGCACTCGCGATGGCATCCTGCAGCGGCCGCGGCACGCGCACCACAAACGAGCTGAAGTGCACGTAGTGCCGGGACTGTAGCTGGTGCACCCTCAACGAGAAGCCAGTCTTTCGGCGAACGTACTCCACCACATCGTCGGCCACGGCGGAGTGATGCAAGCGCGACACGTAGAGCGCCCTACTCGGTATTGCAATCCGGAGACCAGAATTACCCGGTTCCGCAGTGCCACACAGAGTCTTGCGGGGCGCCCTGCGCTTCTTGCTCTTCTTGCTTTATGGTACATAATTAATGTAAGTAATGAATTAATGATATTTAAAACTTATACAGATGTCAAAAAGTGACCTACGGCTCATGTGAGGGCTGGGATCGAACTAGCGTCTTCTGAATTCGCGGCAGATGCCTTAACCACTTGGCCACCGGGTCACACCAGGACCGGTCGAATTTTCTTGTGTATTATGCATACAGAATGCCGGACGTCAGACCGATAACATCTCCAGCAGCTCCTGAGGAATACTTATGAATTCTTTGTCTATCTAGTAATTGTATTGTATTGTATTTTTTATGTATAATTACAAATGATGTATTAAATATAAGTAGAAATTGGCTTGTAACCCTCGAGACATAAAAGAGGGGAGCCTTCTCGCACAATTAAATATCTTACTTAAAAAATATTTCTGTTTTGTTTCTAGCAATGTGTAAAAGTATAACCAATTAACACATTCAGCACCGAGAACCCGACTGTCGGGTTCTCTGTTCGTAGCTACTACGCGCTATATACGAGGAACACCTGGCTATGCGCTACGAGCGTAGCGCGTAGCGCTACGCGGTACGGAAAGTGTCAATCATTTTCATCTATTGGATATAAATCGACGTATACACCTCGTTTTTCTTTCGTTCGTCGTTTTTCAGGTAAAATAACGGTCGATTTGAACAATATATCTTTAATTTTTCAGCCATATCTGGGCAGACGACCTTATAAAGGTCGCCGGAAGACGCTGGATGCAAGTCGCTTCCGACCTATGGCGGTCCAAAGGGGTGGTCTATGTTCAGCAGTGGACGTCTTTTGGCTGAGATGATGATGATGATGATGATCTGGGCAAAATTTTAATGACCACTTTTTCCACTATAAGTGATACGCTTAAGTCAATAAGATGCAAAATGGATAATTTAAAAATCGTTTTCACAAAAATTGCACGACGTCAATCGCACAATTTTTCTAATCTGAAAAAAAACGAAGTACCCGGTGTAACATGAGGAAACCGAATAATTTTAACAGCGTATTCCTGATCATAATTGAAGACTAAAATATCATACAAACTTTCCTGAATTTTGCCTAGTTTCCGAGTTACGACCAATAAAAAAAAACACATTTCTCATTGTTACTCAGCGAAACACGATTTTTAGATAGCGATTTCACCAGTATGGGGCGTAGTCTAAAGACATATTTTATTGACAGATGTCGAAGTGACAATAAACATTTTGTATAAACTATTTCTTATAAAAAAATGTAAAAAAAACATTTAAACCGATAATTTTACTTATGAGACTTACTTATTATGTACAAAAGCATTCAAAAAACGAAAAAAAAAAAACAAAAAAAATTTTTTTGGCGTTTTTGACATACATGACATGACATAAAGTAGTTTTTTTCTTCAATTGACCTCAGAAATGCGTGGTTCAAATCTTTCTGTTTTCTCATGTTACACCGTGTGTAGGTATTGCTACGAGTAGCTCCGGCCTTATTACGCTGAGGTAAAAGGCGGGATTTTCCGGATCCGGAATGAAGTTTGTTATAAAGGTAATATGTTAGGACGACGCCGGCTTACCGGTCTTAGCGGCGAAGGAAATTATAATTCTAAAGGATATTGCTAGTACTCAAGAGTAATTAGTTTAATCTTAGTATATAAGATTAAACTCCAATCAAATGTTACCCGGTGTAACATTAGGAAACCGAATAATTTTAACAGCGTATTCCTGATCATAATTGAAGACTAAAATATCATACAAACTTTCCTGAATTTTGCCTAGTTTCCGAGTTACGACCAATTAAAAAAAAACACATTTCTCATTGTTACTCAGCGAAACACGATTTTTAAATGGCGATTTCACCAGTATGGGGCGTAGTCTAAAGACATCTTTTATTGACAGATGTCGAAGTGACAATAAACATTTTGTATAAACTATTTCTTATAAAAAAAAATTAAAAAATCATTTAAACCGATTATTTTACTTATGAGACTTACTTATTATGTACAAAAGCATTCAAAAAACGAAAAAAAAAAAACAAAAAAAATTTTTTTTGGCGTTTTTGACATAAAGTCATATAATGTTTTTTTCTTCAATTGACCTCAGAAATGCGTGGTTCAAATCTTTCTGTTTTCTCATGTTACACCGTGTGTAGGTATTGCTACGAGTAACTCGGGCGTTATTACGCTGAGGTAAAAGGCGGGATTTTCCGGATCCGGAATGAAGTTTGTTATGAAGGTAATATGTTAGGACGACGCCGGCTTACCGGTCTTAGCGGCGAAGGAGATTATATTTCTAAAGGATATTGCTAGTACTAAATAGTAATTAGTTTAATCTTAGTAAATAAGATCAAATTTTACTGAAAACTTCTCATATGGCCCCAAAAAAATAAACAATAATTATTACGCTGAATTATTTTGTGAATTTCTTAGCGTTCGTTTTATTCAACAATTGTGACAGTATATGAAGGGTACACGGAAAGAACATGTCTAGTCACTTTGACAACATTTTGAATTATAGCGGTTTTAAAGTTTGGAACGATCCAATTAACCATACTATTTTCGTAACTAGGTGGTTTGTATGAATTAAAAAGTGGATTTATGTTAACTAGTAGTTCGCCCCGAACTGTGAACTCGCGAATCTTGTGTTTCGCCATAAATGTGCAATATATCGGGTATTTTTTTTCTCAACTAACCATCACGGTGAAACTAAACGTCCATATTAAATTGTGCGGTTGATGCGCAAAATTTTACCGCGACGAAATCGCTTCAGATTTGACAGTTTTTGTCTCATCTAAATCCACCTCTCACATGCCTCTCACTCTGTTGCTTTGACATGTCGTTCCCATCTGTGGACCACCTATATGTATAGGTTTCGGTCACCATCATTATGCGTCTATGGTAACTCTCTCTAAGGGTCGCCACACACCTAGCGGTTTTCCTCGCGGAATTACCGGAAGTAGCGGAAATTTGTCTATGGTAGTGGAAATTTGTCTATGGTAGCAGATTTTTTGTATGGAAGCCATAGACAAATTTCCGCTACCATAGACAAATTAAGCATTTTGTCTATGAATATCCGCTACTTCCGGTAATTCCGCGAGGAAAACCGCTAGGTATGTGGTGACCCTTACTAATGTGTTAATGTCAGTATGCTGATGGCCCTAGCAGCCAAAGCTCTAATAAATTTAAAAAAAGTCAGTTGTCAAAATATTTACACCAAAATCAAAATATAATTGAAAATATTTTTGAAATCAATTTTATGTTGCTAATTGTTATGAAACAGTAAGCAGTTAATAAGGATTTGACGAGAGTGTTAATCAATACCTTTTGTTTGATACCAAACTCAACCATACTTTCTCGTAAAAGTAGCAAATAAGATGACCAATGTAACAGGACCCCTTTACAAAACCTTTTTAGGCCTTCTTATTTCAGAACCCCCGTCTCAATCCAGCTCATATACGAACTCGCGAATTTTGTTGGTCTCTGCTACAACCCCAACAAATTTCATAAAGATCGGAAAATCGTTACTAAAGTTATCGTCGGACAAACTATCAAAAACAAAAAGCCATCCAAATGCCGAGACGTCCCAGTAGCCAGGTGACAGTTCGGTCTGGAGCTGTTTGTAAGAACGATCTTCGCTTACGCTCCGCTCGTTCGAATATTCCAGCTGTGACAGAAATTGTTGCTAATCGTTCATTGCAAGCTCTCCATTTTGATACAAAAATCTCATTTCACGAAAAAAGGGACTAGACATGTTCTTTCCGTGTACCCTTCATATATTATGCAGATTTTATAGAGTGACATCCTTATCATCTTACAATTGCCCGGCATTCGCCATGGCTCACAGTGAGCCTGAGATCCGCTTGGGTATAATCCTAAGAGTTGAATAAAAAATCGAAATACAGATAGTAAAACTGTGATTAATTGAGTATCGTTTAGATCAGATTATTTCCAGAATAAATAAGCACATGCTATAACAATTACACGATTATAAAGTAAGAAATACAATAACTACTTAAGTTGTTTTTCGGTTAAAAATAAAATGGTTAAAAATCAACTTTGATTAGTTTTTCGGTTGTCGTGACGCCAACGCCATCTCTCTCGCTTTCAATGAACTCCTAAGTAGTTCGGATTGAAGGTACAAACTTATGTTCGACCTAAGAATCCTTAGAATATTGGCTAAATGCTCCTTAGCAATTATTCGCTATGTGCATGATCGTGGCGCCATCTCTTGGGCAGGTGTTCAATCTCTTTTTTTTATAAATAGGTTGTATTCCTTGCTTATATGAAATGTTACTGGCTGATTCACTTTTTTGATAGCTGACAGGGGCTTTTGCAGTTTCATTTGCAGTCACATTTTGCACTGCGATCGTTCTCGTTACCCCCTTCATGCACTTCGCACATAGCGAATAAAACATTGCATGAGGATGCCTCGCAGAGAGGCGAAACACGTGTCGAGTTTTGGTATTATTGTTGGTCGTTTGTTGTATTTGTTTGCGTATTTATTTCGCGGCGGGAGGATGGGAACATAATGCATGCAAAAATACGCAAATAACTGGTTGTCACTAATCAACTAGCTATGCGCAAAGTGCATGGTGGGGGTAACGAGAACGATCGCAGTGCACAATGTGACAAGAAATGAAACTGGCAAAAACCCCTGTCAGCTGTATCAGCCAGTGCATTTCATATAAGCAAGGAATACAACCTATTCATAAAAAAAAGAGATTGAACACCTGCCCAAGAGATGGCGCCACAATCATGCACACACAGCGAATACCGCTGAATAGCAGAGTAATATTATTGTAGTTGATAGCAAAGGTAAAATAAGGTTAAAGCGCTGGTAGCCTTGCGGTAAGTCGTCCGACTTTCAATCCGGAGGTCTCGTCTCGACCGTATAGGTTCAAACCCCGTCTCGTACCACTGAGTTTTTCGGAACTTATGTACGGAATATCATTTGATATTTACCAGTCGCTTTTCAGTGAAGGAAAACATCGTAAGGAAACCGGACCTAATCCCAAAAAGGCCTAGTTTCCCCTCTGGGTTGGAAGGTCTGATGGCAGTCGCTTTCGTAAAAACTAGTGTCTATGCCAAATCATGGGATTAGGTTGTCAAGCGGACCCCAAGCCGGGATAAACGCTAGGAAGAAGAAGAAGATAGCAAAGGTAAAATAATGAACAAAACCACCGTAACCATATCCAACCAACCCCGAATGATTAATTTTAAAGCTTTGACTCATTTTACAAATATTTGAAGTATATTTTTGTTGAAATTAATGTACTGGTATGGAATTACTTTCAGCAATAAAACATGTCAATGAATTGAATGCAAAATCCCTGTCCCATGTTTACTTATATCAAAGAACATGAAACACTGGACTGTCCATACAAAATTGCATTCCTCTAAAATTTTGGCTCACGTTCTGTTCAGTATTAGGTGACGCAACGCCACCTATTCAAGAAGATATTTTGACACCAAATCCCCGAAAAAAATGTAGGTACTATGAAATCGAGACCTATAACCGCAAACCACTTCGTTCATCGAATCGTCTATTGGCATCACTCTCTTTCGTATATGCAAGAGCGATAGAGACGGGACCATCGTATTATCGATTTTCGAACTTCGCGGTAGGTCCTCTGTTGCGTTAGTGACGCTTTAGATGTCGCTAGTACGTTTCCTAGAATTATGTGAACGCTATTTTGTATTGACACAGTCCAGATATTATATGGTCCTTGGCATACATTAATAAGTTATGGAAATGTGCGGAATTTATTTAATTAAGCAGATTTACAAATAATAAATAGTGGAACCGTGGCAACACGAATCTCAAGAGAAGCTGCAAAAACTTTGTTTTAACGAGTTTTGTCTTAGGGACGATTTACTTTGACTTTACTAGATATTTCTAAGATAAAATAGTTTTCCCGTATTTAACACTTTTCAAGACCAACAACCCGCTTAGCAAGCTCTCTGTATTTAATGGCTGAGGAGCCGAGCGTAGCGAGGCAACGAACGTCTCCGTTTTAACTCACTGGTACGACCATTTGGCAGATTGATGTGTGTGTATTGGTTGGTTGGTTGGTTGGTCGGTCAGTGTCGGTCTAGAGGTCGCATTTTTCATCCGATTTCGATGTAACTTGGCATGTACGTTTCTTGATTTATTTGCCAAAAATTTTCGAGCCTTTTTTTTTGGAGGGGGAAAATGAGGGGGAAGTTTGCTGTTGCGTTATTTATGTTCTCCGAAGTCTACGGTTCACAGAACCACTACTTTATTTTTATTTCGTTTTAAGCGCGTTGTAGGAGCTATCCGCTGCATACGACTAAACTTTAGAATCGACTAAGAGTGTAGCGAAGTGTGGTACGGAAATTGTTCAAATAATCACACGTCATGTAGTCCATTTAGTAATTTTATATTTAGGTTATGAAATAATTTCTAACCTGATCCCAAAGGTCTAATATAACTTTCCGATTTCTGGAAGTATCAATTATTATTGCAATTAGGAAATTCTGAAGTTAATTGTCTTAATGATAACCTCATTACTGCGACTTGGGTACGAAAGTTTGGGATCTATAAAAGGGAAAGGAATGATAATTTATTTTGAATTGGTTCAAGTTACAGAGGTTCCACTATGCAGCCGAAATATGAACGCTGTCACAATCATCCCAATAATGTGCAAATATTTACTCGTTTGTTAGTAACTCCATAATAAATAATTGTACTTCATATAATTATTTTGGACATTTTAATATAATATTTATTCATGCACTTATTTTTTAGGTCCAGAATTACCTTAAATGTGTACCTACATAACCAAATCATACTAACGTTTTGGGGATAAATTGGTACACAGTGTACACACATTTATTTTACTTACACAAACACATAAACACGAACAGCCACTCACACCAAATACAGGATGTAACAAAAATACTGGTGATCCGTTTAAGCTCATATTTGGTATCGTATTGCGAGTAAGAAATAGTAGGACAAAAAAATAGGGCCCGCAAAAAAATTTTTTGTTTCTATAATTCGAATACGATACCAATATAATTCTCTTAAAAGGATCACCAGTATTTTTGTTACACCCTGTATTTGGTGTGAGAGACTGTTCGTGTTTATGTGTGTTTAATGTGTTTGTGTAAGTAAAATAAACGTGTGTACCAATTTATCCCGAAAACGGTAAACGGGAAAAAAAATGTGGGCGCGCAAAAAAAAATTTTTCTTTATTCTTTATAATTCGAATACGATACCAATTTAATTCCCTTCAAAGGATCACCAGTATTTTTGTTACACCCTGTATACTGTCTCCATTCCCTCGAAGAGAAATTCTATTAAAAAATAAAAATAAACTGCTTTATAAGATAGTTTTAAAAAAACAGAGTGTTAAATATTTTATTACTCGTAGAACGTTCGTATAAAAGCCAAGGATAATTCAACTCTAAAGTATTGGTATTAAGGTTTTAAATAAAGCAACAAGCTTCTAGCGTAATCATGGCACCTCTATATTAGTTGCATATTTTGAAACGCTTGCAAATATTTTCGAGTCAACTTTAAGAACTTTATTATACAATTTATAACAGGTAATTCCATTCTTTTTTTATAATTTAAAAGCGTGTTTTATACAAAACTGGCATAGAATTTTGATAAATTTAAGAATTATTTTTAAAAGTGCCTACCGACCTTATCAAACATTGCAGAGCAGAGACACATCATGAGTTATGACATTGACCTTTTCGAGAACGAGTATCGAGTGTTCTATCTGTGCATCTTGTATGTAACATATTAGTGTAAAAGAGATGCACAGATAGAAAATTCGTTACTTGTTATTGTTAACGACAAATGTCAATGTCAAACTCATGGTAGTGCCAGGGGGGTTCATCTCCACGAAATGACAGCTACCACCTCGGAACATATCGGATACGTTTTCGGGGTTGTCAAAATCCCTTTTGTTTATTTGCGGCATGACCATAGACAAGATAAAATATTTAAGTAGTTTATAGTAGAAGTTTTGTATTAAAATAATAATTAGATTGGGCAAATAAGGTAATAAATTTCATATTTATCTTGTTTTGTATTAAAATTACTGATAGATTAGGAAGATTGAGGCAGATTGGGGCAGGTCCAGCAATAATACTAATTGCGTACTTGCCAACCTTAGTGGTTCAAAAGGGAATATTCTATGGGAACGTCATCTGTCAACTTTTATCTGTTAAAGTTCTGTCAAACAGTGATTTTGTAGGGGAGATGACTTTCTGTATGAAATACTATTATATTATTCTGTGGTAGTGCTACAGGTCTGTATTCTAACTTTAAAACGCGGGATTTCCGTCCGAGACGTAGGGTAGTGCGAACGTCTTGAGAACAGTTTTTTTGTATTTTGCTCATTTTAGTAGTTCAGTGTGTAATATTTATTTATTTATTTATTTATTTATTTATTTATTTAAACTTTATTGCACAAAAGAAACAACTTAAACTACAAAAGGCGGACTTAATGCCTTAAGGCATTCTCTACCAGTCAACCATAGGGCCAAACAGAGAAACGCGAAGGTGGGTACAAATGAAAGCTTTCAAAAAGCGACAATTACGGAGGTAAGACTACCAACTTATAAACTATACCTTATAAGTACAATTATACATACATATATATATACATAATTATACATATAATATTATACATATATACATAAATATACTGGTACACGTGCGTTAAGGGTTGTATGTAGGTAATACTAGATTTGTTCTTGTAGGTGCTTATGAAGCAAGCGTTTGAAAGCTAGCTTGCTTGGGGCCTGTCTTATCGTCAAAGGGAGCGCATTCCAGAGACGAATAGCCTGAACGGCGAAGGAAGATGACAGAAAACCACTATGGGGAGAGAGAACTAAGAGCTTTAAGGATCGGGAGGAACGAAGTTCACAGCCCGGGCGGGGTGTCACGAAATTAAACTTACATTTGAGATAACTAGGAGCAGAGGGCTCAAAAAGGATAGAAAAAAGCAAACAAAGAACTCTGTAAGTCCTGCGCTGACGAATAGGGAGCCAATTTAGCTGGCGGCGATAAAAAGAAATGTGATCGTATTTGCGTAACCCGAAAATGAACCGCAAACCATTAATAATTAAACGATCGAGTCTATTTAAGGATTTTTGGGACATGTTCGTAGTTTACACATCAGCGTAGTCTATGAGTGGCAGTATTAGGGCTTGCACAAGTAATTTTTTCGTAGACACGGGAAGAAAGTTCTTGAAAGGATAAAGTGCACGCAAAGTTCCAGTGACCTTTCGACTCACTTCCAAAAGCTGGCCATCCCAGGAGAGAAATCTATCTATTATGATGCCGAGATCTTTTACCTCATTCGAGACTGGGATTACCGAGCCTTCAAACATGATCGGTGCTACACAGATATCATCAAGCTTTGAAAGTTGACGCGAGCTCCCGACAATGATGGCCTGACATTTTGAATATTGATAGCTATATTGTGCGGTGATCTATAAACAAATCTGCAGCTTATGAAGAATTAGTCTCATAACGCGTGTAGCCACTCTTTAGTTCTACTCTACTCTATGGCCGAAAATTACCTATGATAATCATTGATTATAGAGCATATTAATGGGCATCTTGTGTCGTATTATAATTTTAAAATACATAAACATTAATATATTAAAAACACAATCTACCTACAACATAACTCTAACACACAACAAAATAATCAACTAATATTGATGTTGTATTGGAGTTGTATCGGAGTAATTTTCAAGATGATTTTGATATTTCTGATTCAGACGTTTAGGCGCTAGCTGCATTGCGTAGTTAATGGAGTTGTATAGAAGTTCGAACAGTTGGTGGAATCTAAACGTGTTTCAAAGTTGTAATACGGCCCAAGGTGCATTTTTTAAACTCTAAATTCAGTGACGTTGTCAATACACTGATTTCAGTCTTTGGATCAAGAGAACTAGAGCGTGTTGAGATAATTTTGAACGCCTAGCCCGCTTAGTCACTTCGCTGCTGTACATAAATATCATCAACGAAGTGCGTACAACATTTCAGACGACAAAAAAATGGAAACCAAAAGCCAAATGACAAAGTAAATGTCCACCGCCATTAGTCTGTTGCATGGACCACTTGTCTACTAGACGGTGCATGTAAAACCGCACGAGATCACCGCACATTGCGTTAAAAAAAGTTACCCTATATACGTCCCACTGCTGGGCACAGGCCTCCTACGCACGAGAGGGATCGGGCTATAGTCACAGATTATATAATAGTTCTTACGAACAGATATGAATCTCTCATAGAAAAAGTAAATACCTACCGCTTTAAGTATCTACGCAAAAATACAATGGAGCGACCGCCGACGCGCGCACCCCGCACCTCCCGCGCGGCCGCGCAGCCGCCCGATCGCTAGCTCGTTTGTCCCGCCGGCGGTGATCGGGCGGCGAGCGGCAAGTAGGTATTTAACGAGCTCGCGCGGGCGAGTTTCATAGGCCTGCTATAGTCCCCACGCTGGCCTAATGCTGGTTGGGAACTACACATACACCTGCATATTGCATATAGCTTTAAAATGCGTGGTTGCTTGTTTCAGTTGTGTCTATTCCTAGGCATAAACAACCCCAGTGAGTTCTCTTTTGCATGCGCGTGCGGCACAATAAACCGCGCCATTTCGAGTGCCCTATGCTCGGTTTCATTTCCCAACTATGGGGTTGGGAAATGAAATGGTTGCGAAATAATTATTTGGTAAAAGTTATTCGGCCAAATGAAACTTCTGCGAAAAGTTGGTTGGCAAGTGAAATTCGGCAATATAATTTTCGGCGAAAAGGCAGGACACCCCTATGCTCATTGATTATGCAGGTAATCCAACATGGTAATTTTATAACAAAACTAGCAAACAAAAAACTTTCTGATTAATCGGGAGATCCTCCTCCTTCAAAATGTTGTCTGTACAAACAAAACATGACATCCATTTTAAACTCTTTATTGCAAACCATGAAATAAATAAATACAATAAGTAAATCAGGTAAGTAAATCAGGGATCGAATATCGGTATGATTTTCATTTCAACCGGTATTCAATGTTGGTATCTCGGTTGTTAATTAATATGTTTTAATATTTTCCGGAAAATTTGATAATTTACGGTCCTTACCTAAAATTACATTTAAGAATAATCATGTAAATCATCATCATCATCATTCTCTCCACGCCGTATCCGGCGACAGCGACTCCGTCGATTATTTCTTGCAGGATTATGGAAGACTCGGGTATGACTTACAAAGCGAAACTTTGTCTTGAAGACGCGGTCACACAAAGCGCAGTCTAGTTGGCCAGCTGGGTTGTATGTTGTTGTAATCATGCAAACATTGCGATAGTCAGGCATTATTTTCATTTTTAGTAATACCGGTAACGATCCCTGACGTAAAAGCAAAAGTAGAGCCTCTGCATTACGGAGTCTAATATTGCAGTCTGTGGTCTGACGCGTAAAGAGAGATTAAAAGGACAGATGGGACTTTCCTTTGCTTTATGTGGCGTAATGATCCTGTCATTGGATTTGTTTGAGAAAAATATACATGAAAATGCTATATATTACTGTAGTGTATTTATGTATTTATCTATCATATATATCGTCGCCTAGTACCCTCAACATACGCTTTATTGAGCGTATCATGAGACTAGGTTGATTTGTGTAAGAATCTCCCATAATATAAAAAAACCGGCCAAGTGCGAGTCGGACTCGCGCACTGAGGGTTCCGGTTTTCGCAATTTTTTATTTATCTGTGCTATAAGACGTTGCTTTGTACCAAATTTCAAGATTATGAGTTCACGGGAAGTAGTAAGTGGTTAAGATTTTTTTTAATGCAGAATAGGCAGGCGTTTGACCACGATCTCACCTGATGGTAAGTGATGATGTAAACGGTTGTATCTTTTGATTGCGTTGGCTTAGAAGTTTGATTTTTTCACAGCTCCAAGGGACAGTGGACTTCAGTATTTGATATAAAATCCAGCTTGATACCTCCACGCATTCCTGAGAAAAATGGTCTTGACAGACAGACAGACGGACAACAAAGTGATGCTATAAGGGTTCCGTTTTTCCTTTCGAGGTACGGAAACCTAAAAAAAACATCTCATAATATGTAAATGAAAACTGATACGCCCTGGGGTGGAAATGAATCTTTCCGACTGCTAATAATAGATAAACAATTACTCACTTTAAGAGAATGAGAATTAATAGTACATTATACAACTAGGATGGTAAAACAAAGAAAGGCCGAGATCGCAGAAGTTTGCGGCCCGTGCTGCAAGCGAGGGACGTAAATATGCGATCGAGGGCTTCCTTTATTACCTCCCGTGTTGTGTACATCATTTTATGTCTACTCTTGGCCAGCGAGCGTCTTTTTCCGTACGCGCAGCGTGTGGAAAAAGCCACTTTATGGCCAGGTGTGGCATAAAATAAATAGTAGCTTGATGGTGGCATACCTAAATACGTCAGACTTTCAATCCGGACGTAACACTGAGTTTTCCCAATTTATGCACGAAATATCATTTAATATTTATCAGTCGCTTTTGGTGAAGCAAAACATCGTAAAGAAACCTAATCTAAATAAGGCCTAGTTCCCCTCCGGGTTGGTAAGTAAGATTGCAGTCGCTTTTATAAAAAAATGTACCTATGCCAATTCATTATCTTGACCCCAGGTTCAATATGAGCCTGTGGCAAAAAGCCGGGACAAATAATGATGATGATAGTTAAGTAAGCTACGTCAGTTTGTGGAGCCGTTGACATCGTAATGACTCGGATCGCGTTACCGACTGAGTTGACTCCATCAAGGCTGTTCTCATCGCTTCCCGAACTCGAGTGAGACGCAAATTGAACTTTAAGGTCACAGCTCATCATAGCCTCGACACCGGACCTACACCGCCTCACCTTGAGCCACAGACTACACAGACACCTCATCATTAAGCTTTTATAGGGAGCACGAGGTCACCACACATAAGTGCAATTTTATTCGTAAATTTCTACGATTCAAACAGCACATCTCAATAGTATTCTACACCAATTTGTAGTATAACAATCCATGTTCACCCCTGTAACTTGATTTATGTGGATATTTTTAATTCGCATGAGTAATGATCAAAAACGTTAACTCAATTGAAATAAGCGGTCGCGCTCTCATACAAAATTAGTATGGGAGCACAGATGCGTAGTGACCCGAGTTGTACTTTATCATTTATCTAGTGGTTGAGGTTATCTGTGCCTCGAGCGGTCCACAACGAGTGGACGCCGAGTTGATGTAGTGAGCGTATAGCCATACAAATTCATAAGTTTAAAGAATACCTAACCGCTTGAGGTGAGACATATTGAACTTAGTTGTTGTTATTTTTATAGCTCTCTAAGCAATAATAATATCATCCAAGGCTAATGGCGAATAATCTCTCTTGTATATTGGTTGTCAGTCCGATGATATATCTAATGGACTCGACGACGCGTACTGTTTTTGAACCTTTTAGATGTATTATTAAGGTCTATAATTTATCAGTTAATTATGTTATTGTTAGTACCTAACTATACACTTGAATAGCTACATATGGCCGTGACATTGTTTTTAATTGGTATAGGGGTAATGGCAAATAAAAGGCTGTTTGGTTGAATGCGCGTAAATTAGACATAGGAAATACGCCAGGTACTGTACTATATACAATCTAAGAATACGCAACCACCAGTATATAAAAAGTATGTACATAGTAGGTATATACAAAGAAAAAGGTTCAAGTAACTGTCGCACCGCCGCGAAAAAGGTGTCTAAACCAAAGGCTAACCCCACAGTATCGTCTTTCGAGCGTCGACGTCGCCCGAGCGCCCACGCATCGTCGACGCGGCGTCAACGCGGCGTTAGTCGAGCGTCGGCGTCTCAACAGAGACGTCGACGCGATGTCTTTTCGCCCTACAAATTAGTGACATCGCCTCGACGTCGCGTCGGCGCTGGTGAGACGCCGATGCCCGACAGACGTCGCATCTACGCCGCGTCGCTCGAAAGACGCTAGTATGCGGTTAGCCAAAATGTAGCCATTTGTAAGGTTAGCAAATTGGCTGCAGTTGAAGCCGAGATTTGTAAATACTTACATACGTTAGCAACTACAGCGAGCTAATAAGCGTAAGCTCATGTCCACATTTCCAACACTAGATGGAGCATATGATAAAAATATGCTGCATATAGCAGTGACGGGGTCAACAATTGTCTTAGGCAGGCCGGAGTTAATTTTTGCTTAAAATTTTTTCATGCGCTGTCAAAAATGCGCTGGAAAACTGTTCAGTGCCTAAAAATTAGGCAAGCCGAAGGGACTCGTGTTCTATGGACGCGCCGCTAAGGCCGTTCCTCGATTCGAACAAGCCACGCCCATCCGTTAGAGACACGTTTATGGCTCCCGTGCACGAAAGAAAGAGATGCAGCGCTCTTAAGGATCAGACTTTTTGACTAAAATACGATAAATAAGCGAATCTATAAAGTTTTGTGTAATTTTGTTTCTGTGACTTTTTAGATAAACCAGAATACCATATTTTTACTTAGTTATATTGCTTAATCTCTTATAGTTTACGTAAGCTAAGAAAAATAAGGGGAAAAGGACCTAACTTTGGATTTTTTTTCTTTCAAGGCAACTTTCAGCAATCGTGTTTCAGCTTGTGCCAAAAACAAGAGTATATAGTCTATTAATATATATTCGAAAATAAATTCAGCCCCTTTTCCCGTTTAGTCACTAGAGCGTTTGAAAAAACCTATAATTTTTCAAAGTAGCCCCTTAAACTGGTGAGGGGGTTCTATGTATGACATTATGTCGCTTTACTGAGTGCGGTGACTTAACCAGAATCATCAGCCATTTGTAAAATTAGTAAATTGGCTGCAGTCGAAGCCGAGATGAGAAAATAATGTTAGCGACTGCAGCGAGCTAATAAGCGCCTAAGCTCGTTTCTATATGTGCAACACTAGATTGAGCATCTGATAAAAATATACCGCATATAGCATTACCTCAGTAAAAAAAAAACGGGTTATTTTGACAAGGTTTGTGAGACAACGGGAATATATTAGTGTTTTTTTATGTATACTCGTAATTTGTATACTTAATAAAATGTCTTAGGTCTAATGTCACCATATCAGTACGTGTAGCATGACTTACGTTGCGGCGCGAGTCTCCATACTTCAGGCGCAACTCGAAGTATGGAGTCGCGCGCGACAACGCATGTCATGCTAAGGCCTTAGATGAAATACATTACGTTTCTGGTATGCAGGTGTAGGTATATATCTCGTTTTCGTTTCCGATCTGTTCCGATAATAAACGAGAATTACCGAATGTTTATTTTTTTTTCTATTGCTAACTGCCTGAGTGGAGCGGAGGTATTTACAATTGACATGGCGTCTTATTGTCAAAAATATAAAATCATGTCAAGATCATTTTGAAGATCTCACCCGTTTAGCTAATTCTGCTACTGACTGTGCAAGATCGAACGCCTTTGTTGTTTTTGATTATTTCGAGTTTATTTTTCGCTACTTATATGCTTCTTAATGCGCTATTTCTTCTATAGGAGGTAATCTATTAAGCTCGTTCCGCTAAGCCCTTATACCAGAACAGAATAACAGACTTCGCTATTACCTAATAATTGGTCGATTTTGATAATAGAAAATATAGAAGAAAATATTAAATTGAATTATTCTTGGTCTGTCCGGGATTTGCATCCTCCTGGCGCCTTCAATTTGCAGTTTGCCAACGGCCGATAAAAGGCTAATTACTGACCTAGAAGAAACTTACAGACTACACACCTATTATATCCGGTTGTGCCATGAGTCCCTGCCGAGGTTTTCTTAAGGGACTACAGTATGAAATTCTTAAAAATTACGCGTGTTTATTTTCTGGGAAACAGTTTAAAACCTAGCATTCACTATTTGTTTTCAACCGCATCACAAGGATGTTCATTAAATAGATACAAATCTGTCGCAGCCCTCATTATTATGAAATTTATTCCCATTAAAAAAATAACAGTGTTAGGATTTTCTTTTTCATGTTGTTTTTTTTATAGTCATCAGTTTCGACGTTTTATCAATTAGCATGTACACAGGCTGTACTCTCTGACAAGCATTAAGCCAGCAATGGCAGCCTGCAGGGAAAGCTTACATTCCTAGATGGTAATTAGCCTGCCTTCAAGACTTGTCGAGCGACTATTGTTGCACCCATTATTAATTATGATGTGCCTTATTACGGAGACGTATGGAGACGCTTGGAGAATGTATTGTATTGTATTTCATGTTTGTGACTACAAGTAACATTAAATACAATACATTCTGAAAATTGATGATAGTAGTAGTCATTGATTATTTTTATTTTATTACGTATGAAACATAAAATTCTAGAATAGCTTTCAGAGATTTTACGGAAATATTTTAAGGCTTAGAAAAAATCTGATTGTACAGCAAAAAGTCGACTCGCACTTGGCCGGTTTCTATTTTTTCAATACCAAGGTATATTCCTTTTTTTACAAAGGCAGTTTGAACTTTTATGTTCGTAACTATGACATTAATTTGAATTCTTGATTAATTAAAACAAAATTATATAACCTTCCTTTTTCCTCCCGTGCCCTCGAAAAGAGACGTCACTATAAAACATTGCGACAGTTGGAATTTAATTGGCTCGTTTATCACTATAATAAATTCCAGGGCCTGATTTAAATGCCATCAAGATTGCTTATTTCGGCTACTTTCGCGTTGAATACCAATATGGCAATTAACTTTGGGGACATCCGCCATACTTCATCAGCTACTACAAATATGAAAATATTTGCTATTTTTGCTCTGATATTTGACAGAAGAGAATTCTGGTTCCGCTTTTACGTGGCATCGGGGTGGAAATAAATGGGAGTAATTTCATAATATTTTTATTGAAACTTACAGTTGAATGTTGAGTTCTTGCAGGTAAGGACATTTATAGCAGGTAATTGATCAAGAATAAGTAAGTATTATTTTAACGCAATAAACAATAATTTAAATAAAATGTACTTACTTATGTGAACCAATTCCTTACAAAATGCGTCCATATTACGCACGGAGAAAAAAATCTAGTCCATGATACCAAAATATATAAATTTTGAACGAGAAAATCTAGTGAATTATGGGACAATTGTTCATAAATAACTAGAATTTAGTGCGTATCAATGTTTAAATCGCTCTATTGAATTCAAGATATAGTAAATGTAAAAATAAAGCATTTTTTCTTACAAGATTGTAGCATCGTTCTAGTAATATACAGCCTTGGCCAGAAGTGTTGAGCACTAATGCGATTTTCATACAAAACTGGAAAGTTTAGTTCATCGTTTCCATCTTTGTTTAAGTTATTTTGTCAATTAATTTAAACTAATAGGCATGTTTTGTTGAAGTTAGTAGTAACTGCATAGAATATTTGCAATATGTCGCACCGACTTAAATTAACATTTTTGGTACCTTCTGTTTTCATATTTTTTAAGTACCTTGAAAGTGTTATTAAGTGAAGTTTTCTATATTTATAAATAAAATATAACATTTACCGTTACCGTACATTGTTAGGATAGGGAAATGATGCTGAACATCAAAATTGTAAACAAAAAACACCTATGCTCAACACTTCTGGCCAAGGCTGTAGTTTGTATTTTTTTCTTTCCTTGCGCCATCTCCTTTTTGATCTGCCTCAGCCCAGGCTGACTAAACTATGTTTAATCTACCTTTGATTACTTACGTACATATTTAACAAACATCACTAGATAAATCAGACCAACATAACAAGTAAACATTTATTCAATAACTAGAAGAGGATTCGTAGAATCATACGGCAAAAAGGTCTGCTTAGGTTTCTTACTCCTTGTTTCGTCTACAATACAAAATTCAGCCTTCAGTGTCGTAGATTAAGGTTTGACTTCAATTGAGAAGTCACAAAGGGTCATTAGTTGGAACGATATTTCCCTGTCAGGTCTCGCCCTTGGGATTCAAATTGCTTGCCGAGTACGGGAGAGTGGAGTGCGAGGTCCTGTTTAACTGAGGATTTTGTTATCACATCATCATCACAGCGTCTATCCTGGTTTACCACGGCCCTGTTGAAGCCGGGGTCCGCTTGGCGATTTAATCCCATGACTGTAGGCACTCGTTTTTACGAAAGCGACAGCTGACCTTTCAACCCAAACAAGATACTAACTAACATAAGGCCTATTGGAATATCTGGTTTACTCACGAAGTTTCCCTTCACCGAAAAGCGACTAATATGTCGTATATAACTTCCTATTTTTGGTCGGTGCCATAGTAACGCAGAACGCAGACCAATTTCGAGCATGGACGAAACTCCTGGTCGACGGCTACGACACCGGTCACTTTAACGACGGTACTAAAATAGTGGCGGTAATAAAACGCCTCCCAATAGAGATAGGCGAGGACGACATCCTCGACGACCTTAGGGCTAATAATTACCCCGTCCTCGAAATCCACAGGATGCGTAAGGCCCGCGGCCGCGCCCCCACAACCGCAGTCCAAGTGGTCCTATCACGTACTCAAAAAGGTATGGACATTTATAACCTATCGAAGTTATGCGGACTAAGTGGCATCCGTGTAGAGCCCAAGTAACATTTTGAGCTGTATAATAGCTGTATCCGCCAATTTTTCCGCTGTATAAAGGCTGTATTGACGGGCTTGGAGACCGTTATATCCTCAAAAAGGGCCCCAAATTATACAGCCCTAAGTGTTAATATAGCTGTTTAACGACGAATTTTACAGCTCTAAGTGTTGATATAGCTGTTTAACGACGAATTTTACAGCTTTAAGTGTAGATCTAGCTGGTTAACAGCTGTATTATTACTGAGTGATGGCTGATTTACAGCATAATTAAATTCCATTATACAGCTAATACTCCTCGGCTACACTTTTTATGCCTATATTCACAGCAGTAAACTGACAAAAGTCTACATAAGAGATTTTTTTACCCGAGTTGTGTCTATTCTACTTTGGAACGTCATAATTCGAAGACATCTTGTAAAATATACGCATCCATTAAGTGTACAAAAGGAAACTAAACCAAGTGCGGTAGTAAACGATATTCTGTACCTATTCTGCTTGCGGCTGTTAGTTTTATGTGAATGTATATACTAATTATAAATAAAAAACTCACGCGCCCTCGAAATTATAGAGATAATTCAATAATTATTGTATATTGTGATTTAGTGGATCGAATCTTTTTTTTTAGATTGACTCTTTTGTGTTACTTATGCTTCTCTATTTAACAATAAAGTTATTTTATTACATGTAATTAGTAACTACTTAAGTGTTATAATTGAGAAACATAATAACAAACCCATTTTAGGATTTTTAAAGATTGTAGGTTATGTTATTAATGGCGTTCGTAATTTAAACAGCATTAGCTCTTCAAGTACTCGATTTTGAAGCTATATGCTGAACTATGGAAAAAAATGAGTGTGTTTACCAGCCTCGAGTTCAATAGCTGCTGTGTAATAGTATTTAATTTTCGGCTTTGTAAAATAGTATGAATACGCTTTTAAACAGCTTATAACATTACATAAAACTCTTGTAAAGGTTACAGCTTTATAAAGGCTTTCTATAGAACCATTATTCAGGTATTATACAGCTTCATGTGATGGCATTATAACCGAGTAGGTTTACACCATTATTCAGACAATAACATCATTGTATACTCTTATTCCGCCGTTACAAAGCTTTAGTTTTCAAAAAATGCAGTTCGCTTTTTTTAGCACTTAATTCTGTATAATGGTGTTTTTTTATGTTAATATAAAGCCAAAAGTAATACTTTCGACATTATACAGCGGTAAATCAGCCTCACTGTATAAGAGAAACCTTTTCTGCGCTAGTTCAGCTTTAACAGATTTTCTACTCCGTTATTCATCAGTTTTTAAGCTCTAAGCTGTTTACTAGCGAATTTAAGCATCTTTTTAGTCTAAAATGTTACTTGGGAGAGATTCAGGCGTGACGGCAAGATGGCACGCTGCAATAACTGTCAAAACTGGGGGCACTCTTCCAATTACTGTAAACACGCTGCCAGGTGCGCCAAATGCCCACTTCCTCACCCCACCTCCGATTGCCCTATACCCAAGGATTCAAAGGGCCCGTTTGAATGTACACTCTGCGGAGGCCCCCACACGGCCAGCTACGGAGGCTGCCCCTTCGCCCCACACAATTGGGACCCGAAGCATAACAAAAAGCACTCTAATATGAACAGACCACGGAACGCCTGGTCTAACGGCAACCCGTGGAGCCATAACAACAATTACCGTAATGACCCAGTTCAAGCCCAACATGATTACAACTCAAACGCAGACTACTTCCCGCAATTAGGCGGTCGCCTTAACTTTACACCTTCCAACAATATCACCGCCCCCCCTCCCCAAAACACAACCCTCCCCCCCTTCCCTAAATCAAACTCAGACACAGGGCACTCCCCTCCCTCCTACTCCTCAACAGGCCCCCCCAGGGCAAACCAAACCATCCCAGGACCCTCCACCATTCAAGGCATCCCAGGATCCTCCACCACAATTTCAACAGGGCTCAAATCCCATTGTTCGTGCCCCATACTACCGAAATAATCAAAATTCAAACAACAAATATTTGGTTAACAACTCCAACGCTTATAATAACAGATCACACCAACCAATGACTCAGCACCCCACTTCGTATCACCCTGCCCAAAACCCTCACAAACATTCGCACAATAGGCACAGGCCCCCTTTCACACCCGCCATCGAGGAGGATATTCAGCTAGCGTTCGATCTCGCCGATGCCATAGACATCGACGAAGTCAGCGCGATGGCAGCTGAAATTAGAGCTGCAACCAACAACGCCCAACGAGTTAATATATTGGTCCGCTACACGGGCCTCCTCCGCATGCTTAAAAACCTTTCAAATAATAATAATAATGGATAGTTCGCCTAGCAAAAGAATTAAACCTAATTCTATTAGGTTAGCCACTTTTAACGCCAACAGTATCAATGGTAAAAAAGACGAGATCGCTTTATTCCTAAAGGATCACTCAATAGATATATTACTAGTCCAAGAAACGTTTTTAAAAGCTGCAATCAGAGACCCTAGGATCTCAAATTACCAGCTTATCAGGAATGATAGGCTGAGCTGTGATAAAGGAGGGACCCTCATTTATTTTAGGCGTGCATTGCACGCGTCCGTTATCCCTCTTCCCACTACTAATAAACTAGAACTCTCCGGGCTAAGAATAGCCATGACCGGTCATAGGCCAATCACGGTGTTCTCGGCCTACTTATCGCCAACCAAAACTATCTCAAAAAGTGACCTAGAGGCTGTGTTTGGAGTGGATGACTCTGTCATTTTGATGGGAGATTTCAACTCTAAACACACCATCTGGAACTGCAATAGCACAACTCAAAATGGCCGCAATCTTCACAATTTCACCCAACAACTCGCAATAGATGTAATAGCTCCCATGGAACCCACCCACTTCCCAACTAACGTAACACACAGACCTGACATACTAGACTTAGCATTATTCAAAAACATATCCCTCAAACTAAATTCCATCAGCGTAATCCATGAAATGTCTTCCGATCACCGTCCCGTTATCATCTCCTTAGGACCAGACCCAACCTTCTGCCCTCCCCCCAAAACCATAGTTGACTGGAATCGAGTCAAAACCGAACTAGATAACGAAGATAACGTGATCTATAACCTGAGCAAGGATGTCATCAATAATACCGATCAAATCGACGCGGCGGTCGACAGCCTCACCAATGGCCTCCGCGATGTACTAGTCAACTGCTCCAAGCAGGTTCCCAACGATGACGACAAAAAGTGGCGCCTACCTGGCCACCTCCGAGCGTTGGTGAGGCTGAAGAACGCCGCTGTCCGGACATACGACTCCTTCCCCTCTCCGGACAATAAGAATGCGGTCAACCGACTTCAGAAACACCTGAAGCGGCAGATCGCATCTTATAGGAACGAGAGGTGGACCAGCACCCTCACGGAGATCACTCCCCACCACAAGTCGTTCTGGAAGATCTCAAACGCACTCAAATCAGACACGGTGACATTGATGCCACCCTTGCACAGGGGTGACGGGAGGCCGCCCGCTTTCGACGACAGCGAAAAAGCTGAGTGCCTGGCCGACAGTTTAGAGGAGCAATGCACGCCCTCCTCACTACCCGTTGACGATGACCACGTCAACACAGTTAAAAACTATGTTCGCTCCAAACTATTGGAGCCGCTCGATCCCCTCCCCTTACCAGCCATCACCTCGACCGAACTCAAAGCACAAATCCGTCGCCTAAAATCCAAGAAGGCTCCAGGTTCCGACGGTATCCCCAATAAACTCATCAAGCTCCTTCCTGACCAGATCATAACTATCCTACTCCATATTCTAAACTCAGCACTAATATTCTCTTACTTCCCAGCACGCTGGAAGGAGGCTGACGTCATTGGCATACCTAAACCGGGTAAAACCCGCACCAACCCTACCATCTACCGTCCAATCAGCCTTCTCCAGACCCTGGGAAGGTTGTATGAGAGACTAATCCTGTCCCGCCTCCTCTCCTTCCTTTCACAGCAGGACGTGATCATACCTGAACAGTTTGGTTTCAGGGCTGATCACTCCTGCATAAACCAAGTCCATCGCCTTGTGGAGCACATCCTTTTTTGGATGACAGGCTGGGGTCGTTCGATCCCAACTGGCGCGATCTTCTTCGACATAAGCAAAGCGTTTGACAAGGTTTGGCACCTAGGCTTGATCTACAAGCTTTTTAACATCGGGGTGCCAAATCGTCTAGTACACTTAATTATAGACTTCATTGTAGACAGACGCTTTGCTTATAGGGTTGAAGGCTCGCGATCCACCTCTCATCCAATTAAGGCGGGTGTTCCTCAAGGTTCCTGCCTCTCCCCCACTCTCTTTTCTATCTATATTAACGATATCCCTAAACTCCCCCTCACCAACTACGCTCTCTTCGCCGACGACACGGCCATCTTCACATCATCCCCGCGCATTGAAAGGGTTTGCTCGCTCCTACAGCAGGCGGCCGATGCCCTAGGGCACTGGTGCAAGCTGTGGAGAGTCGAGATGAACCCTGACAAAAGCGTGGGGGTTCTATTCTCCAGATCCACTCCCTACTCCAAACTCTTCGCATCCTTGCTCAGTGTCACGCTCTGCGGTCGGCCTATACCTTGGAAGTATGAGGCCAAATACCTGGGCGTGACGCTGGACAAGCGCCTTACCTTCAAGAAACACATTAAAACCGTCAAACTTAGAGCCCAAAACTACCTAAACCGACTCCATTACCTCCTTAATTCTCAAAGTAAACTGTCCATCCACAATAAAATCCTCATTTACAAAATAGCCATCCGCACAGTCTTCTCCTACGCCTCTGTGGCATTCGCCCAGAGCGCTCCCACTCACATAAAATCCCTTCAAACCCTCCAAAACCGTTTCCTTCGTAAAGCCGTAGGCGCTCAATGGTACCAGAGGAACCTGGACCTTCACAGGGATTATAAGCTGGACACCGTCGCCAAGCATTTTAAAGATGTCAGCACCAGATATTTCGTCAAGGCGACAACACACAACAACGCTCTGATAAGACATGCCGCGGACTATGAGCCAGAGGCTCCGCCTAAGAAAGGCGTTCGCAGACCGCGGCATGTCTTATTAGACCCGGACGACCCCATCACTCTAGCCCAAATAAGAGAGGCCGAAATAGACCGGCTACTCTTGATTGGCCATTCCAATACCAACCCCAGACCAGCCTATAGGCCAGGTCGGCACAAGCCGGCCGGGTACTATAGAACCCGCCCTCATTGGGAAAATAACAGACGTTAGTTGGCTGAATTGACACTACACGGGCCCTAAGCCCATTTCAAGTCAGTCTTTTATTTATCTTTTATATTGCACTGTATAATACTCATTAACTCGTTGATAACTTGTATACCATCCTTATATAGAGTCTTTTGTTTTGTTTTGTTTAAATGTAACCTACTCCTCTCTGTACTTCACCTGTCTCTTTTACATCTTCTCTCTATCCTTTCTCTCTCTTTTCCTACTTGGGCAGCCTCGCGGCCCTTCAGGCCGCGAGACTGACACAGTCTGCCCGTGTCGTAACTGGCCCACAACTGCGGCCAAACGACCTTAATTATTAGTCAAAAAAAAAAAAGGACGTCTTACCTAGGCTGCCTGCATTTTTATCCAAATGCCGAAAGAAAGGAGGGTTATGTTTTTTAAGAGATTAATTTTGTTGTAAGCAGAGATGTCCGACATTAAAAATATCTATCTTGAACACAAGACAAATAATCAACCAATATTGGAATTATAGTTGTACCGGAATAAAATTCGATTAAGAATTCGTCAGCTGTATTGCGTAGTGAATGCATTGGTGTCTCAATCTATCTATACATACATAAAGCTGAAGATGGTCGAAAGTCTGTACATGGAAGATATTCGAAAAAAAGTTGGCTGGGGATACTTAGAATCGATAACAGAACACGTTCCAACAGTTTTTAGAATTTTTGTCTGTTTATCTGTTTGTCTGTTTATTTGACCGCGCATCACGTGAAAACGGCTAAACGGATTTTGATGAAATTTTGTATAAAAATAGTTTGAGTTCCGGGAAAGGACATAGGATAGTTTTCATCCCTAAAATCAACCCTGGAGGGGGTGAAAAGGGGGTTGAAAGTTTGTATGAAGAATTTTTAACCGCTGAGCAGATTTAGATGAAAATTAGTATGGAGATAATCTGAGTCCCAGGAAACGACATAGGATAGTTTTCATCCCAAAAGTCAACCTTAGAGGGGCTGAAAAGGGGGTTGGAAGTTTCTATGGGGAATCGATAACCGTTGAATGCTGGAGATAATTTGAGCTCTGAGGAAGGATATAGAATATTTGAAATCCAGAATTCATACCTTAACGGGGGATTACTAATTCTACGCAGACGAAGTGCTATAAAGCTAGTGTGCTATAAAGTTGTGAAGGTGTGGAGGAACTGGTCAAGGGTGAGCCATCATTACTAGCACTCTGTAAACATTTGGAATGTACAATCTGATATATGACGTAAATGAGGACAGATATTCACTCACCAAATATGAGTTATGACGACATATTGTCTCATGCTAATGTCGCACGGCCCATAACATCGCTCTTCTGGTTTTTATTATATTGCCGGGACGGTTAGCACAAGACTGAGGCGACAGTATCTCGCGCGAGATAGACTACCCGTCTCTTTTTAATTGATACAGTCAGAAAAGAACGGACAGACTATCTCGCGCGCGAGATACTGTGGCGTCACACTTGTCACACTTGTGCTAATGCTGTTTCACAATAAACCGCTCCAAGCGACATCGCTCAGATTAGTCAGATTTTAACGCTGTCAGCAGCGAGCGTGAGAAACAAACGTTTGATCTCCCTTGTCACGTTCACGAAACTAAGCGTTGAATTGGAGCGTTTTTCGTGAACTAGGCTTAAAACGCTCAAGGCGGTATTTAGTGAGACATATGAGCTATACAACGTGTAGTTTCTAGTTGGTCACGTTCACGAAACTAAGCGGTTAATTGGAGCGTTTTTACTAAACTAGGCTTAAAACGCCCAAGGCGTTTTATCGTGAATGTGGAGTTTGTAGTTTGTCACGTTCACGAAACTAAGCGGTGAATTGGAGCATTTATCGTGAAATAGGCTTAAAACGCTTAAGGCCATTTTTTCGTGAAAGGTATATGAGCTAAACAACGTGGAGTTTGTAGTTTGTAAGTTTTGTAACAACAAATATTTGGTTGGATGAGTACTTAGCTATGAGTGCTGGGAACCTACTAGGTGGGTGCTGTGTTCATACAGTCGCCATCAAATAATACCGGAGCAGCCAGGGTACTCAAAAATATCTAAACATGCACTTTATCGCCTGGACAATAGAGGCGTTGTTTAGATATTTGTGACCACCTTGGCCGCTCCGATATATCTGATGGCGACAGTACTCACTTTACGTACACACACAAGGCGGGAAAACAATAAGATCAATGTAAGCGTAGCACGGTTTTCCTGGAACAATAAAAATGTAGAAAAAGTTAATAAATGATTTCTACTTAGATTCGCATTGGTTGTCACTGAACTGGTAAAGAGAAAAGAGAGTGATTAAAATCGTACTTTGCACACGTTTTTTCCGCAAGCAAAGATGAAATGAATATTACAGATTCGCTACTATCAATAAAACAAATTTTATTACAATTTTAACAAAGGTTAAATAAATGTAAGGTTTTACCACGGCGTCAAATAGAGGAGCTTGACGCAACAAAGATACCCTTTTTTAACTATAATGTCACATAGGTATATATTACTTAAATATGTTAAGATAACAGCCGAAAATTGTCATCAGTTGTATTTCTAAAAGTGAGCATTATGGGGCAATTTGACACAAATCAACCTAGTCTCACAGTACGATCAATAAGGCTTGTTTTGGGGGTAAGTACTAGTTGACGATATAAAAATAAAAGATAGATATAGAAAAAATACTTAAATATGTAGAAAACATCCATAATTTAGGAAAAAAATATTTGTAACAAACACCCAAATTAAGGATTCAAACTCAGGACCTCCTGCTTCATAGGCAGGGTCACTACTGCTACTGTTTACATACAATACATAAAGGTTGTAACAAAAATAGTGGTTATCCGTTCAAGGTCGTAATTGGTATCGTATTGCAAGTAAAAAAAAGTACGAGAAACCCTTTTTGTATCACACGTCATCCCAGCCGGCCGTCCCTCAATACAAAACCATTTTTTTTCGCGTGAATTCTTTTTTCTTAGTTTTTTTATGACTAGAATACGATACCAATTATGCGTATAATCCACAGTGATCTGATTTTAGGGTGCAACACGGTTTTTTTATCTCAAAAATTATGCTAAAATTGATGAATTTTAGGATACACGTTGTTTATTTTAGTTACAAAAAATACAATTCAATAACATTTTAACGTCTTAACGGCAAAATTCGCAAGTGTATGTTTTCCGCCATGTTCCTCCCTAGAATCGATCACTAATAATCTATTATGTGGTGTATCTCCGCTAGTTTGAATAAGGTAATCTGCGTCAAAAGCCGCAGTTCCTTGGGTTCGCAATTTCCTGAGTCCTCGTCACGTCATTGTGCAATTTATTTCTTTACAAACTTTTATTTATTTAACCAATTCTTTACTTGTTCTTGGAGTAATTAGTTTCATCGGACTTGTGAGGTTTATTAGTCAAATAAAAAAAAATTAAACAAAAAAAGAACCGATTTCACTTAGGCTTCGCTTTTCCCAGAGGATCTCATCATCAGATCCGGAGCTGGTGAGAATGGGACTAATTGTGAAGTTATACTCGTTTAAACAAAAAAAAACCAAATCGGTCCGGCCGTCTTCGAATAATCGGTGAACATGCATTAAAAAAAAAGATCCCGACAAATTGAGAACCCCTCCTTCGAAATATTGAAGTCTGTTGAAAAACTAATCATTTCTTACCAGTTTACTGCAATGTGAGCATTTACCATATGTATAGTTTTGAATAAAAAAAATACCTAACAATTTATCTGAATATTACTCAGATGTTTTGGGGCATTTCTTTACTATAACAAAGAGTTTTTATTTATATTTTAATCCATATATAAAATAAGCAAGGCGGTTATAAAAGTTATTATTGAAATCAATATACCTTTGTAAAATGAAATTTAACTAGTTACAATTTCAACTAGCGCCTAAATGTTTGAATCAGAAATATCCAAATTTTGAAAATTACTCCGATGCAACTCCAATAAACTTCAATATTGGTTGATTATTTGTTGTGTTTTGGGGTTATGAAGGAGATATACTTGTTTTAATGTGTTTTAAAATTAGAATACGGCACTAGTAAGTTATCTAAACTTTTGTAGGTTAAAAAGTGTTTTCCAAAGCACCTTCCCTCCGGCCGTCTTGGGACCTTGATGCTGTGAAAGGGAATTATTAATGTAGGACTGGATGTAAATCTAGACTATCTAGGTCTCCTAGCCAATCTAAATATTCATGGCCCTAGAGATTTATGTGTTGTCCAGATTTGCTGAAGAACAGAACTGAGAATATGATTCAAACACAGTATACTACAGGACAATGAAAACGGTACACCTGTATAAAAATATACAGGATGAGATGTTCTCATTGTCATTGAGTATCTTAGAACACTTTCTGCGCCACAAATTGCTACGCGTAATGCTCGTAGCCAATCCTAGCGTATTTCTCGTCAGTAGAGGAAAGCAACTACGTTAGGGAGAGCCCGCTAGGCGGGTTCATAGTGCTCAATGTGTTAAGAAACCGCGAATAGAGGCCCTATATTCAGCACGGGACCGATCAACAACTATAATTTAAAACAAAAAAAGAACCGACTTCACTTTGGATCCGCTATTCCAAGAGGAAGTGGCCAAGTTTCTGTAAAAAATAGTGATATCACTATAAAGTAGGTGTGCCTATAATAGTTGAAGAGTTCTCTCGATTTCTCCAGGATCCTATCATCAGAGCAGGACCTGGTGACAATGGAACCAACTGTGAGGTATACTCTTTCAAACAAAAAAATCCAAATCGGTCCAGCTGTCTTCGAATCGGTGAACATACATAAAAAAAATAGCAAAAAAAAACATAGATCCCGATGAATTGAGAACCTCCTCCTTCGAAATCTTGAAGTCGGTTGAAAATGATGATGATGACAGTTGTAGTGACTATTAAACACACGTGAATTTAACCTTAATGTAAATTTTGTAAGTAGGTACAGTCACCGGCAATAGTGTTTTCCTACATGAAGGCCGCAAAAATATGTGACACGCTCTTATGGCCCTACAAATAAGAGCGTGTCACATATTTTGCGGCCTTCGTGTAGGAAGATACTATTGCCGTGACTGTACGTCTCACGAAAATTTAAATCCAGTAATTTTAAAGGCGTCGCTATAATGAACCCATATTTTCCTTTATATTTTCCCGCCATATTTCACGCCATTTTAATCAGCATTTCATTTATTCCGTATTGTCCGCGTAAATAAGTGGCGTGAATCATTGGGGCGACTCTATTCGCCCCGAAGGGCGCTGTTTATTGTTCAACCACAATAAAGTGCGGACAGACCACACAACTACATAGACATCGCATCACGAAATATTTATAAAGAGCGAGAGATATCCTTTAAGTGCAATTTTACCTTATTTTTAAATACTACTTTTTTATACTATGACGGTGGCAAACAAGCATAAAACCTGATGGTAAGCAGCTACCGTGGGAACAGACCACACAACTACATAGATATCGCATCACGAACTATTTATAAAGAGCGAGAGATATCCTTTAAGTGCAATTTTAACTTTTTTTTAAATACCACATTTTTATACTATGATGGCGGCAAACAAGCATAAAACCTGATGGTACGCAGCTACCGTGGGAACAGACCACACAACTACATAGATATTGCATCACGAAATATTTATAAAGAGCGAGAGATATCCTTTAAGTGCAATTTTATCTTTACTTTATCTTTATCTTTACCTTTTTTTAATACCACATTTTTATACTATGATGGCGGCAAACAAGCATAAAACCTGATAGTAAGCAGCTACCGTGACCTATGGATGCCTGCAACTCCAGAGATGTCACATTGCCGACCGTTTAGAAAAGAGGAATCACTGTGTTGACGGCTAAAGAGACAAGAAGCTCCACCGTCGTCAATACACTGCATCCTTTTAGAGCTCTCTCTGGTCACATTATTCACTAGCAGGAACACAATACTATGAGTAGGCCCTAGCGCTATTTGGCTGTAGTTCTATTTAAGGCGGAGGTACTTCAATTAGAGAAAGGTAGATATCAAGCATACATCACAACTAATAGTGAATAATTCTTAATTTTTGAATTAAGCAGATCGTCTGCCGTAGATTGTCTGTCGTGTCCTGAGGCGCATATATAAATAAAGGATATGGTGGAGAAATTCGCAGCCATCAGGTATAGTCTCAGAAGCTCAGTTGGTCAGAGCCATGGGCATGTTTCCCAGAGTCGCGAGTTCGTGTCTCGCCTGAGGCAGTAGATTTTTCTACTTTTCCTTTATTTCTAAACATTGTAATAGTGAATAGTAAGCATAGACTGTGAATGCCACTCAAGTGGTGCTACATACATAATATATTACATACATATTAAAACCCTAATTTTTAGCAGAACTCCGTACTATAGCCCCACAAGAAATCACAGGTATTTTATATTTGTACGGGACAGTGAGTTGACTGTCTAGTAATTAAGCTGGTCTGTGGTGTAAAGTCCTATGCGTGGTCATATATTAGAGACTCATTGTGTTTCTGAATTGAGTAAGAAATGCCTAAAATCGACATTGTCTTTTGAGGAAAGATTTTTTGTGCTGTAGCCTTTAATTTAGCTGCCTGTGCTACTAACTGTACTAATAAAAACATTGTGTGGTTTTATGAAACCACGATGCAAGTGAAACTTTACTATGGCGCTTAGAAATTGGTGCCCAATCGGTTTGTCATGCTAGACGTACAGAGCTGGAATGACTTGCCAAATATAATTCTTTAAATATAATCGAAATATGTTTCAAAAATTTAGAAAAAAAAAAATCATTCGTCCCACGGGGTTTGAACCCTCGCCCATTCGTTCGTAAGTCTCATGCCATACCACAGTGCCAGCGCTGCAGTTATGCTAGGACGCGAAATATAGATTTGTATACCGCGGTTGACTGCCAACATGACATGAACCTTATTGCTTATAAAATAAGCCTCACCTTACTATAAACGAGAATCAGCGTTACATATTTAACGCATGTCGCGCAGAAGAGAGGCTTTAAAATTCGAGGCGATGGAATAAAAGTTTCATTTTGAAAATAATAGGTTATTGTGTCATAACTCATAAAAGAGCAAAATGACAGATTATATTTACAGCGAGGCTATGTACATTGAATCCTGAACGAAGCGAAGGATTGTAATATAAAATCCCGAGCGTAGAAAGATTCAAGGTCAAGCGTGGCCCGAAATAAAAATAATTTTGGCATGACGTGACACATACTGCTTTTCACACAAACTATACGAATAATAATAACACTCTAATCATCACGCACGTAGCAGCAGCATAAAACCACGATACCGCCATTATAGTTATGGCCACAAACGTACTTTGTAATGTAACGAAGTAGAACAGAAAAGTGCCACCTTGTTTCCTCCTAGCTGAGGGAAGAAAAAGCCTTAATCCGATTAGTACCTATATAAAACGATAGCCAAACATGATAAAACTAGATCACGATCCTTCAATTCTTAAAAGCGATAGGAACACTGAAATAGTAGTTTATGTAACTGTTACGTAATAGGTGTCCTTAAAACACGAGCGTGGTTTTATGAAACGAACGAAGTGAGTTTCATAATAAGATCACACGAGTGTTTTAAGGCCTAATTACGTACAGTTGCATACACTGCTTTATCTACACACATATTATAAACCCGAAATGATGATTGAATGACTGCAATAGCACGGATTGCACGCCATCGTGTACCCCCCTTACTTTAACCCCTCAATAATTACTTAACTGACTTGAATTTAACTAATTTTAACTATCTTTAATCTACATTTAACATAAACAAAAGAAACGCTAACGAAGTGGCCAAACCGGACCTAATCCCAAAAAGCCTAGTTTCCCCTCTGGGTTGGAAGGTCTGATGGCAGTCGCTTTCGTAAAAACTAGTGTCTATGCCAATTCATGGGATTAGGTTGTCAAGCGGACCCCAAGCCGGGATAAACGCTAGGAAGAAGAAGAAGAAGAGTGCAGGCCCTAAGACTGGTTTATCTGAGACGAACACTTGGATATCGATGGGAGTAATCGCCTTCGAACTGGGGCACGACGGCACGAGGCCTTGTTTTACATATTTCCCCGCCAATATTACGAGCTAAATAATGCACATTTAAGGTGCCGTTTGAATTCTGGCAGCAATGATTGTGGTCGCGTCTCTAGTGACACTACTGTATTGTACTTATAGTTTTGTGTTCAACACGTTCTGAAAGCCATCCATGGTTGTCATATTATCGCATATCGGGTCATGCGTCACTTTCACACTAACATACTTGTTAAAACGTAACAGCTATGGTTGCAGGCGATAAAAACCAGACCATATTAGACTAGCTGATCGCGGAGCAAAATATCACTGAACGGTGATGGTCGTCTTTGTTTGGGTTTTGAAAATACTTTTGCTCCACACTAAATTGTTGGAAGCTTTGTGGCAACCAAACAGCAGTCGGAACAGGAATTAAACCTTTACGCTAAGCTTTATCTTTTAAAGCTTTTAAGCTACGCTATTGGCAAAAGTAATTTAGTTTAAAGTATTGCTTTGTTATTTTTTTTACCAAACTCCTAAATAAATATAGATGTCACTGGGTTTGATGTAATTATTTTAAGTCCTGGGTAATTTTTACCCGAAATTGAGTGTTTCAATTTAAAATGACTCTCTCTTAAGTCGTTCTCGCATGATCGTGGTCAGCATCAGGGTTGCATCTGGAGCGGATGATCTGCCTCCACCGGTTTCTGTCTAGCGCATCTCTTACGACCGTGTAGAATTGCGCAGACGACGAATCTTTCACTTGATCGGCCCATCTGGTTGGTGAACGACCGCGCGATCTTTTGCCCTCAGTGTTCCCCACCACAATCAGTTTTTCGAGATTTTCGTCGCCCCTACGCATTGTGTGACCGAAATACGAAAGAATGCGTTGCTGGCATATGGTGGATAAGCGAATTTTTACTCCTAACTGGGTCAATATCGATGCATTGGTGCGTCTCGCAGTCCAAGGTATTCTCAACATTCGTCTCCAGCACCACATCTCAAATGCATCAATTCTTTGTCTTTCTCGGGCTAAGATTACCCGGGCTAAAATTGAGATTAAAATGACTACCTACTGTGTATTAGCAATGCTTACTTATAATCCATTTTGTTGTTAAATCTCACGCTAAGAAAAAGCAAAGTACTTACTTACGAACTTTGTTTTAAATGAAATTTTATTTTATTTTCCAACATTTTTTATTTTTCAATAAGCCGTGCCCGTAACTTAAATTCCATTTTAGTCTAGTCCCTTGTCAAGGCTTCAATTAGTGCTCATTTTGGACACTTGATTGATGTGGGATGACGCCTTTCATATTTCAGTTCGTGATTTATTGAGACCCATTTGCGTTCGAGGCAGGGAGTTGAAAAGTAGACTTTTTAGAGGGCTTAGCCTTTTCGACGCCATGACAGATTTCAATGCACTCGGTCATACGTCAACCCAATAATGAGTTTAGAGTAAATCTTATAGTTTTTTATGACGGAAATATTTGGGACTGGTTCTAAGGTTTGGATATATCCGTCATTGGCTTCGAAAACCGATCACAGGTTATTTTATTAATAATAAAAATATAGACATTAAATATGCAAACGATCATATAGACATGTTGGTAGTAAACTCCGGCACACCGGCTTGGTTTAACATTAGATCTCAATACTTAAATAAATTCATATATTCATAAATCTTTATCAATCAATCAATCAATCAATCAATTTTATTTGCCAAAATACAGTGGTTAAGTTCTTATATATACAGTTCGTACATTGTATTTTGCTTGCAAGCAAGCGTGCAAATGTTTCCTTATAGCTACAAATTCTAAACAGGAATAAGGGCAGATTATTCATATAATTAACAATGTCAGTCATAGATATTACAAAATAAAATAAAGAAGAATGTCAAACATTATGTCACAAATACCAAGAACTATTATTATATAAAATATAAATTACCAACCTATATTATGATTAAATTCTAAATATTGTTTAGTGCTGTAAAAACACTTGTCAAGAAGCCAGTTAGAAAGATTTCGACTGAATTCGTTTCCTTCTAGGTTTTTCAAGTGCTGGGGCAGGTGGTTGTAAATTATAATGCACATGTTGTAAGCATTTTTTTCGTACATCATCTTGTTACAAATAGGTTTGTGCATACGGGACATAGTTTTCTGACGTGTCTGTCGTTGAACAAGATCATTCCTTTGTAAGAATAGATTACGATTAGATTTAACAAACATGCAAATTTTTTTAATATAAAGACATGGAAGGGGAAGAATGTTTAATTTCTGAAATAGTGGAACGCAATCATCGTTATACCTTCCTTTACAAATAGCCCTAACGCAATCTCTTTGAATTTTGAAAATTTGGTCTATGTCAACAGAGTTTCCCCATATTATTAAACCATAATTTATTACAGATGATACAAATCCATGGTAAGCTGTCAGTGCTGCTTCTACCGAAACAGTGTCTCTAAGTCTTCTCAGGACATGAACATATCTATTAACTTTCCCACACATTTGTTGGATATGTTCCTTCCAGTTAAGATGTTTATCTATTATGATACCGAGGAACTTAACGGATTCGACTTCCTGAACATCATTATGATTTAATTGAACATCTACCGCTAAACCAGAGGAATTGTATGAGACAAATTGTATCCAGTTCGTTTTATTAATGTTTATCTGTAGGTCGTTAAGATTCATCCAATTAACTATATCCAACAATGCATTATTACAATCTACTTTAAAGGTTGATTGGTTATCAGCTCTTACTAAAAGTGTCGTATCATCAGCAAACAATATGGTTTTTTTGGAAGTAGCATTTGGTAAATCGTTGATATAAAGAAGAAAGAGCAACGGACCCAGTATGCTTCCCTGTGGAACGCCAATATTGTTTACTCTAAGATTTGATTGGTATGTTTTTTTTATGATAACACTGCTTTCTGTATTTATCTTTTTTTTTTATTTGCAATAGATATAGTATAAGGGATCTTAAGCTAATATACACAGAATCATATATCTAGACTTAAATAAGTCATGCAAATGTTACTTAAAAATCTAGAGGCTTACTTGCTATATGTTATGCTAATATACGACTACCTACGTTGTATAAACATCATTTAAATCCAGGCATTGGCAAAGTATTCATTGGTACTATAAAAGCATCTCTCAACCAGCCAAGTAAACAATTTGTATCTAAGTACTTTTTGCAGTAATAACTGGCATTTTTTACATTTAATGTTTTTGATGGGTAATATTTCATAGCTCCAAGCTTTCAACTATTACAATTTAAATACTTGTATATGTTGGTAGGGTATTAACCACCCGAGACAGCTTCAGAATAAAAAAAATCATAGTAACCATTCCCATTACGTCCCCGCCATACTACACGCGACCGAGGCGAGGAAGAATGGAAATACAGGTAGTATAAATTTGCCTACATGTTTTTCAACTTTAATTTACATAAAAACGCCGAATATTTTCCGTTCTCACAAATCATGAACTGAAGCCAACGTTCAATTATACAGGTTAAAAAAGCAGCATGGTTCGATGTAAATGGCAGCGGAAAAATAAAAATGGACAATATTGAGATAAATGTCGTTGTAACAAACAGATATACTGGACATATTGTGATTGCTCGAAAAAACAAAAGGTTATCTCGATAGCCCAAAAACCACAGTAACTCATTTTTGAAATATTTTTTAGTAGAACTACGCGTTATTGTGTACTTTATTTATTTCCTTAGGGACATCCACAAACTCTAGAATCAAAGTACATTACGTACCTAGGGCGGTAAAATAAAGAACGGCTCAGATCGCGGGCATTTGTGGCCCGAACCAAAGGTAAGGGCCATAAACAAGTGATCTGAGGCCTTCTTTATTACCGCCCGGAGTGCGTACAAAATTTTACATCTTCTCCTGGGTGTGAAGTGAGACTTGCCGCTGCGCCCGTGGGCAGCAAATCTCACTTACCGCCCAGACTGACGTAAAAAAAAATATTAAACTTAAATTATAAATTGCAATCATACCCTACTGTATTCTCTCCTTTTTTTCACTAAAGAAAAATCATTTATTTCTCTAAAAACATGTCAAAAATAATACATAAAGATCAACATAAAACTACAACTAAACTAAATTATAAAGATTTATTCTACCGCAATGCATTCACAAACGTCGTTTGATATGGTTTGATCTATTTTGGAATCGAGTTGTTTACTTAAGTTTTATTTATTTCAGGGAAAACGTGGACGCGACTCGATAAAATGTGTTATTCATTTTACATTGCATGCTCACAAAATTACAGACACAGAATATATGATATTTATTTATTGAATAGCTATAGAATAGAGAAAGCATTGTTAAAACTCAAGTTTTATAGTCCACACCCATGTTACGCCCTTTTAGATTAAGTGTAGCTTACCTAAGTTCCAAAATACGAAACTCCGATTATTCTAGATAGCCTACAATGTACTGAATTGATGGGTATTGAGGAAAGCAAGTAACTCAAGGTACTGGAATAGATTTAATGGAATGTAGGTAGAAATAAAAGCCATTCGGCGTTTCTTTTTGGTTTTTGAATGTCAAAGGGATCATCCATTAATTACATCACACCTCAAGGGGAGGGGGTCCACAAAATGTGACATATCGTGACAGGGGGAGGGAGGAGTTCCATGTTTATGACCTCACAATCCTCACACACAATTTTTTTACAAAATGTAAGTTGGAAAAAAATATCATTTGTTAGCAAACATTGTACTAAACTAATTTTCTACATACTCGGATTCGTTTGAATACTTTCGTTCCCTATAAATTTGATACTATTTTTCTGGCAACCCTCATAAACAGTTAGTTTCCAAGTGATGTTGTAATTTTTACCTTACTAAACTAAAAATCTAAATGTGACGTCACACTAAGGGGGGAGGGTGCAGTTAATTGTGACGAAGTGTGACGTGGGGGGAGGGAGGGGTCAAGAAATCATGAAATTGGTGTGACGTAATTAATGGATGATCCCTTATTAAACACCAGTGTGATATAATAAATCATTGTTAGTGCTACTTTAAATTGTGTATCTTAACTCTGATTAATTTTAACATTTAAACAGTGTTTATTTGATTCCTAAACCATTACCATTTTTGTGCAATGTGGTTGGCAACAGTCAATGGTTTGGCCAGATGGCGCCAGCACAGCTGGTTCCCTTTCACTAGTATTGTTGTATGGGATTTGGCTTAAATGGCTACTTTGAAAAATTATAGGGTTTTTTGCAAATGCTCTTGTGACTAACGGGATTAAACGGGAAAAGGGACTGAATTTATTATCGAATATAAATTATTAGACTATATACTCTTATTTTTGGCACAAGCCGATACACGATTGCTGAAAGTTGCCTCGATAGAAAAAAAATCCGAAGTTGGGTCCTTTTTCCCCTTATTTTTCTTAGCTTACGTAAACTATAAGAGATTAAGCAATATAACTAAGTAAAAAATATAGTAATCTGGTTTATCTAAAAAGTCACAGAAGCAAAATTTGACAAAGCTTTATAGATTCGCTCATTTATCGTAGTTTGGTCAAAAAGTTTGATCCTTAAGAGAGCTGCATCTCTTTCTTTCGTGTATGGGAGCCATAAACGTGTCTCTAACGGATGGGCGTGGCTTGTCCGAATCGAGGAATGGCCTTAAAGGCAAAAATTGATTAAAAAAAACAAGATTTTGACACTATTTGTAGGACTGACAGGTCTGACAGGTACCAGCTATGCTGGCGCCATCTGTAAAGACTTTCGACCGGCCAACCCCATTAAACCATCATAAAACTGTAACGTCTTTTAAATTTGTCAATTTTTCACCACAATTTGTATGTATAGTAAGAATTATTTAAGATGTCGGAATTGTCGGTAGAAATCCCTAGAAAAATTCCGACATCTTAAAAAATTACTACCTTAAGTAGACACTAAAATCTCTTCAATATTTTAACTCAATTAATCAGGGCAATCCCGACCGATTTAACATTGATTTTGATATAGTAATCCCTAAAGGTCGCACCTGACCTGCCAGCCTAAACGAGGCGGCGCGTCTGACCCAAACATGTCATTGTCACCATTGGAAGCGATATTCGAAAGTTTAACTATTGATTTGTTATGGATTGTTTTATCAACTAGTGGTTCTGTGAACCTTAGACGTCAGAGCATTTCCCCCCTTTTCCCCCTTTCCCCTCCCTCGAAACTTTTTTTTACAACAACCTCTAAGTAAGTGCGGGCTTGACCTTTTACCCGAAAATGATTGAAATCCGCCCTTTCTCCCTCATTTTCCCCCAACCAAAAAAATTGCTCGACATATTTTGGCAAATAAATCAAGGAACTTACATGCCAAGTTTCATCGAAATCTGATGAAAACTGTAACCTCTAGACCGACACTAACCAACCAACTAATACACACACATCAATCTGCCAAATCGTCGTACCATCAGTGAGAGACCCGAGACCCAACACGCATCCGCGCGCCCGTGCGGCCTCCCATTGTGAGTTAAAACGGAGACGTTCGTGCCTCGCTACGCTCGGCTCCTCAGTCAATAATATATTTCTAATCAAACTGACAACCAAAATATTTAAGCTTGCACTACTAGTACTAGGCGACGATTATATTGTTGTAATAATACAAGGATCCTAATCATCTCAATCAGAGATCCCGACCAGGTTAGTTCTGCAGCTGTAAAATGTGGAACTGCCATCCAAAATGTCACTTAGTTTCATTCGTTTATCTCTCCCGAATCGTTCCTTGCAAATTCAGTGTTTTCATATTAAATATTTTACTTTGTTACTTTTAATATATTTGATAAGTGTAGTTTTAGCTGATTTTTAGCATGTGTAACTCTTGGCATGTTAATTACTAGATACTCTTGTGAATTATAATCAATATAATAAATAATTTCTTTGATAAATAACCAATTGCAAAAGGGTGATCTGAAAAGCTACTAGTAAATAACAACTTTGCTATATTCAAAGTTTAATTTAAAATCAAAAAGAAATCAATAACAAATTATTTTCATACACCGAACTCCATGTTCTTGCCCAACGGGTATTAGGCGTGTCAATTCGTGACGGTGGATTTGCGTGACATTGCCGTGACGGCATTAGGGCAATGTCACGAGTGACACTTCTGCATGTGATGTAACCTGTTTTACGGTTTAATACAACTTTTCTCGGGGACGTGACGCATATGGCAGCTTCCTTAAAGAGCTGCATAGAATATAACGTCGAACTTAAAGCCGAGTTATCAAATGTTATCCAATGATATTTACTATGGATAGGTTATACTCTAACAAAATGTGCATAAAAATACTTGAAGGGTACACGGAAAGAACATGTCTAGTCACTTTGACAACATTTTGAGTTATAGCGGTTTTAAAGTAATTTTAAGTTTGGAACGATTCAATTAACCATACTATTTTCGTAACTAGATGGTTTTTATGAATTAAAAAGTGGATTTATGTTAAAAATTCCAGCTGTTACAGAAGTTGTTGCTAATAGTTCATTGCAAGCTCTACATTTTGATACAAAAATCTCATTTTACGAAAAAAGAGACTAGGCATGTTCTTTCCGTGTACCCTTCACTTCCAAAATTATTTCATAACCTAGCAATGATTCTGTTATATTTATCTATTTGACAATCATTACATCTCTGTCACTCTCATTGTTAGAAAATGATAGTCTGTCTTTTTCTCACGCTGGTGACGGCAGGTCATTGGCACGTCCGCATCTCTCGCTTGCAGGTGCGCGACTAGTGACAATTGTTTGAATTCACTCATCTTAAGGGCTTCAATTTTGGAGCGTGCATGACCCATCTGTCATTATTATATATCATATATGTTATCACGCCAAATATCAGCTTCTTCTCATTTCCAGAAGTACTGAAAATGTAGCGTCACGTACCCGACACATTTCGTGGAATGCACCCGCTCCATCAAAAATGTGAGGGTATTTTTAAAGTCTTTTCAAATTTCCTAGAACACATTATATTATCATGTTAATACGTACATATGTTACTGTAAAAGCCCGAAGTGTTGTCAAACCTAGGTTTTGCTGGAAAAAAAAATAGGTTTTTGTCTCCCTTCCAAATCCACCTAGAGGTCGAAACATATGAGAGTCTTCGTGGCATGATCCCAAACTACCCGTTTGAGTTCCATTGAGTTTCGATTACTTTCCAGCTACCTAACTTTTCGACATAACTGCTAGATTAAAAATAGGTATACATTGTCCGTCTCTTAAATTGTTTTGATATGTCTTCGTTATGGTGTACTTTTAAGATTTAATGTTTTAATAATTTAAAACAAAAAAAGAACCGACTTCACTTAGGATCTGCTATTCCAAGAGGAAGTGGCCGAGTTGCTGTAAAAAATAGTGAAATCACTATAGGTGTGTCTATAATAGTTGAAGAGTTCCCTCGATTTCTCCTGGATCCCATCATCAGACCCTGACTTGGTGACAATGGGACCATCTAGGGGTTATACCTGATCGATTAAAAAAAAAATTTTGAAAATCGGGTCACGATTCACGGAGATATGGAGTAACATACATACAAAAAAAAAATAAGATGATAAAAAAAATAAAAAATAAAAATCAGTCGAATTGAGAACCTCCTCCTTTTTTGAAGTCGGTTAAAAATAAGTCCCACCGAGTTTCTTGCCGGTCATAATTACTTCTTTGGTCAGAGGTGTAGGGTTATAACCGGTCAGTGGCGTAACTAGGTACGCTAAATGAGGTCCGTGGCAAATTCATCACATGGTGCCCCTTTAACAGAAAATTTTAAGATCCTCCTATAGTCGTAGCTTCTCAGATTGGGGGCCCCTCGAGCCGGGGCGTGGCATTTTGCCAGCTTTGCCACCTTATAGTTACGCCACTGGAACCGGTGGTAGTTTTTTCACCCTGATGTTCATAATGCATTGTAATATGCCTAAATAAAACATTTATTTACATAACTAAATATACAGAGGTACTACAGCACAAATACTAAACTAAATTAATAACTAGCTCAAATCTAAACTAGGCCCTTGCGTCATTGTACCAAGGATGCTGGCGGCATTTCCTCGTTGTATCGCAATGCTGATACGCTGTGCGAGGAAACCGCCAGCTCTTCGGTCACCAGTTACATCAACCAGACGCTTTCCGATTTCTGCAAAAAACTTGTGTGCGCTGGGACCCCATGGACCTAGAGTTTCAAATTTATGCCTAAATTGAAGAATAAAGATCATTCTTTATTTTTCATAGCTCTACAGTCTCTACACAATAAGATTGCATCAGATATCTAGCATCAGATAGTGGAGTGTTAGTACCTACACTTATGTATGGTAGTGAAAGTTGGGTGTGGCAGAAAAAAACATCAAAGTCAAGTGAATGCAGTGGAAATGAGAGCTCTAAGAAGCATGTGTGGTGTCAGGTTGAGAGATAGGATTAGAAACACCGTGATAAGAGAGAAGTGCGGAGTGGATGTAGATGTAGTGACAAAAATTGAGATGGGTAAGTTAACATGGTTTGGGCATGTAGAGAGGATGGATGAAAGAAGATTAACGAAGAGGGTGTATGACAAAAGAGTGGAAGGATCAGTTGGAAGCGGAAGACCTAGGCGAACTTTCCTCGACCAAATCGGGGAAATATTAAAAAAAGGCCGGGTCAGAAGTACCCTAAACCGACGAGCATGTATGAAGAACGTTATGAGAGTGAGTGAAGCGAAAGTAGTCTGTCAGGATCGTAGCAAATGGAAATCCGTGATCTCTGCCTACCCCTCTGGGAAACAGGCGTGATTATATGTATATGTATGTATGTATGTATATTTAGCATTAAATATTGGAGGTGACTGTACTTGGCGACGAAATATTATTGTTGTAGTTACAAAACAAGGATTCAGAGCATCTTGGACAGTGCTTCTCAAATATTGCATTGGGAGTTGAGTGCGAAGTTTCTGTGTGGTGCAAGCTATAAGTTTGCAGCGGGGTGAATGTGGTATTTAAAAAAATACCTATCCTAAATTAATTAACAACGAGCATTCTGAAATAATATTTGACAGGAATTTCACAGTACCGTCAGCTGCTGTAACTTTGCCCATTATACGCAACTCAACATGGTTTTCTTAACCGCACAGCTTTTTTTGTGAGATAGTCGCCTTTCTTACTTCAGAAATAAGATGTAAATAGCTGTTTGGAGAAGAAAATCTGGTTTTTCAAGACAGGCAAAGTTCATCGTAGGCAAAATTGTAGCAGTTGACGGTAGGTACATAATGCTTTGTCTTCTTAGCGAAGCAGCGTTAGTTCCTTTACGATAGTCTAAGTGCTTTAGAATTAATTATTACGGGGAAATATAAATTTTAACAACGTTTAACTCATCATAATTTCTAGTGTGTATGGTATGTATGTTGCACAGCTCATAAGAAGTCCACTTCGATTCAATATTATGCTGTTGGACTCGACACTAGATACTGAAAACAGACTAAATTTTGGAGCAACGTGATTCGGATACATATTGCAGTTCTATATTTATATTGATTTTCAACGGCCTCCTAGTCTAGTTGGTAGTGACCCTGCCTATGAAGCAGGAGGTCCCGGGTTCGAATCCTGGTCAGGACATTTATTTGTGTGTGTATCACGGATATTTGTTCCTGAGTTATGGATGTTTTCTATGTATTTAAGTATTTATCTATATCTATTTATTATATATATCGTCGCCTAGTACCCATAACACAAGCCTTATTGAGCTTACTGTGGGACTGGGTTGATTTATGTAAGATTGTCCCATGATATTTATTTATTTATTTATTTGGTGTTGATCAACTCGCTTTCCGCTTCCGCTTGAGTCTATACTTTAAGCCGCACATTAGAGTCCATTTCCATAAGACTTCCTGCTTTTAGTGTTTGAGAGCGAAGCATTAAGTTCCTTAATGACAGTCTTAGTGCTCTAAATAATATGGAGCATGCATTGTTTATAAACAACGAGTAGGGTAGACTGAGCCAAATCGGATCGCAGGGCGAAATAGACCAATCTAACCATTTTTGTAAAATTAATAGGATCGTGAGTAGCTACGGTCAGGCAATCAGCAGCGTTAGGTTTGACCTTCCCACAAGCTGTATTGGCAGCTACCACGGCATGACAAAATTGCCTAGATATGATAACTTAATCTGTTCTGTTCTGCGATCCGATTTGCCCCGGTGTACCCTAAATCCGCTTTAAAAATGTTATGAAGGGTTCCGTACCGTACGTTCACTCGAATAAAAAAATGTAATGAAGCGTAAAAGCTCGTCAGGTATTTAAATGATTTTGGAATAAAAACAGTTTTTTTGGACGATTAAATGTGTTTTTTTTTGTTAAAAGTAATGTAATAAGAGAGAGCTTCTAATTTTTTTGCCATAAGACGGGGCACATTATTATACTTTAAATGTTAAAAATATTGAATAAAGTCCGAGATTTTTTTAAAACCCATCGATTAATGTTCAAACTTATTTTTTTTTCAATTACTTACATACCTACATGTAATTTTTTTTTCATTTAATAGGGATGATGACACATGTTGAATTAGGCAATAAAATTTAGTTGATAGGATGCAGAATGATCAAAATATCCAAATAAAGTAAACATTTAAAAAATCTATTGAAAGTGTGCAAAGATATTTAATTTTTTTTCTAATTTTGAAAGTACGAAATTTAAAAAAAAACCAATGATACCATTCGATTGCTAACATTTTATTGTGAAATAAATTGTATGACAACCATATACATAAACGCAATATTTCACTGTAAAAATAGCAATTTCATAATTTTTCCACACTTTAAAAAGGGCAACAATGAAGCCATGACGTCACGGCTTTATATCATTTTGTTAGGAGCGTTTTGAGAAACAAAAGCAAATCACAGACTTTAAGTCTCTTTTCTGTCTTTTATGTTGATTTAAGGCAATTGGCCCCATATAGACATTTGATCCTCACAATAAAACGAATCGAATGATACCACGCATGAAAAAAAATCATCTAGCCTATTACATAATTATATGAGATTAAAACATGCTACATGATCTTCTTTTTCTCCTAGCATTTGTTCCAGATGGGGTCGGCTTAACAACCTAATCCCATGAATTTGTCGTAGATGACGATCAAATACATTTTCTACAATAAACTTAATAAAGAATGCTGATTTTAAGTTGCAGTAAATAATGTAGTACATTTAAAAATGATTGTCCTCTCTACAAAGCTTATTAACCCGGTATTACAAAATAACCACAAAATAGAGTAAAAGGCGGCGAAGCACAGGCCAACAATGAAATTGCCGGCCGCGTAACGGGCCTGGAAATAGGCTACTTCGTGTTTTCTGCAAAACGACTGAATTATGAATCCATTATGTAAAGTTATGTTCAGAAATGAGATGTGAAATAAATGAACGTAGATTTTTAAAAGCTAAATTATTTTTACACACGTACCCGCTTATTCATAAACGTGTTGCAAACCTCATTTAGTTAAAATGTATTTTGTCTGTTTCTAACAAACACAACTGTCAATGTGACAGATAAGGACAAAAGATGATTTAGTTATATGAGGTTTGCAATACGTTTATGAATAAGCGGGATAGAGAGTGTATTTTAATTTGATTTATATTACACGATATTTTTAATACGAAACAGCAATGTACCAGTTGCATAACATTCTCAAAAATTCAGTAACATTCTCGGAAACTTCCGGAAACTTACACGAAAATTTAAATTAAATTTCCAGTGAGAACATTCCCTGTGTGGATTATCATTTTTTTTATTAGTATTCATTTTATAAATTCGTAAATGAGACAGTCAAATAAAATAATTGATAATGGCGGTGTCCAGCGACTTCCTGAATAATTTTTATTGTTCGTAAAATTTAAGTTCTGAGAACATTCGGGATGGATAATCTCGGGACTTTGGAAACTTCTCCCTGGTGCATTGCTAATAATACAAAACCGTGTTGTCAAGAAAAATAATGCTGGTACGTATACGGTCACCCGTTCGACTCTCCCCAAAGCCGTATTAAAGTGAAACTTTTATTCCATCGCCTCAAAAATTTAGGCCTGTCTTCCGCGCGACATGCGTTACAAGCTGTAACGCTGATAACCGCGGTATACAAATCTATATTTCGCGTCTGAGCGTGACTGCAGCGGTGGCACTGTGGTATGGCATGAGACTTACGATCGAATGGGCGAGGGTTCAAACCCCCGTGGGACGAATTATTTTTTTCTAAATTTTAGAAACATATTTCGATTATGTTTAATGATTATGTAGTGTTAAATTACATTTGGCAAGTCATTCCAGCACTGTACCAATTGGGCACCAATTTCTAAGCGCCATGCTAACATAGTAAAGTTTTACTTGCATCGTGGTTTCATAAAACCACACAATGTATTTTTGTTTTTTTTTTCTTTATTGACATTGTGGTATAATTAGCAGGAGTCTGCTTGTATAAAAAAGCCTCCACGTGATAGATAAGCAAGAAACGCACCTGACGGTAAGCAGCTACCATAGCCTATGGATGCCTGCTACTCCAGAGGTCACATGACTCACATGTGTAGCCCGGCAACACTTATAGATAAAGGTAAACTCTAAAGGGACAAGATGGGCCCTGGTCAACACACTGCACCCTATTTTAGCTCTCTGGCAACCTTACTCACCAGCAGGAACACAACACTATTATTAGATTAGGGTCTATCGCTATTTGCAAAAAATTATTATCACAGTCAGCTCAGTTACCAAAGATCAGGCCAATGGTAACTTCATTAGGAAGTCCGTAGATTGCCATACACACAACACTATGATTGAACACAACACTATGATTATGTTCTAGCGCTTTTTGCAAAAAATAATTATCAAAGTTAGTTCAGTTACCAAAGGCCAGGCCAATAGTAACCTCATTAGAAAGTCCGTCGATTGTCATACACACAACACTATGATTGAACACAACACTATGGTAATATTCTAGCGCTTAGTGCATAAAATAATTACCAAAGTTAGTTCAGTTACCAAAGGCCAGGCCAATAGTAACTTCATTAGAAAGTCCGTCGACTGCCATACACACAACACTATGATTGAACACAAAACTATTATTAGATTGATTAGGTTCTAGCGCTTTTTGCAAAAAAATAATTATCAAAGCTAGTTCAGCTACCAAAGGCTAGGCCATTAGTAACTTCATTAGAAAGTCCGTCGATTGTCATACAGACAACACTATGATTGAACACAACAATATGATTAGGTTCTAGCGTTTTTTGCAAAAAATAATTATCAAAGCTAGTTCAGTTACCAAAGGCTAGGCCATTAGTAACTTTATTAGAAAGTCCGTCGATTGTCATACACACAACACTATGATTGAACACAACAATATGATTAGGTTCTAGCGCTTTTTGCAAAAAATAATTATCAAAGCTAGTTCAGTTACCAAAGGCTAGGCCATTAGTAACTTCATTAGAAAGTCCGTCGATTGTCATACACACAACACTATGATTGAACACAACAATATGATTAGGTTCTAGCGCTTTTTGCAAAAAATAATTATCAAAGTTAGTTCAGTTACCAAAGACCAGGCCAATGGTAACTTCATTAGAAAGTCCGCCGATTGCACCTGTCGGCGACAGCGTTAATTAACTAAATTCATTCCCCAGCCCTTTCTGTTAATGCAGAACTGCAACTGCAACTTCCGAGGAACTTGCATAACTGCCTCGGACTGCATTTTACAATGTACGATTCGTACCGATACTACATTTACACATTTAATTAATTAGCTTTATCATCAAGGAAGGGCAGAAACTGCATGATGAGATCTGGTTCTATAACTGCAACATAACATAGCAAAATGTTGGTGTGATTGCCAGTCTTTTATTGGTTTGTACAGCCACTACAGGAAGTGTCTATGATAATTTCTGCCATTACAGGCCAACTACTGATGATCTTCTTCCTCCTAGCGTTTATCCCGGCTTGGGGTCCGCGACAACCTAATCCCATGAATTAGCGTAAGCACTCATTTTTACGAAAGCGATTGCTATCTGACCTTCCAACCCAGAGGGGAAACTAGGCCTATTTTTGGGATTAGGTACGGTTTTCTCACGATGTTTTTCCTTCACCGAAAAGGGACTGGTAATATTGAGCAGTTACTTGTTTAAATACAGTTTTAGAGAACATTGCTTGTCATGGGTTGTATGCTCCGACAGTATTATTTTCATATTATACCTTATGTATCCAATTTCAGTACGGTTGTTACTGTTTTTTTTGCCTGAATAATCTGATGAGGTATTGTCCATACCTAAATTACATTTGAGAATATCGGGTAAATATTGCATATACAAGGTCTATTTCGATTTTCCGATATAATGGTATCAATCACGCAATATTGTGGGGTTATTTTGCAGAGCCAGAAGGCCATCCATGGTTGCCATTTTATCGCCTATCGCGTCATGCGTCACTTTCACACTTACATACTTGTTAGAACATGACAGGCGATAAAAATCCGACCATATTAGGCTAGCAGTACATATCAATCAATCAATCAATCAATCAATTTTATTTGCCAAAATACAGTGGTTAAGTTCTTATATATACAGTTTGTACATTGTATTTTGCTTGCAAGCAAGCGTGCAAATGTTTCCTTATAGCTACAAATTCTAAACAGGAATAAGGGCAGATTATTCATAATTAACAATGTCAGTCATAGATATTACAAAATAAAATAAAGAAGAATGTCAAACATTATGTCACAAATACCAAGAACTATTATTATATAAACTACCAACCTATATTATGATTAAATTCTAAATATTGTTTAGTGCTGTAAAAACACTTGTCAAGAAGCCAGTTAGAAAGATTTCGACTGAATTCGTTTCCTTCTAGGTTTTTCAAGTGCTGGGGCAGGTGGTTGTAAATTATAATGCACATGTTGTAAGCATTTTTTTCGTACATCATCTTGTTACAAATAGGTTTGTGCATACGGGACATAGTTTTCTGACGTGTCTGTCGTTGAACAAGATCATTCCTTTGTAAGAATAGTTATATGTTTTGCTGCCCTACATAGAATATCGTTAGCGGTCGGATAGTGTAAAAGATCTAAAGCTAGAAACTTTTCTATTAGTGACAAGTCTTTGGAAAGTAGTTTTTTACAAGAAGCGCGGATACAGTTCTTCAGCTAGTAATTACACCCAACTTTCATTTCAGTTGCTGAGGTGTTTTTGAAAGGTGTTTCATTAAGACGAGTGTCGGTATTTGAATGACGAGTTTGTGTTCAAAACAAGATGGCAATGACGCTACTTGGCTTCTGATTGTGTGGTTTGAAAGAGTAAACTTGTTTGTATTTGGTAAAATGAAGTTATATTTATTGTTACTTGCTGATTTTGTTGTTTTATTTTAATTTTGAATTGAAACGGAATACACGTTTTAGAAGTAAAGCAAAAGAAGAATTCTAATCATCTTTTAGCTATCAAGCTCAAATCAAATAATATTAAAAAGAAATTGCTTACCGTTACGACAAGCGTTTTATCGACATAAGTACAAATTAGTTTACCTACGACTTCAAAAACGGAGGATGTTCTCAATTCGACTGAATTTTTATTTTTTTGTATGTATGTTACTCGATATCTCCGTGAATTGTGAACCGATTTTCAAATTTGTTTTTTTAATCGAACGGGTATAACCCCTAGATGGTCCCGTTGATCCTGGAGAAATCGAGGGAGCTATTATAGGCACACCTATAGTGATTTCATTATTTTTTACAGCAACTCAGCCACTTCTTCTTGGAATAGCGAATCCTAGGTGAAGTCGGTTGTTTTTTGTTTAAAATTATTTTTATTATATGATGCCATTTCAATGATAAAATATTTTATATATTTTGATAGCAATCTGTTACAAAATCCTGAAGTTAGAATGCCACTTTAGGTTGTCGTAGTCAAAAATCATCAATTTGTAACCTTTCAAAAGTCGAGGTCACTTCAAACTGACCACAGACATATTTCCGAGTTATATCCCACAGCTGATGACTCCATTTATCGCGTTGTTTATCCGCGGTTAAGGGGAATCGCGTGACAAATGAGGGTCCGGGTCCCATAATTCAGACCCCTAAATCAAGGCTGGCGAGGCGTGCGATTTCCATCCGAAGGTCGCGGATTTGAACCCCGGGCAACCCCGTTCTTATTAGTTTTTATGAATTTATGTACTAGATATAATATTACTTTATAGTTTTAACCGACTTCAAAAAAGGAGGAGGTTCTCAATTCGACTGGTTTTTTTAAAATCTGGATTTCATACGAAATTGTTAACAATATGTTTTTCTTTTGTCATTTAAATGAAGTTAATGTCATCACAACGTTTTACATACCGTATTGGCATAAATGTATTTAGTTTTGATATCTCGGTCGAACTTTATTTGAATAAAATAATAATCTGACGAAGACTATTGAAAGTATGAAATATGACGGTTAGACTCACGCAACATGATTCGGAGAGCCTAACCTCCTTATTTATAAAAGTCTACGAAAGTTAAGAGGCCTCTGATAATCGTTTGTCCCTTTCCGTCCAACGTGTATGAGGGAAAGGGACAAACGATTATCAGAGGCCTCTTAACTTTAGTGGCCGTTTATGAATAAGGGGATAAGTCTCCATCTTCAAGCACTAAGAGTGCTGGGGGGCGATTTTTGACAGCCGGACGCTCGAATTCAAAAAATTCAAGCTCGAAAATAATCGCACACAAAAGTTTGTTGCCAATTTTTTCTTATGGAATTAATAGTTTAAATAATCATGATTTTAAATTTTTATCGCTGTTATGTTTAAAAGTTTCAAATGTCACTTTCGAGTGCTCGATTCTCAAAAATCACCCTCCTGTTCGAACTGGTCCGTAGCGAACTGCTGCACGTTGCTGTGACACGAGTGGAACTACTAAGAGAATGTCGAAATAAAATCTACCTAGTCTACCTACTAACGTTCACTGACACCGAGAGTTTCACTACAAACAAGCAACAGCTCTTTAACTCTTGTTTACGGAGATAAATTAGTTTTCCCCTTTTGAATTACTTTACTTTAACTTTTATTTAATTCTATTTAGCTTGTTATAAAACATTTTAGCTGTTCGTAGCTTAATGATAGTCTTTAAATCCGAACCCTAACTAGATTCGAACCCGGGTAGTAAGTGCCTAGTAACGGCCTCCTAGTCTAGTTGGTAGTGACCCTGCCTATGAAGCAGGAGGTCCCGGGTTCGAATCCTGGTCAGGGCATTTATTTGTGTGTTTATCACGGATATTTGTTCCTGAGTTATGGATGTTTTCTATGTATTTAAGTATTTATCTATATCTATCTATTATATATATCGTCGCCTAGTACCCACAACACAAGCCTTATTGAGCTTACTGTGGGCCGAAGTTGATTTGTGTAAGATTGTCCTTATAATGATTTATTTATTTATTTTTATTTATTTAGTAAAAAAAGTTTTGTTAACTTCCTAGGTAAATGTAGTAGGTATTTACTTGACGGACGAGAAAAATCATACCAAAATTAAAAAAAAAAACCGTTTACGTTTGATGATCGCAAAATCGAAATGCACTTTGTAACACATGTGCTGACGTTTTTTTGTGTTAGATGAGTCGTTGCAAATTCCGGCACAATCTCTAGAAACACAATGATGGGTCATTGTATACAAGGAAACGAGAAAAATTACAAAGGAAACAACATTTCACAAGTTTAGGTTCATTCCGCCAAATTTTTTTTTGTAATTTTTTTTACTTTTTGAACGTTAATCTAAGATTTACTTATAAAATTGATTAATTTGTACAATAAACTGTAATTCTCCTGTGGTCGCTAATGACCTTGATGTTAAAAAGCGACCTTAAATAAACCAATAAAAAAAAAAAAGTAAATAATCTTGATTTTTTTCGATTAATATGAATTCGTACATTCCTTGTCCCTTTCATATCTGTCAATAAGGCCGTCTAGACTGAGCACAATAGTGGCAACATTGTCATCAAAAATACATTTTGCACTGAAACATGATCTTTTTTTGATTTTATTATTAATAGTCGCCAGGACGCTCGCGTGAACTCGCGTTCCCATACAAACGTAGTTCAGCTCTCATTTTAAAACGACATGCTTTAGAACCACAAAATTTGGCATGGGCATTCTAACAGTACAGATCTATGTCGGTAATTCATTTTCGTTGCTAAAAATTGTAATACAAAGAAAATATAGCAAAAATTGGTTTTGTATCTATTTTCTTTGTATTACAATTTTTAGCAACGAAAATGAAATTGCCGACATAGATCTGTACTACTAGAATGCCCGTGCCAAATTTCGTGGTTCTAAATAAATCTGTATCTGGCTGTATTTTCTTTGTATTACAATTTTTAGCAACGAAAATGAATTACCGACATAGATCTGTACTACAAGAATGCCCGTGCAAAATTTCCTGGTTCTAAAGCATGTCGTTTTAAAATGAGAGCTAAACTACGTTTGTATGGGAACGCGAGCGTCCTGGCGACTCTTAACTCTGAAATACAACAATCTTTCTGCTTGGCCCTAAGGTTGACAGGTAGATATTGCCTTACGGCATTAAGTCCGCCTTTTGTACGATAAGTTTTTGTGCAACGAAGATTAAATAAATAAATAAAGCAGGCCCATTTCAAAAAAGTTATATGACATTTTTGTCTCTCTGGATCGACGGTCTGGAATATACTGTTAAAATCTTTCCGTTACTTCGCGAGCACCGTGTATACGAGATTGTCATTTTTATTACTGCCTTCACACCAAGATTTTTCCAATTGAAAACCCATCAAAAACAATTTTATTAGCCCATTATACTTTTGACAGGCATTTGACGGTTGATTTGCCCTCGGATTGACGATTTCACGTCTCGCGAATTGAAAACGAGATCGTCTCGTTTTGTCGTGTCAATAAAAGTTATGGCGTGATTGTGAAAATATGGATCGAGACACAGACCATGAGGGGCATAGACATGATTCGAACCAATAGTATACAGGGTGTAACAAAAATACTGGTGATCCGTTTAAGGGCAGATCGGTATCGTTTTGCGAGTAAGAAAAAGTAGGAGAAACATTTTTGGGCGCGAAAAGTTTTTTTTAACCAACTTTAAAAAAACTGTTTTTTTTATCATTTTTTTTGTATGTATGTCACTCGATATCTCCGTGAATCGTGAACCGATTTTCAATTTTTTTTTATAAATGAACGGGTTTAACCCCTAGATGGTCCCATTGTCACCAAGTCGGGGTCTGACGATGCGATCCTGGAGAAATCGAGGGAACTCTTCAACTATTATAGGCACACCTATAGTGATTTCACTATTTTTACAGCAACTCGGCCACTTCCTCTTGCAATAGCGGATCCTAAGTGAAGTCGGTTCTTTCTTTGTTTAAAATTATAATTATGTATAGGACACAACAACGTCACAGCTGGCCATAAAAAACAATTTTTTTTTATTAGAATACGATACAAATTATGCCCTTAAAAGGCTCTCTAGTATTTTTGTTACACCTTGTAGATATGGCAGTATTCTACGAATCATTTTCAAGCAATTCTGATATTTCTGATTCAAACGTTTAGGCGCTAGCTGTACCTATTGCGTAGTTAATGCATCGGAGTTGTATTGAAGTTGGATCGTGTCTAAACGTGTTTAAAAGTAAGAATATGGCGCCGTGACACAGTTCGCTTTGCGTTACGCTCGTTGCAAATCCTTGTGTTTCCTCGTATGTTGCGTTTTTCTCGCATGTATAGGAACGCTACTACAGAGCCCACAGCGAGTTTCTATTCATCATCATCATCATCATCTCAGCCATAAGACGTCCACTGCTGAACATAGGCCTCCCCTTTGGACCTCCATAAGTATCGGTCGGAAGCGACTTGCATCCAGCGTCTTCCGGCGACATTTATAAGGTCGTCTGTCCATCTTGTGAGTGGACGTCCTACGCTGCGCTTGCTAGTCCGTGGTCTCCACTCGAGCACTTTTCGACCCCATCGCCCATCTGCTCTGCGTGCAATGTGGCCTGCCCATTGCCACTTCAGTTTCCTAATCCTGTGGGCTATGTCGGTAACTTTAGTTCGTCTACGGATCTCCTCATTTCTGAGTTCCTATTGCTTAAAAACAACTGTATGAGCAATTGTTACTTCTACATCGATCTATGGTCTGTGGCGCTAAAAATATGGAACCTGCAAATCGGGCAGGAGTTATGGGTTGTAAAACGGTTTATTGAGGAGTAAAGCGTCACGCGACACTTCTGAGGTTACCGTGTCGTCGTGTGGGGCCAGGAAATTAGAGTTTAACATATTTTTTTCTTTATTTATTATTTCTTTATTTATTCCATAAATTTTACAGCTATCTTTACAGTTACCCAACGCGATAGAGTAGGCTGTATAAAATTTTAACATGGTTAATATTAATAATAAGGCTTCTACTTATAATTTTTTTGATTTACAGTAACACAGCACATGTAAAATAAAGCTCTCGTGACAATACCCTAATTATGCCTAACCGAGACAATAATTATGAACAAAAAACCCTAAAAAGGTGGCATTAGGACTCCTTACTTCATCACCACATCATTTTTAAGGTGCCAAATTAAATCGCTCTACAAAAAAATGCTAATTTGAGGATAAAAATATAAAAATGGGGATTAAAACGATATTCTGATGTAGTTTTGGATTTATTTTTGATGCGCAAATCAGTATTTCAATTAGGTTTAAGGTAGATAGCAGTGGCGGTGCGTCCATACAACTTGATTCCCACTGGCTTGTTTAAAAATCACTCAAATGAGCAGTTTTCCTACAGCTTATGAATTATTATGAAGTAATTTGAAACCTAATCAGTTCCTGTCCAAGAAAAAAATTGACACACCTCCACCGGTAGGTAAGTTACATAGTTTAGTTGGTTTCAAGGAATTATAGCATACACTACCTTTATCTTTTAACTTTACTAACCATTTCTAAGTGCCCGTGAACGCCCGCTAAACGCCCATTCTATAGCCCCACGCTGACACGTTGAGGTAGTTTCCACGCAGCATATTCTCAACGTAAACCCTTTCTATGGCACGTTTTACATTCGCGTGCGCTCGTAACCCTCCTTATGAGGAGTTTACCTTTTATCGCTACTATTTACATTTTGGAGCAGACAGTGTCTTTGTTAAAATGTTGGCAGTTTTCTCCTGGAAATATTGCTTCATTTAATCCCTGTTTGTATGTAGAGATATATCTACATACGATATTGTAGCCCTGAAAATCTAATCAAGATGAGGTAGATTTTACTGATCTGACGAACCACGGAATCGCAAAAAAATGGTGGTTGACTTAGAGAACCGTGATAAATAGACATGAAACTCAGTATTCATCATTAAATGTTTGCACTACAAAGAAAAAAGTTGAAAAGAGGGTTTCGCAGGGCAAGTTAAAATTTAACCGCCACAATTTCAAATACAATCTCATCGACAATCATTCATTCAGATTCGCTCAATCGTTCCACTTCAACCATTCGTTCCCCAGACATATAGGTAAAGTATTAAAATAGGACAGACAATCTTTCTGTGACCTAACGCTTATATTAACTATTATGGTCAGTGAGAGCTTAACTAAACTATCGTGTGATGGGCGATTTTTGTAGTTTTTGCTATCGGCGTTAAAAAATAATTAAAATATATTATATTATTTAGCAAATATTGGGCCAAAGTTTGTATGGGGCCTAGTAGATATAAGTAGCACTAACATAGTTTTAAGGCTTGCTGGTTATTAACAAAATATTGGTCACAATGTAATGGTCTAAAATATACCATTTTCATTCATTTATTTATTGCATTTATTAAAATAGTCTGGCGCCCAAACATGGTCTCATACTGAAGCTGAAAAGTCCAGACTGAAGGTTTGCCAGAGAGCAATGGAACGCAGCATTCTAGGTGTACGTAGAACGGACCGCATCCGGAACACCGTACTGCGTTCCAAAACGGATATCGTGGATGTGGGCATGAAGGCCGCCAAGCTGAAATGGGACTGGGCAGGGCATGTCTACCGAATGCATCCGGATCGTTGGGCAAAACTGTCCAAAGTCTGGATCCCGCAGGACGGACGTCGGGGCAGAGGTAGACCAAGACGGAGATGGCAGGACGACCTGGACACATATCTTGAAGAATGGCAGGAGTGTGCATTAGATAGGGCTAAATGGCGGGAAGGAGGGGAGGCCTTTGCCCAGCAGTGGGACACCTTAACAGGGTAATAAAAAAAAAGTCTAGTGGAATGCTTAGTTCGTAATTTTTTACATTGAGGAGTGCGCTTTAAGTTTACTAGGGTGAACCGAGAAGTAACGCATCGCAGGGTGGCACGGGTATTTTGAGTAGTCACGGGCAATCAGCGTCCCGCGTCGGGCTTCACCTTGCCGGGGTGACGGCCGCCATAACATGACAGAAATGCTTGGTCCTTTTCGTCCTGCTGTCTGATTTACCTCGGTCTACTCTATGGTCTCTCCTTAGTTTGTACCCAGATAGACTGAATGAGAGACTTCAAACCCAGTTGTCGCGCCACAGACAAAGATTAATGTTTTTAAAACTTTAAGATAAATAATAATGATTGTGATCTAGTTTGAAATATATCTGTGACTCGCTCACAAACGCTCGTTACCTATGAGATTGAATTTCATATCGTTAGTATTAGGAATAATGTTGGGTTTCAATCCGATTGTCGGATAGCATCTGTTATTCAGATATTACCGTCGCCATCAGGTATATTATATCGGAGCGGCCAAGGTACTCAAAAATATATGAACATGTAGTTTTATTTTTATTTTATTTTATCATAAGGAGATACAACGGAATCATACAAATGAAGAAAATTATAGGTATACGTACATAGATTACGATGTTCCCTTGAACATATCTCACTGAGAACATGGATGGTATTAGAATATAATATAGTTGGCGATAGAAGCGTTGCTCAGATATTTGTGACCACCTTGTCTGCTCCGATGTATCTGATGGCGACTGTACGCGGCGAATTTCTATGTTGTTTGCTTTTTAGAAAGTATTGAATTACGAGTATGTTAGTTAAATGCATCCTTTCCACGCTTCGACACTAAATACCACTACTAATACAATTATAGGTACAGCCCGTGAGCTCTAAAAAGAACCTTCGGGTTTTAGAAAGAGACGTCGGGTATCAATCAACAGTGACACATGCAAAAGCAGAACCGCAATATTACCTTCGTGTGTCATCGCCGATTCCCGAAGGTTCTTCTTAAAGCTCACGTACTGTATATAGGTATTGCCACATTTTTAGTTATTTGTGACGTCCCACGGGTGAAAGTACAGTCAGCGTCAGAGATATGTGACCCCCCTCCAGCAATAGACAAATGTGGTCGCTAGTTCGAACCCCAGCATAAGAATCACACTTTTTGCTTTTTTTTAACTTTTTTTTATAATACTAGTTTAATATTTTTTTACATTACCACAAATATTTATTTTATACGTTTTGTTATTCCTTATTACCTACTCAGTTATTAACTCGGTAACATACCCTTTAAACAATTTTTAACTAGAACAATAATTTCGTTAACTTCACAAGCGTCCGTGCAGCGTGATGGATAGTGTAACAGACTAGTAAACACTAGGTTCGCGGTTCGAATCTACGTAGAGGATACTTTTTGTATTTTTATACTTCTTCTTTTTTATTAACAATTTATTAACTTCCTATTTAATATAGTAAGTTTAATTAAAATAGAAGTTAAAATCTTTTTTTAAGGACTAATAATGAAAATTCCATAGTCACTGGTAACTTTTTATTAACTAAGTAGGTATTTAAATACTATTATATTAAATATTGTTTACTAACTGAATAATGGGGGTAATATATATATATGACAGTAGATATATTATGCGTATTCTGTAAACTGATTACTATATATTTTACAGCTAAATAATTATTTACTTATTAAATTATAATGATAATGTGTAGTCAATTATACATCAGTGAAACTTCAAGTTAACAAGTAAAATACCTTTAGATTAACTCTTACTGTTTAAAATTGTGGTATTGGTGGCCTGCATGCTGTTAAACTTTATAAGGCATTACACTTTGGTTGTTTACTTTAGATTATACCTACATTTTACTTCATTGAGTAGAACCGTAAAAACAAGTTGGGTCATAACTTTTTTTATAAGCAATACCAAACTACTCGGTTAAAAGTGAAGTGTATAGTTTCCCTTTTCTTTGATTATAAATTAATATTCTTATTGCAATTAACACAATTTTTCAGTTTTACTTTAGACAGAGATGGCGGGACACAGCGGTGGGAGTTGTGGAAATTGCGGGAAGAGGCTTTTAAGTATAAAATGGGCTATTCAAAAAACAATTTAAAAAATGAGTATAGGTTAGACCGCCCCTCGCCCTACCAGTCTGTATGCCATTATCAATATGTAATACGTAATCTAAACCAGCTATTTAACGTTGCAAAGAGAAACAACATGTTATCAAAGATAGCAATAATTCATCTCTTAGCACGTTACCAATGCAATGCAACCTTACCACAATCTTAGTAAGCATAGGGTATTTCTCCACTAATTGGGTCGAATTCAAACAGCTCCCATTAAATGGCTAACAATATGTATGGTTTTTAAGGTAGAAATTAACCAGTTACCACTTGGAAAAGCCTACTTGTCTAAGCACTATCTTGTTATTTGCAAAAAAACAATATAATTTGTTAGACACTACTTATACAATAGCGTCATTATACCTACTCATTATTTTAAAACTTGCATGGAGTAAATATTTGCCCAATAATGGAGAAATACCAACAACACCATTTTTTTCACAATTTTTACTAATAACGTAGAGGATAACCTTTTTTTATCTTCCACCTATTTTAGCCGGCTTTTCATGCTTGAAACCATGTTTGAACATACATTGATGTTCCTCATCAATTCCCACTTTCTATAAACTTCTTCGTCTAAGTTTTGTCTTGATTTGACTTGTGTAGGGTCCCAAAGCACCATAAATTCTCAATAGAATTGAGGTCAGGGCTTTTAGAAGGTCAATCTAATACAGTGATGTCTGTTTGTAAGGCTAACCACTCTTTCACTATACGGGAACGATGCACTGCACTATTGTCTTGCACCAATGATTTATGTCTTGCACTAAATAAATTTGTCCTTCGGGATAGGCGCCGCGAACGGAAGGCAACATGACGTCACGTAACACTTCGAGGTATCCCTCGCTGTTCATTCGGCCTCCAATTTCAACGGGCTGCTCGGGCCCCATAGATGACATCCAGCCCCAATACGCTAAAAAAAAAATTCTCATGAGCATACCATAACTTGAAAAACGTAAAACTGAAATCACAGCTTTTTTTAAAGTGCAGGTAATGAAAATTGTATACTTAATATAATTTACTCACCTAATGATATCCTTCCGCTTGTTCTAAGGTCTAGCATATTTTTGGGGTCAAATCGCTCTCCACTTCTGCGCCACAATATTTTTCTTCCATCTTCGTCTGACTTAAAATATTTCTCGTCAGTAAATACGATATAACGATTCTCACCCATCTGCGAATCGTATTTCTCTGCAAGTAAAAATACGTATTAAATTTGCTCGTTTATGATAAAACTTAAAAAATTCAAATAGCTTTAAAAATAAACATGGCTCTAAGACTATACCTATTACTTCACATAAAAAAAGCTGCCGATTAAAAGACTTTTCCGTTAAATATATTTTTCTATCTTATCCCATATATAGGTAAACACACGACAGTAAATCCTCACAACAAAATCTGGTGGCTTAACTTATTGATAACATTTTACTGTTTTTACTAAAAAATAAATGTCTCAATGGAGTCACAGGTTACAAACTTACCGTTATATTCAGTACTCGTGGTATTTGTTTAATACTTTTGTTCTCTTCCCAAAGAACCACAATTTTATCGAACCATATTGTCATTGAAACACAATAAAACGGACGGGGGCAGTTATTCAATTGCTTGAAATGCAAAAGGATTTAAGAAGTCGAGAGATCGTAATTGCGTTGCGACACAGGTATGATTCGCACACGCAAATTATGACTTACCCTCAAACAAATTTTCTCCACAAAATAACTAGACGCATTTACTCCAGTAAATTAAACCTTAAAATGTAATTGGTAAAAGTCGTTGTTAGTCGTCCGTGGAAATAAAATGAGGGTAGGAAAATATTGATAAACCAAAGACATTACTAATATGATCCAAGACAAGCTTGCAAAACAGGGACGGGTATAGATATAATAGTTCGAACAGAATATCTATGTTAAGGGACCTTGATGTCGATGGCGCTTACGCCATTATCAGCGATGCTCCAATGAAAATGCAACGCTGCGCAACCCGATGCGGCATAAGCGCCATTGACAATAAAGTCCATTTTTATAGATTTTGTTATAGTTCTCTATTGCCGGTCAGCCTGCTAAGAACTGGTTCATATTTTTGTTGTGTAGTCCAAGTGTTACGATAGCCCAGCGGAAAAAAGCCGGACTAATGTATGAGTGAAGCGAATGAGTGTGAGCCCGAGGCCCCAGGATCGATCCCAGCTTAGCTGACAAGCACATTTGAGATATTTCATTTTTGAAAGAATTAAATGACAGTGTGGTAAATGCCGATTCTCGTGTCGAACGAGAGTTCCAGTTTTACACCTAGGGGGGTCACATATCTCTGACGCTGACTGTACCTTATGGCGGTTGGCGCTTACGTTGCGAAGCATCGCATTAGTATTGCAGCGTCGTTAGAAATAGCGTAAGCCCCAACCGCCATAAGGTACCTTTTCTCGTGGAATGTCACATTTTGTCTTCATTATATTCTCATGAAGTCATGACCTTTTGTCCTTATCTTAGGTACGTCACTTAAAAGATACGTTTTGGGTAGATACTGTGAAAGTTAAGTCTGCAATTTTTATTAAAACAAAGTTTTAATGAATAATTTTACATAATGCTCACATCTTCACCTTTCATAACTTTCAAACTTTATTAAAATTAATGAAATGTATAAAAAACTTTTCAGTGCTCATTTCTATGAACTCAAATTAAAATGTGTGATTTATATTCGTTGTGAAAATAAAATATAATAGAATAGAAATAGTTGAATCGTATATACACATAAAATAAATAAATAAATATTATGGGACAATCTTACACAAATCAACATGGTCCTTGTGTTGTGTGACGATGATATATATAATAGATAAATACTTAAATACATAGAAAACATCCATAACTCAGGAACAAATATCCGTGATAAACACACAAATAAATGTCCTGACCAGGATTCGAACCCGGGACCTCCTGCTTCATAAGCAGGGTCACTACCGACTAGGCTAGGAGGCCGTTAATAAGCCAAAAAATCATAAAACACGAAAGTAGGTGTACAGAACCAATTAAAAGCGTAATTTTACGTAGTTAGTTGAGGAGAGTTTTTATCAAGAAATTATTTTTTGATAAATCCAACTTTTAACCACCAAGTAGCCCCTAGACACACTACAGTAATGAGGTGCGAACCGCAGCGCCCCTAGCGGCAGGTATAATTAAAACCAGCCGTAATTGATATAGATAGGGGAATCCCCCGGACACCGTTGTACAATGTAGCGCTATTGCTGAAATCATTATTAAATTATTACCAGTATTTTAATCGTAAATTATAGTTTCCCCTCTGGGTGTGAACAGCAGCATGGCAGTCGCTTTCGTAAAAATAGTGTCTAGCTAATGGAATTAGATTGCCGAGTGGACCCCAGGGTAAAATTAAGCCAAATTACGAAAATTTTGAGACAAATTCTTTAGGAATAAAATAATAATGAAATTTGTAAATATCCAGGTAAATTTACATATAAGGAATATGGAGCGATCGAAGAGATGAGACAAACAACGGACTAGATTTATATGGACTGCGTGAATAGAAAAGAAAGGCAGTAAATAATGTGATGATGCCATTGTTTAGTGATGCGGTGTTTTTAGGGACCAGCTATCACTCTACAAATAGCAAGGCATCTACCAAACAACGTTGCCTATATTTATTTGATTAAATAATAACTTTTCTGACGAAGACAACGTAATTTCGGGGGTTTTCCCTTTTCGAACTCGCGAAGCGTAAGCGAAGTTTTACAAACAACTCCAGACCGAACTGTCATCTGTCTACTGGGACGTCTCGGCAACTGGATGGCTTTTTTATTTCGATAGTTTGTCCGACGATAACTTTTGTAACGTTTTTCTGATCTTTATGAAATTTCTTGGGGCTGTAGCAGAGATACATAAAATTTGTAAGTTCGTATATGAGCAGGATCTATCAAGTGGTTATGGAGCTAGAAGGAGAAAAAAAATCGATTCTCTGCCTTTTCGTCGAAAATTGCATTGCCGAATTTCACTTGCCAACCAACTTTTCGCAGAAATTTCATTTGGCTGAATTTCATTTCCCAACTTTACATAATCCAACCTAACCTAACCCAACCTAGTAGGTGAGTTTGATTTCCCAACTATGGGGTTGGGAAATGAAATGGTTGCGAAATAATTATTTGGTAAAAGTTATTCGGCCAAATGAAACTTCTGGTAAAAGTTGGTTGGCAAGTGAAATTCGGCAATACGATTTTCGGCGAAAAGGCAGGATACCAAAAAAATCGTCCTTGGGGTCTTGTTATATTGGTCAACTCGTTTGCAAGTACATCGCGAGTTCTCAGTTCGAGGCGGACTACAAGGGATCCTGCCATTTGACCAAAATATTTTTGACCAAATTTCATTTCCCAACCAAACTTTCCCAACCGCACATTTGCCAACTCAATCTTTCCCATATACTTATTTGTCAATTTAAAGTTTCGACAAATGATTATTTCCCAAATTATTACTCAAACAACTTTCAATAGACCAACTGATGTTTTGCCAAATGTTTCACTTGGACAAAAAATGTTTCACAATTTTAATTTTGTCAAATAGATGATAACACAAATGATTTTTATCCAAATAAATGTTTAGACAAAAAATGTTTATCAAAAGTATTAGTTGGACAAAAAATGTTTCCTCAACCCTCATTTTGTCAAATAAATCAGTGGACAAATGATATATATCCAAATCATACTTTAGTAAAATATTGTTTGTTAAATGTTTTAATTGGACAGATTTGGCGCTGGAAGACGACCCGCCACCTGGTTGACGACGGTCCAGAAGGATCTGAAGGAGATAGGAGTAGATAACACCGTAGCTCAAGACAGAGCACAATGGAAAAGACAGACAAGGAGAGCCGACCCCAGATAATGGGATAAGGCTTAGGGAAAGAAGAAGAATTGGACAGAAAATATTTACTCAACTTTTATTTTATCAAATAAATTACTGGACAAATGGTTTAAATCCAAAGCAATGTTTAGTCAAATAGCTTACTGGACATGGATTTGTCTGCGGATGCATCTGAATAGCGCCATACATGGACGGATTTGTCCGCCGAGCATATTTACCGGAAAAATCCAGCGAGCAGATCTGTGCGTGTATCCCCTAGCTAATGGTGATTGTCAAAAGTGCTTGAAAAAGCAACTTTTATTTTGGCAAATAAATGACAGTAACAAAACAAACACTCTCCAAACCAATGCTCACATAATATTTTGTTCCTTAAGGTTAAAGGAAAAGTACCCCCACAGAATAGTAGGTTAAGTTAGGTTACCAATGTAGGTGTGTTAGCTTTAATATGTTCCTCAGTGCGAAAATAGAATCCCGCGAAGCGGGGCTTCGTCGACATATTGGCGGGCATAAGCAGACAAAAACGTCCCTGCCATTACCGATGTAGATTTGTTAGATACCTTTTGCCTCTCAGAGCGGAAATAGAAGCCCGCGAACTTCTGCCAGAAAAGTAGGTTAGGCTAGGTTAGACCCGCGACCCCCACGGAAACAAACCTCTGCCAGAAAAGTAGGTTAGGTTAGATAAGAACTGTGACCTCCCATCGAAACGAACTTCTGCCAGAGAAGTAGATTAGGTTAGGATAGAACCGCGACCCCACGGAAATGAACTTCTGTAAGAAAAGTAGGTTAGGTTCGGTTAGAACTGCGACCCCACGGAAATGAACTTCTGTCAGAAAAGTAGGTTAGGTTAGAACCGCGACCCCACGGAACTGAACTTCTGTTAGAAAAGTAGGTTAGGTTAGAACTGCGACCCCACGGAAATGAACTTCTGTCAGAAATGTAGGTTAGGTTAGGTTAGAACCGCAACCCCACGGAAATGAACTTCTGTCACAAAAGTAGGTTAGGTTAGGTTAGAACTGCGACCCCACGGAAATGAACTTCTGGCAGAAAAGTAGGTTAGGTTAGAACCGCAACCCCACGGAAATGAATTTCTGTCACATAAGTAGGTTAGGTTAAAAACTGCGACCCCACGGAAACGAACTTCTGTCAGAAAAGTATGTTAGGTTAGGTCAGAACCGCAACCCCACGGAAATTAATTTCTGTCACAAAAGTAGGTTAGGTTAGGTTAGAACTGCGACCCCACGGAAACGAACTTCTGTCAGAAAAGTAGGTTAGGTTAGGTTAGAACCGCGACCCCACGGAAATGAATTTCTGCCACAAAAGTAGGTTAGGTTAGAACTGCGACCCCACGGAAACGAATTTCTGTCACAAAAGTAGGTTAGGTTAGGTTAGAACCGCGACCCCACGCAAATTAATTTCTGTCATAAATCCTAGTAAACGATAACATTAACTGTCTTATTATTTGCCATCATTTGTTTGGTGATGCCATAATTTGGGATATGATTATAAATTGAACGAATTTTTGTAACATGCAAAAACTATACCAAACAGATTTTTGTTTAAAAGATAATTTGCCTAATGACGATTTGGGATAAATTAGTTTGTTGAATGATGATTTGGCATATGAAATTTTGTGAAATAAAAAATTACCAAACGGGTCATTTGCTAAAAAAATTTTTGCTGAATGATACGTTTGCCATGACTTGTTTTGCGTTTCGTATGTTTTGGCAACTAATGCATTCGGTTAATTAAACATTGGTGAAGTGAAAATTGTCAAAATAAGGAATTGCCGAAACATTTATTTGCATATTGTTGAGTTGCCAAAAAAATGTTTGCGTAATATTTAGTTGGGAAATGATTATTTGGTATTTATGTTTTTGGGAAACATTATTTGGGAAGTGAAAATCTGGCAAATAATTTTTGGTAATACATCAGTAATCCGGACTACAAGTTTTATTATATTTCACTAGAGAGCTGGATGGATTGTGTGACAGATGATATGAAAAGAATGGAGGTGAGTGATGAGATGACGGGTGACAGAGGTGTGTGGAAAAAAAGGACATGCAGCGCCAACACCAAGTAAATGGGATAAGGGCAGGCGAATTTCGCCTGCCCTTATCCCATTTACCGAATGATGAGTTATATTTCACTAAGTTTTTCTTTCCCGACCACGGAACAATGGTGTTCCGGACCTTTGGGAGGCGTATCCGGACAATTTAATGAAAAGAGAGGGGTACACTAAGCGGATGCTGCCCCTGCCCGTGTCATTGGACGCACACAGAGACAGCATTCGCCATGGTGTAAGGACTATAGTCCTCACTAAGTATTTATTGTTATATTTTGCCTCATATCAATACAGCCAACGGGAATTTAATTCTTTTTTGGCCACCCTGTATACTGCAAGTTATGTTTTAACTGTGTTTATTACCTGAGATGAAACTTGTCGACTGAAAGTGAGTTGTTCTGGGAATAACTTTTGACGGTCCTATTTGTTGGGTACATCGGCCATAATGGCGCGTCTTAAAATGATTATGTGTGGGGTCTGACTATTATACGGTTATGGTTATGGTTATCTTTGGGTTAATATAATTAAACTGTAAACCCAATTCTAGGAGCAGTATTATGATAGGGTACTTTCCAGTAGATAAACTTAATTGTTTCGTTGCATTCATAAAATCAAAATTACTATCCCTTTTAGGGATAAGCTCGCCTTTATGCATATCTTTTTGTATTTTACTAATGTTTTAATGTTATACTTGTTTATGTGCAATAAAGTGATACATACATACATACATACATACTATCATGTGTCAGATGAAATCAAAATGGCGACGACGTCCTTAAAATAGTTTTTTTAGTTTTTTGCTTTACGTAGTTCAGTGTGTAATATTGATAGCTTATTGTGCGGTGATCTAACGAACAAGTGGCAGCTAATGAAGAATTAGTCTCAAAACGCGCGTAACCATGCTTTAGTCAAACGAACGGTTATCCGGGCTCTCGGCTACCCACGTGCTTATAGGGTAGCTATCACCTTACAATCAGCAAGGCTTCTACCGAACAACGTTGCCTATGTTTTGTTTTTATTAATAAACTAGTGGTCCGTCTCGAACTGAGAACTCGCGATTTACTTGCAAACGAGTTGACCAACATAACAAGACCCTAAAGAGGATTTTTTTTCTCCTTAACCACTTGATCGATCCTGCTCATATACGAACTTACAAATTTTATGTATCTCTGCTACAGCCCCAAGAAATTTCATAAAGATCAGAAAAACGTTACTAAAGTTATCGTCGGACAAACTATCGAAATCAAAAAGCCATCCAAATGCCGAGACGTCCCAGTAGCCAGGTGACAGTTCGGTCTGGAGTCGTTTGTAAGAACTCACTTCGCTTACGCTCCGCGAGTTCGATAAGTGCGAAACGTCGTGGCAGAATTCTTAAAGGGAGAATGAGATTAAATAAAAAAAATGGGATGAGAGCATACAGCCTTGGCCAGAAGTATTGAGCATAGGTGTTTTTTGTTTACAATTTTGATGTTAAGCATTATTTCCCTATCCTAACAATGTACGGTAACGGTAAATGTTATATTTTATTTATAAATATAGAAAACTTCACTTAATAACACTTTCAAGGTACTTAAAAAATATGAAAACAGAAGGTACCAAAAATGTAAATTTTAGTCGGTGCGACATATTGCAAATATTCTATGCAGTTACTACTAACTTCAACAAAACATGCCTATTAGTTTAAATTGATTGACAAAATAACTTAAACAAAGATGGAAACGATGGACTAAACTTTCCAGTTTTGTATGAAAATCGCATTAGTGCTCAACACTTCTGGCCAAGGCTGTAGTTCGTAAAACGGGATAAAAATAGCCTCCTAAAGTCGCGTGTGTTGACCACTTTGAAGCGTTTCCGCTTACATAGTCTTATCCTCACTAAATCACTGGTAGGCAAAGGGTTAAAGTGGGGCCAGCCATAAATTACGTGTCCCTTTTCTTTCCAAAATGAACCTACTTAAAAACTGGTCGAAGTGCGTGGACCACACGCAATGGAGGGTTCTGTAATTTCACAAAAAGAATACTAAAAAATTATTTTGTCACGAAAATTTTGTATTTTGAAAAAATTAACAATACGAAAATTAGTTTTAGGATATTTAATAGAATACTTGGATGTTTTATCTTATTTAACGTAGACAATTTTCCCACAGTAATGCCCTATAGAGGTATATTAAAGCGTTCAAAGTACTCAAGTATTATACGAAAAGGGTTAGGACAGGTAGTTATAGCAATTTTGCTTAATCCTCTACCTATTTATACAATCGGAAAAAACTTCAAAATTAAGATAATTTATCAATGACATCAAACGTTTATTATTTTGATAGTTAGAAACATCTAATTACTCGTAACTTTACGTTTCAGTCAAATAGGTAGGTACCGTTTTACAACACTATAGTGTTTAATTTGTTCAGCTGACTTGGCTACATGAAACCATCGAAAAGTTGGCCTCAGACCAACAAATATGTAGAAAACTACATCAAGCTACACCGCCAAGAGCCCAGCTCTTAAGAGAATGATAATATCTCGGCTACAGAACCCTAAAAACCGAACTTACATCGGACAAGCTCAACTCATACATCAGGCGTTTCTTTTCAAAACATCAACAAAAGAGCGGACTTATCCCGGATACCTGGCTGCCTATTCCCAAGACACGTATGTAAGAACAACCAGAATTACTTGAACCCTAAATACGTGTTTTTTGGTAATAATAAAGCAAGAATCCTGCTGACAAAACCACAATGCTCAAAGATGCAAAATTAAAAAATGTGGACAAGTTTAGTGCAAAGGATCACTTGGTCGATCTACAAGAACACTTCATTCTTTCACTAAGAAGTGTGAATATTGCGTAGTTTTAGAAAATACTAGTAACTCCATATCGACAAAGCGGTTCATTTTTCCCTGGACTGGCACTAAATTATAATACGCCAAGCATGACTCCGGGACATTATAACAATGTTCTACCAATTATTCATATTTTTTAAAATGTTTTTCGAAAAAAATATCGAGATATGAAGTATTCAAATAGTTTTCGACATTTGATGTGGTAGGTATAATAATCGGTAATAGGAAAAATTCTAAAATAAATTAAAATCCTGATTGAGCTATCGAGATTTTTACGTGCTTGCAGTAAATTTTTCCACTAAATCCAACATTTTTTTAAAAGTTTATATTTCAAAATAATCTTAACATGCATGATGGGTCAAGAATACACTGGTTAGCCTGTGGCGAAGTGAGAAAGATTTGTGAATGGTTTAGGGTTATTAGGAGGGTAACAAAAGGAACGCGTTTATTTCACGCGTGAAAATTAGCTGCTCGACTGAAAAATGGGTCATAGTAGATCTAGAAACAGTAGTCGTCTGATGCACTGGTAATATATTTTAATATTTTTAGTTAGATGTTTATTTACACCTCTTTAATGAATTTACGAAAGTAAACTAGGTACAATAAAAGCGTAATAAATAAATTGCCTATACTAACAGTTTAACCTAATTATTGTTAGAGATAACAAAATTGGCTCAGATCGCTATCAACGGGCAAGGTGCCCAGAAGGCAAACCATTCATTACATTATATTAATATTTTTCAAAATGTTCCCTTGTTTGTGTATGTTTTTAAGTCATCTTCATTCATGGCTGTTATTGCCCACTGTTGAGCTATCTTGAATATAACAAGAACAATTTTATGTAGGTATAACATACATTTAAGTATCTCATAAAATTAAATAACGAAATGAGTAAACGAATCCCATAACACTCATCAAATTTATAAAAAAAATCATAGTTTTATTATCATCAGCAGTGATCGTAGATTTTCCAGCATTTTTGGTGCAGTACTAGGATTGTTATCAGATATTTTAAGGCTATGAAATTGTTAAACCAAGTATCAAATAAAATCAAAGCCATTTAGAAGTAAATAGTTATGTAGAGATCGTTAATAATTAAATAACAATTTTGAAAAAAGACATCATTGCATCGGTGTTGCTGTAAAATGTACGATCCTTGATAAGAGCATGGCATATACAGCCTTGGCCAGAAGTGTTGAGCACCAATGCGATTTTCATACAAAGCTGGAAAGTTTAGTCCATCGTTTCCATCTTTGTTTAAGTTATTTTGTCAATTAATTTAAACTAATAGGCATGTTTTGTTGAAGTTAGTAGTAACTGCATAGAATATTTGCAATATGTCGCACCGACTTAAATTTACATTTTTGGTACCTTCTGTTTTCATATTTTTTAAGTACCTTGAAAGTGTTATTAAGTGAAGTTTTCTATATTTATAAATAAAATATAACATTTACCGTTACCGTACATTGTTAGGATAGGGAAATAATGCTTAACATCAAAATTGTAAACAAAAAACACCTATGCTCATCACTTCTGGCCAAGGCTGTATAGTTTAATTAACTTTAAATCAACCTACTGACTCCTTAATTGACTGTAGTCACGCATATAAGTGTTATAATAAATAATTTCGCGGCTTTGCCGACACCCTGGTAAAAGAGAGTTGTCGTGCGCTGACGTACACTCATAACGCATAAGTATACGTTCTGACGCTTGCGGAAACATCCCTTTTTACTCGACTTCGGCGAGGCCAAAAGGAAGGGTTATGATACTAGCAGCCAGTACTATGTTATGTATTTGTATATGTGTTCCTCCGTAGCGCCCAAATTATTCATCTGGGGTTTGATGACTAACATTATTCATAATCGTCTCCCACGCCTCAATCAGTTAATTTATGTTTTGTCTCCTAGCAAACACAACTGTCAAAGTGACAGATAAAGATGAAACATAAATTAAATTATATTGAATTGAAGTAATTGAGCCCTGAGAGACGTTTAATGATTATGAATAAGGGGGTATGGTCTCGATTGATTCGCTTTTATATTATGGCCCGGATAATATAGGCTACACGGAAAAAAAATCTTCCGGGATATTCTTAATCCAAGACATTATTATTATCTTGGAAATATTTCCTCGTGACAAGTATTTATTTCCTTCACCAAAGATATGATTTTTCGCTTAATAAAACCACGTTTTCTTAAAATAGAAATACCAAAATGTATTGTTTCAAGAGTATAATATTGAGTAAATAAGAGAGATTGTACTTTAATCAAACAAGTATTATCTTAGGTAAAAGAAAACTAGAAAATCTGTAATAATATATTCGTTTCGTTATATTTAAAACATTAGTTTATTTTCGTTAAAGGAAATAAATACTTGTCACGAGGAAATATTTTCAACATAATAAAATAATGTCTTAGATTGAGAATATCCCGGAAGCTTTTTCCGATTTTAACATGTTTTTTTCGTAGTCGGGTTATAGTTTTTTAATCTTTTGCTCATTTATATCAGTCATTTAGGTTTCATTGAGGGACAACAATATTACGCCTGATATTAAGCGGTGACTGTAGCTTATAGACGCCTGCAACTTCAACAGTGTTACATGCAAGTAGCTGACCCTTATACTTTCCTTTTTTGATCAAGTTTAGTTTGTTTCGGGAAACTTAAGAATAAATATTTATTTAAAATATTTTTTGTAGACCCAGAAAGCGCTGGAAAGACTGCGTTGAGGAAGACCTGAAAAAAATGGGCAGGAAAACATTTTGGAGGAAGGACAAGACCCACAAAGGTTTGTAGAGCCGCAGGAAGAAGATGATATTTGTTTGTGAGATATACATACATATACATAAGAATATTTACTATAAAATGTAACGGTTACACTCATGTCTCTTTAGTCACTTCGTAGGACATGTTTCGGAGACCAGACGTGAATGTAACCATTATATGTTATAGTAACCAAAATTGTAAACTTCGAAAACCTCAAATTAAATAACATTCTCATTGTTACAAAACTCAAGTCGAGTGTAGTCTGCTTTTCCTTTTCAAAAGTATTCCCTCAAATAACCGACGAAGCGCGGTCGCATGCACATAAATTAAGTATATAACATTGAGTCAGTTATATATGCTATCCCTATCGCGTATCTAGGGCATAGTGACATTTATTTTAAGCCACGATGGTGATAAACAAGTCTACAGCCCGCCTGATGGTAAGCAGTCCTCGTAACCTCTGGACGGCAACTCCAAGGATGTTTTTTTTTAATATTATGTCATGACACAATTTTATACAATGGCAGAATATGGCAGTATGCATCGTTTAAAATATCTAACACCTAACACCAATATCTAATACCAATAAGTTCTAGTTTCTCAACTGGGTTGGAAGTTCAACGGCAGTCGTTTTCGTAAAAACTAGTGCCTACGCCAATCCATGGCATTAAATTGCCAAGCGGGCCCCAAATTCAATTGGTCCGTGGCAAAAAGCCGGAACGATGATCAATTTAAATCAGTATTCAGTATGTTCGACTTTCAATCCGGAGGTCTCGGGTTCAAACCCCAGCTGGTACAGTCACCGGCAATAGTAGATACTATTGAAGGCCTACCTACATGAAGGCCGCAAAAATATGTGACACGCTCTTATGGCGTCACAAATAAGAGCGTGTCATATATTTTTGCAGCCTTCATGTAGGAAGATACTATTGCCGGTGACTGTACCACTGAGTTTTTCTAGTGTCTACGCCAATTCATGGGATTAGGTTGTCAAGCGGACCCCAAGCCGGGGCAAACGCTAAGAGGAGGAAGAAGAAGAATTTAAGTTTAAATAGGCCTCCTACTCGTAGCTTGGCTGTGGCTTTGTAGGTAAGCGTAGGGAATCGGTACGAAACGTCGAGGCACTACATAAGACGGAAAACATTTTTAGATGCAGAAAATAAGGTTATCTCTTGGTTCTGTAGCACAGAACATCTTTTCAAAGATAGTGCAAGTTGTTGAGTAGAGTTGCGGTTCTACCTGCAATAGCCAAATATTAAACATACTTACATCAATTTTACAACTGAAGAACAAATCAATTTTTTTAATAAATATTTTGACTTGTTTATTTTATGTAGACACACTACCGCACCGGAGGCCTAGGTCACTTTTTCCTTTGTATATGACATCTATATAAGTTTATAAAAGAACAGAACAGAAAACGGCTAGGAGATGATGATAAGTTTATACATCAATTTTAGCTAACTGTAATTATGGTCCGCAAGTTTAGGATTAGGGCTCGCAATTATCCGGATATTATCCGGATAATATGGCTACTATACGGATAATTGCATACAAATTACCAATTAAAATATCCGGATTGCAAGCCCAATTCGGGATGTAATAAAATTAAGTATCAATCCAAATTTTTTTACGATGTTTTTAACTGTTTATTTATGAAAATATTTTGTCATAGAAATGCGTTCTGTTAATATAAGTTACACGTGATAGAAGACATTAAAGTTAATTTTTTGACCATAGTTGGGAAGTTTTACATTAGAAAAAACTAAGTAGAAGAGGTAGGTAGCCATAGATCTATCGTAACTGGTGTTATAATGTTGAGTATCAAACTACAATAAAATCTCGGTAACACTTCTATAATGTTCCTAAATACAGGATTTTACAAATATGGTCAGCATCTACCGAATACCTTATGAGTACGTTTTTATTGAGTACCATGTTAAAATTAAACACTAAACTTTAGAAAATGAGGTGCAAATGTCGGTAGTGACTTATGTCACCATTACTGTAAACTTCACTTAGTTTATTTTATGCGAAGTGCCCTAGTTGTTCTACGCTGTGTTCCAAGAAACCTCTCCACGGCAGTACAAAGAGTATAACATTTTAATAATGAACACGCTGTTTGTCTGCGTTGCGAGCGCGAAATAACGTTTGTTCAGGGCATTGATCACACTCTATTAGATCACCTTTTATTTTTAACATTATTTTGACGACGAAAAACCGTCAACCGACATATACTTACATACTTGTTATAGTAATGTAAGTACTTAGATTACTTTTTAACCAAATCGGATTAGAGCGTAGAAGTCTAAATACGAGCGTTTTGAGCTTAAATTTTTTTTAGCTATGAAGCATAGAGATTTTTATATCTACATATTAGTAAGTGGCCATCGTGGTACAAGAATGTCTGCAACCTCAGAGGTATTAACTACAAGCGCGTTGCTGATTCTTTAATTTGTATAATCCTTTTTGGATGAACCGATACTGTAGTAAAATCTTAACTAAAACTATAAGGAACGCGCGTAAACTGAAGAGGGCAGCACAAGACGCCCCTGTTCATAGGTGTGAAGTACAAATGACAATTTAAAATTACCAAAGTTGCCAAATTATTCCACTAGATGGCAGGACCTACTCTTGCAGGGGTAATCTAGTCAAATGTTGGAATGGAAGCAGCAGAGTCTATTGCTGTGGATTAAGTCTCAGTTTTTCATTGAGATCACAAGGCAGGCCCTCCAACGCGCACGGGACTTATCTAGCGGGACGTAATCTACATTACAATGTTCTGAACATTTTAATAATGTAGTAATAAGTGTAAAGACGCGAATGGGGACGAAAATGAGCTCGTGATCTTAAAACGTTGAGGTTATTTTATGAGATATAAGGCTTCCGTTTATTTTATGTCTTTTCTCATTGGTAAGCGCTTACACGGAAAAAAAAGCTTCCGGGATATTCTCAATCCAAGACATTATTATTTTCTTGAAAATATTTCCTCGTGACAAGTATTTATTTCCTTTACCAAAAATATGATTCTTCGCTTAATAAAACCACGTTTTCTTAAAATAGAAATACAAAAATGTATTGTTTCAAGAGTATATTGAGTATATAAGAGAGATTGTACTTTAATCAAACAAGTATTATCTTAGGTAAAAGAAAACTAGAAAATCTATAAGAATATATTCGCATCGTTATATTTAAAACTTTAATTTATTTTCGTTAAAGGAAATAAATGCTTGTCACGAGGGAATATTTTCAACATAATATAATAAAACTATTTAAAACGGGATATTTACCATGTGAGTTTTTTATAAATATCCCTTTTTAAATAGTTAGCTTAAAATCATATATAATATAATAATGTCTTAGATTGAGAATATACTCTATAGAATACAGCTCGTACCACTGAGTTTTCCGGAACTTATGTACGGAATATCATTTGATATTTACCAGTCGCTTTCGTGAAGGAAAACATCGTGAGGAAACGGGACCTAATCCAACAAGGCCTAATTTCCCCTCTGGGTTGAAAGGTGAGATGGCAGTCACTTTCCTAAAAACTAGTGCCTAGGCCACTAAACTAAAATTTTTGAATTTGGCCCCATAGAAAAAGTTGTTTAGTATCGCTCACTAAATCACCTCGCACAATATGGCTAGTTATTGAAAAAACATCCTGTATACGCATATTATGTACATGCTGATTCTGAAAATGTACGCGCATTTGACAATTATAAAGATCGCGACGTCCTCCCTTTAAGTCTACCATTTTCTTTTACACCCACTTTTACCTCAAAACAGCCTTTAGACCTCCAACTGCCATAACTAATTAACCACATTATAATTAGTGCAAAAGTCGTTTAACTTACCGCACAAACGCTCGGTAACACAAAGTCCTATCTTACTAAACATCTTTGACATTTACACCCTTGTCAAAGTAAATGGACTAGGCATATATTTAGTAACCAAAAGTCTTATGTTAAGCGTGCAGTGACTTAGTTACACCCTTGTCGAAGTAAGGCGTGTAACAAAGGGCCGAAAACTTGGTCGGCCTGGGATTTCGAAGTTCCTATGGTAAAGGCTAACGGCATACCGAGTTTTTAACAGGAACGGCGTGTTTCGAATTACAAACATAAAGGATATATGTTGACGACATTTTGTTGATACTAGTAATCACCTCGAACAGAACCCTAACGTGTGTAAATTTAATACGGGCGAACCTTTTAACGGTGGTTTACATAGTTCATACTGAACAAGTTTCATTATGGAGGTATCTTATCTTATCTTATCTTATTGTATTCGGGGGCCCGTAAGGATACACTTCGACCCAAAGGGATCTTTTGTGTAGTTGCCCCCTAGTACACCTACTCGAGAGCTTTCTCAACCATCTCCATGTGTTGGATGATGGAGCTCAAGGGCAGTGCTTTGAATTCCTCTGGATCTGGATAGCCAGTACCAAAGTCCTTCATTCTCTGTCTAGCTAGAGCGTGACATTCACACATTAAGTGTTCCATTGTCTCTTCCTCTTCACCACACATCCTACAATCAGTATTATCTGACAATCCACTATGGAGGTAAAAAAATATATTTATTTATTTATCGTATGGCTACACGTCACTGGATATAGATAGGCATTTCTTCTCTCAGGTGGTAATAGTAGTGGGAAAGTACATGGTGAAGAAAATCCAGTGAGTGCTGTGAGGTCCAGATGGGACAGTGCAGCTGCCAAGTTTGTTTCTCTTTTAGCACCACCCAGGGATCACGTGTAGGGTCGTCGAAGGTTTTTCCTACGGACGCAGAGTAGCATTGATCCCCAAAAAATTATGATTAAGTATTATTTGTTAACTTAAATAAATATTAAAGTCTTACACAAGCCGACATAGTCCCACAGTAAGCTCATAACGCTTGTGTCGTGGGTACTAGAAAACGATTATATACCTATAGATAGAATAGATCAATAATAAAATACATGACTTAGGCACAAATATTTAAGAGTCGCCAGGACGCTCGCGTGAACTCGCGTTCCCATACAAACGTAGTTCAGCTCTAATTTTAAAACGACATGCTTTAGAACCACGAAATTTGGCATGGGCATTCTAGTAGTACATCTATGTCGGTAATTCCATTTCGTTGCTAAAAATTGTAATACAAAGAATATATAGCAAAAATAAGTTTTGTATGTAAATCTGTATCTGGCTGTATTTTCTTTGTATTAAATTTTTTTGGAACTAAAACAAATTACGGACATAGATCTGTACTACTAGAATGCCCATGCCAAATTTCGTGGTTCTAAAGCATGTCATTTTAAAATGAGAGCTAAACTACGTTTGTATGGGAACGCGAGCGTCCTGGCGACGTACACAAGTAAATGCCCTAACTAAGTTTCGACCCCGGGACCTCCTGCTTAATTATTAATTTACCTACATACATATCTTAAGGCAAATCAACATGTTTAATAAAACTTTATCTCATCCCTTGTTTCCTTGGTAACCAAAGAACTTTGTCCAAATTGAAAACATCAATACTTTGTCCCGAGTTGTGATTACTTTGACTTAATTTATTTGTGTTTCGTTTGATTATGTTACTTCCCTCTCCTATTTAAAGTAAGGTAAGTTCGCCTAATAAGGACCAGGTTTTTGTAAATCTTTATAAATCTGATTTAAGAAGTATTTTAACTTAAAAAACATTTGAAATATACAAATTGCCTATATTAGAAGTACAAACATTAAGTAAAAATCACGAATCCGAAGTAAATTAATGACAAACACTGTTTAAAAAAAACTTGTAAATGGACCTTATTAGGAATGGGTGTTCTCAATAAGGGTCATTCCTGTTCCGTAGATAATTCCGAAACTACATAATTTAATTTTTTTATTTAATATTTTTTGTTAATTGTAACAATTGTTTTTGTCATTCCCGATGGATTAATCTAAAAATTCACATGAATTGTACTGTTGGTCCTTAAAAAGTCTACAGAAACTTAAACGCAGAATAATTGACTTGATTTATGTATTTTAATAAAACACAGTTTTGTATTGTATTGATATTTACTAAGTGAAACTATTTTAAGCATAAAACAACATAATTAGGAACATTTTCAGTCATTAGCCCTTGGTCCTTATTAAGTCTTTAGACATGATATTAAAAAGGCCTGGTCCTTATTTGGCGACAAAGATGTGGTCCTTGTTAGGCACTTCGCCATCCCGGAGCAAACCAATCCAATTTGACAAAAAAAATAGTTCTTTCAATAACCTTATCTTCACAATCCACGCCTAAATGTTACTTTTTCCTTTTCATGTGTTAAGTTCTTGCGAAAACGAATCAGAACCCCTTGAATGAATCGAATAACACCAACAAATTATACAAAACGACCTACGCGTCGTGACGTGAACTGCATCGACAGGCATACTGACAGAATGGCGGCGTAAAACCCAAGTAATGCCAATGCACTTCAATAATTGGTTAATGAGGAGCATCGGCGCGAGACTTGATTTCAATTTAGTATCAGGAGCGGGATTTTTGAAATGGTGGCTCTTATTAGGAACCGGTTCTTATTAGGCGAACATACCTTATTCCTTTAATGACGCACTGACTTGTGAAATGGGGATTTGGTGCTAACATTATAACCTTTACACCGGTATTTGTTTTAGCTAAAAATATGACTTCTTCTTCTTCCTAGCGTTTATCCCGGCTTGGGGTCCGCTTGACAACCTAATCCCATGGCATTGGCATAGACACTAGTTTTTACGAAAGCGACTGCCATCAGACCTTCCAACCCATAGGGGAAACTAGGCCTTTTTGGGATTAGGTCCGCTTTCCTTACGATGTTTTCCTTCACCGAAAAGCGACTGGTAAATATCAAATGATATTCCGTACATAAGTTCCGAAAAACTCAGTGGTACGAGCCGGGGTTTGAACCTGTGACCTCCGGATTGAAAGTCGGACGTCTTACCGCAAGGCTACCAGCGCTTTGCAAGCTAAAAATATGACTACAAGCAAAAAATACAATTTAATATATACGTAAAAACCTTCACTGAAAAAATGAAACAGCTAGAAATAAATAAGTTTTTGCTATTTACAACCGAGTGACTAGCTTCGCATGGAGCCTGCAAAGTTCGTTGCTAAAATCAAAGAAGTCAACTCGACTAACATACGTATGTACAGTCGCCATCAGATATATCGGAGCTGCCATGATGGTCACAAATATCTGAACGCCTCTATTGTCAAGGCGATAAAGTGCATGTTCAGATATTTTTGAGTACCCTGGCCGCTCCGATATATTTGATGGCGACTGTACCTACACTATACCATTAAATAAGTTACAAATAAATAAAAGGGAATCAGGTACCTAAGGGTCATATTTACTAGGACACTTATTTGGATTTAAATTAGTGCTTGGTTAAAATAACCAAGAACATTTAGCAATAATTGCTTGTTTGTCATTAACAAAGCTTTATTCCATGTTTTAAATACGTCTTGGTTGTATGCAACCAAAAATATCTTACCCGAGCCAAATTGGTACTTTGCTAACACTAATTTTTTCCGTGTTATTTAATTCCTACCTAGGGTTTCTGGTTTCTCGACCTTTTTTATTTCTCGAGGCACGGGAATTCTCGACCACGATTTCTCGAGTTTCTCGAGTATCTCGAGAAATTTTAGAATGTCTTTTCCGACCACGGAACAATGGTGTTCCGGACCTTTGGAAGGCGTATGCGGAGCCAAAGCCAACGCGCAAAGGCCCCTTAGACAATTTAATGAAAAGTGAGGGATACACCAAAAGGATGCTGCCCTTGCCCGTGTCATGGGACGCACGCAGAGACAGCGCCCGCCATGGTGTAAGGACTATTCAGTTAATGGAGTATAAAATGTACTAGGCTATTGGGTGAATAGTATGGGCTAATTACTGGGCTATTGGGTGAAGAACCGGACGCCTGCTTAATAAAACGGTATCCAATTTTATTTCCGGCAGACAGTGACTCGCCCTCCGCAAGATGGGATCCCATAAAAAGTGACATCAAAGATGGCTCAAGGGCAACACCGGTGCGGGGCTGGGGGTAGAGAGGTGTCACTAGACTTTAAACATATAATATAGCCAACTCGCCACTTAGGTTTCCACATCTACCCTCGAGAACGCAGCTCTAGCGACCCCACTCTGGACTGGACAGCCGGTCCTACAGTCCCACTCATCCGACAGGTTAAACACAGAGCACAGACAGCATAAGCTAGATGCATTAAGTGTTAAACACGTGTTTTTTTACTTATTGCTCTTGCGATTTATTTCTCGAATTCTCGAGGCATTGCGGTTTTTTTTCCCGTCTCGACAAAGGACAAATTTCTCGAGATTTCTCGCCTCGAGAATTCTCGAGCAGAAACCCTATTCCTACCTCGCCCATTAAGGCTATATTATTCATATTGTTTAAAAGAATTCCTCATTATTTATCACCGATCAATAATATACGGAAACACAATCAGCCCAAAAAATGGCCACAAAGTGCTGTTAGAACGACTCGTACAGCACTTTCTCTGACAGTCTCATTACGGTATAAGACTGCCGATTACAAATTTACGAGCCATATTTTCAGAAAATCTTGTTCGAGTGTGCACCTTTATACTTGAAGGGCACACGGAAAGAACATGTCTAGTCCCTTTTTACGTAAAATGTGATTTTTTGTATCAAAATGTAGAGCTTGCTATGAACTATTAGCAACAACTTCTGTAACAGCTCGAATTTTTAACATAAGTCCACTTTTTAATACATAAAAACCATTTAGTTACGAAAATAGTATCGTTATTGAATCGTTCCAAACTTTAAAACCGCTATAACTCAAAATGTTGTCAAAGTGACTAGACATGTTCTTTCCGTGTACCCTTTACTTATTGTTTCTCGAAGTTACTTATACATAAATGAACCTAACAACAATATCATCAGCGCGATGTAGAAATTGGTGCGTTACATACAGCGCCATCGGACGTGTCATTTTGTCAACTTTTGAGTATGAGAATTGAGAATAGAGTATAAACAAGAGCAGCGATCACCAACCTATTGCCGAACGTGACGCAGTAAAACGGCAAAATGCAAAACAATCCAAATAGGGTTATTACCCTTTTAATTTACTAAAACAGCATTGTAAATAAACACAGTTCGTGCCGCTACGGACTAATTTACATACAAACATTTCCCGTTGAGATATTTGCTATTCATAAACTGAATTATCCTAAACTAGCCACGCAAATCTGTGATTCAATCGATTTCCTACTCTATATCTAAGGATATAGGGTATTTTTTGGTTGGTGTACAGGCAGTGGCCCCGTTATATAAAAGGGAACAGCAAAAAAGCCTCGGAAGCGAATGGAAGTATAAGTTATTCATGAACGAAATAATATGGAACTGTTCAAATATTCACGTCATCACAAATGTCCACTGGTATTTAAAAAGTGTTTTGTTGATATTTGGCTTATACTTTTTGACAGGAGCTTGACTTTTTGTAAGTTGAAAACAGGGTTACAGGAAAAATAAGCGTTTAATCCGTGAGTTGGGTGGTCAAAGTAAAATTGAATTGGACACTAAAAGGATGGGAAATTAGAAATTACCGGTCAAGTAATATAGTAATACGAGGCCAGTAATCCGTTTTCACACCGGTCCAGTGCTTGTCTGAAATATGCAATAAAGAATGAAATATTTAAAAATATATAAGTTTCGTACGTTTACAAGTAAACTTTTATTATTACTTGTATTCTCCAGGTACGTTAACTATTCTTGACGAGAAAATTTTGAAACATCAAGAAAAGCTGTGCTTATAACCTCTAGCATGCCTGCCATCTTTGACACCAAGGTTAGGTACTTTGCAGGCCTAAGCCTGAAAAGTTCTATGAAATACTTTTACAGTCCTCTCGAGTTGCTGCGCCCGAGACAAGATACTTTCGAGCCAATAATAAGACACATAACGACATTATTTTCTTCGTTGTCTGAGAAAAAAATATCAACATAATTTTTTTTTTAATAAGATCCTGAATTTATCGGAAGTTAGTAAAAAAACACATGGATACTGGTGGATATTAATAGGAAAACTTCTAAGAAACACTTATATTCCTATGTTTCTATAAAATAACGGGTCGTCTTGGGTCGCATTGAATAAACCATAAGGATCTCGGGCGATACTCCAAGTCCTTACCAGATTCCTACCCCAAGCAAACCAATTTAAGTGTTTTCATCTTATGTATAGTTGCTATGAATGCAGAGCTCAAGTTATTATGAACGGAGAATAAAATACGTAAATGAATCTTTTGTGAATGTATGTCAGGTTCAACATATGTTGCTATTAACATTTTGATGTATCGCCTCTGACCTAACATAAGACATGACTGTTATGAAAAAGCTGACCGACCCCGCATAAACGTGGCTATTTTAGTAGACCTTACTATACTGAAATAGGGAGAGGAAAAGTTTTACGTTGACAAAAATTACATAGAGCGTTATCACACTTGCGATTTGCGAGCGAGTTTTGTATGGGAGCATTCATATTTATAACAAGTTACCCGTCGATGTTTTGAATCTATCATTTCCCGCTCTTAAGAAATACTATATGACAGACATATATGCATGGCCCAAACCAGAATCTATAAAATCATCTAACATTTAGAGGACACAGTTAAGGTAAGAAAGAATATCAAATGTATTGCGAAGCAGTCAGATTTGGATTTTATTTTTATTTTTCATTTTAATTACACAATAGTCAGGTACATGTCTGTCTCTCAAGCTGTTTTGATATGCCTTCTTGAAGAACTACGCATTATTGTATATAGTATCTTTAATGTATTAGTATTACTGTTTTGAAAAAATAAGTCCCGCCGAGTTTCTTGCCGGTAATAAGACTTCTCGGGTCAGAGGTGTAGGGTTAGAACCGGTGGTAGTTTCTTTTTCTCTCTGACGTTCATAAGTGCATTGTAATGTGCCTAAATTGAAGAATAAATATCTTTTATCTTTTATCTTTTTTATCTTTTGAGCGAACACGCCGCGAGTTCGCCGCGTACGAGTTTTGTATACGAACTGCTTTCAAATCGCTTCAGTGAAATCAAATCACATGTGATAAGGCCCTTACGTAGGAGGGTAGTGTAGGTACATTCGCCATTAAATATATCGGACCGGCCACGGTGGGTACAAATATTTTAAAAACACCTCTGTTTTCAGGGCGATAAAGTGCTTGGTCAGATATTTTTGATTACCTTGGCCGCTCCGATATAATTGATGGCAACTGTACAGTCGACAGTAGAAGTAATTAAACGTTGAGCGAAACTTTAAACTGTGGTTAGGTGGAAAGATAGATTTATTATTCAAAAATGTATATTACATTAGTGTAAAGATTTCTTAATTAATAATTACACTAATTAATCCTTTGTTTTGTTTAATTTATTGCTTGTATTGGATTATCATTGAAACTGAATGAATGAATGAATAAATGCTTTATTGCACACCTCAAAAATTACAACACAGTAGAAAAAGATATAATTAACAAAAACGAGGCAAACAACAGGCGGTCATTTGATATTTACCAGCCGCTTTTCCGTGAAGGAAAACATCGATAGGAAACCGGACCTAATCCTAAAGGCCTATTTTCCCCTCTGGGTTGGAAGATCAGATGGCAGTCGTTTTCGTAAAAAACTAGTGTCTACGCCAATGCATGGGATTATGTTGTCAAGCGGACCCCAAGCCGGAACAAACGCTAGGAAGAAGAGACATATTGGATTTACACACTGTATAGTACAGTTAGCATCATATATATCGCATCAGCTAGAGTAGCCAAATAGTTCGTCACACCATACATAATACATGGTGTGACGAACTATTTGATCACTTTGGCTGTGACAATATATTTGACGGATTGTACAAGGGAATTTTGTATACTTAGGTATATTGTATGTACTGTCTGTAATATCAGCCCTTGCCTACGGGCTGATATTTTCTGGTAAGCAAATAATTTGATGAAGGTAATATTTATCTGATTTTATTTGACTTTAGCAAATTATATTTTCAGCTGACTACACATTATCCTTTGAAGTAAAGTACACCAGTAAATTCTTTAAGGATTCAAATAAAATTGGGTTAAGGCTCTCAAAATGTCCCTTAATACAGGGTAACTCAATTGTTGGGGCAAAATTTTCCTCGCATGAGGGAGTTGCGTTACTACGTTAAGCTTTAACTTGTAACTCAATAAACATATTAAAGGGAACACTCAATTATTTGGAGTGACTCTTAAAAATATTACAAAATGTTTATCCGAATAAGTTATGATATTTTACAACATAGTTCAAATTAATACAATGGATATTACAATATTAAACTAACTAAATTATAATACAAAATCAAACGGAAAAACAAGGTGTCACAAATAAACATAGCTACAAACACACATATTCCAAAATTTTACAGAACAACCACAACCCTAGTCAAACAGCCCACCCCGAGTCATTCCAGGTGCAAAGGTGCCCAACACGCTCGCCGCGTTTCCACGTTGAACCGCGATGGACAACCTCTGCAACAAAAATGACCCGGAGCAGGGATCAAGGCCTCGCTCGCGCAACCGATTCCCGATCTCCTTAAAAAAGGTCCGTGCCTCTGAACACCAACAACCAGTGGTAAATGTTTATTGCTTAAATTGAGAGCAGGTTTGTTGTTTTTTATGGCAGAAGGTAGTCGCTGATGCACTCACTGGTTCTGATATAAAATGACAGTAGCTTGCCATAAAAATGTTGTTTTATATCACACTATCCCGTGACTACTGTCTGCCATAAGATCGGCTTGAAAAGTCCCTCGTCATGATTGTTCCTGTAATGTATGTATCTACATGTACTTATAGATATAGATAGGTACCTAAACGGGTTTTGTACGCGGTGCAATCGTATGCGCCCTCTGCAGGCTAATTAGTCTCCCAATAAATATCTATGTGATCGGACGTGTGTATTTTCATTCTTCTATATATAACAGTTCCTTGGGACCCAAGGATGGATTTCAGAAGTGGAGCCACCAAGATTTTTGATGTAATTTTTTAGGGGGGGGGCGGAGGCTCTCAACTTTATCTTGATATCTACTTACATCAGTTAAGCTACTAGAACAAGTTTGGTATCTTTTCATATAAGTCGGGGATGCCGAAATTAAATGAAGGTATCATTTTGACTCCGTTCCGAAGCAATTCGGTATCCCCGTTTTATACGAAAACGATACCAAACTTGGCCTAGTAGCTTAACTGATGTAAGTATATATCAAGATAAAGTTGAGAGCGTCCCCCTCCCCCTAAAAAATTATATCAAAAATCTTGGTGGCTCCACTTCTAAAATCCATCCTTGGGTCCTAGACCTAAGGAACAATCATGACGAGGGAAATCTTTTGTTCACGAAAAGCCGTATTTGGTTTTTTTATGCCGTGTGCAGACACAACTATAGTATAGCAAACTAAATTTCTTTCATTGCTCTCTTTATTGTATTATATTTGACGTAGCCTGCTCTACAAACACAGACAGACTGACGGCGATCAATATACACAATGTCACGTAAATATTGGCCTCTTGTTTCAAAACCATTTTAATCTTTTGAAATACGATTATACATTCCATTTTCCGGGCATATTTGTTATTTATGCATATAGTTCACTCGGGCCGTATCATATTTTATCATGCACTTCGTTCGCTATAAAACTATATTTTTAAATTCACCCAATGCTGTTACAAAATATAAGTTAGGTTCAATATAAACACAAAATTGCGTACTTATAAACAAAATATTTATTAACTTAAAAGTCGCCAGCACGCTGGCGTTCCCATATAAACGTAGTTCAGCTTTCATTTTAAAACGACATGCTGTAGAACCGTTCGTTGCTAAAATTGTAATTTAATACAAAGAAAATACAGCCAGTTACAGATTTACATAAGTACAATACTCATTTTTGCTATATTTTTTTTGTATTACAATTATTAGCAACGAAAACGAATGTCCGACCTAGATTTGTACTACTAGAATGCCCATGCCAATCTTCATAGTTCTAAAGCATGCCGTTTTAAAATGAGAGCTGAACTACGTTTGTATGGGAACGCGAGTTCACGCGACCGTCCTGGCGACTCTTAAGAAAACTTCCCTAGTTCGGTCACGAGTCAAAACTTTGGCGCAAGTTTAATAAATTATTAATTTTGGCAGCCCTACAAAACACGCTGCCGCATCTGTCGCCAATGAAACTTTGAACTTCACTTATCTATCTATCTCTTTTACTTGTTTTGTAAGACTTCGGGCGCGAGGGAGGCAGATAGTCTCTCCATTTTTCGTCCGAGTTCTTGTAATGCCTAAATCAAAACTAGGGTTGTCAAGTTTGTAGTTTACAAAGTTCCTTTCAATTTGTTGTAAATTATAGCTTTAAAGTGGATTCTAAAATAAATGTGCTAAAGTTTTAAAAACAAGCTTGTACAGTCGCCATCAAATATATTGGAGCGGCCACAGTACCTACTCAAAAAGATCTGATCATGCACTTTATCGCCTTGATAGTAAGAGGCGTTGTTCAGATATTTGTGAGCACCTTGGCCGCTCCTATATATCTGATGGCAACTTTACTAACAAAAGGAAGTTTCTATGTTTAATTGTTCCTCGTATCTTTGTGTGTAAATGGAAAATAAAAACGACATAAAGCTACCTCGTTTTGAATTCGGGAATAACTAGCGAAAAACGTTGAAAATGAATAAAACCCCTTTTGAAAATAAAACCATTTTAACGTTCGGCTGTAAAGTCCATTGTTTATTTTATGCCTCCGGGAGTTTGTTTTTTAATTATTATAAAAGGGAGTTATAAAGGGTTTTTTTTAATAACGTTATGTTTTGAAACAGTCAACAAAAAAATGTTGTTAGTAGTACAGTCAGCCCCAGGAGTAATTAGACAAAATATTAATAACGACCTTGGCATTACATACCAGAGTTGGGCAATAACTATTTTGAATAAGAATAAAAATAAAAAACATAATTTTTAATTTTATTCATATCGATTTCAATAAGAATATTTTTTGCAATCGATATTCAAAATAAAATGAATTGGAATAAAATTATTTTCATTCTTTTTTCTCGCATATGAATTATTCACGACGAAGTTATTTTGGAATAAAATCAACGTAAGTTTATCATTACGATTTTTTATTCAAATAATGATTTTATTTTTGAGTGCTCAACACTGTTACATACTGTCATGAAATCTGGAGCAGAACCCGACTGGGGAAGTACCTCTATCTTACATAAGCCACAGACAAATAGCACTAGACCGTAATCATAGTGTTGTGTTCCTGCTGGTGAGTAAGGTTGCTAGAGAGCTCAAAGAGGACCCAGTGTGTTGACGACGGGGGACCCCCTTGTCCCTTTAGTTTGTTCCCGTCAACACAGTAAATAGGTCGGCAATGCGCATGTGAAACCTCTGGAGTTGCAGGCATCCATAGGCTAAGTTATAATACTTAATCACTGTCCCTAAATGTTAAATAACTATCACAAATCCATGAATAGCAACTAGTACATTAGCATTGAATAATCCTCGGAGCAATTATTAACGAGAAAGCCGGAGTTCTGTACAAGTTTTGTTCAAGTTCCGTTCGAGTTGCAGCATTCAGGTGCAAATGCAAGGAAAGCCTAGGTTTAGTCACGGATCACTTAGGTACCAACTAGACGGAGCATTGCTCGTAGATAAAGGCCATTTTTTAGAACAAGTGCAAAAATAACTGTGTGTTTTAAAGGCATTACTAAAAAAAACTAAGATAACATTCAGTAGGAAAAGACAGACAAATTGTAACTACAATTTAGTGAGATATTAGAAGATAGACATATTTACATGAAATTAGAATTAAAACATACCTTTATTAAGACATACCTACGTTATGAACTAATTAATATAAGAAAATAATCGGCAAGATCTCTCACAGGTACCCAGTTAAGTGAATCCAGTTTGACTGTTAGAGCATGCCTTGACGCATGAAGTCCGCGATTTCGCCATTTGTACATTAGCACATTACATGAGATTAGATTTAGAATCCAATAGTTGAAAAAGACACAAATTAGAAACAGATATCCATTATAAATGAAAAAATCAGCCATGGAGAACTCTGGAGCATGACAGGAACTGGACGTCTCGGAGTTCTGTATAAATTTTGTCTAGATTTAATGTAAGTGCTGAATCCGCTGCGGTATCTATAGTTAGTTGTCTATGCCCTAGGTCCAGATCTGAAACTACGAAGAAATAGAACCTGGCTCTGAACTTTCAGACTAGAGCTTAATTAGAAGTTTATCTCAGACTGAAGATTTCTTTAAAAATAAAAAATGTAAAGTTTTTTTCGAGGTAGGTTCCTACCTTATTTCGAAGATACCAGAGAAGTTTGGTTCCAATTTTTTTTTTAGTTTTAGTACCTTCATTTCTTGCTCTGTTTTCAATACGGTAAACTATTTCCCGCGACTTCGCCTGCGTGAAAGTAGAGATTCCCAGGGCAAAAAAATGCAAACTCCCATAAAGCATGATTTCTTAAATTAAAACAATCTTCTTCCGCGGGACTCAAACTAACTCCATGCCAAATTTCACCTAAATCAATTCAGCGGTTTAAGTGTGAAGAGGTAACAGGCAGACAGACACACTTTCGCATTTATAATATTATATATAGTGTAGAAGTGACAGTGCTCAAAACGCTAATTCCCAATAGTTGCCACTCTGCCGTCACCCTTATTTGACATGTATGTCACAAAGGTATATGTAATCAAAACCTGTTAAATTATGCTAAAATGTACAGTCGCCATCAGATATATCGGAGCGGCCAAGGTGGTCACAAATATCTGAACAACGCTATTATCAAGCCAATAAAATGCACGTTCAGATATTTTTGATTACCTTGGCCGCTCACATATATTTGATGGTGTCTCTACAAACGGCCATCAGTATTCCGTTAAAGTGCGGACCCCTGGGGTTCCATGTCACGGATACGGACCGGGTGCCGTAGGTAATCTTATCGGCAATAAACGGAGCAGCTGTAAGGCAAGCTCGGCCGCAAAGGGCATCGCAAATTACAGACGTTGTAAGGGTTAACTCTAAGGGGACAGCCTATTCACTTCTTTTTTCAAGGAATAGGGAATGGTTTCTTTTCTTATGGATATCTACATGTTTTTTTTTACTTTTTTTTCCTTTCACCACGTCGTCACTTTACTACAGGTGAGATTGATGACAAATGCTTACAAAAAAGTACTTATTTTCGATAAAAAAATAAGAATCAAATACCCTGTTGGCCTTAAATTATCTAAAATGCAATACACGTAGCCAAAGACGTGACATTCAGGGACTATCGATATAGAACTAATTCTATATCGATAGTCCCTAGTTTTCTATTAAATTATTTAAGTTTATTACTTTGTTTTTTATGAAGCGTAATGCTAGCATCTCTGCAGCTAACTATACCTACATAAATAGTAAAGCCTTCATATTGTTTCGAATCGTTTATCCGGGAGATGGGCAGCAGCATCTTCCGAAAGCCTAAACAACAATAAACAAAAAAAACTGCGCGCGCCAACCCGCCTGCCAAGCGTGGCGCGTATGGCAAACCCCCCCTTTAAAAGGGGAGGACTATGTTCAGCAGTGGACGTCTTATGGCTGAGATGATGATTGTATTGAATTGATTCCATTATATTATAAAACATTGTTACACATAATATGGCTAGTTTTCGTAACACATAAGAACCTATTACTTAAAACCAATATAAATTAAGGACTAAATATTTAAAAAAAACACCCAAAATTTATTTAAAACCACATTGTAATCAGACTGCGCTCTCTGGCACCACGCAATCCGGAATTAGCATCCACAGTTGAATATTAAAGGATTTCCACCAATTTATACATACCGGCGGATAACCCCGAAACTAACAACATTGCTAACAGATTTCATAATTCCTTTTACTCGTAACGCCCTCGCCGACCGCAAATAAAAGTTTGTTTTCCTGAACGTGCCTTCCTTGCGAAAGTTGCAAATAGTTATTGAAATATGAAAGGTCATACCACAGACTGCCATAGACACCGCACTAAACAGGCTTGTCTCCTAAAAAATATTAGGAGTTCGTGATTTTTTTTTATACTAGCCTATTTGAGTGTCCCATTGCTGGGCAAAGGCCTCTCCCCTGGATCTCCATATCTCCCGATTTTGCGCCTCTTCCGCCCAGTTGTTAAAGAAGGTTCTAAATCATCCCATCATCTCCGTTTGGGCCGTTTCGTGATTTAGATTAAGAAAAAATATTGAACTCCTATTTTTTCTTTTGACTATTAAAGAAAACATTCTGGAAATACCTACAGCCCGATAAAGTTCTGCTTAACATAATGCCGAGCTGCACTTTTTAGTAAGGCGTGACATCACCGCTCCTCTCCCACTCCCGAACTTTGACGTGCCCATACAAGCTATAACAAAATGCTGGTGATCCTTTTAAGGGTATAATTGGTATCGTATTCTAATTATGAAAAAGTAAAAAAAAATCCTATACAAAAAAAAAAAATTTTTCTCCTACATAATTGTTCTTAGTCGCAATACTCGCAATACGATACCAATGATGCCCTTAAACGGGCTACCAGTATTTTTGTTATACCCTGTATTAGTATTTTATGATTTGCCTTATATACTTCGTCTAGTAAGTAAATGATCTGTGGGTTAAGACAACAAATGTTACGCGAAATTGGAATTTATAGCCCGGTTTTAAGAGTTAATTAGTTTAACTTTTATCGTGCTGTAAAATTTTATGAGAAACATAGTTTAAGTTTTAATAGCGAAAGAAGCGAGTCATAAAAATGTTCTTTATGTTTTATAAACATTTAATTAAATAATTTTAAACAGAAAAGAACCGACTGCACTGAGGAAATGCCCGAGTTGATGTAAAAAATACTGAAATCACTATAAGTATGCTTATAATAGTTGAAGAGTTCCCTCGATTTCTCCAGGATTCTATCATCAGATCCGGACCTAGTGACAATGGTACCAACTGTGAAGTATACTGTTTCAAACAAAAAAATAATTTCCAGTCCAGCCGTCTTCGAAATAATCGGTGAAAATATATTAAAAAAATAGCAGAAAAAAAGTTCCCGACGAATTGAAAACCTCCTCCTTTGAAATTTTGAAGTCGGTTGATAAAGGGCATCGCATATTGATGTAAAGAACACTAGTTCTATTCCTGCTCTGGGCACCGGAGCCCTTATAGTCACTTTAGCAATCGTACCTATATTCATATTTATATTCATATTTATTTATTCGTATTAATCATACATTGTCAAATTACGTTGGGAAAAAATAAAAAATAATTAATAATAAAAAATAAACATTCAGCAAGTAAAATTTACAATAAATCAATTTGATATATTACATTTTAAAAATCTTCAATATACTACCTATATTAATTATATTTCATTTTATCGGGTTTTTCCTGTAATAGGAGCAATAAATTAAAACGTAGATTCTACTCCTCAAACCAGACAACGTTTGTTCAGCAACTTTTTAAAATAACGTATGGTTTGATTTTTAGGACACTTTAAAGTTTATTCGGAAACGAAATGTATTCCAAAATTGATTATGTCTGAAGGGTGACAAAACTGACTAGCAATGTTTAGTTTGTTTGATAAAAACAATCTACAAAATACATATTTTTGAAAAAATATTGAACAAAAGATTTTCTTCTTTCAGGAGTAGAATCTATGTTTTAATTCATTACTCCTATTACAGGAGATACTCTGTATATTTTCGGTAGCATAACTGATTATTTATTTACTAAGTACAAAAATTACAGCTTTAAGAAAGTTCAGGCCAGGCATAAATATTTCCGCTTCTTTACGTATTTTAACCGAATTCAAAAAAGGAGGAGGTTCTCAATTCGACTGATATTTTTGAAACATTTCAGTAGTTACTCAAACTGTTTACAAAAACATTTCAATGTAGGTACCTACTCTTAAATCAATTGCTTACTTTAAAATTCCCGTACGAATAAAATGACAAGCCTTCCAAGTTTGAAACTCCTGAAACTTTCTGGAACTTTCAAAAACTATGTAAAATGAAAAAGTTTTAGATCGAAATCGGACCCTTCTCAGTTGCTGATTCGAAGTTTCAAATCTCAACTTGTTTTTAGGGTTCCGTACCTCAAAAGGAAAAAAAACGGAACCCTTATAGGATCACTTTGTTGTCCGTCTGTCTGTCTGTCTGTCTGTTTTTTAACAGGACGGTGGCAAACAAGCATTCGGGCCGCCGGACGTGTAAGCAGCTACCGTAGAAGTGAATGCTCGTTAATATTAAGGGGGTTACCGACCGTGGAAAGTTGCGGCGGCGGATTCCCGTCGGCTTGCCTAATTTTCAGGCACCTGAGCAGTTGTCCTACAACTCATGAAGAAATTTTAAGCCAAATTTAACTCCGGCTTGCATAAGAAAAGTTTTGACACGCCACTGGTCGGCAACGTTCATGTCACACTTCTGGAGTTGCTATTCTACGTTGTTCATTGGAAGAAAAATGTGCACTGAGAAAATGAAACAGCTAGAAATAAATAAGTATTTGCTATTTACAACCGAGTGACTCGCTTCGCATGGAGCCTGCAAAGTTCGTTGCTAAAATCATAGAAGTCAACTTGGCTAACGTACGTATGTGAAACTATACCATTAAATTAGTTAAAAATAAATAAGAGAATCAGGTAAGGGTTATATTTACTAGGGCACTTATTTGGATTTAAATGAGTGATTGGTAAAAATAACCAAGAATATTTAGCAATAATTGCTTGTTTGTCATTAACAAAGCTTTATTCCGTGTTTTAAATATGTCTTGGTTGTATGCAACCGAAAATATCTTAACCGAGCCAAATTGGTACTTTGCTATCACACATTTTTTTCCGTGTGTCAATTATATTGAACTTATACTTGCTAAGCTACTTTAGCTGTACTTAACAAATCAAGTTGCTAATGTAAACTTCGATACGGCTTTAGACTATCCGAATAAATTTCGTTTTTAGTTCACGTAAATAAATTGAAATGTTTTAGTCCGAGAGATAAATCCGTTATAGGATACCGTGTTTACCTTTTACTAGGGAGGGGGGAGGGGGTGTGCCGACTGAAATCAATCATCATCAAACTCACTCATGTTGTGTCATTTCACTTTTTTTTAATGAAATGGTTTTCTCCCTAGACTTACAGTAATTTTCACTATAACTTTTGGGCCAAAAAATCTTAGGGATGTCATGTCTTGTTACTCGATGATATCAAAAGTATATTTATATTGCTTAAACATAAGTTCACGTTTTTATAAATAATGTAGACATTGATTTTATTTCTTCAAAGATTAGTAAAAAAAATCGACCAACAAAGATGCTATTCATGAAATAAAACAACTTTGAACGGATTATGTCGCGTATAATGAATTTAAATTACATCCCGACGTTTCGAACACTTTACAGCGTTCGTAGTCACGGGTTGACTGAGGAAAACATATTTACCCCCATCTAAAACCTCGAACGCTGTAAAGTGTTCGAAACGTCGGGATGAAATTTAAATTCAGTATACGCGAATTATAATCCGTTCAAAATTGTTTTATTTCATGAATAACTATCGCGGCAACCTTAGACAATATAAAGATGCTATTATTGATAAGATGTGTTAAAAAGTTACTTTTGAAAGTCAAATGAGAAAGAAAAATAGTTTTTTACTAGAGACATAGATTTATTTTCAGCTAACATGGTCATTAACATTATATAAACTATTTAAGACGGGGGGGATTCACCATGTTGTAGTTACTCCGTTGGATAATGGCGCATGCAACTGTGTCGAAATATCGAAAACTCACCAAAACAAACTCACATGGTAAAAACCCCCTCTGAAATAATTTTAGAAATCATAGATTTATTGTTTTAACAGATAATAAATTTTGAATTAAATTGTTTTTTTTTCTGACCATTTCGTAATTTCTTTTCCTTTATGAAATGAAAATGAAAAAGAAAAAACGTTTATTTTCAGGCAACTAGTGGCCCATAGACCTTAAAGACTAGCATACATATTACATTATAAACTAAAACTATTATTTTGCTCATTTATGCTTTAGTAATAAACTATTTGGCAATCCAATGAAGATTGCAAATTACTTTTGGATAAAAAAAAACTCCATAAATAAAATCAAAATATTATTTAAAATAAAAATCATCGATAAAGCACTCGCCCATCCCTACTCTTTATAAATGATACTTGCTTTTCAATTATGCATCTCGGAGCTTTCCATCATATAAGCTTTTAGGATTACGTGAATCAGAATACATTTTTTAAAGGGATATTTTCTTGTTACCTATCATGTAACATCACACGACATGAGTGCTACATATTTTAGTATTAGCATGAAAATAATGGGTTAAAGGATTGGTAAAAAAATCGTGTAATGGTAACTATACGTTATTCATCCTTACTTGTCTTATTATGTAAACAAATCATTCTTAAGGATATTATTACACTATTCTCTGGTATTATTCCTTTGAATGTTGTCATATACTTAAAGAAACTTGCCTAGTATTGAATTCAATCAAGTAACACCTGAAAAATATAATAAACTTTTGACAAATGTGGAAGAGTTTAGTGAAAAGGCCCTCTTGTTGGACCCTACTAGTATTTACGAAAACACTCCATTCTTTTACTAATAGATAGCATATACTTATTATGTAGTTTTAAGAAGTACTTACTAATATATCCATTAGAGATGCACCGAATATCCGGTTACTATCGGGTATCTGGCCTATCCGGCCCTTATTTTAGTATCCGGCCGGATACCGGATATCTTCGTACTATCCGGCCGGATACCGGATGTAGTCAGAGTCGCCCACTAGTCATACAAACAATTTTTTTTACACAAATATACGCAAGCTCGTGTGTACTTTTGAAAAATAAAACTCGTTTTGATGCCTAGAATTCCTAGGAATGTGTCCGCGCGAACGTTCACTACGAAACAGGTCAAAACCTGCACGACGCGCACCTGCGATACTCAAATTCTAGGTATAGTACCGCCGGCCGAATATTCGGCGGAGGGTCAGGCAGAATATCCGGTATCCGGTATCCGGCCAAACCACTATCCGTTGCATCTCTAATCTCCATATGGACAAAGTGACCTATTTCTCTGAACCGACACAAATAACGGGTGATTGATTTGTATAGAATTCAAGTCACATGTCGAAGGAATAGTTAAGACTACATACATAAATGCAAACATAGACTGCTAAAATCATAACCCACCCTTTTGGCTTCGCCGTAGTCGGGAAAAAAACTGGCACAGACTGTTCCAGAGTCCATTAAAGAAAAGCACAGTTTAAGTATCAACTTCCGGTATTTCACTTCCGGCGGTATCATAACCATCTGAATTGATCCTGAAATCTTGGCACATGCCCAAACTGCCGACTGAGCGTTGATCTCCTCCCCTAGATAGATGACATCACGCGAACGCTCCAGCTGTGAGCTGTGAACAAGTTCCATGCCGATTTCTTACGGGGCTGTACGTTTATTCTGATTTTGAATTCTATTATTAACCCCCCCATAAAAAGAAGAGATATTCTAATTATACATATAATGTGTATCAAATTGAATGTCTATGATGTAGTTTCCAAACTCATGAGCTCATGACTCAGAAAGTGTGTTTGTGTTATATTCGAAAGTCTTGTCTGTCGAAATAGTTCTTACGACCCCTGCGGCGGTGTAGGCGCCTTTTAGCGGTCCCTGAGGCACGAACTGTGCATGCTGCTAATGCACCCACCGCATGCGCCATTTCCCTAATTAACGACTTGCTGACCCGGGTCCCGGATGCCGACATATTCGCCGATAAGTTAGGCAAGTTTGTTAGAGCCGTCATGCCGGCCTTGAACTTATCTCACTAGTATTTGTGTATGAATTAGTTTTAATTAGAAATATTTGTATTACTATTATTCATCTCAAAATTGTTGCTAAATTGATATATATTTTATGGTGTCTGATCTCATTTTTGTTAATAGGTGTATTGTATAGATTTATTTCCGAATTTGTTGAATATGTTTTTTGTTATTTTTATTTACCGTGTAAGCGCTTTTGTCTTTACTGTAAGCTTATGTGTGAGAATAAACGAAATTGAAATTGAAATTAAGCATACTTACTAAATGACGCTGCGTGTCGCTACATGTACCTAGGTAATCTCCGTTTTTCTAGTAATTAAGAGTCGCCAGGACGCTCGCGTGAACTCGCGTCCCCATACAAACGTAGTTCAGCTCTCATTTTAAAACGACATGCTTTAGAACCACGAAATTTGGCATGGGCATTCTAGCAGTACAGATCTATGTCGGTAATTCATTTTCGTTGCTAAAAATTGTAATACAAAGAAAATATAGCAAAAATAAGTTTTGTATGTAAATCTGTATCTGGCCGTATTTACTTTGTATTACATTTTTTTGCAATGAAAACGAATTACCGACATAGATCTGTACTACTACAATGCCCATGCCAAATTTCGTGGTTCTAAAGCATGTCGTTTTAAAATGAGAGCTGAACTACGTTTGTATGGGGACGCGAGCGTCCTGGCGCCTCTTAACAAGACTAATCTTCAGGCCTATGGACTCTATAAACATCCAAACGGCGAGGCCCAAAGGCCTTTGGTAAAAAGAACTCTGGAAGACAGAGAAAGATGGGCTGGTTACATAGTAGCAACGGCAGGACTGGACTGGACAAATACAGCATTTTTTTATTTATTTATAAACCTTCTTTATTCCTTAAGAAAATAATCTACTGTTACATGTTTTGTATATTTCATAAAATAGTTGTTTAAATTAGTTGAAGAGAATTAAAGTTTTGTTTTATTTTATTTAAGGCCCCTTTCGGGTAAAGGTCTCCTCCAATTTTATCCAGCGCCTTCTGTCTTTGGCTATCTCCGTCCAGTTTTGACCGGCCACTTCTAATATTTCGTCAGCCCACCGCTCTTTAGGTCTTCCTTTTTTCCTCTTGCCTACTGGGCCTTTCCAAGTTGTAGCTTTTATTGTCCATCTATTGTCTGTGTAGCGGGCTATGTGGCCTGCCCATTTCCATTTTAGGCGTTTAGCATATTGAAGAGCGTCTATGATATTAGTTTTTTTCCTAATATCAGTGTTTCTTTTTCTGTCTCTCAGTTTGATGTTTAGGATACTCCTCTCCATAGCTCGTTGACAAGTTTGAATTTTATTTTTTGTTTCTTCGTTGTATACCCACGTTTGGCTTGCGTACGTGAGGCAGGGTAGAAGACAAGAGTCCAATATCTTCTTTTTAATTTTTATAGGAAGCTCTGATTTTAATACTTCTTTGTAGGACCAAAATTTGTTCCATGAGAGTTTGATTCTTCGGTTAATTTCATCGATGTCTCTTGACTGTTTGAAAGATATCAGCTTCCCTAAGTATATATACTGGTCTTCATAGTCAAGTTGTGTTCCGTCTATTACGATAGGGATGTTTGTACTGTTAGTGAGAATTTTTGTTTTTGAAGCATTCAATCTTAGTCCGATTTTGTTGCTAACAGTGCTCAATTCTTGTATCATTTCCTTCAGTTGTTTTGACGTTTCTGAGAAGATAGCAATGTCGTCAGCAAAGCGTAGATTACTAAGAAACTGACCGTTGATGTAAATACCTTTTTTATTCCAGTTTAGGTCTTTCATAATGTCTTGGAGAACTGCGATGAAAAGCCTAGGTGATAGGGGGTCGCCCTGCTTTACCCCTTTACATATTCTTATCTCTGGGCCCAATCTGTCTAACTTCACTCTGCTCCTGCTGTTACAATATGTGTTTTTTATTATATCTATGTATTGTTTGGGTATTTTCTGTTGTTCTAATGCCTTCCATATGCTTTCATGGGTTATTGAATCGAAAGCCTTGGTATAATCAATAAATGCAATGTATAATGGTTTTTTTAACTCTTGGAATTTTTCTATAATTTGTTGCGTTGTATGGATGTGATCAGTTGTGCTATAATTTTTTCTAAACCCTGCTTGCTCGATGGGCTGGTGTTCTTCAATTATGGCTTCTAGTCTTTTTTCTATGCATGATGCGAACAGTTTGTAAAGTGTGGGCAGTAGGCTGATTGGACGATAGTTGTTCACATCCTTCGGGTCCCCTTTTTTATATAGTAATATTATTCTTGACTCTGTCCAGGTTGATGGTACTTTTTTATCTCGTAATATTTTGTTAAACAATAGAGCCAGTGGAGTTGCTAAAAGAGATTTTCCTATTTTTATAGCTTCATTTGGAATATTATCTTGTCCTGGGCTTCTATCATTTTTCAGGTTATTAATTTTTCCAATTATTTCCTCTTCATTGAAAGGGTTAATTGAACCCATGGGTGCACATGTAGAAGGTAAGTAAGATTCAAGTCTTCGATCATGATCACGGTACAGGTTTCTATAAAAAGATGTGGCTATATTGACTATGTCTGTCCTTGTCTGTTGCGTTTTCGTTCCTGTATTTGTAGCTAGAGACGGTATCCATTCCTTACTAGTTGTCAGTTGTTTGTATGCTTTTTTCAAACTTCCTGACGTTGAGACATGTTTTTCAATAATTAGTTGTCTATGGTTGGTATAGTCTTTCTTTGCTGACTTGTTGGTTTCTTTGTAGAGTCTGGATAATTCCTCCCTGGCTTCCTTGGTTCTTGGTTTTAGCTTTAATAGCTCTGAGCGCCTTTTTATCATATTTCTAGTTTCTGTTGAGAGGACAGTATTTTGTTTATGTTTTTTAGCTGATGCTGTTTCGCTAAGGCTATTGTTTATAGCTTGTTCAATTTTTTTGTAATATTCATCTATGTCCATGTTTTCGATTAGTTGCAAGTTCTCTACTTCTCTTTCTAAGGATTTCATAAACACTTTTTGTCTGTCTAGGTCTTTCAGTGATGATGTTGTATTTTTAAAATATTTTCTGCTTTTGCATGTTGCTTTCAGTGTATAGGTTCCTCGTACAAGTCTATGGTCGCTAGAGTAGTTGGGTACATTTAGAATTTCTATATTTGTAAACTGTTTGGTACAGTTGCTTAGCATATAATCAATTTGATTTTTGTGTTGTCCGTTTGGTGAGGTCCAAGTCCATTGTGTTTTTTCTTTTTTATTAAACATAGAGTTAAGAAATATTAAGTTTTTTTCTAGGGCAAACTGCAAGAGTGTCTCGCCTCTATGGTTTCTGGATCCATGGCAAAAAGGACCCATAACAATTTCTTCCCCTGGTTTTCTTTTTCCAATTTTTGCATTAAAGTCCCCCATTAGTACTATGTTCTTGCTTGTTAGGTCTTCTGTTGCTCTTAGTTGTTGATAAAATAGTTCAATAGCATTATCCGGGGCATCAGACGTCGGTGCATAGGCTTGTATAAGGGAAATCTCTGTTTCATTGAATTTTAGGTTTAGAATGCAAACTCTCTCTGATATTCCAATATAGCTCTGTATGTATTTTTTATATTTACTTTTAATTAGAAAGCCTACGCCGTACTTTCCTTGTGTTTCACCTGTATGGCAGAATATGTAGTCTTCGTCTTCCAGAATTTTGTTTCCTAGTCTTCTAACTTCTGAGAGCCCTACTATATCATGTTTAATATTAGCTAGGGCTTCTCTTAGTAATAACATTCTTTGCGGGGATAGTAAAGATCTGACATTGTATGTGCATATGTGTATTGTTGGAGGGTTTTGGTCTAGTTCTCCCTCGGGGACCAGCCGTGTTGGGAGACAATTAGAATGTTGTGCGTTATGAGGTTGTGTTTCTGTATTTCCGGTTTCTGGTAATGTTGTGTTAGTTTCTATACATGTTTTTTTCTGACATTGATACTGATCTCTCTCGCATAAGTTGAAATGCATCCTTTCTTTGTACTTTGGGAGTGTTTTGGTTTTGAAAATGACTTTGAAATTGACTGTTAGGACTTGGAGTTTCTGATCGTTTTCTTTTTTCACTGTCTTTTTTTGCCTTTGCCCCTTTTTCTTTCTTTAGTTGTAGGGCGGCTCTCGTTAAGTCGTGGGTGATGTAGGTATTAGTTTTCATCTTCTGTTTGTTTTTCAGGATTTGAATTTTTTTCTGGAGAGTTGTGGTGACTAACAGAATCGGTCTAGTTTTGCCTCCTTCTTCATTTTTTTTGCCCAATCTCTGGAGTCTGTCAATTTCCTCATTTCCAAGATGTACATCTAGTTCGCTCATAGTTGATGTCACCAGAGTTTTTAAACTTTCATGACTTTCCTCTTCTGGCTCCGCAAGTCCATGGATAAGAAGGTTATTTCTCTTACTGTTTGCTTCAAGAGACTGTAACTTTCGGTTTAGATTTTCCATTTCATTTCGTAGTTTTGTATTTTCTTCTATAATTGGTTGTATTTTTTCATCTACTTTCTTTAAGACGGCCGATGTTATGTTTTCGGTTATCGTAATTGTTTGTATATTCAGTTGCTCCGTCAGTTTTGTCAAAAGAAGTGACATCTCCGGTGACAGTTGACCTTCCATGATTGTCGTGAAACGGAACGTAAAGTATTTCCGAACGAGACCCGTCAGTTTCTTATGTTGGTAGTATTATCCACTGTGTCTATGATTCGATCAAATGGTGAGATTTTTGACATCTACCCACATGAGCAATACAACACCGCTAATATCGTATCACTTTCACTGAAAACTTATCACTGTGTTGGCTTTATTTCGTGTTTTTCATCTGTAGTTCGGTCTATCCGCGCACATAGATTGTTTTCAGCACCAATATTGCGCGATACAGACACTTTTTCGCACTAAATTGAATATTTCGGAGGAGCGTTTTGCAAAGCGTATGACGTTCTTGACACCGGAAACCGTTACGTTAATACAGCATTAGACAAACAAAAAGATGGAGGAGACTTACCCTCAGGGGATGACACGAGAGGTACTGACATTTGGACCTAACACACCCTAAAAGAGGTGACCACAGAACCTCTAAATAAATAAATAAATCTTCAGGCGTCAAATAATGGAAACGAGAACCAGAGATGGGCATTAATCGATTAATCTTTTAGTTAACTATAATAATCAATCGATTAAAAATATCAACCGTCATTTTTTAATCGCGATTAATTTTGTTGCGATTAAATTAGTTGTGAGAATGTTCGACTAACAACTAAATTAATTTTAGTTTCAATCGACTAAATTTCACAATTAAATCTATATTAAAAGTACGTAGTCGCCCGTTTTTGCATTTTTTATCTTCCAATACAAAAAAATTACCTAGAATTATGTATATACGTTTTATTTGGAATACTTGAATGACAATGTAACATTATGGGCCATAATATTATTATAACGATATATTGGTATTGGTAACGACAAATAGCCGTTAAGATGTCCTAATCAGTCTGTCAACAGCCATGCCGAGGTTTTCTATTCAATTTGCTTCTAACATTAGTCGCGAGAAAATAGTCTAACTAATTAGTCGATTACAAAATTTAGTTGTCCGAAATCAATCGGCAACTAATTTAGTTGCAACTAAATTAGTTGCACTCTATACAACTAAGATTGATCAATCGTTGTTTTCAATCGTCTGTCGCAATTAATTCTTGTAATCTTAATCGTTAATCGTTAGTCGATTACATTTTGCCCATCTCTGACGAGAACTACGTACAAACACAGGTGTTGTACGAGCGGGTATAAAAAAAAAACCAACAAGAACGAACGTGTGATTGATCTCTCATACATAGTAAGTCAGTATTAAAGCGTGATCGATCTAGTAGGCAGTTATCTGTGGGACTAAGTAAGCTTCAGTGGCGGTGAATGGCGTTCTTGGTCGCTTGATTACAGGCGAGCCTTTCACATGAGATTTCATGAACGATTGTTGAATAAAGCCGTATGTATTTTAATTGATGAGTAGTAGATTTCATTTTGTTTATAGTACCTACTTAATTTACGAAATGTCCAATGTACAGTGATAAAAAAATTCTCGCAAAAAAAAATGATTTTGTATGGAAGGTCAGCTGGAAAGACCCTTACAAAAAGCTTTTGGCGTTTAATTTTTTTTCTCCTAACTTTTCTTAGTCGCAATACGATACCGATTATGCCCTTAAAAGGATCACCAGTTTTTTTGTTACACCCTGTTTTTGCAAGCAGGCCTATAAGCTGAGGGTGTGAGATCCAGCTATTCATAAACGTCTTACAAAAAAACATTGTGTGGTTTTATGAAACCACGATGCAAGTGAAACTTTACTATGTTAGCATGGCGCTTAGAAATTGGTGCCCAATTGGTTTGTCATGCTAGACGTACAGAGTTGGAATGACTTACCAAATGTAATTAATTAAATATGTATAATCGAAATATGTTTCTAAAATTAAGAAAAAAAAATTCGTCCCACGGGGTTTGAACCCTCGCCCATTCGTTCGTAAGTCTCATGCCATACCACAGTACTAGCGCTGCAGTTACGCTAAGACGCGAAATATAGATTTGTATACCGCGGTTGATTGCCAATGCCAACATGACATGAACCTTATTGCTTATAAAATAAGCCTCACCTTACTATAAACGATAATCAGCGTTACATATGTAACGCATGTCGCGCAGAAGAGAGACTTTAAAATTCGAGGCGATGGAATAAAAGTTTCACTTTAATAATAGTTTGTCCTTATCTACAGTTGTGTCAGTGAAAAACAGAAAAACCAAATTCATGTCAATTTAGTCCTTTCCAGTAAAGTTGTAACGTCATGCGCCTATTTCTATTTCTATATAACTCTCGCTCTTTTACAATTTATGGCCCGTATTTTTTCACAAACAGAACCGTTCCTTTGTGCGATTTGAAGCATAATATCAAAACGTAGATTACGTTCCGCCGACAACGCACTGTAATAGTACATTACAGCAGAGGCTGGGAAAATGGGGATTTCCGGCCAAGTTGGTATAGGTATACGAGGCCGGGAATCCGTTTTCACGCTGAGGCATGTATAGTGCTTTTCTCAAATAATTTTAAACAAAAAAAGAACCGACTTCACTTAGGATCCGCTATTCCAAGAGGAAGTGGCCGAGTTGCTGTAAAAAATAGTGAAATCACTATAGGTGTGCCTATAATAGTTGAAGAGTTCCCTCGATTTCTCCAGGATCCCATCATCAGATCCTGACTTGGTGACAATGGGACCATCTAGGGATTATACCTGTTCGATTCAAAAAAAAATTTTGAAAATCGGTTCACGATTCACGGTGATATGGAGTAACATACATACAAAAAAAAAAATTATGATAAAAAAAAAAAGACAGTCGAATTGAGAACCTCCTCCTTTTTTGAAGTCGGTTAAAAATGCGTGGAAATAAAACCAAAAACCTAATACTTAAAGACTAAAAGTCTATCGCACTCCGGATCTCTCGGTATAATTAGGGTACCATGTTGCGGCCGGCGCCCACCCGACAGCGACAGCCCAGCCTGCCCGCGCCCCGCGAGTATGAAATCCCTTTTCATATCTAGTGTCTATAAGGCACCCGAAACGTGATACTTCCGAGTCTATTTTCACAAATGTAACGGTAACATTTCCGCGCATGTTTGAGAAAATTAGATGAACTTCAGTGCTTCATTACGAATTCAAAAGAGATCTCGGGTAAATAAAATCTTGGTCACTATTTAGAGCTGTGTCGAAGGTTGAAATTGCTATAACGATTGCCAAACCATATTAACAAATGGCACCCGAAGAACAAATAATTTATAGACCCACAGTATTTCCTTAGCTATAAGGTGTGAGCAAGGTACTTATATTATACTAAACCATTTCTAGGTTATTTTGATATTGAAATTTGAATTCGTCTCCGCAAGTTTTTGGGTTATTACTTTGCTTCATCTACTCGTTAAAAGATCTATGTCAGAGGCATAATATCAGAGTTACGGACTGGATTGAATACGTTATTTTCTGCGAAAAATTCGTTTATTCTCGAGTTCTCGAATTCACGTAAAAATATGCTAAGTGTATGATTGTGAAGGCTTTGAATTTATTAGGAGACTGCTTATTGGTGCTATCTACTTAAAGGACCGGATCGTTTTTAGGAACACCTGTGTTATTTGGTATAAAAGGAAATAACCTATTTTGGTGGGAAATTTTGTACCTACAAAAAAGTTTTTTTTGTTATAGGTTTTTCTGATTTTGTTTGCGCTTTTAGTAGTAGTAGTATAATACTTTATTGTACAACAAAGAAAAATACAACAGTAAGAAAACACAATATTCACATTTACTGAATGATTTTAATGAAATATCTCGACAAATTGAACTTACATTGATGTCAATTTGATATCAATTTCTCATTCGTCATTTCGTAAGTAGTGATAGATGGACGATTAATAACAAAATGATTATTAATTATTAGTAAATTAAATATCTTTCCTTTTTTTTGGATAAGCCAAACATTGTCAATAAAATAACCAACATTCGGAAATCAGGTAAAAAATGGGTTTTGTTTGCTATTTGGCTAACTGCCAATGATAATTTTATAGTGGATACGAAATAATGATCTGCATTGTAATGCGCCGCGGAACGATTTGAATTTAAAACAGTTATGGCGGCCAATATGGCGGCTTAAGCACGGAGTTTGGCATGGTTCCTGTGTACCTATCTCAAACAACAAAATGTACCTATCTCAAACGTAGCTACAACACACAACAACTTAGATCCTTTATCCAACCGGAGGAGCCATTGACAGGCGTTCAATCTGCCGAAACCATATGACCGTGGCCATATTCATTGTATGGACTGACGTTTTACTGACGTGGCAATTTTGACGTTACGTATAGGTGCATTTGACGTTCGCCTCCCTCGCAAAATCGTAATTTGCTTGAAAATTATTCAGATGGAACTCAAATACAACTTCAATATTGGTTGATTAATTGCTGTGCTTAGACTATTCAACCAACCGGTCCGGCCATGTTAGTCATTTTCTATACAAAAAACTCTGCCTATTTTTGCGGGGGGAGGGGAACATCAAATGTATGCGAAACGTCAAAATGGCCACGTCATATAAACGTCAGTCCATACAATGAGTATAACCACTGGTCGTATATTTTCGGCAGAGGGGAACGCCTGTCAATGGCCACTCCGGTTGGTTTAAAGATCTAAGCTTTAAAGTCCATTAATTTTTATAACGTTCACAGGAAAGACGTATAACCTTTGTGTTATTCATTTTTTCTGTGAACGTTTTGTCGATTTCCTTGCATCTATATCATAGAAAATTTGTACATGTTTCATTAAAACACTGTCTCACGGCCCTACACGGAAAAAAAAGCTTCCGGGATATTCTCAACCCAAGACATTATTATTTTCTTGAAAATATTTCCTCGTGACAAGTATTTATTTCCTTTACCAAAAATATGATTCTTCGCTTAATAAAACCACGTTTTCTTGAAATAGAAATACAAAAATGTATTGTTTCAAGAGTATATTGAGTATATAAGAGAGATTGTACTTTATTCAAACAAGTATTATCTTAGGTAAAAGAAAACTAGAAAATCTGTAAGAATATATTCGCTTCGTTATATTTAAAACTTTAATTTATTTTCGTTAAAGGAAATAAATGCTTATCACGAGGAAATATTTTCAACATAATATAATAATGTCTTAGATTGAGAATATCCCGGAAGCTTTTTTTTCCGTGTACAAACACCTCAAGTGCCATATTTCTCTTGCTCAGCGAGCCGACTAATTCAGCTAATGGCGCTAAGACTCCCTTATCAGACGCCTGATTTACTACTGAGTGATAATCTTTAGCTACTCTTCGTGAGTTACGTAAGATACCTGATTGCTTATTTTTAGAGTTCCTTACTATACCGGTAAAAAGGAATCCTTATGGTGTGCCTCTGATTGTCTATCTGTCCGTCCGTCTGTCTGTCAAACATACAGTTTGTTCCGAAACTACTGGACCGATTGAGCTAAAATTTTGTACACACAATTAAGTTGGCAACCCAAAGGCGGACTTAAATGGTAATTAATAGAATTTACAATATGGAGGGTACTTACGGAGAAAAAATGTATACATATATGAAATGGAAGGGCTTACGAAAAGTATGCATATAAGAATCACAAATAGGCTTTTTATAACTTCAAAAATTAAGGCAAAATTATGATCACATAATTATTGGACGAGCCTTTTACTGAAATGTCAACACAAATGCCACAAGAACAATTAAAATAGTTATTAACGCGCTTAGTGCTTAGCGTGAATTCCTAATCTTCAAGGCCGGTGCTAAGACATACGAGGTTGTGCCACCAATTGTTCTATGTGGCACTTTCTTAAGCAGAGTTCAGCACTTCAAGTATCTGGGCCACTGGGTCACTGAAGACCTCTCCGATAATATGGATATGGAGAGGGAGAGGAGGGCGCTATCCGTTCGCTGCAACATGTTGGCTCGGAGATTTGCGGGGTGTACTAGAGAAGTAAAGCTAACGCTATTTAGGGCATATTGCCAGTGCTTTTACACCTGCAATCTCTGGGTCAATTATACGCAGCGGACGTATAGCGCACTCCGAGTGCAATATAATAACGCTTTTAGAGCATTGATAGGGCTTAATTGGAGGTGCAGTGCTTCTGGCATGTTTACGGAGGCAGGAATCGATGGTTTCCATGCTATTATGAGGAAGCGCTGCGCCTCATTAATGGAAAGGATGCGGGAGAGCCCTAACGGTCTTCTAAGGGTGTTTGCCGACAGATGGGATTCGCCCATGTTAAAAAAATGGATCGGTTTACATTCCACTTTGGTAAATTTTAATTGGTGATGTGTTTTTTGATTATTATTTGAAAGAAATTAAATTAAATTAATGTATTTTTTTTTCCTATTATTATTTAATAATTTTTATTTAATTTACTAAATTTGATATTTTTATTAAATTTACTCATATTGACATATCAAATCAAATTTATTTTCATTGTTATTATTTTATTTTATTGTTATCATACATGCTTCAACTAATGATCTGAAAACGAATCAAATATATTATTTTAGTAACTTAAAAAAGATTAGTGCTCATCCGGTTATGTCTCGGTGCTGTGTTTTGTACATATGTTTTTTCTTATGATTTGTATTTATTAACATTAGTTCTATAAGTAACTTTTATGTTTTTGTTTCAATACTAACACTTTTATGGGCTTTGCCTGAAATAAATGATTTGATTTGATTTGATTTAGTCGTGATTATCAAAATGTACATTTAACACAGCAACAACAGCGGTTAAACGCCATCACTCTGAGGCGGCTATATTTCTCTTAATCAGCCAGCCGTCTAATTCCAGTAATGGGGCTAAGACGCCGGTTATCAGACACCTGATTTACTGCTGATTTCTTCCGATATGCTCAGTACGTAGCGATTTACTGGAACTGTCTGAACTTTAAGAGTCGCCAGGACGACGCTCGCGTGAACTGGCGTTCCCATACAAACGTAGTTTAGCTCTCATTTTAAAACGACATGCTTTAGAACCATGAAATTTGGCATGGGCATTCTAGTAGTACAGATCTAGGTCGGACATTCGTTATCCTCGCTAAAATTTGTAATACAAAAAAAATACAGCAAAAATAAATGTTGTATGTAAATCTGTAACTGGCTGTATTTTCTTTGTATTACAATTTTTAGCAAGGAAAACGAATGTCCGACCTAGATCTGTACTACTAGAATGCCCATGCCAAATTTTATGGTTCTAAATCATGTCGTTTTAAAATGAGAGCTGAACTACGTTTGTATGGGAACGCGAGCGTCCTGGCGACTCTTAAGGTTGCCCGTTTATCCAAAATATACTTAATGAGTTCCTGATAACTGTGCAGATGGGGTACCCTTTGTTTCCCATAAACTTATTGTTTCGAATTTCGATAGTCAGAAATTGATATCCATATAATTTATGGGCACACACATATTTATATCTTATTCTGTAGATGGGAGAAAGGCGGCCATCTCAGGAATAAGACATTAAATAGCTGTTTGGTGAAGAAAACCATGATTTTCAAGCCGGGCAAAGTTGAGCATCATAGGCAAAGTTGTAGTATTTGACGGTATGTTTACCGGAAATATGTGTAGGGCCTCAAAGGACAAATATGCATGGAAATTGCTCCAACAACAAGAACTTAGCTCTAAAATACTTAATTAAAAAACTGCAGGGCCCTTTTTCTTGCGCAAATTAAATACCTGGACTAGTATTAATTGTAAAATATTTTTTAAATATTAAGTACAGAGAACTGGACATTTTTGGCAATTTTATATTTTATCGCCTGACATAGATTTTTGTTATCTAAATTTAATGAAATAATATTTTAATTTAATACATATTAAAAAAACACGGGTTACTCACGTCTTTTAAGTCGAATATTGCTCGACATGTTATTTTGATTATAATAATGTGACATTTAAAACATTTTCTTGCTTGTGTGTGGGCCGCTACACACTGTACAAAACGTAAATAGATTGTCTGAGCAAAACTGTATTGTAGGAAATAAATGTTGATTGATTGATTGATTGATGTGTAGGGCGAACATAAAGGGTACTTGAATAATACGCTCCAATAAACAGGAATAAAGGTGAACGTAGTAATTTATTCATAACCTAGCTGATGGATTTCGCCGAGAGAAGTATGGAATGAAATGTATTCGCAATGCTGAAAAGCTAAGGTGACAGTTCGTTTCAAGTATTTTTCGCTTGTGCTTAAGAGCCGCAACTACAATTTTTAGCAACGAAAACGAATGTCCGACCTAGATCAGGGGGGTGATTTTTGAGATTCGAGCACTCGAAAGTGACATTTAAAACTCTGAATAAAACGATGAAATTAAGTTTTAAAAATAACAGCGATGGAAATTTTAAATCATGATTATTTAAACTATTAATTCCATGCAAAAAAATTGGCGACAAACTTTTGTGTGCGATTATTTTCGAGCTTAATTTTTTTTAATTCGAGCGTTCGGCTGACAAAAATCGCCCCCCTGTACTACGAGAATGCCCATGCCAAATGTCATGATTCTAAAGCATGTCGTATTAAAATGAGAGCTAAACTACGTTTGTATGGTAACGCGAGCGTCCTGGCGACTCTTAACTTTTTGATAAACTACTTTTTTCAGTAACTAGGATTTCTATTAGTCGCGGAGTCCAACGTTAACAAGTTTAGGTATTTTTTTCTTCTTTATAACACGAACTTTTTAAACCGACCGTACGTACTTCGTACGTATTCCGGAACTATTGAACTCCGATACTATGACATTATCTTTAGGAATGTAGAAATAACGTACAATATTTGAAGCACATAGATATACGGAGTCAAGCTAAATAAAAGCGTGTAAAACATAGTATTTCTGTATATGTAGTAGATTATTTTATAATCTAACCCTGTACCTCCTAGCCAACATGATATTTAGAGTTCCATACCAATAAGAAGCGTAATTTGCGAGCGGAGGGCTGGGTCATTCCTTGCGCAGCGTATTGATATCGCGATCCAGCGCGAGTGTGACGCCAGCCTTAAGGGTACACTACCTTCGGGGCTGAGCTAGAACGCATTTTTCAACAGACTTCAAGATTTCGAAGGAGAAGGTTCTCAATTCATTGGGATCTTTGTTTTTTTTTATGTATGTTCACCGATTATTCGAACACGACTGGACCGATTTGGAAATAGTTATTTGTTATACAAGGGGTGAAAGTTGTATTTTACGGGCGAGTGTTATTTGAAACACGAGCTAGCGAAAGGATTCTATTATTGACCACGAGCGAAGCGAGTGGTTCAAAAATAGAATCCTGAGCGTAGCGAGTGCTTTAATACACGAGACGTAAAATAACTTTCACCCGTGTATAACACAAAACTTTTCACCTCACTACAGCGAGGAAAATAAGAAAAAGGGTGCATTTTGCTCGGTTTCCCGTAATTCCTCAGGTGTTAATACTTCTTCATCACTCGAATCACTCATTTTTAACAAAACAACCTAGAAAAACATGCGAATATTTAATGTTGATATGATGGATGAATTGAAATGAAAAGTTTTGACGTAAAAGGTTTTATTATATGTCAGATGCGTTTCGTTCGTACGTAGACTTATTCGGCTGTCAGAACATTTTATCCGTTTTTACAAAAAGAATAAAGATTAATGTTGAATGCTGATATTTATGAATTAAAATAAAGTTCTAAGACTATATTTAGTGTTTTTATACTCGGCGACTGTAATACTCGAATTGAGATTGTGGTGGCGGAACTACTAGCGCATACTTTTTGATAGAGCTTGTATGGTCGCATATTGTAGCATCCATAACAATCACAGAAAGGATTTCCATACAATATTGTGAAACTGTTGTCGGGCCCCGCATTGCGTGTCGCCGCCGGCACAATCCACCGGGAGATCGAACGTTACGAGATTACATAGAAGCAGTAGGTTGTGCACGGCTTTCGTCTAACTCAATTCTTACCGGCTTGCTTAAGCACTCGTATAAAAACTATTGTGTGCAACGGTACATAATAAGGGTTCTTAAAATTCTCGGGTCTGTTTTTACAAAATTCGGCTTCGCCTCATTTTGTAACTTCGACCCTCGAATCTTAAGAACCCTCATTATGTAACTGTTGCACAAAATACTATTTTACTCGATGCAATTCATTAATTGCGATGTTAAAAATTCTGCACTTTTAACGTTTTACGTTTTGTTAGCTGTCAAATGTCACTTAAGCCACTTGTCACTTATGTCAAAACTCTTTCACCACATGTGGATAAAAAGCGATTTTCACAATAGATATTAAACAAACAAAAAGGGCTTTCCGAGCTAGTGAGGTGAAAAATATTTTTTGTTTGTTTACTTCACAATTGGTCCCATTGTCACCAGGTCCGGATCTGATGATGGGATCCGGGAGAAATCGACTGAACTCTTCGACTTATATAGGCACACCGATAGTGATTTCAGTATTTTTACAGCAACTCGGGCATTTTCCTCTTAGAATCGAGGAGCCTAAGTGAAGTCGGTTCTTTTTTTTGTTTCAAATTATTTATTGTGATTTTTAGTACCTACGTGTTTGTACTAAGTCCAAATTGAGTATAGTGTAGATAGAGGTTTTCTGTATTTTAAAGTTGAAATGGTGCGGTTCGTTTGCCAATATACAAGTTCTAATACAAAGTTGCAACGATGTACGGTCGACGTCACAAATATGTTTACACTTTTGTACCTTACTCCATTGTAATAAGGTCCAAAAGTGTAAACATATTTTTAACGTCGACTGTACGCAGTGTGCCCAACCGTTTTTTACTGCGAACAGAATTGGTAACAAGAGTAACAACATTCTCTAACTGAGTGTGAAAAACTGGTAAAGTGCGAGTTGAACTCGCAACTTAAAAGAGAAAAAAAAAATATTCTTCAATTTAAGTACATTACAATGTACCTACTTACGAACGTCAGAGATAAAAAAGAAACTACCACCGGTTCTAACCCTACACCTCTGACCCGAGTATTACTTATTACCGGCAAGAAACTCGGCGGGACTTATTTTTTCAAAACAGTAATAGTAATACATTAAATTTAAAGATAGTATATACATGCGTAGTTCTTCAAGAAGGCATATATATCAAAACAGCTTGAGAGACAGACAATGTAATAAAAAGGCACTTTCTAAGACACAATCATAACTAGTTTTACCCTTTATAAAAGTAAAAATAAAATTAGTTATTATATTTTATTGAATTTTTATGCTTTCTTAGTCGCAATACTGAGACGGGCTCTAACAAAATTAAAACTATCTAATACCTCTTTTACTTGAATTACAATACAAATAAACAGCAAAGACTTAGTGAACCCATCTGTGATTTTCGCGGTACGGAACCCTTAAATCTAAATCTATGCAAAATTTAGTTGGAAGCTCGTAGTGCACTGTTAACAGTTAGTTGGTCGGAATTTATTAAAAAAAAAGAGTTTTGGAAGCGAAAAATGTTGCGCTATTTCTGTATCCGTGGCGAATTTTGTAAGTAACTATATCTTTTTAAACAAATCGTGTCTCTTCCATTGATTTCTTTGGTATCCTTTTTAATAACTGAATAGTTTTTCTGCGATGTCACTCTGCCCTCCATCGAAGCACCACTGTCATATGCCCAGATCTAGAAATAATGATCTTATAGCAAATTGTTTCGTAGCTCTCGTTATTGTGTCATATTTCCCGGTGCTAGCTCTCGGTCTATTACAAGAGCGGTGCTACAGACAGGGTTAACAGTTAGTTGGTCGGTATTTTATTAAAAAAACCAGTTTCGGAAACGAAAAACGTTGCGCTATTTCTGTATCCGTGGCGAATTTTGTAACTATATTTAAACAAATCGTTTCTTTTCCATTAATTTCTTTGGTATCTTTTTTAATAACTGAATAGTTTTTCTGCGATGTCACTCTGCCCTCCATCGATGCACCACTGTCATATGCCCAGATCTAGAAATAATGATCTTATAGCAAATGGTTTCGTAGCTCTCGTTATTGTGTCATATTTTCCGGTGCTAGCTCTCGGTCTATTACAAGAGCGGTGCTCCAGACAGGGTTAACAGTTAGTTGCTCGGTATTTTATTAAAAAAACCAGTTTCGGAAACGAAAAACGTTGCGCTATTTCTGTATCCGTGGCGAATTTTGTAACTATATTTAAACAAATCGTATCTCTTCCATTGATTTCTTTGGTATCCTTTTTATTAACTGAATAGTTTTTCTGCGATGTCACTCTGCCCTCCATCGATGCACAACTGTCATATGCCCAGATCTAGAAATAAGGATCTTATAGCAAATGGTTTCGTAGCTCTCGTTATTGTGTCATATTTCCCGGTGCTAGCTCTCGGTCTATTACAAGAGCGGTGCTGCAGACACGGTACCGTATTCATGGTTTAAGAATTTATTTCTCTAAAAGAATTATAATTCACTTAACTAGAGAAATTCACAACATTATAGAAATTATCTTAATTATTTTTTATTCTAATTTCAAAATACATTAAAAACACAATCCATCTCAAAGGGGTTTGGGTAAAGTTGGCGTCGTTTTGAAAGTTGGCGGCCACTCATGAAAGTTGAAAATTTTAAAAGAGAAATTCAAAGGAAACTTATTGTATTATGTAGTACATATTATTAGTTTATGTAACTGTAACGTAATAGGGGTCCTTCTCACTCACTCGTGTTTTAAGGCCTAATTACGTACAGTTGCATATACTGCTTTATCTACACACATATTATAAACCCGAAATGATGATTGAATGACTGCCATTGCACGGATTGCACGCCATCGCCATGACCAACACGATTGTGTCGGCGGTCGGGCAGCGCATGCCCGCACCCGGATTTTCATAATGATATCGAATTTTTGCTTATTATTTGATAATAATAACATCGTTACAGATAAGACATTCGTTCTAACTACTAACGAAACAATCTATTTTTATGGTGGTTATAACGTGCGGTTTTTGAACGCATCGTGGAGGGTTTATGATATGGGTGTAGATAAACGTGTTTATCATGATGCGTTCAAAACCCGCACGTTATAACCACCATAAAAATTGATTGTTTCGTTAGTAGTTAGAACAAATGTCTTATCTGTAACGATGTTATTATTATCAAATAATAAGCAAAAATTCGATATCATTATGAAAATCCGCCCGACCGCCGACACAATCGAGTTGGTCATGGCGATGGCGTGCAATCCGTGCAATTGCAGTCATTCAATCATCATTTCGGGTTTATAATATGTGTGTAGATAAAGCAGTGTATGCAACTGTACGTAATTAGGCCTTAAAACACTCGTGTGATCTTATTAAAACCACACTCGTGTTTTAAGGACCCCTATTACGTAACAGTTACATAAACTACTATTTAAAGTTAGAATAGGGCACGCACAGAAAATAATAATCATTTGATTGTACTCTCAGCGCGCAACAATACATATATCGTACCGTTCATAGCGTGGCGTTTGTCGACATGTCGTCATGCGATTAATCGCTACATAATTGCTACTGCTATTATCACCCGACGAGTGTGGCCAGTATAAGGGGATCTCTCATTGGTGGGTTACCAGTAGCTGTTTAACATTTAAAATGTAGCCTCAGTGATGTTGGTTCTTTTATCTTTGTTGGTTTTTTGGTATAATTGGGAGCACGTCGAACCGGTAATCCGAAGGCGGGTTCACTGAGAAAATGAAACAGCTAGAAATAAATAAGTTTTTGCTATTTACATCTGAGTGACTCGCTTCGCATGGAGCCTGCAAAGTTCGTTGCTAAAATCAAAGAAGTCAACTTGGCTAACGTATGTATTTATAACTATACCATTAAATTTGTTAAAAATAAATAAAGGAATCAGGTAAGGGTTATTAAGTATTTAAGAGGAGACTTATTTGGATTCAAATTAGCGCTTGATTAAAATAACTAAGAACGTGTAGCAATAATTGTTTGTTTGTCGTTAACAAAGCTTTATTCCGTGTTTTAAATATGACTTGGCTGTATGCAAATAAAAATATCTTAACCGAGCCAAATTAGGACTTTGCTAACACACATTTTTTTCCGGGTTCGAATCCCGTAATGTTCAAAGTTCTTCGCAGTTGATTTTTTCATTGTAATGGACATCTCTTTCCGATTTTTGGTCTTTTTTTAACCGACTTCAAAAAAGGAGGAGGTTCTCAATTCGACTGATTTTTTTTATCATTATAATTTTTTAATTTTTTTTGTATGTACCTACGTTACTCGATATGTCCGTGAATCGTGAACCGATTTTCAAAAAAAAATTTTAATCGAACGGGTATAACCCATAGATGGTCCCATTGTCACCAAGTCGGGGTCTGATGATGGGATCCTGGAGAAATCGAGGGAACTCTCCAACTATTATAGGCACACCTACAGTGATTTCACTATTTTTTACAGTAACTTGGCCACGTCCTCTTGGAATAGCGGATCCTAAGTGAAGTCGGTTGTTTTTTTGTTTAAAATTATCTGTAATATTATTAACGTTGATTAAAATTGGATAGAATTTCCGATCAAAATTCCTACGTTGGGTATGTAATAGGAATAAGACCATATTGTATGACGGTTACAATTTCAGGAACCAGAAGCTTAGTCTTTGAGGTTAGTAATATCAGTCAAGACAAGATTGCTTGTGAAATATTAATACTAAACTGGAGTCTTTTCGAAGAATAGGATAGACATTGATTTGATTTTAATTTGATAGCCTTGCGGTAAGATACAACTTGTCGGTAAGACTTTCATTAAGGACGTCTCGAAATTAAATTCCGGCTTGTACGTACCTACCACTTACAGGTAAGTTTAACTTTATTCAATAAAGATACGTTATGTTTTTGTTAAGTACTTATAAAATAAAACTATTAAAACTAAAACTTACTTAAAAAATAAAACACATACTTACCTAAAACTGCCCCTCCAAACCTTGACCTTTCGGCAAGGTGCCCATCACGCAGGCAGCATTCCCGCGCTGAACCGCTATATCCACTTACATAGTTTTTCGGGACTTATGTGCGAAATATCATTCTACTTTCGATGAAAGAAAACACTGTGGGGAAATTGGATCTAATCGTTATAAAGTCTCGTTTTCTGTCTGCGTTGGAACGTCAGATGGTGGTCACTGTGAAGGAATATTCTTTATGGAACTAGGTCGTTGAGCGGAACCCCAGGTTTAAATGAGCCGTGGCAAAATGCCGATGGAAGATGATTTATCAGGATTAAATCTGTCACAAGTCTTCTAGTTATATAATATGATGGTGGCAAACAAGCATGCGGCCCGCCTGGTAGCAAGAAGCCACCGCAGCCTATGAACGCTCGTTACTCCAGAAGTGTCACATGCGCATTGCCTGATTCACTGTGTTGATGGGTATAGGACCAGAGGATTTCCCCGTCGTCACCAACACATGGGATCCTCTTTGAGCTCTCTTTGAGTTAATAAACAAATTCATGTCAATGAGATACTGAATCATACATTAAAAAAAAACATCAAACCGAATGCAGAACCTCCTTCTTCTATGGAATTGAAGTCGGTTAAAAAAGAGAGTTCATTACTTCTATAGGATACGTCAAAGGTTTTAGTGACATTTTTAATGTCTGACTCACAATTTGATCACATTTTTTCTTCCAAAAAAAATTCGCATTGAATTAATAAGCCATCCGTCGCAAATCAATATCTCAAAGTTATAATAAACGCTTCAGAATGCCATTTGTACATAGTAATATAAAAAAATATTTACAATTAAGTACTTACCGATACATATCGTCCATTTAAATCCAAGAACAAAACTTGATTCCAATTTTACATTTTGAAACTTATTCAATACAATATCAACATGTTTTCAATTAACTTTATACTGAACGATTTTTTGGCAAGTACTTACCGATATTGACTGGATTGAAAACAAATAGCTAGATTGATATCGAATCAAAGTAATTTATTCTGAAATAGTATTCAAAGTGCTGAATGAATTTCTGTTTAAAATAAAAGATTTGTTTAACTTTAATTCAGATTTTTGTTTATTTACATTTTGTTATTTAGTTTTTAAATTATGGAGTAAAATTTTGAGCAAACAACTGAAATAATAGTGGAGTACAACAACGCCTTTTTAACCTATAAAAATGACAAAACTCACAAGTCCGATTTTATATTGTGCCCCGTTAGAATAAGTTAAGTACTAACAATGACAAATATTTTCTAACAATTGTGAGCATTGCGCTAGGTATAATACACGTATTTGTTTGCTACAGAAAGAAAAGATTATGCAAGTTTTATTTTTCTCTACCAGACTATCGCTTTTTATTATTGCTACATAACTTCATATTTTATAACGATTTTGTCAATAGCATTCGTCGTCTTAGCCATTTGTCGTTCGTTTAGAATTCAAGGTCACGCATATTTTTACAAATTCTTTACGAATATGCTCACATAATCTATTGACCAAACTGTTATAAAATGACAGATGATATTGAAATAGTTGAATGCAATAGTGTGGTAAAGATAAATGTAATTTGGATAATCTTTTCTTTTTGTTATTAACAAATATCTATATAATACCTAGCGCATCGTCAATAACTGTTAGAAAATATTTTTTACTATGACTAATCATATTATATTCACTAATTAAAAATGAAAATCGCACTTGTGAATTATAAAAGTTCAAAACTGTTCCTGTACCGTACTATAATAGTTATCAGCCCAGCTTTTGATTTTTTGAGTATATTGAAAAGTGATGATGGATTATTTAAAGAAAATGTGAAATGGCATTTTATTTATAACATTCTCAGTAGTTTCACTTTTACAGTATTTCAAAATTATGTATTTTGAACTTTCACTTTTCAAATGAGATCTTAATAAATGGCGTATTAAAATGTAGAAAATACTTTTTCAATACTTATTTCAAATATTTGCATCAAGCAATATATCTTCTTTAAATAATTGTGACGGTTGAGTTGCTACAAAGTTTTTTCTGAATCATTGAACTTTTATAGATAACATTATAATCTTTACGTGTTTTGAAAGTGGTGCATTCCACTCAAACAATAATTTGTTATTAAATCAAATATAAGCTTTGAAAACATTGAAAAAAAAAACTTAAAATAACTTAAAACTACTTACTTTTTACTTTGTATAGATAACTTAAAATATTGTAAATAAATTGTGAATAGCTAAAGGTCTATTTAATATGACACAATGTAAATATTTTTTGGTCCTCTCGATTAAAACGTCGAATTTGATTTTATTTTTAAAAAAGATTTGTTACTTATTTTTTCCCAATAATAACTGTGTTTATAGATATTACAGATTCTGAATAAGGAACTCTGATTTCGCATTTTATTACATTTTTAATATCAATTACACATAGAAACGTTTACAGTTTATGAAATACTGTTTAAATAAATTCGTAATATTCATTCATTCATACAGTTAATTAACAAATGGAGTCCAGTCTAGATACAGTAGACACTGTATGTATGTAACTCAATATAACTTCAAACAGATTTAGAATATTTCGCAAATTGACGCTCTTAAATTATTTCAAGGCTTTTAGGTATTCCTCTCGGGAAATATACTTTGCCCCTGTATAAATACATTTTCTGGTGCAGAACTGATTTAGTTAGTCGGCAAATTGAACTTATAGATACGTTAGTTACGGATGACAGAAAAAGTATAAAGAATTATTCGGCCCTTGATTCCCTTTTGAAACAGACTCGCTAAAGAGGGGTAACAGGAAAACTAAAATGTCCAGTATAGAAAGTGACATATTAAAAAAGTAAATTAACTATGTTATGGGTTCCCTGCCGCAGGGGGATGTCTTGGAGGGGGCTTTTTGTAACTGGGATTTTAGGTAAGTTTTTAGGTAGTTTTATATATTTATAGTTATATTTAGTTTATTTTAATATTAGTTTCGTTTAGTTATTTTAATTTAATTTTTGTTAAGTGTTTATTAAAGCATTTTTACCCCAATAAACCCCAATAATCAATAACTTACAAAAACAAACATCATTAAAATTTAATATTTTTACATATGTGATAATGACATTGTGTGATTTGTTTTATATTTAAATTGAAACCGAGTTTTAAACACTGGAAATTTCATGTATTTTAATCGTAATTCAACTTGAAATTAGGTATCCACACTTAAACCATTTACCATAAAGCATGGTATTTCACGCTAACACAGCGACATTTATTCCCACGGGTGATTTGGAGTAATTTTCGATCGTGTCATACAAACCAAAACTTAATGATTCAAACAGTAAATAAATATCAAGCTTTACGTGTACTAAAAACCAATACATTATAGCCTATTTATGGGGACTGCAAAAAAATTTTTTTTTTATAAAGGCCTTTAAAAAGTTTAAATCATAATTTATTTCAGACAACATTAAATAGCAGAACTTCGAACTATAAATCATCGAAAATCGCTGTTCAATCCATGCATTCAATTACAATCCTCAGTAAATCGCCAAGCGATTATAGGCTTTCATCCCTCTATTTACGGTCCACGGTTAATGTAAAGGCGTGAACACACCAAAGCGTATTTGCTGCCCCTATTTGCGCAGCACTGTTGTGTAACCACCGTTATTTGCTGAATGTTATTTGTGTGTAACTGGGTTATTGATTGCAGACAAGAGGTTATAATTATATTTACCGAAAGACCCAAAAATGTTTGGTAAATGTGTCCTAGAATAATTAAAACTACCGATCGCGAAATGTATCCGGGGGCAAAGCAGTGTCCCGCCAATTTAACTAATCCATTTCATCATAATTTTTTGCAATCGTAGGTATCTAAATTTAAAGGAAATTCGTTCCGCGCACAGGCAGGCAGTGGGATGATCCCTATGAGATTATCTCGCAGTACTACAGTATGGCGGCAAAAAGGGAATAAAATTCTTAGAGAGTCGGTCCGTAATGCGTATGAAATACCCCCTGAAGTGGCAGGTATCCATAAGCTAGGTTAACCACTTGTCTTCAGGTTGTCTTGGTTCTTGTTTGTCCCGATGTGGTGTTTAAAAAGCACGGTCATCCTCTATAATTTTGCACTCATTACGAGCAAATGCTATGAAAGATCTCAATTTCCTCACGTCATGTGTTGTCGCTTGCGTTACTCAAAGCACACACGTAAAACTACTCATATTTTGTAATATTTGCTAAGTTTATAATGCATTATATCAGAGATGATAATCTTCTTTTACAAGGTTTAAAAATAACAGAACAAAATGCCGTTGAATATAAATTCATCACGCCGACCCGCGGTTCTCTGGGAGATAAATCATCTCGCACGGTGATTTAAGGAGGTACTACCTTAAGAAGAGCTTTATTCCTATTTAAGCGGGATGTATGGCAATTTAGATGTGGTGATCTGAGTATCACCATGTCCGACATATTGTTGTAGTTTATATGGTACCCCAGAGGTACAGATGGCCTTTACGAGTTCACGCCACGTCTCTCGATCCCCAGCATCGCTCATAACGTTACTCCGGCTCATCTGAATGGTATTCAGCTCCTTCTTAACAGAGCGCCTCCACGATTGCACGGGACTACCAGATCTACTTTCGACTCCTGGGAGTTTCCTGTTGAGAGCATTGCATGCCATGGTGATCGTCTCCATCTTCATTTTCATTTTGCGATTTCTTGCCCAATCGGGATTTGTCTACATTGGGCCCACAGTTCCTCGTTGCAAATTCTATTTAGTCAGAATTTCTGTAACGAGGATCGATATTAGACACTTGTTTACAAAAACTTGAAGCACCATTACCTTGAGCCGACAAAAGTGAGAATTTTGAGTAATATAATCAACTAGGGGTTGACCAATTCCACAATTTTGCTTTCAGAGACCATCAGTCCTTAGTAATCTGTTCTGAAACTAAATAATGCGAACAAAACCTGTTGCCGGCAGTAAAACAAACATGGCCGCAAATAGACGGAGAGCTAGCCACGTCAGATATGACACAATAATGAGATCAACGAAACCCCTCTAGTTAGTTTGCTATATTAATTATGCTTATTTATAGATCCGGACATCTGGCAGCTGTAAACACCCTGTTCTCTATAAATGACACAATTTCCGCAGTTTTTTCCTAATTCGGTGCTACTTTTTGTCAAATTAAAAACTTTTTTGGCCTATTAATCTCATTAAAAGCTGCCAGATGCCCGGATCTAAGCAATGAGGATGTTTCTGCTATCTAACTCAAACTCAAACATTTATTTAGTAAGTAGGCCACAAGGGCACTTTTACACGTCAGATATTAAAGATTAAAGAGAGAAAAAAAAACTACACCCGTTCTAACCCTACCCCGAGAAGAATTACTTATTACCGGCAAGAAACTCGGCGGGACTTATTTTTTCAAAACAAGAGTACTTACATAAAGTCTTAAAAATAGTTATGTATAAATGCGTTGTTTTATAAGAAAACATATCAAACTACACAGGTTTAATTGCTCTCATTATTGTATTATTTAAGACATGAATGTAACTAACAACCATGGGCCATTGTTGCCTTTTAAATATAATAAATTAATAGTACATTACGTACCTAGGGCGGTAAAGTAAAGAAGGGCCCAGATCGCTGGCATTTGTGGCCCGAACCGAAGGCAAGGGCCATAAACAAGCGATCTGAGGCCTTCTTTATTACCGCCCGTGGTGCGTACATAATTTTACGTCTTCTCCTGGGTGTGAAGTGAGATTTGCCGCTGCGCCCTAGGGCGGTAAATTTCACTTAGCGCCCAGAGTGACGTAAATTAAATTAAATTAAATTAAGTTATTGTGTCATATCTGACGTGGCCAGCTCTTAGTCCAAAACAAAGCGTAGCCCCCTGCTTATGATTTACACCCTGATCCCTATTAGCCGGCTGAAAAACGGGCCGTTTGTCATTCCGACGAACACCATTCATCATTTGTCGGGGTGATTAGTTAACGTACCCAAATCTAACTAGTGTTTTTGTTCTTTGTCGAAATGTTAGAGCGAGGTATTGCTTCAGCTTGTGACTGTTTTATACAATTAATACTTCGAATAGCTTTAAATTGTTGCACGTCCAAATTTCCCCTTTAATTTCCATTAAGCAAAGAAAGGTGGCTTATCTCGGACACATAGTGCGTCACGACCAGTATTCTCTTTTGCAGACCATAATGATGGGACAAGTACCCGGAAAGCGTAAACCTGGAGGACGCAAGATGTCTTGGCTCCGTAATATCAGGGAATGGACGGGGATAAAGACCGTTGAAGAACTGTTCAGATTAGCACTCGACAAAGATAATTTTAAGAAGTTGACTGCCAACCTTCAGTAATGGAGAGGCACCTGAAGAAGAAGAAGAAGAAATTTCCCCTTTACCCCCTTAAGGGACAGTTTCCGTGATGAAACTTATTCTGTGTCTTTTCATCATCATCATCATCTCAGCCATAAGATGTCCACTGCTGAACATAGGCCTCCCCTTTAAGGGGCTTTGCTTTGCTTTACGCGCCACGCTTGGCAGGCGGGTTGGCGCGCGCAGTTTTTTTTTGTTTATTGTTGTTTAGGATTTCGGAAGATGCTGCTGCCCATCTCCCGGTATCCCTTAGCAGACTCCTACTGCAACCACGGGACGATATGGTGGGGGACAATTCTAAGGCCCGGCACCCCGGCGGCTGCGGCTGTGTCTTTTACCGGAACCCAAACTAATTCCATACTAAGTTTCACCTAAATCGGGTTAGCGGTTGAAGTAACAGACATACAGACTTACATTGTTTATGAATATGTATTAAGTAGTAGGGGTAGGGGTAGTAGGTTCTCGAATGGCGACCATACACCGGAAGGCGAAGAGTTGGTAGGCCCCCTACAAGGTGGACTGATGACCTGGTGAAGGTCGCTGGAGTCCGCTGGATGCGGGTGGCACAGGACCGGTCATTGTGGCGTTCAGTGGGGGAGGCCTATGTCCAGCAGTGGACGTCTTTCGGCTGAAATGATGAGTAGGGATAGAATGTATATCAAAATTACGTCACCCTGAATTTTAACGTACCATCTAAAAAATGATGGGCTTTTTCTCAAAAATATTTATGAACACTAAGCAAGTACGTGCCATGCCATAAATGATTACATAATTTGTACAGCACTTAAAATGATATAACATAATTTAATCTGTTAATAACTGGCTTAGCCATATTTAAATTGTTTTCAGTATTAAAATATAATAAACTAAGTGCTGTGAGCTGAGAAATAATTGCCTAAAATTCATAAGCACAGTAATCTTTCCTGGAAAATAATTAACGTCTGTCTATTTAAATTACAGAAGATCTAACTTTTAAACTTCATCTGAAAATACAACGGCGCGTAAACTGAAATAATTTCTCATTTTATCCAAGATTAAAATACTTCGTCTATATTTAGTTTTGTAATTACTTGTCTGAGCACAGTTCATTGAACATTGTAATGGTAATTACGTAACGAAGTTTCACTGTCTAGTGAAACTAACATGTTTTGTCAAAAATTTACTAACATTGTCCGAGACGCAGGGTAGTGCAGATGTTAAAGGGTATAGTTTATTGTAATTTGCTCATTCTAGTAGTTCAGTGTATAATATTGATAGCTTATTGTGCGGTGATCTATAAACATGTAGTTTGCAGCTAATTGATGAAAATTTTGTCTCATAACGCGTGTAGATACTCTTGAGTTAGACGGACGGTTATCCTGGCTGGCTGTCACATGTTGTTAGTAAGGATTCGCTATCACCTTACAAAGAGCACGGCCTCTACTGAACAACATTACCTATATTTTATTGCAAGTAATAAAAGTGTGATTAACGTCTAACATCGACATTGGCAAAATTCCCATTGCTTTGGACAAAGGGAAGGGAACAAACCATTCAAATAAATAAAAAAATGCCTTACTCGCACTGCTTGCTATCTCGCTTCTGACAAAAGCCATCGCGTTATAAAAATATCAATATGACTTACTTTTATATAATATATATTTTGAGTTTTAATCTTCGAGTCAATTTGCGTGATGTCCATAGGGTTTGTAGTTGTGCGAAGGCTCCTCGGGCTTTGGCAATCCGTGAAGTGATGTCCTCTTCTGTTCCTCCTGTTTCTGAAACGACGCTACCGAGGTAGGTAAATTTATGGACATGCTCCACAACCTCTGTGTTAATCAGCAAAGGTGTCGTTTTTTTCACGCCAGATGGCATCTCCTCGGTCTTTCGGGTGTTGATTTTTAGATTTTTTAGACCCATATTAACAGCCACGTGTATGGCTAAGCAAACATACTTATGTTGACCTCATCGGCCTAGTCCAAGTCTTCTAAGATGTTGGAGATTCCTTAATCTATGCCGCGGCGTCCGTTGTTAGATACGCAGCGCATAATGCCGTCCAGGGCGATCAAAAAGAGTAGAGGTGATAAAAGGTAGCCTTGGCGAACACCAGCATGCACAGCTATGTCTTCTGAGATAAGGCCATCGTGAATAACTTTGCACGAGTAATCCTTGTAGACAGCTTGGAGCAAATTAATCAATTTCGGCGGTACACCAATACTTCGAAGGCGGGACCATAAGCCAGACCATCTCAACGTATCAAAGGCTTTTTCGAAATCTACAAAAGTAAGGTATATTTCCTTTTGAAATTCTGATGCTTGTTCCAGTATGATACGAAGAGTTTTGATTTGGTCAGTGCACGAGCGATTAGGCCGAAAGCTTGCATGCTCGCTGCGCAGGAGCAATTCGACGGCCTTCGATAACCTATCTAGGATTATTTTGCAGAAGACCTTCGAAGGAATCGAAAGCAAAGTGATGCCCCTCTAATTGCCACATTGACTTAGGTCACCTTTCTTAGCTACTGTAATTCTTCTTTCTCCTAGCGTTTATCCCGGCTTGGGGTCCGCTTGACAACCTAATCCCATGAATTGGCGTAGACACTATATAGTTTTTACGAAAGCGAATGCCATCTGACCTTCCAACCCAGAGGGAAACTAGGCCTTTTTAGGGTTCCGTAGCCAAAATGGCAAAAACGGAACCCTTATAGTTTCGCCATGTCCGTCCGTCCGTCCGTCCGTCCGTCCGTCCGTCCGCGGTCTAGCTCAGTGACCGTTAGTACTAGAAAGCTGAAATTTGGTTTGAATATGTGCATTAACTAAGCCGACAAAACGGTAGAATAAAAACGTGAAAAATATATTTTGTTAGGGTACCTCCCGTACACGTGAAGTGGGGGGCGAATTTTTTTTTCGTTCCAACCAAGTTGTGTGGGGTATCGTTGGATAGGTCTTTAAAAAGAATTAGGGTCTTCTCAAACAGTTTTTGTATAAAGTTAATACTTTCAGAAATAATAGCTCCGAAAGTTTAAAACAGGGCGTCCCCCCCCCCCATCTAACTTTTGAATCGTGGGTCCTAAAATTTTGAAAAAATTCTTGATACTGAGGCCTAATGAGTACCTTCAATGAAAACTATATTGAAATAAATCGGTTGAGCCGTTTTTGAGTTATCATTCAAAAACCCATAGTGAAAGGACGTAAGTAAAAATGACGTAAGCGCCGCCAAATTTCCCGTAAGAAACGACCTTTTGAATTAATGGTCTCAGTTTACGGAACCCTACACTGAGCATGGCCCGACATGCTCTTGGCCGGTTTTTGGTATTAGATCCGATTTCCTTACGATGTTTTCCTTCACTGAAAAGCGACTGGTAAATATCAAATGATATTCCGTACATAAGTTCCGAAAAACTCAGTGGTACGAGCCGGGGTTTGAACCCGAGACCGTATTGAAAGTCGGACGTCTTACCGCAAGGCTACCAGCGCTTTTTTAGGTACTGTAATTAGGAGTCCTTTTCTCCAGTCGTCTGGAAGTTCTTCATTATCCCAGATAAAAAGATTAAAAAAAAGATAAAAGATATTTTTTCTTCAATTTAGGCACATTACAATGCACTTATGAACGTCAGAGAGAAAAAGAAACTACCACCGGACCCTTTCAATCAAGGACGTCAAAGATTCGACAGCGGTAGGCAAGTCAGCTTTAAGCATACCTATGTACACATAGCATGTGCTTGTAATTCGTGGTTATAAATACATATTTTTGCACGCTTAGCCTTTCACAATCTGATTTCTCTCTTCAAACTCATGAAATCCGCACTTTATTTCTAAGACTACAGGGCTCATTTCACAACGAATTCTTCAATCAAATAAGAGGTTGTTAAAAGTACCGGTTGTTTTGCCGAAGTTTTTACAGGGCTCATCAAGCCCAGTCATCGCCGTAATGCTACACAATACTCTCCCATAAATCTTTGGAAACAAGCATTTTGCTGCTATATTTCTGACCTAATTAAGGTGAAATGTATTGTAAAAAATGTGTATTTATTGCATCATATTTTTTGACGGCGTAGTTAAAGATTTTTTTAGTTACTATTATTAGTTGATGTAACATTGAATTGAACAAAATGTATGTCAATAACTACTTTTTAATAATTTAAAACTAAACGACTTCATTTAGGCTACACCTTACCAAGAGCTAATGCCCGAAGTACAGAAAAAATACTTAAGTCACTATAGGTGTACTGTACCTATAATATTTAAAGAGTTCCCTCGATTTATCTATAATCCCATCATCGGATCTTGACCTGTTGACAATGGGACCAACTGTCAATACCAAACCAAAAAATTATACATATAATATGTGTACTGCGTTCCAAAACGGGTATAGTGGATGTGGGCATGAAGGCCGCCAAGCTGAAATGGGACTGGGCAGGGCATGTCTACCGAATGCATCCGGATCGTTGGGCAAAACTGTCCACAGACTGGATCCCGCAGGACGGACGTCGGGGCAGAGGTAGACCAAGACGGAGATGGCGGGACGACTTGGACACATATCTTGAAGAATGGCGGGAGTGTGCATTAGATAGGGCTAAATGGCGGGAAGGAGGGGAGACCTTTACCCAGCAGTGGGATACCTTAACAGGCTAATAAAAAAAATAATAATATGTGTAATGATAGTTCATAAACACACGATGTTACACCAACCCTAAGTGAAGTGGGTTCTTTTCAACCGACTTCAAGATTTCGAAGAAGGAGGTTCTCAACTCATCGGGATCTTTGTTTTAGCTTTTTTTTATGTATGTCCAACGATTCGAAGACGCCTGTTTTGTTTGTTTGAAAGAGTACTTCATAGTTGGCCTCATTGCCACCAGAGGGCCTACCGCGAAGTTCGAAAATCGACAAAACGATGGTCCCGTCTCTATCGCTCTTGCATATACGAAAGAGAGTGATGGAAATATTCGATTCGATGAACGAAGTGCTTCGCGTTTATAGGCCTGGTCAGGATCTGATCATGGAATCCTGGAGAAATTGAGGGAAATCTTCAAATATTACAGGCACACCTATATTGATTTCAGTATTTTTTACAGTAGCTCGGGTATTTTCTTTTGGAAAGTTGAAGCTAAGTGAAGTCGGTTTTTTTTTGTTTACAATTTTAAATTTAATCCGTCATTGGGTCTTTGTCCATTACTATTACCAGAGACTATAGAGATATAGACGGTCACAGCCTTAGAACTTTTTGCTACTCCACCTAGTGTACTACTATTTAGTACGCTATTTGTTACTAGGTGGAGTAGCAGTGCAGGTGACATTTCTTCTTACATTTTCGGTATGTTTAGGCGGCTTTCGGACAGAGGGTGCAATTGACTTGAGCTTCAAAAAGTTCTTAGGCTGTGGTCGTTTATATCTCTATAGTCTCTGCTATTACCATCTCAGCCATGTTGTTTAATGGACATAAACAACCTCAATTCACCCACAGCTGTCCCAGCGGCCTACTCCATCTAGTTGGAAGCCATTAAAGTCTGATAATTGGAAATTAGTTGGTTATTTATTGGAGTAATTATCAAGGATCTATTACCAGCCTGTGGGTAAGTCAACAGTATTTAATTTAGAGGATTTTACAAGAAAAGACACGCTATATTTACTAAATATATTACAAATGAAGGGTACACGGAAAGAACATGTCTAGTCACTTTGACAACATTTTGAGTTATAGCGGTTTTAAAGTTTGGAACGATTCAGTTAACCATACTATTTTCGTAACTAGATGGTTTTTATGAATTACAAAGTGGATTTTTGTTAAAAATTCCAGCTGTTACAGAAGTTGTTGCTAATAGTTCATTGCAAGCTCTACATTTTGATACAAAAATCTCATTTTACGAAAAAAGGGACTAGACATGTTCTTTCCGTGTACCCTTCAAATAGAGTTCTGCATGATAATGGCGCATGTAAATGTGTCGAAATACCGGAAACTCCAGAATACAGAATGATTCAGTAGACGTGAGCAGGATTATTAACACTACGGATTTAGTCAGTAACAAGCTATTGTTTGATACCAGTATTTGTGTAATTAGCGCATTTTTTTGTGTATTTAGGTGACCATGATTACAGATTGTTTCAATTTTCAATTAATCATGATGGCGGCCGATTGATTATCGTTAACTAAGTATGTAGGGTTGTTCCTGCTCACGTCTCCTGAATCAACCTGTATACATGGTTTCTTATTCATGTCAGTTCTAATATTAATGACCATGATTGTTAGCTTGACACGCTATGTGAATATTATAGGAAGATTATTCCAATGACTTTATTCGTAAAAGTGATTCCTACTCACCCATTAGGCTTCAAATGTCCTATTCTAATGATATAATGTTAGTGGTACGATATATATTTTGATATTGAATAGACTCATCATTTTACTGTTATCAAGTGATCATCTTTGTGTCAAATAGATGTCAAAAGGACATTGTAGGCAATAAATACATTACGCCAAACATTTTAGTGACAGAATTGCAATTATGTAAATTTTTCGTAAAAACTGACTTATGCGAAGTGTTCCTTTCCACTTCGATATATCTTTTAAACAGAATGACTTAACCACATAGTACCTACCTCATACCTAGCCGCGGGGTGCCCGGCCTTAGAATTGTCCCCCACCATATCGTCCCGTGATTGCAGTAGGAGTCTGCTAAGGGAATATACCGGGAGATGGGCAGCAGCATCTTCCGAAAGCCTAAACAACAATAAACAAAAAAAACCTGCGCGCGCCAACCCGCCTGCCAAGCGTGGCGCGTATGGCAAACCCCCCCTTTAAAGGGGAGGCCTATGTTCAGCAGTGGACGTCTTATGGCTGAGATGATGATGATGAACCTCATAGTAGCAACAACGATATCAAAGTGGTGTTTTGGACTAACTGAATTCAGAAAATTTTATAGGTTTGTTCTGGAATACATTGTTAATAGTACAGTCAGCGTCAGAGATATGTGACCCCCCTCCAGCAATAGACAAATGTGGTCGCTAGTTCGAACCCCAGCATAAGAATCACACTTTTTGCTTTTTTTTAACTTTTTTTTATAATACTAGTTTAATATTTTTTTACATTACCACAAATATTTATTTTATACGTTTTGTTATTCCTTATTACCTACTCAGTTATTAACTCGGTAACATACCCTTTTAAACAATTTTTAACTAGAACAATAATTTCGTTAACTTCACAAGCGTCCGTGCAGCGTGATGGATAGTGTAACAGACTAGTAAACACTAGGTTCGCGGTTCGAATCTACGTAGAGGATACTTTTTGTATTTTTATACTTCTTCTTTTTTATTAACAATTTATTAACTTCCTATTTAATATAGTAAGTTTAATTAAAATAGAAGTTAAAATCTTTTTTTAAGGACTAATAATGAAAATTCCATAGTCACTGGTAACTTTTTATTAACTAAGTAGGTATTTAAATACTATTATATTAAATATTGTTTACTAACTGAATAATGGGGGTAATATATATATATATATGACAGTAGATATATTATGCGTATTCTGTAAACTGATTACTATATATTTTACAGCTAAATAATTATTTACTTATTAAATTATAATGATAATGTGTAGTCAATTATACATCAGTGAAACTTCAAGTTTACAAGTAAAATACCTTTAGATTAACTCTTACTGTTTAAAATTGTGGTATTGGTGGTCTGCATGCTGTTAAACTTTATAAGGCATTACACTTTGGTTGTTTACTTTAGATTATACCTACATTTTACTTCATTGAGTAGAACCGTAAAAACAAGTTGGGTCATAACTTTTTTTATAAGCAATACCAAACTACTCGGTTAAAAGTGAAGTGTATAGTTTCCCTTTTCTTTGATTATAAATTAATATTCTTATTGCATTTAACACAATTTTTCAGTTTTACTTTAGACAGAGATGGCGGAACACAGCGGTGGGAGTTGTGGAAATTGCGGGAAGAGGCTTTTAAGTATAAAATGCGCTATTCAAAAAACAATTTAAAAAATGAGTATAGGTTAGACCGCCCCTCGCCCTACCAGTCTGTATGCCATTATCAATATGTAATACGTAATCTAAACCAGCTATTTAACGTTGCAAAGAGAAACAACATGTTATCAAAGATAGCAATAATTCATCTCTTAGCACGTTACCAATGCAATGCAACCTTACCACAATCTTAGTAAGCATAGGGTATTTCTCCACTAATTGGGTCGAATTCAAACAGCTCCCATTAAATGGCTAACAATATGTATGGTTTTTAAGGTAGAAATTAACCAGTTACCACTTGGAAAAGCCTACTTGTCTAAGCACTATCTTGTTATTTGCAAAAAAACAATATAATTTGTTAGACACTACTTATACAATAGCGTCATTATACCTACTCATTATTTTAAAACTTGCATGGAGTAAATATTTGCCCAATAATGGAGAAATACCAACAACACCATTTTTTTCACAATTTTTACTAATAACGTAGAGGATAACCTTTTTTTATCTTCCACCTATTTTAGCCGGCTTTTCATGCTTGAAACCATGTTTGAACATACATTGATGTTCCTCATCAATTCCCACTTTCTATAAACTTCTTCGTCTAAGTTTTGTCTTGATTTGACTTGTGTAGGGTCCCAAAGCACCATAAATTCTCAATAGAATTGAGGTCAGGGCTTTTAGAAGGTCAATCTAATACAGTGATGTCTGTTTGTAAGGCTAACCACTCTTTCACTATACGGGAACGATGCACTGCACTATTGTCTTGCACCAATGATTTATGTCTTGCACTAAACAAATTTGTCCTTCGGGATAGGCGCCGCGAACGGAAGGCAACATGACGTCACGTAACACTTCGAGGTATCCCTCGCTGTTCATTCGGCCTCCAATTTCAACGAGCTGCTCGGGCCCCATAGATGACATCCAGCCCCAATACGCTAAAAAAATAATCTCATGAGCATACCATAACTTGAAAAACGTAAAACTGAAATCACAGCTTTTTTTAAAGTGCAGGTAATGAAAATTGTATACTTAATATAATTTACTCACCTAATGATATCCTTCCGCTTGTTCTAAGGTCTAGCATATTTTTGGGGTCAAATCGCTCTCCACTTCTGCGCCACAATATTTTTCTTCCATCTTCGTCTGACTTAAAATATTTCTCGTCAGTAAATACGATATAACGATTCTCACCCATCTGCGAATCGTATTTCTCTGCAAGTAAAAATACGTATTAAATTTGCTCGTTTATGATAAAACTTAAAAAATTCAAATAGCTTTAAAAATAAACATGGCTCTAAGACTATACCTATTACTTCACATAAAAAAAGCTGCCGATTAAAAGACTTTTCCGTTAAATATATTTTTCTATCTTATCCCATATATAGGTAAACACACGACAGTAAATCCTCACAACAAAATCTGGTGGCTTAACTTATTGATAACATTTTACTGTTTTTACTAAAACATAAATGTCTCAATGGTGTCACAGGTTACAAACTTACCGTTATATTCAGTACTCGTGGTATTTGTTTAATACTTTTGTTCTCTTCCCAAAGAACCACAATTTTATCGAACCATATTGTCATTGAAACACAAAAAAACGGACGGGGGCAGTTATTCAATTGCTTGAAATGCAAAAGGATTTAAGAAGTCGAGAGATCGTAATTGCGTTGCGACACAGGTATGATTCGCACACGCAAATTATGACTTACCCTCAAACAAATTTTCTCCACAAAATAACTAGACGCATTTACTCCAGTAAATTAAACCTTAAAATGTAATTGGTAAAAGTCGTTGTTAGTCGTCTGTGGAAATAAAATGAGGGTAGGAAAATATTGATAAACCAAAGACATTACTAATATGATCCAAGACAAGCTTGCAAAACAGGGACGGGTATAGATATAATAGTTCGAACAGAATATCTATGTTAAGGGACCTTGATGTCGATGGCGCTTACGCCATTATCAGCGATGCTCCAATGAAAATGCAACGCTGCGCAACCCGATGCGGCATAAGCGCCATTGACAATAAAGTCCATTTTTATAGATTTTGTTATAGTTCTCTATTGCCGGTCAGCCTGCTAAGAACTGGTTCATATTTTTGTTGTGTAGTCCAAGTGTTACGATAGCCCAGCGGAAAAAAGCCGGACTAATGTATGACTGAAGCGAATGAGTGTGAGCCCGAGGCCCCAGGATCGATCCCAGCTTAGCTGACAAGCACATTTGAGATATTTCATTTTTGAAAGAATTAAATGACAGTGTGGTAAATGCCGATTCTCGTGTCGAACGAGAGTTCCAGTTTTACACCTAGGGGGGTCACATATCTCTGACGCTGACTGTACATTATGATACAAGTGTGCTAAATTGATCATTACATATGAGGCGCTATTGTGCGCACGAACGAAGTGAGTGTGCACAAGGAAGCCGAGCTATGTAATGATCAGGCACACGCGTTTCATACGACGTTTTTCAACACACTTGCGAGGAAAAAACAGAAAACTGTAAGTAATAACTTTTGATAAATACATTGATTTTCAGAATGCTTACAGGATAGCGGTACCTACTGACTTTGTTAATTAAATTAACTAACCTGTTTTTTGATGTTATTGACTGGATCTATTTCTCTGGAACTCTTTTTCGAAGCATTTCATAAAATCCAACACTTCACATTTATTGTCAAATAAGTTAGAATGTTTCCTTACATGTATTTCTCACTCGATTTTTATGACAACATTTTACTAGTCTGTAGGAATGACATTTTGAAAACATATCCGGACCCGGAGGTTAAATGAACACTAAAGTTGGTTTTTTACTCATTTAAAGTATAAATTGTTTAAATTAATAATAATAAAACACAACTAGAAAAATCTAACAAATAAACTGTAACTTCAAGTAAACTTTTAATATGGCGCCCATTTTTTTGCATTCACGCGCACCTTGAGGCAAAGGTTTATGACAAACAGCCAATACTAAAACATAATTTGTGTTTAAAACATAATCTATTGTGTATTATGAGATTTATGAGTAAAATAATTACTAGAAATGATTATTTTTTACAATTAGGATTTTATAATTTGTATTTTCTCGTAAATGTGTACTATTTTTACTTTTTTGCCATGCAAACTCCTAATCAGTTTAGAAAAAATAAAAATAATACCCGTCTAAATTTAATCGCCTCTGTCTGCGCACATAAGACTTGGTACTAGAATACCAACGTCACTTGATGGGATTTATTACATTATAGCACTAGTTATATAATTATCGTGAAAAGCACGCGTGTTTAATATCTAGGATTATGAGCCTAAAAGCGGTGGAATAAGTACCTCGTTACAAGCAAGTGTGTTGAAAAATCATTTGGGCTTCTTATGAGCACATATATGAGCACAAGAAGTTAGTTATTCCTAAAATGCGGAACTTCAAATAACAATAATAATATTTCTTATAAAGTGTCATATTACCTGAATATTCTCGTTTGGGGAGATATAATAAATCATGTCACGATAAAGAAAATATGGTGTACAATAGTACCCACGATATCCCGCGGGATACATAAGTACTACCCTTACATGCATAAAAGAGACAATGATTTGAAATCTCATACAATTGTCAACCCTATGACCACTCAATAAATTCCAAATTTAACTGCATTGAATAATGGTTGTTAGGTTTTTAACCATTCTGTATTAGTTCAAGGACATGTTATAGTGTGTAAATCTAATCTCTTAACGGTGATTAGTATAGGACATCAAAAATTTAATAAAAGTAGATAACTTTTACTTAGAATTGCAATTAAAATTTTATCCATACAAAATAATTCAGCCCGCAATGTACTGCAAACATACTCGCGTTAAACGCGTAACGCGTACAATACCATGTTTACACATTGCTGCCGATAAAAAAATCAAATATTAATTATTGGGTCACAGTTAAGTAAGTGTAACTTAGAAATACATCTTCATTTAAAGATTACACTAATGAGTTCTATGTCTGGTTTAATTTGTTGCCCGTATGAGATTTACAGTTTACACAGTAGACGTGTGCAATGAGAAGACGTTATTAAAATACTGTTATTTGTTGATAATAAGACAACATGCAATGTTTTTTAAAAAAAATTTAAAGAACCGGTTACAAGCATGAGTATTCAAGGGACTTGTATTTTTTTAACTCAATTTGTTTGTATATAAAACCATTATGTCAATTTAGTCTCAAATCGAACTCTGGTCACTACCATCAGAGTTATTTACTACTTATTAAATTTTTTTCTTTTTTGTATTTATTAGGAGAACTAATAGAGTTCAATGTACAAAAAAAACCATTTAATTTATTTCTCACACGTTTGTATCACACGCTCACTGCCTATCTATAATCCTCGCTCGCTGTTTTTTTTTCGTGAAACAAGCATAAGGACAGCCACACACAGGCAAGCAAGCATAAGGAATGTTTATGTAGGTAAATGTAACTATTACTGTAAATAGCTTATGCATGTTTATTTTTTTGCATGCCAGTTACTGGTAAAAATTAAAAAAATTGCTTACTATCTATCTTTTGTACCATATTTTATGCAAAATAAATATTTGATTTGATTTGAAAAAAAAGGTGGACGTAAAACAGGGTATAGGACAACGTCTGCGTCAGACAGGAAGGAAATGTCCTGTGTCACGCGCAGAGACAATGGCGGCCGGCGGCCGGAAATGTCAGTATTATACTGCACAGGACAGCAATGGCTCGAGATGTATGCAGTGGAGAAATGGCAGCGATGGGTAATAGAGAAGTCTGATAATAACTAGGGAACAATAGTACATTACGTACCAAGGGCGGTAAAATAAAGAACGGCTCAGATCGCGGACATTTGTGGCCCGAACCGAAGGTAAGGGCCATAAACAAGCGATCTGAGGCCTTCTTTATTACCGCCCGTGGTGCGCACACACCCCTATGTGTTAGAAAAAGACTTCCGCTTGTAAATTGTAACTTGTAGCTTTATAAAACTGGCCTCTATTGGTCGCATAGGAAGATCAGCGCTGGCAATCGCTAGCACCATGCTGAGATGAAACCGTTTCGTGGCACTTTCATTTTTTTTCAATGTATTGCGTTTGTGTATGTGTCTACGAATAAAGTTATTCTATTCTATTCTATTCTAACTTTTGAGGTTTATAGGTCTAATTAGTTTTTAAATCGTGAACACAAAATGTGACATCGAAAGTGTAATCCTGAGGCTAATCTAGGTAATTTCTTCTTGTTAGACGTCAATTATAATTTTTTAGCCAACTAAAACCACAACTTTTTGTAGCTTTGTGTTTGTACTGAGGGCGCCGTCTATATATTTTCTATCGCTGAGAGCAGGCGGATACGTCGGTATTTCACACTGCATATTCCGACGATGTTTACGATACACATAAATTGACGCGAGCGCATCCATTATTTTTTGATTCAGTGGCTCTATGATGGTAGAAGTTATCGTGTAGATAGCATCACATTTACAGCATCTCCTTATAGCAGTTTTCGACTACAGCGATTATTTAGCTCAGTTGTTTTTCTCAAATACATGTCTTATAGTATACAGTTTGTCTCTGTAATAGGAGCAATAAATTAAAACGTAGATTCTACTCCTCAAACCAGGAAACGTTTGTTCAGCGACTTTTAAAAATAACGTATGGTTTGATTTTTAGGACACTTTAAAGTTTTTTCGAACACGCAATGTATTCCGAAATTGACTATGTCTGTAGGGTGACAAGCAATGTCAATTAGACGGATTTTAACGTTCATTGAAAATACTATTTAGTTTGTATGAAAAAGAGACAATCTACAAAATACATATTTTTTTTAAGTTGTTGAACTAAAGTTTTGTGGTTTGAGGAGTAGAATCTATGTTTTAATTTATTGCTCCTATTACAGAGACACACTGTATGTTCAAATTGATATAAATAAACATTGCAAGATACAGTTATTTCTAGGCAGGTATTTGAAACAGGGTCAGTCACAAGCAGGCCTCGTCACTGCCTGTTGCAGCGGAAGGGTTAAGGTGTCAGACCATTGTTGACTACAGGCAGCCAAGCGAGCACGTTCAAACGATTTTTTTTATAAGAAATGATCAGCGATTGGCCCTAGTCCCACCTATGTAGGTGGAAAATAAAGACAGGATCTTAGATAAATAAGATGTAGGTACATCACACTATGATGACGAGGTTAAACGGTTAAGGTTGTCAGGTTAGTCGTAAGGTTTATATTGGTAATGGTATACTGTTTCGAAACAAGTAACTCCCAAAATTTTTTTTTGGTATACAATTTTACGGAAGTATACCAAATTTCAGCTCAATCAGACACCGGGAAGTGGTTGAAATTTAACTTACATGATTTGATGCGTAAAATGACACAAAGTAAACAAATAAATAAACGGGGTCAAGCTGAATAAAACTGTATAAAAATAAGTCCCGCTATTGACAATTATTCTCGGGTCAGAGGAATAAAATTGGAAGTAGTATGTCACATTCATAAGTTTATTGCAAAATTGAATGCCTACTTAAAAATAAATGTTTTTACTTTTATTCACTTGTATCGCAAGTCTACGCCAGGAAGCATAAAAGCTGTAAGATTTATTGGAAAACCAATTTGATGTTTGTTTGCGTTACACATGCGATACGGTAAAAAAATAATAAGACATTCAATCAAGACAATTATGAAGAGTTATAATTGATCAGGCCTTAAAATTAAGCTGCCTATACAATTACTCAAATTAAACATCGGAAATTGACAATCTAAATTTTGCCGTCTAGGCAAGGTGTCTATCGGCTGAAAATCCGCGCTGAATTAGGTACAGTCAGCATAAAAATATGTACACATTTTGGCACTTCTGTCTGTGGGATAAGACTCAAATTCGTATACATATTTGATTTGATGCTGACTGTACCACTGGATCCTAATTACTGAAAATAAAAACAACCCCTCAAAGTAAGTAGCGCGGCGTTACGTGCAGTCGTTGCTTGTCGTTAGAAATGACATGACACCTTTAGACAACTCAGTGGGGTTTCGCTATGCCACTGTTTCCATAACAATAAATCTACGTATTGCTTGAAAATGTCTTTCTTTAAGTGTATTATCATGGTCATGATAGCAAGCATATTTTTGATACTGTCGCGCGGCGTTTTATCATAATATTTAAAAATGACAACAAATTCTCAGCATTTTGTCGCTTTTAAATTAATTTTAGTGTCAACATTTTAAATTGGCAAAATGGGTATCTTCATATCGAAATTTTCATACAAGCTAACATGTTCCCACCTACTTTAGAACATTAAAATGGGTTACTTAATACAGATTCGATCGAGCATGTTTTTAAGTTAGGTACAAAAGAGCAGATTACAAAATTTGCCACACAAACTGACTCGTTATCAATGTCCTTGTACTTGAAATGTAGTTTCTTTATTTCTATCTTTGTTCCTCGATAAAGAGCACAAGAGACTGAGAAAGTCGAACTTTGAAATCCGGCTTTGTGGTTAAAACTCAGTCTACCACTTAGCGACTTAGTCAGCCTCAAAAGCACTTAAAAATTCCTTATCTGTTCTCAACTAATTGAATGTTAGTCTTTTAGGTTTTACGCTCAGCTTAGTAAAGTTGAATTCAGGGTTTAAAACTTTGGAAGGACTGAGATCTTTTATAAGTAAATTATATTCCAGGAAGACTTTGATGAATGAATTAGGTACTCTTCGAACGGATTTAAAACGAGATTTATTTAAATTTGTTTTAACCCTTGACAATAATACAAATCTAATCGTGGTTGTACACTTTGATGTTATAAAACGTAATAAAACAAAGTATAACAAATAACAATGATGCCGTTAGTATGCCCAGGTATGCCATTATAGCGTAATACATGTTTATTTAAAATGATTGTTTATCTTTTGAATTATTTTTGGTATGATTAGGTAATTATTAACATTCATGTTCTGTTTTGACAGCGTTGTAATTATTTTAATGTGTATTTGTTTAACTGTTAATTTTAGCCTAACGGAGAAAGCTAGGGGTACAGGCCGGCCACCAGCAACGTGGTGGACCAGTATGAACAGCCTTTTAAAGAAGGAAGGGCTTTCTGACCCGACAACCCTTGACAGAATGCCATGGCGCAGCAAAATTAGGAGAGCCGACCCCACCTAAAGTGGTAATATGCAAAGAAGAAGAAGAAGATTAGTATTATGCTAAAATATTGTATGGTATGCGGCAAGAAATAAAAACATAAATAGTTATATTGAGAAATACATTTTTATTTCTATCAATCTGGGTGCGGGACACTCACGTCGAACGTCGTTATTAGCACTTAATTTTATTTCTTAAGGCAAATACATTATAAATATATGTGCTAATAGGTAATAGTTCTGATAAAACAGAGGCTGAAGATCACAATTGATTTCATTCGGATCAACAAAGAAAATATTATTTTCATTTTTATTTTATTTTTCAGATTTTTATTAGACGGTAAATTCAACCATTTTTTGCATTCAACTAACATTGCCGTTTCTAAAAAGTGCCTCTATTTTTGCTTTTATAGGGTGATTTCTGGGTCTTAAATGTTGTGATACAGAACACTTTCTTCTGACTCTGTAACTAATCATCATAATCTGATGGCAGTTTCTTAACTAAATATAATTGCATTTTTCTGATTACAAGTAAAATTAATCTCCATCTAAGTAAATCATGGTCACCATATATATGACTTTTGACATACGCTACGCTTTATGCGAAGCGACAATACGTCACGACTAAGGTGACCAAATTGTATTTTTTTGTACTCATTATTTATAATCAAATATATCAATATATGCGATAAAAAAATTAATTTGGTTCATCTGAAAAACTAATCAAATCACTTTAAATTAATATTTCGAGTTTTTTATTTTTTTAAGTAGTCACACTACTATAACATAACTAAATTATAAACTTTTATAGATGTCATCTACAAAGGAAAAAGTGACCTAGGCCTCCGGTGCCCAAGGCTGGGTACGAACCAGCGTCTTCTGCACTCGCGGCAGACGCCCTAACCAACATGGTTCGATCCCAGCCTTGGGCACCGGAGGCCTAGGTCACTTTTTCCTTTGTATATGACATCTATATAAGTTTATAACTTGGTTCATCTTTAAATTCTGCATCATGCTTCACGACATCTTGCTGAATGACCTCGAAATCAGCCGGCATATTGCTTGTTTGAGCTTCGGTAAAAATAAATCCCCAAGCCCCGTTTCTCAGATATTCTTCCACAAGTTTGCTCTCCACTATTGTACCTAATATTAACAATTTGGAACGTCGATATTTCCTGTAAGGAGGGTTGTTGCGGCCGAGTGGTTTCTCAAATTGGTCCTTAGATTATTGAAGCGCTATAACTCATCTCATAGGACAATATCCGGGTACTCGTACCTTTGAAAGTACATATATGTTATATACCTACAAAATAACTGTACCTATTTTTACAAGGATATATTCTTAATTGAAGTGTTTTGTCAAAGTTATATGCAAGATTAACTAATATAAGGAGACCAAACATTTTTGGTCATGTTTCTACCAAAGAATGACATTCAATGACAGCTCTCGTTGGTCCCTAGGACTTATATATTTAGATTTTGAACCTCTTGGTTCACTATCTTTAGTATGATATACCTATATTTACATATACTTTCAAGAGCTTCTATCAAGAGATTTTGGTTCGGATAAATACCTTTTCAACACCTTAATAGCATTAAAATATAACAAGTTTTTCCCACAATCAGATATATTATATAAGACAATTAAGCCGTTAACCTCAGCTCCGCAAAGCAAGCTGTCCCAATAAATTTACTGCTTTTAGGTCGAATTGAAAAACTTTCTACCCTGCCACGACTTCGAATAATGTGGCAGATAGGTACCCTTTGGAGAGTTATGGACCTAATTTAAATTAAGGTATGCCGACAACACACTTTGATTATACAATTTTTCTTTTTGTATTACATCGTAGGAAATATTTGTAATATCTACAAGGTGATTCAGGAGACGTGAGCAGGAACAACTCTACACAGACAGGATCATACATTATATTATGGCATTTAAGTGAAACGGTTGCTTCTTTATCCTTTTTGGTACTTTTGAGTAGGTAATAGATTTAACTCTCTGCAATCACGATTGACAAATGTGATTGTTATCGGTATCCTGCCTTTTCGCTGAAAATTACATTGCCTAATTTCACTTGCCAACCAACTTTTCGCAGAAGATTCATTTGGCCGAACAACTTTTACCAAAAAATATTTCGCAACCATTTCATTTCCCAACCCCATAGTTGGCAAATGAAAATTACTTACTAGGTTGGGTTAGGTTAGGTAGGATTATGTAACGTTGGGAAATCAAATTCGGCCAACTCAAAAACTGTAAAATACATTTTCCTTTCCTTACAGAGAGGCATGTTCTAAATTAGAAGAATGTTCTTGTGGTTTTGCATTATGGTACTGTGGTACTTTTCTGCATTCCTACTTTAAAACACATCCCTGATTGTAAGTCACATTTTACGTCATTTTGTTGGCAACGTACACCTGCTGCTGTGTAAGCGCATTTTAACGGTGATAGATAAATCTACCGATAACAGTGTGTCAAGCGATCTAGCCATTCTCATCACATAGCAAACTATAAATAAATAGTAGCCAATTTATATAATCTCCAGCCACATATACTTAACACGAGTAAAGAGCTCAACTTATATTAGATAGTAGTGAACCAATGTGTCAGTATAAACTTGATCTCCGAATACACGCAATTGTTTTGCGTACCAAGCTCCAGTTTTATTGGTCCTAATCAGTATTGAATAATATTCAGACATTTGGGGGCCTACCACGTATCACGGAATTCGAAAATTGACTATTTGCGTCCCTGTCACTCGAATGCAAAAGCAAAAGAGATAGTCAAAGACTTTCTACATCGATATTCACAGTTGCTGTACTGGCTGGGTGCCAAAGCCATGATAAACGTTAGATTAAGGTGCGCTTGGCAAAGTCTTGGCATGCCATAAAGACATGTCAGGCAGTTTTAGAGGTAATTTGCGATACCATAGGCCCCATAGGGGGTGGTTCACTGCGTGATTTCCTAGCGCCGCCGCTATAAGTACAGCCATCAAATGTATATCGGAGCGGCCAAGGTACTGAAATATTTCTGGACATGCACTGTATCGCCTTCACAATAGCTCAGGCGTTGTTCAGATATTGATGAGGCCTGTACAAGTACAAAAAGACGCCAGTGGCCCATAGTCACCTTACCATAGGATCCGTAGTAGGTACCCTGGTATAAAAATATGTATATACTTTGGGAAAATTTGTTTATCCTCGAACAGCGCAACCCGCTTAATTACACGCAGCCTAACACAAAATATGCTTTTATAGTTTCGAACCCAGAACCTACTAGCTTATGGTCTAAGAGCTGGCCACGTCAAATGTGACACAATAATGAGAGGTTTGTAACCAGTCCAGTTAGATTGCATAACCATCCTTATTGCTAGATCCGGGCATCTGGCAGTTTTTAATGGGTGGAGATCAGAGTGACAGACCAAAAAAGTTTTTAAGTTGGAAAAAAGTAATACCAAAATAGATAAAAACTATTGAAGTGGTGTCATTTATAGAGAACAGGGCCTTTACTTTAACATTAGAACAAAAAACATTGTGTTTTATTGCGGAAACAAAAACAGTAGGCGAGTAACCAAAAATTACATTATACATCATTTGGCACTACTTCCCCCAATAGAAACTTTTGGATATGATACAATCTAATTAATTACATAATTTTTCATAATATTGAATCAAATCCAGAAATCTAGGATTTGTTTTCTTCAAGTTATTTGCATTCTTTGACCTCCACCACTTTACAGCTGCCAGATGTCCGGATCTAAAAATAAGCATAGTATAGCAACTAACTAGAGGGGTTTCGTCGCTCTCATTATTGTGTCATATCTGACGTAGCCAGCTCTCCGTCTATTAGTACGAAATGTCATTAAGTATAAACCGTAAAGTTGTCCAATATTTACATACATAAAAAAACTTGGTTAATTTTATACTGATCCTTTTGACTTCAACGTGCATTGATCGATAAGCATTGTGCCATGATCGTGAGGGCTGATTGAAAAGTACAATACCTACAATTCCTTTGTTGAATGAGTTTGTGTTTGGTATCGGAAAATAAAACAACAATGCCCTGTTACATGACGGATTGAAAAAACCCTCTTTCTGGTTGCTCCCTCATTAGTGACGTTCGTGATCATCTTTGATAGGTTTATACGGTGTTTTTAATAACCGTCCGTTGCATAGGGTGATTGTGCTAGTTTTCCGTCCACACTTATTTATATGTATATATTGTGGAGGCTAGGAGGTGTACGTAGATCGGGTCGTCCCGTGCAATCCTGGAAGCGTTCTGTTGAGAAGGAGCTACGTGACATCGGGATGAGCTGGAGTGACGTAAGGAGCGCTGCTGGGGATCGTGAGACGTGGCGTGACCTCGTGAAGGCCCTTTGTACCTCTGGGGTACCATAGGAACAACAACAACAACAACAACATATATTGTAGTACCTACTTCCAAAATAAAAGCCTCAAACAAAAACATAAAAAATCTACTAAACTATAAATATAAATTTAGTTGACCTTAAAAAGATTTTCTCATTTTATTAGCAACAATTTAATGAAGTGGACGGTAAACTGGACCGGGACGGGAAACTAGCACAATCACGCTATTTGTGAATTAAATATTACCCTTGAATAACTATTGTGGAAAGCTAAATTTCTGCTGAAATATTGTAAAAATTTAAACAACATGAATTAATTGCTGTACTGAAAAAGCTACCCAACAATATGCTTTTACTTTTTCAAATCACAATAGTAACGGAAAAACCGGCCTAGTGCGAGTTGGACTCGCGCCCTGAGGTTCCCATATATAGTTTGGCCAGAGTTTGTTCCACTTCAAGCATAGACAGGGAGAATCATACTGTCTTTGTCTAATGGTAGTTCTCTCACTACTAAAAAAGGGATGGGTATAGCATGTTACTCTGACTGTTACTGCGCTTTTTGATTTGCCAGACTATATCAGACAATTTTAACCCTGCGAATTGTGTCAAAAGTCAGGTAGGCAGCGACACTGTTATACGTTTAACAATCATCAAATATTGCTGTATGCAATAGAAAAATTGGATTGAGAGTCAAATTATTTTTAGCATTTTTTCTTGATGGAGCAACAAATAAACGATTTTTGGAGTTTTTACTTTACTTATATTGAAAGTCCTTTTTAACCGACTTAAAAAAAGGAGGAGGTTCTCAATTCGACTGAATTTTTTTTTTTTATCATTTTTTTTTTGTATGTATGTTAGTTACTCCATATCTCCGTTAATCGTGAACCGATTTTCAAAATTTTTTTTGAATCGAACAGGTATAACCCCTAGATGGTCCCATTGTCACCAAGTCGGGATCTGATGATGGGATCCTGGAGAAATCGAGGGAACTCTTCAACTATTATAGGCACACCTATAGTGATTTCACTATTTTTACAGCAACTCGGCCACTTCCTCTTGGAATAGCGGATCCTAAGTGAAGTCGGTTCTTTTTTTGTTTAAAATTATTGCTAATTTAAATTATTCTAGATCTATGGGAAGTATACTAAGTGTAGTATAGGTTTTTGGCCCCCTGCGAATTGTTAGAAAATAGGGCTTAAATGGCCGTATCTTTGGATTCAACTGACTTAGAAGCTTGATTTTTTTTACAGATTCAACGGATTGCAGACATAAGTATCTGTTGTACATTTCACCTTGATAGCTTGACATGGTCTTGACAGACCAACAGATAGACAGACAGACGGCAAAAAAGTGATCTTATAATACAAAATAACCAAAAAAAGAACGAATCGGTTTAATTTTTGGACTTTTGTATGGCCACTATTCACCGCCGCCGCTCAATGGCCATACAAAAATCCAAAAATTTAATCGATCTGAGAGGTTCCAAAATCATCTAGGGAGGACTGGTAGCGTCCCAAATCCTTACGTCTAATGGGAATTTAGTTATTTTTTGGCCACTGCGTTTTTTTTTCCTTTTGAGGTACGGAACCCTAAAAAGAAGCAAACCATATATGAATTACATGGTAGATGTAGTGTAGGGATGCCTCGCTGGATGCAGACTGGCTGTCGATCGCTAGTTGCGTTCATTCAGCTATGAATTACGTTACCAATACGTTTGGTTTGTTTTTTTTGTAATATCAATGCTTTGACTATTCAACCAACCGGACCAGCCATGCCTGTCATTTTCTATACAAAAAAAAGTCTGCCGATTTTTGCGGATGTATGCGAAACATCAAAATAGCCACGTCAGATAAACGTCAGTCCATGCAATGAGTATGACCACTGGTCATATATTTTTGGCAGAGAGGAACACCTGTAAATGGCCACTCCGGTTGGTTTAAAGCTCTAAGTATCAATGCGATCCATGTTAAACTTGTGCGTATTTGAATTTATTTCATAGTGTATACTTGTATTTAAAGGTACTTATTAATTTATTTTAACAGTCGAACTTACATTATTTTGGCGTATTTTACAAAAATAAACAAGTCACTGTAGTAAGCGTAAAATGGGCGAATATTTGCCAATTATTTTGTTCGTCCATTTGTTGTTTTCATAAATAAACTACTGCGTCGGCATTTTTCTTTCTGTACAAACTGAATTTACAAAAAGCTGCGTGACAAATATTTTATTTCTCAAATTTTTGTAGTATAGGTATACTAGTTTGAGTAAATTTCAATTTCGTTTATTCTCATATACCTACTATTATTATAATCCAACAGTTAAGACGAAAGTGCTTACATGCACTTGGCATATTTTATCATACACTGAAAGAAAAAAACCGGCCAAGAGCATGTCGGGCCATGCTCAGTGTAGGGTTCCGTAAACTGAGACCATTAATTCAAAAGGTCGTTTCTTACGGGAAATTTGACGGCGCTTACGTCATTTTTACTTACGTCCTTTCACTATGGGTTTTTGAATGATAACTCAAAAACGGCTCAACCGATTTATTTCAATATAGTTTTCATTGAAGGTACTCATTAGGCCTCAGTTTCATGAATTTTTTCAAAATTTTAGGACCCACGATTCAAAAGTTAGATGGGGGGGACGCCCTGTTTTAAACTTTCGGAGCTATTATATCCGAGAGTATTAGTTTTATCCAAAAACGGTTTAGAAGACCCTACACTCTAAAAAATGAAGACCAACTAAGAGCAGTTTTCTCTTAGTTGGCGTAAAGTTAATTACAACAATAACGATCATATCTAAATTAAAGAACGCTGATTACTTAAAACAATAAGTGTATCTGTGATTGAACTAATAAAGCAGGTATGTCATTAATCCTAACAATTGTATACTTTGCATCTATTATTAACTTGTTGGCATAATTATGTAACGTAGGTTAATTCAATCTTTAACAAATTAATTAAAACAGATAAACATGTTAATAGTTATGAACAGTTTAATAGTTTATTTAATTATGTTGTATTTGTTGATTTACATAAGATTTGGTAGTTCAATCAACTAAACATATAATATTTAGAACAACGAAAATAAAACATTCAATTCCATTATGATCAAGTTACTGTATTAATTACGAAACAAATATTCCATTCTACTAAGAATTATTTGTTAAATCGATTTTCTTAATAATTAAATTAGACAATCGGTTAATCCGATCAATCAAGAGAGAGAAAGAGAGGGCACTTGTGCACCCGCGGTCCTCCCCGCCCGCGCCTCGCCCGCGCCCCGCCCGCGCCGTCTTGGCGCGGCGCGTACGACCGTTGGAGCGGGTCGAGCGGGGAGTCAGTCTCACTCAGCCTCGCGTTCCGCAGACTACAAATATTGTTCTGTGATTAAGCATCCTGGACGCTTCGGGCCTTCAGCCCTACGCGGAGCTCGGTCTTCGCATTTTCAACGAACTAGTGTATTTACATACCTAGTAGTGTCGTGCATGTGCAACCATTGAGATTTGAAATAATAACATGGATGAAGTTTGTGAGCTGTTGAAGGCTTGGGAGCTCCCAGCCTTAATACCTGAATTCACCAGTAAGTACATTATATCTGATTACTTGTTTTTGTTTGATTGGTCAGTGTCTTGTTAGGGCAGGTTTTTAAGACGAATTGCTATGACGCTTGGGGTGGCCGCCATGCTTTTTTTGCCCAAGGCATAAGGTTACCAAACTATGCCTCTGCATACGATTTTTAGGCAAGCCGTGCGCGGTGTTAAATCGTCCCTACCATGAACCTGACCGAAATTTTAATTAGGTATATTATATTATAATATCCTTGGTCAACCAGATCTTGACAGTAGAAAAAGGCGGCAAATTTTAAAAATGTAGGCGCGAAGGGATATCGTCCCATAGAAAATTTGAATTTCGCGCCTTTTTTTACTGACAAGATTTGGTTGACCAGCATAGCATCTATTCTAGTCGTGGCAAAACAATCCTTAATAGTTTAGTGCATTTTGCACGCGCAGGCTCGTAATGATACACAGATACCTACTACCTAAGTACCTATGTAGTTTGTTGCCAAATTTAAATTACTTATATACTATAGCTATAGGTAAATAGGTAGGTAGATGCTATAGAGCAGCATCTATTCTATTCGTCGCAAAACAATACTTAACCCTTTGTGTCATACATTTTTGTTTATTGTAATAAAGGCGTAATGTTTGAGGATATCTATGGCTTATGACTAAAAAAGGGGAAAAACACTATTTTTTTGTACAGGTAATTTCGAAGGGGATGTATGTAAACCCTATTTACATACATCCCCTTCGAAATTACCTGTCAGTAGAGATGACCACCAGGACGAAAAGGGTTAAACCAGGGGCCAGTTTTATAAAACTACAAGTTACAATTTACAAGCGGAACTCTCTTTCTAACCCTACGTGTTAGAAAGAGACTTCAGCTTGTAAATTGTAACTTGTAGCTTTATAAAACTGGCCTCTGGCCGCGCACACACGGAATTTTCCGTACGCAATGACATGTGCAAGCGGGAGAGCGCTATGCATTTGTAGACCGACGTCCTGTTCCCACCTGTCATTCCGTACGGAAATCGTATGAAAATTCCGAGTGTCTGCGGCTAGGGTAATGGTCTAAGAGCTGGCCACGTCAGATATGACACAATAATGAGAGTTTATTAACCAGTCCAGTTAGATTGCATAACCATCCCTATTACTAGATCCGGGCATCTGGCAGCTTTTAATGAGTGGAGCACTGAGTGACTGGCCAACAAAGTTTTTAAGTTGGAAAAAAGTAATACAGATATAGGTAAAAACTGCTGAAGTTGTGTCATTCATAGAGAACAGGGCCTATATTTTAACATTAAAACAAAAAACAATGTGTATTATTGCGCAAACAAAAACAGTAGGCGAGTAACCAAAAATTACATTAAGTATAATCAATCATTTGGCACTACTTCCCCCAACCGAAACTTTTGGATATTATATAATCTAATTAATGACATAATTTTTCATAATATTGGATCAAAGCCAGAACTTTGACCGCCACCACTTTACAGCTGCCAGATGTCCGGATCTAGAAATAAGCATAGTATAGCAAACTAACTAGAGGGGTTTCGTTGCTCTCATTATTGTGTCATATCTGACGTGGCCAGCTCTCCGTCTATAATAGTTCCGTGTCATTCCGTGCACTTTTTGGGCGCACGCGCTGTGTAAAATGAAACGCATGTACTACGAGTAAGTATGTACTTTGTTCCCCGCTTATACGAATTGTGATAATTATTTTCAGAACAACAAATAACAATTCAATCCTTATCGGCGTTAGTATATGAAGATATAAAAGAACTAATTCCATTAGCCGGTCCTAGGTCCCTTTTCATGAGATGCTGGAACACGTGGAAGGCAGAGTTTTCATCTGTTAATACCTCAGTAAATACCACATACAATTATACCTATATATATATATATATAGTTTATCATTACTTACAAAGTAGAAAAAGTAGCTAGCTGTTAGCCGTTAGTAGTAGTTAGGTGTTAGAAAAGAAATGGGACAATGTTAGAAAGAGAATAAGACGGATTAAAAAGAACATATGTGAAACCTGCTTATTCCCACTAGTTACCACCAAGTTGTTACCACTACTTACTCCTAGGAAAAAAATCCCAGATGTTATAGTAATATCAGTATAAGTAGTTAGTTACCAGTGGTAAAAGGTGGGAAAATATCCACCACTGGTAACAACTTGGGGGGTTTGTACAGTCGACGTCAAATATATGTTTACACTTTTGAACCAAGTCGAATGCGTCTTCATACTAATTGTTAGCGACCGCATTCGAGTAGGTAAAAAAGTGTAAACATATTTATGACCTCGACTGTACAATATAATTTTATAGTTATGCCCACACTAGTAACTGTAGAATGGTGGATAGTCCTAGCGGTACGCCTAAAAACGCTGCAAATGGTGTTAAAAGTATGAAAATTGGAGTGATTGATCTTTAGGCCATATGGATTAATTTGACCCGTAGCAGTAAAAAAAATAATAATACCGAGAGGAATTATGACGTCATCTTTTTTTTGTATGCGAAAAAAAAAAATTTTCTTCTAAAACCTATCGTGTGTGGTATCAAATGAAAGGGCTTTTTGAGCTGATTCTAAAAATATATCACATCTTTACATTTTAGCCACTTGTTTTTAAATATAATAAAAATCATTTTCGAAACATACCAAGTTTGGGCTCCTGCAGATACGATACCGTCGAATATTTTTTTGTAAAATATACCTCAAATGATACTTAATATCCTCAAATGTAACCCCCAGGAAACTTTTTTGAAATTATTTTCATTTAGTATTTTATTTTTATTTTTCATTATAACAAAGTTTTATCTATCAAAATATCTATTAAATATTCATAAAAAAGCATAAAACACTGGTGTTTGTGCAATCATTACGAAGTATTGGGCTATTGCTTCGCCTTTTATTCGAAATTTGCCTTGAGCATGGACCCCGCCCCCACTCCCGGCCTGTTTCCCTTTCCTGCTCAGTCGGCGGCCAAAAAACTGAGTCACCCCCCACCCATCAGGACTTTTTTGATTTAAAGCCTCAACTACTCAAGGAATATGTAAAACAAATTTCAATGCTCCGAGAATTATTTTACCCAAATGATATTATACCCGCATTGAGTGATTAATAATGATTAAAAATTAAAAAAAATACTAAATGAAATTAATTTCAAAAAAGCTTCCATGGTGTTACATTTGAGGATATTAAGCATCATTTGAGGTATATTTTACAAAAAAATATTCGACGGTATCGTATCTGCAGGAGCCCAAACTTGGTGTGTTTCGAAAATGAATTTTATTATAATTTGAAACAGTTGACTAAAATGTAATAATGTGACATGTTTTTAGAATCAGCTCCAAAAGCCCTTTCATTTGATACCAAACACGATAGGATTCAGAAGAAAAAATTTTTTTTTCGCATACAAAAAAAGATGACGTCATAATTCCTCTCGGTTTTATTTATTTTTTTACTGCTACGGGTCAAATTAATCCATATGGCCTAAAGATCAATCATTCCGATTTTCATACTTTTAACACCATTTGCAGCATTTTACCGAATTTCGGCGTGTACCGCTAGCACTAGGACCTTTTGTAATAAGGTTCACCAATGTACAGTCGAGGTCATAAATATGTTTACACTTTTTTACCTACTCGAATGCGGTCGCTAACAATTAGTATGAAGACGCATTCGACTTGGTTCAAAAGTGTAAACATATATTTGACGTCGACTGTACAGTTAGGAGTTTTGCTCTTAGTATGTTTGAATGTAACTATATGATATTAATTGCATCATTAATTTGTAGACGCTGATGGATTTGTCTCTGATGGATATATCCACTGCTGACTTAATAGTTATACAAGATGAAGAAAAGCTGCCTTCAAAAAAGGAAAATTTTAAGACTGCTGAGCCTAGTACTGAGTGCAGGGTAAGTAAGCTATTTTATATCATTTTAGTTTGTTTTCATAATATTGATTACTAGCTTTTGCCCACGACTTCGTCTGCGTGGAGTTAGTAACTTGGGTAGCTTATTTTTATCCAATCTGCGTTTTAACGATTCCCCATACAAACTTCCACCCCCCTTTTCACTCCCTTAAGGGGTGATTTCTGAGATAAAAAGTATCCTATGTCCTTCCCCGGGACTCAAACTATCTTTATACGAAATTTCGTTTTCTCGTAGCAGCACGGGACCTGGTACTCCTGGTAGCTGCCATCACTGTCCCAAAAAGAAAATCCACCTGTATATTGGGGATCTCGGAAACGGCTCTAACGATTTCGATGAAATTTGCTATATGGGGGTTTTCGGGGGCGAAAAATCGATCTAGATTTTTTTATGTTTTCCGAGCAAAGATCGGTTTCCCAGATATTTATTTATTATCGTGGCAATCAGTCATATTATACAGTGTGTTTTTATGGTTCCGTAGCCAAATGGCAAAAAACGGAACCCTTATAGATTCGTCATGTGTGTCTGTCTGTCTGTCCGTCCGTGTCACAGCCATTTTACTCGGAAACTATAAGACGTATCATTATCAAATTTTTACATAAAGTGTATTGTGTGTGTTGCTACTTAGTTATGTAGTAAAATTTCTGAAAAAAATCATTTTAGGGGGGGGGGGCACTTCATACATGCAAGTAATTGTCAAAAAATATTTTTTTACCAAATATCAGCATGATGCACATCAATCGATAGGTCTTTAAAAATAACATTGAGGTTTCTTTAAAAAAAATTGATTAAGTGGATATATTCAGAAATAATGACTCCGAAATTCTTAAAAATTGTGTCCCCGTCCCCCGTAACTTTTGAACCGCAAGTCCAAAAATTATGAAAAAATTCAAGAAGATACAACACCTTTGAATATTCTTTCAACGAAAATTATTTTGAACATTATCGGTTTAGGCGTTTTTGAGTTATCTACAAAAAACTACGTACTTAGGCAGATACGACCTTGCGAATTTATTATAGATAATAGTTTTTATTATAGATAATGGTACGGAACCCTTCATGCGCGAGTCCGACTCGTACTTGGCCGGTTTTTTTTAAGTGGGCCAGTATGGGGAAATCCTAAAGTATAGGAGATACAGGGAAACTGTCTTAGGAAACATTAGGTAATTTTTTGAGAAAATAAATTTGGTATAGTCAGAATTTTGGTCAAGTGTATGTTGTCCCTAAAAATTAATAATTTTGATGATTTTTTTTGACGCAGATCTAGTCAGTTTCATGAGAGGATCATTTTATTGTATGGAAAGAAAAAAATCGGAACAGTAGAAGGGTAATTTGCAGAAAAAATGTACCTTTACTTAGTCCCAACTGTCCCAAAATTTACATACAAAATAATTCGTTACGTTCATAGAAAAAGTACCGACAATTACTAAAAGTACTGATAATTTCTCAGTTTCGTTACACTTTTTCTATGAACGTAACGAATTATTTTGTATGTAAATTTTGGGACTGTTTTGCCATTTTTTTTATTCTATCAGACTCGATAGAGCTCATGATTCTGCATACGATAGACTCAAAGATATATGAAATTAAAAAAAAAAGTAAAGGTACATTTTTTCTGCAAATTACCCAGAAGTTAGTCAAATTTTGACTATACCAAATTTATTTTTCTCAAAAAAAATACTTAATGTTTCTTAAGATAGTTTCCCTGTATCTCCTATGCTTTAGGATTTTCCCATATTGGCCCACTTAAAAAAAACACACTGTATATCTACTAATTCACAAACTTTAATTAAATAGGCGAATGAAAAGTAAAGTTTCTAAATTAATTTTCAGATTTTGGAAAATCTTTTAAAGGAGTCGCTTGACTCCGCCTCACTCCTGGCATTTAAAGGGAAAAGCCTACAAGGGGATAGTGCTCGAAATTTGCTGGCGGCCGTGATTGCCAAGAAAATACTGAATCAAAATAACTCATCAGCCATCACAGGTGGGATCTATTATAGATGGGCTATTAGAATAAAAGAGGTTTTTCCCGGCGAGAGAACAACATCTTATTACATCCCAGCTTGCACCACTGCCAATGGCCAGGTACTCCAAGCCAGGGGCAAGCTTGTGCATCAAGTACTAAATCAGCGCAGACGCCTTCAGAATTTAGGTGCTCTACCTAAGGGAAATGGAAAACGAAACCGAGGAAATAGTCCAACGTGCTCATCTGTTCCATCTCCGAGGCCTTTGCCTAATATTTTCACATGTGGTGAGGACAATGAGGAGAATATTGAGGACGATTTGCAATGGCTCGAAAATTCTTCTGATCCTTGGTGTTTAGTTGAAGAGAAGTGGGAGAGAACTTTAAAAGCAAGAACGCGGACTTTATACGACGCTGGTAAAGAAAGTATTGAAAGTTACTTTGAAAAATATCCAGCACTAAAAAAGCCACAAGGATATTCTTTGGTAAATATAATAACTAGCTATTCACTTTTACTAGCTTGACAATAGGTACTTAACTATAATACTGAATATTAGGAACGTATCACATCATAGCGCCTTCTAGTCCCAAACTAAGTACCGTAAAATGGGGTGAGTAGGTGCAAAACTGATATTCAAACCTCGATAAGCTACTTCGATCCTGATGCCCTCCACAAACACGTGGAAATCTATCCCAACCAACCATACAACCCATACCAAACAACTACCCATCCAATCACTCGTTCCGCCGAATCCCCCCCATCCAATATCTGACCGCATTTTATTAAAATCAATTCAAACGAATGCATATTCTTATATTAATATAAAAACTTTGATTTTCGATTCTCAACGGATCAACAAATCTAGTAAGCAGAACGGCAACGTTGCATTGACTTCCATCGGCCAATCACAGAAGAAGTCATAAAGTGCTTCATCGTGATTGGTCCGTTTGAATCGGATCAACATTTATCGGAGCGGATTTGTATATTGGAGCCACATTTGACAAGCGTTATTTTCAGCCATGTCATGTGACTAAAATGGCAAATGTTGATCCGATCAGAGCCACATCAGTATTAGAAAAAGCGTAATAGATCAACATAAGGCCTCCGGATCAACATTTGTTTTTGGATCAACAATTAACTGATCATACGTCTCGAAAGATCAACATTTACCGTGTTGGTATCTCTATATATATATATATATATATATATATTATATCAACTCAATGAAGCTATTTTGTACCTGGCTTGTGTAACCGCATCTACCGACCACTGGTGCATAGTTAATAATTTGTAGGTACATACTTATTTTATATGCTGTTCTTATTTTATACTCATTATGCTTTATCATTCCAGCTACACAATGACTTCAATGCTGCGCATGGAATTTACAAGGACAATTTATTCATTAATTTTCCATTAATGAAAATAAAGCTCCAAGGACTTACGTCTGAAAAAGTCAACTGATCCATTCCTCCACGACCTGGTCGCACTTAGCAATTGTAAGTATAAAGTAACGGTTTTCTATGTCTCCTTTAGAAAATAAAAATATTTTTTTTTCACCTCAGCAGTTCGAACAAGCCTACTTTCCTCACTCCCTGGAGTGACGAAAGTGCGACTTTCATCACTCCAGGGAGTGAAATTCTGTTTCTAGAAGCTTTCGTCATAATGATGATGATTTTCATTCAGGAATGTAAATAAATGTGTTTTTTTAACTTTAATATGTTCTCACTACTGACTGAGGTGAAAAGTTGTATGTGTCACACGAGAGAAAAGTTTTTTACATCTCGTGTTCTTGAGATCCCTCGCTACGCTCAAGATTCTTTCGCTTGCTCGGGACTCAAAATCAACACTCGCAAGAAAAATCAACTTTCCTCTCTTGTTGCACAAATGACTATTTCAGTTGTAGTCACATGCTTGGATAGAACATATTTTGGAATGATTGCACCACCCCACTAACAGGTTAAACCTAGAGTTACCATGGTTACCAGTATTATTTGACACTGGGTTAACAGTTTAACGGGTTAACCCCGGGTTAGTGGGAGGGTGCAAGTGGCGCTTGCTTAGTAATATAATGTGTACCGTACGCCGTATAATGAATAGGTTTAAGAGTCCGGTAAACTTTTTTTCCGATTTCGCTCAACTTTTTGATGTTATTTTGCAGTAACTAACATAACTTCTATAGATTTGTATACATATTATGAAAGATCGTTTCTTTTTGAATGGAATGAACACAACGATTTTTTAATTTTGTACTTCATTTATAAATAATTCACCCTAATCTAACACCTGTTTCGCGATTTTTGCTTGGAGAGGTGAATAGAGTAAGGTTTTTATTGATTAAAATTAAGTTATACCAGTACGTAAAATATATAAATACATTGGAAAATGAGTCAGTCGCGCGGCATGTTACATTACATGACTGTTAGTGACTTTTACATAAAAAGATTGCGTACGTCCAGGTGTTACCACAAAAATCAAAGTTCAAACCATGGATGTATAGTGCCGGCCCGAGCCCTTGATCAGGGTAGAGCAAAATCGGGTTTTGGCGCCCTTCGTCGAAGTTTTCAAGCGTATTTTGGGGCCCCCGCCACACTCGCGTCTTTTAAACCTTTTTGTTTTTTCATTTGCCATTTTGGCGCCCCCCTTTCCATCCGGCGCCTAGTGCGGCCGCTCCACTCGCTCTACCCTAGTTCCGGCCCTGGATGTATGCATGACATTAGCAGATCTCAATCGACAGCTTAACCTGTACAAATTAAGATGAATCATCGTTTGATTTGTGTGGTAAACCGGTCCTAAGGTGTTCTTAAATTTAATAGCCGCATTTTTTTTAGCACCCAATGAGGAAAATACGAACATAGCCGGATTTCTCACCATTCCACTGTTGCTGAACACTGCGGCAGTCCGCCAAAAGAAGAAGCGAGGTTCGAATGCAAGCCAAAGTTGGAAGCCCAGCAAAGTGGAAGTAAGGGAAGGTTTCATAAAGCATGTCAAGTCCAGTGCAGAAATTAGCCAGACAATCGAACTTCGTATAACCGCTCTACAAAAAATAGGATTGCCATCCCAGCCATACGTTATCGTAGTGGGTGAGTCTTTCGAAAAAATCGATACGTTTTTAGTCGTTGCGAACAGATCGGTAATATATGAAAGACAGTCCATAATGCACGCAATTGATACATGCTACAAAGTAATATGGGCCCTAAATGCGGAGTACTCGATTGACACATACCCTGTATGGTACTTCATACAAAAAGGCATTTATAAAATGTCATCCGAATATGACAAAGGGTCGACTGCTACAGAGTCCCTCCTCACTGATTGCAATGTATGACTACCTATCTAGGTACCTTTATCATACTGATTCATATCAATAGCGGCGCAAACGTCTTTTCTTCGCCATCTTATTTTCACTATCACAGACATCAGTTAAGTAGGTTAGGATTGAACTGCGACCCTTACAGAAACGAAATGCTTCTAGAAAAGTGGGTTAGGTTAGGTTTGAACAGCGACCCTTATAACCCTGCGGTGTGGGGTACGGCGGGTTGAGCGGGAGGGTATAGTAATTTTGGCACTAACCTAACCCACTATTCTAGTAGCATTTCGTTTCTGTAAGGGTCGCAGTTCAAACCTAACCTAGCCCTCTTTTCTAGTAGCATTTCGTTTCTGTAAGTGTCGCAGTGCTAACCTAACCTAACCCACTTTTCTAGTAGAATTTCGATATGCTACTAGAAAAGTAGGTTAAGTTAGATAGGTATGTGGTACGGGGTAACTACCTCTGTAGTTATGGAACAAAACACTGCACAGAGAGTTATCAAATTCTACAATTCATTAGTATCTCCAATACCGTGTAATATTAATGTTTCAAGCAATGGCAAAAAATATGTCACGTTACGTTGTACAATTTAAAATAGATATATAAGTAAAATTATAATGTTTTGTTTAATAATAAACATGTTATATTAAGATAATGTAGATGTATAAGTAAAATTATAATGTTTTGTTTAATAATAAACATGTTATATTGATTCTAAGTAAAATACATTAAGGCCGCCGCGGATTGACGGCATGGGGTGGCAAAGAAAGGATTTATGATGTTACTTTTAACTGGAATAAGATCTGTGGGGTGCTAAATTCATTGAATAAGGTTGTACATCATTCGTGATCACCAAAATTAACTAAACTAACCTACTTTTCTAGTAGCATTTTTCGTTTCTATAAGGGCCGCATTTCAAACCTAACCTATCCCACTTTTCTAGTAGCATTTCGTTTCTGTAAGGGTCGTAGTTCAAACCTAACGTAACCCAATTTTCTAGTAGCATTTCGTTTCTGTAAGGGTCGCAGTTCAAACCTAACCTAACCCACTTTTCTAGTAGCATAACGAAATGCTACTAGAAATGTAGGTTAGGTTAGGTTTGAACTGCTATCAGCTAAGTGGGTTAGGATTGAACTGCGACCCTTACACAAACGAAATGCTACTAGAAAAGTGGTTTAGGTTAGGTTTGAACAGCGACCCTTATAACCCTGCGGTGCGGGGTACGGGGGGTTGAGCGGGAGGGGATAGTAATTTTGGCACTAACGTAATCTAACCCACTATTCTAGTAGCACTATTCATGAATAAATAACATCTTATTTTAAATATTTTTTGTTTTATTCATTTACCCCCTTTTCATAAAACTTTAGGGCCCGATTTAGTTTAATTATGTTTTATCTCTTTCTTTATTGTTATACTTTATTGACTACTTATTCGTTTAAATTGGATAAATTTCCTGTGCTAGTTTTTATATGCGCCGTGCTGAATTAGGGCTCATTTTAACGGTGCGAGAATTCGCATGCGAGTTTCATTACATTGCGTGATTTGATCGGTCGGCTGAATTGATGTAACCTCAATGGTCCACAATGTAACTAAAATTGCATGCGAGTTCACGCACCGTCTTGATGAGCTCTAATGCTGGTCCTCGTACTCGTATTGTACTCAAGGCATTAGTCTTAAATACTAAAATATACATTTTCATCACTCTTGTTCGTATGAGCTGTTGTTACGCGTAGGCGTTGTGGGCCGTAGATCGTTCATTGAGACCTCGGGCTGTAATGTATATTCCATCTCTCTCTTACACGGCGCGGGGCCGGGCACGCGCGGTGCTGGAGCCCGGAGCGCGGGGGGCGGGGGGCGCGGTCACGATATCGTACCTACAATAAACTATCACGCAACGCTACTCAATAAAACTGCGTAATTGGGCAGAGTTTTTATTTTTCTTCCTCACAAGAGTGATGAAAAACATTGTGTGTACCACGGGCGGTACAGGAATTACGAACTCGGAACTTGTTCGTAAATTCTTGTTTACCGCCCTTAATACACAATGTACTATTATTTCAGATCTTTTTGAGGATCGGCCTTGACCTGTTTCACGAGCACGCCTCCTCCCGTGTTTGTGAAGCTAAACCGGTCTAGATCGATCGCCAAAAAGATCTGAAATAAATGTAAGTATATCTTAGCATTTAAGAATGCCTCGAGTATAATATGAGTACGAGGACCAGCATTATTTAGCACGGTGCGTATAAAAAGTAGAGATCTGAAAGAAATGTCTTAGTAAATGAGACAAAGTAAGTCATAGTATAATTGAAAAAGAATGGTATATTATATTATACTAAACAAGCTTCATAGTTGAAATGATTAAACAATTAAGATACAAATTGAACAATATCTTAGTACAGGCTAATAAGATACGTAAGTCGATGCAATCATGTTCTTAGTTGAACTTATTTGGGTCAAATGGTTGATACATCAATTCTTCATGTTAACATTGATTTACATCTTGGTTGAAAAGATTAAATAATTAAGATACAAATTGAACAATGTCATAGTTCAGGCTAATACGATACATAAGTCGATGTAATCATGTTCTTAGTTGAACTTATTTGGGTCAAATAGTTGATACAGCAATTCTTCATGTTAACACTGATTTACATCTTAGTTGAAATGATTAAACAATTGAGATTTAAATTGAACAATATCTTAGTTCAGGCTAATAAGATGCATAAGTCGATGTAATCATGTTCTTAGTTGAACTTATTTGGGTCAAATAGTTGATACAGCAATTCTTCATGTTAACACTGATTTACATCTTAGTTGAAATGATTAAACAATTGAGATTTAAATTTAACAATATCTTAGTTCAGGCTAATAAGATGCATAAGTCGGTGTAATTATGTTCTTAGTTGAACTTATTTGGGTCAAATAGTTGATACAGCAATTCTTCATGTTAACATTGATTTACATCTTAGTTTAACTGACTTGTTTGTATTAGTTGGTACAGTAATGTATCATGATAATAATTATCAAGCCCTTAGTTGATCTTGCTAGGATAAATTAGTGGGCACAATTATTTTTCATGTAAATATTGAACAAGATCTTAATTGGTTCAGTTACATAGAAATAGTAATAGCAATCAGAATTACCTTATTTGATGTGTCTAAGTTCTTGTTAGGCTCGTATGGAATCAAGTTGCTTGATTACGATTATCAAGATATTGATAGGGCCAACCAAATTTTTTTTAGAGTGTAATAATTCTTTTTAAAAGACCTATCCAATGATATCCCACAAAACTTGGTTGGAACGAAAAAAACTTTCGCCCCCCACTTCACGTGTACGGGAGGGGAGGTACCCTAACAAAATATATTTTTTTGGGTTTTTATTCTACCGTTTCGTCGGCTTGGTTAATGCACATATTCAAACCAAATTTCAGCTTTCTAGTGCTAACGTCCACTGAGCTAGACCGCGGACGGACGGACGGACATGGCGAAACTATAAGGGTTCCGTTTTTGCAATTTTGGCTACGGAACCCTAAAAAGGGATTGGAGCAAACAAGATTTTGTTAACAATTATTATAATGCGACTTCTTTCCACCTGAGCATATCAAGTGCAATGATTATCATTATATCAGCAACCATTTTAATTTGATTACTGCAACATTATCAAAGTTAACAAAAAACTTGTATGTGGCTATCCAGTCTAAAGTTGATCATTTTTTTTTTTTTTTTTTCCGTAGCCTATACTGTGTCCCACTGCTGGGCAAAGGCCTCCCCTCGCTTCCGCCACTCGTCACGGCCTAGTGCATGCTCTCGCCACTCGCTACAAAATGCGTCCAGATCGTCCCGCCATCTCCTTTTTGGTCTGCCTCTGCCCCGGCCGATTTGTTCGGTCCACAGAGTTGTTAATTTAGCCCATCGTTCCGGGTGCATGCGGCAGACATGTCCAGCCCAATCCCACTTGAGCTTGGCGGTCTTAACACCCACATCCGAGATACCTGTCCTGGAGCGCAGTTCGGTGTTCCTAATCCGATCGGTTCTACGAACTCCTAGTATGCTGCGCTCCATGGCTCGCTGGCAAATTTTGAGTCGGGACTTTTCAGCCTTCGTTAATGACCATGTTTGTGCGCCGTAGGTTAGGATAGGCAGGATACACATGTCGACGAGTTTGCGCTTTAGTGTCAGTGGAAGGTTACCCTTCATAAGAGCTTTCATGGACCAGAAGCTCTTCCAGGCGTCTCGATGCGTCGATCGATTTCCTTGCTCTGCCTGTTATCGAAGGATGCTATCTGGCCCAAATAGGTGTATTCGTCGACATATTGTAAATCCTGCCCATCTACCTGGACCCTACGTTTCACGCTATTGGTCATTAATTGGGTTTTGCCCCTATTCATTGTGAGTCCGACTTCAAAACTTGCCGAGCTAAGGTCTTGTAGCATTTGCTCTAGATGGGATGCAGTGTGGGAGAATAGGACGATGTCATCGGCGAAACGCAGGTTAGTCAACCTCTTGTCACCGATGTCGACGCCCATCGTTTCCCACTTGACCGCCAGCTTTTGGAAAATTTCCTGCAAGCAAGAGGTGAACAGTTTCGGAGAAAGCGGGTCGCCCTGTTTTACCCCTTTTTCAATGCGAAACCTTGGACCGGGAACATGCAATTTAATGCACGCTGTGCTTTTGCGGTAGATAGATTCAACGAGCTCAACATAGGTATTGTTGATCTGATGCTGTCGCATTGCTGAAAACACGGCAGAATGTTTCACACTGTCGAAGGCTTTGTTGTAATCAACAAAAGCCATGTATAGGGGTTTGTTGAACTCGTTGAATTTCTCAATTATTTGGTTAATGGCGTGGAGGTGGTCTGTGGTAGAAAAACTGGGTCTAAATCCGGCTTGTTCTGGTGGCTGGTGTTTGTCCAGCAGTGAGGCAATGCGGTTTTCTATAATCTTTATGAATAACTTATAAATATGTGAAATTAAACTAATTGGTCTGTAGTTTCCTATGTCGGATTTGTCGCCTTTCTTGTGGAGAAGGATAATATTCGAGTGGCAGAAATCCTGTGGCAATTCACCGGTACTTAAAATAGAGTTGAATAGGTTAGTCAGGTGGGGCAGTAAGGTATTTTTTCCTGATTTTAGTGTTTCGGTCGTAACACCATCATCCCCTGGACTTTTCTGATACTTTAAGCCCTTAAGAGCGTTATTAACCTCGTTACTTGTAATGGGGGGGATGGTACTCGGACCGGAATAATTATCACTTGTAGAAAGTATGATAGATGGATCTGAATATAGCGATGAATAAAAATTTGTGCAAATTTCCGTTATTTTGTCTCTGCTGCTGTGTTTTTTTCCATCTTCATCCCGTAAGCTTGTGATCCACGCCCTTTCCTTATTTACTCCATTTCTGGCGTGTCTGAGAGAAGTGTGTGTTTTGATTGCAATTTCGACTAATTTTGTATTAAAATCTCGTAAGTCTTTTCGTATGCTACGTTTGACTTGACGGTCCAGGATTGAATAATTTTCTCTGTTATTGTGTTTGTTTGATTCTCTGTATTTTATTAAATTTACTGTTGCTTGTGTAAGTTTATTATTGTTTCTTTTGGTATGTTTTATTTTGCTACTAGCTATTTTGACGCTTGTTATGATATTGTTATATTGCGTCTGTACATCTGTATCTTTATCGAGAATACTAAATTGGTTACTAAGTTCTAAGTTAAATTGATCCTGGTTTGTGAAGAGTGTGTCTTTGTCAAGGCGTTTAATTTGTTTCGTAAATAAGTGTTGTCTATGGAGTTTTGTGTCGAATCTAAATTTTGCTCTAAGCGGCCTATGATCAGAACTAAATCTGAATTGGTTGAGTACGGTCACATTCTTGACAATATAATTGTTGGAAGATAGAATGTAGTCGATTTCATTATGAATGTTTCCGGCGGGTGATTCCCATGTCCAACGACGTTGCGGTCTTTTATAAAAAAATGTGTTACAAATCTTTAAACTTTGTCCGAAGGCGAAATGAATAAGGCGAGTACCACGCTCGTTCCGATTGCCAAGCCCGTGCTGTCCTGTCACCTCGTCGTTATCCAGTTCGCCTCTTATTCCGACCTTTGCGTTGAAGTCACCGAGAACTACATTCCATGTTCCTCGGTTTTCTTCGCACGCTGTATTAAGAAGGTCATAAAAGCTTTCCACGTCGTCGTCACGATGAGAAGATGTAGGAGCGTAAACTTGTACAAAAGTTATGGTATGGTTTTTGGTAATACGGAATTTGAGCACAGCAATTCTCTCAGAATATCCTTTAAATTCAATAATGTTGTTTTTCCACTTTTTGTTTACCAGGAAACCGACTCCGTATAGACCGCCGGATATTCCAAAGTGGTAAAACACACTATTGTTTCTCTCCACAGTTTGTTCTCCTTCCCTGCGTACTTCCGACAGACCGATAACGTCCCACTTAATATCTTTCAGAGCGTGCTCCAATTCTACTAGACGCTCTTCCCTCATTAATGTGCGGACGTTATATGTTAAAACATGTAGCAAATCGGTGTCCATTTTTCTAGCCTGGGTCTGAGTTACTTGTTGAGAATTCGCCGCCCGGGGATTCTTAGCACCCCTTAAGCCGGGCACTCGGGGCCGTAACGGGGAGTTGTGCATGCATGAGGGGGATTGGACCATAAGCCCACCACGCTGGTCCAGTGCGGGTTGGTGGGTCGTCAGAGCCTCGTTCGTTGTTCAGCAGGGTATACCACGAGCAGGGGAGGTTGACTTGGAGCCCGAAAGTTGTTGGCTGGGCCCCCGTTATACCAAAGTTGATCATATCAAACATGATATTCGCTTGCGATAGCGCACACATTATAGGCTTAATCAAGTCTGATTTAACTTTTTTGAAGTAACTATCAATGAATGATTGAAACAAATGTCTGCTTTGATAAAATTCGATAAGTTTTTTTTAATACAGTTGCTCAAAAAAGTGCTTTTCTTGTAGTGGTTTAGCGTGCGGAAAGTTTGATATCGCGTACTAGTGCTTTTTACTTTTCCAGCCAATCACAGCTAATGACAGTGACAGACAGCCAATCACAGCGCCGCACCGCACCGCGCGGAGCGTTTGGATACATGTACTAAAGTAACCTCAAAGTGAATAATTGACAATTTTATAATTTTTTCGCAACTGTATTAAAAAACGTCGTTCTATACTCGTGCGTAAATGTCATTCTTCACTTTCCGCACTAATATCGAAATGTAATATTATTTGTTTGCCGTTTGGATGTGATATCGTTACGGTCAACTACTAAAGATGTTCACGTGTTCAATCACTTTAACTCTATGGCTGCAATAATTTGTAAAGTCATAAGTTTATTTATGTTGTGATCAATTCCATCAAGAAATTTCCAAACAAGCTAAAAATCCATAGACAGGGCACAAAATTTCAAAATCGCTCTCCTTTTCGACGCGACAGGCAAACGATATTACTTTTGGGCAACCGGGCTTTTTACCTGGTTTAGACTTAGCTGTATCCGAATTGCCGGTTGCCTTCAAAGAAAATTTGACCGGAAGTGAGATATTCAAGATGGCGGCCAAAAAAAATACCCATTTTTTACTGTTTCTTAAATAAATCGTAAACCGTGACGCCTACCAAAAAATGTTCTTCTACTTAAGTAATCCACATAAAATTTTCTATTAAAAAGATTCTATACAGTTTTTTGCTGGGATCAAAGTTTAATGAGATATCGAGGGTATAAGACAGCCATTAAACATATAGACTAATTAGCTTTTTCCCGCGACTTTGTCTGCGTGGGATTAACATTCGCCATAATAAATTTATGAAACACCTTAGTGAAATCTTATAGCAAATATAAATTTAACGTATATACTTTTTTACGTCTACAGTGAGCAACAATTGCATACAAAGTTTCACCCCCCTTTTCACCCCTTCAAAAGATGATTTCAGGGATAAAAACTATTTTATGTCCTTTTCCATAACTCAAACTATCATCATACCAAATTTCATCTAAATCGGTTCAGCGGTTTAAGCGTGAAGAGGTAACAGACACACTTTCGCATTTATAATATTAGTATGAAAAAATTGTGCGCATTGAGAAAAAGTTTAAAATTTTTGACCATGGATAGAGTGCCCCACGATGAATATTTTTTACTGTTGGAGGTCCGTAAAATTTTTGGACGTTCACGTCAAAATCCCCTCTGATGTGATTTGAGAGTTTTCCCTCGTCGCAGAACTTTTTTTAAATATAGATTTATATTTCTTTTCTATCAAAAATGAATTGTGCATGTCTGTTTTATACGGAAATGACACCACACAACCCCTAGCAGCCTCATCATCATCAATATTAAGAGGGCCTGGCCCTCTGTCGTTGCAGCATTTTCCATTCCAGCCTATCTTGGGCTTTCGTTTTCACTTCCTGATATGTGTGACTACAGCACCACTCTTTCATCTGCGTCATGTATAATATTCTAGGTTTTCCTCTTTCTCTTTTTTTCTCGATTCTGCCTTCAAGGATGGTTAAATTCAACCCTTCGTGCCTGAGTATGTGACCTATACATTTAGCTCTACGCTTTCCAATGACGCAGCCTTCTAGCAGCCTCAACCAGAGTATTTAAAATATAATTTATCTTTAAACAGTTAGTGTGTCTGTTACCTCTTCACGCTTAAAGCGCTGAACCGATTTAGTTTAAATTTGGCATGATGATAGTTTGAGTTATGGAAAAGGACATGAAATAGTTTTTATCTCAGAAATCATCTTTTGAAAGGGTGAAAAGGGGGGTGAAACTTTGTATGGAATTGTTGCTCACTGTAGACGTAAAAAAGTATGTACGTTAAATTTATATTTGCTATAAGATTTCACTAAGGTGTTTCATAAATGTATTATAGCGAATGTTAATCCCACGCAGACGGAGTCGCGGGAAAAGGGTAATTAGTCTATATATTTAAGGTCTATCTTATACCCTCGATATCTCATTAAACTTTGATCCCAGCAAAAAACTGTATTGAACCTTTTTTATTGAGAATTTTATGTGAATTATTTAAGTAAAAGAACATATTTTGGTAGGGGACACAGTTTACGAGTTATTTAAGAAAAAGTAAAACATGGGTAATTTTTTTGGCCGCCATCTTGAATATCTCACTTCCGGACAAATTTTCTTTTAAGGCAACCGGCGATTCGGATACAGCAGGGTCTAAATAAGGTAAAAAGCCCGGTTGCCCAAAAGTAATATCGTTTGCTTCTCGACATGGATTTTTTGAAAAATGGAACTAGACTACCACTTGATTGGCACTCATTTTTTTCAGTGTATTATTCATAACTTGTTATTAAACTTTTTATAGGGCAGGTACTTGGTGAATCTTGTAAATTAAACATACATTATATAGGACATACTGTATATTCAACTCCAAATATGTATACACTTTCGAACCTTATTACAATGGAGTAAGGAGCAAAAGTGTATAAATATTATTGCCGTTGACTTTACAAGGAAAATGTTATATTATGTGTACGAATATTCACCGTATAGTACTCGAGCCCACAATCTCGGGGTTGCCAGTCGGTTTGGTAAGGTTTAGAGTTTGCATTATCCGAATATTATTCTGATAATATGGCTAGGTATTATCCGAATAATTCCATACAAATTACTATTCGGATAATTCGGATTGCAAATCCTAGTAAGGTTAGAATATGGTAAGCCCAAAGGGAAAAAAGATGAAAGCAAGTTTGTATGAAAATTATTTTGTGATTTTTGTAAATAAGCTGTATATATTTTCACCTAAATCATCAAGCTACATTGTTCCACTATACAGTAACAGTGTCCTGTTAAAAAGTTACTGTTACATCATGTAGGAAAAGCCCTTATAAGGGTTTTTTAAGAACTCCGTATTTTACTTTTGTATGCAATCATGACATAATGAATAGCTTTTCAATCGAGTGCGAACTGTTAAGGTACGAGACGAAACGCGTAAAAAATATTTACCAAATAACATTCGTTATCGGCTTGGCAAGATTTAAAACGCATGTTTAACACTAAATAAAACACAAAACTTATCCCATGATATAAAATAAATAAAAGCTATCGCGACCAATAAAGTGGCCGATCTTGAAGTATGATGCATGACGGCAATAAACGTCGCTGTAAAAATATGGGGCACTCAATATGGCCGCTATCGACGCTGGGGGAGCCGTATTGGAGATTTCATCGATTTTAATAGTATTTTTGGATGATAGGTACGCTAGATTTACTTACTGGCGTTTTCCCACGACTTCGTTTGCTGTCACATACTTTGCCTACGATGCACAACTTTGCCTGTTTTGAAAAACATGGATTTCTATATTTTCTATACGAAACAGCTATTTATTTATATCTTATTCCTAGATGGCCGCCTTTCTCCCATCTCACGAATAAGATATAAATAGCTGTTTGATGAAAAAAACCATGTTTGTTAAGCCAGGCAAAGTTGTGCATCACAGGCAAAGTTATAGCACGTGACGATATGTGAAATTTGTTATACTAACTACTAGGTAACTAGTCACTTGATTCATATTTTTGTTAAACTGTATAAGATTGCATAACTATAATAAATAATTTTACACAGCTAGCAGCAGCAGTAAGGTTTAGGTAATTGTAGTTAATAATCAAATAATAGAATATGGCTGGTTAATAGAGTTACCAGTAAGTGTGTCTAAAACCTCTATTTAAGTTTGCAGAACGTGCCTAAACGCGACTCTCCCTTTTGCATATAATTCGGCCTGGATCTATAACTGTTTGTTGCTCGGCTATTGCAACTACTTATTATAGTCGAACGAACGGAGCGTAAGCGAAGATCGTTCCTACAAACAACAACTGTCACCTGGCTACTGGGACGTCTCGGCATTTGGATGGCTTTTTGATTTGAGTACATAGTTTGTCCGACGATAACTTTAGTAACGTTTTTCTGATCTTTATGAAATTTGTTGGGGTTGTAGCAGAGACCAACAAAATTTGCGAGTTCGTATATGAGCTGGATTGAGACGGGAGTTCTGAAATTAGAAGGCCTAAAAAGGTTTTGGAAAGGGGTCTTGTTACGTTGATCATCTTATTTGCTACTTTTACGAGCAAGTATGGTTGAGTTTGGTATCAAACGAAAGGTATTGATTTATCAAATACGTATTAACTGCTTACTGTTTCATAATAATTAGCAACATAAAATAGATTTCAAAAATATTTTCAATTATATTTTGCTTTTGGTGTAAATATTTTGACAACTGAGTCAACTGACATTAACACATTAGAGAGAGTTACCATAGACGCAGAATGATTTATTGATGGTGTCCAAAACCCTTTGATTATTAAACCAACCGGATGCCAGACGCGCTCTCATTTCTATCGGAAAAAGTCTGCCGTTTTTTGCGGGGGAGGGGAACGTCAAATGTATGCGAAACGTCAAAATAGCCACGTCAAATAAATATTGAATTTAAACTTTCGTGAGACATATTAACACTATTATCACTGCATGCGGCTGTACACACACAATATGCTACACACAATATGTTGTGCGGTTGTAATAACGTCAAATAAACGTCAGTCCATACAATGAGTATGATCACAGGTCATACATTTTCGGCAGAGGGGAACGCCTGTCAATGGCCACTCTCCCCTTGGTTTAAAGCTCTAAGCCGAAACCTATAGGTGTCCACAAATGAGAACGACATGTCAAAGTAACAGAGTGAGAGGTGGATGTAAATTAAATGAGACAAATCTGAACAGATTTCGTCGCGGTAAAATTTTGAGCATCAACCACACAATTTAATACGGACGTTTAATTTCACCAAGATGGTTAGTTTAGAAAAAAAACATACTAATATAGTTTGGCCAGAGTTTGTTTCACTTCAAGCATAGACAGGGAGAATCATACTGTCTTTTTCTAATGCTAGTACTCTCACTACTAAAAAAGGGATGGGTATAGCATGTTACTCTGACTGTTACTGCGCTTTTTGGTTTGCTGGACTATATTTACAAATTAATGATAGCTTGGCAAACCATTTCTGGCAGTACAAAAGCGCGGCAAATTTGAAAAATTGTTGGTTGGCTGGCCGCCATCGGCCCCATTTTTGGTATTTTTAGTAGCTATTTCTAATTTTGCACGTGTATGCCGAAACACAAGATTCGCGAGTTCACAGTTCGGGGCGAACTACTAGTTATGATACATTATAATTTACATGATTACATTTTACAAAATAATGCAACAAAATAATGGATAAATAAATATTTTTTTCCCAGGGACTTGTCAACGATATTCGTTTCACAATATTTTACAATATAATGTACATCATAAAAATATTGTAAAACTAAATGTATCCTGTAGATCGATTATGGAAACTGTTACGTTTCTTTATATTTTAGTTGTTATTTTTAAAATTCCTAAAAAGTGAAAGTTAATAAAAAAAATACAATTATATGTAAAGGGTTTTTCCATCGTTAGGTACCCGGTAATCTTAATATTCTACTATGAAATTAATATCTCTTTGAAATATGTATTTAAAACAGTAATCGATACCTTCGATATTGGGAGAAAGTCCCAAGGTAATTAACTTTTTATGCCACAAAACTTCTAAGGTTGACTGCCTGTAAGACTACCTGGGCAATAACAAATGTAAGTGTCCCAACTAACTTAATTAAGGCCTATTTTCCCTAGTTGCCAAAAGGTTTACAAATTTAGGCACATCTTAAGGTCCTCAACAAATAGTGACTTGCCTTCCCGGAACAGCGTTAAACTTTATATACCTGAATTTGATTTGATATCACTCTCAATGCAGGCTTACACTCGGTCTTGCTCATAAGTTAATGCGAAAATGCGAGATGGATTAAAAGAAGTTTGTTTGTCAATTAACTATTTATTACAAGTCTTCTTTTTAGAGTTTCGAACTCAAAAGGGTAAAACGGGACTCTATTACTAAGGCTCCGCTGTCCGTCCGTCCGTGCTACTGTCCGTCTGGTACCAGGCATCTAATGAACCGTGATAGTGAGACAGTTGAATTGAAACGTTCATTTTCTGTTTGACGCTATAACAACAAATACTAAAAAACAGAATAAAATAGTACATTACACAACTAGGGTGGTAAAACAAAGAAAGGCCGAGATCGCAGAAGTTTGCGGCCCGAGCTGCAAGCGAGGGACGTAAATATGCGATCGAGGGCTTTCTTTATTACCTCCCGTGTTGAGTACATCATTTTATGTCTACACTTGGCCAGAAAGCGTCTTTTTCCGTACGCGCAGCGTGCGGAAAAAGCCACTTTATGGCCAGGTGTGGCATAATAAATATTTAAGAGGCTCCCTAATCTCCTATAAGGCTCCCATAAAACAGATATGATTTTTTTGCCGTTTTTCTAGATAAAGGTAAACCTTCGTGCAGGACAACGAGTTCGCACTTGGCCGGTTTTTAGGCACTTACTTTGAAATAGTACGTATCCATAAAATGAAAGACTAACAATATGAAAACCTACCATTTGGGCTTTGGACTCCACCAAGACCGTTAATATCATATCAAGTTCAGATAATTGAAATTCAAATGCTCCTGTTGCTTTACAGGCGGTTAATTGGAGTTATTTGGCTTGTTTGGGACAACTAGGACAACGGGACAACTTTGAGGTCATGTTTTTGTTCGGAAGTCTCAGAGACAAATGTTTATAGTTGGTTTAGGCTCGGCTCAAGTAAACGTGGGTATAAGGTTTCCTGTAAAAAAGTGGTCTAATATAAACTGCAAAGTACAGTCCGCAGCAAACGTAGCTAAGCGGGTAGAGTGTTCAAAATGAGCTGGACACGACTTTATTGTTAAGAGAATAAGAGCGTGTGTAGGTCATTTTGAACACCCTACCCGAGTAGCTACTTCTGCTGCTGACTGTACGTCATATCCATTGCGCTGGCTTTGTTATAGTTGCTACAAGTCAATTATTAGTACCGTATACAAATTGTAAAATACCGTCAACTGCTACAACTTTGCCTACGATGCACAACTTTGCTTGACTTAAAAACATGGTTTCATCATACAGCTATTTATATCTTACTTCTGAGGTGACCGCCTTTCTCCCATCTCAGGAATATAAATAGCTGTTTGGTGAAGAAAACCATGTTTTTCAGGTCAAGCAAAGTTGTGCATCGTAGGCATAGCAGTTGACGCACACAATCCAAAGATGTCTGTCTCAAATATGGATTGCGACAAAAAAGTGTAGAAATCAATCTACTGCCTTCACGTGTTTTATAGTAGTTTATGTAACTGTTCCGTAATAGGGGGTCCTTAAAATACGAGTGTGGTTTCATGAAACGAACGAAATGAGGCCTAATTACGTACATTTGCATACACTGCTGTATCTGCACACATATTATAAACCCTAAATGACGCGTTCGGAAAGTTAAAATGACCGTTATTGCACCGCCATGGCCAACTCGACTGTGCCGGCGGCTATATGCATTGGATTTGTATTGAAGTTGGATCGTGTCTAAACATGTTTTACAGTTAGAATACGACCTCAAATATAATGCGATACATTTTATACCTTACACCAACCCCACCTCGCCGCTAAACAAGTTAGGAGTCAACAAGGTTTATTTATCTCCTCGTCGCTTGTCCAGGTCGTTTTAGTGTTTTATTTGTTTTCAAAACAAGGAGCTTGTAAGTATTCGTATTTGTGATTAAGACGTTTAGGCACTAGTTGTATTGCGTAGTTAATGCATTGGATTTGTATTGAAGTTAGATCGTGTCTAAACGTGTTTTAAAGTTAGAATACGGCCTGAAATGTAATACGATACATTTTATACCTTACACCAACCTCACCTCGCCGCTAAACAAGTTAGGAGTCAACAAGGTTTATTTATCTATTCGTCGCTTGTTCAGGACGTTTTAGTGTTTTATTTGTTTTAGAATCAAGGTCCTTGTGGGAACAGGTGAGTGGATCAACTATAAACTGTCGTAATTTCGTACTGTCGGCCAGGCTATATTATCATACATAGTTTGTTAGAAGGAAAACAAACATTTCATTATTAGTGATTTTCGTTTTCAAATCGCTACCGGACTCTTAATGCATTGGAGTTGTATTGAAGTTGGATCATGTCTAAACATGTTTTACAGGTTAGAATATGGCCCCGGATGTAATACGATACATTTTATACCTTACACCAACCTCACCTCGCCGCTAAACTAGTTAGGAGTCAACAAGGTTTATTTATCTCTTCGTGGCTTGTTCAGGAGGTTTTAGTGTTTTATTCGTTTTAGAATCAAGGAGCTTGTAATACAGGTGGGTGGATCAACTATTTGTGACGTTTTTAAGAGTCGCCAGGACGCTCGCGTGTAATCGCGTCCCCATACTTACAAGCGTAGTTTAGCTCTCATTTTAAAACGACATGCTTTAGAACCTCGAAATTTAGCATGGGCATTTCAGTAGTACAAATCTAGGTCGAACATTCGTTTTCATTGCTAAAAATTGTAATACAAAGAAAATATAGTAAAAATAAGTTTTGTATGTAAATCTGTAACTGGCTGTATTTTTCTTCTGGACTCTTAAGCAAAACTTACAACAGTGTTGGTTGTTAATACAGTTTATTTCTACACGGATTATTATGACATATTATGGCCTTATTGACAACCGACAGCTCGACAGTGCTGTAACTTTTACTTGAAAACGGCACATTTACTGTCGTAATTTCGTACTGTTGGTCAGACAAATATTGTGTGACAAATATCATATATAGTTAGTTAGAAGAAATGTTTTACTATGTTCATATTAAAAACGTTTATTGAAGTTTCGCCAAGCTGTGAGCAGTTTGTTGGCGATGATTTTGATAGATCAATTCTAAAGAGCTTAAAAGTATCACAAAATTAATATTTAGCGAGTTGAAAAGTCAAAATAATCAGGCTTAGCCTAAAAGCCCACCAATGTAATAAGTGAATTTTGTAATAAAGTTTCTGATAAGGATTATAAAAACTTCAGACTAGGGATTTAGTTATAGTCCCTGTAGGAAAATAAATTTCTTGTAAGTATAGTAGTCGCTCTTAACTTTAAGTTTATTTGTTTTTTAAAAAGGGCAGAGGCAGACCAAAAAGGAGATGGCGGGACGATCTGGATGCATTTTGTAGCGAGTGGCGAGAGTATGCACTAGGCCGTGACGAGTGGCGGAAGCGAGGGGAGGCCTTTGCCCAGCAGTGGGACACAGTATAGGCTACGAGAAAAAAAAGAAAACGAATACACATTTATGTTAATTACAAACTACAACTAAGTTTAACTAAAAATACTTAAGTATATCTATGGCCTCTGCGGCATGGTACCAAAGATGCTGGCAGCATTTTTTCGCTGGACCGCAAGACTAATTCCTCGACCAAGGATTATTATTTGTTGCTGTAGCGGAGATAAAAATAGACACCCCGAAAAACTTTAGCTATGTATCGTTTTATTAGTCTCTGCTTGGTCAAAGAGCCCTGTGACAGATAGACAGATGAAACGTAAGCTTAATTCCGTTACAGACAGTTCTGATTATCACATTTCTGGCACGAAACTCTCAAAAGTAACCTGTTTTCATTGCTCGTCATCAGTGTAACTTTGTTGGAGTGCACCGGCTATCCGGGTCGCCCACATTTCTAAACGCTAACATCAACCAGAGAGTTGGCTTTGAAAAACAGTCCTCCATTCTCAAAACAGCACAAATACGACTAACTAAACGAGCTAATTTGCACGCTATATTTGACTTATTACGGTTTGTTTTAGGATGGAAATTCAAAAGGTGCTAAGTCGTTTTATTATGCGTAGGTCATAAACATGTTCCAGTCTTTGAATGTCTTAAGCACCAGTAAATACACGAGTGAATTTAAACCGTAAACTATAATATTTAAGGTTGGTTTTGGAATTTAAAGAAGAAGCGTGTTAAATATTGTCGTATGAAACGGTCAAGCGTGAGTTAGTAGTTATAGCACCTTTGAGGGTAAAGTTGGACAGACAAATAGTGGTGCAAACGAGGTTATTGTAAAGGTTTCATGTGCAGTATGATGTGTTATTTAATAAGATTAGGTACAGTCAGCAGCAGCAGTAGCGGATGAGGTGTTCAAAATAATTCATACAATTTTTTAAGGGGCTGGAAGATCATTTCTTTGAAAATCTACTTTTGCTGCTGAATGTACAGACTACATAAACCTCAAATGAAGGTATATTTAACCGACTTCAAGGTTTCGAAGGACGTTTTCAATTCGTCTGGATCTTTGTTGCTTTAAACTATTTTTAAATGTATGTTCACCGATTGTTTGAAGACGGCTGGAGTGATTTTCGAAAATTATTTTTTATTTGAAAGGAAGTTGTTGGTACCGTTGTTATCACATCAGGATTTGATGATGGGATCTTGTAGAAAAGATAGATAAAGATGTCGAGTGAAATTCAACATCAATTGCGTTTCAAATAGCAAAAACTAGGTTTAAAATTTTAACCACTTACATTAGAAGTTGCGGGAGGAGGCTAGGTAGCAATTTAAAACATTCACAACAACAATAGCATTAGAATTTAAATTAACATAAAGATAACATAATGTGGGACTGGCAAGGACATTCATTTTACAAAACCTTTGAAGTGGAATTGCGTCACTCGACTGCGAAAACTCATTAATTTCTATTGTAACTGCAAAAGCAATAAAAATGAAAAGCTATGAAATGAAAAGCATTGTGAAATGGAACCATTTCTACATATATCTTTAACTTAGTGAAGTCTGATTGTACCTTTATAATTAAAATAAAACAATAGATAGACAGTACTCCGGAGGGTTAAGCGCAATTATTCTGCTGAATCGATTTGGATGAAATTATCAATGTAGATAGTTTGAATCTCTTAGAATGACATATCATATAGTTTTTATCACAGAAATCGTGCTTTAAGAGAGTAACAAGCATTTTTTGTGCTCTTATTAAAATTTTGGCATTACAATTCTTAAGTGGCTCAGTTGGTAGAACATTGGGCATAACTGAGGCGCGAGTTCTATAGTAGAATGTAGGTAGTTTGTGGTGCGCGTGCCGCGGCCCCTGCTGGAGGCCATCGAGAGCGTGGGCTTCTAACAGTTCTGACCGAAGGGTGTAGTGTTTCGGCGGTTCCGGGGAACGCTGCCAAATTTTACACCAGACAAGGTGGCGCAACAGAAAACCGTCGTGTCACCAAAATAATAGTTTTAGTTTATAATATGCATGCTAGTCTATAAGGTATTTGTCTATGGGCCACTAGTTGCCTAGCCTGAAAATAAAATTATTTCACAGTAGTCTCTCCCGGGGCGGAAATTTTTCCTATTTTTCCTTTATTATAAGCAATGTTTTACAAGCCCAGTTTATACAAAATAATAAACCAATATTCTCCAACAGATAATACTCCATCTTTCACCGTTAACTTCAAAATTCCGTCACAAGATCAATATCCCTCTGGAGAATTTAGTGTAAGCCTTCATTTTATCAGAGACTACTTAATAGTAAGAACTACAGGTGACAGTTATGGTAGCCATGACTCATGATTACGACAATAGCCTCACAACATGGCGTGTGCTGTCTCCTCTTTTATTTTCTATATTTATTAATTCCATAACTGTTAATCTCTCATCTTCGTATCATCTTTATGCCGACGACCTTCAAATATATTCACAGGGTATGCATAATGATCTCAACTCAGTTATAGAAGCCACGAATCTTGATCTACTCCGCATATCAAATTGGAGTCAAAATTACGGCCTAAAAGTAAACCCCCTAAAGTCGCAGGTAATTGTAATGGGTAGTGCTAAACAAATCTCTAAAATTGACTTTCTGAGGCTCCCTCCGATAGTCTTCGATGGTATCCAAATTCCTTTTTCCAACCAAGTGAAAAATCTTGGCGTAATCATGGATCGGTTTCTATCATGGGTGCCTCAGGTGAGTGAAGTGAGCAGAAAGATGTTTGCTGCCATAGGGTCTCTCAGACGGCTTCGGAATTTCCTGCCAATTGCAACTAAAATTGCGCTCGCTCAGGCGTTACTTCTCCCCATTCTTGATTATGCAGATATCTCCTATTTAGACCTAACTGAGGAGCAGCTCAACAAGCTTGAACGTATTCAAAATGCCTGCATTCGATTCATTTTCGGATTACGGAAATTCCACCATGTTTCTAGTTTCCGCTCTCAACTCAAATGGCTCCCTATCCGTCATCGTCGTAACTCTCACATACTTTCTCTTCTCTATTCTATACTTTTTAACCCTGCAACTCCCCGCTATCTCAAAGAGCGTTTCTCCTATCTTAATTCCGTCAGATCCTCTCAAAAACTACTCCTAAAAGTGCCATCTTCATCTTCCAAATTTTATAATAGCTCATTTACGTTACAGGCCGTTCGTTTATGGAATTCTCTTCCTCTCCATATAAAACGCGCAAAATCTATTGGTAGCTTTAAACTGCAACTTAAGGAATATTATTTATCTCTTCCTTAGGTTTTCAGATTGACACTGTTGTTTCTTTACTGTGTATATTATGTATATGTACGTGTATGTATGTTTATGGTATATTTATTTAAGTATGTGTATTTTTGTCAATGTGTTGTGTTATTTATTTCGTATCTTTTCTCCCTGCACCACCTACTGCTTATTATTTTTCTCTTGTCTCCACTACCCAAAGGTTGTCTGGAAGAAATCGCTCTTTAGCGATAAGACCGCCTATTGTTACCTCTACCTACCTAAAATTATTTAAGAAACTGTTTAATTTTTTATACGTAAACTGTATGAGTGTGCAATAAAGAGTATTTATTATTATTATTTATTATTGTGTCCCAAGTAACACGGCTTAAAGTACCCTTTAGATTTCATTAAAATCTCGAAAGGGTCTGCGTATTGGTTCGGTCTTCGCGTATACGAGTATATTATACGAGAACGCCTAGCTATACCGAATTTCAGAGTACCATTCTGTGTACGGAAATGAAGTAGGTACGAAAGTTATGAGATCGATGAACACAACTTTATGCATTATTATGTCACCTCCTGGTGTTTTGATGTTTATTTGCAGTTGCTTAACTACTATTTTTACCTGTACTTATAAATGTATAGGTACCTGGATTCACGGATTCACCCACGCGGTTAAATACTTTTTATGATCATTTTATGGACTTAAATAGAGACTGATTTGTTTTATCTTATGTTAAAAATGTAATCAAACTTTTTATGCCTCAAACAAAGCTACTTCCTCTTTGCAGTCCGTATGTCTACCTATCTGTCTGTTATCTTTCTACGCTTAAATCGCAAAACCGATTTCGATGAAATTATGCATGGTGATAATTTGTACCCCGGAGAAGTACGAAAATGTTTTTATTACAGGAGTCATTCCTTAAAGGGATGAAAAAGCGATTGAAAAAATGAATGGTTATATCAAAGTACATTCTACTCTTGCAGAATTAACTCGTCCCGGATTATTATTAATTTGGTTAGGATTTAAGATAAGCTAGGCCACCGATAACGAGTTGGGGAATAAAGGTCCTGAAACTTTAGACCCTTAAGGTCGTTAAGGGACCAAAAACTTAAAAGGAATCGCAACTTTGTGACGAAATTTAACGATTTCAACTGTCTGACATCTTTTGGCACTTAAACTTTTCATTGTCTTTGAGGTATATTCATATAGAATAATTTGTTATAGATTTTCATTGCAATTTTGTATTAGATAGGATCATAGAATGTGTCAGAACATCAGAAGTTGCCTTATGAAAAACATATTCTTTCATAGTACCAATATCAAAATGAGATTGTTTGATGTCCATACAATGTAAATTGACATTGTTTATGAAAATTACTGTACTTGCGTCTAGGTGTCATTTTGATAACAAATTCGTATCAATCAAGAATTATTTAGGTGGCTTTCACACATTTGCGGTTTACGCATGCGGCGCCGGCGCAAGACCGAGATGGCGCTCTGCATGTCTGCTGTCACGCTTGCACACGGTCACGGTCAAATTTTAATTATGATATAGCCCATCAAGTACTAACTCCACTTATTTTCACAATTTCTATCGAAAACACATTTGCGGAGCGAGTTTTCAATCATCGACCAAATCAATTATTTTGCGAACGTAGTTCAATTACGTCCGGACAACTAAAATTTAGTTTTGCGGGATGGCGGTTTAGATTTGATGAGAATGCGTGTGAAATCCGATCAGTTTAAATGGGGATTTTTTTCACTTTATGTAATATTAGTCCATTTATTATAAACTGCGTTTGTGACCTGGTGGTAAGACGTTCAACTTTTAAACCGAAGATATTGCTCATGCCATTTTTCTCGGACTTAATAAGTACTTTCATTTGGTATCAGTCGCTTATTGGTGGGGAAAAATATTGTAGGGAAACCGGCCAACTGGCTTGAAATTTTGGAGTTACCCACACCTGAGTGAGGTAATAATACCAACTCTTTCACTCTTGGTTAGTCCTAGCGAGTGTAAAAGATAGCAATAGTGAAAGTCGGTTAAAATCTGGAGTAAAGACAGGACAGCAAACGTTCATATTATGTGGCGCGAGCTTCGCAAATATTTGAACGGTCGAGGTGAAGATGCCCCAAGGCATTGTAAAAAAGCGGATAGAGAAAAAACTGTCATATCATCATCTTAGCGTTTGGCCCAGATTTTTGGCCATGGCTAAATTAACCACTCTGCATCCTAATTCTAAGAATCACAGAACCTTAAAGCTACGTGAATACCAAATGATTTTTTATACAAATGATATTTTTTAAGGAACGTGCCATCCCATCGTACTGTCAAATAAGAGACAAATTGTTGTTGATAGTGTCTTTTTCTGACCAAAACAAAATTTTTCACGCGAACAAAAAAATGGTTTTGTATGGAGAGTTGGCCGGCTGTGGAACGGCGCGGTGTCCGATTCTAAAAATTCGCGTTATTCGCGTCCAAAAAACTGTCTCTCTTACTCGCAATACGATACCGATTGTGCCCTTAAACGGATCACCAGCATTTTTGTTACCTACATCTTGTAGATCGATGTATACTAAATAATTATTTAGGTCCTTTTGCCATTGACTTGCACCACCATATGCCCGGGTGGACCCTCTTCTGAATCCTTTCAGGGTTTTGCAGCTTTCTGCACGTCGTCCACAAAACGTTGCAAGTACTTTCATGGTTGGGACACTTGAGTTATTCTGAATGTAGCTATTTCATTTTACAACATTTTATTTGTAGTTGCAATGTTTGTAGTCCTACAGCTCGAAAAGGCTAGTGTTGTGGCATCAGTGTGAGCTTATTGTGGGACTGGTCAATAATATTGCTGGCTGAGAGGCCAGCAATGGTCTTCCGTAAAGCCCATTTGGTGATACGACAAATAACCCAAAAATAAAAGAAAACCTGAAGTGATAGTGCGCTTGTAGAACGAGCCGGCGCATGGAAGCGAAGTTCTTACAGACAAACTGTTTGTTTCGCGATAATTTTAGTAACGTTTTTCTGATCTTCATGATTAGAGTTCTAGAAGAGCAGACATAAATATAAATTGAGAGTTCTTATATGAGCAGAATCGATTAAACAGTTATGGAAATAGAAGGCGCAAAAGCGATTTTCATAAAGGTCTTGTTATATTAGCCATCTCGTTTGCAACTACATCGCGAGTTCTCATAGTTCGAAGCAGACTGCTAGTTATGAAATAGTTAACTTTGGCTTGCCCGAAATGGACTCGCCCGCATTGGGCCGAGAAATGACAATGCACGGCCAGTAAACAATCAGACGAGTCCTTTGATGTGTCGCCGTGCCTGTAACGAGTCCGAACTGAATCCCTGTGTTAAGCGCGAAACCGAGTTATAGGATGGTTCCGCCAGAGAACAGAGACAAAAAAATCAACAGTCAGGATGTGTTTCCGCCAGAGATGAGCGAGCATGCCTTGCGAGAAATGTGTTTTTAAGCACCAATAGAATTACATCCTTTGTTTATCCTCGCACAATACAGCTCTAGGATTGGTTCTTAAAAAACACATTCCTTGCAACACATCCGCGCTCATCTCCGGTGGCCACGCAGCCTAAAAGGACCCCCTTTTCCTTAGACAGCTGATGAGCGTATGCTGCAAAACTCAGTATTAAGTGAGTTAACTTTTTTTTAATGCTCAATGCATAATAAATAATTCTCTAATTATTACAGGGTCGAGGACATATGCATGGCCCAAACCAGAATCTATAAAATCATCTAACATTTAGAGGACACAGTTCAAGTAAGAAAGAATATCAAACGTATTGCGAAGCAGTCAGATTTGGATTTTATTTTTATTTTTCATTTTAATTACACAATAGGCAGGTACACGTCTGTCTCTCAAGCTGTTTTGATATGCCTTCTTGAAGAACTACGCATTATCGTATATAGTATCTTTATAGTATTTTGTGCAACAGTTACATAATGAGGGTTCTTAAGATCCGAGGGTCGAAGTTACAAAATGAGGCGAAGCCGAATTTTGTAAAAACAGACCCGAGAATTTTAAGAACCCTTATTATGTACCGTTGCACACAATAGTTTTTATACGAGTGCTTAAGCAAGCCGGTAAGAATTGAGTTCGACGAAAGCCGTGTACAACCTACTGCTTCTATGTAATCTAGTAACGTTCGATCTCCCGGTGGATTGTGCCGGCGGCGACACGCAATGCGGGGCCCGACAACAGTTTCACAATATTGTATGGAAATCCTTTCTGTGATTGTTATGGATGCTACAATATGCGACCATAGAAGTTCTATCAAAAAGTATGCGCTAGTAGTTCCGCCACCACAATCTCAATTCGAGTATTACAGTCGCCGAGTATAAAAATGTATTTGTAGTACTGTTTTGAAAAAATAAGTCCCGCCGAGCAAAAAGTACCTAAGTAAAGCATTAGCGGATTTTACTCCAAAGTTACGTTTGTTTTGTCAATAAGCTATAAAAATTATCATTAATTAATTATATTATTTAATGAAATCATCATTTCAGTCTTTTTATCGCCCACTGCTGAACATAGGCCTCTCTTTGTGTACGCCACTTGTCCGGGTCCTGTGCCAACTCCATCCAAACGTGACCCGCAACCTTCCGAATGTCTTCTACCCATCGAGCCAACAGGCGCCAGGGGTTTCTTTCATCTGAAAGCGGCCATCACTCTGTCAACATTTTGGTCCACCTGTCATCTTTATATTTTATGAAAACGCCTATCTTTGTATCGTTGTGTAGTCAGCTGGCAGTTGTGTGAACCTTCCTGCATACAAACTGTGTATGCAGGGGGTCACATAGCTCTGCTTACCTAAATATATTTCAACGTGAACTTATGTAGGTATGCCTTTGATTGTCTTTTATCTTTATCAACGTACAACGGATCCCTAAAACGTACAAAGCGTACATTTGACGACAAAGATATCCCCTACAAAGCAGTCTTGATTATCCGGCCCTTATACCGGACGCTGTTTTGTTCAGCAAAACGGCCCAAAAACCATGAAAACTTCTATCAAATGTGTACCGTATTGTCATACAATAAATTCGAAATTCAAACAACTATGTCACGTGCTGTGGTTATTATTGATGTAGGTATAAAATGATATCGTTACACTATCGATTTGAAAAGATATCTTAGATCTGTGTATGACATGACCAGTGATCGGATAATAGAGCGGCATTCAGAATAAACAAAATTCGATGATGATTTGATTGCGAAGGGATTTTTATTTTTAATCAATAGGTACCTAAGTATAAAAGATTTTTATCTTGGTTCTGTATTTATCTTTGTGCAATAATTACATACTTAAAAAACGCTTAGTAATAAATGTGACCAGAGACAAAATAACGACAGCATTTTGCTGAATTAACCATGCAACGTCATGATTTTACTAGAATAGATTTAGGTATACACCATGTTCAATAATAAACCGTCAAAATTTAATGACTTTTCTGTTAATTCTTACTTTAATGGCGTTTTGAGTTAATCGTATTTACCCGTGTATATATAGCCCTCAAACATAAAATTCGATTGGAAGGTATTTTTTATAACAGAATTTCCTTCAGTTGGGATGGTTTTTATAATATTTTGTTTCTTCACTAGATGAAACTTTTTGAATTTTGTCGATTGTTTATTTTCGTTTAGAGTTATTAAAGATTTATACCATTTGGCATTAAGTCCGCCATTTGTACATACATTTTTTTGTATTTTGTGCATTAAATAAATAAATAAATATACCGTATTTTTTTATTTCCTACAATTTCAGTATATAGGTATGATTGAGGAAACGAATTGGCAAAATAAGTTTTCAAAAATTCGAAACAAAAAAAACCATTTATTTTCTTTTTCTTACAAAAGTTGTTACATCGGTCACTAATGTTACTAGGGTACTAGGGTATTATGATTAACTCAATATGAAAATTATGAGACTTCAATCTAATTTCGGATTATTCGGTGCATAATTTATTGCAGTGTCTCAGGGTACAAAAATAAATTAATGTAGGTTTACGCAATCAGAAAGAAAAAAAAACTATAGATTATCTCAGAACTGGAGTTAATTAGGGCACTAGTGTCTTTGAGAAATATACTTAATTTAAGCTCAGAAATTTCATCATCATAAATTATTTAAGAGCTGGGCTCTTGTCGGTGGAGCATTTTCCATGTATATCTATCCTTTGCCTTCTCCTTGATGGCCTGATACGACACCAGAAATCACCAATCAATCAACTCAGAAATTTACCTTTTAATTAAAGGAAATAAAAAAAAACACGGTGTATAAGCAACGCTTTACGATTAAACTTCTTCAAGGACTATAAACAAGGGAGATGCATTTAGTGGCATCCATTATTCAGAAGGACAAGGACGCCATGCTTTTACTGGAGACTTATACACCGTGAGTGACTATAAACTGACAAACTTTAGCAGCTTAGCCAGGATGTTGTAAATTAATGATATTTTGGCACTATATCTAAATCAGCCGTGGGGTGCCCGGCCTTAGAATTGTCCCCCACCATATCGTCCCGTGGTTGCAGTAGGAGTCTGCTAAGGGAATATACCGGGAGATGGGCAGCAGCATCTTCCGAAAGCCTACAAACAATAAACAAAAAAAACTGCGCGCGCCAACCCGCCTGCCAAGCGTGGCGCGTATGGCAACCCCCCCCCCCCCCCCCCCCCTAAAAGGGGAGGCCCATGTTCAGCAGTGGACTTGTTATGGCAGCGATGATGATGATGATCTAAATCATGTTAAAAACAGTCACATTAAGTAGAGACTGACAGATAATAAAAAAAAGGACACAGAAGAACATGATTTTGGGTGGCAACCAAAACTCACTAATGACTACTAAGTTCATAGTTATAATTAAGCATATATTATTTAATAACAAGGTTTATTGCGTAATTTTTTAATAGTGAGTTTTGGTAGTCAATTGTCACCATTCTTCAAACGCCATACTACTTTTTTGCAAGGATTTCTGAAAATTCAATCTTAAGAGGCTGACAAGACCCGATGACCTTCAAATTGACTTTACTTAAACAGTCATATAGCTATAACTACTTGTTTTGGAAAAGTAAAAAAAATATACGTTAATATTCATTATATTTAAAAGAACTTGGTTAATTCCAATACACGATTGGACGAAATCGGCTCGATAGAAAATAATTCCAAAGTTACATCTAAAATTAGCTTAAAACAATCGCACGTCTTTAGTTTCTTGGCGTATATGTCTGTAATTATTAAGGACAACATTCCACCACACTAATACTAAAAACTTCGTTGCCTTAAATTTCTCAATTAATGCATAGTTTTTTTTAATTAATCATTTTGCAAAATTTGCAATGAGCTCCCATACTAATCGTTTCTCTTTCACTCGCGCTGAAAAAGATAGGGAGGGAATTTAGCTCTTATCATCCTCTTAAGGAAGCGAAAAGAGGTTAAAAATATTAATAGAAATATAAATTACTTGGCTAAATATTGACTTTATATAGTTGTTGTATAAAGCCGCCGTGAATAAAGCTAAAAAGCACTAGTGCATAAAAAAGATAAAGATAAAAAGATAAAAGATAGTTATTCTTCAATTTAGGCACATTACAATGCACTTATGAACGTCAGAGAGAAAAGAAACTACCACCGGTTCTAACCCTACACCTCTGACCCGAGAAGTATTACTTATTACCGGCAAGAAACACGGCGGGACTTATTTTTTCAAAAAGTACTACAAATACATTAAAGATACTATATACAATAGTGCGTACACTAGTGCATAAAAGCACTGTAAATCTCCCGTGAGCTTATTTGAACAACCAGTGAACGCTGAGTTGTTTGTCCTCTGGGACATTTTATCATTTCAATTGTTTTAGTAAAGCATTTTAATGACTATCAATTATTTATGCAGTTCATTATTTCATTTTCAATAATTCTACCATTTATTTTTTCATTTATCGTATGGCTACCCGCCAGTGATATATAGTTTGGTAAGAGTTTGTTTCACTTCAAGCATAGACAGTAAGAATCATTCTGTCTTTTTCTAATGCTAGTACTCTTACTACTAAAAACGGGATGGGTATAGCATGTTACTCTGACTGTTACTGCGCTTTTTGGTTTGCCAGACTATACCTAGATACACGGAAAAAAAAGCTTCCGGGACATTCTCAATCCAAGACATTATATTATCTTGAAAATATTTCCTCGTGACAAGTATTGATTGATTTCCTTTACCAAAAATATGAGTCTTCGCTTAATAAAACCACGTTGTCTTAAAATATAAATACAAAAACAAATGTATTGTTTCAAGAGTATAATATTGAGTATATAGGAGTAGATTGTACTTTAATCAAACAAGTATTATCTTAGGTAAAAGAAAACTAGAAAATCTGTAAGAATATCATTCGGTTCGTTATATTTAAAACTATAGTTTATTTCTGGTAAAGGAAATAAATGTTTGTCACGAGGAAATACTTTCAACATAATACAATAATGTCTCTATCTTGTTCGGCGTGAGTGAAAGAGAAACACTGTGTTACGATTAGTATGGGAGCTCATTGCAAATCCTGCAAAATAATTAATTTAAAAAAACTACGCATTAATTGGGAAATATAAAATAATGAAGTTTTTACTATTAGTGTGGTAGAATTTTGTCCTTAATTACAGACGTATAAGTCAAGAAACTAAAGACATATATATGTTTAAAGCTAATTTTAAGAGGTAACTTTGGAATTATTTTATATCGAGCCGATTTCGTCCAATAGTGTATCGGAATTAACAAAGTTCTTCCAAATATAATGAATATTAACGTATATTTTTTACTATCCCAAAACAAGTAGGTAGTTATACCTAAAAGACTGTAGAAGCCAATTTGAAGGTCATCAGGTGCTGTCAGCCTCTTAACACCATGAATAAAAGCCATGCTTTTATGCATAAAGCTTTGTTAATGTACCGCAAGCTTACTCGCATAATAAATACCAGTGACTGGCTGAGTTGTAAGTCCCCTGGTACAATTTATCAATCCGAGCTGCATACAAATTGTTTTTGCGAAGTGTTTATTCGGATTTACATTTAATTTGGATTTACTGACTAATTAGCCAATTATCTATGACTGTTGTTTGTATTAATTAGGGTTACGTGTGTAGTTAGTATAATTAGGTATTGTTACTTAGTAGCTGTGATGTAGATACCTAGATATAGCGGTTGATGTTACTAATTGTGTTTCACATACGACAAATAATAATAAATCCTCTAAATGACAAAGTGTTTACTCCCCACCTAGTAGCTACTAGTGTACTACTAGTACGCTATTCGTTACTAGGTGGAGTAGCTGTGCAGGTGACACATACTCACATTCGTTCGTGCGCACAATATCACCTCATGTAATGATCAACTTAGCACACTTGTATCACAATGTACTATTATTGATTTTGCCTTGATAAATTGACAACGACAAGGTCAGCCATATGTTTGTATCTCACCATCGAGGTACCAAAAGTTGCCATCTCTAAGAACATTTCTGAGAAAAGGTCTAGTGAAGGGACAATTGGTAATGTCGAAATGATTTCCTCTTTCATTCCAATAATGGCTTCCGAAGTTCAAAGGCAATTCAGCCACTTTAGGCTTTCAGACTTGTCAAAAATGTACCTGTTGAGATATGGAGGGATTTATTGATACAAATTATTTTGAAATTGTTAGTAGATGTAGACGTAAAGAGGGGAAAAAAGAGAGATGTGTCTTTACGCATGTTTTAGGTAAGTATGCCTGGTAACGAAAGTCTGCCAATAGCTAGGGATACACGTACAGATATGCCCGCCGGATTTGTCCGACGGATATGCCCGCGAACAAATCCGTGCGTGTTCAAATTATACCTCATGTGTATTATAATAGTTGCGTCTATTCTATGTAGGTAATAGAAAAGGACGGGATCATAAATAATAATAACAGTCATTATTACTGAAAGTGTCCGGACCGCTTAGTGAAATTAGATATTTGAACGCATTCTTAGTCATAATTTCAATTAAATTTAAGTCATTCGTACCATAATATAAATTACATGTACCTACACTAACTACATAAAAATGGGGGGAGGCCTTTGCCCAGCAGTGGGACACTATAGGCTCACAATAATAACACTAAGTTAGTTACAAAGTACTTACCGTAAATATTTGATCATGTAATTTTTTTTCCCAAAATTACACCGGTATGTATAACCTCAAAACTTGCTCCATTTGTACATTTTTAAAATAACTCAACAGTAGAAAGGTAAGTACCGCTGTTATCGCCGCGAACCAGCATCACCCAACCACAGAATATGAAACCTTCTACCAATGTCCACACCATTTAAACAGACTCGCAAAACTCCTTACTAAGATTACCTATCCATTGCGTAGTTAACTTGTTGAAAAGTGAAAGGCACAGAAACAAAACAAGCAATGGATGGATTGTAGACAATTTCAACGTTTTTTGAGAGGGTAAATACAAAGCCAGTTGTCAGAAAGGGGTGAAAATATTGTTAACCAAGCTTTTATAGAGTAAATAAAACAGAGGGTGATGTTAAACGTCACGTCAAACGTAATTATATAAAAGTGCCTGCTTTTTGTTGTGTTTATCAACTCATCGAGAACAAAACAATGCTAAATTTAGCCAGCCTAAGCTCAGGTTTTTGCTTCACGAAAGGGTGTAAAAAAACATAGCGGCCGAAAGGGTTAATACTAAGGTCTACACTAAACCATTGAAATAAGGTCTAAATATCGGTATATCTTTAATAAGAAGGATATATGTAACATGAAGATAACAATTACTAAAATATCAGAAAAAAAATGTATTTTGAACCGGCCATAACCTGTCAGAAATCGTTTGACTTATCGAACTTACGGAGCGTAAGCGAAGTGAGTTCTTACAAACAACTCCAGACGGAACTGTCACCTGGCTACTGGGACGTCTCGGCATTTGGATGGCTTTTTGATTTCGATAGTTTGTCCGACGATAACTATAGTAACGTTTTTCTAATCTTTATGAAATTTCTTCGGGCTGTAGCAGAGATACATAAAATTTGTAAGTTCGTATATGAGCTGGATCGATCAAGTGGTTACAGAGCTAGAAGGAGATGCAATGAAGAATGACACTGAGAAATTTCATTTTAAAGTAACTTGGTTTTCTCCAGTAATATAGGTGCTACTTTATTAGTAATAAGTTTAAGGATTTTTTTTAAAAACGTCAGCCACTAACATTTCTTATACAGGGTGACCGTCAAGTTACGTAAACAAAGAGGGTTACGTCGTAGCTCGTAGAGCAGCAAAGCAGTAGAATACATACTTGCTTGTCCAAAAATATATTATAACCTCGGTTTTGGTAACAACTTCGAGTTTTTAGAGATTATGTATTTGCAGATATAATGTACTAGCTTTTGCCCGCGACTTCGTCTGCGTGGAATTAGTAATCCCTTGTTAAGGAATGAATTCTGGATATCAACTATTCTTTATCCTTCCCCAGAGCATCTCCAGCGTTCAACGGTTATTGATTCGCCATACAATCTTTCAACCCCCTTTTCACCCCTTCTAGGGTTGATTTTCGGGATGAAAACTATTCTATGTCGTTTCCCGGGACTCAAATTATCTACATACTAATTTTCATCTTAATCGGTTCAGCGGTTAAAAATTCTCCATACAAACTTTCAACCCCCTTTTCACCCCCTCCAGGGTTAATTTTCGGGATAAAAACTATCCTATGTCGTTTCCCGGGACTCAAACTATCTCTATACAAAATTTCATCTAAATCCGTTCAGCCGTTTTCACGTGATGCGCGGTCAAATAAACAGATAAACAGACAAAAATTCTAAAAACTGTTGGAACGTGTTTTGTTATCGATTCTAAGTATCCCCAGCCAACTTTTTTTCGAATATCTTCCATGTACAGACTGTCGACCCTCTTCAACTTTATTGTATGTATATTATGATTATGTGACGTAAAACAGCTATTTCATTTACCTTTATTTAGAGAAATACAAGCGAAAAATATACTCAGTATATTTTTATCTATACATATAATAAAGCTGAAGAGGGTCGAAAGTCTGTACATGGAAGATATTTGAAAAAAAGTAGGCTGGGGATACTTAGAATCGATAACAGAACACGTTCCAACTGTTTTTAGAATTTTTGTCTGTTTGTCTGTTTATCTGTTTGTCTGTTTATTTGACCGCGCATCACGTAAAAACGGCTGAACGGATTTTGATGAAATTTTGTATAGAGATAGTTTGAGTCCCAGGAAAGGACATAGGATAGTTTTCATCCCGAAAATCAACCCGGGAGGGGGTGAAAAGGGGGTTGTAAGTTTGTATGGGGAATCAATAACCGCTGAACGCTGGAAATAGTTTGAGCTCTGGGGAAGGATATAGAATAATTGATATCCAGAAGTCATTCCTTAAGGGGGTATTACTAATTCCACGCAGACGAAGTCGCGGGCAAAGGCTAGTATAATATATATTTCGGTCGGCTATATTTTTCGACCTAAAATACGTCACACGGTGTATAATACAGTGTGTTTCTGTAATAGGAGCAATAAATTAAAACATAGATTCTACTCCTCAAACTATAAAACTTTTGTTCAACAACTTTAAAAAAATATGTATTTTGTAAATTGTCTCTTTTTCATACAAACTAAATAGTATTTTCAATGAACGTTAAAATCCGTCTAATTGACATTGCTTGTCACCGTCAGACATAGTCAATTTCGGAATACATTGCGTGTTCGAAAAAACTTTAAAGTGTCCTAAAAATCAAACCATACGTTATTTTTAAAAGTCGCTGAACAAACGTTTCCTGGTTTGAGGAGTAGAATCTACGTTTTAATTTATTGCTCCTATTACAGAAACACACTGTATAACTGGTACAACACAAGGTTATAAATGTATACTATGTCTTTTCACACGTAACCAAAGTTTCGAAAGCAGCTTTGAAAGTTGGAGCATCATTTTTCAAGTCGACAATGTGCAAAGTAGAACTTTGACAAGTTATCGAGAGTAACTTGGCTACAGTTAGGGCACCTCTCGAAATTCTGAATAAGGAAGAGTGTCCGTTTTCCTCCAACGTACAAAAAAAAAGTTTTGTGATTGTGTGTGTGTGTGTGTGTGTGTAAATCGAATTTTAGCGTTACTAGCTATAACTCCCAAAAAAAAGTAGGTCAGAGATTTTGGTGAAGTTGTTTCACTTCACGTTTCATTTGAAACATAGTATGATCATAATTTGAGTCCCGGGATGCCCATTTTATAGATTAGTTTTTATCCCAGAAAATATCCCTAAAGAGAGTGAAAAGGGGGTGGAAGTTTGTAAGGGGACTCAAAAATCGCGGAACCCGGTTTTGATAAAATTTCTTATGGAGTAAATATTAGTTCTAAGGAAGGATATAGCATATTTTTTTCCCCAGAAATCGGCCCTTATGGGGGGTAAAAACGGGGGAGAATTACTTCCACGCACACGAAGTAAGGATCTATAGTAAGTTGTAATATATATGTAGGGGGTTTAAAAAGATTTGTCTCGTGTAAATAAAGAAGCAAACACAAATGAATTTATTGATGTACATAACTATAACAATATGAATAAAAACAATATTAATTTACATAAAAATTTTAAGTTTACAGGATTTTGGTGTTACAAGGTTAGTCGATATGCGGAAGGGCGGCACCATCATCAAATCCAACCCACCCGGTTGCTAGCTGGCTTAAACTGGTGGTGAGTGGCGCGAATACACATGCTGGTGGCGTGTATAATGGCAATTCGCTATGTGCGAAGTGCATGGTGGGGGTAACGAGAACGATCGCAGTGCAAGAAATGAAACTGCAAATCCCCGTCTGCTGTCAAAATAGTGAATCAGCCAGTTACATTTCATATAAGCAAGGAATACAACCTATTTATAAAAAAGGAAAAAAAGAGATTGACCACCCGCCCAAGAGATGGCGCCACAATCATGCACACAGCGAATACTGATTCTGCATCTCAGCCAACCCAGAATCGTGGTTATGTAATTAAATCCGGATGCTCCGTGGTTTGACCCATAGCCATAAATATCTGTGGTGCCAAAAATGTCATAATCAACGTACAGTGGGAGCCGAAACGCTGCACTTGATTTATGCACTATAAATTCATCAGCTGCAGCTGCGGTCGATTGTACAGTCAAGGCCTAAAATATGTATACACTTTTGAACCTTATTACCTTAGGGTAAGGTGCAAAAGTGTACACATATTTATGGCGTTGAGTGTACGGTCGACATCAAAGATATGTTTACAATTTTGCACCTTATTACAAACGAGTAAGGTTCAAAATTTACACATATCTTTGACGTGCAGCCCGGACTGCCTGGAGAGTGTGGTGATTTACTGTATACCATCATTGTCACTATTACGTGACAACTTTTTTTACTGAGGCAATGTGTATTACATGGAAAACGAGAGATTTTAGCGATAATTAAGAGTCGCCAGGACGCTCGCGTTCCCATACAAACGTAGTTCAGCTCTCATTATAGAACGACATGCTTTAGAACCACGAAATTTGGCACGGCCATTCTAATAGTACAGATCTAGGTTGGCCATTCGTTTTCGTTGCTAAAAATTTTAATAAAAGAAAATATTGCGAAAATAAGTTTTGTATGTAAATCTGTAACTGGCTGTATTTTCTTTGTGTTACATTTTTTAGCAACGAAAACGAATGTCCAACCTAGATCTGTACTACTAGAATGCCCATGCCAAATTTCGTGGTTCTAAAGCATGTTGTTTTAAAATGAGGGCTGAACTACGTTTCTATGGGGACGCGAGTTCACGCGAGCGTCCTGGCGACTCTTAATCCGATTTCATTCTGATATAAATCACTACTACTATTTGATAGCGACTGTACAAGATTAATACGAAATTCATCGACATAATGAGATAAGTCCTAGTTTACACGATGGCTCGTGTAAACCGTTCGTTAGGCGTGCACACCGACCGCCGGTCAATGACCCCGCGACCTGGTGATTCTAACATATCAGAGATACTAGTTCTGAACAAAAATATGGTTTTTGGATAGCTAGGGTTTATTAAAAAGGCAGTAAAATTAGCCAAAAACCGGATTGCATGGAGGGCGATTGCATATGGTCACGATCCTCAGGCACGAGCGAACGACTAAGAAGATTCAGAGAACTTTCATCAATTACTAAATTATGACTACTTTTTATGTAGAATAAAAGACGTGGGAGAATTTTTAGCTTATAAAAACAGCGTCTGATAAGTACTCATTTTTTTTGCAGACCACTTTTTGATATGGTTGAGTTATTATGATTCAGATAGATTGTATTTTTAATGTATTGTTTGTGTATTTTAAAATTAGAATACGGCACCAGCTATTACGTGGTTGTATTGAAGTTAGATCGTGTCTAAACGTGTTTCAAAGTTAAATTACAGCTATCCATCACCCTCTATAAAAGTACATATGTAATATGGCATATGGGTAAAACAATTTTCATGGAATAAGTAAAGTAAGGGGGCCCATCGACTATCTGTCCGCCTCAATGAAAAAGGAATAATATGGAAATGGCATATCAACGAAAAATTTGAAGTCGCTACAGCTCACAACATGGCGGTCCATAGTGCTTCCAAGAAGATTTTACTGTGTAAGGTTTTGTCGATAAATCGATATCGATAGTGACCAAGGCCTCACAGGCCACAAGGCCTCACCGCAGTCAACACTTTTTCACGCCACTGCTCGGAAATATGGCCAAAGATGGATTGAAATGAGAGTAGAAAGTAGTTCTTAGTAGTACAATTCAAAAACAGTCAAACAATGTAGATTTGCAAAGTAAAATGTAGTGTTTAGCGGCCTTTTTTACTTTCTACTCTGCTATTGGTCGATTATTTTTGACATTAGTAACTCGTTCAGAAAATAACAAAGTAATTAGAGCAACATTACATTTGTGCGTTTAATTAAAAAATTAAAACGTCAAATTCGCTCAATGAATGTGTACTTTAGCGATTGTAAGCGTTTTTTATTTAAGTATGTGAAAAACGCCTTTGCATGCCTAAAAAAAGTATAAATAAAAAAATTGTAAAGGCGGGAAGGAAAATTTCTTTTGTCTGTTCTTTAGATCGGAAACAAACATTCAGATAATTGTGTATAATTCTGTACGATTTGAAATAAAATAAATAACAATGAGTGGCACGAGTGCGGACATGGATCTTACACCGCCGGAAATTCAAAACACTGCAAAGTCAGTGATTCGAAATTTATTGCCCGTTAAATCCCGAAATAAATATAAGAAAGTGTATGAAAATTTCAAGACATGGCAAATAAATATTTCCTTACATTAGGCGTGAAAAGCACATAGTAATGCCTCGGTAGAAAGTGCAATAGATGGACTCGCATCTTCGCGGGCCGAGCCGCAGGTGAGGTGAGAACTAACTCGTCCATCTATTGCTTACTTTCTATACCTGGGCAACAATGTACTATTGTTAAAATTGCCAAGGCAGGGGTTACTATTTCAAGTAGGGATTTGACAACATCGACAGAGACTCCCCAGAAATCCCCAGATTTTTTTTAATAGGTACTTATCAGGAAATAATTATTATTTAGATAAGATAATTCGTGTGGATTTCAAGCTGGGTAGCATAATGAAACAAGAAAATGGTAGTAGGCATTAATAATAGATCGATATCAATTTTGATAAATAGAGTACAACCCTAAAATTACCACTCAACTGACAGAAGATGACGTCATCAGCTCACAATATGGCTGATTTTTCGGCTTCATTAGGTTTTTACGTATATACTAGTCATCCCTTTTTGCTTATGAATATAGTGCCGAGTTAAAACGAGACGAACATATTGATATTCATATGTCAGGTCCCCTCTATATAGGTCTGTGGTCCGCCTGACGACATCGGTCTGTCTGTTAGAACAGAAATTTGACAGCTCCGAACAACTGACAGGCCAATATCGTCAGGCCGACTGATAGTGGGTGGGCCCCATTAAACTAGCAATCCAGTCGCACCCTTATTTAGTCGGCCAGGTCGGAGCGTTTTAATCTAGCACGCTCAGGAAATTAAACCGCAATTTAGTTCGCGTGCATCGGCCACTCGAGCTACCGCGGTATTCGATATGCACCAAAATCTTACACCAAAAATATACCTACACTTTTTTCAGTCGATTAACCTTAGTATATTTCCTGGTTTAACACTTTATTTTTCATTTATTAATCACAAATGCCATGCCGATGCCACAGGGGCCCATTTTAGAGATAGATTTTTAGTTTTTAGTATTTTTAAGTACCCAAGTTAATTGTAGGTTATTGACATACCGTAACCTCGGGGTACTTTAGCCCTGGAGGGTAACTTTGGCCTTTGGAATTTACTTGGTTCAGGTATTATAAATGCATTGAATTAGTGGCACATTGCCATGAGGTTGATTAAAACTAACCGTTAACGTGTTTATCTTTTTTATTAGACCCTTAGATATGTGATTTTTATATGGGCCAAAGTATCCTGGATTTGGCCAAAGTACCCTGAGGTGACGGTAGTTTATTTAAGTTTTTTCATGTACCTATTTTGTATTTATGTTATAAACTATTCATAACAATGTTTCGATCACAAATTGCATCTGAAGATCCCATAAAAATGTTTCTGTTAAGTGAGCTAAATTTTATATTTTTGATGGGTATATTTAAGTTTTAATTGTTTTGTCAGCGCGATAATGTCCATACCAAATGTCAGGTTTCACTGAGGAAAACCTCGGACAGACAGTCAAACGGACATGGTGAAAATATAAGAGTTCCTAGTTGACTACGGGACCCTAAAATCGCAAATAAGAGTGAAATACACTCTCTAACGTGTAAACAGAAATGAAACCTTTATTTACTTTCGTCCAAACAAACAAATATTTACCTATATCGTTCAGTATTGAGAAACCGATCACTAAATAACAAGTACTACAACCAAGGGGATTATCAACGACGGAGATTGCATCACTTTTACTCGGTTGAAGACGTCCTCATTCAACCGTGTTTCATGATTCTATTGAAACTCTAGTATCATCCAACCAAGTAACAACCGAGGTCTTAAAACTTCTCTTTTACACTTGCACGACTGCAGTAAGAGAGAAAGAGGTCGTTTAATGACCCCGGTTACCAGTTTGTTTGACTAAACTTAGGTAGGTATGTTTAGGTTGATTCATAAAAGCTAGTGTGAGATAGATATATTTGGAATTATAAACATTTTTACAGACATAGAGCGTAAACTTTTAAGATTAAATCAATAGGTATTTTATCGTTCAATTCTCTTGTTAACCGTTGTAGAAAGGCACGATAATACCAACGTCATATCATATAATTTTAACAAAAAAGGTCACCGACTTCACTTAGGATTCGCTATTCCGAGAGGAAGTGGCGGAGTTTCTGTAAAAAATAGTGAAATCACTATAGGTGTACCTATAATAGTATGTAAGTATGTATGTAAACACTTTATTGTACATAAAAAAGTTACAATAAAACATGATAAAAAAGAAAACAGAGTACAAAGGCGAAATTATCCCTGTAAGGGATCTCTACCAGTTAACCTTTGAGCAAATGAGAGAAAACTATATATAACAAACAAGCACTATGTACTTAGTGTACGGAAATAAACATCGAAACAAATTATCTACTTAACCTAAGTAATAAATACACATACAGGGTGTCCCAGAAATCGACGTCAAGCCGTGAATGGATGATAGACCAAGTTATAACAGTTATCAAAAAAATAGAAATTAGCAATGAAAGTAAATTTTTAAAGTGACCATAACTTTTGAAGAACATGTGATAGATTTTTTTTTGTATTTTTTTGATAACTGTTATAACTTGGTCTATCATCCATTCACGGCTTGACGTCGATTTTTGGGACTCCCTGTATATTATATAATCATACATATATACATATATATTAAACATAATATATAATAATAGGTGAAGAGTTTCTCCAAGATCCCATCATCAGATCTGGACCTGGTGACAATGGCACAATAGTATTTTGTGCAACAGTTACATAATAAGGGTTCTTAAGATTCGAGGCTCGAAGTTACAAAATGAGGCGAAGCCGAATTTTGGAAAAACAGACCCGAGAATTTTAAGACCTAATTAATTCAGTGATCGGCGAAAAGGATTCCACACGGGGTGAATGACGTCAATCATTATGCTAGTATGGATATGCCGCGGCATTTGCGGGATAGAAAAATAAAATTACAGTAATTTTCACAAACATTTGTAATTAAGTATTTTAATGAAATTATTTATTTCGCATATTATTTCTTGTTTTTATTATCTCTATAAAATGAAAATAACAAACCATTATTTTACTGGTCAACGACCGAGTTCTTAGTTCGGGGCGGACTACTAGTTATTACAAGTCGTAACTGACACTGATTCATTGTATTAAACATAATACAAACACGTATATTTTTGAGCAGTTTAATTGGTATCGCGGGCGAAACGGCGCATCCATAATGCTATGTCTAGTTGAATTCCCGCGGTGTGGAATCCTTTTCGCCGATCACTGCTAATTATGTACCGTTGCACACAATAGTTTTTCTACGAGTGCTTAAGCAAGACGGTTAGAATTGAGTTCGACGAATGCCGTGCACAACCTACTGCTTCTATGTAATTGAATAACTTCGATCTCCCGGTGGATTGTGTCGGCGCGGCGGCGCCCGCCCGACACGCGGGGCGGGGCCCGGCAACAGTGTCACAATATTGTATGGAAATCCTTTCTGTCACTGTTATGGATGCTACAATATGCGACCATAAAAGCTCTATCGAAAAGTATGCGCTGTAGTTTTGCCAATACAATCTCAATTCAAGTATTACAGTCGCCGAGTATAAAAACTGTGAAGTATAGAAACTGTCTTTCAAACAAAAAAATACCTACTTATGTAAAAAAAAAAGTAACAAAAAAAACAAAGATCCCGACGAATTGATAACCTCCTCATTCGTTTGAAGTCGGTTAAAAAACAAACTGAAACCCTTTGACATAAGGTAGAATTTAACTTATCAAGGAAAAGAAAAAATGATAAATTTTGACAGGCTTGGCAGGAGGTAATAAAATTGGTGTAACTTGCGATAGGGGTTGTTTGACGTCACGAGTGACGTCAATAGACAGTCACGGCTTATTGACATGGGTTAGGTAGGTATGAATAATTGAGTTTAGTGCTATTTGAAGTACCTTTGAGAAAAATATGTCAGTGAGTTTTATGCTGGTAAAATGTTGTTTAAAAATACAGGTAGGCATATTAGCTATCAAAATTTAAAGTATTAGTGTTTTAATAGTAGTTTATGTAATTGTTACGTAATAAGGGTGTGATCTTGTGAAAAAGGCTTTATCTACACACCTATTATAAGTCTTAAATGAATTGTTTGGAAACACTTAGAATGACCGCCATTGCACCGCCATGGCCAACTCGATTATGCCGACGGTCAGGGGGCAGGTTAACCGCGGTTAGGGAGAGGCCGGATTCTCATTACGTTACCGACATATCGATGTGGTAATGAATTTTTATACGTTTTTACCAGACTGTTACAGAATACACTGATGTTACATTACTGTTTGCAATAATGGTGTATAATTACATATGGTTTCCGAAGGCAACGAGTTATTCTAGGGTAAGACCCGGTAGTAGTCATTTTTACGTTGATACCTAAGTCCCGTAATGTGTACCTAAACTATAATGTGTGAGTAAATCGGTGTCCATACAATGTGTTTTTTCAATAACTATACCGTGTGCAATCTAAGAAGCGGTTTTTGACACCTGTCATCTCAGTACATATATTTTATAACCTAAAATCGATTTTAGGTTATAAAATATACTAAGATGACAAGGTATAGCCATATTGTGCGAGGTAATTTGGTAGGTAGGCCATACTTAACAACTTTTACTATGGGGCCAACTCCGAAAAATTTGGTTGCCGATCAGACGTTGAAGTTTTCTATGGGGAGGCCTAATTTTTTATGGGATTTCGGGGTTTGTCCCACACTGAAAAAAATAATCAGGGAACCTACTGAGAATACGGTAGGGTTTACTGAATAATCAGTAAGCTTAACTGATTATTCAGTAAACGTTACTGTGATTTCAGTTGGGATCACTGATTATTTTTTTCAGTGCATAGAAAAAGTTGTTCAGTATGACTTACCTAATCACGTCCCACACTATGGCTTGTTATTGAAACAATACAATATACAGGTATAGTTTCTGACAACCAACCATACCGTCATCAAACCCTACCATTTGCACAATCCGTCAATTTACCTGCAAATCACTCGAACTTAAAATAATGTCACCCTTTGAACCAAATTGGAGTCCAACAAATCCAAAACCAACTTTAAGACAATTTCTTTAAGGTATATTTGTATTTGTATGTACAGTCGACTACAAAGAGATGTATCCACTTTTTCACCTTATTGCGTTGTAATAAGGTCCAAAAGTGTATCTCTTTTTAGTCGACTGTACGTATTGGCAGGTATTCCGTACATAAATTGACACGGGGCGGCCATATGTTTTGAGGGGCCCGCGTAATTCTTTTTTGGGACGGATGGCTAGTATCAGTAGCAGAAATACGGGCCGCAGTTGGTAGTTTATGGAGGTTTAGGCTGTTTGGCGTTAAGTTTATTACTGTGCTTTTAGGTATAAATCGGTATATGTTCAAATGACCGGATTGCGAAATTTTCTTGGTATTTTTACTTAGAATTTGAAGTAATATTGATTCCTAACGGTACTCAAAGCTTTAGGGTTCTTCCACAAATTACGTCGCACTAATTTAAGGGGTTTTGAACCCCTTTCTATATCGTCACATTTTGTATACTCCTATACCCCTGTTAAGACTTCACTTATTGATTTATTAAATATACAAGGTGTAACGAAGATGCTGGTGATCCTTTTAAAGGCATAATTGGAATTGTATTCTTATTATGAAAAAGTATTTTAAAAAATTTCGTGCGAAGAAAAATTGCTTTTGTATGGAGGGTTGGCCAGCTGGACCACCGTATCCATTACAAAAAAAAGTTTTCGCGTTCAAAAATTTTTTCTCCTACATTTTCTTAGTCGCAATGCGATACCAATTATGCTACAGCCAGTATATGAAATTAAAAAGTCAAATGTCAGATTACAAAGAATAGGTCGTTCATTTCCTTCGGTATCCTGCCTACTTATTCGCCGAAAATTGTATTGCCGAATTTCACTTGCCAAACAACTTTTTGCAGCAGTTTCATTTGGCCGAATAAATTTTACCAAATAATTATATTGCACTTTTATTTCACAACCCCATAGTTGGGAAATGAAAATTACCTACTAGGTTGGGTTAGGTTCGGTTGGATTATGTAAAGTTGGGAAATGAAATTCGGCCAAATGAAACTTCTGCGAAAAGTTGGTTGACAAGTGAAATTCGGGAATACCATTTTCGGAAAAAAGGCAAAAACTTCAATTGTGCATTTTAATACTAAACAGAAATTTAAAATGTGACGGTTCAAATATTGAGCCCCCTCTCTACTCCTTTTCATAACTTATTATAGTTTGTGGACTTCCTCACGAAGATAAGAATAAATGATCTGATATGATTAGAACATGTTGGATACAGCAAGTACCTCTATTCATAAGCTTACACATAAAAGGCATGTCCTCAGACTAAAGTACCTAGAAAGGCTTTAAATATAGAGGACTCACAGATTATTTAATAGATGGAGCATAAAATGACTGATCATTTTTGAATTTTAAATTAAAATTTCAATACCAGTCAAGTGGAGTTGACAGTAGTGACATGAATGTCACCTGGAAATATTGTTGCCACTAGTTAGGTTAGTAATAGCTAAAAATAGTTAAGTATAGTTTTTAAGTTTTGGTTGCCCTGAAAATCAGCGTTGTCATGACCTCAAGCTCAGTGGTAACCATTTTGGTTTTATTTTATTTTAATTTTATGTAGGTACTTATAGTCCTTGCTATTGTTATGCTTATCTTTCCACCAAACAAACATTTTTCATTTCATTTCATTTCATCATATGTCACTGTTTATATTTTCATAGTGAATTTGTGAAAAATATGATCTTCGCAGTGCTTTTCGGTTGCTTAAATATATTATGAACGGGAAATGCGACTCGTAATCTCATCGAAACCAGTTGTCTCTGCTTGTCGACTAGCAACATTTGAACTCGCATGATTTGCGTGCTTTTAATTAGGTAATAAATAATATGGGACAATCTTAAACAAGTCAACCTTATCCCATAGTAAGCTCAATAAGACTTGTGTTGTGGGTTAACCCACAATATTATATAATAGATAGATATAAATACAGAAATACATAGAAAACATCCACAACTCAGGAACAAAATAAATATGACAAACACACAAATAAATGCCCTGACTAGGTATCGAACCTCTAGTTTCATAGGCAGGGTCACTACCGACTAGGCTAGGAGGCCATTAAAATTAAACATGCCACAAAATACCGGGTGTACAATCCAAATGGGTCAGTATGGAGAAGTCGGAAACTATGAGAGATAGCGAGATCTGTTCTTAGGAACCATGACGTCGATTTTAGATTTAATAATAATTACATTCTAACTTTTTTATTAACTCTCATACATAACCGGGAATAGAACCTGGTCAAAATCAATGTGTATAAATTCTGCAAGTCGCAAGAAGCACAACACTAATGGAATCATGTTTAAATAATTGAAAGAAAATTCCACCAATAAGATAATTATTTTATTTCAGTAAATGTTCAAAATGGTAGGCATTTGACTTGCAGAATTTATACACATTGATTTTGACCAGGTTCGATTCCCGGTTATGTATGAGAGTTAATAAAAAAGTTTGAATGTAATTATTATTAAATCTAAAATCGACGTCATGGTTCCTAAGAACAGATCTCGCTATCTCTCATAGTTTTCGACTTCTCCATACTGACCCATTTGGATTGTACACCCGGTATAGTCGCCGCAACACGACACGTACATGTAAAGTCAGCAGCAATAGTATTTCCCTACATGAGGGCCGCAAACATGTGACACGCTCCTATGTCCCTAAAAAAAAGAGCGTATCACATTATTAAAGGCCGGCTACCGACTATCAGTCCGCCTGCAGTCCGCCTGACGATATCGGCCTGTCAGTTGTTCGGAGCAAATTTTTGTTCTAACTGACAGGCAGAGATCGTCGCGGAGTCGTATGGCGGTTGTCTGTGAAAGGACTAGACTTTAAGCCACCTGCGGTTGGCCTAGCGCCAAACCAGTCGAGGTTTCTACATTAGGACTTTTAGTACTGAATAGACAATTCTAAAACCTAACATACATTTACAGAGCTGGGGTTCATTAATCATTAATAAACGAAAAGATATATAATGTTAGTTAGATAGAGGATCGTCTGGTGTAATTGGAAGCACGTAGGGCCGGCAATCCGAAGGACGCGGGTTCGTATCCCGTGATGTTCCAGAGTTCTTCACAGTTACTCTCTACACTCTTGCGTCCCAATATATCTATGATAATATTATTTTTGTTGTAAAGAATATACACACATTCAAGAAGAATTCTGACATCCACAGCTATAACACTAGAAATAAAAACAAGCTTGCTACCAGACGATGTCGTGTCCGCAAAGCATATAAGTCATTTTTTGGCCAGGGTATTCATATTTATAACAAGTTACCCGTCGATGTTTTGAATCTATCATTTCCCGCTCTAAGAAATACTTGAAAAAAACTTTAATGTCAAAGGGTTATTACAGGGTCGAGGACTATATGACAGACATATATGCATGGCCCAAACCAGAATCTATAAAATCATCTAACATTTAGAGGACACAGTTCAAGTAAGAAAGAATATCAAACGTATTGCGAAGCAGTCAGATTTGGATTTTATTTTTATTTTTCATTTTAATTACACAATAGGCAGGTACATGTCTGTCTCTCAAGCTGTTTTGATATGCCTTCTTGAAGAACTACGCATTATTGTATATAGTATCTTTAATGTATTTGTAGTACTGTTTTGAAAAAATAAGTCCCGCCGAGTTTCTTGCCGGTAATAAGTAATACTTCTCGGGTCAGAGGTGTAGGGTTAGAACCGGTGGTAGTTTCTTTTCTCTCTGACGTTCATAAGTGCATTGTAATGTGCCTAAATTGAAGAATAAATATCTTTTATCTTTTTATCTTTTTTTTAATTTTTTCATTGTAATTTTATTTATTTATTTATTTTATTTTGTTATTCAAATAAGTTACGCAGCATTAAAGTTATACAACCACGGCACTGTGCACTACAAACAATTGACATTACAGAAATACTTAGATCTAGTTGGATTTAGGCGACGTAACTGCGTGGCTTCGTTGCGTCGTCTGATCTGGTGTAGGATTCGGCAGAGTGCCCCGGAACCGCCGAAACACGACACCCTGCGGCCAAAAGTCTGCAGTCGCGATGGTGTCCTGCAGCGGCCACGGCACGCGCACCACAAACGAGCTGAAGTGCACGTAGTGTCGAGACCGCAGCTGGTGCACCCTCAACGAGAGGCCAGTCTTCCGGCGGACATACTCCACCACATCGTCGGCCACGGCGGAGTGATGCAAGCGCGACACGTGGAGCGCCATACTTGGTGTCGCAATCCGAAGCCCAGAATTAACCGGCTCGGAAGAGCCACACAGAGTCTTACGACATCTGTAATGGACATTTGTTTCCAATTTGTGGTACTTTAACAATTTGTTGTGGGCGGGCGGCAGGATATGCAATACGTCGAACGCCTAAATGAATCAGAGTTAGCTTGAAAATAATTCCTTATATTTCCTTAAAAAGTTAGTCAAACTTAAATAGACGTATATTTCTCCTTTTTTCACAGACAAGCATGAAATAAATAGATATGAAAATAATCCCTCCAAATTGCCGACGCGCCAGGTGTTGATCGCAATCTGCGGTTTCGTTGCCGCTGTCTTGTGCCTGGGCTTCTCAAACTTTCAACATTTCATATTTTTTGGGTTTTTTATCGAAGAAGAAAACGTGAGAAATCTGCAGGCATTTGCAAAGAATTTCGGGAGTGAAGACTATTATAAGCCTTAAATAAATAAATAAATTCATTTATTAAAGGACCAACTTGGATCAATTTTTGTTAGTATGTCACTTACATCTATATTTCTACAACTATCGTTAGTCTATCACAATATAAATATACACATTCACAGCTAATAATAATAAAATATAAATAGTCAATTATTCCAAGTCCTAATAAAAATGTACACTAAATAGAAATTACATTTTATCAAGCCTACAGTAATTTAAGATAATAATGATAATAATACTGGTTAAATATAAATTAGAAATAATATTCAAAATTGTTGTAACGAAAAATAATAATGTCTGTTTTGATAAAATGTCATTTCAATTAATATTCGCTTAGTTATAACATTAATATTATTACATTAATTGCCTCTCATGATGGAATCTTTGCAGGTATCAGTAAATATACTTAACATTTTGATTTAAGTGTATATTGACACAGTGATTGAGATATACACCATCCATACGTTCAGAAATCATTTTTAAAATAGTGTTGGGACTGGCACGAATCCGGCGCGCAAGGGATGTACATCGCTTGCGCATAGTCGCGTAGAAGCAATCCACTCGCGCCTCTGCGGCTTAAGGCCAAAATCAAAATCATATATGTGGATGAATTGTTATGCTCAAATTAAAATTTGATCCACTTACCGGTTGCCAATTGAGCTGAAATTTTGCACAAATATGTAAGTATATCGCGCGTGATATTGAAATAAATAAATAAAATAAAAAGCCTATTTATTCCAACCAACTTAATAGGTTAACATGTAAAAATATATAATTTAAAGTTAAATTAAGTATGTTTGGACCCCTCTCGGGTAAAGGCCTCTCGACAATGCAATACTATGATGATATAGAGCTGGGCTGATGATGCTGACCGAAGGTGGTCCTAAAAACGTGATAAAACAATGGATGTTCTGTTTGGGTTCGTTAGAACCTCATTGAGCAGTAGGTTACCTTTGCAAGAAAAGTACAGTCGGCGTTAACAGTTTGTATTAAAAAATGATTCTTTTTACCGAAAAAAACATTATTTGTTGACGTTATACAACTAATTCAATGTCGAATATACGACGTTGGCATATTTAAATACATTTGCAGGCAAGAGTCACAAAGTTATTTGTGACTCATACCTAAATATTTACAAAAACTCGTCAAAAAGAACAGAAGGTCGCAGACATCAGGCAAACAAAAATGTAATTAGCGAAGTTAATGAGATCTGTCTCACAATAAACTTTGTAAATAATATTCGGGCCAGAAAATATAAAAAGGTGTACAGTCGACGTCAGAAATATGTTTACACTTTTGCACCTTACTCCATTGTAATAATGCGCAAAAGTGTAAACATGTTTTTCACGTCGACTGTACAAGACAAATATTACGATTATTACGTTATGGATATAAAAGTCTGTTTAATTTCGTCTGAACAGTCTGAAGAGTATAAAAATACAGTCTTTTTTAAATGAAATATATATTTTTTGATGCTTACATTTTTTAAGTACACTGAAAATAAAACAGATTTTGTTAATTATTTTTGTCTTTGCATTCTTTTGAAGTCGAAAGCTAATTGATAATCTAATAATAGGATTATTTAAAACTGTAATATTAGGGGTATTATTAACATCTTAAATTCTTAACGAGTAAATTAATTTAAAAGTGTTTCATTCTGTTGCATACAGCATATCGTCAGGTGACAGCAAAACTCAGTAATTACACTAATTACAAAAACAAAATTAAATAAAAATCAACCTTGTCAGCATGGCTCATTATGGCTATGAGCTTGTGGTAGTACTTAGTGAGTTTTGCTTGTCACTTGACGATATGGAGATAAAAGGCTTTGAAAATTAGTATTTTATTGTTTTTAATCCGTAATTCTAGAAAATAATCGATCGCTTAAGAAAAAACGATTACATATTTTAAAATCATAGTAATATACGTATTTAATATTCTATCAGATTCGATATAATATTTTATATTTTACTATAAAACAGTACCAAATGGAGGAGAAGTGGACCTTTGCCCAGCAGTGGGACCCTAAAATATGGTACCGAAAAAATAATTAACACCAAAGTTTGAGCACCACCCAGTGTTATGCGCAAAGAGCTTTCAATTTCCGCGTCGTCGCTGTAAGTAAGTATAGTCTGCATGGTACTAATAGAGTTATCTGTCGAGACGAAGTGCTTTAGCTCGACTTACGACTTACGCTTTTCATTAGGTGGGTATTAGCCTTGTTTGCCACGACTGTACAACAACCATAGGAAAAAACGGGGATCGGAAACCGGTATCTTTTCTCTACTAAAATACCGGTACTTTACGTCCTTTTTTCGCTCTTTTGTCCAAGCAATCTGAATAACACCGACACAATACTTAAATACGCGTTATTTTGAGTTTTTTGAAAAAAAAACCGGTTAAGATCCCTGGAAAAAAATCTTAACAGTACGGTGCAAGAAGCCTTGACAACATGTTGTCACGAAAAAAAATTAAGTCATACACAATAGGTTACACTAACTTTCCATAAAAGTAATTGATTTAAAATATCATAAACATAACCTAATGGTTCTATCAAATATTTACAAAGTCTATCATTTAGTATATTCCACCCTGTATGATTATGAGTTTTCGCACAGCTCAGCTACTACAGACAATAAATCACGGTTTTGGGGCCGAAATCGACCGAAACTTCGACAACGGAATTAATTCGTGTGCACTTATCGATAACGACTATTTATTATCTTTATTGAAATTTTATTCAAGGTACAGCCGAATGTATCGGAGCGGCCGGTACTCAAAAATATCTGAACATGCACTTTACCGCCTTGACAATAGAGGCGTTGTTCAGATTTTTGTGATCACCTTGGCCGCTCCGATATATCTGACGGCGACTGTACATTCAGTAAGTAGCTTATATGTTGAGGTATTCTAAATGAATACATCTTCTCATTATTTTAGCAATAAAATCGTTCCAAGTTCACAACACATTACTTACCTACATAGGTCCGAAATTGTTAGCGTACCATTTTGTCTGATACACTATTTAGTCATAAAAATATAGACAGATTTTCGTTTCTGCTTTTCCACCCTTTAAATGACAAAACATGCCCAAAAAACATTCTTTTAATTTAATTCTTTAAATTATTTTTAACGTAATTGATCTGCAGTAATAGAATGGTTTTTTTCTTCTTTCTGTCTTAAGATTTTTTGGGTTAAACGGCTATTAGACATTGCAACCTGCAGGGCCCAATCTGTTGTGTACCCTGCCTCTCCCTTCCCCTCCTTCAGCTCCCGGGCCCTACCTTTAATTACACCTTCCAATCTGACAGATTGGGCCCTGCAGGTTGCAATGTCTAATACCGCTTTTACTCGAGCCCACCCTGTTAAGGTATGGCTAGACTTTTTATATTCGTAATTTTCTAGTGACAAAAATGGTTTGCCATATACTAGCTGACCCGGCGAACTTATCGCCATCGCCAACTTCCACCGACTCATACGCAAGATAAAAAAGATAAAAGATAAAGATAAAAGATATTTATTCTTCAATTTAGGCACATTACAATGCACTTATGAACGTCAGAGAGAAAAAGAAACTACCACCGGTTCTAACCCTACACCTCTGACCCGAGAAGTATTACTTATTACCGGCAAGAAACTCGGCGGGACTTATTTTTTCAAAACAAGAGTCCTACCTCGAGACTAATATTATCATTGTAGATTATCAAATGCCTAAAATACTTCAATAAAGAAGCAGTAATATGAAGTCATTATAATATAATCGCTTTTTACGTACCTGTGCGTAAAATAAACCAAAAGCGGCATTCAGATTCTAAAATAGTATTTTAAGCAATAGTTACATAATAAGGGTTCTTAAGATTCGAGGGTCGAAGTTACAAAATGAGGCGAAGCCGAATTTTGTAAAAACAGACCCGAGAATTTTAAGACCTAATTATGTACCGTTGCACACAATAGTTTTTCTACGAGTGCTTAAGCAAGCCGGTTAGAATTGAGTTCGACGAATGCCGTGCACAACCTACTGCTTCTATGTAATTGAGTAACTTCGATCTCCCGGTGGATTGTGCCGGCGGCGCCCGCCCGACACGCAGTGCGGGGCCCGACAACAGTTTCACAATATTGTATGGAAATCCTTTCTGTCATTGTTATGGATGCTACAATATGCGACCATAGAAGCTCTATCGAAAAGTATGCGCTAGTAGTTCCGCCACCACAATCTCAATTCGAGTATTACAGTCGCCGAGTATAAAAACATTATTAATTTGACGTTTATTTATTTATCTTACAGCTACATTTCACTGGATATAGATAGGCATTTCTACTCTCGGGTAGTGTGGTAATGAAGAAAACCCGATGAGTTCTGCGAGATCCAGATGGAACAGAGCAGCTGCCAGGTTTGTTACTCTTTTAGCATCACCCAGGGATCACGTGCAGGGTTGTCGAAGATTTTACTACGGACGCAGAGTAACATTGATCCCCAAATTTGACATTGAAAATATAATACTATTAGTACTCGTTATAATACTATTAGTATTCGCTTGCGCTTATTAACTTACGCGAAACAAATACATAAAAAATAATATCATATCATAACCAAATTAATGAAGTCTGAATGAGGCTCCAGTAATTAAGTGTAAACGTTTATAGCAACATTATGATTCGAAGAGCTCTCAAAGATAACGAATTTACATTTTAATGTTGGATAAGATGAAACGTGTTCATAATATGTAATCATAAGGATTAATGTCATATAAGAATAAGAATAAGAATAAGAATAATCTTTATAAGAATAATATAAGATATAATAACAAAAAATTGCGTCATAGCGATTCAGCGCGAGAATGCTGCCTGTGTGATGGGCACCTTGCCGAAAGGACAAGGTTTGGAGGTGCAGTTTTAGGTATATTATGTGACGTCCCACGGGTGAAAGTACCTTATGGCGGTTGGCGCTTACGTTGCGAAGCATCGCATTAGTATTGCAGCGTCGTTAGAAATAGCGTATGTCTCAACCACCATAAGGTACCTTTTCTCGTGGAATGTCACATATATAACAGGGCGGTCCAAAGCTTGACGTTCAAAAATTTTTTTTAGATTCTCCACATCAAGGACTATCAGAATATACCCCATGTATGTTAGCCGATTTTTTATAGTTCAGGAGCTATGATTTTTTTTTGTCAAAAATTCTGGTATGATGCTTTTTATTTATAAAAAAAAACTATACACAGAATAAACCAAGAAGACTGAGTGTTGTGTTGTCACCACCGAAACATCATTTGCATACCTGCAACTCAATCAAACAAACGGCCCCGGCGGCGGCGACGTGTTATCAACAAAGGGCTCATTATCGTTAGCGCAAATTGTTATCAGTGCAAATACCATAACCATTGTAGGTAAAAACTAAACGGTTGCATTCAGGAGTAATCGCATTGTTATCAAATAGTAGCAATAAGCGATATTATTGCACATCATATCTCTTATCTCGAAGTCATTCATTACCAACAAATTTACCTGGACAAAGAACCCGCGGTGGTTTGTTACAAAATAAATTAATAAAAAAAACAAGGTTATTCCATCTCATTTTAGCATTAGAATACATTTTATTTATTTACTTATCAATTTCGCAACTTATTCCGGCTGATGATGATGATGATTTTTTTACTGACGGCTGCTCCTTAGGCAAGCTTAAAGTTACAAAAGAAATCTTTTGGTATAGTTAAAAAGCATCACACCAGAATTTTTGACAAAAAAAAAATCATAGCTCCTGAACTATAAAAAATCGGCTAACATACATGGGGTATATTCTGATAGTCCTTGATGTGGAGAATCTAAAAAAAATTTTTGAACGTCAAGCTTTGGACCGCCCTGTATATGTGTTTCATTTTTTTATTAAGATTTAGTTTTAATAGTTTTATTTTATAAGTACTTAGGTATGTTTGTATTGTATATAATACTTTGTTCGTTGGGAGGTCCACATTTTGGCATGTATTGAAAAGTCCATGTATACAGCGTGTATTTTTGTTATAGCGACATACGCTAAGGTTTATATAACAAAATAAAAACCATTGAAATGACAAAATTTCATAAGCGCCATAGTGAGATCAAACCATCAATGGGTGATTAATATTATAATTTAACTGACATTTTACTAAGTAAATAATTTAATAAGTTACGACAGACAAGTCAAAAAGTAATTAAGCCAGGTTGTCACAGACGGATAGAGAGATACGCCTTTCTTTCCGTTGCGGGTCTTAAAAAATACATTGTTATTGCTGTTTCTGTTATATGACAATATACAGAACCATAATTTTAAGCAAGATGGTTGAATTTAGGTGTTATTTTATAATTTCAAGATGGTTGAATTTTATATCTTCTTAATATACAAAACAGCTATGTTATTAAGACAAGCCTAATCCGTTAAGAATTTAAAACATTTTCCTATTCTCTTCAAATGTGAAGCTTAAAAGGTTAAAATTATACCACACAAAAATAGAATGTGAAAACTGGAGTGGCGAGCCCCTACCTGAGATACGTATCATATATAAAAAGTCAACGCTTAATGAAAATTCAAGGCTCGCCCACGAATAAAATCATATCCTTACCGCACAAGGGTCGCAAACAAAAACCCACACAAAGATCTAAAATTATGACGACACGTAAAACAATCTTATAACACATTCGGAAAACAAACCTGTACCATGCGTACTAAACACATTACCCTTCTTACCGCAATGCTGTCAAATACAGAGCTTTGTAATTTACACTCTATTTGTAAATGGATAAGGTTGATGATAGAATGGTGGGGATTTTAAAAAATACGCCAAGTTTATGAGTGGGCTTACAGGGATGTAGATAGGTGTCGTAAAGACACGTCGTGGTGAGGTTGGAATCTCAATGAGTGTGACTTATTTCCACGTATTCTACCTACATAACAGGCTAGATGAATTTTTTTCATGCGTGGTATCATTCGATTCGTGTTGTTGTGAGGATCCAATGTCTATACGGGGCCAATTGCCTTAAATCAACATAAAAGACAGAAAAGAGACTTAAAGTCTGTGATTTGCTTTTGTTTCTCAAAACGCTCCTAACAAAATGATATAAAGCTGTGACGTCATGGCTTCATAGTTGCCCTGTTTAAAGTATGGAAAATTATGAAATTGCTATTTTTACAGTGAAATATTGCGTTTATGTATATACCTAGTTGGCATACAATTTATTTCACAGTAAAATGTTAGAAATCGAATGGTATGATTGGTTTTTTTAAATTTTGTACTTTTAAAATTCGAAAAAAATCGAAATTTTGAAGCCTGATATCTTTGCACCATTTCAATAGATTTTTTAAATGTTTACTTTATTTGTATATTTTGATCATTTTGCATCCTATCAACTAAATTTAATTGCCTAATTCAACATGTGTCATCATCCCTACTGCCGTAACAACCATGAGAAATGTAGTTTTAAATTTAGAATTTAATGTGAATGAATACGGTTAATATTTGAATGAGTTTTCTGAAGGTGTCTCGATTATTATTATTACGCACGGTGACGGTGTTCCGGTGATATGGTTCGGGTGATGGGAAAGGGGAAATAAGATGGAAAATAAAAACGTATGAAACCATGACTACAGCTGGTTATATTTTTAATTTATAATTGAATGTTGTATATGCCTAATATAATACTTGCAAAGTGAAACATTTTGCTCGGATATTTTGATGACTATAGTTGTTGTCTTGATATTAGTTCTGTTATTGTTTTCATACTCAATATCATCAATACGTTTATCTCAAATAAGAATCTAAAAATATACTTGGTATTTTTCATAGACAACTTGTAATTAGCTCTAGGCTCGTAGGTATTGATTGAAGCTAACATAATACTTTATATAATTCCGACTGATACACGTGTCAATAATTGATCTGTTTTATTTATTTCCTACCATAATATCACAACGTATCAATCAATTAGTAATTCTACAAACGAAGTAATGCTAAATATTAAATAAACAAGCCTAACAATAATAAAATTGTATAGAAAATAACTGAATGAAACATAAAACTCAATAGAATATTGAATTGTATCCCAAAACTTGTCCTTCACGAAATAAAAAGTTAGGAATTTGTAACATAATAATGATACTAAGAGCCCTCCGAAGGAAGGGAAATGAAAATTGACGTGGCCCTGAAAATGTTGTTTGTTTTTAAAGAACGAAGACTGACTTCATTTTCATTAATTTCAAGAGTTCTTATAACTTTGACTTCAAAATAATTACTTCAAGGTTTATTCAAATAATTCCGTATCTGTTTCGGTTCGAGTTTCTTAATAAAAAATATAGAGGCGTAGGCGTATATAAAACGTAACATGGTTAAATATTTAAAATACAAATATCAGTATTTATTTATTTGGCTGGTACCTGCCAAAAGACTTGTAATAGTACATTACGTACCTAGGGCGGTAAAATAAAGAAGGGCTCAGATTGCTGGTATTTGTGGCCCGAACCGAAGGTAAGGCCTTCCTTATTACCGCCCGTGGTGCGTACATAATTTTACGTCTTCTCGTGGGTGTGAAGTGAGATTTGCCGCTGCGCTCTAGGGCAGTAAATCTCACTTAGCGCCCAGAGTGACGTAAAATCTATTTTATTCCAGTGCACAATGTTTTGATGTTTCTTGTATTAACCTATCTCTGTCGTAATCGTGTCTTTGCATGAGACTCTGTTAACATATAGTACATATTATTTTTATATTAAATATAATATGTTTTTGTGCATTAGCAACTACTAGCACATAACTACCAATTTAAAAAAAACATCATCATTTTTAGTTTTTATCTAAAATAAGATAAATAATTTTGCAACGTAAACTTGAAAACATTTGTATTATGTCGATGTTACAAATACAAATAGCCTTTATTTAATGACTGCTAGTTTCATTGATTAATATAAGTAATATTTAGTCTATTATTTAATTTGGTTAGTCAGGTTGTCGATGTTAATAATTCTAAATAAGACTTATAAAATATAATATAAAAAAACAAAGGCTGATATAGCATAAAACTCCCAACATTACACCAAATAAAATTTCATATCTGACAACACCTATAAACAAACGGCGTTCGCAACACTACCTATACGTTTGCGAGTTGAAAAGGCTGCCTTTTGGGTTGTCAGGCGCGTCTGATTGAATCAGACAAATGGTGAACGCCAACTTAGAGAAAAATGATAAGTTGTGTGACAGGACAGTTTCGACAAATAATAAGTCCGAGGATTGAGGAAAAACGTCCCTTTTTCGTATCAATATACTTATTTATTATTTATAGTTAATTGAAGAAAAAATAGCGATAATAGTTTTAACATTTAAAGTGTTTTAACCAATTGTTAAAAACGTTGAAAGTATTTTATACTTACTGTTTACATAGTAGAACAATTGTTATTACAACACTGTATAAATAGAAACTAAGTATACATGTTTCATTAGTTAAAATTATGCCCTCTAGCCGCCACCAGTAGTATTTTACATAGACTTTATTTTGACGTACTTTGTATAAAATTTACAAAAGAGACGAAAAACATACGCCACGAAACATAAATCATTCAAAAAGATATGTGTTACAGTGCTATGTGCTATGTTTATAGGTAATATCCGGCCAATTACCTGAAAACGGTAAACTCTTAAGTACCTTGAATAAAAACAGTTTCTGCATACAAATTTCGATGCCGCCTCGATTGACTGACGCTTAGAGGTGTAATTCCAAACCTTTACCAAGTGAGACATTGGCGCTTAGTGAGCATGCCCAACGATAGTATGTAGTAAGTTGTAAAAAAACGATGAAGCATATATTCCAGCGAGATATTTGTGCCTGTGAGAAATGGGTACCTTTCAGTCGAGTTTAACACTCTACTTTTCATATATGAGAATAGCAATATAATTGTGTATTTTAAAATAACAAAACTTAGCCTACACTTGTAGTACAAATCCTTGGGGTAACTTATGATTTTTAACTAATTCAATACGGCAATAGAATCGTCATTTATGAAACCGAAGTTAAATGTCAATGTCATAATGAAAATCATGGAACTAATGTGTTATTAACTAACCAAATGTTTATATTCCTATAAAATTGTGAAAATTTCAAAAATATTTTAAGTCGGAAAATAAAACACCCTAGGGCGAAAATGAATTTCATTCTGAACGGTATATGTATAGATAAAAATGGCTATATTTGAAAGCATGAGAAAAGAAAAATAAAATTTCAGAAATACCTAGTAGACCCTGTTTAATTTGCAGCCATTTAGCTATCTTAGTAAATATCACGAGAATTTATCTATATTTTCAAGCCAATTTTTCTGCATTTGTATAATTTCAAGCAAGCCCTTAAGAACTACTTCTATAAATATCAAGGATCTGTAGTACTTTCCAAATAGCCTTGCTATTTTAAGCGAGCGAATGCGCTCAATGCATTGGGAATACAAAGTCAGGTGAGTGACACCCTCGATCGTGCTTCTTGTCGGCCGACACTGCACGTCGGCTCATCGGTGTCAGAGACTGGCACGTCGGCTCGTGCACGTAACTATCACGGATTGGCAGGAAAAGAACCCGAATTTATCGGGGCACTTTTGATAGTATCGCTGCATTTTTTAAAGACACGGTATTAGGTGTATTTGTTATTGTAAAAGAAATCAAAATTAAACAAGAAACAATTCCTTCTAAAGTATATATTATGATGTGTCTGCAGATGTAGTACCTACCAGAAATTTTATGCATGTCACCGCTGGTAATTACCTAGACACCGATATATAGACACAAAAACAGATTATCATAAGTGAAGATTATCAATTTTAAATGTCTTCAACGAAGGCCGTAAAAAAGGCACATTTTTATTTGTGTAAGAGCGTGTCAAATATTTGAGGTCTTTATGCAGGAAAATACTGCTGTTGTCTGTACTACCAACAAACACAACAACAACACAACACAACACAACACACAACAACACACACACTACACTAACAATTTATGTTTATTTCGGTAAATTAATTGGTAAATTCACCCCGAAAACCTCGTACCTATATCCCAGTATTATATTATTATAGTTTATTTTAATCGCTAAAATAGAAAAAGGTACTTACGTTCCATTGGCGTATTTTGGCTGCAGGTATGTATTATTATTTAAATCTAATTAAATAACAAAGGCGCCAAGAGAATTTACACTTGGAAATGTAATTATTTATCCTAAATAATCAAGCTTTTCTCTTCATTGACAACGAAATTTAATTAATGCTATAACAAATTAATTTTCTTTCCAAATTGCCATTATGTACTTGATTTACGAGTAATTGTATTGAACAGGAGATTTGAAACAATCTAAATTATATTTGATATTAAACAAAAACTCCCTAAAAAGTTTCGGTTTAAATACTATAGATATTACTCATACAACTATTTTCAACTAGATTTCCTCTACCCCAAGGTTGTCTGGAAGAGATCGCTCACTAGCGATAAGACCGCCTGTTGACTGCCTCTACCTTTTATCTGTGTACTGTACTGTTCTATTTTATTGAGGTGTGCAATAAAGAATATTTTGATTTTTTTTTTATTTGATTTGATATTATTTTAACATATATCATGATACGGACTTAACCCAACAAGAATTTGAATATGTTCACAGTTGTCAGGTCAAATGGCAGTCTCGAAAATGGATTACTGATGTATTACCAAAAATTATTTGCCAGATTTTCACTTCCCAAATAATGTTTCCCAAAAACATAAATACCAAATAATCATTTCCCAACTAAATATTACGCAAAATTTTTTTTGGCAACTCAACAATATGCAAATAAATGTTTCGGCAATTCCTTATTTTGACAATTTTCACTTCACCAATTCTTAACTAACCGAATGCATTAGTTGCCAAAACATACGAAACGCAAAACAAGTCATGGCAAACGTATCATTCAGCAAATATATTTTTAGCAAATGACCCTTTTGGTAATTTTTCATTTCACAAAATTTCATATGCCAAATCATCATTCAGTAAACTAATTTATCCCAAATCGTCATTATTTAGGCAAATTATTTTTTAAACTAAAATCCGTTTGGTAGTTTTTTCATGTTACAAAAAATCGTTCAATTTGAATTGATTGATGATTTCAAACAAATTACGGCAAATAATAAGACAGTTAATGTTATCGTTTACTAGGATTTATGACAGAAATTCATTTCCGTGGGGTCACGGTTCTAACCTAACCTAACCTACTTTTCTGACAGAAGTTAATCTCCGTGGGGTCGCGGTTCTAACCTAACCTAACCTACTTTTCTGACAGAAGTTCATTTCCGTGGGGTCGCGGTTCTAACCTGACCTAACCTACTTTTCTGACAGAAGTTCATTTCCGTGGGGTCGCAGTTCTAACCTAACCTAACCTACTTTTGTGACAGAAATTCATTTCCGTGGGGTCGCGGTTCTAACCTAACCTAACCTACTTTTCTGACAGAAGTTCATTTCCGTGGGGTCGCGGTTCTAACCTAACCTAACCTACTTTTCTGACAGAAGTTCATTTCCGTGGGGTCGCGGTTCTAACCTAACCTACTTCTCTGGCAGAAGTTCGTTTCGATGGGAGGTCACAGTTCTAATCTAACCTAACCTACTTTTCTGGCAGAAGTTCGCGGGCTTCTATTTCCGCTCTGAGAGGCAAAAGGTATCTAACAAACCTACATCGGTAATGGCAGGGACGTCTTCGTCTGCTTATGCCCGCCAACATGTCGACGAAGCCCCGCTTCGCGGGGTTCTATTTTCGCACTGAGGAACATATTCAAACTAACACACCTACATCGGTAACCTAACTTAACCTACTATTCTGTGGGGGTACTTTTCCTTTAACCTTAAGGAACAAAATATTATGTGAGCATTGGTTTGGAATGTTTGGAGAGTGTTTGTTTTGTTACTGTCATTTATTTGCCAAAATAAAAGTTGCTTGTTCAAGTACATTTGACAATCACTATTAGCTAGGGGATACACGCACAGAACTGCTCGCTGGATTTTTCCGGTAAATATGCTCGGCGGACAAATCCGTCCATGTATGGCGCTATGCATCATTCATGCGCTGGCGGATATGCGCCGAGCATATCCGCCAGACAAATCCGGCCGGCAGATCTGTGCGTATACCCCTAGCTAGTTATTTGACTAAACATTGCTTTGGATTTAAATAATTTGTCCAGTAATTTATTTGATAAAATAAAAGTTGAGTAAATATTGTCTGTCCAATTAAAACATTTAACAAACAATATTTGACTAAACTATGCTTTGGATATATATCATTTGTCCACTGATTTATTTGACAAAATGAGGGTTGAAGAAACATTTTTTGTCCAACTAATACTTTTGATAAACATTTTTTGTCTAAACATTTATTTGGATAAAAATCATTTGTGTTATCATCTATTTGACAAAATTAAAATTGTGAAACATTTTTTGTCCAAGTGAAACATTTGGCAAAACATCAGTTGGTCTATTGAAAGTTGCTTGAGTAATAATTTGGGAAATGATCATTTGTCGAAACTTTAATTTGACAAATAAGTATATGGGAAAGATTGGGTTGACAAATGTGCGGTTGGGAAAGTTTGGTTGGGAAATGAATTTTGGTCAAAAATATTTTGGTCAAATGGCAGGATCCCCTCGAAAATACTAAAGTGTCTATACCAATTTTTTATGTTACCAAACGGATCCCAGTTTTCATTGGACCATGGTAAAAGGTCAGAAAAAACGCTAGGAGCAGGATGCTAATTTTTCACAGCCAATTTATAAAATACCTAGTCAAAGTAATTATTGTACGCCATTAAGTAGCCATTTTACTTTTCAAACTAAAAGATTAATATTTCACCAACTTTTCTTTACCAAGAAAATCTTCGACAATGCGAAAGTTTCGTTTTAGTTCTGTTATTAAGTTAGTTCGCGAGATTACCCGCAGAGAAAATTTCGTTACAGCACTGCGCGGAATTGAAGAAAATATTGTATTTTGCTATGTACGGAAAAAAATCTAGCCAAGTTTAATAATTTATGTTTGGCTTAGGCATTCGGTACCTATTTTAACTATATAGCTAGGGATACACGCACAGATGTGCCCGCCGGATTTGTCCGACGGATGTGCCCGGCGGACAGATCCGTGCGTGTATGACGTGGATTGGACACGGATTTGTCTGCGGACACATCTGAATGGCGCCATACACGAATGGATCTGACCGCCGGGCATATCCGTCGGAAAAATCCGGCGGGCACATCTGTGCGTGTATTCCTAGCTATTATGCCAATTATTTTTAAAATAAAGAATATGTTCTGTTTTGTATGACCCCCCCAGAATTTTACTGAACCTAATTTTAGGAAACAAATCGAATATTGTATTTAGGCGCGGAAAGTAGTTTTAGTTTGTTTAATTTTATTATTTTCTTTAATTACTACTTACTAAAACCAGTATATTACACACGTATACTTACACAAAATATGGATTTTTAAGAGTCGCAGGACGCTCGCGATACAGATTTACATACAAAACTTATTTTTGCTATGTTTTCTTTGTGTTACAATTTTTAGCAACGAAAACGAATTATCGACATAGATCTGTACTGCTAGAATGCCCATGCCAAATTTCGCGGTTCTAAAGCATGTCGTTTTAAAATGAGAGCTGACCTACGTTTGTATGGGGACGCGAGTTCACGCGAGCGTCCTGGCGACTCTTAAATCTGAAATTAATAATAATTATTCATTCATAAGAAACATGGCAATAAATAATCGTTTAAGCAGACATCAAATCAAACTTCAAATACTCGATTCAGTTCAACATTATATCACTTTGCACGTTTTGATTGAATCGAAACCTGCCTCTCTTTTATAACTAGTGTACTACTAGTACGTTATTCGTTACTAGGTGGCGCTGATTTTATCTCATGCATATTGGCTCTGTTTAGGTGGCTCTGAACTAGATGGCGCTAAATATTTGGAGCCTCAAAAAGTTCTTAGGCTATGGCCGTCTACTATATATTTAAGTCTGTAATAAAACTATGCAAATAGGCTCCATATTACAGTATCAAAGGGCTCTTGAGGTGTTTCAGCCACCGGAGCCATGCGTCCATTCGCAAAACGATTTATTCGACGCATTTGCTTTTGTTTTTTTGCATTATACGAGATTCAAATAATACTATCAGCATTTATAACTTACCTCACAATGTTGCGCATAACAGTATATTATTTCATGGCAGAAATATGAAAATATATAAAAAATAGTAACTTTTTTTCTGTCTTAAATTAATACTGATAAAAATTATTGGGCTAAACGTAATCTTATAACAATTACAATAAGGTTAACCCTATATAATATTTTTGACCTAAAAAAAAGAATTACTCAAATCGGACGACGGGTCTCGGAGTAATCCGTGAACATACATAAAAAAAAACACCAAACCGAATGCAGAACCTCCTTCCTCAATGGAATTGAAGTCGGTTAAAAATAGAATTCAAAGGTTAGACTTCAGCTGTACATAATTTAGAAAGTGGTTACTAGATCTCGGGAGAGCAGAATAAAAAAAAATCAACTAACTGCTACATTATTTTTGAGATTTCGGATAGAAGTTGCAGTTATTTACGTGTATCATTCTATCCTAAAGGATGATTTCGTACAGCTCTCCCCTATTCCATCCATATTGAATTTCAACCGATTTCGGTGTGAAAATGCCCAACAGGCCAGTGAATAAATAAAGCATTCGAAATCAATTACTTTTTTCTATAAAACCGTTTATTCCAACACCGTCCTATATCATTACGAACGATTGTTCGACGTTCAAATTCTCGTTCATTCGGTTTTACGTTCAATTGATTTCGTTCGTTCTTCTTTTTTTAGTCTGTTTTAAAAAGGTATTCAATTTAAAATTTCACTAAAGTGACAAATTAGCGTACATATCAAAAACCGGCCAAGAGCATGTCCGGCCATGCTCAGTGTAGGGTTCCGTAAACTAAGACCATTAATTCAAAAGGTCGTTTCTTACGGGATATTTGGCGTCGCTTACGTCTTTTTTACTTACGACCTTTCACTATGGGTTTTTGAGTGATAACTCAAAAACGGCTCAACCGATTTATTTCAATATAGTTTTCATTGAAGGTACTCAATAGGCCTCACTTTCATGAATTTTTTCAAAAATTGAGGACCCACGGTTCAAAAGTTAGATGGGGGGGGACGCCCTGTTATAAAACTTTCGGAGCTATTATTTCCGAAAGTATTCGTTTTATCCAAAAGCTGTTTTAGAAGACCCTAATTCTTTTTAAAAGACCTATCCAACGATACCCCACACAACTTGGTTGGAACGAAAAAAAAATTCGCCCCCCACTTCACGTGTACGGGAGGTACCCTAACAAAATATATTTTTCGCGTTTTTATTCTACCGTTTTGTCGGCTTGGTTAATATACATATTCAAACCAAATTTCAGCTTTCTAATGCTAACGGTCACTGAGCTAGACCGCGGACGGACGGACGGACGGACGGACGGACGGACGGACGGACGGACATGGCGAAACTATAAGGGTTCCGTTTTTGCCATTTTGGCTACGGAACCCTAAAAAGGACATAAATAGTTATATACTGTAGTTTTCCATGAACGATTTATCCAAGATATACTGCTGTATAGAATATTTTAATGATTTTATGATTAAAAAAAACGCGGTTTTTACCGCGAAGACGTGACTAGTATAAAGTATAACTTGACCTACATATTATTTGTAGCATTCACGCTTATTCGGTAGTTCCCTCTTGCGATGTTGCCACTTTTTAATTTCTACTCTTTTTGGTGGCAAGTGGTACGTGTGATTATTACCGACTGTGAATTTTTCACCGGATGGTTTCTTCGTAAGATCAGCGCTGCTAGCTAACGCTGGCAATTCCAGCAACATTTGAGAAGAGACAATTTTGTTAAACTATACCAATTATTCCCTTAACCTTTCTGATTTTTATTAATAACAGTAAATCATCATCGTCATGACCTTAAGAGCTGAGCTCTTGTCAGTGAAGCAATCTCCATGTACTCCTTTCTCCAGCTTTTTCCTTGACAGCCTGATACGACACGACGTTCACTTTCTCTTTCACTTGATCCATGTATGCCCTTCTTGGCTTCCCTCTCTTCCTTCTTCCTTCCACTTTCCCTTCTATGATTGTCTTGATGAATTCATCGAGTCGTAACAAGTGTCCCAACATGTTCCCTCTTCTATTTTCAATGGTTCTTAGTAGGCATCTTTTTTCTTTAATTCTATTTAAAACCTCGTTATAACAGTAAATAAAATAAAAAAAATATTATAAACAAATTCCCTACCCTAACAATTTAAACTACTTCAAACTAGAGATAAAAAATTTGGCCCAGATCACTGTCAACGGGCAGGGTGCCCAGAAGGCTGGCCGTATTGCCACGCTAAATTGCGATGGCTATTCGTTGCGCAAAATAGTAGCCAGCCCTCTGGTAACCAGAGGCCTCTATTAGGCGCGCCGATAGGTCTTTGTACAGCCGGCGCGCCCTTGGCCCCCACGGCCCCAAAGTTAAAAGGATCACCAGTATTTTTGTTACACCTTATATTTGTCTTTTATTTATTTGTTTACTAACATGTGTCCCGAATAAAGATCTTAAAAATAAATAAATATTTGGGGACAATCTTACACAAATCAACCTAACCCCAAACTAAGCAAAGCTTGTACTATGGGTGCTAGGCGACGATATACATACTTAGATATATAAATATATACATAGAAAACATCCATAACTCAGGAACAAATATTTGAGATTAGCACACAAATAAATGCCCTTACCAGGATTCGAACCTGGGACCTCCAGCTTCGTAGGCAGGGTCACTACCAACTAGGCTATGGAGGCCGTAATACCTATATAATCTATTTCAATATTTTATCATTATTGAACTAACTTGGGAAGTTGTAAACAAACTAGGTTTTGTTATTGTTGGTAAAGTGGGTAATGAACTAATGACAGATAAATACAATACAGATAGCGGCCACGTCGTACGTGTTAATCTTTACAAGAGCACGCACGTGTCGCACGTCTGTGTTGCATATATTATTTATTCAGTGAAATGGTAAATTGATCGGAAAATTTCATATTTTAATCTAATATTTCCTTGTGATCCGGTAACAACTAAGGTAAGTGGAGTACCTACTTAACCTCTTTGTTTTAATGACTTAATATTTTCGATGATTCGGTTTGTGTGTAAAAATTTAAATCAAACAATTTGCTCTACATACAATATGCTCAACAATAAAATTTGTATGTAACAATTGCATAAAAATGGCACCGGCTCGTAGGTAAATTTCAATTACTATTGTTTTTTTTAACATCAGAATCTTAGTCTAAAACTTAGTTTTGAGCAACTGATAAACATTGTTTTTAGAACCTTAACTACTAATCAAGGATCGAAAACTGCGAGCTAAATCCATTGAAATGACATATTACTCATAATATATGTCATTTCAACATTTCAATGGATTTCGCTCGCAGTTTACGATCCTTGCTACTAATATTTAAAACGCTCCACCGTACAATACTTCGTATTGTTAGGTTTAAGATTAACAATAAGGTAGAAAATCAAATGTAAGTATAATAAAACATCTGTTAATCACTAACTTAAAAGGCATATAGTCAATTATAGTCGTACTGTATATTATATATAGCGTGAGATCCCACACTGTCAAAGGTCATTTCGTCGATAACCTGCATAAATATCAGCAACTTGTTTCCAAGAAATATTTACATACGATAGTATTGATCTACAGAATATAAACGTTTTCCTCCTATTTTATTTATTATTTATGTTTTATACAGTAGGTATGTTGCATTGTCTCGATGGAATGCCATTTGTAAAATAGCCTTTCATGAAATAATTTTGCTACATGTAACTTATTATACGGCTGGAGCAATATTATGATTGTTAAATAAATCACGGGTTACTCACGTCTTTTAAGTCGAATATTGCTCGAGATGTTTCGCTCCATAACGAGGAGCTTAATATGTCTGATTCTCCCGGAAGTTTTGTGTTTAAAATTATGATTGTTGTCTACCATGTTACAGAAAGCGTTATGATCGCCAGTGTATTCTTTGCGGCTAGTTGCCTGCTGGCGGCCCGCGTGTCTGCCGCCCCCGCCACCATCACCAGTACAACCACGTCTTTCACCATCAACGACATACATTCCCAGGCTACCTTGCTGCACTCAGCTGATCACGAAGTCACACGCCTCGGAGTCCTATTCGGGGAAGAGGAAAGCATCAAAGATAAAGTCGTGTTCTTTATAGAGTCTGACGTAGACGAACAAGGAGAATACGTCGACTATGGTTTATACGCATTGACTAAAGATCCCAAAAATTCTTACCATACGGTTGTCACTAAACTCTTAGATAACGCCAGGGATATCGTTGTAGTGTATGTAAGAGAAGCTGCGTACTTCGGCGCAAAAGACGGGATATACGTTTACAATAAGGAGAATAATACGGCAGATAAATACGGGTCCGTTAATGACGAGGTGATTTCCATCGCCGCAGAAAACGCCACTGGAGTGCTGTACTACGTAAATAAGCAGCATCAGCTCTACAAGGTTACCGAGAGTGGGCAGAAGTCTACTATCGTCGATGAAGTCAAGAACGCCGAGCAGATCACGGTAGATTTCAAGGGGCATCTATATTACTCTACGAACGATAAAAAGCTCTACGTATACAATGGTCAAAACATCAGAGAAGTTGAAGGGATTCCTGCAAATCTAAGCAAAGTGTTATTAGTGAGAACTCCAGTGGTGGTGGAAGACTATGGTTTCGTGATCGTTGACGACCAGTACTATATGATATGTGGAGCGAACTCCTCGGCGCGTGCCATGGCACGCGTCGACGGGTCCATGGGCCGCAGGCGTGGGTCACTTGTCGCTAGTGCCTTGTCGGCTGACATGGGTCTCGTCGTATACTATGCGACCAATAAGAAGATCTACGAGTTTAACGTCCTAGAGCAAATCTTCGAAGGCCTGATGGACGCACTCACTAAAGGATTAAAGACTTTGCTGGAGGAAATGCGTGATTCTTTAAATTCGGTTAATGCATGAGTTACCTACATCTTTTTCATGCAACCTACATCTCAGAATAAACCTAGTTATATTTTTTGGTCTGTTTATAAATAGTTAATTTTACGAAATTCGTAATTAAATATACTCTTACAAGTACTACTTCATTATTAGTAAGCTTCAATAAACTAGGCTTTGTAGATGTGGAGTCACAATTCTTTGTTGTTGAACTGTTCTCGAAATACAACCTGCTAAATAGTCAAAAGCTCGTTTCTGCTACATATTTTCTAACGAGGTTATGATCTTTCCGGGTTCGATCTTTTGGTTATTTTTGCGACTACATTATCAAAATTTCATAAACTCCGTGTTACTGTTAACATACTATTGTAATGTCATTTCCAGTGATCGGCGAAAAGGATGCCACACCGCGGGAATTCAACTAGACATAGTATTATGGATGTGCCATTTCGCCCGCGATACCAATTAAACTGCTCGAAAATATAAGTGGAAAGATCATTTTCGGCTTATAAATGGATATTAGATGCCAAACGAAACAGGCTAACATTACAAAATATTGAAAAATTAATGGTTTATTATTTTAATTTTATGGAGACCAAAAAAAAACAAAAAATAATATGCGAAATAAATAATTTAATTAAAATACTTAATTACAAATGTTTGTGAAAATTACTGTAATTTTATTTTTCTATCCCGCAAATGCCGCGGCATATCCATACTAGCATAATGATTGACGTCATTCACCCCGTGTGGAATCCTTTTCGCCGATCACTGGTCATTTCAGTTTAATCTAGCACTTGAAAGATTTGAATCAGCACCTACTACAAAGTTTACAAATACTTATACGTAGTGAAGTAAATAAAAGCGAGTAAGAATGACCTACAACACACTTTGAATGGGCATTGTTCTGAGCTTGTATAGGAAATGTTTGATATATTTCCCTTTCAACGTGGTGCATACGGGCGCTACAGTGCAGAGCTACGTTATAAGGCGGTGAATATACGGAGCGTAGCGGCCGTCTATAATATGTATCGCTGCATACCGTGTGTGGCCTCTAACACGAGCAAAAAATTCAAATGTAGATTCTAATCTGTAATTTCGCAATACATTGCGTGCTAAAAATTTTGAAGTGTACTATAAATAAAATCCCAAGTTAGGTTTTTTTAAAGTTACTGAATAAACGTTAGCTAGAGGAGTAAAAATCTACGTTTAAATTTTTTGTTCGTGTTACAAGCCACACACGGTATATACTTTTTGAATAATTTAGTGATTTCTGGAGCCAATTTTGGAGCCAAGTAGGATCAAAAGAAAGTACTAGGATGGGTAAGTAATATAAGACATAAGAACTTATTGTATAATATTCATATTATATACGCTCACATTGTATAAGCTTGTTTTGTATACCGTTCAAGTTCTATAATGAACGTTTGATATAACATCAAAATATCTATTTTTGTTAAGTATAACGTTGTTTAAGTATAATATCATTAAATATAACGGTCATAATGTATAACGTTCATAATACCTTAGATTTATAATGTATAATAGTCAATACATTTAACACGATTTTTTAAGTAGCAGCTCGTCTAATTAGCTATTCTAAAATTCTCAAAATGTTGAATCCTCAACTTAACAAGACGGAGCCCCGCTTCGCGGGGCTCCTATTTCTGGGCGGTTTGCCCTTCGGGCATCTGAAGCTACCTAACGAACCTAACCTACCTTACCTTTTAATTGTCCCAAAATTAACATCCAAAAAATTCGTTACGTTCATAAAAAAATGTAACGAAACTGATAATTTGTCAGTTTCGTTACACTTTTTTTATGAACGTAACGAATTATTTTGTATGTAAATTTTGGGACAGTTGGGACTAAGTAAAGGTACATTTTTTCTGCAAATTACCCAGTCAGCCTTGATATAGCTAAGGCTTTAGATCGGGTCTGGCATCAGGGTCTTCTGTCGAAGTTCCCAGCTTACGGACTGCTTGAGGGATTGTGCAGATGGGTTGCCAGCTTTTTGTCCGGCAGAAGCATACGAGAGTAGGTACTAGCTAAAATCTAATAATAAAATTATCATGAATAAGAAAGTGGTGGACCCTTGGAGGGGTTATGTTAATTTGATTTTGAAACGAAGAATACAGTTATCTTTCTCTTTAATTTTATTACCATATTTTTTAGTAATTTGTGTATATTTTTTAGTAAGTTTTAATTATTTTCTGACTTTCGTAATTAAATAAAACAACAATTACTCCACTAGGCTTATGCCTCAATGCTGTCAGTTCGGTTTATATTTATGAAACTTTTACTTCCTAACGCCAATTGTGCCCTAGTCTCACTTACACTGTTAATATTTTAACGAAACGTTTGTTAGTCCTGTGTGAATAGCGTCCCCGGAACGATCGGGCTTTGCTCGGCTCTCTTCGGCTCGTTTTACTGTGCCACATTTGGCGTGCTGATTGGGTATCTCTAACTTATATGAGATCTATGCTGGTTGCCCGTTAAAAGTGTCGAACGAACGGTCTCAACGTACGGCGGGAGTAAAACAATTGCTGCGCGCTGCGCTATCTCCCCGCCCCGCGCGCCCCGCGCCGCGTGCTACCACCCACCGTTGCTTGCAGTTCGTTGCAATAAATTATATTTACTTTTTGACAAACTTCCGGTAAAAAAATCCTATTTTTTATTTAGTGCAAATGTAGAGTCTTTAGATAAGTACTGTTCTTAAAATTTTCACGTGTCTCTTAATTTCCCTTTCCAATTTAAAATAACAAAATAATCAATAATACATGTTCCATAATTTGCCCAGGCGTGCAAATTTAACTGAATGTTTATAATGCTTTAAAAAGCTTAACTTGAAGTCGCACCAACCGACTGACTTATCCTCGAGCCGCAATCGAAAAATTTTTTTTTTAAAGGGTGTCATACATCGCACATCTTTTTAATTAAGATACACTATGCACCAAGCTGTTCTCTATACACTACTAAGCTTGAACCCAATAGCTTTTAACTTACTCCAAAATTACAGCACTTTATAGTTTACACCTAAAATTTAACAGTCTTCCGTATATAACAGAAACGGTGCAACTCGGGGGAAACAATCTAGTTGCGCCCTCTAACGAATCCAAAAAGAACCACGACTACACGGCTTACTTCCATACTTTTTTTTAATTAGACCATACTATTTTGCGGATACCTTGGACTGCGATGCGCACTAATCAGTCCATACTAGAGGAATTACGCATAAAACGCCGGCTGTCGACGACGTGCTACGACCGCATACTCACATACTTCGGACACCTCTCACGACGTTCCTCGGATAGCTTGGAGAGAATAATCATGACGGGAAAAGTTGAAGGCACAAGACTTAGAGGCCCTCCCCCCGCAAGATGGAGTGCCCAAATCACTGCACCCATGCAATTAAAACTGCAAGAAGCCATGCGCTTAGCGAGGGATAGAAGCCTATGGAGGAACCTGATTTTGACCTTTTTGCCACAGCTGAAAGGTATAATAGACCTGAGTATTTGATATGAATTTCAATTTAATACCTTTACGCGTTTACGAGGAAGAAGGTAGTAAGTTTAAATTTAAAAAAAATATTTTTTGTATGATTCTACTAAAAATGTCTACTTTTTATAATTTTTTCTTTGTCTGTGCTATATGACGTTGCTTCGTGCCAAGTTTAAAGATTCTGAGCTTGCGGGAAGTACCCTTTAGGTTTTGAGTTTCTCGCGAGTACTCAGTTTCAAAATATGCAACTTAAATTGCTATTCCTTTTGATTGCGTTGACATAAAAATTTGGTTTTGCTACATCTGAAAGGTACTATAGCCCTGAGTATTTGACATGAATTTCAATTTAATAACTTCACGCGTTTACGAGGAAAATGGTAGTAAGTTTAAAATTAAAAATATATTTTTTTGTATGATTTTACAAAAAAATTATACTTTGCGTAATTTTTCCTTTGTCTGTGCTACATGAAATTTCTTCGTGCCAAGTTTCAAGTTTCTGAGTTTACGGGAAGTACCCTTTAGGTTTTGAGTTTCTTGCGAGTACTCAGTTTCAAAATATGCAACTTAAATTGCTATTTCTTTTGATTGCGTTGACATAAAAGTTTGGTTTTGCTACATCTGAAAAGTCCTATAGCCCTGAGTATTTGACATGAATTTCAACTTAATAACTTCACGCGTTTACGCGGAAAAAGGTAGTAAGTTTAAAATTTTAAATATATATTTTTGTATGATTTTACTAAAAATGTCTACTTTTTATAATTTTTCCTTTGTCTATGCTATATGACGTTGCTTCGTGCCAAATTTCAAGTTTCTGAGTTCATGGGAAGTACCCCGTAGGTTTTGCGAGTGCCGAAAACTCTAAAATTTGCAGCATAAACGACTGTATCTTTTGATTGCGTTGGCTTTTAAGTTTGATTTTTTCACAGCTTCAAGGGACAATAGACCTTAGTATTTGGTATAAATTTCAGCTTGATACCTCCACGCGTTCCTGAGAAAAATGGTCTTGACAGACAGACAGACAGACAGACAGACAGACAGACAGACGGACAACAAAGTGATCCTATAAGGGTTCCGTTTTTTTCCTTTTGAGGTACGGAACCCTAAAAATTAAAGTAAACCAAAAAAAATACAGAATCAACATCAAAGTGGTGTTTGGATATGAATTAGGTTTTTATTTGCTTTGTAAGTCAGGATAATAGTTATGAGGTTATTAATTGTTTTGTGCGTTTAAATCAATCAATCAGTCATTTATTTCATGCTAAACAGATGAAAGTGTTAGCAGTATGTACAAAAGAATGCAGAAACCTAACGAACGGAGCTATTGGTATATCTTTTCAAATAAGTCATGCCGCTCTTCAGCCACCAAAAACGGTGTCTCCCTAATTTTACACCATGAATCGTCTGCTAGAGACGTAAGGGCTTATGATGATGATAATATTGGTATATTGGTATAAGTAGGATGTTTCTTACTTATACCTACCAATATACCTATGTGTATTGTTATACACGTACATAGGGTTGCCAGGCCCAAAAATACAAAAGCCGGACTTCGCGCTTAATTTAGCCGGACATTTTACCCTAAAAGCCGGACATAATTTTTTTGATAGCTAATCTTAGCCTTTTATAAAGCCGGAGAGTTGTTTGAAAAGCCGGACAACAGTTTAAAATAAAAGAAACGATTACTTATGTTTAGGGTTATTTAGTCAACCAGAGGCCCGTTTTATAAAGCTACAAGTTACAATTTACAAGCGGAACTCTCTTTCTAACACTATGTGTTAGAAAGAGACTTCCGCTTGTAAATTGTAACTTGTAGCTTTATAAAACTAGCCTCAGGAACTAGGAACCCTAATAGTTTCGCCTGGCCCTTCTGTCCGCGGCTTAGTTCAGTGATCGTTAGTACAGTCGACGTCAAATATATGTTTACACTTTTTTATCTTACTCGTTTGTAATAAGGTGCAAAAGTATAAACATATCTTTGACGTCGACTCTGCCCAGGCGATAAATATCCATTTTGGACAAAAACAAATACCCCTTTTTTACTTAAAATTAATGAGTTCTGCCTTTTGGCAAATGATAACTATTTTAATACACTTATTTGACAATTTTATCAACTTGTTAACATAACCCTCGGAGCAGTTGCTTCTTTACTTGCGGTCGACTTTCGACTCGTACCTAGTGGCACTAGTACCACTCGCGCGGCAGTCAGGCGAAAAGCCTAACAAAAGCCGGACAGGCCAGACGAGCAAATATTTGGCCGGACACGCCCGTAAAAAGCCAAACATGTCCGGCTAAAGCCGGACACCTGGCAACCCTACACGTACACAAAATACGGCACAGAGGAATAACCGGAACCAGAACCGGAACCGTAGCATAAAAAAATAAAAAGGTTTCTTTTCATGTAAGAATTGGGTTGAATCATTAAATCAAGTAATTATACAAAATCAATAACAATCAATTTGAATTCAAATGTCAATCTGAGTAAATTGTATAAAAATATCAAGTTAGCTATGTATATAATATGTAGCTATAAATAGTTTCATCCAAGTATAATGTAATTTATTTGATCTAATTTGATTGTTTATTTTTCCCTATGCATGTAAGTTGTAGTTGAATAAAGATTTTATCTATCTATCTATCTATCTATCTATCTAATATAATTAAATTAAATTAATTAATTTAATTATTAGTTCAAACACGGCAAATATGCCAACCTTGGGCCAGTGTACGACTTTGTTCCGATTGCTGTTGAGACGGCTGGGCCATGGTGTGCCGAGGCCAAGAGGCTGGTTAGGGAGATCGGGCGCCGGTTGAGGGACAGGGGCTGCGACCCCCGTGCTGGCTCTTATCTGGTCCAGCAGATATCTTTAGCCATTCAGCGTGGCAATGCAGCTGGCGTATTTGGAACATTTGGGCCAGATAGGGATCAGTACGGGTCTTAAATTTCTTTTTATGTTATTTTTAAGTAGGTATGTTTTGACGAGGCCTGTTGCGGATTTGTTTTTGTGTTTTTTTTTGACGAAGCATGTAGTGGATTCCGATTTTGGCAGTAGCAACATTGACGAAACCTGCGCTGTGGATGTATGGTGTGTAACATTTCTTTTTCTTATAATAAATGGCCTTCTTTATTAAATTAAAGTAATAATTATAATTTTATAAACAAAGCACATTACTTAAGTTAAAATAACAATCAAAGAACATGTCACCGTTTAAAATTTACAAAAGTAGAATTCAGGCCAATCCATTTAAATACTAACTAATTAAATGCTTGTAAAATTGCTGAGTGAAACTTCCGTATAATGCGGTATTTAATTACCTTTTACAACTATCTTAATGCCTTTAATACTAGCAGAGACTATAGAGATATAGTGCCATATTCTAATTTTAAAATGTATAAACAATACATTAACAACACAATCTGTCTTAAACATAACTCCAACACTCAACCAATAATCAACCAATATTGAACTAGTGTTGTAGTTGCATCGCAGTAATTTTCAAGTAAATTCCGTCATTTTTGATTCAGACGTGTAGGCGTTAGGTGTATTGTGTTGTTATTGTATTGGATTTGCATTGAAGTTGGATCGTGTCTGTGCGTGTTTTAAAGTTAGAATACGGCCCATAGACGGCCACAGCCTTAGAACTTTTTGAGGCTCAAGTCAATTGCGCCCGCTGTCCGAAAGCCCCCTAAAGATACCGAAAATGTAAGAGGAAATGTCACCTGTAGTAGCTACTAGTGTACTACTAGTACGCTATTTGTTACTAGGTGGAGTAGCAGTGCAGGTGACATTTCCTCTTACATTTTCGGTATCTTTAGGGGGCTTTCGGTCAGAGGGCGCAATTGACTTGAGCTTCAAAAAGTTCTTAGGCTGTTGTGGTGCTCTATTTCTACTATATAAGTTACTCTATGATACCGGCCTCATCTATATCAATAGTTCGCGCGGAATTACAACTGGGATCAATCACAATTAACTCGGCAACTTGGCGGTAATCATGATTGATCTCTCCGCCGGGAGATTAAAGAATTATGATTACTGTTGTTTGCTGAGATATCAACTTTGTGGTAAGGATGCAGATGCCCCGGTTGTGGCCACTGTGCCGGTTTTGGCCATTATCAACTTTATTAAGGTATACACAAATGTATGCGTCTATGCTTTATGGTTAATATAAGAGTAAAATATGTCAGTACAGATGGCACTGACATCTGTCATGTATAAGTTGTCCTTTAGCTATCAGGGGCCATGGAAAAAAGTGGCCAAAACTGGCTCCTGGACCCCTTTCTGACGTTTCATTAAAGAAAAAAATAAGATCTAATGTCAGAATCTTAAAAGCGGAGATTCATATAAATATAGTAATATATTTTCACTGACTTAGTGCAAAAAGAGTGTCATAATCCCTTATTGACACAAAATGACGAACGTCTGAACAGACAAACTCTCCTTAAAGTGGCCAAAACCGGGGCATCTGCCCTACATTCGTTGAGTAATAGTTTTACAGTCACGTCTGAAAATATATATTTAGGGTGTGTACCGAATCAAGTTGACAGCGCTGACGGCGGACCGAATCAGTTAACGCACTCAAGGTCGCGTGAGTGGTGTTTCGTTTCGGACCACCGTAAGCGGTTTGAGTACTGTGAGCGCGATTCGGTCCACTTGACAGTCAATGTCAACAGATTTCGCTCCTAAGTGACATGACACATGTCATATGTTAACGTGACGTTTGTGCTCAAGGTGCGCCTCGAAGTGTGAGCACCGTGAGCGCCATTCAGTTTAGTTTCATTCATTTCGTATTAGCGCCATAAGCGTGATTCGGTCCGACCGTAAACGCGCTTTGAGCGCTGTGAGCGCAATAGGGGTGATGACACATGTTGAATTATGCAATGAAATTTAGTTGATAGGATGCAAAATGATCAAAATATCCAAATAAAGTAAACATTAAAAAAATCTATTGAAATGGTTCAAAGATATCGGGCTTCAAAGTTTCAAATTTTTTCGATTTTTGAAAGTACGAAATTTAAAAAACCAATGATACCATTCGATTTCTAACATTTTATTGTGAAATAAATTGTATAGCAACCATATACATAAACGCAACATTTCACTGTAAAAATAGCAATTTCATAATTTTTCCATACTTTAAAGTACTTTAAACAGGGCAAATATGAAGCCGTGCGTCATGGCTTTATATCATTTTGTTAGGAGCGTTTTGAGAAACAAATGCAAATCGCAGACTTTAAGTCTCTTTCCTGTCTTTTATGTTGATGTAAGGCAATTGGCCCCATATAGACATTTGATCCTCACAACAACACGAATCGATTGATACCATGCATGAAAAACATTCATCTAGCCTATTCGGACCAGGGGGATAATGTGACAAAAAACATTTTCGTATACAACTTGGGCACCCTGCCACGTCTTGTCGCTTCACCTACAGCGTATTTCAAATGTCAAAGGTGAACATGATTTCACGAGTATTTCATTTGATTTTTTTTAATGTGGAAATTTTAATTCGTTTTAATTTTCTTAATAACTACTAAGTACCATTATGATATATGTTCAGTTCAGCGTAAGAAAAAGCGAAAAGTGCTCTCTCTAGCAAAATATGTGATGTTTTCAATCAAAAGGTACATCATTGTCGGTTGTTAATAGAGTTTATTACTAAATGAATTTTTATATACAAGGTGTAACAAAAATACTGGTGATCCTTTTAAGGGCATAATTGGTATCGTATTCTTATTGTGAAAAACTAAGAAAAAATAATTTTCTCGCGAAAAAAAATTTTGGTTTTGTATGGAGGGTTGGGCAGCTGGGACGACTCGTCCCATACAAAAAAAATATTTTTCGCGTGCAAAAATTTTTTCTCCTACTTTTTCCTACTCGCAATACGATACCAATTATGCACTTAAACGGATCACCAGTATTTTTGTTACACCCTGTATATGGCAGTAATGCCTTATTGAAAACCGGTAATGATGTACCTTTTACTTAAAACACATACTTATGTCGAAATGTGACATCTGCTTGTATTATATTACATATTACAATCTTTTGAGAAACGGGCCCCAGGACTAAGACCCAGATTTCACCCTCCAGTATAGTTCACCTCTCATTTTGCTAAATTGCATTCGCTCGGCACCTGTGATGCGGTTTACTTGAACATTGTGCTGGCTACTTGCCACTGCCGTTTACTGGGCTAGCAAGTAACTTGCCTATATTGAGTCTGAAATGTGCACTAAAACTCAACGTATGTAGGCCAATAAATACTCTTAGATTTATATCTCAAACAAAACCTAGTTGCCCTAGAAAAGGTCTGATAGCAGTTACTTTCGTAAAAACTGGTACGTCTACGCCAATTCTTGGGATAAATTCTTGGGATTGGGATGGGTACAATCTCGATGTATAACTAGCAGTCCGCCTCGAACTGAGAACTCGCGATTTACTTGCAAACCAGTTGACCAATATAACAAGACCCATGTGATGATTTTTTTTCGCCTTTCCTAAAGTTATCGTCGAACAAACTCTCAAAATGAAAAAGCCATCGAAATGCCGAAACGTCCCAGTACGAGTACTCCCAGTAGCCGGAAGTTGTTTATACAGTCGCCATCAGATATATCGGAGCGGCCAAGGTGGTCACAAATATCTGAACAACGCCTCTATTGTCAAGGCGATAAAGTGCATGTTCAGATATTTTTGAGTACCCTGGCCGCTCCGATATATTTGATGGCGACTGTAAGAACGACTTTCGTTTACGCTCCTATCGTTCGATAACACTGTTTTTACCGTTTTTGAACTTTGGTTTGTTTGCTATTTTCTTTTCTATCTTATTTTTCGACTGCTACAAAATAATACTGGTGTAATAAACTGTTAGGTGTTTTTGAATGCAACCTGATTATATTTGCCTTTTCTCAAATATTTGTTCCTGAGTTATGGATGTTTTCTATGTATATAAGTATGTTTTTATCTATCTAAGTACGTATATCGTCGTCTAGCACCCATAGTACAAGCTTTGCTTAGTTTGGGGTTAGGTTGATTTGTGTAAGATTGTCCCCTATTTTATTTATTATTTATTTTCGTAATTATGTGCATTTCAATAATAAAGCAAATATTATATGAAAAAAGTTTCTGCAACTAAGAAAACGACCACGGACCAGTTAAAACCGAAAAAAAGTAATTTCCTTACAGTAAAATGAATTGTCATTGTACAGTCGCGCCTCTATTGTCAAGGCGATAAAGTGCATGTTCAGATATTTTTGAGTACCCTGGCCGCTCCGATATATCTGATGGTGATTGTACTAGAGGAACTGAATAATAAAAAATACGATTTGATTTGTTCCAATTTCTATTGACTACACAATTGAATTGAATGGAATCAATACATAAGTGCTAACAACATGAGTAAGCAAGGCAAGGAAGTGAAAAAGTGTATTGTTGCCTGCAAACAATAAAAAATACAGCCAGGAAAAAACTTCGTTTGTTATTTGAACAATGATGAAGATATGCAAATAAAGGGGTAAGATCTACGACAACTTGGACAAAAAAATATGAACATCCTTGGCCAGAACTGTTGAGCACCAATGCGATTTTCATACAAAACTGGAAAGTTTAGTCCATCGTTTCCATCTTTGTTTAAGTTATTTTGTCAATTAATTTAGACTAATAGGCATGTTTTGTTGAAGTTAGTAGTAACTGAATAGAATATTTGAAATATGTCGCACCGACTTAAATTTACATTTTTGGTACCTTCTGTTTTCATATTTTTTAAGTACCGTGAAAGTGTTATTAAGTGAAGTTTTCTATATTTATAAATAAAATATAACATTTACATGATTTTAAGCTAACATGGTCATTAACATTACAAAAACTATTTAAAACGGGATATTTACCATGTGAGTTTTTTATTTTGAGCTTCCGATATTTCGGCACAGTTGCATGCGCCATTATCACGGAGTAACTGAAGTTAACTAACAGCCTATTTCTAAAAACAGTCTATTTCGGTAAACACCGCGCGAGTTGATACCGTAAGTGTAGTGTGTCGTAACCGTGATCGAGTTCCAAGTGAGAATGCGGACGGTAGTAGTAGCAGTGACAACGGACGAAAAAAGCGAACTCGAAAGAGGGTAGATCGCTATGGTGTGTGGGTAGACCACAACTGACACTCGCAGCAACTTCAGTTACTCCGTGATAATGGCGCATGCAACTGTGCCGAAATATCGGAAGCTCAAAATAAAAAACTCACATGGTAAATATCCCGTTTTAAATAGTTTTTGTAATATAACATTTACCGTTACCGTATATTGTTAGGATAGGGAAATAATGCTTAACATCAAAATTGTAAACAAAAAACACCTATGCTCAACACTTCTGGCCAAGGCTGTATGTTATGGTGGTCCCACACTGATGTTCTCCACAATGGCATACTTGTTACGCTGTGCTTTATAACGTTATATAACTTTAGTGTGAGACCACCATTATTTGTTCAAATAATATATTGATCTTCTTATTTCAGTTTCAGTAATGATCATGTGATTTTACGAACAAGTGATTTGGATTTTTATTATTTTGTCGACACATGTTATCGCGTCTGAAGTGAGAATAATAACAGAAGTTAACGAGTAAGTATACTAATTACTGTTAAACGGTGTTCTTTTTTATTAGTTTCATTCTTTGCCTAGTAGAATATTTAGTTTTTTATGACATATATTATCAGTCATCTCTGTTTTCATCTCTGCTGTATTTTTAACAAAACTGTAAACAAGCACCAATACTGTCACAGTTTGAACGCTATATTTTTTTTTCACTACTAAATCTAGACTTCAACAATTTTATAGAAACTTCATTCTCCTATGAACACATTTTTGTCGCAGTCATTTTTAAACAACGATACCCGCAGGCCACGATCCGGTCCGCAATCGCCACGTAGTGACTATTACTCGATGCACTCAATATGACTGCTACGTGCCTGCAATTCATTGGAATGATATGGACCAGTACAGTTGTACACTGAAGACTGAATTTAAACTTTATTTGAAAGACATAAGGTCTGCCATGGTAAACTGTGTTGTCTATGATACTTAAATATGCGTCTTATTACAATAGGATAAAGAGTAACATTAAGAAATCTTTGACGGGGACACGCTCGGTTTTAGTATGGCCGTATCATGTTGCGATTTTTATAGGAAAAAAATATGCTAGAGTTTGTCTGGAAGCTCATACATTCTACGAAACTATGCTTTCCGAACCCTAGTGTTTAAGAAGCAGACAGATAAAGTACTAGATCCCCACATGTGGCAACTATTCGTCGTTAGAGGTTAGACTGACCGGACAGAAAAGCAACTATTCAAGTGGAAAAATGGAATACCAAAGTATGAAAACCTGTCTCGTTTATAGGGGTCTTCTTTATTTTACATTTGAACAGATAACATTGCATATTGTTGCGAAGACAAAAACAGTTTGGCACTACTTTCCTCCAATAACAACTTGGCCATGATATTAATTACAAATTCTAATTCTTATAATATTCTAATGAATTACATAATTATTCCGTAATGCTGCATCAAAACCAAAACTCTAAGAATTGTATTATTCAAGTGGTTTCCATTCTCTGACCTCCATGCACCTATGAACAGCTGCCAGCCTACGCTACTATACGAAACTAACTTTCGGCTTTTGTTCGCTTCTGTCTCATTTTCCAGTTCTAGCCCTCAGTCTATTTAGTCTTAGCGACGGCTCCCTATGTCAATTTGTGAACTCGTCGGTATAATATACCTTTCAATATTAATAAAGGTATCCGCGTGCGTGACATGTGGTGCTCATTTTGCATACATTTCCATGTATATTTATGCTAAACTCTGACATTTATACTAAATTTGGGGCTAACGACCGAACCGTCAGTTTGGTATTATGAATGTTAATTTTTAGGGTTATCTATTCAACAATTTCAAGCTGACGTGGTCATTAATATTACAATTACTCAAGCATAAAAGTAGTACCTATAATTTCAATTTAATTTATTTATAGATCAACTTAGATTAATATTATTACAAGGTACGTATGGGCAATTCCATGGAAATGTAACGCCAGTTACGATTTCATTCATTGTTTATTTATTTCTGACGCTATTGTGAACGATAATTTATCGCTAGGTAAGAATAAAATAGATCCATAGATATATTTTCACTTAAATTTGTAATAAATAAAACAGTGAGCGAATAATTGGTAACTGGCGTTACGCTCTTACGTGGATTTACCTACTTAAAGCAAATTAAATTATAATATTTATAATCAATACAGTGTGTAAATCAAATACGGGCGATAAATTAAACCAGACGTAGAACTCAGTAGTGTAATCATTAATTAAGATGTTTTTTAAAGTTATACTTAACTGTGAAGCAATAATTAATTTCTGAAAATTTTTGCAGCGGCAATGTACTGTAAACATGGTATAGTGTCAACGAGCATTTAACGCGAGTGTGTTTGCATTACATTGCGGGTCGAATTATTTTGTATGGATACATTTTTTATTGCAATTCTAAGTACCTAAAAGTTATCTAATTACATTTCTTATGCCCTACACTAATCACCGTTAAGAGATTCGCCCGTATTAGATTTACACACTGTATAATTTTTTTTTTAGTATATTAGCCTATTTGAGTGTCCCACTGCTGGGCAAAGGCCTCTCCCCTGGATCTCCATATCTCCCGATTTTGCGCCTCTTCCGCCCAGTTGTTAAGGAAGGTATCTAAATCATCCCGCCATCTCCGTTTGGGCCTACCGCGCCCGCGCCCCCCTACCAGCACCCACTTGGTAGCTATGTTAGCCCATCTCTCCGGATGCATGCGTTGGACGTGGCCGGCCCAATCCCATTTGAGCCTAGCGGTTTTTTTGCCTATGCACTGTATAATAAATAAATATACTGTATAATAATAAATAAATATAATAATAAGCGTATTGGCCGTATGGGCATCCTGTGTAGAGAGATACGAGCGGTACCTACTCATCCTCGGTTTCAGCAGACCAACCGGGTATGTACTCCTTGCGGAAACCTCTTGGCACGGATTTCTTTGCAGTACTTAAAACAATGCCACAGAACCTGTTGTAGTTGGATGCGACGGGTTTGACCCATCTGATGTTCGCATCCATTTGCTGTTTGTAGGATAAATAAATGTTGGCGGTAATGTAAGAGACACATTGAAAATAGATTAAAAGAAAACATTAAAGAAATATTGATTAGATTAAACGTTATTTTAGGCAATAAAGGGCTTATAGATATGTAAAATTATGTTAAGACTCATCTTGCTTGGCGCAATATCAGAGATAATAAATTAGGAAATAATAATAATTTTAAGTGTAGTGGGCTAATTATCATTTACTATTATTGTCCTATTTACCCACTTCGTATTATTTTCGGCTTACTTTTATTGACCTAATCTTATAGTTGATGAGCTTACTGGAAAAGTTGCAGAATAATTGATAGTAGTTGAGTCTGCAAATTGCATACCCAATTTATGATAAAATTCATTCATATTTTTACGCCTACCGTACCTATAAAATTATATATTTTCAGTAACTTGTACAGTTTTTTAATAGCCTTTTTTGTAATCCACTGATGAGCAAAGGCCTTTTACGCCACATTTCACTTGTTAAGTTATTTGTTTCTTTTTCGTATTATCCACATACATTTCGCAATCTCCAGTTTGTTCAAAGTACAGCATTAAAACGTTGCTTGTTTCAAAATGAGTTTAGTTAATGTCTCCGGCGGACAGCTTATCTTACTCTTTAATTTCCTTAAGTAGACTGCATTATGGGGATTGCAAATAGTGACGAGACAAAAGGAATATTTTCTCGTATTCTCTACAAAAAAAAAATCATTCAAATATATTTTTTTATAATTTATAAACAAGGCAAATATGAATTTAAAATATTTGGTCTAAAACAAAGGGAGTGTATTCGAACCCCGGTTCGTACCACTATGTTTCCCGGAACTTAATGTACCTAAACAACCCGGAACTTACGTAATAGGTGAAGAAAAACATCGCGCGAAAGTTGGATATATCCAAATATAACCTTAATTTACCTTCTGGACCGAGAAGTTTAGATGTCAGCCGTTTTCGTAAAAGCTAGTACCTACCTACTTACTAACGCCAATTCATAAATAAATAGTATGGGACAATCTCACACAAATTAACCTAGTTCCACAGTAAGCTCAATAAAGCTTGTGTTGTGGGTACAAGGTGACAAAATAATCAATAGATATCTAAGTAAATACTTAAATACATAAAAACACCCATAACTCAGGAACAAGTATCCGTCATAAACACACAAATGAATGGCCTGGCCAGTTTAGACTTAAACATAAATTTGAGCCACGGTAAATGCAAATGCCGAGATAAATCCCTAGGAAAATTATGATAGTTATAGGAAAGGGAATACTCAGAAATGTAAAAAATTATAACATCCCTAATTTCTTGGATTGCAGCGTCCTTGTTCTACAGACATTCTATTTGCATTAACTCGCTTGTAGCGTTTTAAAACACCGCGTAATGGTGGAACTAAAGAAATTAGTATCTTAAAAGGTATTTGGTGGACATTGCGTTGAAAACAGCGCTTGCATTATTAATTCATCTATAGACAAACCTAGGACTCTATAGGCAGAGCATGCGCATCAATGTATGACGCATTTAAAATTGTATTAGGTATAATTACATAATCCATAATTAACGTAATCCATGTGATCTTTCCACTCCGACAGTTGCTGGATCTAGCTGAATTTATCGCTTGAGTTTTCTCAGCAAACTCTCATCAGACGATTTCCATCTAGGTACTCACTCAGATCAGGTTGAACTTGCTTCAGCTGATCTCACTGGAAGCGCAAGCTGGGTTCGAGCATTCCAGTGTAGCAAATATAACATGTCAGGGGAGCGATTTTTGAGATCCGAGCGCGTGAATTCAAGAAAATGAAGGTCTAAAATAATCGCACACAAAAGTTTGTCACTATTATTTTCATATAAAATTAATAGTTTAAATAATCATGATTTTAAATTCCTATCGCAATTATTTTAAAAATACCATTTCATCGTTTTAGACAGAGTTTAAAATGACAGATTCGAGCGCTCGAATCTCAAAAATCACTCCCCTGGTCGCTGAGGGGTCTTGGATTTTCCATCGACTAAGACCATCCTAATCGTACCAAACAGTCCGCTTTACGGTTTCGAAAACCTAAACCTTCCGATTTCATAAGTACATTGTAATTTAGGCAATTGAATAATAAATATCTTTTATTTTTTTAAAGTTAATAACTTTAAACTGACTTCACTTAAACTCCACCTTTCCAAAAGGAAATTCCCGAGCTACTGTAAAAAATATCTGAATCAAGTGATTATTATCATATTTAAGAGTTCCCTCGATTTCTCCAGAATTCCATTATCAGTAACTGTAAATTATACTATTTCAAGCAAAAATAATTTTCCAAATCGGTCCAGCCGTCTTCGAATAATCGTTCTTAACATAGGTACATAAAAAATTGCAAAAACAATCCGGACGAATTGAAATCCTTCGAAATCTTGAAGTCGGTTGAAAACCAACTTAGGTCTATTCAATATAATAATAGGAACTGAACCAGTCAGCTTGATGTTAGCCATACCTACTAAATCTGCAACAGATATAATGCCGCGAAAGAAAAACTTAGGTACCTATATCCTAATATGAGTTGAAACTCTAGGTCCATGGGGTCCCAGCGCACACAAGTTTTTTGCAGATATCGCAAAGCGTCAGGTTGATGTAACTGGTGACCGAAGAGCTGGCGGTTTCCTCGCACAGCGTATCAGCATTGCGATACAACGAGGAAATGCCGCCAGCATCCTTGGTACAATGCCGCAAGGGCCTAGTTTAGATTTGAGCTAGTTATTAATTTAGTTTAGTATTTGTACTGTAGTACCTCTGTATATTTAGTTATGTAAATAAATGTTTTTCATATGAGTTAGTTAGTGTGGTGTGTCTGAATTTAGCGAGTTCAGTTAAACTCAATCACACTGAATGAATTTGTAATTGTTTGTTCTACGCTGATATACGCAGCTTAATTGATTAATGGACTTCCTAATTACAACCACACTCGAAGGAAACCAATCAGTATCCGAACTCTGACCCGATCTGAACCGAACCACAAGGGACCCAAGTTCTATTGCTAGTTGTCTAAACTTTAATTGTATTAAACTTACTCCTTAGCGGAAATTTTAGTTGCTGGAGCATTGGTTTCCGTAGCAAGAGTAGAATGACATTTGTAGACATAACCAGAGAGCAAAGTTGTTTTTTTGGTAACAGTAATAAGTAATTTGTATTACAGTTAAAATGATCTTGTCACGATTTTATTTTTAGGAGAATAAGAGCGTGTACAGCTAATTTTGATCACCCCACCTGCTTATCTACTTCTGCGGCTGATTACAAAAGGGCATGAAATAAGTTATCGGATAAAATAGGTATTTGTGCTATAGTGATAAATTTTGTTTTCCACTTATATTGTGAGGAAGTTGTTGAGAAATATGATATATTTATTGAAACATGTATTATCCTAAATATTTAAATTAGTACCCACCTGTAAGTATATAAAATAAAAGTTTTTAGATTTTATGTATGAAACTATTCACTTAAACAGACTTAAAGGAACAAAAAATATAAAATTTTGTATTGTTAATAACAAATCTGTTAACCAAAAGCCTAATATATATCTTGTCCAACTAAAGGTTTAAAAAAATTGCATGCTACAACACGATTTAGGTATGTATTATTTAAAAGGTACCAATATTTTTATTCCTGATCATAAAACTCTCCTAAAAGATATTGAAGTATAATTCAAATCAACAAGTACCCTGAAAAGGTTATCGTCACGGGACTACCGCCATACCTTTTATAACATTGACTTAAAATAATCCATGCAAACTCAAACAAACATTTACGAGCCATTCTACATTAAACCTTATTTGAACTGAACAAGATTGTATTTAGAAATATTTTATGGAAGCACATACGAGGTTTGGAAAATAAAAGGAGTTTCTATCTGACGCTTCCAGGAAGTAAAATGAAGTCAAAATTGAATTTATTTCCAATATGAGGAATATCGTTCGATAGAACAGCGCTTAGGGAGATTATGTATGAGCTGAGCTTGTTTTGGATAGACTTTGATGTTTTAAGCACGGGCTACACAGCCGGATACCGAGTTTCAAAGGTTTAGGGCCGGTAAAGACAGACAGTATTTAAAACTCTGCGGGTGCGACATTTAACTGGATTTTATAAATGACGATACTTTTACCTCAATTGTTCAATAAGTTACCTCAATAAATTGAACAACTTTACGCTTATTTTAATTTTTTCGTATACGAAATGAAAAGAAGAGTGTTCAGCTCGTGTTAAATGTTTTTTGTCACTAACAACGACACAGGTATCGATGCTCAAACGGAGTTAAGTATAATCTTTAGAAATGGCTTCTATCCTTTGGAAAATTACCTATTATTAATTTCTCATAGTCTGAAAGAGAGTTAGTCTGTTTATCTATACAGCGGTTACAAAGTTACTCATTTCAGCTCTAGGGCGTTTTCCTTTCAAAGTTAAATTATTAAAAAAAATTACGATTTCCGTATAATTTGTATATTTAGTATATATTTTATTGGTTCCTAGGTGTGCCGGAAATTCGGTACAGTTTCCGTCTCTTTTTTCTTTAAATCTATTTTTGTTTTCCATCCCGCGAGGATTTCACGTATTAGGACCTATTTGTCGGACACTGGACGCAATTGCAGGAAGATTGCAATTTCTCTGGGGAAGTGCATTTTATTGAATCGACCCATCGGTTGAAACCTTACCTATTGAGGGTAATATTATGTGTAATAAGTATTAGAATACAGCACCTCAATGCTTGACATGGTTTAGTTCTTGTGTTGACATATCTCATATAATTATAGGTAGTCTCAAAAGTTTGGCCTAAAGGAGGACACATTTGTATTAAAAAAATCATATCATTTTGCTAATATTTCATAACCAAGACTCACAGAAATGCTTTGAAATTCCCAAGCAAAAGTCAGCGAAGCTTTAAAACACATCTTAACTCAATAACTCCTGCACTCGAATGCAAAAATCCACAATTTAAATTGTTTCAACTTGCGGAGAGTCTAGAAAATCATTTTTCTGAGAAATCCGCTGGGACACTTGTATACTAGTAAGTATTACATTACTGCGCTGTGCAGAAAGTGCATCTATCTCTCTCAAAAGCTGTAAACTGAACACAGACTACACAGACACCTCATCATTAAGCTTTTACAGGGAGCACGAGGTCACCACACATAAGCGCAATTTTATTCGTAAATTTCTACGATCTGAACAGCACACCTCAATAGCATTCTACACCAATTTGTAGTATAACAATCCAGGATCACCCCTGTAACTAGATTTTTGTGGATATTTTTAATTCACATGAGTAATGATCAAAAACCGTAACTCAACTGATTAAATAAGCGGTCGCGCTCTCGTACAAAATTAGTACGGGAGCACCTATGTCTGGTGACCCCGAGTTGTACTTACGATCTATCTAGTGGTTGAGGTTATCTGTGAAACTGAATTAAGAGGCTGACAACACCTGATGGACTTCAAATTGACTTTACTTAAACAGCCTTTTAACTATAACTACTTGTTTTGGGAATGTAACATTATGTTTGGAAAAACTTTGTTAATTCCTGAGTACACGATGAAATTGGGCCTGACATCTTAAACTTAGCTTTAAACAGTTTTATGTATTCAGTTTATTGACTTATACGTCTGTAATTAGGTACAAAATTCCAATACACTAATACTAAAAACTTTATTATTTTAGATTTCTCAATTAATGTAAGTTATTTCATCATTTTGTAAAATGTATTATTTAAAAAATTCTAATCCTGTTTCTCTTTCAATCGCGCTGAAAAAGATAGGGATGGATTTTAGCTGCTGTCATCCCCTCAAGGGGGTACTTTGAAAAATTATAGGTTTTTTCAAATGCTCTAGTGACTAAACGGGAAAAGGGATTGATTTATTTTCGAATATATATTATTAGACTATATACTCTTGTTTTTGGCACAAGCCGAAACACGATTGCTGAAAGTTGCCTCGATAGAAAAAAAATCCGAAGTTGGGTCCTTTTTCCCCTTATTTTTCTTGACTTACGTAAACTATAAGAGATGAAGCAATATATAATATATAATTCAAACGCTCTAGTGACTAAACGGGAAAAGAGATTGAATTTATTTTCGAATATACATATATTATTAGACTATATACTCTTGTTTTTGGCACAAGCCGAAACACGATTGCTGAAAGTTGCCTCGATAGAAAAAAACCCGAAGTTGGGTCCTTTTTCCCCTTATTTTTCTTGACTTACGTAAACTATAAGAGATGAAGCAATATAACTAAGTAAAAAATATGGTATTCTGGTTTATCTAAAAAGTCACAGAAACTAAATTTGACAAAACTTTATAGATTCGCTTAATTATCGTAGTTTAGTCAAAAAGTCTGATCCTTAAGAGCGCTGCATCTCTTTCTTTCGTGCACGGGAGCCATAAACGTGTCTCTAACGGATGGGCGTGGCTCGTCCGAATCGAGGAACGGCCTTAAGAACGTTTATTGCGTAGAAAGGCAGTTTTTGCGTTTTCTGACATTTTAAAAATCAATTCCATATAGGAACGTTTATAGATTACGAAATACTGTTTACTATTCGTAATAAGCAGATTAACGACTAGTTAGTTTGTTGGAGACATAGATTTTATCATAGAGTTGTAGCGTCCAGAATATTAATTATTTAAACTTCAGTTTCGAAATCGTCCAAACCATGTTGGTATGTCATTATAGTTATCTTGCAATTGATTCTTAAACTGTTGTAAAATATATTGAGTTATATGCTTATAAATAAAAATGTAAATGTATGCTTTAGTTTGTATGTTGGACAAAAATAATATTTTTACTAAAATATAACCAGAAAACTATATATTATTGGCATATTTCATGCCACATATTCAGTGTTTACACAAGCAACATAGCCTACGGTAGAATAAGGTAGACAATTTTATTTTAAAATGTAAGTATAACGTATAATTTATACAAATGCTAGAATAATCTGCTTTCAAAAAAGAAACTGCAGTCAAAATTCCAACACTTCTCAAACTAAAATTAGAGTTAAAATAGAAATTTTAATATTCACAAAGAGAGCGACGCTCGAATTACTACAAAGGGTGCAGTTGAAAAGTTGGATAGTGATGTCCTCGGTGCTTCTAAATGTTAAAACTGGTTTTGAAACGGTACTTGTCATTTCAAATGTTTCAACCTCTAGCGATCCACCATAAAAGAAAGATTGGAAGTGAAATTTGAACCAAAAGCGTTAGAAAATAGAATTGCATTTCTTATGTTTCGAAATCGAACGAAACAAAACAAAAGCAAATCTGTACCAATTGGGATTGTTCATTTTTTTTTGGAAATGTATATTTCCAAAACCATTTCGAGGTCTAGGTTTATCGATCATCTTTTGATTCATATTTCGCGAAATTAATGTGTGGATTCGGATATTTTCGCAAAAATATGAATGACCTTTGTTTGACTTTGTCCTCACAACCACCATGTAAAACCTCTTTGTAAACCCTTTGTAAGCATTCCTATAAAAATAAAATCAATTTCATACACTACGACATTGTCAAATATGTAAACAGAAATTAGTAAACAAACACTGCCCCTACGTATTTAAGTGAAAAACTAAGTATTACTCACAAAAATTAAGCCAAAAGTGCAATAATAATCAATGACTAATCTTTTAAAATGTATAAAAGCTTACAAGTAATCGTCTTGTCCTGTCTCACATAAGTATTTTGGTTCATCTTATTTCAATCAAATTATAGTTTGAACTTGATGCGATTTACTCCAGCATACAGATATTATCCAACTTGGGTATGTTTCTTGAGTCGGCTTTTACAAAATTAAGCGCCATGTGTATTATTTCTTGCGCTTTACAAATAAAATTTTAATTTGTATATTTTTCGCGGTCAAGAGAAGTGCGAAGTGATGTACCAATACTTCAATCTTCACGTGACAGCGACAGTTGACGACAAGCAAGGTTTTTTTATACGAATTATTGACTTTGTCAATGCTATTCAGCCTGTAGACTGTAACTTACAAGACATCGTATCAGATTTTTTATTTTAATTATAATAAAATAACTAAGCTGTTTTAAGCTAAACAAATCAAATTGATATCTTAAAATGGCCTATAATTTCAGAATAAATTATCAAAATGGGGGGTAAAAAAATATGAACAATCCCAATTAAAATATAATCGAATTTTCATTGAAGATATTTTGTACGAATATTAGCACTTTGAACCTCAGGAGCATAAGGGACATTTTATGGTAGAGTTTGTCCGGAAAGAGAAATATCGCTGTTTAAATGTGAACTAATAGTTACATTCTACGACACTTCTATTTCCGAACAGACTCTATGGTTACTTAACATACCAAGATTAATTCAAAAGAAACGTGCTGCTTTCTGGACATACTATTAAAAAAATAAGGAGACTTAAACAAATCTCAATATACCAAAATTTCGTCAGATTCAACTAAAACCATTTACCATAGTAGGTCTCATAGCGTAACAGTCGGCCAAAAATGTGGTCTACCACCCTACGGTTGAGGTTCGTTTGAACGTCATGAGACAACAAGGTCGTGCATGTTTTAAACTCCGTTAGAAAAGTCAACCTTAGCGATCGTTAGATCTCACAGAAACTTTTGTCAAAACTGGTAGACCACTTTCCTGGTCCGCTGTACCAGACTAAGCGTAAACCTAAAACCAGATACCAAATTTGGTTTCGGCGGCGAAGCTCTTCACAACCGCATCGCCGAGTTTGCACCACTAAAATTACCACCTTCCCGTGCGATGCTCTACAAATGTTGAAGATGTTCCCACTTTAAATATTTACTGTTACATGAAACTGAATTATGAGCTTGTTAGATAATGTTCAAAGTAACTTTATAACGATTTATATTTCTCAAACATACAATAAAATATTGTTGTTACATTTCTTATATAAACTGCTGTATTTCATGAACCGTGATAGTTTGACAGTTGAAATTTTCACAGATCTGACACCGCGGGTCTATAGCCGCTATAACAACAAATATACAAAAAAAAATAGGTATTTAAGGGGACTCCTATACAGCAGACATGATTTTTTTGCCGTTTTTATAAATAATGGTACGAAACCCTCAGTGCGCGAGTCCGTCTCGCATTTTGCCGGTTTTTTATCTTGATTAGGGTTAGACATTTGTTGCATGAATCTATGAATTTGACATATTGAAAGAGATTTTTTTTTCATCGTGCATTTAGCGCAGTTATCCTAATTATAGCTGTATCTGACGAACTATAGTTATCGCAAAAACTTAATGCTCAATTATATATGAACACGATACTTGACTTCGTTGACATTTGAATTAGGAACTGCAACCCGGGTATTTTTGTATGAAAAAACCCTAAAAACCCGGGTTTTCTCATATTCATAATTTAAAATAAAATAAAAAAACCGACTTCACCTAGCTTCCGCCTTTTCAAACGCCAATGCCCGAGCTACTGTAATAAATACTGGAATCACTATAGGCGCGCCTCATCATCATCATCATCAGCCTGTATCAGTCCACTGCTGGACATAGGCCTTTCCCATGGCACGCCACTGAGCTCGATCTTCAGCTCTCCTCTTCCAACCTGTACCCGCCACCTTACGAATATCATCGCCCCACCTTAGGTGCGCCTATAATAGTTGAAGAGTTCCCTTGATTTTTCCAGGTCCCATCATCAGATCCTGACCTGGTGACAATGATGGGACCAACTGTGAAGTATACTCTTTCAAAGAAAAAAATAATTTTCCAAATCGGCTCAGGCTTCTTCGAATAATCGGTGAACATGCATAAAAACATGCAAAAACAATCCCGACGAAATGAGAACCTCCTTTGAAATCTTGAAGTCAATTGAAAAAACCCAGGTTGCATTCCCTAATTGGAATAGCCCTAAAATATTGGGCCTATTCCTAATAGTTTCGCTAGCTAATAGCTTCTTTGAATCTCAGTTTTGTACTTCTAGGTATATCAATTACTGGGAACAGTTTGAACTAAGCATTGGCCATTAATGGAGCTATTGCGGCTGTTTCAATCCAAAACCAAGTAAGTACCTAAAACCTGAGAGAATTGCGGACTTATTAAATTTTTTAAGGAGAAGACTCCATCATTATCATATTATAATATATTCTCCAAAAACATCCTGGTTATTATTGTCCCAAAAGATACTTAAGCAATGATTCCTCTTTCTAATAAACACATACTCGTAGTGGGTTCCCTCTATTTGGCATACTTTTACTTGTCCGAAACGCTTTTCGCATAACAGACCTGGCATAATCGGTTTTAGACGAATGATAATGTAGCAGAAACCTTATTTCGTATAATTGACAACATGGCGAATATCTTTTTGTCCGCAAATGATCTAGCATACCACTGTTGTAGCCGAATGTTATTACGCATAAACTTGATAAGCATAATTGTATTTGGCATAATTTTCACAATCCGAAAGTTTTTTAGCGTACACCGAAGCAACCAAACGCAGCGAAAAAAGGGGGTTAGGTCAGGTTAAAACTGTGATCTCAACGGGAATGCACTTCTGCGTTTGGGTTAGGTTAGGTTAGAACTGCAACCTCAATAAAAAAACTGCTACGAAAAAGTGGGTTAGGTTAGGTTAGAACTGTGACCTCAACACAAATGTACTTCTGCGTTTGGGTTATGTTAGATTAGAACTGCGACCTCAACAAAAAAAAAACCTCTACGAAAAAGTGGGTCAGGTTGGGTTTAAATGTGATATCATCAGAAACGCACTGTTACGAAAAAGTGGGAGTGACATTTGAATGATGCAATTTGGCCCTAATACTATTTGCCAAACAAAATTCTGCAATATAATTTTCATCAAATAAATTTTATGCTCTTACACTTTATGCCTAAATAAGATTCGGAATATTGACTTTATGAACCAGTAATATTCGGACCAATAACAATCTGCCAAAGCCAATTATGCTTAACATAAGTATGCGAAAACAGTTTATGGGTAAGGCTAATTTATGATCATGTCGATTATGCACAATATAAATATGACTACAATTATTATGCGAAAACAGGGTGAACCACTCGTAGTACGTCAAAATAACGGGGACAAACGATTAATGATATGTAACATTTTCAGAGCAATGCGTCGATGAAGTGTCCGCGAGGCAACCGGATGGCTCGCGGTTTTTGAGCTCTCGACAACCCGACTGACCTAACTTGGACTTTGTTTTTCACCCCTGCTCCCCTGAGTTTCCAGTGTTTGTATCTGATGAAGAATGAGCATGCAAATCATCATTCACCCCGGCCGGTCGGTTATCAACCCGTCAGAATTCAAAGCCAGAAAAAACAAAGTCCAAGTTGGGTCAGTTCGGGTTACACAGGGCGATTCCACTACACTTCGAAAGCTCAAATACCGCGAGTCGCGTCCCGGACACTGTAACTGCGCGCCATTTCTAAAGCAATTTGTTAAAATTTAACAGAAACTATATAATAGTAGTTTATGTAACTGTTACATAATAGGGGTCCTAAAAACACGAGTGTGGTTTTATGAAACGAACGAAGTGAGTTTCATAATAAGATCACACGAGTGTTTTAAGGCCTAATTACGTACAGTTGCATACACTGCTTTATCTACACACATATTATAAACCCGAAATGATGATTGAATGACTGCCATTGCACAGATTGCACCGCCATCGCCATGGCCAACTCGATTGTGTCGGCGGTCGGGGGGCGCCTGCCGGCGGGCGGGGCGCATCCCGGGTTTTCAACATTTTTTAATAACATCGTTACAGATAAGACATTTGTTCTAACTACTAACGAAACAATCTATTTTTATGGTGGTTATAACGTGCGGTTTTTGAACGCATCATGGAGGGTTTATGATATGGGTGTAGATAAATAATAATTTATTTGTATACTAGGTTTTGGTTTCAGACAGCACATCGAAGACTGGCTATTTACTTGAAGTATTCAAAGTTAAATAATACCTAGACTTGATTTTATGCAAATAGTTAATGAAGAATGATTGAAACTTTTGAACTGAGGTATTTCAATCTGGAAGTTATGATGAACTTCAAGGCTATTTTACTTGAAAATTATATATTTAAAGTTTCGGTGAAATAACTATATTGAAACATCAAATCTCTTTTCACTCCTACTATTCGAAAAAGGGTATTTTTTTGCCCATTTACAGGGAGCAAAAGTGACTTTTGATCCCGCTGCGTTTTTTTTAATTTTCTTGTCTTTGCAACCGATTAAAATGAGACAACATTATATAACTTCTCTTTCTAGCAGATTGCTAGTTTAGTACCATTGTTTTCGTTTTTCTCATTGAAGGAGTGAATAGTAGAGTGTACTACGCGGTAGCAAAATTATTCGGTTTTTTATCATTTTTTTTTTGTATGTATGTTACTCGATATCTCCGTGAATCGTGAACCGATTTTCAAAAGAACGGGTATAACCCCTAGATGGTCCCATTGTCACCAAGTCGGGGTCTGATGCTGGAACCCTCATCGGAAATCGAGGGAACTCTTCAACTATTATAGGCACACCTATAGTGATTTCACTGTTTTTTACAGCAACTCGGCCATTTCCTCTTGGAATAGCGGATCCTAAGTGAAGTCGGTTCTTTTTTGTTTTAAATTATTTAAATATCCGATTGTTAAAGATAAATGCCTATTTCTGTTGAGATGTTGTTAAAGAACAGTCACCTGCAAAAGTATCTTCCTCATTCAAAGCCGCAAAAATAATATATAATAATAACTTATGGCCCTACAAATAATAGCGACACATAATTATACGGCCTTCGTTGGAGAAGATAATTGCAGTTTTATTGCAGTACGTACAGTGGGTCAAGAAAGTTGTCTACCAGTTTTGACAAAAGTTTCTGCAAGATCTAACGATCGCTAAGGTTGACATTTCTAACGGAGTTTAAAACATGCACGAGCTTGTTGTCTCATGACCTTCAAACGAACCTCAACCGTAGGGTGTTAAACCACATTTTTGGCCGACTGTACAATAGGCAACAGCAGCCAAGCAATATCACGAGATGCTACAGCAATGTGGAATACAGCCTTAGCTTGCAGCGTATCGAGTACATTAACATAATGGCGCAATTTCAGAAGTAGGCCCCGCTCCCTGCCAAGACCTATTTATTTACAGCGATTTTTCAGCCTAATTTACAGTAGTATCGGGTAATAATACGGTTGCAGCCACTGGCTTAATGGCGACGGTATTTTTAAACCACTTGCGCTGCTTCTTTGCATACTGAACAGAGTAGTTTAACCCTTTGGACGCGGACGACGGATATATCCGTCATGAGAAAGTGTTTAAGTATTCTAAGCTCGTTATTGGTTTGGCATACGAATGAGTGCATTGACATTTGTCATAACGTCGAAAACCTTACTAGCTTTTGCTTGCATATGGCTAACATATAATTAAAACACTCAAAACCTCCCCCATCAGGGAAAAAAAATAACTTACCTAACTGTATAATATTTCCTTCCCAGGAAACCTTTTGAAATTCAAAATTGCATGGACAATTTATGAATGAATTCGTTCATAACCTGACCATGCAATTTTGTTTCTGGGTGTACCTGACTTCATCCTGTTGGGTTCAGTGATTTGATCATAAAGAGATAACATGTACATTGTGGTTTTATTTCAGCATACGATTAGGATTTAGGTACGATTAAGAAAACGAATTGACATAATTTTTTTTATTGAAAAATAAAACTTTTTTTCTTACAAAAATTGTTCTATCGATCACTAATGTAACTAGGGATTACTGTGTTACGATTAACTCAACTAAATAATTGTAAATTATGACATGTTAAAGTAATTTCGAACATAACAATACTCCGAGATACAAAGGAAGCTTATTTTAATGACGTAACACACAGGTTAATAATTTCTTGCGGTGTCTCAGAGTAGAACAATAATTAAATGTACGTTAACGCAGTCAGAAAGATAATAATAATAATTATTATTAGGAGCCTGTAATGTCCCACTGCTGGGCAAAGGCCTCCCCCCGGTTTTTCCAATCCTCCCGATTCTGTGCAGCGTCCGGCCATTCCTTTAAAAGGAGTGTAATTCGTCTCGCCATCGTTGACGAGGTCTGCCAGGTCCCCGCTTTGAAGTGGGCTGCCACTCGGTGGCGATCTTGGCCCACAGCTCGCTTGGCATGCGGCAGACATGACCAGCCCAGTCCCACTTAAGCTTGGCCGCTTTCAGAGCTACGTCGACAATTTGTGATAATAATTAACTATCGATTATCTCAGAACTGAAGCTTCTTTGAGCTACATAATTTAGGCTCAGGAATGTACCCTTGTAATTAAAGGAAATAGAGAAAACACCGTGTAGAAAAGGCAAATTAAACGCAAAGAAGACCAAAAAACCCACATGTAAGCGTCAACCTTTATCGGTCAAATGCGCGGTCGCGGGGTATTAAAAAGCATAAATTCTTTTTATGCCCTAACAGGAAAAAGGCCCTTTATAATGGGAGTTCAAGACCACAGACTACATCAACTACTAGAGAAAAGCATACCTTTAAGTGAAATACATCAGTGGCGAATATCAACAAACGGCTTGGGATCCAGGATCCCACCATCAGATCTGAACCTGGTGACAATTCTCTTTCAAACAAAAAAGAGTCCAGCCGTTTTCGAATAATCGGTGAACATACATATTTATTATTAATAAAAACAAAGATCCCGACTAATTGATAACCTCCTCCTTAGAAATCTTGAAGTCGGTTGAAAATACGCTTCTCTACATCTCGAACAAAAATCCAAACTCATTGCGGACAACATGATTCGGAACGTTTTGCTGTCAATGCCATCATACATTGATTTAGAAAAGAGAAATTTATGTTTTTTCTGTTCTGTGGTGTTGGTGTGTTAACTTCGTGTTCTTTGTTAACTTTTTACCAGGGGTGTTACAAAGCCCCGGTTCCGTTAAGTCGGAACTTCTGACTGGTTTTAAACATCCGCTTCGGTTCCGGTTCAGGGGGCCGATTTTTGACAGCCGGACGCTCGAATTCAAAAAATTTAAGGTCGAAAATAATCGCACACAAAATTTTTGTCGCCAATTTTTTCGCATGTAATTAATAGTTTAAATGATCATGATTTTAAATTTCTATCACTGTTAATTTTAAAACATAATTTCATCGTTTTATTGAGAGTTTTAAATGTCACTTTCGAGTGCTCGAATCACAAAAATCACCCCCCTGTTACTTTCAAAATAGAAGTTATATCGGATGTCATAGGACGCAGCGGGGGGAATTCAGCGGCGTACAAACATAGCTGTCATTTGCTCATGTCCTCGCTTGCCACGTGCTGCGACTAATCTTCCACATATCACTCGGGCTGCGCTTCCGTTTACGGTTCCGATTCTGTTTCTGGTTCCGAAAAAATAAATTTAATACATCTGATTCCGCTTTTGGTTCCCATAAAACCAGTAACAACCCTGTTTATAACTGTAATTACTTAGGTTCCGATTCAGGTTCCGCTTCTGATTCCGTTTCTGGTTCCGGTAAACTAAATAAAAACATCTGTTCTCACAATACGTAGTCTATGTTCAAGACCTTTTTCTTTGCCATTTCGCGAGTCATATTTCCATATTTAGTTGTGTCGCTGCGCAAAATGAGTTTCCTGGGTTAATATCGTGGTTTATTAAAAGTAAATCAGGATTTAGGATTTATTTGAAGCCGGCATTTAGAAATGTGTGCTGCATATTATATGTTTCTGGGTAAGTCGTTGGCTTATACTAAATGCAAGTACAGAATCATGAACTACGTAACACAACAAAAATATTGAATTTCTAAATACAGGATGTAACAAAAATACTAGTGATCCGTTTAAGGGCTTAAATTGGCATCGTATTGCGAGTATGAAAAAAAATTGTATGGGACACGTCGTCACAGCTGGACAACCCTACATACAAGACCAAAAGTTTTTGCTACAGTGCGGTATCAATCCCTTTGTGCCCGAGGCTGGATTTGAACCATCCTCTTCTGGTCTCTCGGTTGAAGTCCTGACCTTTAGATTACCCGGTCACGGCGGAGCCCATCGAAATTTCTCAAGTAGCTATATGCAATCGCTAAGTATGGTCAATGACGCTGGACCTGATATTATATAATAGGTTAAATAGTTAACTCGTCTGGGGACTTCATCCCAACAATGCCTAGTTTCTCCTCTGGGTTGGATGATCAGCTGGCAGTCGCGCCAGTCGCTTTCGTAAACATTAGTGCCGACGTCGACTCTTGGGATTAGGTTGCCAAGAGGACCCCAGGTTCAATTGCGGTCATGGCAAGAAGCCGGGACAAACGCTAGGATGATAAAATAGTTTTCGATTAAGACCACTAGGTGAGAGAAGCTCTAATATAGGTAGTATAGGTACTTAAAAGCCACGATCTTTATGTTATCAAAATCAGGTAAGTCTAGTTTAATACAGTATTTAATTCATCATCATCATCTCAGCCATAAGACGTCCACTGCTGAACATAGGCCTCCCCTTTGGACCTCCATAAGTATCGGTCGGAAGCGACTTGCATCCAGCGTCTTCCGGCGACCTAAAAGAGAGAGAGAATTTAATTAAATTATGTTAATTACGGGACCGATGTATTACAAGCCAAACCTTGGTTATATTATAAATCCAAATACCGACTCGCGTACGAGTATAACGTTAATAAGAAATAATTTCAACTCGAACGTAACGAAGGGCGATGAGATAATATCACAAATCGTTATTGACTGATTATTTAATTAACGTAAACAAGAAAATATTGGAATAGGTTAACGTAACGATAATGATGTGTCATTAAGGTTAGTGAACACATATCAAATTATATAAAAAATACGTACATACATACAATCACGCCTATTTCCCAAAAGGGGTTGGCAGAGATCACAGATTTCCATTTGCTACAATCAATGTAGCAAAACGGCTCTCCGTGAGCCGCTTCTCGCCCCCGCTCCGCTTCTATAAAAATTATAATAAATATATCGAATAGTTGCGGAAATATTTGAGGCTCAATACATTGAGATCCAGGTAAGCTAAGCTAATGCGCTAAGTGGTTTCACTGTATCACTTCCTATACATATTTTAATACACCCTACCGTTTCAACTGAAGGGATGTTTACAAAAACAACATGACAACAACTGACTACACTGGTTGACGCCTGAAACGATTAACAATGTTCTTAAAAAAGTGTCAACCGCTCTAAGCAGTTATGTTGTTTTTGTAAACATCCCTTCAACTAGCTGTCCTCGACTGTAGATAATCTGTGATCTAGTTAAAATCATTTCGCTCGCGTTGAATTTGGTATGTGGACGTTAACCTTTGTGTGATATTGGAGTTGAGATAATTAATAATTACAATAATTATACGCCAAAGAAGCCCTGAGGCGTATTTCACATACATGAAATAATTTTGCGAATTATGGTTTGTTAAATAATTTTGTGATAATTGAGATATTTCTACTGAACTTTACGGATCAATAAACATAAAGACACCCATAAAGGTGCTAAATCATAGACCCCTAATGGAAACAAATAATAACATGCAGAATATTTACTGTATTCATCACCATCTCCTAGCCGTTTTCGGCTACTGCGACTGCTTTGCTACAGCTGAGAGCGTCGCTGGTGCGCTCTCAGGTGACTGACGTAGCCAATCTTTGCAGCAAATGTGCGGCCACATTCGCTGCAGGTCAGCACCCCTCCGACGTAATTGTACGTGATGGCCACAAGGGGTCTGGCCTTTAGCTCGTCACGCTTAACGTCGAGCTCCGTGCGTCGCCTGGCTTCAAACTCACGCACCTGCGCCTGCACTTTATGCCTCCATCTCCACTGTGGACGGTCACCAGCTAGTGTCTCCCATGTTGATGGCTCTATATGAGCTCTCTTCATATGCCGCTTCAACACATCTTTGAACCGCAGAAACTGGCCGCCTTGCTTTCGCTTACCAGTTTGCAGTTCGCTGTAGAAGATGCGTTTCGCGACTCGGCGGATTCACTGTATAGTGTATATTTGTATAAGAAACAAATACAATTACACAGACAACAGGTAAAATTGTATGCTTCAAATGAACGCCCATTGCGAGTATTTTTTTATTCTGGCAAGTTGAAATCGCCATTTTTTATACCAGGACGGTGGCAAATAATATCCGGCGGGCACATCTGTGCGTATATCCCTAGCTAGTACATTAAAAATACAAACTATCTCAAACAGAACTCCAACACACAACAAATAATGATACAATAATGTAGTTGTATTGAAGTTGCATTGGAATAATTTTCAAGCAAATTCTGATATTTCTGATTCAAAAGTTTAGGCGCTAGCTGTATTTTGTTGTTAATACATTCGTGTTTGAACGTGTCGATCGTGTCTGAACGTGCCCATGGGCCGTATTCTAACTTTAAAACACGCACAGACACGATCTAACTTCAATGCAAATCCAATACAATAACAACACAATACAGCTTATGACTACACGTCTGAATCAAAAATGACGGAATTTACTTGAAAATTACTGCGTTGCAACTACAATACTAATTCAATATTGGTTGATTATTGGTTGAGTGTTGGAGTTATGTTTAAGACAGATTGTGTTGTTAATGTATTGTTTATACATTTTAAAATTAGAATATGGCACCATGAATGCTATAGTCGTTACGCCTTCCATTTGCCGCAGATCTAACGTTCGCGGAGGTTTTACGATCGCTTCTGCGACGCCACTTAACGTTAACGATTAACGACGGAGGGTATTGTACTGTTTATTACAACTTTACTCTTGCCGTTATGACTATAAATACGACTACAAAACTGAAAAATTACGTAAACAAGGTGTAACAAACATTTTGTTATCGTATTCGAGTTATGATGATGAAAAATTAAGAAAAATATATGCGGGCGAAAAAAAATGGCTTTGTAGGCTTGACTGGCTGGGACGTGTCCGATACAAAAACGTTATTTCGCGTTCTAAAAATTATTATCCTACTTTTTCTTAGTCGCAATACGATAATAATATTATTATTTTTGCTAAACCCTGTATAAATGTATGTCTCTAATTCGACATTACAACGTGCTTTTATGATTATGAATATTTAACTATACAATACACTTCTAGCGCAAGAAGAAATATGACCGACAAGAAGCTTAATCGGGACTTATTTCTTCAAAATATTAGTACAGTCACCATCAAATATATCGGAGCGGCCAAGGTGGTCACAAGTATCTGAACAACGCCTCTATTAAAAAGGCGATAAAGTGCATGCTCACATATTTTTGAGTACCTACATTGACCATTCCGAAATATTTGATGGCGACTGTACAGCAGTTGCCAAAAAACATAATAATGTACCAAAAAATATTGAAATAAATGTTTTTTTTATACCAAGAAAAAGCGTGACCGGTCCCCAGTGCTCAGGGCTGGAATCGAACCTGCGTCTTCTACATTTACTGGGGATCCGTAACAGGCAAACACTTAATGTAAATAAACAAAAAAATATTGTGTACATCTTTTTTTTAATACCCTACTCCTTTAAACGTTAATAAGCTATTTTATAATTCTTACTCTGGGTACCACTGTGTAATAATTCTGAGCCTAAAAATCTGATAAAAATATTATGAGCATCAGCAGCCTCAGATAAAACTCAATTTTATTTGAGTCAAAATATTCAAATCTCAATATAAAAAAAGATAAGAACTGTGTGTTAGCCTTGGGGTGCCCGACCTTAGAATTGTCCCCACCATATATACCGGGAGATGGGCAGCAGCATCTTCCGAAAGCCTAAACAACAATAAACAAAAAAAAACTGCGCGCGCCAACCCGCCTGCCAAGCGTGGCGTGTATGGCAAACCCCCCCTTTAAGGATAGTTATGGAGGTTCAAAGGGGAGGCCTATGTTCAGCAGTGGACGTCTTATGGCTGAGATAATGATGATGATGATGAAAAACTGTAATTTTGTGCTTGTATTTTATTTGAGCAGTAATTCAGTGTTTATCTAACGTATATCAAAACAGCAAGCGTTAATATCTTAGTCTAGATAACGTTTGATATATACCAGAATTTCCCAAATTTGCATACAAGTTCATTTAGAGAGCAGCCTCGCAATTACCAAGAGGTATGAGTTAAATACACAGACCACTTCCCCGTTAACTCCTCATTGTAGGTCTCAGCAAGTCTGTTTAACTATTTCTGTTTGTAATAAATAGGTATCAACGTTTTTTTCTTTGAATATTGAATATTGTTACAAAGATAAAGCATTTCGATTTACTCGCACATAGATTGATTTATAAATACCAACCCTATACACAAATAATTTGGTAGGTAATAGATTCAAGTACCTATATATTAAACATTCAATAATTTTAAACAAAAAAGAACCGACTTCACTTAGGATCCGCTATTCCAAGAGAAAGTGGCCGAGTTGCTGTAAAAAATAGTGAAATCACAATAGGTGTGCCTATAATAGTTGAAGAGTTCCCTCGATTTCTCCAGGATCCCATCATCAGACCCTGACTTGGTGACAATGGGACCATCTAGGGGTTATACCTGTTCGATTAAAAAAAAATTTTTGAAAATCGGTTCACGATTCACGGAGATATGGAGTAACATACATACAAAAAAAAAACATAATAACGATTAAAAAAAAAAAAATCAGTCGAATTGAGAACCTCCTCCTTTTTTGAAGTCGGTTAAAAACTTGTAAAAGCTAATAAAAAGTCTGTATTAATTGTAGTAATGCTAAGTATGCATTATGTTATATTTTAATTGCAACCATTGATATAGTATGTATCCTACTAGATGTGACATCTAGAACAAATTTTGTGCGCCATGTTTGGCGGTTGACAGCTGTGACTGAAACAATACAAGTATAGGCTTGTAGTGATTTTCACTACAACTTTTGGGACAAAGAATTTCTTACTTGACAGTAATGCAACAAAATTTAATGCAGCATGCTGCTCATATCGCTGTCGGCTGTATTGTCACAGGAAATATCAATGTTTTTGATCACGTATCTCCACACTTCGGCCCGTCCAGCCTACCAATCAGGCCAGAGAAAGAGCTTTTCATACAAACACGCAAGAAAGAAAAGGAGGACCGCCCATGCCGCCGCGTAACCGAATATCCTGTCCTTATTAGGTGCTAAATGAGGTTATCCATGGTAATATCGATCCCCATTCTGCCGACTAATTATTTAAGAAACGCCAGGACGCTCGCGTTCCCATACAAACGTAGTTCAGCACTCATTTTAAAACTACATGCTTTAGAACTACGAAATTTGGCATGGGCATTCTAGTAGTACAGATCTATGTCGGTAATTCGTTTTCGTTGCAAAAAATTGTAATACAAAGAAAATACAGCCAGATACAGATTTACATACAAAACTTATTTTTGCTATATTTTCTTTGTATTACAATTTTTAACAACGAAAATGAATTACCGACATAGATCTGTACTGCTAGAATGCCCGTGTTAAATTTCGTGGTTCTAAAGCATGTCGTTTTAAAATGAGAGCTGAACTACGTTTGTATGGGGACGCGAGTTCACGCGAGCATCCTGGCGACTCTTAATATCCCGCAGCATTGTTACGCTGTTTTCAGTAAGTTTGCTATCGCAACCCGTGAATGGCTTACAGCGTACGTCAGTTTGTGACACCGACCGTGCCTTTAAAAGAAGTCCGCTAATACGCTTGCCAGTAGTGTCAACCCTGCCAGGTATATAACTGTCCTGCTATGAATCCCAAATTAAAACTGATTTTCCAAAATTTTTTTTGTTATGCGTGTTGAAGCAATATGCATGTTTGTAGCTGGCTAACATATTTGTGATAATCCATATTGAAAGGGTTTGTGGTAGGCGCTTACATTTTTGTTTTTGTACAGATTCAATACAATTTTGAAGCAATAAAGATGTAAGCGTCGGATGCCATATAGACCCTATCAATATGGATCATTATAAGTATTTTACAAGTAAACTGTTTTGAAATGCGTAGTCTACCAGCAAGTTGTCTATGTAAATAAGTTCCTAAATCTTGTACGTTTGTTAGTCCGTTCCCTTTATGTATTTTACGCTTATAAACTTCACCTCTAGGATATAGTGAAATATATAAACTGTATTTAAATACAGTATATACATATATTTATATGGGGTAGGATTTCCAATTAAGTTAGTGAGAGCAGCTACTAGGTCCCGTGATGCAACCCCAAAATGGTGTTAGAAGGCTTTCTATTTTTTTAATGAACGGAGAAACGTTTGTTGAAAGGTACATTTAGCAGCAGAAGTAGCTAAGGTGGGTTGTTCGATACAACCTTAACACGTTCTTATTCTCTTAACAATAAAGTTGTGGCAATATAATTCTGAACTCATACGCCGGGTGACTTGTGCTACTGACTGTACGAATGACTTTACCAGAGAAACACTTGAATTTTTTTTTATATGGGACACGTCGTCCTAGGCACACGCGATTATTTTTTCTTATTTTTTATAATTAGAATACAATTCCAATGCCCTTAAAAGGATCACCAGTTTTTTTTTAAACTTTGTATCATACCTTACAATCCGTCTGATTTCGGATCATTAAGTAGAACATGCTTTTATAAAAAAAAATACACAAAACAAACTCCTAAAAACCCAGAAATTAATTTTAACGAAATGGCTTACTGCCCGTTTTAATTAATCAACTTCCATTATTTTAGCTGACTTTTAAGACCCAACGCGTTAAATTAAATATTTTAAGGCCAAAGTAAAATATGAACAGGCAAAGGGCAAATTCAAGTATCCATAAAAAGGAAAAAAGATCTTTTAACTGAATACGTCCGAGAGAAAGTAATCTAGTTTGAATAATAAAATGTTTTATACGTTTCTCTCTGTATACGCTTTAAAAGAAAAACTGTCCTGAATTTTCTGAGTAAATTGAAAAGTTTCTTGGGAATACGACTCGCGGTTGGCCACGAAACGAGAGATTGCAGATGGAAATTTTTACTATACTGACATTACTTCATTTACGAATGCAGCTAATGGGGTTGCCGGTGAAAACTTTTGCAGAGGGCGCTGTTCCAGATTCCATACAATAAGAGAAAGAGATACAAACAATGATAGAAAGAAACAGACGATGAATGGTCCCTAACTTGTATGCAGGCATAAAGCTTTTCTTAGGCAAAAACCTTCCCTATGGCGTTAATCTACATCATTTTAATTTTAGTGTATTCCAAAAACGGATGGATTTCAATTTCGGAGCAATTCGAGATAAAACATTGAGTCATTTTCGCGAAAATAAATAAAAACTAAGTACTTCGCGCCATACTTCTAGGGACCAATTTTGAAGATGTCACTTTGACAGTTGCCAACCCCATTGTTTAAATACAAAACAAGTTGAAAGGAATAATACAATTTTAACACGATAACACAAGACGAATTAGTTATCAGACATAGGGCTAACCGCGAACCACTTCTTTCGCTTGTTCGTCTGTTTGCATGACTGTCTTTCGAATATGCAGGCGATAGAGAAGGATGGCGGAAAACTATAAAAAACGCCGTACAACGACCTCAATGACCACAACTACCCGGACAAGAGTATACGACTAAGAAGAAGAAGAGAGGGAAATATCGAAATTTTGATTTTCGACGTTCACAGTAATATAATAAGCCCGCAGGTACAGTCGCCATCAGATATATCGGAGCGGCCAAGGTGGTCAAAAATATCTGAACAACGCCTCTATTGTCAAGGCGATAAGGTGCTTGCTCAGATATTTTTGAGTACCGTGGCCGCTCCGATATATTTGATGGCGACTGTACGTACTCGTAAGATCCATCTAAGATTCCATCAAAAATCACCACACACTATATTTTAATCGCGAAAATGTAAAAAAAATACTTGCTAACATAAAATTTTGGTTTTGGCCCCGGCTGTAATGACGTGGCCCATACAAAAAAAATACAGTCCAAAAAATGTTTGCTCTTACTTTTTCTTATTCACAATACCATACTTAAGTAATATGACCTTAAACGGATCACCAATATTTTTTTTATCTACACCCATATCATAAACCCTCCATGATGCGTTCAAAAACCGCACGTTATAACCACCATAAAAATAGATTGTTTCATTAGTAGTTAGAACAAATGTCTTATCTGTAACGATGTTATTATTATCAAATAATAAGCAAAAATTCGATATCATTATGAAAATCCAGGTGGGCTCCGCCCGCCGGCGCGCGCCTCCCGACCGCCGGCACAATCGAGTTGGCCATGGCAATGGCAGTGCAATCCGTGCAATGGCAGTCATTCAATCATCATTTCGGGTCTATAATACGTGTGTAGATAAAGCAGTGTATGCAACTGTACGTAATTAGGCCTTAAAACACTCTGTGATCTTATTATGAATAATAAAACATCACACGAGTGTTTTACATAAAACCACACTCGTGTTTTAAGGACCCCTATTACGTAACAGTTACATAAACTACTATTGCATCAGGTAGACGGTCGCATCAAGTAGCAGAATTCGATTTATGTAAGGCAATGCACGGTTATTTATGTCAGTAGATAATTTAGTTTGTTAACACATATTGGTTAGTTGCATTTTATAAAAATGCACCTTCCTACCCTTTATAATTGTAACATTTGCATACTGTTTGTCAACAGTCGAAAAAGGTGAAACAATGATTTACACAAACACATGTAAAGTTAACCTTCTTCTGCAAATAAATGCTTTGTTTGTTTGTAAAATTTACAACGGCCTTAATAGCCAATAAAGCCAAGTTTTCCCTCTGGATTAGAAAGCTAGACGGCAGTTTCGTAAAAACGGGTGCCTACACCGATTCATGGAATTAGGCTGCCTGGCGAACGTCTCAATTTAGCCGTGGCAAGGATCTGAGACAAACGCTATGATTGTGACGTGCGAAAATCTGTGTTTTCGTGGCCTCGGCAGGTAAATCTGTCCAACACACGGTGTCACGCGAACTTGGCCTACTCGTAATTGCAGTCTTCGGGGAAATTAATGGCGGGATTAACGGATAATGGCTGTTTTACTGGCCGTCTGTTTACTGGGATTATAATGAAGCTAAATATCCGGGAAAAAAGTAAAAACAAATGCGAATATTCGCTGTATGTATGATTGTGGCGCCATCTCTTGGGCCTGGGCTCTATCTTTTTTTCTTTTTTATAACTTGTACTTCTTGCGTTTATGAAATTTATTTGGCTGATTAAATAAATAAATAAATATTATGGGATAATCTTACGCAAATCAACATATGTAGTGGGTATTTAGTACGTAATGTATATTTTGCGCTTTTATTATTTTCCTGACGTTTCGAGCTAGTCGTAACGCTCGTGGTCGCAGGCAGACAATCAGGTAAAGGAGGGTAGTGGTGGTGGAGGCAGGATAACAAAAGCAAGTGTACGCGATTAAGTCCCGCTTTTTTCAAAATAATATTGTATTTATTTGCACAACAAATAATTGTACGTACTTATTGTATACTTATTATAAGCATGTCACACAGCTGGGACTGTGGAACAATAACGGAGATGCCTCGGGAATGCGAATAATACCGATTGAGACGATTGCACGGTAGGAAGGGGCGGTTATAGTATCACAAGATACCGATACCACGAGTTAAATAATGTAGGAGAAGTTAGATCATTCTAAAATAGGGATTTTGAAACTTATCGGTGGTGACACGTCAAAAAGAGAGGAATGAATAGGCAAAGCGTATACATACAGTGTGTTTCTGTAATAGGAGCAATAAATTAAAACGTAGATTCTACTCCTCAAACCAGGAAACGTTTGTTCAGCGACTTTTAAAAATAACGTATGGTTTAATTTTTAGGACACTTTAAAGTTTTTTCGAACACGCAATGTATTCCGAAATTGACTAAGTCTGTAGGGTGACAAGCAATGTCAATTAGACGGATTTTAACGTTCATTGAAAATACTATTTAGTTTGTATGAAAAAGAGACAATCTACAAAATACATATTTTTTTAAAATTGTTGAACAAAAGTTTTGTAGTTTGAGGAGTAGAATCTATGTTTAAATTTATTGCTCCTATTACAGAAACACACTGTATAACATTCCTTAATCGCGTGCATCCATATGCAATGGTGAACGCTTTCGAAACAACCGGCCAAGTGTGATTCGGACTCGCGCACGAAGGTTTCCGTCCCATTTTTTATAAACGGAAAAAATCATGTCTGTTGTATGTCGCCCCTAAATAACTATTTATTTTATCCTCTTTTTTAGTATTTGCTGTTATAGCGGCCACAGAAATACATCATGTGTGAAAATTTCAACTGTCTAATTATCATGGCTCATGAGATACGGCCTGACATGAGATACGGCGGTGACAGACAGACAGCGGAGTCTAAGTAATAGGGTCCTGTTACTACCTTTTGGGTACGAAACCCTATAAAAAACCCTATTTGGTTAACCTTTTTTTCATAACGTGCAGTGATCAACTGATCAAAAGCTAGGCATTCATCGAGTTTTAAACATGCCACGCCACTACTGTCTTATACAACTGTATTGGATTAAAATTGTCTAACAGATACCAAAATAAATGCAAAGGATACCAGAACCAGTATTCCTGTAAACGTGTCATGACAGCCCTACGGTACAATACATAAACGGGTTGTCATCTGTCTAGTCCCATGGCATACAAAGTGCCGTACCTACCCCTGTTCCGTTTGTATACTTTGAGAAGTACACAATACACCGTGGCCTGTTGAAACCCGACAGATCTTAACCACGCATTTCTGAGACCAAAAGAGCGAAAAACCTTTATATGAATTTAGGTAAATTTTGCCAAAAAAAAGTTTTTTTTTTTTCAATTTTTTGAATGTTTCTCTCGACCGTGTCACATGGAGGGACATCACATTTGGTCACGATCCTCAGTCATGAGCATACCCCGGGGTTTACGGTGCGGGAATGATTTCGTGTATTTATAACTTTGTTTATTGTAAAGTAATTACCAAACTATGAATGAAACGTAGGTAGTAAGGTCCAAATGTGCTTAGAAATGTTAAATTAGTATCGTTTTTTACAGTTTTTACCTGTTATGGCTAGTGTATAACATTCCCGCACCGAAAACCCCGGGGTATGGTCATGAGGGACCAACGAAGGAGAAGAAGAAGTATAAAAATAAGCATTGATGTCACGCTCATCAAAGTGCTTCGTTTCCAGGAAGCCATTATACTTATAATATGTGTGGAGAAACCATATCTTACTATTTAGGCTGTGTAGCCTGGCTATAGAAATGGGTCACACTATATTTTACTCGCGACTTTGACTGCGTAGAATTTTTTTGCAAAAGTTAACTGTAAACCTACATACATACTTTCAATCTCCCATTATGCCCAAAAAAAAGTTCAATAAGTTCAATATCGAGTGATTTTACTTGAGCCGAAAAAAATATAGATTGCGGGATGACTTGGGCGCAATTTGTAAAGAGTGATAAATTTCTAACTATGCCAAACCACCAAAGCGAAATGAAAGAAAGTATTTAAAGGTGCCACAAAAAAATAACCATTACCTACCTAACAATTATTACTGACTTACTCCATAAAAAATCACATCAAAAATTCAAAACATGACATGCAGATTTTTTTCCTTTCAAGTCAGTTTGATATGTGAAATAATTATTCACTTAGCCAATTGCTGTTGTAGTCAAACAAACTTTCGTATTGACATTAGTAGGATTGATTCAGCCTCATGTCATTTTTTGAGCTTCTTGGAAATCTTTTTTCCTCGAAATTAATCAAACGTCGTACTTACAAGAAAAATTCTAATATTTTCGGAATAGAGAAAAAACTACTTCTAATATCGTTCTGATAAAGTGTGTGTTCCAATGTAAAAAACATCAATTTGCCAAACATTTATCAAAGACTGTATTGTCTTTGATCAAAGTCAGGCTAATGCCTTATTTTCTCGAGTTTATTTTTGATTATCTGGCAACAAACAGCGAAAAACAAAACTATAGAAGTCTTGTTAGCTCTAACGTTCCCACAAATAATATGATATAGGCGGTAGGACATACAAGTACGGATTTCTATGGGGCATATATTCCGCGCATGAAACATCTATATTTTTTTATCCGTTAAATATTTTGACCTGATCAATCACAACTTCTACCACTATGTCTACCAGTTTCAATTCTCCCTCAACTGCTTTGAGCAGTTGACTAGAAGATTATAAGGTATAAGTCCGCCTTTGTACAAATATGGTGTTTTATTCCAGTTGTATTTTCTTGGTTGTATAATAAAGTATTATACTACTACTACTACTTTTTCATTAAGTAAAAAATTATGTTTTAATCCGAGGAAGTGGCTGTAAGGATAACAGTCAGGAGGATATCACGACTGTTTTGGAAGACATTTTTTACTGCAGGCGCCGTCTATATCTTTTCTATCGCTGGCTACCTACTAAGCATTCATTTTATTGCTAAAGTACCTCGTTATTTCCAGTTGTATCCAGTCAGCTGAATATATTTACATTGAGGGAGCTTAATCGTATTATGTTGTTTTCTTTCAGAGATATTCTTAAAATGAGAGCGACATTTAAATAAGCAGGAAAATTGCTCACGAACGAATCGCTCATTAAATAATAAGTTTTAATATTTGTTAAAGGAAAAGAAAATCACATTAAAAAAATATATCGGTCGCCTCTTTTAAAGTAAAACTTCGGAATTTTCTTCTAGATAAACAAAAATTTTAGCACTTAAGAAACCGTGCACACTCACTCACACAACACATACTCGCACACACACACACACTAACACACACACACACTTACACACACACACACACATACACACAAAGGCACGCGCTTTTTCTCACTTTGTTATGTTTTCTTGGTTATTTCTGCCACCTAGTTATATAGTTTTAGTTCTAGTTTTACCAGGCTTCTCTGAAAATCAGCGTCACGTAGTGTGTCCTAGGATTCACTGCGGGACATCAAGCTGAGTGAAGACCTTTTAGCACAATTCTGTTAATCGAAATGAATTTATGTTTTATGTATTAGTTTTCGTGCTAATAATTAATATTATTATTTCTCTTTATTTGTCTTTTCTCTTAAGTCAGGTTTTTTACAATATTTTTATAAAAGTAAAATACAAAATACATATAAAACATACAAAAACAATAAAAACATTATAAAAAACCTAACCTAGGGTGCCGCCGGCAACGGAGCAAGGCCCAGGCTGCCGGTGGTTAGGGCCGTAGAGAGAGGAACCTTCGGACTATACGCGCCGTGTCCAGAATTACCGCCTTCTGGTATCTGACCCTTGATCCAACCACAACCCCGTAGCGAAAGTCTCTCAAGATGTTGGTCGAGACTCTTCGCTATGAGACCGTTCGCAGAAACAACTATCGGCACAATGATCGCCGAATGAACCTCCCACATGGCGGTTACCTCCTGAGCCAAGTCTAGGTACTTGCTGGACTTGTCCTTCTCGGCTTTCACGAGGTTCACGTCACATGGGACGGTGATGTCAACGAGCATGGCCCGGCGTTGCGGTCGATCTATTACCACGATATCAGGTTTATTGGTATTATTCTTATTTTTGATGGAGGAATGCAAAGTTTCATTTGATTTACGAATAACTCAAAACTATACGAGCATATACAGGATGTCCCAGAAATCGACGTCAAGCCGTGAATGGATGATAGACCAAGTTTTTCACATGTTCTTTAAAAATTATGGTCACTTTAAAAATTTACTAGAATATTCACGCCCTGGTCTCTTAACTTCTAGTAAATTTTTAAAGTGACCACAATGTTTGAAGAACATGTGATTGATTTTTTATTGTATTTTTCTGATAACTGTTATAACTTGGTCTATCATCCATTCACGGCTTGACGTCGATTTCTGGGACACCTGTATGTCAACCATTATATTTGAATGTATGTATTTCTACTTTCAAATAAAAAAATGTTGTTTCTAATTTAACATCTTTATACAAACATTCTGCATATCTATACTACAATAGAATTACCGTCAAATTGGGACTCAACTCGTGACTCAGAGGTGCCCATGATGCCCGACGCGTTGCCATATTGACCCACGATAAATCTTTGCATCAGGAAAGACCCAATGCGGGTCCAGAGTTCCAGACCCAGAAGCGATGGTCCACACCTGAAAACAAAACTATGATTCTCATATTAAGGGGATTAAGACAACCGCTAAATTCAGACCAGAGGCCAGTTTTATAAAGCTACAAATTACAATTTACAAGCGGAACTCTCTTTCTAACCCTATGCGTTAGAAAGAGACTTCCGCTTGTAAATTGTAACTTGTAGCTTTATAAAACTGGCCTCAGGACGTACCTTTTTTCATAAAAAATATAATGATATAATGCATATACACAAAACATTTTTCTTTCATTCCCAAACCAAATGGTTATTGCTAATATTAGGTAAAGTAAAAGGTTAGTATAAACGTATTGCGAAGCAGTCAGATTTGGATTTTATTTTTATTTTTCATTTTAATTACACAATAGGCAGGTACATGTCTGTCTCTAAAGCTGTTTTGATATGCCTTCTTGAAGAACTACGCATTATTGTATATAGTATCTTTAATGTATTTGTAGTACTGTTTTGGAAAAATAAGTCCCGCCGAGTTTCTTGCCGGTAATAAGTAATACTTCTCGGGTCAGAGGTGTAGGGTTAGAACCGGTGGTAGTTTCTTTTCTCTCTGACGTTCATAAGTGCATTGTAATGTGCCTAAATTGAAGAATAAATATCTTTTATCTTTTTTATCTTTTTTATCAAGGTCACCGGCTGTTGTCAGCCTCTTAAGTATTCACTTCCATATCCCATGGAGCTCTGTAATTAAACATGCTAAGTTCTAGCAAAATGAAGCATATTGCACACATTACTTATTCAAATGTACGTCTCAGCAATCAGCCACAGATGTCGCTTTGTCTCAGATGAGCGGGGCTGTCTACACACTTTATTACTCATAATCTTACTTTATGAGAAGACAACCGTGTTTCCTCGGCGTGTGACGAAATTACTTGATTCGACAAAAAGGCAGATGTTAAATAAAGTTATTTAATTACAAACTATTTAACCTTTTGTCCCTTGTTAGTTCATAAGTACTAACATCTTAGTTCATAGGTAAACTAACAAATGAATGGATTTATTGTTATCTGAAAAATAAATAATTTAATTTAATTTGACCGCCAAAGGCAGTCAAATCACGCGCATGGAAAGTCGTGCCTTCAGCGCCAGGACGTGATGTCACGTCCAAAATAGAACAGGTTTGCCTTGCACGGTTCGGATCCGGTACAAGTCCCTTCGAGCGTTCTGCAAGAATTCTCAAAGAATAGTTAGGCCAGGCTCCTCCCGTTTACCGAAAAGTAGCGCATATTTTTTGATAGACGGAACTTCGTCAACAAAGTCACAATTCAATCATTAAAGTCGACGAATAGAAAATTTTTTTCTCGTCCGTCGGAAAATATAATCTTTGGGGTGTTATCCTCACTGGCCACTATTAATATAAAATATTAATATTCTGGCCAGCGGAATACTTAAAGCATTAAGTTAATTACAAGCTTTTATTTAACTCACAGTGTTTGTCAGTAGATAAATATGTGTGTTAGATGTTTAGGTAGAATCTTGCGAGCCAGATTTGAACCAGTTCCTGATGTCCGATTGAGCTAAAATTTTGCATACCTGCGTAACTTGGATGACAATACAATATTTTGATACCATCGAGCTGGTCTGATGATGGAGACAGGAGGTGGCCATAAGAACTCTGCCATAAAATACCTCAACCAGGTTGAGTTTAGGTTTGTTAGAAACGCCTCGATGAGTATTCCTTGATTTTCTAAAGAAAAGTACAGTCAGCCACAACATCAGAAGCTGAATTGGTACCTATTTCTCCTAACCGATACTAGAATTAGAATCGTCTTAATAAGTCGCTGTTTGGGCTTATTTGACATGTACTGGTATGGAGTTGGGACCGATATCACAAGATGGAGCTCATGCTGAACCCTGGGGGCACCTACTGGATCTCAGGTTTGGGGCAACATAGACTCATGCTGTTTGAGCTCATTCGACTTGTACTGACGAGGAGTTGGGACCGGTATCACAAGATGGACTTCATGCTGAACCCTGGGGGCACCTACTGGATCTCAGGTTTGGGGCAACTTAGACTCATGCTGTTTGAGCTCATTCGACTTGTACTGACGAGGAGTTGGGACCAGTATCACAAGATGGAGTTCATGCTGAACCCTGGGGGCACCTACTGGATCTCAGGTTTTGGGCAACATAACTAGACTCATACTGTTCGAGCTCATTCGACTTGTACTGACGAGGAGTTGAGACCGGTATCACAAGATGGACTTCATGCTGAACCCTGGGGGCACCTACTGGATCTCAGGTTTGGGGCAGCATAGACTCATGCTGTTTGAGCTCATTCGACTTGTACTGACGAGGAGTTTAGAACGGTATCACAAGATGGTGGTCATGCTGAACCCTGGGGGCACCTACTGGATCTCAGGTTTGGGGCAACATAGACTCATGCTGTTTGAGCTCATTCGACTTGTACCTACTGACGAGGAGTTGGAACCGGTATCACAAGATGGACTTCATGCTGAACCCTGGGGGCACCTACTGGATCTCAGGTTTGGGGCAGCATAGACTCATGCTGTTTGAGCTCATTCGACTTGTACTGACGAGGAGTTGGGACCAGTATCACAAGATGGAGTTCATGCTGAACCCTGGGGGCACCTACTGGATCTCAGGTTTGGGGCAACATAGACTCATGCTGTTTGAGCTCATTCGACTTGTACCTACTGACGAGGAGTTGGAACCGGTATCACAAGATGGACTTCATGCTGAACCCTGGGGGCACCTACTGGATCTCAGGTTTGGGGCAGCATAGACTCATGCTGTTTGAGCTCATTCGACTTGTACTGACGAGGAGTTTAGAACGGTATCACAAGATGGTGGTCATGCTGAACCCTGGGGGCACCTACTGGATCTCAGGTTTGGGGCAACATAGACTCATGCTGTTTGAGCTCATTCGACTTGTACCTACTGACGAGGAGTTGGAACCGGTATCACAAGATGGACTTCATGCTGAACCCTGGGGGCACCTACTGGATCTCAGGTTTGGGGCAGCATAGACTCATGCTGTTTGAGCTCATTCGACTTGTACTGACGAGGAGTTGGGACCAGTATCACAAGATGGAGTTCATGCTGAACCCTGGGGGCACCTACTGGATCTCAGGTTTGGGGCAACATAGACTCATGCTATTTGAGCTCATTCGACTTGTACTGACGAGGAGTTGGGACCAGTATCACAAGATGGAGTTCATGCTGAACCCTGGGGGCACCTACTGGATCTCAGGTTTGGGGCAACATAGACTCATGCTGTTTTGACTTGTACTGATGAGTAGTCGGGACCGGTATCAGAAAATATAGCTCATGCTGAACCCTGGGGGTACCTACTGGATCACGGGTTTAGGACAACAAAGACTCATGCTGTTGGGCTCATTCGACTTGTACTGGTAAGCAGTCTGGACCGGTATCACGAGATAGATTTTATGCTGAACCCTAGGGGTACCTACTGGATCTCTGGTTTAGGACATCATAGGTTCATGCTGTTTGGGCCTTGTGTGACATCCGATTTTTCTGGTCTTCATGAAATTTGTTGAGGTTGTATCGGTGGTATATAATAAGAGACTTCAATGAGCTGGAATGACCAGGGGGTTCTGGAATCAGAAGGCCTAAAACAGTTTTGTTGAGGGGTTTTATTATAATCGCAAGTTCTTAATTCGAGGCGGACCACCAGTTCTGTTAGATTAGAATAGAACCGTCTAAATAAATAGTATATGATTGTCAAAAGAAAATTATACGTGCATAACTATTATCGAACGAGCGAGTGCAGCGACGCGAAGTTCTATTATCATTCCACCTCGGACACAACTGTCAGTTTGGGTTTTTAGTAGCTGTTTCTCGAACTTATGAGGATGAGGTCTATGTTAACTTAATTAGGCTTATTGTTTTGCAACTTTAATGTGTCATTAGGGATTTTTCCGTAACATAATGTTCTTTTTGAAATATAACAAAAATGTTTGTTTTTCAAGAATTTTTAAATTATCAGGTGATATGGTTTAGCGGTCAGAAATAGCATACCCGTAAGTGTTTCATCACTATTATGATAAAAAAACTCAGCATGCCTACCTTGATGCCTATTGCCTACTTTGATATCAGGTAACACACCCAATGGCCATTTCTATTAGCTAAAATTAACAAGCAATAAGAAACCGGTCAACACAGCGAAACGATGTGTTAGTCGAAATGTGCAGGCTACGGAACATGTCTCTTAAAAACTAAAAACATAAAAATAAATTTAAATAAAAAACTTTTAAAAACAAGCTTTTATGTGAATGCTCTAAAAAGAGAAAATAAGCTTTCGAGTCAATCAAACTTTTTTTATAGGAATTTTGTACAATTTTATGACATAAAAGCTTGTCGCGAGACTTTCCCGTGTAAAAGAGATTGCACATTTATATCGAGGAAACCTTATGTAAATATTGAATATTATAACAAAATCATTGGTTTCATTCAGTCCGAAGTTGAGTACTTATTCTTTGAGTACATTTAATTATTGTCATTAAAAATTATTTGATTTACAATTTTATAATCCACGCCGCAATCCATGTGCAATCTCTTTTACACGGGAAAGTCTCGCGACAAGCTTTTATGTCATAAAATTGTACAAAATTCCTATAAAAAAAGTTTGATTGACTCGAAAGCTTATTTTCTCTTTTTAGAGCATTCACATAAAAGCTTGTTTTTAAAAGTTTTTTATTTAAATTTATTTTATTAACTGATTTCGTAGAATCACCCAATCCTTGTAGTCTGAGCTGAGCTTAAGTGAAATCTTTTGTATCTCGAAATGGTAAAGTCAAACAAGTGAACAACCATAACCGAAGTTTCCCGAAGTTTCCCGAACTTTCCCGAAGTAATCTGAAACTCGACGGACGCCTGGTTCTATGAAACTTGTAGACTTGCATACATAAATAATATCAGTTTCATTTAAATGATTTCCCAGTAGAGGATGAGAAGACTGAAGGGACATTGCTTTGGTTAAACTAAAATCTTCATTACTGGTGGCTAAGAATTTATTTAATTTTTAATTGTATACCTAGTCCTGTTATTTTTTAACCATTTCCACACCAAAGACGTATATATCGGCACCACAGGTCCAACGCCAAAGACCGATATATCGGTCACCAACCACAGAGCAAAATAAACCTACATGCACACGCATAAAGTTTAACTTCATTTTTGACATTTAGATGTCGTGGCGTCTGAGTGGTAGGTTTTGCGTTTGACATGGCATCGAAAAGGTTAATTAAATCCGAATTACGTTTACTTATATTTAAATAGAGCTTATCTGTAGTATAAGGTTTTTATTACAGGCCACCCTTCAATAACTGGCCAAGTTATGCTAAAATTAATTCTGTTTATAGGAAAATAGAGTTCATTTTAGCCGCAGGGTGCCCGACCTTAGAATTGTCCCCCACCATATCGTCCCGTGGTTGCAGTAGGAGTCTGCTAAGGGAATATACCGGGAGATGGGCAGCAGCATCTTCCGAAAGCCTAAACAACAATAAACAAAAAAATGTGCGCGCGCCAACCCGCCTGCCAAGCGTGGCGCGTATGGCAAACCCCATATTAATAAAGGGGAGGCCTATGTTCAGCAGTGGGCGTCTTATGATGATGATGATGATGAGAGTTCATTTTTAGTGTGAGAGGAACAGTTATTGAAGGGTGGTCAGTTACTAGTGATTTATCATATAACGGTTAGTAATCACCACTCAGTTGAGTTTTTTCACTATATCCTATTTTAGGCCGAACGGCGGGTTTTTTATTTAAAAAACTAAAAAGTCAAATAACTTTAAACCAATGAGTTTTTACCCTTGATTGACTGGACTATCGAATAACCCCTTTCAAGGAATACGGAGAAAAACCAATCACTCTGTATTTCTCAAGCAAAATGGTAGAATACAAAGCAAATATTAAAAGCAATTCCTTCGAATTTATAATCCCACTTTATATTTGGCGTACGTGGAAATCTAACTGTTCTAATTTCTGATATCTAAAACAGCCTAACTGACAAGGATTATCTGTGTAATATAATCCTCTTTGTAATATTGTAATTTTACACTGTGCGGTTTTCGGCAATATAGCGGCTTAGCACGCACGGAGTGATATTACGTTTTGTGTTCATGTAATATTCTATACGAGCACAGAGAATGAAGAGGCGTAGTCTGAAACAGTTCAACCGAATGTTATACAGCATTCAGACCATCGTGTTTGTACTCGTGTTGGAGTTCGTCGAATAGTTCGAAGAATCATTCGCGTACGAGTGTCAACACGAATGTCCGTTCACATAATCGTCTCCCGTACGCGACACAACTCCACTATGCGAGCACGAGCGCGAGTGCCAACACGCATGTGTAGCCGCGCGTTATTCGTCTCGTCACTCGCATGCATATGTGATCGTCGCACTATTAGACGTTTTGTGGTTACTGAAATGTCAAACGTCATCAATGTTTGTAACAACGTTACAACCAGGGGCCAGTTGCATAACAACTTGTAACAAATAATATGAGCGGAAGTCTCTTTCCAGTCTCATTAATTAGAAAGAGACTTCTGCTAATAATATAAGTTACAAGTTATTATTCAATCGGCTCCAGTTTATATAAAATTTAAGTTTTTTATGACATATTCAAACGCGTGTTTTTGCGAGCCATCATGTCTATAGGTACTTGGGATGCCGTCGATAATAATTATCTTTATTTTATCACAGTTTTGTACCCCAAAGTCATATTCGGGACATTAGCAAGTTACACTGGTCACGGTATATGAAAATCGTTCTCCTTTATTTATTAATAGGGAATATTACGCAAAACTCTGCGTAGGGGGCGGCACTAGCACAACAAGAGGGCCTACCCCGAAACACGAAAATAAAAGTTTCGTCACCTGGTTCTCTGTCACTCTTACATATTAGAGCGATAGAGAGGCAAAAGTCAAAATTTCGATTCTTTCGTTTCACGATAGGCCTTCTGTAAACAAACCGCCTTGGTGCACAAATGACATATTTATTCGTTATAAATTATCTATGAAAACTTGTAAAAAACTGTTTAAGGCCTAGTATGTATTAAGAACTTTATGGTTTACCGGTGTGCTAGTGCTGCACTCTGGTGGCAGAACATTGCAGTAATATCCCCTATTCTTTCCGAACGGCCTCAAATTACCGTTGGAGTTTTTCACTCATTTTCCTTTGTATTTGCCTTTTCTGCATTCTCCTACTTTTAAATATTTTACTTTGAACGCGCTTCTGCATAATAATTAAGTTCAGTATTTTACTTATTCATTTATTATAATTATTATGTATATATAAAACAAAATATAAATGCGTGATACGAGAGCGGGACTACCTATCCTACCAGTACCTTGTCGCAACACGCGCAACTCCATCTTATATATACAGTGTGTTTCTGTAATAGGAGCAATAAATTAAAACATAGATTCTACTCCTCAAACTACAAAACTTTTGTTCAACAACTTTAAAAAAATATGTATTTTGTAGATTGTCTCTTTTTCATACAAACTAAATAGTATTTTCAATGAACGTTAAAATCCGTCTAATTGACATTGCTTGTCACCCTACAGACATAGTCAATTTCGGAATACATTGCGTGTTCGAAAAAACTTTAAAGTGTCCTAAAAATCAAACCATACGTTATTTTTAAAAGTCGCTGAACAAACGTTTCCAGGTTTGAGGAGTAGAATCTACGTTTTAATTTATTGCTTCTATTACAGAAACACTGTATTTCATGTGCTTATCAAAATATAATATTCGCGATATCGGAGTTTGTCCCATAGTAAAAGTGGTTCAGTATAACCCATGTGTAACCTAATCAGCTCGCTCATTATGACTGATGATAAACACCTACTATGATAAATTAAAGTATGTCAAAACAATGCATTTTATTCATTTTAGACATCATGTTTCTTAGAGACATTTACAGCTTAAGACCTCTTCTCTTCATTCTCGTTTCCTCATGACTGAGGGTCGTGACAGCAATCGGTGGCAACTTTTTTCACGAACGCTTTCCACATGGTTCTATCTTCAGCTTTTCGGATAGATGTCTGCAGGTTTGCTTGGCAGACTTCCTCCACCGCCTCGGTCCATCGGGTGGGTGATCTTCCACGGCTTCTTTTTCCTTCCACTTGGCCGACAACAATAAGCTTCTCCAGATTATCTGGGTCGCGTCGGGCCACGTGACCGAAGTACCGGAGAAGTCGTTGCATGCATACAGTTGACAGACGAGTTCTAATGCTGAGTTCCCTCAAGATGGAAGCGTTTGTCCGGTGTTCTGTCCAAGAGATTCCCAACATCTTACGCCAACACCACATCTCGAACGCGTCAACCCTGCTTCGAGTGCGTGCTTTTAGCGTCCATGTCTCAGAAGCATAAAGGAAAATGGAAAAGATAAGGGTCTGCATGAGTTTAACTTTCGTTTTCTTGCCTATTCCTCTGTTCCGCCAAATCTTCTCCAAACGCTTCACTGCTGATTTAGCTATCTGCGCTCTTCTGATTACCTCCTTGTCACAGTCTCCATCATTAGTGATCAGTGACCCCAGGTAAACAAATTCTTGCACTGTGTCTAGGTCAGCCAGTTCACCCGTCCGCTCTAGGGAGCCTGCCCGGTCCACAAACATCAGCTTGGTCTTGGATAGGTTGATCTGAAGTCCATACTCAGCACTCACTACATGGACCCTTTGCAGAAGCTCAGCGAGTTCACTTTCTGTTGCACCAATAATCGTGGTGTCATCTGCAAAGCGTAGATTGTTGATGAGATATCCGCCAATTCGTATGCCCCCATTCCAGTCTTCCCAAACCCGACGCATGATGTGTTCGCCAATGAGGTTAAACAATTGCGGCGAGAGTATGCATCCCTGTCTGACTCCGCGGTTGCTTTGGAAATATCCAGACACTGCGCCCTCCAACCTAATGACTGCTCTGCCGTCAAGATACAGGTTTTGCACCAAGAAAATTAGGTGATCCGGAACTCCCATATCTCTAATAACGTCAAACATTTTTCTCCATGATATGCAGTCAAACGCCTTCGCGTAGTCTATAAAACATAGAGCCATTGGAACATTAAATTCTCTACTCTTCTCAATCATTTGTCTCATGTTTAAAATCTGCTCGCGAGTACCCCTGCCCTTGACAAACCCTGCCTGTTCTTTCGCGATTTGTCCACCAATGTAGTTCTCCAGCCTCCTATTGATGATATGCAGTAATATCTTGCTCGCATGAGACGTCAGAGAAATGGTTCTATAGTTCTCGCATTTTCGAGTCGAGCCTTTTTTATGAAGAGGGACCACCACTGACTCCAACCAGTCGTCAGGCCACTGCCCTGTCCACCAGACTTTTTGGCATATCGCATGAACCATCTTTATACCATCCTGGCCCATCAACTTCAATACCTGCGCTGGCAGCCCATCTCCGCCACAAGCTTTAGGTTTGAGTCTTGCAATGGCTGCTTCAGTTTCATGGAGAAGGATATCTGGCTCTCTTTCTGTGTAGTCAAGTCGGTCTTCAATTCCGTCGCGGTTCTCGCTGTATAGCATCTGACAGTATTGGCGCCATCTCTCCAGTACAAGGTCCCTATCAACTAATGGTGTTCCAGTTTGGTCCTCAATTGTCCAATTCTTCGGTTTAAAATCCTTCGCCAAAAGTTTGACCTTAGAAAACATGTCCTTTGTATGCGCAAACTTTGCAGACTTATCAATTTCCAGGCATATAGTATCAATATAGGCGTTCCTGTCTCGTCTACACAGTCTTTGCACTGTACCGTGCAGCTCGCGGTACCGCAGCCTTTCATTCTCCGATCCCAATCCACTTTCCTTGAGTAGTTTCCTTTCTGCTATTACCGTCCATGTTTCTGCAGCCATCCAGTCTGCTCTGGGCCTATCATCCCTGCATTTTCCAGCAGCTTCTTTAGCAGACGTAATGGCTACCGACTTCAGTTTCTCCCACGACGCTTGCGCTGATTCAAAAGGGTCCAGCTTAAGTTCCTTGAGTCGTGGTTCTACTATTTTCCTAAACTCTGTCTCAGCTTGGGGGGGCATACTAATCGACTTATTATAAGCGGTCACTTTGGGAGCCTTTAACCGGACTGTGATCGACGTTGCCAACAGTTGATGGTCGCTTCCACAATCCGCTCCAGGACGTGTTTTGGTTACGATTACCGAGGACCTCCATCTCTTGCTAACCATAACATAGTCAATCTGGTTCCTATGTTTCCCGTTCGGAGATGTCCATGTATACAACCTACGTGGATGTTGCTGAAACCATGTATTCATTATTGTTAGATTGTTCTCTGCGCAGAAGTCAAGAAGCCTTTGTCCACGCTCGTTTCGTGTTCCCAGACCAAATCTTCCCACAGTCCCTCTAAGATGGTCATCTGATGTTGTTGTTCCGATTTTCGCATTAAGGTCACCAAGCACAAATGTTATCTCCTTTGCTGGAATTTTTTGATATGTATCTCCAAGTTGGCTGTAGAAGTTTGCTATCTCTTCCTCCGTTGAGCTAGAAGTTGGAGCATACACCTGGATAAGATTGATAGGATGGGGCCATGCCCCTATTTTAACTCTTACTATCCTGTCGCTTATGATGTCATATCCGATCATCATATCAGTGATACGTTTTGATAGCAAAAAACCCACTCCAGAGAAACTATTCCTGTGGTCCCCTGCAGTTATTAGCGTCATGCCCAGCGCAGTCTTGGAATGTCCGCTTTCTTTGAGGTGCGTTTCGCTTAGACCTAGTACTTCTAGCCCATACCGTGTCATCTCATTTGCCAAAATTTCAACTTTCCCAGCCTTGTTTAGACCGCGCACATTCCATGTTCCTATATGTAAAGCCTGTTTTTTCGTAATGATTTGCTTGCTGTCCCTTGGCACATGCCTAGCAGTAGTCCACTGTCTGCAATCAGCCTGCTTTTTCACTAATTTGCAGCCGGTAGCCAATTTCACACCAGGAGGCCCGGAACCTGCCTGGCGCCGGGGGTCAGCCGGATGGCATGACAAATCATTTAATCTTAAGTCACTCATAATGCTGTTTTCTTGGGATATTTATAGTAACGGTAGTGTCCCATTCCTTTCCGTACCAGTCTTTCAGAGGTAATTTAGTCCTCTCGGCTTCTGCAGCCTTTATAAGATCAGGTTATTTCCCGCCGCCTGATACTCGGCGTTGTTGTTCATTTAGCACCACCCGGGGGACACGTGCAGGGTAGTTTAAGGTAGTTCCTGCGGACGCGAACAACACCATCCCCCTAAGACCTACACAATCGATATTTAAATAGAAAAAGTATAAGTTTATTTTTTCAAAACAACCGGGTTCGATTCCCGAGCTGGGTACAGTTTTTTTTTCAAATGTATGAATGCAGTTTTTCTTTTTATCAAAATCGGTGTCAGGGTTCCTAAGAACAGATCTCGCTATCTCTCATAGTTTCCGACTTCTCCATACTGACCCATTTGGATTGTACACCCGGTATGGTATATGATAAAACGTGCTCTTCACTGTTCCAGCACATGTCATCATTTCAACTTAGGTACGTCATTCGCAATAAATTCGATGGCAGGGTGTCAACTATTGGGCTTTAGCGTGTCGAGCAATAAATAGCACGTTTACGTTATCTGAAAGATCCGTTGACAAGTAAAAGGTAGTGATTAGTGCAGAATCAGCAGATATTCCACCTGACTTTGTTCCCGTGGGAGTAATGGATCAACAACCTTGGAGACAGAGAGCTGACGCGAGAGTTCGATAACCTCTTTTCATCATAGTTTGATAAAGCGTTTCAATATGGACGCAGGTGTATTGGGAGTAAAAGTTTAGTGCAAGAGATTCATGGTTTTTTTATTACCTTGTTATATTTTTTCTTTACTAGTGTGATAAAACCTATGTACTACTATGTAATCGAGAGTGTGAGAATTTCTCCCCTTCCTTCATGTGTTTTCAAACGCTTGCTTCATAAGCACCTACAAGAACAAATCTAGTATTACCTACATACAACCCTTAACGCACGTGTACCAGTATATTTACGTATATATGTATAATATTATATATTATGTATTCTATAAGTAAGTATATGTAATTATTAATATGCAATGTATGTATAATTGTACTTATAAGGTATAGTTTTTATAAGTTGGTAGTCTTACCTCCGTAATTGTCGCTTTTTGAAAGCTTTAATTTGTACCCACCTTCGCGTTTCTCTGTTTGGCCCTATGGTTGACTGGTAGAGAATGCCTTAAGGCATTAAGTCCGCCTTTTGTACTTTAAGTTGTTTCTTTTGTGCAATAAAGTTTAAATAAATAAATAAATAAATGTGTTGTGTACTGTAGGTAGGTATACTATGCATATAAGTGCAATAACTCGACTTTAACTCTATAGTCACAGCGGTAGAACCTTTTGATCTACGATTTTATCAACGGTAGATACAATTGTGTCTACAGGAGCACTAGGTACCTCCATATGTTTTTTTTTAGTTTATATTATAATTGATAAGTAAACCCTCGCGGCCCTCCTCCCCGCTCAGAGCTATGACTGGCTATTTTTCCCGACTTCGACTGTCCTGGGATCGTTTTATTTTCATTTAACAGGTGCTGAGCCTCGCAACTTTGCTGAACTTATCGGAATTGAAAAAGGACGTATGTCCTATTGTAATAGACGATGATTTGACCTTTTGGGTCCATAAAGTACAGTGACTCGACGGATATATTAAGGAACAAGTATTTCAGTCGCACCAGTCATTTATGTATAAATGTTATGTGTTTCAACATTTCACAACGGCTAGGAGGGGGGGGGGGGGGCTACTTCGGACAGAATTTAGTATAGTTATGATTTTAATTTATTAAGAGCGCTGGTAGCCTTGCGGTAAGACGTCCGACTCGGCTCGTACCACTGAGTGAGGAACTTATGTACGGAATGTCATTTGCGATTTACCAGTCGCTTTTCGGTCAGGAAAACATCGTAAGGAAACCGGATCTAATCCCAAAAAAGCCTAGTTTCCCCTCTGGGTTGGACGGTCAGATGGCAGTCGCTTTCGTAAAAACTAGTGTCTACGCCAATTCATGGGATTGGGTTGTCAAGCGGACCCCAAACCGGGATAAACGCTAGGATGATGATGATGATGATGATTTTAACTTATTAATCATAAGTTATGATACGTATCAGTGGCGGTTGGTAAAAAAATTTCTTAAGCAAGCCGGTACTGAATTTGGCTTAAAATTTCTTCATGGTAGGAAAACAGCTCAGACGTCTGAAACTTAGGCAAGCCGACGGGAATCGTGTTCCATGGGAGCGCCACCACTGATACGTATCTACATAGGTAAGTACCTGAAATAAATAAATCTAGTATAAGTAGTTTGGTATATTACACAGACCAAGGTGGCGTTATTCGAAAACGATAAACTTTTTGCCAATCTAAGAAGCCCTCATTAATTTTTCGTCTTTCTCAGTCAAAAAGAGACAAAACTTAGCAGAGATTTGATTATTTTTAAAAATGGAGGAGTCGCTAAGAGGTATGATAATTAATTTAATCTAATTAAATGGTTGCAAGTCGCTTCCGACCGATACTTATGGAGGTCCAAAGGGGAGGCCTATTTTCAGCTGTGGACTTCTTATGGCTGAGATGATGATGATAATGATGATGATTACGTGGTTTCACTATCTATTGTGATTATAATTACGACTCATATTTCCATTTCACCTCATTTAATCCTTAAAATAGAATACATCAGTCACCAACCCTTCTTCCCCCGCACTTTAATCCCCCCCCCCCCCCCCCCCCCCTCATCAATATTCATTACCCGCCTCCGCCTGGCTTCACACTCACTGTTTTAATAATCATTATCTACTCAAATAACGTTATTGAGTTAAGAGTTTTACACCTCCATTTACATCCAAAACTATGCAAATTCAACCTTAACCCAAACAAAATAGAGCGCGCGTATCTGCATTTAGGAGAATTATTTGTGTGTTATATACTACTGCAGTTAGTTTCGGCAATTTTCAACTTTAAACAGCAAATAATACGGACTTGGTAAGTGAATATTATGATTAAACAATGTGAAACGAACGCATTCCTCTGTTGAAAAGCTCGGTAGCTTGTTTGATTCAGTTTGTAACTATGTATTACCAGAGACCATAGAGATATAGACGGCCACAGCTTAAGTTGCCGTGGGGTGCCCGGCCTTAGAATTGTCCCCCACCATATCGTCCCGTGGTTGCAGTAGGAGTCTGCTAAGGGAATATACCGGAGATGGGCAGCAGCATCTTCCGAAAGCCTAAACAACAATAAAAATACGCAAATGGCAAACCCCCCCATTAATGATAAGTTCCATTACTTATGGAGGTCCAAAGGGGAGGCCTATGTTCAGCCAATCAATTGCGCCCTCTGTCCGAAAGCCGCCTAAAGATACCAAAAATGTAAGAGGAAAATGTCACCCGCACTGCTACTCCACCTAGTAACAAATAGCGTACTACTAGTACACTAGTAGCCACTAGGTGGAGTAGCTGCTACAGTGCAGCAGTGCAGGTGACATTTCCTCATACATTTTCGGTATCTTTAGGAGGCTTTCGGACAGAGGCCGCAATTGACTTGAGCTTCAAAAAGTTCTTAGGCTGGGGCCGTCTATATCTCTATAGTCTCTGCTATTTCGCGGGAATTTGCTTTCGATTCTCGGAAGTGTGGATTAAATTTGCATTAATCATTTGCTTGTTTTCGTATATGGAAAAGTTGTTTTATGTTAAACTATGACTTAGCTTAATTATTATGCAAAGCTATATATACAGGGTGTAACAAAAATACTGGTCATCCGTTTAAGGTCATAAGTGGTATCGTAATACGACTAAGAAAAAGTAGGAGAAAAAATTCTTGGACGCGAAAAAAATTTTTTTTTCTATGGGCAGGTGGTCCCAGGCGGCCGACCCTCCATACTAAACCAAAATTTTATTCCCGCGAAAAAAATTTTTCTTAGTTTTTCGTAATTAGAATACGATACCAATTATGCCCTTTAAAGGATCACCAGTATTTTTGTTACCCCTTGTATTATGTAGATCAAGAGTAGCTTTACGCGATAAATAAGACACTGTTTATCAGCAAGTGCCAAAAAATAAGAGGTTGTTTAGAAATAAAGGAAAAGTAGAAAAATCCACTGCCTCAGGCAAAACTTGAACTCACGACTCTGGAATGCCCATTGCTGTGACCAACTGAGCTACTGAGACTTACTTGAGGGCTGCGAATTTATACACCATGGGCCGTATTCTAACTTTAAAACACGCACAGACACGATCCAACTTCAATGCAAATCCAATGCAATAACAACACAATACAGCTAACGCCTACACGTCTGAATCAAAAATGCCGGAATTTGCTTGAAAACTACTGCGATGCAACTACAACACAACTTCAATATTGGTTGATTATTGTATGAGTGTGGAGTTATGCTTGAGATGGATTGTGTTTATAATGTATTGTTTAAGTATTTTAAAATTAGAATACGGCACCAGATCCTTTATTACATAACAGATTGCATTGCCAAAAACTGACAACGTCATGATGTTACCTTCTTAAAAAATATTGATATAATTGATCTAATAGAAGATAAAACCTTTGCCATTAAAGAAAAAAATCGTAATTTTGCGTGTGGCTACGAGTATTTTTTGACACTTCTCGATGAGCAATATCGAACGTGCCACGTGCCCAGTTGCTAGTCGTTGAAGTAGTTATTGTCAAAAAATATGGTCATTGTTCGTTGTCTGTACAAAATGCTCCAACTTTTGCTCAGGCTACCAGGTACTACACGGAAAAAAAAGCTTCTGGGATATTCTCAATCCAAGACATTATTATTTTCTTGAAAATATTTCCTCGTGACAAGTATTTATTTCCTTTACCAAAAATATGATTCTTCGCTTAATAAAACCAGGTTTTCTTAAAATAGAAACACAAAAATGTATTGTTTCAAGAGTATATTGAGTAAATAAGAGATATTGTACTTTAATCAAACAATTATTATCTTAGGTAAAAGAAAACTAGAAAATCTGTAAGAATATATTCGCTTCGTTATATTTAACTTTAATTTATTTTAGTTAAAGGATATAAATGCTTGTCACGAGGAAATATTTTCAACATAATATAATAATGTCTTAGATTGAGAATATCCCGGAAGCTTTTTTTTCCGTGTAAGATTAACATTTTATCGTGCATCGCCCGATATTAAGCATAAGCCCAATTCTGCTACTCGATGAGGTAGCGTTGCCTACGGCCTACTCTTTATCTATTACAATTAATTAAAAAAAACTTGTGCAGTGTTGGTTAAGGATAAAGCAATTTATAATTGTTGTAACTTATAAATAAAGTACTTAATCATGGATATTATAGTGGATCCCATGAATATTAAAATTACCTTAACAAAATCAATGTGCCGTATTCCAATTTTAAAATACTTAAACATTACATTAAAAAATTTAGGGATAACTGTTATTGGCCATCAGTTATGTAACCATTTGTATGTAATATTCTTATTTAAGGCTGTTGTTGTCCTGAATATAAATAAATAAATAAATAAATAAAATAAAAAACACACTTCATCTCAAACATAACTCCATCACAACTAATAATTAACCAATATTGAAGTTGTATTAGAGTTCCATTGGAATAATTTTCTAGAAAATACTGATATTTCTGATTCAGACGTTTAGGCGCTAGCTGTATTGCGCTGTTAATGTATTGGAGTTGTATTGGAGTTGGATTGTTTCTATACGTGCGTTAGAATATGGCCCATGTTACGGGGTTTGTCCCGTACAAAAACTTGTTTGATATGTTCTACCTAAATCATCTTGTTATATGATATTAAATTAAATAAGCACTAACTTAATATGCTGCGTTTCCACCATATGAGCGAAGATGCGCTGCGAGGAATGTGTTTATTCAGAACCAACAAAATCCCTTCATTTATCTAATCCTCGCACAGCGCAGCTCCAGGATTACTGGTTCTTATTAAATAGATTCCCCACAACACATCCTCGCTCATCTCTGAAGAAAACGCAGTGTAGGAAAAATTATACGTTTGTATGCTTTATTAACCGACTTCAAAAAAGAGGAGGTTCTCAATTCGACTGAATTTTTTTTATCATTCTTTTTTTTATTCTTTTTTTGTATGTATGTTACTCGATATCTCCGTAAATCGTGAACCGGTTTTCAAAATGTTTTAATCGAACGGGTATAACCCTTAGATGGTCCCATTGTCACCAAGTTGGGGTCTGATGATGGGATCCTGGAGAAATCGAGGGAACTCTTCAACTATTATAGGCACACCTATAGTAATTTCACTATTTTTACAGCAACTCAGCCACTTCCTCTTGGAATAGCGGATCCTAAGTGAAGTCCGTTCTTTTTTTGTTTAAAATGATTGGGAATAAAATTTCATAATATGGGACAATTGTAGCGTCAATCGACCTAATTCATTGGACTCAAATAATACCGAGAATCACTATTAGCACGCAAAAAGATATCCTACTGAATAATCGGCCAGTGTGGCGACCATGATAAGAGAGACATAAAAACAAAGTTCCCGAATATTTCAGATTTATGGCCACCCGAGACCGGCGGACATGATTCATGACGGACCATACGACCCTTGTTTTATAAGGTATACGTGCTGAGTGGTCTGGATTTCCTGTGTTTATTAGGTACAGTCATAGACAGAAAATAAATGACCAAGACGCAAACAATATGGCCCGTGAAAATTAGTTATGGTTGTTTTCAAGTAATATCGAAAAAAAAGTACAACAAGGTACGATTTTCGAAAATTCTTAAATTTCAACCTAACGTTGTCCCTTTTGCAGAAGAACTTTTTTGGTGCTAATTAGAAAGGTCTACAGAAATTAACTGGTTTTGACCTTGGAGTAGGTACATTTTATCAAATACACATGGTGCCCTTTTATTAAAACCTGGAGCTGTCGGTAATAGCCGACCGGCGCGTGAGTTGGCATATTAATGTCACATTATAATTACCACGGCCTGTTATCTACGGCGGTGTTCCGATTGCTTGTGTATCAGTTGTCTCAAGCCTTTAATAAAACGTTTTATTTTTCTATTATAAATACTACTATAGCAAAAAAAAGTGAAGATAAGTGGATCCCGTAGTATAAAGCATTGTTACATTAGTAAAGATTAAATAGTCGATTGCGCATACAGCATAAATAAATAAATTTTGTTGGAAACATTTTTACAAAATAAGTATGTTGGCAGGTATATTTTTATCTTTAAGCACAGCTTAAGTTAACATTTGCTTTTTATTTCATTTGTAAGAAAGCATATTCCTGATATCACAGTTTTAAAGATATTTTGTCGTTTTATTTCAATCAGAGTACAGTCCGCAGCAAAAGTAGCTAAGCGGGTAGGGTGTTCAAAATTACCTACACACGCTCTTATTCTCTTAACAATAAAGTCGTGTCCAGCTCATTTTGAACACCCTACCCGCTTAGCTACTTTTGCGTCTGCCTTACAGTCAATGTTTGGCCGTGGCCTCCTATTTTATGCCATACGCCATACCAGCTTCACCACCAGCATAATACCAGCTTCTCCCACTTGACTCCATCCAACGACGGGCTGTTCGTATTGTTGACGATCCCGAACTTAGACCCCCTTAGTCTTCGGAGAGATGTTGGCTCTCTTTGCGTGTTCTACCGTCTGTACAACGGGGAATGTTCTGAAGAACTTTTTGATCTGGTGCCATCGTCACGTTTCTATCATCGCACCTCACGCCAAAGGAACAATGTTCATCCTCACTTCCTAGACGCTTGGTACTTATACCAAAAATAAACGGGCGTCTCGCTCGTTTCTCCCTAGAACGTGTGGAATGTGGAATGAGCTGCCTCTCGAGGTGTTTCCATTGCGCTTTGACATGGTTCTTCAAGAAGCGGGCGTACAGGGCTCTCAAAGGTCGGCAACGCATAAGCGGCTCCCTTGATGTTGCTTATGTCCATGGGCGGTGTTGACCGCTTCCCATCAGGTGCCACGGCACGTCTGCTCGTTTGCTAATAGTTTCATAAAAAAAGATACGCGACGTCTGACGTCAGCGTCAATGTTCCTATACAAAAAAGACGCCAACGTCGACGTCTGAAACAGACCACAACAGTACTCTAAAGTAAGCATCGTGACGCAGACGCTGTAAGCGGCCGATGGCGTTTATAGGAGACCACGAGTTCGATTTTTGAATCTCACCGGTGACTTTTTTTGTATGCAGCCGATGACTATTTAGTACGAAATAAGTCACCCGATGAGATTCAAAAATCGAACTCCACGGCCTTAATAGAATAACCCAACTGTGGGGAATAAACTCCGCCACCCGTTTATAATAAGGACTACTGTATTTGTTAAGTTACGTAGCAACTTTATGAATACATTAATATTTGATGGGAACGAGATTCATATAAACACACAAAAGTCATTTAAAGCAATACTTACATTAAATACAGTACCTACTTTTAAAGTCGTGTTTTGATTATTATCGTTTGTTTAGTGTATAAAGGTCTGTTTTATTTATTTCATCCATATTGCGGAAAATTTATAAGAGACTATTTGTACTAATTCAAAATTGACTATGTACTTGTTTTCATTATTATAAGAAAAAAAGACGGTAGCTAGATACCTACGCTTAAGATAATAAACTGCAAGGTGAAGATACGTACAGTGTAGTCCGTGAGTTTTAAGAAGAACCTTCGGGAATCGGCGATGACACACGAAGGTAATATTGCTGTTCTGCTTTTTCATGTTTCAATGTTGATTGATACCCGACGTCTCTATCTAAAACCCGAAGGTTCGTTTTAGAGCTCACGCACTGTATATTTATATTCATTTTCATAGTAACAATTCATTGTAACAAAATGTAGTAGAACAGATAGAAAATTTGCTACTTACTAGTAATAATAGGGCAATGGAAAATAAATAAAATACATAGGTAGAGGTAGGTATTGAAAAAAGAAAAATTTAGAGTTTATTACACTAGAAAGTGGAAAAAATTACATATAATTGTTAGACGATAAAGCGATCTAGATGGGTACAACCGGACACACGATATCGAACTACGATAGCATACGAAAGTATTTTTTTAAAAGCTAAAATATAGACGCTTCGCTGTTTTCACTGGCTTGGTCAATAAGTATGTGAGCGCCTGTGTAGTGACAATGGGCCGTATCCTAACTTTAAAACACGCACAGACACGATCCAACTTCAATGCAAACCCAATGCAATAACAACACAACACAGCTAACACCTACACGTCTGAATCAAAAATGACGGAATTTGCTTGAAAATTACTGCGATGCAACTACAATACGACTTCAATATTGGTTGATTATTGGTTGAGTGTTGGAGTTATGTTTAAGACAGATTGTTAAGGACAGAGTCTTAACTCCTAGTCCAGGTAGTCTGTGTCGGACACCGCTCAGGCGTAGTGTCCGGAGTAAGCAGCTTAGACCGACTTGCGAAAAGCTGCTTGTGTCAGACATCAGTAACGAACCAGGTGTCCGACAGTTGCAGACGCTTACCTGGCATTTGTGTTAACGTCTAGCGTATGGATGGTATAAGGTGGATAAGTATCTCTTATAGGAGAACGGTCTGAAAAGTGTCCAGCTGTAAACAGAACATAATAGTTCCAAATCTCTCCGAGTGGCGGTGGTATAGCTATAGCACCTTGGCAGTTATTGACGGAGTGAAGTGCGCTGCATGTGCGCTACCATATATTCTATAGCTATTGTGGCGCCACCAATTCAACGCGTTTTGACGGACACATTTGTAACATAGAGATTCTTATTCTTATCTTCTACCATTCATAAGTAGTCTAGGGCGTCAAGGGACAATAATACAGTGAGATGGCTATTTTCAACCAGCTTCAAGATTTCGAAGGAGGAGGTTCTCAATTCGTCGGGTTTATTCTTTGCAATTTTTTTTATGTATGTTCACCGATTATTCGACGACGTCTGGACTGATTTAGAAATATCTTTTTTTGTTTGAAAGAGTTTCACAGTTGGTCCCATTGCCACCAGGTCTGGATCCTGGAGAAATCGAGGGAACTCTTCAACTACTATAGGCACACCTATAGTGATTTCACTATTTTTACAGAAACTCAGCCATTTCCTATTGGAATCGCGGATCCTAAGTGAAGTCGGTTCTTTTTTTGTTTAAAATTATTTTTATGTTTTGGAATTAGGATCTCAATTGGTTCATAGAAGATGTTTCAACTTACTCAATAGTATTTGTGCTTATTTAGTTATTTCTGGTCTCGCGGTTACAGGTACACTGGTTTTGAGTATGAGTTGTTTGTCATGTAAGCTACGTAAAACATGTCGTCGAGGATTTAAAACTGTTGTAATATGCTGAAATAGTGTTTCTGAATATTCCAGAGGTTAACCTTGTTTTAATCTTGTTTTGATAACGGATTTTATATCTCTTCTTTCAATTTTCCTTTATACTAAAGTGGAAATTGTGATGAAAGGTTTACATGACTTTGACGTGAATGAAGTTATGGTTGGAGATTAGTTGCTCCTGAAATGTTATGTATGAATTTGCTCCCCTACTCAATGTCTTCGCATTTTTCATACATCTTAAATGCCCAAGCTAATTGGGTGATCATGATTTTTTTAGTTTAAGATTATATTTGAAAATTCAGAATAATTAAATTAATTACGGAGTCAGAGTCGACGTGGTCAGAGAAAAACAGGTTCAGGATCACAACCCGGATTTCACTGCTTTTAAATGTCTCTTTCTCTATCTATCCCTCCATATAATCGACTTATCGCCACATTCAATAAATCACTCAAACGTAAAATCATAATAACAACTCAATAGCGCAATACAAAATCTATTGGAGCGTAATCATCCCCTTAGAGAGATAACAATAACGCGTGAATGGCAACGTACTGGAAGAGATTGCTCTAAAACATATCAGTATTTACTAGATGGAGCATTATACAGTATGAGCGACGAAAATTAAACAAAAAATAAATTTGATTTTCATTCTATTAAAGGTTCCATTTCCGAAACACGTTTTTAAATAATTTAATAAAGTTTGCATAAATATGGATACGTACCAATCTTGCGGTCTTTTTTTAGGGACGAGAATGATTCAAGACATGTTTAAACAAATTCTCTCTACTAAAAGAAAATAAACCATAAACCTACCGTTAGCAATCTCTTTTCATGGAGAGTTAAACATTTGATAACGCAAAGTCGGCGGGAGGTAGTCTATAAAGGAGTTAAAAGGATTCCGAGGCTTGAGGCAATAGAAAATAGAATTTTACAGTGCAATAAAAGGGTGGGGTAACTTTGTACTGTACTGAGTGGAAGTTTATACACTTTATTCATATACTTCACTTAAATTCCTGTGTTTAAACTTTGCTCTTTCTAACCAAAGTAAATATCAATGTGTAGGAAAAGAATCAACGAGTTACTGAACATTTTAGTATTTACAAAAGTTTTCTTACAATTTTATTACATTTACGCTCATAAATCAGTAATATGAGTCACAATCTTTGTACAAATATCGCCGTGAAATACCGTTTTGATTATACATATGTATTACTAAACCTTTGAATCTTATGTAAATATACTCCTATGCAATACTGCAAACAAAAGAATATTTAATTTACTAAACAGGTAATATTGGGCGGTGACAAAATAGCAAGAAGACATAAGGGCCCAATGTTGAACCTAGTGCAACTCATAAACACGACATTGAAGATCAGATCCTGTTGGTGGTCGGACCATTCACTGATCGGACACACGTACATTATTTTTACATAAACTAAATTGCCTTCACGTATTTTCAAAACATAATTGTTCAAACCCCTTCACAAAACCTCGGTATACTCACTCAAATGCCTTTCCAAAGTCAATAAACACTAAATGCAATTTTTGTTCTCTTCGCACAAAAGGCGTGACGTGACGAAAGATATTTCAAAGCTAGGCCCGGTGATTACCCGGGCATGCCCGGACAGCGGGATTTATGCCCGGAAGAGGCAATATCGGCCGTGCTAATGACCCGCTGCCCGGATGTAATAAACCGGAGTTAAACAGTAACCTTATTCATATAACGTTTTACAAGCGTCATTAATTAACTAATAGTCGTTTATACTTATCTGTCACTTTGATAGTTGTATTTGCCAGGAACAGACAGAACATAAATCAACTAAATGAGGCTTGTAAGACGTTTATGAATAAGGGTATCTTCACTTCTGTTTGCTGTTGCCTATTACGGGAAACGCTAGAACGGTATCCGCGCGTATCGCGCGTGATACGTGCGTCATTAAGGCCATTCCTCGATTCGGACAAGCCACGCCCATTCGTTAGAGACACGGGCACGAAAGAAAGAGATGCAGCGCTCTTAAGCATCAGACTTTTTGACCAAACTACGATAAATAAGCGAATCTATAAAGTTTGGTCTAATTTTGCTTCTGTGACATTTTAGATAAACCAGAATACCATATTTTTTACTTAATTATATTGCTTAATCTTTTAAAGTTTGCGTAAGCTAAGAAAAATTAAGGGGAAAAAGGACCCAACTTCGGATTTTTTTTCTATCGAGGCAACTTTCAGAAATCGTGTTTCGGCTTGTGCCAAAAACAAGAGTATATAGTCTAATAATATATATTCGAAAATAAATTCAGTCCCTTTTCCCGTTTAGTCACCAGAGCGTTTGAAATAACCTATAATTTTACAAAGTACGGACAAATCGTTACTTTTTCTCGGTTTTATACAGGGTGAAATAATAACCACCGTTCATATTGAGCGAGCTGATTAAGTAAGCCATACTGAACATCTTATACTGTTGGACCAGCTCCGAAATCTCGATGAAAATTTTGGCTGTTTCATACATTTCGGCTGATCAGTTATCGTTGATTTCTGAGTTGGGCTCATAGTAAAAGTTGTTCAGCCTACCTAATCACAAATGATAAAATGGACACGTGACCTATATTTTACCTTTTATTTACGAAGTAGCATTATCAATGTTAAGTACAAGGACTGCCAAATTTTTTCTTTACTCCTCTTTTTCCAATGTTTGTTTTAAAATTTTGAAATAAATAGAATTTTCACAAATTACTGATCGTTTCTGTGTACTGTGCCTACAGGAAACGCGCTCTTTTATCAGCGGAAGCGCTAGAACGGCATCCACGCGTCTCGCGCGTGCGATGGTCATTACGGACAAATCGCTTTGTGTATGTTAGCTTTACATTACAAGGGTCAAAATGGATTGCTAGTTTATTTTATGAAGAACGTTGTCGTTTTTTATCGGTGGTAAACTAGCATACGGCCTGCCTGATGCTAAGGTACCGCTGGACACCTGCAACTCTTTTACTGTGTTCACAGCTAATGTGACGAGAGAGTCCCTCGTCGTCAATACACTGTATCCTCTTAAGAGGCTGAGAAGACCCGATGACCTTCAAATTGACTTTACTTAAACAGTCATATAGCTATAACTACTTGTTTTGGAAAGGTAAAAAAAATATATGTTAATATTCATTATATGTTAAAGAACTTGGTTAATTCCAATACACAATTGGACGAAATCGGCTCGATAGAAAATAATTCCAAAGTTACATCTAAAATTAGCTTAAAACAATTGCACGTCTTTAGTTTCTTGGCTTATATGTCTGTAATTAAGGATAACATTCCACCACACTAATACTAAAAACTACGTTGCCTTAAATTTCTCAATTAATGCATAGTTTTTTTTTTATCCATCAATTTGCAAAATTTGCAATGAGCTCCCATACTAATCGTAACGCAGTGTTTCTCTTTCACTCGCGCTGAAAACGATAGGGAGGGAATTTAGCTCTTATCATCCTCTTAAGTAGCTCTCTGTAAACCTTAATTACCCATCTACAGGGTGTAATTGTAAATTTTTGGTTTTGTATGGACATTTTTTTTATTATACTTCTGGAACATGAAACTGGGGAAATCCTGCATTGGACACTGGGAAAGGAGGCCCAGTAGTGCCTCTTACTGCCTAAAACCCCAGTTTTATGCCTCAGTGGGTCTGGTTTCTCACCAGTGATATTAATTTCAGTGCATATTTCTTTGACTGATTAGTACTCTGAAGCTGGAGAGAGAGAAGAACGTACGAAGAAGTGCTGAATGTGGTAGGGGAGAACAGATGCCTACTCAAAACAATTGAAAACAGAAGGGGAAATATGTTAGGGCACTTGATACGTCATGATGATTACATAAAAACGATTATCGACGACGCAACGGAGCCACGAAGTTACATCGCCTAGATCAAACTAGTCTTAAATTATTTTATATGTTTTGTTTTGTAGTTCGCAGTGCCTTGGTTTTTACTGTAATGCTGTGTAACGAATAATTTGAATAAATAAATAAATAAATAAATAAATAAATTATTGAAGGGAGAATACCAAATAGAAGAGGCCGAGGAAGACCAAGACGTGCATTTCTAGACCAAGCCAAAGAAAAAGCCAACATTATGACGTATCAAGAGCTAAAAACATTAGCGGAGAACAGGACTGAATGGCGATTACTCCACCGACAAGAGCAAAGCTCTTAAGATGATGATGATGAGTACTCTGTCTTTTTTTTATGTTGCTTACATACTAACTTATAACTGTATGGAGGGTTGGCTGGCTGGGGTGACGTGTTCCATACAAAAAATTCGCGTCAAAAAGAATTTCTCCTGCTTTTTCTTACTCGCAATACGATACCAAGTATGCCCTTAAACGGATCACCAGGGTTCGTTAGACCTTGTATAGGAAGACAACACTATGAGCAGGATCTTGAGGTATTTGGCTTTGGTTTTCTATAAGGTACTTCCCCAGTCCAGCCCTGCTCTAGATTTGAGTGAGATTATATTCGCTGAGTTGTGCGCTCCCACACAAAACGAAATGAAAAAGATTTAAGTATGTTATGTTTCTTAGACAATCATTGTAACTATTCAATCTCAGTTTCTTAATATTTTTTAACCCCAGAATCTCGTGCCTTATTCCTGCGTAGCGTAAACATAAGCAAGATAACCTAATTCTAGGTTACGTACAGTTGACGTCAAACATATGTTTACACTTTTGCATCTTATTACAAAGGAGTAAGATGAAAAATTGTAAACATATCAGTGACGTATGTAAAAGAGTCATGTTTAAAAGCTAAAGAGTAAAGACAAAACAGACTGAATATTAAAGTCGTAAGAGAGTAACATTTAGTACAGTACCTAATCAGGATAACGCGTTAGTGTTGGGATGTGTGGTGTTACCTCAACGTAGCCTGAGCTACCTTGGCCTGTAACCGCGTTCGTTCTTCTATTTTCATCACGGTCTTTCAAATACGCAAGAGCGATGAAGAGGGAGATTGCATTTCGACTCTCGGTTTGCGGTAAGCCCTCTGGTACCGCAAACCACTTCATTTGTTCGTCTATTTGCCTTTACCCGTAATATACATGAGCGATAGAGGCAAATACCAAAATAGTAAAAAAATGGTTCCCTTACGGTTTTATTATTTGGTGGTAGGTATCCATTAATTTGGTGTTCCAAAGTTGGTGATTGATTCGATTAAAATGGTCACAGAATACTTTTGTTGTAGACTGAGGGACTGAGGGGTAGGGATACATATTAGGTGTTAAATCAAAATATTGTTAGCAGAAAATATAGTTAAAGAAAACTACATAATTGAGCTAACCTCAGCTCAATGGTCACATCACTACGAGCCCCGCCCCCAGCTACGCCTAAATTAGACTCAGTACGTTAGAATAATTTATTTATGCCATTACTTCGAGAGTCCTTGGGAAATGAACGTCTCCAAATAGAAATGTAATTATGTAAAGTCAAGGTTTTACGAATGTTTGTATCGTATATTACTTTCTATGAATAGTAAATGGTAATTTATTACAATAAATAGTATAAAAACATATGAACATATGGTATCATTTGGGAAAGAGAAATCTAATGCTCAAGGATGGGTATACCACAGCCGTCTTCGTATCCAAATCTTTTTATGCTTCTTCGCGTTCCTCTGATTCTAATGGAGACCGTTCTGATGATTGAAATTTTTATTTTTACTTTGATCCAGTTTATTATTTGCGAGTAAGGCTTGGACCATGTTTCGCATAGCTTAAGAGATGTTTTTTTTATAAAGGATTTTCTACAAGTAATAGGTACGCGCGTAAACACTGGAAAGCTTATTGAACAAGTCAGTATTACAAAAACAAATAATTGGCCACATCTTTTATCTTTTGACATATAAAAACTGATAAAAGTATTTATGGATGGTATAGGAGGATCAATAAGTATCTCTTATTGGAGAACGGACGAAAAATTATCCAGCTGTAAACAGTAAATAATAGTTCTAAATCTCTCCGAGTGGCGCTAGTATAGCTATAGAAACTTAGCAGTTATTGACGGAGTGAAGTGCGCTGCATGTGCGCTACCCTATATGCTATAACTATTGTGGCGCCACCAATTTAACGCCTTTTGTAACATAGAGATTGTCATCCTTAACTTCTACCATCCATAAAAGTATTTATAGCATACGTCACCTTGTGCTATTATTACACTTTTTCGCACGGTGTTTCCCAGTTTTTGACACAGATATTTTTAATACAAATTAACATTTGTATAGGTCTGCTTTTTAATTTCATATTATTTGCTATTGAAAATATTGCGATGCTTTCCAACTGAATCTCGTGTCCTAACACAATAATATCCCTCTTAAATAGAGTATAAAATTGCTAGCAGGCATCGATAACTGCATTAAACTGAGCTAATAGTTAGCTCTGTATAAAATGATAAAATGGACACCCTCTATTGACGCCAGTAGAAACTAATTCGGCCATTTTTGAAGCCACAACGAAGTTAATAGAAGTACCACAGACAACCATCTTCAGACTTCTCTTTACAGTCCATTCAGGTGAAGTGGCAAAATCAAGTACCTAGTAGCTAAAATCCGGCATTATTGAGGCTAGATATAAACAATATAATTTACATTATTTGTCGTTAACTAATGCCGTATTTTAGAGAATATGATCATTCTTTAATAATTGTTTTATATACGCTTTTAAAATCCGCGCCACCGATATCGTTTCAATACATTATTTCATAAAGCCTGCACCAAACATATCTCTTTTTGGCCCAGTGGTTGACTGGTAGAGAATGCGTCAAGGCATTAAGTCCGCCATTTGTATATTTTATGTGCAATAAAGTTTAAAGTAAGGATTTCCTAATTTCTTCGCAGCGCATTGTGAGTTCAGGCATTTAAGTATATGAACAAGTAGGTAGTTACGTTTAAAATGTCAGACGACTGATGCCAGCGCCCCCCCCCCCCTCCTTAAGTTAACCATTTAGACCCCGTGTCCGTCGAAACGCTATAATAAATCGCCCCCAGATGAAGATCGAAAAGAGTTGACGCTTAAAAACACTTTAGACAAGCCTGTTCCAATACTACGGCTAAGACCAGTCCAAAAGATCATCATGATTCGTCTTATAGTCAAGTGATCCATGAACTATGCTGACCGCAATAGCAATTTCGCATTTTCGCGAAAATGCCACCTCTTCTAGCCGAGGTGACTTTTATGGCTGACGATTTTTTTTTATCGCCACTTTTCACATGCAAATAGGATAGGCACGCGAGACTAGTATTATGTAATTTGGTGCAATAGGTACCTAATTAACCCAATTTTAGAAAGGTATCTACCGCTTAGTATCGTTAAAAATATTAATAACGGGTTACTCACGTAATTTTTGTCGATTTTTGCTCGACATGTTTCGAAAAATCGACAAAAATTACGTGAGTAACCCGTTATTAATATTTTTAATATGTTAGAGTCTCACGAATGCTTAGTATCGTTTACTCAAAAATATCTGAACATGCGCTTTATGACCTTTTTAATAGAGTCGTTGTTCAGATATTTGTACCACTTTGGCCGCTCCGATAGGTATCTGATGGCGGCTGTACAGCGGGTATGGTGTTTTTACTCTTATTTTCTCATCAATAAAACCACGCTTATTAGTTAAGGGGCTACTTTGAAAAAATATAGTTTTTTTCAAACGCTGTATTGACTAAACGGGAAAAGGGACTGAATTTATTTTCGAATATATATTATTAAACTATATACTCTTGTTTATGGCACAAGCCGAAACACGATTGCTGAAAGTTGCCTCGATAGAAAAAAAATCTTAAGTTGTGTCCTTTTTCCCCTTATTTTTCTTAGCTTACGTAAACTATAAAAGATTAAGCAATATAATTAAGTAAAAAATATGGTATTCTTGTTTATCTAAAAAGTCACAGAAGCAAAATTAGACAAAACTTTATGGATTCGCTTATTTATCGTAGTTTGGTCAAAAAGTCTGATCCTTAAGAGCGCTGCATCTCTTTGTTTCGTGGACGGGAGCCATAAACGTGTCTCTTACGGATGAGCGTGGCTTGTCCGAAGCGAGGAACGGCCTTAATCAGTAGATGTAGGTTGGATTAGTAATTGAACTAATTAATAGCACGCATTAAGTGTGAGGATTTAACTTTTATTTCCAGCTACATGAACTGCCATCGGATGCTTACCGTGTGCTCTAAAATGGAGATTTCACTAGCAGGTGCTGCTCCCTACATTTCTTTTTAATAATTAAGATAAAATAATACTAATGTTCTTGACACTTGTGACATTACTTTAAGCTTCCATAGATATTTTAGATATACCCGTATTGTAGTTAGCTGACACAATCTTTCGGGTATCTATTCACTAATCAGTATCACTAACAGATAATAAACAAATTCTCATTCATTCCTACAGTTAACGCACGCTGGGTCTGCCATTTCGCTCCCTATGTGTAGTTTCGTTGAATCGTGTGGACGTCGTGTCGTGCGTGTCCGTATCGTCCTACAGAAACAAGCGTCGGTGTCGGAGTATATTCCATTAACGTAGCCAGGCCGCGCTTTTGGGCCGATTTTAAAATAATTGGACGGCTTAACTCGATCACCTGCACACACTGCTAGATAGCTCTAGAATTTTCTAGAAGTTTTTAGAATTCTGTTAACAAAATTCTCATGAGACTCAAACATTAAAAATACTCACGTAATTTAAGTAGAAATAATAGTAAGGTAATAGTAAATTCTTAAACAATTTACGATATCGTCATCAAGAGCGTCCACCCGCGGCTGGTACGCTTGCGCTCTCTCTATCCTGCTGCTCGCTTGGTGTGACCCGCTACAATTTTTGAAATAGAATTAGAGCACTTTATTTGTCAATTATATATTTTTTTAAGCAGGATGACACTCATTTGACCACGATCTCACCTGAGAGAAATATAAAAAAAAAAATTATGTATAATTTTAGGACAGGTTCCACCAAACCGTTTGTCGACGTCATCGTCATCGTTAAAGTTTAGAAGTTTAGTATTAAATACTTGACAGTTTTCACTTTTCAGTATTTAAAGATAGTCAGTGCGATAGATTTTAAGAGTCGATAATCAGTTGAACCATCAAAATTTTTGAAACGAAATTTTGCGTATCGACCATGCTTGGTGCTTGCTTTAATGTTTGACATTAAATATTTTTTTGTAAGGATATTCGCCAAACATCCATACTAATATATATTATAATTATAAATGCGGAAGTGTGAGTAGGATAAAAGGGTCTGTACTGGCACAGCTAATATTTATAGGTATGTTTTGACCCAGGTACTTATAGGTATATTATGTTCCTGAAAAGACTCGCTTCAGCTAGCAAATGCGTCATACCTGTGCCTGAAAAATACAACCTCTAGCCGTGTTGACATGCTAGTTGGGTTCGAACATACCTATAAATATTAGCTGTGTCAGTACAGACCTCATTATACTACTAGTTTGTCCGTCGATTTGTTGGCCCTTCACTTCACTTTTAAACAGTTGAACGGATAAGATGAAATTTGGTATCAAAATAGTTTCAGTCCCAGGGAAGAATACAGGAAGTTTTTATCCCAAAAATCATCCCTTATAAGTAAAGAATAGTTTTCATCCCCGAAATCATCCCTTAAGGGCGGAAATAGGATTGGGGATTACTAGTTCCACGCAGACAAAGTCTTGGACAAAAGTAGTTAGTTAGTAGTTAGTATCATAAAAGTGACCTAGCCGTGGGGTGCCCGGCCTTAGAATTGTCCCCCACCATATCGTCCCGCGGTTGCAGTAGGAGTCTGCTAAGGGAATATACCGGGAGATAAGCAGCAGCATCTTTCGAAAGCCTAAACAACAATAAACAAAAAAAACTGCGCGCGCCAACCCGCCTGCCAAGCGTGGCGCGTATGGCAAACCCCCCCTTAAAGGGGAGGCCTATGTTCAGCAGTGGACGTTTTGTGGCTGAGATGATGATGATAACGATCATAAAAGTTAAAAATAGTGCCAGTTTGCAGTGTGCACTCTTTTCAGCTCCTCGAATGCACCGCAGTCAAACCCAATTTGCCATCCGAGTGCGGGCAGATTCGACCTCTCGGCTCGCATGTTGGGCTTTTTATTTCAAGGAGTCTAATGGAATTATTATTTAGGAGATATGTGGAGAGCTGATGCGGAGAGGCTTTGCTGGAAATATTTCTAGTTTTAAAATAGGTTACATACAACTACATATCCACTTTGCCAAGGTTTCAAAAAACTTTAGCGGACGCACTATAAGGGCAATCTTAAGGACAAAATATATTTTACGACAATGTTTATAACATAAAAAAATCCTTTACAGAAAATCCTCTTTTATATTAAAAGTTCGGCAACGCGCGTGTGACACCTCTGAAGTCGCAGGCTACGGTAACAGCATACCATCAGGTAAAGTATCATAGTATAAAAAATGTCGCAGGGCGATACTTGACACACTTGTCGATAAAATTAGGTACAGGTATATGGGATGGTCGTGGGGTGCCCGGCCTTAGAATTGTCCCCCACCATATCGTCCCGTAGTTGCAGTAGGAGTCTGCTAAGGGAATATACCGGGAGATGGGCAGCAGCATCTTCCGAAGGCCTACAAACAACAAACAAAAAAAACTGCGCGCGCCACCCCGCCTGCCAAGCGCCTAATGGGGAGGCCTATGTTCAGCAGTGGACGTCTTATGGCTGAGATAATGACGATGATGATATGGGATCTATCAGAATTAAGGTAAGTACCCAAACAAAACTAGAAGGATAGAACTTACCATATCATATTCCAGCAAGACAAACCAGCGTTAAATTCTACTGAAAAGTGCATTGAGAAATGGCTGAGCTCCGTGCGCTCTTCAATATTCTAAAGTGCATGCATGGGTAGCCTATTCAAAATATCCACATGGCTGCAACGTGTGCCACCATGCATAACAACCGTAAGTGGCTTTCGGAAACTGAATCTATTGTTAACCAGAATTATTTTGCAATGAAAACTACCCCCGTTACACCACCCTGATATACGACATTATAATTATGTAAGCATCATTGTTTGTCTGAAGTCGCAAGCCACATCCATAGGCTATGACATTTTTGATTTATTTTGAAACTTTTGCGTGAGGTCCCTTTCAATCTCGTCATGTTTAGGTAAAACTAGATAATAGACAGCCACAGTCTAAGAACTTTTTGAAGCTCAGGTCTGAAAGCGCCATCTAATCGAGAGCAACCTAAAGGTACAAAAAAAGACGGAAAAATCTAGCGTTGCCACAGTACGCAATTCGTCACTAGATGTCGCTGCGACGCAACATAAAAATAGTAGACAAAAAATACATTGCTTCGCAGTGACATCTAGTAACGAGAAAGGAAAACTAACTGTTATTTTATCATATGGATAACTACATCAATCATACGCAGAATTATTCTGGTTTGATTGTAGTAAAGTGCTGTGGTGTTGTGAATGCGATCGTTCTGCCGCTTTGCATTATTTATTTATTATTAAGGTAATTACAACAAAATTATTACATTTGATACAAGAGTATCGGTAAACCGGAGTGGTTTGTCTCGATACCGATTCCGCCGTAGTTTATATAAAACAATTGTTTGTTACATACTACACACATAACTAAAAATACCTATAATCTATTTAAAATTGAAAGTACAATTTAATAGGTAAGGTAACCCATTGCACCGGGCGCTGATAACGTTTTCCTTATTCTTTTGTTCAATGAGTCGGCCGCGCTAGCGGGACCGGTCTGCGCTCGCCTGGCACAGGATGCTCCAACTTTGTACGAAAACAACTTTTGATAACTTGATTACCTTTTTTTTTTAGACATAATTATATTATTTTTACATGTACACGAACTTGCCATACGATATATTATAGTACATACACACACATGCCCACACTCGCACACACACACACACACACACACACACACACACACACACACACACGTATACCCACCGCTATACCTCTTCAAACTGTTTCAACATTTCTTTTTTAAGATACCGTGAAATATTGTTGGGTGTAATGTTATCCTTCCACGCGGTAGGGAGTTGGTTTATTAGTTCTGGTAGGATATATTGCGATGTTCGTCGTCCGTAGAAATTATCGAATTGGGGTTTCCTCAGCATGCGATTTGTTACTTGTCTAGTTGTTTTAGGATGGTCAATTAAATGTTGTATTTCCGTTCTAAAGTATTGTTCTTTTAACATTTGATAACAAAATTTAGTGTGTACTGGTAACACTTTACACATACTAAAGAGATCCCTATCCGATTTGCGGTTGATTTTAATATTATGAGGTACTACAAGCTTAAGCAATCGAACCTGCAAGTTGTATATTTTGTCAAGATACGACTTAAAGGTACGACCGTAACTACTAAGACCGTAACAGATGATACTTTCGACGAGTGCATTGTAAATGTCTAATCGGAATTGAAACGGTATTCTATTACGTAAGATATACATTTTAGCCATAACTGCTCTTAGTTTTGTACATATCAGATTAATATGTTCTTCCCAATTAAAGCGATTGTCAATAACCATTCCTAAATATTTTTGACTCGACACTTGTTCTAAATATGTACATTTGCAACTATCCAGGCCGAATTTTGTGGAGTGCAGACAGTCATGACTATGCCCTACAATACGGACATCGCGTACCGTTCTAGATTGGCTAGAGTGGACATGTAAGAGTTTTGTTTTACTTGCATTTAGTACCAGGCCTGCGTCATGAGACCACATACAGACGAGGTTGAAATCATTCTGCAGGTTTCTTTCAGCTAGCTTTACGTCTTGATCTGCAGCTACAAGGCACGTGTCATCGGCAAATTGATAGACACTACAATTTTGGACGCAGTTGTTCATGTCATTTACGTAGGCTAAGTAGTGGAGCGGGCCAAGCACAGACCCCTGTGCCGTTCCCTCTTCGACTTGTACCTTGTCGCTGAAAGTGTCCCCTATTTTGACATGATACGCCCTGTTACGTAAGTAATTTGTGCACCACTCTAAGAGTTGTCCTCGTATTCCGGTGTCCTCTAACCTCTGTAATAGCGTATCATGCCGCAGCGTGTCGAATGCTTTGCTGTAGTCAATGAATATAATGAGCACGTGTTTTTTATCATTAAGGTGTTGATTAATCTCGTCTGAAAATCTGGACAGCAGCATTGTGGTACTTTTTTTAGCCTGAAAACCGAACTGATTTTCAGAGAGAACATTATGGGTATTGTAAAATGTATGTATCTGACCACTGATATATTTTTCTACTATTTTGTCGATGGTAGGAAGCATCGTAATAGGCCTGTAATTCGTGCAATTTTTCGTGTCACCACCCTTGAAGATTGGTCGGACTAACCCTATTTTCAGCTCGTCAGGATACACGCCAAAGGCTAAGCTACTATTTATAAGATGGGCTATAGCAGATGAAATTTTATCAGCAATGGGCTTAAGGTCCATAGATCTAATACCGTCTATACCCGGGGCTTTACAATTTTGATTTTTCATAATAATGTTATAAATATTTTTTGATGTTGCCTTTTTAGGTAGCATAGATCTGTCCATTGGTTTCCTATAAGTGCCCGGGTTGAGCAATGGAACACTACAGTTAGGTATGATGTTCTGCACTGTTTCCTTGAAATTGATTGCAAATAAGTCCGCAACGTGCTTGTCAGAATGCGCTGACTGAAATGCCCTACGTATGGTGTCAGTTATGCGCATTTTATCTGGTATGACTTATGGCCGCTATAAAGTTTTGTAAAATAAACCGTATATCAAAACCTGCATTAGCGTGTGATAGGAGACATGAATGTAAAGTCATACGTTGGTGATTTATAAACTGTTCATCATTCATTTATGTTAATTTTAACTTTTTAGCTCTCGTGAGACTCTAACATCATCATAATCATATATTTAAGAGCTAGGCTCTTGTCTGTCATTTGCCTTCTCCTTTACAGCCTGATACGACACGACGAGACTAACATATTACAAATATTTATGACATTAATGTTAACTTGTGATGGAACTGGTGATGAAATCGGTGATGACTAATAAGGAGTCACGACATGTCAAGAGCATAATTTGAAAATCAATTTCCTTATCTGCTTAGCTACTTCTGCTACATAAATTGTATGATGAAAAAGAGAGAAAAAACATAAAACGGGAAAGAGAAAAGGGTTTTGCTTCTCTAAATCGTAGTATGTACAGTCGATGTCAAAAATATAGTTACACTTTTGGACCTTATTACAAAGGAGTAAGGTGCAAAAGTGTAAACATATTTTTGACGTCGACCGTACCGGCTATCTGATGATGACACCCTTTTCAGTTTGGCTTTAACAACTCCTACATAATATATGTGTCTAAAGGCTTCAAAAATTATCATCAGGCAACTCATTGATAATAATAATCACGCAAAAATAGGCAAGCCTGTGTGTGTTATGCAAAGGCAGGTCCTTTATAATCGTTTATTCACTGAAATTTGCTTTAAACAATATTTGCCTTTTGACTATGAATTGGTGACACATCTATAAGTTTTAAGAGCGATGAACACCGACTACTGTCACAGCAACTCACAATAATGTGAAGTGAATAAATAGATGTATATGTGTGAGTGTGTGTGTAGAGACAAAGGCTAGATGATCGTTTTGTTCTCCCGCCGCTAGCTCCGGAAGCAGGCTCCGCGGTATGTTCGCGACATGCATGCTGCCTTCATTGAAAGGCGACAGCGAGAGTCTGCCACTGAGCGATTTTACTAGCAGTAAAGGAATTTGAGCCTTCTATACAGTACTTACCTTTCATATTCTAATGGCAGCAGTAATGGTCGTGAGCGTGCGTGAGCACGTCGCGTTGCGCGGATTATTATTCAAACAAGGAATGTGAAAATGTACATCCTTTGATTCTAGTATCGTACACAAGAAGAGGGGAGGGACACCCGCTTTCTCTTATAATACTGCATACATAATTATCGAGAAAGAGAAAAATTCTCTCCTTATTGAGAAAGAGAAAAAAATCTCCAACAGAACTCTTTTCAGAAGAATATTACAACGGAGATCGATTACAGCATGCGAATCAATAGTTTGATTGTCCAGTCACATCTTTTTACACAGCAGGAAATGGCGTATTGTTTGAGCAATATTCAAAGCCCGGGATCTGGATAACTGTCAGTAAAATACATAAAGGACCATTTTTGGGAAGCATTTCTTTACTGAGCCGCCTTCTATCATTAAAGCTGAGTTTCCACGAGAGATGAGCGAGGATGCATTATACACTGAGAGAAATTTGCTCTGTGAGTCTAACAAATTCGACTTGTTGCGTGTTTATCAGTTTGAAACTAAAGTATTTTAGTAAACGGAATCGATCACCAATATTGATAATACAAGTCGAATTTGTACGAACAACAAGGTTAAACTTGTTAAAAGATTAGGATTGAATCAGCCAAATATATGTTTAAAACAATATGTGCCATGTTGGTTTTTAACCGACTTCAAAAAAGGAGGAGGTTCTCAATTCGACTGAATTTTTTTTTTTTTTTTTTTTATCATAATTTTTTTTTTTTTTTTGTATGTATGTTACTCCATATCTCCGTGAATCGTGAACCGATTTTCAAAATTTTTTTTTGAATCGAACAGGTATAACCCCTAGATGGTCCCATTGTCACCAAGTCGGGATCTGATGATGGGATCCTGGAGAAATCGAGGGAACTCTTCAACTATTATAGGCACACCTATAGTGATTTCACTATTTTTTACAGCAACTCGGCCACTTCCTCTTGGAATAGCGGATCCTAAGTGAAGTCGGTTCTTTTTTTGTTTAAAATTATATATAATCGAGTTGTTGATTTAAATAACACTTAAACTAAAACGACAAGTAACTTGTAGAATGAACTAATTAAACTTAACAAAATCGAACTTGTAGTTTTAACCAAAGAGCTTGTAGGCGCTATTTTAAAATGAGAGTTTGGTTGAACGAACGTGAATTCTGGTTGTTTTTTCTCTCAGTGTAAATAAATAAATAAATAAATATTTGGGGACAATCTTACACAAATCAACCTAACCCCAAACTAAGCAAAGCTTGTACTATGGGTGCTAGGCGACGATATACATACTTAGATATATAAATACATACTTATATACATAGAAAACATCCATAACTCAGGAACAAATATTTGAGATTAGCACACAAATAAATGCCCTTACCAGGATTCGAACCCGGGACCTCCAGCTTCGTAAGCAGGGTCACTACCAACTGGGCTATGGAGGCCGTTTTATTACGAGTAATGTGTTTTGAAAACCAATGGAATCACTTTATTTGTTTCTCCTCACACAATGCAGCTCTTAAGAGTTGCCAGGACGCTCGCGTGAACTCGCGTTCCCATACAAACGTAGTTTAGCCCTCATTTTAAAACGACATGCTTTAGAACCACGAAATTTGGCATGGGCATTCTAGCAGTACAGATCTATGTCGATAATTCGTTTTCGTTGCTAAAAATTGTAATACAAAGAAAATATAGCAAAAATAAGTTTTGTATGTAAATCTGTATCTGGCTGTATTTTCTTTGTATTACAATTTTTAGCAACAAAAACGTATTACCAACATAGATCTGTACTATTAGAATGCCCATGCCAAATTTCGTGGTTCTAAAGCATGCCGTTTTAAAATGAGAGCTAAACTACGTTTGTATGGAAACGCGAGCGTCCTGGCGACTCTTAATAAACACATTCCTCGCATCCTCGCTCATCTCTAGAGAAAACGCAGCCTAAATCTATTCCGTCGCTGATTCAAAACGCTTCCGCCTATAACTTGGGCGGCATAACCAGCTTGTTAATAAATGTTCGTACGCAGTCCATTGCTGTGTTCTGTTTACTTTGTTGAGCTGACTTTGTTCGACTTTGTTCCACTTTGTCGGTTTACTTCGTGGACAAACGTCGAAGCGTGGACGTTGTCACCACAATTGAATAGTGTTGGATCTTTGTTTGTTGAGTTAACAATGGTTTAGTTTCTGCGACTGGGGAATTACAAGAGACAATTTATTTAAGAGTACTACATACATAGATTACATACATACAATCACGCCTATATCCCAAAAAGGGTAGGCAGAGATCGCGGATTTACATTTGCTACAATAAATGCAGCAAAACGGCTCTCCGTGAGCCACTTCTCGCCCCCTTTAAGAGTACTTCGTATGATAAACTCGAATAGAAAACTACCAGGTCTAGGCATGGCATGATGCAGATTGGGAAGAATTTTTGGTTTTTGTAATTTAAGAAGAAATCAACAATCGGGCAGGATTCCAACCCACGTTCTTCGTAATACGGGCCCAGTCGTAATACGCCACCAACAAGTCAACTTACTTTTTTTATCATTATCATTCTCTTAAGAGCTGGGCTCTTGTCGGTGTAGCTTGATGTAGTAGTCTCCATCTTTGTCGGTCCGAGGCCAACTCCTTGATGTCCTGGTACGACACGACGTTTACATGTTCCTTTATCTGGTTCATATAACTTTTCCTTGGTCTTCCTCTCCCTCTCTTGTACACACCTTACATTCACTTTTCTTATACTTTTTTTATACACACCTTAAATAAACTCATAGCAACATTTACTTTAAAATATAAAGCACGTTCTAATGTATTCTCAAATTAACTAAAATATAAGTAAATTTAAAAATTCCAGCTCATTATCGTGACTACAATTGCACGCGTCGGTGCGTGAAAAATATTTGTAGGGAAACCAGAGCTAAGTTGGTTTTTCTTTTTTTTATGAGCCGTAAACCTGCCTGAAAATCAGGCAAGCCGATGAGAATTTAGACGCTCGTGCAACTGCCGGGTATTAAATAGCAAGGCGAAAATTCCGCGTTTAAATAATAATTACTTTAAATATTCATGTCGATATTAAATATTCTATTGCGCAGTGACCCTAACAAAGCTGATATTTAATTAATTCGAGGTAATGGAATATTTTGGCTACAAAACCTGAAGTTATTTCTAAAATTAAATCACATTATGTATAATAACTATATCGATGTATAATAACAATACGAATTGCACATAATCTATGCCTTTTTATTGAATTGTGAACCTAATTTCAAGGTATAACAAAAATGCTGATGATCCAGTCCTTTTTAGGGCATAATACATAATTATTGGTTATAATTATGAAAGTATAAGAAAAAAAAATTCCCGCGAGAACTAAAATTGGTTTTGTTTGGAGATACCGGCCGGATGGGACGATATCTCCTACGAAAAACATCTTTTTTCGCCTTCAAAATGTTTTTCTCCTAACTTTTCTTACTCGCAATACGATACCAATTCCTTAAACGGATCACCAGTATTTTTGTTACACCCTGTAGTCAAATACAAATGGAAAAGGTGACCAAGACCCAGTGCCTAGGGCTGGAATCGAACCAGCGTCTTCTGCGTTGGTGATAGACGCCCTAACCCCTAGGCTACCCGGATCACAGCGGCACCAGCACAATTTTCCCATTATATGCAATCTTTGTACAAATGTTGTCTCCTCTTTTAATTTAATACTAACTTCAGACAGGCCTACATAAGATATAATTGTTTCAACTTGGGGCACACGCAATTCCTCCCTCTTTTCACCCCCTTAAAAGATGATATCTGCGATTAGAACTATCCAAATCCACAGATAAAAGGATATCTTAATCGAAGATATTAATTCTTGAATATAAGGAAAATCAATAATTTCTTAAATCAAGTAAAAAATATCTTGAACCAAGTAAGTTCTATCTTGGATCAACAAAATCATACTTAGTTCAACAAAATCATACTTGGTTCAAGAAATTATCGATTTTCCTTATATACAATAATTAATATCTTCGATTGAGATATCTTTTTTTTTTCTGTGTGTATTCTTCCCCTGAATTAAAACTATCTTCAATAATTTTATTAAAATAGGTTGAGGGGTTTCAAAGTGAAGAGGTGACTGACAGAATTAGTTCTTTTCACATTTAAACATATTGATAAAAGATAAAAATTAGGAGTGGAAATTTAACATAGTTTCCACCCATGTTTGTACCCATTAACAATGCGTAAAAGATTTGTTTCTTATTTATGTCATTTCATCTCTTTTCCCCTTTTTTCCTTAAATCTTAATAAAGGAGCAGAATTATGGTCGTGGACTTAAAATAGATTTATTGCTTGGAGGTTGGCAAAAGTGGCCGTTATTAAAAATATTATTTAGAACTCTAAATAATATGCAGATAAATGTCATAATTCAACTTTTGGATCACATTTCATGTATATCAATGCAGAAAAATCCACTGCCTCAGGCGAGACTCGAACTCGCGACTCTGGGAAACATGCCTATTGCTCTAACCAACTGAGCTAGTAAGACTTACCTGATTAACAGTGATCGGCGAAAAGGATTCCACACGGGGTGAATGACGTTAATCATTATGCTAGTATGGATAAGCCGCGGCATTTGCGGGATAGAAAAATAAAATTACAGTAATTTTCACAAACATTTGTAATTAAGTATTTTAATGAAATTATTTATTTCGCATATTATTTCTTGTTTTTTTTTCATCTCTATAAAATTAAAATAACAAACCATTATTTTACTGGTCAACGAGCGAGTTCTTAGTTCGGGGCGGACTACTAGTTATTACAAAGATTCATTGTATTAAACATAATACAAACACGTATATTTTCGAGCAGTTTAATTGGTAATGCCGGGCGAAACGGCGCATTCATAATACTATGTCTAGTTGAATTCCCGCGGTGTGGAATCCTTTTCGCCGATCACTGCTGATTAAGTAAGGATTTTTCTATTTTTCCTTTATTTCTAAACATTGTGGTATCGTAAGCAGACGTTCTTTAATACAAAATTAATTGTATCTACAGGTTGTATTAACTTTAGGCAATTGGACTTTATCACATCAGTCTCAGCTTTTATAAATCCACATACTCCTCTCTTAGCGGTAGTTGATATTGATAGATATTTGCTGAACATCATTTAATAATTGGTTGGCTGTCACCCCGGAGGCGACCGTCCCGGAGAACCCAGAGGTCCAGCGCGCGTGGGATGACGTTGGTTGTAGGGCCACGTTGACGGGCCTACTTGGCAGTGCGTTGGGTGTAGACCGCGCAAGACTTCTTGCTGTGTCGCGGCCAGAATCGGGGGCGTGGCTGCAGGCGTTACCTTCGCCTCACCTTGGCACTTTGCTCGACGGTAATTCGTTGCGGGTGTCCGTCGCTCTCCGCCTGGGTTGCGATGTGTGTCAACCACACGTGTGCATCTGCGGTTCCACGGTGGGGGCTGACGGTCATCACGCTTTGAGCTGCCGGCGATGCGCCGGGAGGCATCCGCGTCACCATGCCTTGAATGACATGGTCCAGAGGGCGCTTAGGTCGGCTGGAGTTCCATCCGTGCTTGAGCCTCCGGGTCTGAGCCGCACGGACGGCAAGCGGCCTGATGGCCTAACCTTAGTGCCGTGGGAGAGAGGGCGGTGCTTGGTGTGGGACGCTACGTGTGTCAACACCTTCGCCGCCTCTCATATCAGTCGCACGACGCGCGCAGCTGGAGCGGCGGCTGAGTCTCAAGCGGCGGTGAAGCGCCAGAAGTATGCTCCCCTGGGCGCGGGTTATATTTTCGTCCCTTTTGCGGTGGAGACGGCGGGCTGCTGGGGTGCTGACGCAAAACAGCTTGTGCGCGACATAGGCCGTCGACTGAGACAAAAGGGAGAGGACCCCCGCTCCGAAGCGTTTCTGGTGCAAAGGCTGTCCATAGCCATCCAGCGTGGTAATGCCGCGAGCATTATGGGCACTTTTGCACCGGAAGTTTCAGGGAGCGGGTTTGACTAATTGCTTTGTGTAATTATTTTAGATTTAGAATTTTGTGACATTGTATTTAAAAATAAAATAGATTAGATTTAATAATAAATTATTGAAAGCTGTTGCGTTCAGATTCAAAACTTTCGTTATAATTATACTTGAAATTTTTTCGTGTAAAATTAATAATTACGGTTATTTAACAATTTAGTTTTGTACTTAAAATTTATACTTCTGATTTTTAGTAAAAAATACTAGAAAATTCAAAAGTACCTAAACAGTAAAATTCTAGTACGGCAAGATTTGAACCTATTAAACCTCTGGATTGAAAGTTGAAGGTTTTTCCGTCATTGTAAATCTACTAGGTAAGCATATAATTGAAATTAGTAGGTAATTTTGAACTTTAAAACAATGTAATAAATGGTTGATTTTGCCAGATAAATTAGTTAAAGGCTGTTTCTAAATCAATTAACAAAGAGATTAACAACTGTTAATGAAATTGATGTAGTTATTGAGATAAATTTATGGGGAGTTTAACATTATCACACTTACTGAATACATATATTGTGTAAATTCATGTAGAAGGTTGAATAGGGATTTCGTGTATTGAAGCGAAATTTTAATTAAATTGAAAAGGTATTTGAAGATTTTGAAGTATGTATAACATTTGAATTCTATTGAATCCGTACTACGATAAGCGCGACCTTGTTAAAAACCGGCCAAGTGCGAGTCGGACTCGCGCATGAAGGGTTCCGTACCTTTATCTACAGTAAAAACTAGCTATACTATCGAATAAAATAATATCGATAGGTCGTATCTGCCTAAGTACGTAGTTTTTTGGAGATAACTCAATAACGCCTATACCGATAATGTTCAAAATAATTTTCGTTGAAAGAATATACAAAGGTGTATGTATCTTCTTGAATTTTTCCATAATTTTTGGACTTACGGTTCAAAAGTTACAATTTTTAAGACTTTCGGAGTCATTATTTCTGAATATATCCACTTAATCAAAAATAATTTTAAGAAACCTCAATGTTATTTTTAAAGACCCATCGATTGATGTGCATCTTGTTGATATTTGGTAAAAAAAAATTTTTGACAATTACTTGCATGTATGGAGTGCCCCCCTAAAATGATTTTTTTCAGAAATTTTACTACATAACTAAGTAGCAACACACACTATACACTTTATGTAAAAATTTGATAATGATACGTCTTATAGTTCCCGAGTAAAATGGCTGTGACACGGACGGACAGACATACAGACATGACAAATCTATAAGGGTTCCGTTTTTTGCTATTTGACTACGGAACCTTAAAAATTGGAGCCCTTACACTCGCAACGGATCCAGAAACTGCTTTGTAAAGTTATACAAGGACATCTAGAATCTAGATATTATTATGGTCCTTTATATAAGAGTTGAAGGACTGAATTGTAGTGCTCTCCCTTATGGGAATATAGTTCAGAGCTGGATACGGTTACCTTCTTTTAGTATGTTGTTGGGTACGACACCAGGACCCCAAAACTGCCGAGAGACGGGGACGTCGATGAACGTCTCCCGAGTAATGACGTCATAAAAATGGCTGCCGCTTCGTTGCGAAAAGTGTAAATTTCATCCAAACTGTGCATTGCACCTACACGTGTGTAGTATCAAACGAAAGAAGATTAAATGTGCTATATTGTTGTAATACATTTTATACTACTGTATATTACAGTTTGACAGCTATAAACGAAAACCCAAAATCAGGCTAAAAAATAATTCGGACATTTGCATTTTACAACAAAATTATAAGTCCAACTTTAAAGCCGAGTACTACAATAACAAAACAGGCTATTTCAGCTATACATTTCTATAAAAATTATTAAAATCTGGTAATAATTGTGGCAGCTATGTTAAAAAACATGTCGGCACTGCCAAGCTATTTCCTTAGAGTGAAAAAATAACAATTTTCACAGTTTACAGAATATCCGCAGAAGCTTCGAGTATATTGTTGATCAAATAATTTGGAGCCCTTAAATGTCAAAAAAATATCTCTATAGTGATTGAGGTCCAAATAATGACGTCATGAACGTGACCACTACCGAAATTTGTAAAACATAAATTAAAGCTATACCATGACACATACACACATGTGTGTAGCATCGATCGAAAGCTTATTGAATTTACTACAATACATACATACATTATTTGTGAAAATAATGTATAGTTTAGGAGTTGTTGACCAAATAAAATATTTTTTTAGGAAAATAAAATGTATACGTTAATTCTGTGGCCAAAGAAAATACAATACACTAATGTTTTGTATAGCATTAAAAACACCAACTATTTAGCTTTAAAACACAGTTTGAATTTATAAAATTTGATAAGAACTATAAAAGTTGTGCTTACAACTATAAAGCACACTAACTATTTTACCTACAATGCACTCATACTATGAGAAGCTTGGGCCTAATTATTGACTAGTTTTTTATAAATTTTGTAAGGATTTAGGGTTCCTTGTCATTAAAGTAATTAAAAAAATCGGCCAAGTGCGAGTTGACTCGCGCTCCGAGGGCTCCATACGTAATATAGTTTTTTACCTGTACATTACAGAAAAAAACACTAATAAGTCTGCGGTCAAGCGTAAGTTGGTCTTAAAAATACAAATTGTTAAAATTGTGTGATGTATATATGGAGCCCTCGGAGCGCGAGTCAACTCGCACTTGGCCGATTTTTTTATTTACTTTAATGACAAGGAACCCTAAATCCTTACAAAATTTATAAAAAACTAGTCAATAATTAGGCCCAAGCTTCTCATAGTATGAGTGCATTGTAGGTAAAATAGTTAGTGTGCTTTATAGTTGTAAGCACAACTTTTATAGTTCTTATCAAATTTTATAAATTCAAACTGTGTTTTAAAGCTAAATAGTTGGTGTTTTTAATGCTATACAAAACATTAGTGTATTATATTTTCTTTGGCCACAGAATTAACATATACATTTTATTTTCCTAAAAAAATATTTTATTTGGTCAACAACTCCTAAACTATACATTATTTTCACAAATAATATATGTATGTATTGTAGTAAATTCAATAAGCTTTCGATCGACGCTACACACATGTGTGTATATGTCATGGTATAGCTTTAATTTATGTTTTACAAATTTCGGTAGTGGTCACGTTCATGACGTCATTATTTGGACCTCAATCACTATAGAGATATTTTTTTGACATTTAAGGGCTCCAAATTATTTTATCAACAATATACTCGAAGCTTCTGCGGATATTCTGTAAACTGTGAAAATTGATATTTTTTCACTCTAAGGAAATAGCTTGGCAGTGCCGACATGTTTTTTAACATAGCTGTCACAATTATTACCAGATTTTAATAATTTTTATAGAAATGTATAGCTTAAATAGCCTGTTTTGTTATTGTAGTACTCGGCTTTAAAGTTGGACTTATAATTTTGTTGTAATATGCAAATGTCCGAATTATTTTTTAGCCTGATTTTGGGTTTTCGTTTATAGCTGTCAAACTGTAATATACAGTAGTATAAAATGTATTACAACAATATAGCACATTTAATCTTCTTTCGTTGGATACTACACACGTGTAGGTGCAATGCACAGTTTGGATGAAATTTACACTTTTCGCAACGAAGCGGCAGCCATTTTTATGACGTCATTACTCGGGAGACGTTCATCGACGTCCCCGTCTCTCGGCAGTTTTGGGGTCCTAGTGTCGTGCCCAACAACATACTAAAAGTTGGTAACCGTATCCAGATCTGAACTATCACTTAGGCCCTCTCCCATAACGGAGGGGACTAATTGTAGGTTTGAAAACGTACACAAACGTACACAACGGGGCGGGAGGCTGATTCGGAGATTAAACTCTCGTCCTTGATTTGTTATGGTTAAACTAGCTATACTCTCACACCTTATTGGTGCGTGCAAGTACTGCTAGTTGTGTCAAAGTCGCATCAAAATAATAACAAAACTAGTTGAAGTTCTTAACTGTCGAATCGGCTCTTTTTACGAGTATTGAAACTTTTATACAAAATGTATTCATTATAATTGCCTCTTACTACAAATTGAATCCTATTTTCCTTTCATTGAATAAGGAGCTAGTACTCGACGGAGATGTTACGAATTTACGTTGATATTTATTTTTGTTAACAAACTTTGAAAGGATTTAAAAAGCCCGATTGAATTGTTAATTTTCGCAGACATTGATAGGTAGTACACAGATAGAAATAATATCTTAATTCAAAACGCAAAACTCTCTTGCACGCGGTTTCTTAAAGAAAGTAATAAATACCTTAGACCAATAAACATTAAAAAGAAGAATTAAAATTATTTAGCTTTATCTTTACCCATTTTTAAAGCGAATAGTAATGATTTGAGTTAAGATAATAATTATTTACGGCAAAAAAGCACCAAAATTTTCCTTTAAGAGTTTTATGTGTTTACGTAAGAGCGATTAGTTCTTGGTGTGATGTTTTCAATCTACAGCTAAGAGCCAAAGCTAATTCAAAGAAGTAGCACCCAAAGTTTCATTTGAGATTTTTAAGTTTTTAGGCAAGAAGGATTAATTTTTGCTTTGATGTTTTCAACCTACAATCAAGAGCCACAGCTATTCCAAAGAAGAAGCACATAATTTTTGCTTTGAAACATTCAAGTTTTGGACGTTAGTTACCCTCCGCATCAATAGATGTCTCTGCGTGTAGGTTAGATCGCGCGAACGTTTGTTCGACGTAACTTCATGACCCTCGGCGCTTTGCCCGGGCTTATTTGAGATTCACAATAGCAATCTCAGCTCTAGTTAATACGATTATAAATTGTGAGTATATAAATAATCATAATTTATATTTGTATTATCTACTTTTAGTTAAACTTCCTTTCTTGGGATTAGTCCCGAGAAACACAGTTTCTGCTACTAGCGTTTTAAGTAGTGCACTGAGACACTAAGGCGATTATCACACTGACGACGGATCCGCATGCGGCGCCGGTGTGCGAGCGAAATAGCGCTATACACATGCAGAGCGCTATCTTGCTCGCGCACCAGTGCCGCATGCGGATCCGCGCCAGTGTGATAACCGCCTTAGAAAATGTTATTGTTTGTTTCAAGTAACCGATTTCATACGCCAAGAAATTTTAGATCTTGGTGTGAAAATATCAAATTTTACATCAAGTAACACATGCCCTTGAACTAATGCGTTTTCTTGTTTCCGTGGAGAAATTCAATTCTCAATTTAAATTATGAGTCTTTACCCAAGAAACAAAGTTTCTTGGCGTAAGTTCTTTATGTATTGCACTAAGACACATAAAGTTCAATTTAAAAAAATACAATACAACAACAAAATTCAAACGCTCTTCGTGAGAATATTAAGCTATTTAAAAAAAAATGATTTTTATATCTCGGATAAATTATTTAATTTATTAGGTTAAGTAATAAACTTTGAAACATTTTATATCTTAAAGCAAGAAATTTTATTTTTTCCTTATATAGGAAACTGGATATCTCTTGATTCAAATAGGTTTCTTTGGTTGAAGAGATTTTTTTCTATCTGTGTACAGTCAGCAGCAGAAGTAGCTAAGCTGGTAGGGTGTTCAAAATGACTTACGCACGCTCTTATTCTCTTAACAATAAACTCTTGTCCAAGTCATTTTGAACACCCTACCCGCTTAACTAGTTGTGCTGCTGACTGCAGCCACTGCAGTATTTTGAAATGAAGAATATCTGACAGCTCCTCAATTAAAAATACTACTTTGAGTGCATAAACACGGTGCAACAAAAATACTGGTGATCATTTTAAAGGCATAAATGGTATCGTATTATTATTATGAAAAAGCAAGAAAAAAAATTCCTCGCGAAAAAAAATTGGCCGGATGTGAAAACGTGGCACATACAAAAAAAAATTTTTTCGTGTCCAATAAATTTTTCACCTAGTTATTTTTTCTCGCAACCCGATACCAATTATGCTCTTAAACGGATCACCAGTATTTTAGTTACACCCTGTATTTATATTATATTGTTTTGAAATCATCCTTTATCTGAGTATATTTAGCTTTGGATTCCGCTAACCAATGGAATTAATTGAATGATCGTACTGCAATGCAGACGTCGACTAATAGATACCGATGGTCTAACTCGATTTACTTCAAAATATAATAGCCAGTGCATTGCAAGTGAAACAAATGTGTTGCACTATACTTCGTTTTTTTCAGATTAGAAAAATCGTGCGATTGTCGTCATGCGATTTTTGGGAAAACGATTTTAAAATTTGTTATTTTGCATCGTATTGGCTTAAGCGTATCGCTGATAGTGGAAAAAAGTAGTTTCATTTATATTTTGCCCAGATATGGCTGAAAAAAATACAGCTAAAGTGTCGAAATCGACCGTTATTTTTCTAATCTGAAAAAAACGAGGTATAGGGGTGCATTCAGAAATCCATACATTTTTCCGAATTAGTTCCTACTGTCTTAGGGTCCCACTGCCGGGCAAAGGTCTCTTATCGGCTCCCAGTCATCCTAATAATAAGCAGAGACTATAGAGATATAGACGACCACAGCCTAAGAATTTTTAGAAGCTCAAGTCGAGTACGAAGAAATTTCACCTGCACTGTTACTCCACCTAGTAACAAATAGCGTACTAGTAGTACACTAGTAGCTACTAGGTGGAGTAGCAGTGCAGGTGACATTTCCTATCTATCTGTACACTTGGCGGTCACCGTAGTCCGTAAGGGACTGCAACGGCGGGTATATCTTACAAATTCGGTATCTTTAGGCGGCTTTCGGACAGAGGGCGCAATCGACTTGAGCTTCAAAAAGTTCTTAGGCGGTGGTCGTCTATATATCTATAGTCTTATCTCTGTAATAAGTAAGGAAACGTAATCACCGCTCAAAACCTGTACCAAAACAGTGGTGCCAAACGGGGTGAAGCTATACATTGTGGTGCCCCAATGTCACGTCAAACGGTTTGACAGTGTCATGTTGTGAGAGTCATGTTGTGAGAATATAAGTCGGAGGACTTGCGGCCATCTTGTCGAGCAAGGTGGTTTGGTTTCGGGAAAAACTTCTTATTTTATGTTCATTTTCGTGATTCAATGTGTAATATATAGCTTATTCTGCAGTGATTTAACGAACTAGTGAGCAACTAATGAAGAATTAGTCTCGAAACATGTGTAACCCCTGTTTGAGTTAGATATCCGTTAGTCCACGTGCTGTTTGTAGGGAGTAGCTATCTCCTTATAAAAAGCCTAACCTCACCGTACAACGTCCAGCTCTTGGAGCGAAATTTTAATTAATTAACCGTACACTTGTCGTATCTACTTCGACATTGGCAAAATTGTCCCAATATTGTGGACAGAATGCCGTATTTTAAAAATTGAATTGAGAATATAAGTCTTATCTAGCCGTGAAATTTCGATAATACATCGCTATTATAATGCCGGCTAGTGCCATGTTTTGGTGCAAGAGCCATACAGGCGCCAAAAATATTTCTTATAATCGGTAAGTAATGGGACCAACTGTGAAATATACTCTTTTAAACAAAAGAAAAATTTTCCAAGTCGGTCCAGCTGTCTTCGAATAATCGGTGAACATACATAGAAAAAAATACAAAGATCCCGACGAATTGAGAACCTCCTCCTTCGCAATCGTCGATTGATAACACAAATCGTTAAAAATTGTTTTTTGTTTAATTATTTAGAAAGTGACAGACCTGTTAAATAATTCAAATACGAATTAATGCAATGCATAATAATCATCATCATCATCTCAGCCATAAGACGTCCACTGCTGAACATAGGCCTCCCCTTTGGACCTCCATAAGTACCGGTCGGAAGCGACTTGCATCCAGCGTCTTCCAGCGACATTTATAAGGTCGTCTGTCCATCTTGTGAGTGGACGTAATACGCTGCGCTTGCGAGTCCGTGGTCTCCACTCGAGCACTTTTCGACCCCATCGGCCACCCCATAATTTCTGAATCCTTTCCTTTTATTCATTAAGCAAGGAACCATTTAAACCCCTATTCGGCACCCCAATTAATATTTTAGGGGTAATTAATGCAAACTGGGAGAATCTATTCCACTAACGTAAATTGTTTTAACTAGGGAATTCAAGCCGAGTTTTTAGTAAGTATGAAAAAACCTGAGTTTATCGGGTAATACCCGGGATTTTTCATATTTAGGTCAATGTGGATAATTCTGTCATATGGACTATTCCGTCTATGTGCGTAAATTTCTTTTATATTCAATCGTAGCAAAAAACACGATTTGCTTTTGATTACCTACTCAACTATAAACAATCGCTGCTGTGTCGATATTTTTTTTAAATATTATGTGTTAATTTTGTAACGAGTGCGAGTGAGACGCCGCTCCCTATATTATGCTCTCAACCAGACCGTTTTTACTAGTCACCTATGAACGACGTTTTCTAGTGTGATCTCTATGTGTCTCTGTGTAACACCGTAGCTCTTAAAGGGTTGAACATTACCTATTTAAATTAGTTTTATTTAAGATCAGATCCTTAGACAAGTTTTATCGAAATAATAATTATCATATAATAAACTTTTTTTTGTTGGGAGTTTTTTTATTTTTTTTTTATTTATAATAGTTATTTAAACTCAGGATACTATCCTATATTTCAATAGTAGTGGAATAGCAACCTAGATAAGGCATAGTTTGGAGTAATTGCTTTAGTAATAATCCCGTGCAGATAGCGAGAATCGGGCTTAATTCCCGCCATTTATATCCGGAGGCATATTCCAACTTTAAAAACCCTATTTGACTTGATATTACGTTTTAGTACTTGTGTTAAGTCAAAAATGTCTGCACGAATTTTGCAGCAATAAAGTGTAAACACCACTGTCATGACTATTAAACGAATTTGACGTTTATGGTGGTGCACACTTTGTGGTTAGGTAAGCCGGTGTTAATTAAAAACGGTTCTATTCTAACTCCCTTATTTATAAACGACAGACAAGGACGAACGATTAAATAAAATAAAATAAATGTTTTTTTATTTCAGGCAATAAAATTTCCCATTAAAGTCTTAAAACTAACCTTAATAATAAGTCTTAAGATATTTCAGATATTTCTACACCGTGACTGCTAGGTCACCCACGAAGAAATATTAAATTTCTAAGTTAAACAATGATTGGAAACAGATATCCATTATAATGAAAAAATCAACCGTGGAGAACTCTGGAGCATGACAGGATTCGAACCTGAGACTGCCGGATTGCCGGTCCGACGTGCTTCCATTGTATAGTGTACACCACATCATTTCAATTCAACCCGGCGAATTTTATCATAGAAAGGTGAATAAGGGTGGGTTGCACCACGCACAATTAACAGACTCATCAACGTTAAATATGGCGACGGAGCTGTCATCCCATAGAAAACTGTCAAACTTTTCATACAAGATTTTTTTACGATTACGTTTACGTTCACAGACAGTTTGGTGCAACCGGCCCTAAGTCATCTATACCTTGTGTTTTGAAGATTTACAACCTTTGCGCCAATGATTGGTGGGTCTATTTCAACAGTACTAGTTTTTTGTGTCATTCCGGTGTAATTCTTTATTTACGTTTCTTCGATGTTTCTTTTAATGTCAATCGAGACCTCAGACTGTTATTTGATAAGCCTCTTACAGAGCACTTGATATCTTAAGCCTTTTGAGAATTATCGGAGATTTAAAAAATTTACTCGCACGTGAATGATAAGTATACACAGGAATGATATAACACTCCACCTGAATGATATTTTTCCACCGGAATGAAAAAAATTACTCGCACGTGAATGATAAGTATGCAAAGGAATGATATAACACTCCACCTGAATGACATATCATTCCAGTGTTATTTTCATTCTGGTGGGTATTAAAGTCATTTTACTACACCGAAATCACCGGAATGAAATTGGTGGAATGATAAACCGAGGTGAAATAAAATTATAAAAAAATAACTAAATCCCACATTCTTTAACTATCGCGATATTTAAACTCACAAGTACAAAATACACGATCTGTAAATATTTGAAAAATAACAAATATGAAACAAAAAACATATAGCAAACTCCGGAATGATAATCGTTTTGTCCCCGTAACATCGAAATGACATGACCATGTGTGTAGCAGATCTATTAAGCATCACGTCGACATCTTCTTGCGGTGAGAGCCTCGGCACAACTTACTCTCAAAGTGCGCAGGAGGCGGATGGGCGTACGAAGTCAAACTTAGCCAATAAACGTCGATGAAATTTGTCCGCGGTAATAAGGATTATTTTGCCGGACAAATTTCTTTACGCATAATAAGGGGGTTTATTAAAGAGTTAGTAAGCAAGTAATATTTTAAAGGATTCTTTATTGATATGGTATTATAATGAACTAATAAATAATTTGATATCTTGCATAGTTTTAGAGTTATGCGGCATTAAACAAGAATAACTGGGTTCCGGACAACCCACCTGAATGAAAAATTGGGCCTTTATTTTTTTTTCTCAATGATTAAATTATTTAATATTTTAATATTAGTTAATGCCCGAGGTCGATAGCTAAGAGATGTTTCCAAAAAAAAATAGTATATGACTATTTTGACTTTCTGCACCAGCGTTTTCAGTCTTGCCATCAAATTTTATTGCTTGGGATATTCACCCTGGTTTGTTATGGTTTCGATACCTTGACACGACTCCCAGTTCATTTCGCGCGAGCCTATAAATGTTAGCGAAAATGCTTATGTCCGAACTCGCACGCACTACAGGATTTAGGAGACGTGAGCCAGAACAACCCTAAATACTTAGTTAACGATAATAAATCGGCCGCCGTCATGTTTAAGTGAAATAATAACGAAATTTTATTTTTTGTTACGTAGAAATTTTGTTCCCTGTCATCAGGGACAAAAACAAAAAAATAGCGCTATTTACACTTATACCGTATCAAACAATAGCTTGTTATTGACTGAATCCGCAGTGTTAATCCTGCTCACGTCTATTAAGGGGCTACTTTGAAAAATTATAGGTTTTTTCAAACGCTCTAGTGACTAAACGGGAAAAGGGACTGAATTTCTTTTCGAATATAAATTACTAGAATATATACTCTTGTTTTTGGCACAAGCCGAAACACGATTGCTGAAAGTTACCTCGATAGAAAAAAAAAAACCGAGTTGGGTCCTTTTTCCCCTTATTTTTCTTAGCTTACGTAAACTATAAGAGGTTAAGCAATATAACTTAGTTAAAAATATGGTATTCTGGTTTATCTAAAAAGTCACAGAAACAAAATTAGACAAAACTTTATAGATTCGCTTATTTATCGTAGTTTGGTCAAAAAGTCAGATCCCTAAGAGCGCGACATCTCTTTCTTTCGTGCACGGGAGCCATAAACGTGTCTCTTACGGATGGACGTGACTTGTCCGTATCGAGGAACGGCCTTAATCCTGCTCACGTCTATTAAATCAACCTGTATAAACGATCATATCAATCATATTATTACTATAAGAAATCCACATTTCAAAACACAGACATAAAGAGTGCGTTTCCACAAGAGATGAGCGAGGATGTGTTGCGATAAACGTGTTGTTGAAAACCAATAGAATCACATCCATTTTTAGGGTTCCGTAGCCAAAATGGCAAAAACGGAACCCTTATAGTTTCGCCATGTCCGTCCGTCCGTCCGTCCGTCCGCGGTCTAGCTCAGTGACCGTTAGCACTAGAAAGCTGAAATTTGGTTTGAATATGTGCATTAACCAAGCCGACAAAACGGTAGAATAAAAACGCGAAATAGTACATTTGGATATTAGTGCGGAAAGTATGTCATTTCTTCACGAGTACCGAGATATCTTGCTTGCTTGATAAGACTCGGGACGAGTGAAGAATGACATTTACGCACGAGTATTGAACGACGTTTTTTAATACAGTTGCGAAAAAATCATAAAATTGTCAATTATTCACTTTGAGGTTACTTTAGTACATGTATCCGAACGCTCCGCGCGGTGCGGTGCGGCGCTGTGATTGACTGTCTGTCACTATCATTAGCTGTGATTGGCTGGAAAAGTAAAAAGCACTAGTGCGCGATATCAAATTTTCCGCACGCTAAACCACTACAAGAAAAGCACTTTTTTGAGCAACTGTATTAAAAAATATATTTTGTTAGGGTACCTCCCGTACACGTGAAGTGGGGGGCAAAATTTTTTTTCCTTCTAACCAAGTTGTGTGGGGTATCGTTGGATAGGTCTTTTAAAAATAATATTAGGGTCTTCTAAAACGGTTTTTGGATAAAACTAATACTTTCGGAAATAATAGCTCCAAAAGTTTAAAACAGGGCGTCCTCCCTCCATCTAACTTTTGAATCGTGGGTCCTAAAATTTTGAAAAAAAACATGAAACTGAGGCCTAATGAGTGCCTTCAATGAAAACTATATTGAAATAAATCGGTTGAGCCGTTTTTGAGTTATCATTCAAAAACCCATAGTGAAAGGACGTAAGTAAAAATGACTTAAGCGCCGCCAAATTTCCCGTAAGAAACGACCTTTTGAATTAATGGTCTCAGTTTACGGAACCCTACACTGAGCATGGCCCGACATGTTCTTGGCCGGTTTTTATCCTCGCACAACGCGATTGATTCTTAATAAACACATTCACTTGCAACGCATCCGCGTTCATCTCTGGTGAAAACGCAGCCTAATAGTCCGTTACTGTAAATGAGATTGTGAGTCAGTAAGATTTTTAAATTTCGAATAGGCCTCCGTGATTTTAATCAAAATCCTGGAGTTTTTGCGTGACAGATCGTGACGGGAACAGGTGGCGTTATAATGAATGTCATGATTTTTACGGCACAGTCGCCGTCAGATATATCGGAGCGGCCAAGGTGGTCACAAATATCTGAGCAACGTGGCAATGCCTATTGTCAAGGCGATAAAGTGCATACCTATTCAGATATTGTTGAGTACCTTGGCCGCTCCGATATATGTAATGGCGACTGTACAGTAGAACCCGCTTCCTACGATTAAATTTTATGCAATTTGTAGCCAAGCGAAGTTGAGCATCGTAGGCAAAGTTGTAGCACTTGACGGTATATTGGTCGAAATAAAATCTAGTCCAAGAGCTAAATTTAATTTTCTGCCATTCGTTAACCCAATTTCAAACACAAAACCGCCTAAAAATAGAATAATACCAGAACCGAAACCCAATCAGATCAAAAACAAACGAGACTCGAGTCCCGCAACCAATATCGGCCTTTATCGGGATGTCATTAGGACCGTTTTTCCTTTGATGTGGAATACGTTTCATTTAGTTACAGCGACAAAGGGCGCTGAATCATTTTCTGTTATCTGGTTTTGTTTTCTCATCTGTCTGTTGGTACAAAAGAGTCGAGTTTCGAAGAAAACCAATGTAAATTGACCTCAACGTTTTCCGTTTCCGTAATCGGAGTAGTAGTATTGGTAAATAGGTGTGAATGACTATAAATGTCAGAAAAATCTAATAAATAATACGATACTTTTACTAAGAGGCGGTTTACCTTTTCTTCAAAATAAACATTCAAAAAAATTTAATTTTAATCGCTGTAATGTTTAGTTTCATAGTTAACCAATATGCCAGTAGATGGCGCTGAGCTATCGGCTACAACGCGCTATAGAGATTTCTGTACGCCACATATACAGTTCAATAGAACATCGAATATATGAGTATTAAGTTGTCAAGTGAAATGTTTCATTACTAATTGAAGTATAAAAAGACGCTGTTTCGAGTTATATGGCTTTATACATACAATAAAAGAGTAAGGATAGCTTTTACCAGTTAAATGCATTGTTCTCATGGGAATCTGGCATTTTCAGTATTGTAAAGAAAAGCTAGGGATACACGCACAGATGTGCCCGCCGGATTTGTCCGACGGATGTGCCCGGCGGACAAATCCGTGCGTGTATGGCGCGAATTGGACACAGATTTGTCTGCGGACACATCGGAATAGCGCCATACACGAACGGATCTGTCCGCCGGGCATATCTGTCGGACAAATCCGGCGGGCACATCTGTATGTGTATCCCTAGCTAATAGGTTTTCTAACAAAAGATTCAAATTTCTTTCAAGTTTGGGAGAACTCAAGTTTCAACAGTCTAAAATTATTGAATCGAGTCTTAATGATGACGAAGACTCGATTTCTACCAAGTCTCCTAGAACCTACTAATAACTGGATGACCCGAGTCCTCGCCTTGCTGCGCGATGAGCGACAGCAATATCGCTGTGCTCTTTCGAATAAGGAACGTGATTGTCCGCGATCCATTGTCCTAGCTGTACAATGAGGTTCCTTCGACGACTGCAGAGTGCTGAAGTAGATGTGACACTCCTAATGCCTGATCCACGAAAAAATCGCAAAAGACCAAACTCGACGTTAAGAGTCGCCAGGACGCTCGCGTGAACTCGCGTCCCCATACAAACGTAGTTCAGCTCTCATTTTAAAACGACATGCTTTAAAACCACGAAATTTGGCATGGGCATTCTAGCAGATATATGTCGGTAATTCATTTTTGTTGCTAAAAATTGTAATAAAAAGTAAATATAGCAAAAATAAGTTTTGTATGTAAATCTGTATCTGGCTGTATTTTCTTTGTATTACAATTTTTTGTAACGAAAATGAATTACCGACATAGATCTGTTTTATTAGAATGCCCATGCCAAATTTCGTGGTTCTAAAGCATGTCGTTTTAAAATGAGAGCTAAACTACGTTTGTGTGGGAACGCGAGCGTCCTGGCGACTCTTAAGGCAGACCAAGAAAACATTGGGGAGTCGAACTTGATGCTGTGCTTACTGGTGGGAGACTGTTGAAGTCCGGGACAAGTGGAAAAAGCTCTCCTTTTAGGCCTTTGGAGGCCTTTGCCCAGCAGTCCACTCTTGGCTCTGAAATAATAATGATTGGCGAGCGTAACTATGATCAAACCATAAACTAAGTATAGATATAGAGGATTCTATCCTTTCTAGAGGATTTATTCCATGTAAAAAATTGCGAACGCCTATATGAGTTGAACAGCTGGCGTTCTTAAAATACACTGATTACAATCCCTCGGTTAGAGATGGCGTTACACGTCATAAAAATCATAATCAGTGATCGTATATAGATTCTCCAGCATTTTTGGTGCAGTGCCAGGGTTATTATTACTATTAAAATGTTAAACCAAGTATCAAATAAAATCAAAGCCATTTAGAACTAAGTAAAAATGTGGAGATGGTTGATAATTAACTAACAATTTTACAAAAGAACGTCATTGCACCGCCTTTACTGTAAAATGTACGATCATTGCACTCTTTATGTAAGTCAAACGTAAGCTCCCTTGTAACGTTCGTGAAAAACGATCTAATTTGCAGCGTTTTTGTTGAAGCGCGCTTCAAACACCAGAAGCGTTTTATTCGTAAAACAGGCATAGGCCGCATAAGAATGACTCTCTTTTTAGAGTCTTGTTGGAGTATTACTCGAAAGGACTTAAACATTATAATAAATCATCATCAGGGATAAGGAAACCTCTGATCCCTACTGCTCGTGAGAACGCTGTGGTGATTTATTTAATTAATAGTCATCCGCTTGGCGGCGATGCGGTTCGCCACCCATCACGTCTCGTTCTTCACGGGGCGAGAAGTGGCTCACGGAGAGCCATTCTGCTGCATTGATCGTAGCAAATGGAAATCCGTAATCTCTGCCTACCCCTTTTAGGATATAGGCGTGATTATATGTATGTACGTGTATGTAAATCATCATCAATTTATATAGGTCTAAAGTTCTAAACATCATCATTGTCTTGCCCTTCTCCCATTTAGTTGGGGTCGGCGGAGCATGTCTTTTTTTTCACACATCTCTGTCACCCGTCATCTCCTCACTCACCTCCTTTCTTTTCATATCATCTCTCACACAATCTGTCCACTTTTTCCTAGGTTTGCCTCTTTTCCTAGATCCCACCACATTCAGTCTTTCTCCACAATACCTTTCTCCATGACTATAGCTCTAAACATAATAACATTTGTCTCGGATCGTTTTAAAACAAACACCTTCATCAGGCCTTTCGACACAAAGTTAACCTTATGTTTGACTTCACGAGTCGCTCTTCAATGATATATTTCCAATAGAACTCCATGTCTGTTTTTAATAAACTTTGTACCGCAGTATATACAAGGTGTAACAAAAATGCTTGTGATCCTTTTAAGGGCATAATTGGTATCGTATTCTAATGACGAAAAAATAAGAAATAAAATTTTTCGCGCGAAACAAAATTTTGAGTTTGTATGGACGGTCGGCCGGCTGGGACCACTTGTCCAATAGCAAAATTTTTTTTCTCCTACTTTTTCTTAGTCGTAACACGATACCAATTATGCCCTTAAACGGATCACCAGTATTTTTGTTACACCCTGTATTTTATAATGGTGTCTATTTAACTCTGTACGCGCAGAAAACTCTTCTTTGTGACACTTCGAGACTTAAAAACAAAACAGAAGATTCGAGGACTCTTATGTTTCCGTGATCTTTTTCACTTGAGGCTACTACACAGGACAAATGCAAAAAATATATAATGATCAAACCATTAGAAATGCAAAGGAAACCTTTTTGTATTTTTTTTACATTTCTAATGGTTTTATGATCTTTTTTTTGCATTTGTCCTGTGTAGTAACAGAGTCCGCTTGTCTGCTTTTCTGTTTAATTATTAAAATAGTTTGTCTGCATTAACTGTAAAGGTTGCAAATGCACCTATTCCCTGCTTTTTAAAGGCACCCTAAACTACTCACTAAGTTTGATTGGTGAATAGTATGTCAATTGTTTCATTACACTCACATATTAGTAGTTTATGTAACTGTTACGTAATAGGGGTCCTTAAAACACGAGTGTGGTTTTATGAAACGAACGAAGTGAGTTTCATAATAAAATCACACGAGTGTTTTAAGGCCTAATGACGTACAGTTGCATACACTGCTTTATCTACACACATATTATAAACCCGAAATGATGATTGAATGACTGCCGTTGCACGGATTGCACGCCATCGCCATGGTCAACTCGATTGTGCCGGCGGTCGGCGGGGCGCGTGCCGGCGGGTCGGAGCATCCCGGATTTTCATAATGATATCGAATTTTTGCTAATTATTTGATAATAATAACATCGTTACAGATAAGACATTTGTTCTAACTACTAACTAAACAATCTATTTTTATGGTGGTTATAACGTGCGGTTTTTGAACGCATCATGGAGGGTTTATGATATGGGTGTAGATAAATAATATTAAGGTGACATGTAAACATATGTTAAATGCCCAAATTTGGCTACCGGCAGGTGTTGGTTTATTGTTCTATTCACTCAAATTTAGTAAACCCTTAATAATGCAGTAAAGAACTGCACCTGTATAATACTACCTACCTATAGCCTGAAATTGAGTACCTAACATTATTTTTAATACACATAACCCATCGCCATGAATATATGACGAATAAAGAGATGACATTAAAACCACTACGTTGGTACATAAACGGAAGGCATCTCTAGCAGCCGTGGTAATCATAACGTTTTCGCTAACATGAATATTCAATAAGGTATGTTAGGATAAGATCGAATATTTTTTAAATGCTAGTACCCCTTCATTTTTTTTACTCTACTTTTTTATGATTTCTCCGATAAAATAATTTATTTTGAACATATTTTTTCCATTAGCAAATAAGTAATTGTAATAAATTCGTAGCGCTACCCAAAATCAGTAGGTACCCACTTGAAGCACTTATTGTTCCCTCGGCTATACCAGATAGTACCTATGTAAGTACTTATATAAAACTAAATTAAAATATTAAAAAAACCAAGTTAAATAATAATAATCTCATGAAATTGAGAAGCTTTGCTGGTGCACCACCTAATATTTGCCATAAACTGTATAATTATGAGAACCTTCAGTTTTAAGGACAAAGGACAGCGCACACAAGTTTTTTGCAGAAATCGCAAAGCGTCTGGTTGATGTAACTGGTGACCGAAGAGCTGGCGGTTTCCTCGCACAGCGTATCAGCATTGCGATACAACGAGGAAATGCCGCCAGCATCCTTGGTACAATGCCGCAAGGGCCTAGTTTAGATTTGAGCTAGTTATTAATTTAGTTTAGTATTTGTACTGTAGTACCTCTGTATATTTAGTTATGTAAATAAATGTATTATCTCAGGACAAACTAACACAAAAACCTTATAGCTGCATCTTATAGGGGGAATGAATACCTATATTTCAGCAGACAGGGGCCAAGTGTCTTCTTGTGATGGAGTTGTTTTAATTATACCGTCTTTTCCCTTGCAAATCTTATCACACCACACACAGTATCAGAGTTGACGTAACCTTTTAGCATTCGAGGGGATATAGCAGCTATTTGATTGGATATGCTCGGAACACTCGGTATGAAGGTGTGAAGTCTTACCCCAACACACCCTCAGTATCAGAGTTGACGTAACCTTTTAGCATTCGAGGGGATATAGCAGCTATTTGCTTGGATATGCTAGGAACACTCAGTATGAAGGTGTGAAGTCTTACCCCAACACACCCTCAGTATCAGAGTTGACGTAACCTTTTAGCATTCGAGGGGATATAGCAGCTATTTGCTTGGATATGCTCGGCATACTCGATATGGAGGTGTAAAGCCGGGGCGTGTGCAATGTATGGTTCAAGGAAGCAGAGAAAAGCGATTTCGGAACGTGAAAGCATTTTCAACCGACTTCAATATTTCGAAGGAAGAAGTTCTCAATTCGTCTGGACCTTTTTATTAATATATGTTCACCGATTATTCGAAGACAGCTGGCGTGATTTTGAAAATATTTTTTTTGTTTGAGAGGGTACACCTACTTGATAGTAGTTTCATTGTCCTGGAGAAATTGAGGGAAATCTTCAAATATAGGCACACCTTTAGTGAAATCAGTATATTTTTACATACAGTAGCCAAGGCATTCGTTCTTGGAACGGTAGCCTAAGGTGAAGTCGGATCTTTTTTGTTTAAAATGATACCAAAAATTTAAAGCTTCGTACGGAGGCTGTACAGCCTCCTCTTTTGCAAAAGAGAGCTGTAGTCTCCACGACTACCCAAATTAGGTTGTGGACTTCACCTGTACCGTTTCTTTTCGGTATCCAAGTTTTCCTAAAGATATTAAAAATATTTATAACGGGTTACTCACGTAATTTTTGTCGATTTTTGCTCGACATGTTTCGATCAAAATCCTAAAGATGTTTACTTTCACCGAAAGCGATTTAAAAGCCAATGACATTTAGTTTATTTACGTCACTCTGGGCGCTAAGTGAAATTTACCGCCCTAGGGCGCAGCGGCAAATCTCACTTGACACCCAGGAGAAGACGTAAAATTATGTACGGACCACGGGCGGTAATAAAGAAGGCCTCAGATCGCTTGTTTATGGCCCTTACCTTCGGTTCGGGCCACAAATGCCAGCGATCTGGGCCCTTCTTTATTTTACCGCCCTAGGTACGTAATGTACTATAATATTTTTCTATCTTTTGTATGTGTAAGTTTATTAATGTTTCATTCATTTGCATTTGCTTCTGCAACACCTAATTATTTGATCATTTACTAAGGTTTCTCTTCCCAAAATGTATCTACAATAGATCGCTTTTTAGCGCTAAGACCGCCCATTCTTTTAACTCTACTTTTCTGTTTGTAATGTGAATCTTTGTTTATGAGGTGTGCAGTAATAGTATTTTGTGCAACAGTTACATAATAAGGGTTCTTAAGATTCGAGGGTCGAAGATGAGGCGAAGCCGAATTTTGTAAAAACAGACCCGAGAATTTGAAGACCTACTTATGTACCGTTGCACACAATAGTTTTTCGACGAGTGCTAGGCAAGCCGGTAAGCATTGAGTTCAACGAATGACCTGCTGCCTCTATACAATTGTCTTACAATCTCCGGTGGATTGCGTCGGCGCCCTCCTTGTCTACAGCGCGGGTGTCAGCGGTGCGGGGCCCGCCCCGGCAACAGACCCATTATATCCCTAAGAATCGACTTTTGAGTCATCTTATAACAACGTCCATAAAGTATATGCTTTGAATATACATGTCAGTCATTTTATTGGCAAATTAGAATGCTATTACTAGATAAAGAGTATTTATGCTTATGTTTATTTCGTACATAAGTTTATCGATAAAACCCCATAACTTGCACCATATTTAGTGCGGAGATGACTGGCGCAGTAAGCGTCACACTTGTTATCGACGCTCTCGCAAATCGGGCTGGGGCTTTGTCACACCGTGGCGTAATAAAAAGTGTGTGGCGTCTCCTATTGCCAGCTACTAATTTTAGCGTCGTGCCACAACACCGACAGATGGCGACACAGTGGAAGTTTTCTATACTGTATTCTTATATAGTCCCCATACAAACCTACATCGCGCTTACGAAGTTCCACTTGTCAGTTACATAAATACAACCTCCAGCCAAATCTCATCGGGCTTCGATTCAGAGGCACAACATCCGCTTGGAGAGAGATCTGTATATTGTGCCTCTTTACCTCTGCATCTACAAGTATTTGCCTTTGCTTACCCCTGAGCACTTTTTTGAGTTCAGGATCATGTTTCTGATTTGGAAAGTAGACCATCACTGGGATCTCACCTCTAATCTTTCTCGAAGATAAATGAGAGGGATATTACTCTAATGTTATAAAAAATCAAATCAAAAATCATTTATTTCGGACACTGGGATCCATAATTAGTTAGTAACAAAAGCAAAATACAAAGTTAAACTTACAGCTAGGGTTAGTAACAAAGCTTGAGCTTAATTTATAACTATACATATTTAATAACGGCGGGCTGGGGCACGCACCGGAGCGTGAGCTTCATCCCAATGCCAATGTTATAGTAAGCATCATGTTATGACGAGCATGCTAGGTACTATAAACAGCCCTTAGTTTTCCTCTGATAATGATCATGCTTGTCGAAGTAAAGGAACATTCTCAAATACGTTAAAGTTGACTTGTAGAAAACCTCGAGACGCACAAAACAAAACTTCTATTTCCATATCAAAATTCTCAATTCTTTAAACGAACTCTTTTAGGGTCTTTTGTTATCAGAATTATAAGCCTAACAGAAAATGTGCAGACGTTTGGCACTGTGTTATGTTCCGGTGTCATAGAGGGCCAATGCATTTTGCCAACGTCATATTTGAGGTCCCAGTTCTCACCTTCCTGCATATTATCTAAGCTGAGGTTTTAGATACGAAGTTTGTTGTACCTAACGTATTCAGGTCGATAGATTTTTCAAACACGATGATAAAAGGGGTTTACGTGGTGCGTTTGTTTTACCACATCAAAGATTTTCCAATAGTTTAGAGTGGTGTAAGGCACGATATTAGAATGTATGAGTGTTGTGTGTTTGCAAAACAGGGACCGGTAACCCCTTCGTTTGAGAAAATAATTGTAGGCAGATATAATCACAGTATAAGGAAGGTGGTCTGTTAGACCAGTAATCTAACTTCGAACAAATAAAAGTTTACGTTCGAAATTCCAGACGCAGGGCTGTACCAAGCATGTTTCTTTATTTGATTCTTAATAACCTATGACAAATACAATTTCAATTCCATTTACCAATGAAATGGTATTGTATGATTATGATTTCATAAAAATATACAATGTGTATAACCAATGGGTATGGGGTTATACGAGGTTTAAGTATTTAATTTTATTTCTTATTTCGGCCTCACGTTTGAGCGTATACTTAAAGGGTTACCTTGTTTGGAATTTTCACTATGAAGGTCGTTAACAATACATTATTCTGATACAGCCGTTTGGTTAAAAATATCCTAACAAAAAAGTATACAGGAAAAAATGGAGATTATGGGACAAGGAAACTTGTTACAAAAATAAATGTTTTCGCGATAAAGATCTAAGAAATCTGCTGTAAGAAGAATATTTGTGACATTCAAGCATCCAGTTGTTAAGTGTTTGTTCACCTTTATCAGACTTTGCGTTTATTCTCTTGAGGTGCTACAGGTTACGGGCATTAGGGCTTTTATTATAAATAATAAATAAATATTTTTGTAACAATCTTACACAAATCAACCTAGTCCCACAGTAAGCTCAATAAGGCTTGTGTTGTGGGTACTAGGCGACGATATATTATATTAATAGATAGATATAGAAAAATGCTTAAATACGTAGAAAACATCCATAACTCAGGAACAAATATCCGTGATAAACACACAAATAAATGCCCTGACCAGGATTCGAACCCGGGACCTCCTGCTTCATAGGCAGGGTCACTACCGACTAGGCTAGGAGGCCGTTGATTATAATACCACAAATTGGAAACAGATATCCATTACAATGAAAAAATGGACCGTGAAGAACTCTGGAAATTCACGGGATTCGACCCCGCGTCCTTCGGATTAATTGCCGGTCCGATGTGCTTCCAATTACACCAGACGATCCTCTATCCATCACAGTGTATTTTCCACTAAATAAAAAAGTAAATTCACATAACTATGTTATTTTATTATAATGTTAAATCAAATTAAGACAGTATTTAATTGTCTTAATAACAAACAATGATATTTACTATGGATGGGGTTATAGTCTAACAAAATGTGCATAAAAAATATACTTCCAAAGTCATTTCATAACCTAGCAATGATTCCGTTATATTTATCTATTTTGACAATCAATACATCTTTGTCACTCTCATTGTTATAAAATTATGTTTTGTCTCTTTCTCACACTGGTGACGGCAGCTCATTGGCACGTCTGCATCTCGCTTGCCGGTGCGCGACTAGTGTAAATTTTTTGAATACACTCATTTTAAGGGCTTCACTTTTAGAGCGTGGATAACCCGTCTGTCATTATTATATATCATAGATAACAAACAAGAACAAAAAACAATGGGTTTTCATTGTGAAAAAATTGGTCCTTCGAACCGGATACAAACATCTTAATACCCAACTTGCGACACGTATTTACGGGCACTAAACCTTTTACGGTCGGTGTGTATTGCCTTATTGGATGAGATTTTTACGGCGGGCAGAGCCGGGCGCTTAACGATCATGCTGCTGGTTTATTTAAGGGTTAATTTGTGATGACAGCTCGCTTTATTGGTTTATTTATTTGGACTCGCATTGTTTTGTGACCTATATGATACGACTTATAGGTCAATGAAGAGTTAGGTCATTTTAATCATAAATGAAATGAAAAAAGTCAGTATTTCAAAAGTGAAACTCATTCATAGCTTGATTTTAGAGAAATATTTGCAAAATTTTCAGCTATAACTCCCGTGGGAGTAAAATAAGATTTACCACCTTACTTGGTGAAATAACCGCTTTATGAGCAAATTTAATGTAACTGAAATTCCTTATATTCTTCAGGATCCTTACTAGCAATGTACAAGTTGCAGAACATTCTCAAAAATTCAGTAACATTCTCGGAAATTTTCGGAAATTTACACGAGAACTAAAAAGTAAATTTCCAACGAGAACATTCCCTATGGGAATTATCAAAAAATGTATTATTTTTATAAATTCATAAATGAGACAGTCAGATAAAATAGATGATAACGGCGGTGTCCAGCGTCTTTCTAAATATTTTTTAGTTTGTAAAATTTAAGATCTGAGAAAACTTGGAAAATTTTACAACTTTAGAAACTTCTACTCGGTTCATTACTAAGACTTACTGGTTCTAATAAATACTAGTAGTACAATACAATACAAATACTCTTTATTGAACACCTTTGAAAAACAAAACCAGTACAGGAGAAAAAATATAAAATTAAATTAGAGGTAAACAACAGGCGGTCTTATCGCGGTATTGTCTTAGTACTATTTTTATACTGACGCAAGAAAGTTCATTGCTAAGCATTGCGAAAGACAAACCTGTTTACAGGCTACTTTGCATAAATTACGACAGGCTTTTCTGAAACACAGCCACATCCATCACGAGAAAGCTTCTTTAGCTGCGAAAACGTTATTAAATTGGGCCTCTTTTTAAATTGAGTGAAGCATTTAGCTGCATAGCGTGAATGTCAAGTATAATGTAATCTTTTAATGTTCCGTAGCCAACGTGGCGAAAACGGAACTCTTGTAGTTTAGTCATGTCCGTCTGTCTGTTCGTCCGTATTTTACAGCCATTTTACTGGGAAACTATAAGCCGTATCTTAATAAAATTTAACATTAGGTGTATTTTGTATGCCGCTGCTGCTACAATGCTACCATTTAGTTTTCTAGTCAAATAGCTCAAATATTTGGGGGGGGGGGGGGGGGGGCACTGTATGTTTTTAACTATTTTTTTTTAATAGTTACCAGTAATATTTAAGTGCAATCCTGGAAGCGTTCTGTTGAGAAGGAGCTACGTGACATCGGGATGAGCTGGAGTGACGTTAGGAGCGCTGTTGGGGATCGAGAGACGTGGCGTGACCTCGTGAAGGCCCTTTGTACCTCTGGGGTACCATAGGAACAACAACAACAACAGTAATATTTACCTATTGTTATTGAAATACAAGTATAAACAAAGTCGCGAGGTTTACAGACGATAAGTAAATGAGAAGCCGGTTCAAAAATCCTGATCACTACCAATCGCCTACACAGTTACATAAAAAGCTTGTAAAAATCACGTATTCTAAAATTCACGGTTCCAAGATCCGAAATCAAATTCAGTAGTCAAAGCATCTGCAAGACCTACAAATATCCCCAGTACTACAGATACTACAAATTTGTACTTTACCCTAAGGTAATAAGGTTGGAAATGCAACCCTTGTCACCGACTGTACATCGAGTATGCAGTTGTCTACAATTTTGCACCTTACACTGTGGCAATACGGCTCAATATATTTGTTGTTAATGGTACAGTCGGAAATGCATTCACTTTGCACGTCGAACCGCTTTTCTAAGTAGGAATGGGTTTCACTTCAGAATTGTGTAAGGATATATCACGGAAAAATTGGATTGCGTTGTGTGAAACGAAAGCTGTTTCAGATTTGAAATATTGATTTGTTATGTTTAACGGCCTCCTAGCCTAGTCGGTAGTGACCCTGCCTATGAAGCAGGAGGTCCCGGGTTCGAATCCTGGTCAGGGCATTTATTTGTGTCTTTAACAGATATTTGTTCCTGAGTTATGGATGTTTTCTATGTATTTAAGTATTTATCTATATCTATCTATTACCTATATATATCGTCGCCTAGTACCCACAACACAAGCCTTATAGAGCTTACTGTGGGATTAGGTTGATTTGTGTAAGATTGTCCCATAATATTTATTTATTTATGTATTTATTTATGTTTGATACGTTTTGATACGATCGTTCATTGGTGAACGCGATATTCCCGGCCCGTCATGTTATTTTGCATCTTGTTCTCAATTTTAATTTTAACTTACACGAGGACGAGGTGCACTTAGGTCATGGTCGTATCATAATATCAAAACAAGTTCAGATTTAAAAGTAGAAATCGACCTCCATGTGTGAGAAGGGCCTAAAACTAGAGGCATCATTTGAGCTTTAATATTTAATTTGTTTTTTATGACACGGAAGTAGGTATAGTCAACGCCTAAAATATGTACCTATACATTTTTGAACCTCATAAAAGTAAAGTCCAAAAGTGTATAAGGTGCGTTGGGGTAAGATAGCAAGGTATTTTTTTAGGGGTAAGGTTACAAAAAGTAGTCTGTAATGCTCCGGAATATGGACGATTTTTTGTCTTACCCCTAAAAAAATACCTTTCTATCTTACCCCAACGCACCTTACATATATATTTATGGCGTTGACTGTACATTACATATTTTGTGATGTGATTTGTGAAGATTCTTTTGCTTTAATACAATATTCAATCTGAAAAAATACCGTAGAAAGTAAACGCGTTCCGCCAAATGGTACCTTTTTCAAAAAGGTGTGGCATGATAATATTGCGGTTTGATTTTTGAGTAGGTACAGAACAGAACTCACTATTATTTAAAATCACCCAGTGGAATAAACGATAAAAAGAAAGATAATTTGAGACAATTATTGTGTTACCAAAAGGGTTGCAAAATAATTCGCTATTTTTACTCAAATACAATCGTATAAACGTGAATAAAACATGAACGATTTAGAATAATAATACCTAGGACCCTAGTTGCTTCTTACTTCCAATTTGAAACCATAAACGATATTCTCCATCACTTCTTTTTATTGATTTGTTTTTTCAAACATACTTATTTTTACTAACATTAATGCATGCAAAATTACGCAAATATTGACAATAATCGATGAACACGACATTATACAGCCAAATAGCAAGGTAATATTGTTGTTAATTCATTTTGCAAGCAGACATCAATGATGCGCGATAATAATAGAGTGAAAGAAATAAGTACACTACCATATTATTGTACGTGTGAATTGACGTAGTGAATGTAAGAAATACACTGCCATATGTACTATCGGGTTCAGAATAGCAGGGCCAATTTATCAATGAATGAATTCATTCATAAATTGGTAATGCAATTCTGAAAAATAGCTTCAAATAATAGAAAATGGCAATAAAGTTATTTAGTACAATACAATGCACATATATGTGACGTCCCACGGGTGAAAGTACCTTATGGCGGTTGGCGCTTACGTTGCGAAGCATCGCATTAGTATTGCAGCGTCGTTAGAAATAGCGTAAGCCCCAACCGCCATAAGGTACCTTTTCTCGTGGAATGTCACATATTATTAACTTAAAAGAAAACTGCCACTAGTTCTATAAATTACCACCCAAGAAAAATTTGTTATGACTAAGGGGCATTCCACGAGCTGTCCCGTACAAACGCATCTGTATCTCTGTCATTAGAGTTATCTTTGCAATTCTAATTGAAATATTATAATTCTGACCATAATTTGACTCTATTGACGCAGATAAAGGACCTACAAAACCTACCAATTTTCTGAAAATTCGTGTTCGTACGGGACAGCGGTGGACTTTTCCGTGGAATGCTCCCTAAGTACAGTCACCATCAGATATATCGGAGCGGCCAAGGTGGTCACAAATATCTGAACAACGCCTCTTTTGTTAAGGCAATAGAGTGCATGTTCAGATATTTTTGAGTACCCTGGCCGCTTCGATATATTTGATGGCGACTGTACATGCAGCACTTATTTCATCGAGACAGTTAATACTTATACAATCTCAAAAATACATTCTAAAAACTCTCCGAACTCATATTAAATTAAAAGATAGGTTTGGCTATGAGTACTTACTTTCTAGTCGTTATTATTCTCAGATAAACGATACATTCAATAGGGTTGTCGCCCGAAGTTTTTCAATAAAACAGAAGGGTATTATTTTATTCAAGTACTTTATACAAAAGTAGCTTAAATATTGTCTGTCAAGCGATTCTCATCTCCTACGGTATTTTACAGAGGAATTTTCGTCGAAGAGCTGCGGTTTTCTTTCAGCTTGAAATGCATTGATATACAAGGTGTAACAAAAATACTGGTGATCCTTTTAAGGGCGTAATTGGTATCGTATTCTAATTAAGAAAACGTAATAAAAAAACTTGCACAAGAAATATGGTTTTGGAGAGCTGGCCGGCTGGGACTACCAAAAAAAAATCGCGTCAAAATTTGTTATATTCTACGTTTTCTTACTCGCAATACAATACTAATTATGCCCTTAAACGGATCACCAGTATTTTTGTTACAGTCATTAAAAGTCGCCAGGACGCTCGCGTTCCCATACCAGAGAATCTTTAAGTCTATGTCCCATACAAACGTAGTTCAGCTCTCATTTTAAAACGACATGCTTTAGAACCTTGAAATTAGGCATGGGCATTTTAGTAGTACAGATCTAGGTCGGACATTCGTTTTCGTTGATAAAAATTGTAATACAAAGAAAATACAGCCAGTTGCAGATTTAAATACAAAACTTTTATTCCATCGCCTCAAATTTTAAAGCCTGTCTTCTGCATGTCGCGTTACACGCTGTAACGTAGATTCTCGTTTATAGTATTTGCTATATTTTCTTTGTATTACAATTTTTAGCAACGAAAACGAATGTCCGACCTTGATCTGTACTACTAGAATGTCCATGCTAAATTTCATGGTTCTAAAGCATGTCGTTTTAAAATGAGAGCTAAACTACGTTTGTATGGGAACGCGAGTTCACGCGAGCATTCTGGCGACACTTAACTGAAAATATTTTCTTTTTACTTTTAGAAATGTAGCTTGCGGCTTCATGTGATGACTTCAATTACCAAAGTTCTTTGTAATCGTAACATGTTACATGAATCGTAAATTTTAAGGGACCGTAATATCTAATTTCAGAGATGTCAAAGGCAAAGTGATTGAATAGGACTTAATTTTTAAATATTCATTAAAGTTGAAAACTAAATTTTCATGTTACTTCTCTCGTGAAATCATTAGGCAAAATGGAGGTGACTTCTCTAATACATTAACCTGAATATTTTAGCATAATCTGCTAAAACCTTTATGTAAAGTTTGGCAGTGAACTGGAATCCTTTTTTATGTTCAAAATCAGTAGCGTCGTGTGCTACAACTTTGCATATAATGCACAACTTTGCCAGGCTTGAACATGGTTTATATTACCAAACAGTTATTTATATCTTATTCCTGAGATGACCGCCTTTCTCCCACTTCAGAAATATTAACCAAAATGCCACGTTTTTCAAGCCAGGCAAAGTTCTGTATCGTAGGCAAAGTTGTAGCAATGCGACTTTTTTTTTTGAAGCCACCTGGTGCCATATTCTAATTTTAAAACGTATAAACAATACATTAACAACACAATCTGTCTTAAACATAACTCCAACACTCACCCAATAGTCAACCAATATTGAAGTAGTGTTGTAGTTGAAAAAACTTGTTAAACAGAGTATATTTAACGAAAAACAAGCTTACTATAATCACCATATAAATACACAGCACAAAGATTCTAAAACCTTATGGAAGAATCTCAAGAAAACTGTTTTATCTGACTCGAATAATCGAGATAGCCTTCCTGGTCGCTTTAATGATCCTAATAGAATCAGTGATAATTTTTTGGATGTGCCTGGTAGTGACGGTGTTTCGTTACCTACAGTGTTAGATTTTGAATGTGACCAATTCGGTGATTTTATTTTCAGCCTTAAGACATTAGAGGAGCACCAAGTGGCTAAATATATATTATCTATTAATACAAATGCAATGGGTAAGGATTGTATCAATAGAGATATGGTAGTGCTGACTCTTCCGCGCACTTTGCCTGTAATTACGGGTATTATCAACAGATCCATTTTGACTGGCGAGGTACCAGCTATATGGAAATCGGCGCTAGTAACTCCATTGCCGAAGGTAGATAATCCATTAGAACTAAAACACCTTCGACCAATAAGTATACTGCCCTTCCTTTCAAAATTTTTAGAAAAAGCTGTGTATGACCAATTATATGAATATGTAGAGAGTAACGATATTTTGCCTCAAGTGCAGTCAGGTTTTCGCAAGGGAATGGGGACGATAACTGCTTTAATTGATGTGGTCGATAATATTCTGTGCGATCAAAGCTCCGGCATGGGCACATGTTTAGTGTTATTGGACTTTTCCCGCGCTTTCGATTGTATAAATATTAGTCTGCTACTCTCTAAACTGCGTTATTATGGAGTAGATTTTAAATCATTGGCCTGGTTCAATAGTTACCTGAATGGCCGCACGCAATCCGTCAGAATTTCAAAAGAAGATGGCAGTCAACTGGTATCTAACGCTAGGTTGTTAACACGAGGAGTCCCCCAGGGTTCTATTCTGGGACCTTTGCTATTTATATTATACAGTGCAGATATAATAAAAAAGATTAAGCACTGCAAATACCATTTATACGCAGATGATGTGCAATTATACCTTTCAGCCCGACCTTGTGATATCACCGAGACGATTAATAAAATAAACGAAGACCTTGAAAGTATCTCCTCCTGGGCTGATGATAACGGTTTACTGCTACATCCTCATAAGTCAAAGTTTATGGTATTAGGTACAAAGTGTCAAATATCTAAAATCTTAGATATTAACCCACAGGTAACTGTTACAAATTCACTAATAGAACGTGTTGAGGAGGCTAGAATTAGTAATGGATAGTCAGCTTAGATTCGAAAAGCACGTGGGTGAGTTGCTGAGATCCTGTTTTTACCGATTGAATGTCTTGTACCAAATACGTAATTTTTTAAGTGAGAAAATACGTGCAATTTTGTGTGAGTCACTCATCCTCTCCAAATTAAATTATGGGGACATAGTTTATGGGCCGCGTTTACAAGCGAAAACTCGCCGTCTCATACAGCGGGTCCAAAATGCTTGCTACCGCTTTTGTTATTCAATCCCACCTAGAAGTTACATCACGCCATACTTAAATAAAGCTTCTATTTTGAACATGTCTTCTAGAAGACATTTGCATCTTGCAAGCCTATTGTTTGGCATTCTAAATGACGAAAAGCCCGGTTACCTTTTCTCAAAAATACAAATTTCATGTTTTCACAAACGTTATGGCACTAGATCCACTCGACGCTGCCTTTTGGAAGTACATCCACACAGAACTGTTGCTTTTACAGGCAGCTTTCGGTATCTCGCAACCAAGTGTTGGAACAATATCCCCCCACCTGTCAGGTGCCTTAAAACAAAGGCAACGTTTAAATACCATTATAAAAAATTATAACAGTCTTCTGATCACGATCGCGGAGGCTACTGACAGCCCCATACTAGGTAACTGGGCAAAGTCACATGCTTCGTTTGTGAATTACCTAAAATGACACACATATTCAGACATGAGAATGATTGATGATGATGATGATGATTGTATTAATTTTATTTTTATATTCTTATTTAATAATTAATGGCTGTTTTGTTTTTATTTTTATTTTTATTGTTCCGTAATGTAATTTATATTTATTGGATTAGTATTTTCTTTATTTGACTTTTTACTTAGTATTTGTATTATTATGTTTGTGTCCAATTAATTTTAAATGTAATTTTGATATGAGCGAAAGCTTGAAATAAATGATTTTTTTTTTTTTTTTTTTTTTTTTATTGGTATCAGTATACACCGCATTCTCCTTTATTTTTCACGCAAGTAGATGTTTTCAGTCAATTATATTGAAATTCAATTATTTATACTTATATCATTCATGTTACGTGGCCTGGGTTCTGGCAGAATATCAGTGCTTCGCCCGAAAGTGTGAAGCGTATCGCTGAGTCAGAACCCTTTTGTATTGCTGCAACGCACACAGAAATCGTTTCTTTTTTTTTTGTTTCATATGACAAACTATTTTCCTAGCTTGTATCTTCTTGTAAATTATGTAACCTACCTAATTGTGTGTATATTGTAGCAAGCAAATAAAGTGTATATCTATCTATCTATCTATCTAGTTGCAACGCAGTAATTTTCAAGTAAATTCCGTCATTTTTGATTCAGACGTGTAGTCGTTAGCTGTATTGTGTTGTTATTGTATTGGATTTGCATTGAAGTTGGATCGTGTCTGTGCGTGTCTTAAAGTTAGAATACGGCCCCTGAACCCTTAGTGTAATCGATTGATTAACGTAACGTGACTATTGCGTTTGCGTTAGGTCTTAATTTGTATGGGATTTTTAACACAGCACACCAAGCGGAACGTATCGAAAACTAAACCACCGAGTATTTCGACACAACATAGCACGTCTGCTTTTCGTGGCAGCTTCCGCTATGCCGCCACGAAATGCTGGAATAATCTACCACCGCCCATTAGAAATAGTAAATTAATAACCACCTTCAAAGTAAAACTTAAAAAATACCTTATCGAACAACAAATAATGTAGCTCTAATTTTAAATATGACTTGACTCATCTGTTACTTGTCTTTTCTAAGTATTGTTGAAGCACCACTGTCTGGTAAAAACCTCCTCCTAGATGACCACTCTTTATTATCTATTATCTATCTATTCCATGTGTTCCCAAGCTTTTCTTTATGAAGTGACTGTACTATATGCCCACGTTTTGTTCTACCTTAAATTACCTTTAATTACTAGTAACCTAATGTTAATTTTAATTGTTTTGTTTTATTTAATTGTTTTACACATGGTTGTCCTGAAAACCAGCGCCATGGCAAATGTCATGGCAAATGCTGAGCGGCACCCATTTTGGTATAGTATTATTATAACATAAGTTTATTCAAAAATTGTAAATGATTTTAAATATGCCAAATAAAAATTTCTTTATCTTTATCTTTATCTATTAAGTGTCTCTACACGGTGATTTAGTTCTCGATATGTTCCGCTTGGTGTAATGTATTATACAAGTAAATCCCATACAAATTAAGACCTAACGCAATCGTTACGTTACGTGAGTGAAAACAATTACACTAAGGGTTCAAGGCTTGTTTCTAGGTTTTTATGTTATCACCGAGAATGAGAAAAACCAGTACGTACTTTTAGATTATACCCTGTATATTCATTTAATTACTAACAATGTAACCTCTAGTGACAAAGGTACGAATATTTTTAACGATTTTCACGCGAACAAAACCGCTGGCGGTGACTAATACCAGAGACTATAGAGATAGGTATAGACGACCACAGCCTAAGAACTAGTACGCTATTTGTTACTAGGTGGAGTAGCAGTGCAGGTGACATTTCTTTTACCTATTCGGTATCTTTAGGGGGCTTTGACATTAGATGGCGCAATCGACATGAGCTTCAAAAAGTTCTTAGGCTGTGGTCGTCTTTATCTCTATAGTCTCTGCTAATACGAAAATATAATAACACGCATACACGCACAAAGTCAACTGTCAAAGCTAACCAATCCACCGTGACCCCTTATTTCCTACTGCTTGCTTATAATGTTGGGTCCAAGGCCCGTTGGTCCTGGTCCGCGCAATATCCGCGCTGGCAAACCGCCGCGGGCACTCATTTTGAGGCGAACGCAGATAAAAATACAAAATATTCATTTTCACTTCTCTTGCTCTAAAAGTTCGCCTTTAAGCCTAGGCGACCTAAAATAGCTTTTTATGCACTTGGGCCTAAAGTAAAATCTCCGTCTAAACTTTATTTAAAATAGTAGATTGTACAACAAGTGCATAAAACGCACCATTTTACGCGAGGCGTTTATCCATACGAGCGCGCTTGCGAGCGAAGATGGATATAAAGTACGAGCGTAAAATGGGTTTTATGGACGAGTTGTACACTCTACTTTTTACTTCGATTGCGAGGAAATAAAAAGAATAGGAATTTCTTTCATAAGAAGTTTCACTTTATGCTGGGTATAGGCGGACTAAAACTCAATTTTATGCACAAGTGCATAAAAAATTTACTTCTTCTAAGGCTATTTTGACAATGGCAATTTTTTATGCACTTGTGCATAAAATTGAGTTTTAGGTTTTAGTCCGCCTATACCCAGCATAAAGTGAAACTTTACGAGCATGAGAAGTAAAAAAATATAACTACGACCTTTGTCACGTACCTACTGAAAATAAAAGAAAAAAAAGTTGACAGACGGGAACCGCATTCATTTTTGATTGTAATTTTGTGTTACAACCTGAAATTGCTTTATTTTCTCGCAATCGAAGCAAAAAGTAGAGTATACAACATGTCCATAAAACCCATTTTACGCTCGACTTTATATCAATCCTCGCTCGCGTAAAATGGCTCGTTTTACACAGATAGAAATAATATCTTAATTCAAAACGCAAAACTCTCTTGCACGCGGTTTCTTAAAGAGAGTAATAAATACCTTAGACCAATAAACATGACTTGAGTTAAAAATATCATGATTTTTAAAAGAAGATTTAAAATTATTTTGCTTTAACTTTACCTATTTTTAAAGCGAATAGTAATGATTTGAGTTAAGATAATAATTATTTACGGCAAAAAAGCACCAACATTTTCCTTTAAGAGTTTTATGTGTTTACGTAAGATCGATTAGTTCTTGGTTTGATGTTTTCAATCTACAGCTAAGAGCCAAAGCTAATTTAAAGAAGTAGCACCAAAAGTTAGATTTGAGATTTTTAAGTTTTTAGGCAAGAGAGATTAATTTTTGCTTTGATGTTTTCAACTTACAATCAAGAGCCACAGCTATTCCAAAGAAGAAGCACATAATTTTTGCTTTGAAACATTTAAATCTTGGACGTTAGTTACCCTGCGCATCAATAGATGTCTCTGCGTGTAGGTTAGAACACGCGAACGTTTGTTCAACGTAACTTCATGACCCTCGGCGCTTTACCCGGGCTTATTTGAGATTCACAATAGCAATCTCAGCTCTAGTTAATACGATTATAAATTGTGAGTATATAAATAATCATAATTTATATTTGTATTATCTACTTTTAGTTAAACTTCCTTTCTTGGGATTAGTCCCGAGAAACACAGTTTCTGCTACTAGGTTTTTAAGTAGTGCACTGAGACACTAAGGCGATTATCACACTGACGACGGATCCGCATGCGGCGCCGGTGTGCGAGCGAGATAGCGCTATACACATGCAGAGCGCTATCTCGCTCGCGCACCGGTGCCGCATGCGGATCCGCGCCAGTGTGATAACCGCCTTAGAAAATGTTATTGTTTGTTTCAAGTAATCGATTTCATACGCCAAGAAATTTTAGATCTTGGTGTGAAAATATCAAATTTTACATCAAGTAACACATGCTCTTGAACTAATGCGATGTCTTGTTTCCGTGGAGAAATTCAATTCTCAATTTAAACTATGAGTCTTCATCCAAGAAACAAAGTTTCTTGGCTTAAGTTCTTTATGTATTGCACTAAGACACATAAAGTTCAATTTAAAAAAAATACAATACAAAAACAAAATTCAAACGCCCTTCGTGAGAATATTAAGCTATTTTAAAGAGAAGATTTTTATATCTCGGATAAAGTATTGAATTTATTAGGTTAAGTAATAAACTTTGAAACATTTTATATCTTAAAATAAAGAATTTTATTTTTTCCTTATATGGGAAACTGGATATCTCTTGATTCAAATAGGTTTCTTTGGTTGAAGAGATTTTTTCTATCTGTGTATGCACTTGTTGTACAATCTACTATTGTAGGACTAGACCGGACTCTCAGTGGAGTCCCGTTTGCAAAAATTGCGGACCTCATTCTGACTTCTGATATATATTGTATGGATCCCAGACATCCAATTAACAGATGTTGCCAGCCAGTTTTGTGGTCCCCCCCTCCCCTCCCCACCCTCACAAATTTTATTAGTAAATTACAAAGATTTTTGGTTTTAATTATGGAATTTCATTAGCAGATTAGTACTTATGGGTGCCTATATGTGTCATAAATAAAATACAAGCCATTACACCAATAGATAACTTTTATTTTGATGAAATATTCCGAAAAAAAATTCTTCACAAAAAATCTTGTGGGCCGCACCTATACTATGGCCTCCGTAGTATGCAAAACTTCCGTGTCGGGGAGATAAAAGATAAAAAGATAAAAGATATTTATTCTTCAATTTAGGCACATTACAATGCACTTATGAATGTCAGAGAGAAAAGAAACTACCACCGGTTCTAACCCTACACCTCTGACTCGAGAAGTATTACTTATTACCGGCAAGAAACTCGGCGGGACTTATTTTTTCAAAACAGTACTACAAATACATTAAAGATACTATATACAATAATGCGTAGTTCTTCAAGAAGGCATATCAAAACAGCTTGAGAGACAGACATGTACCTGCCTATTGTGTAATTAAAATGAAAAATAAAAATAAAATCCAAATCTGACTGCTTCGCAATACGTTTGATATTCTTTCTTACTTGAACTGTGTCCTCTAAATGTTAGATGATTTTATAGATTCTGGAGAGCGGGGATACCCCTGTTGTCCCCCCCCCCCCCCACCCCTCTTCTGTATCAAAAATTGAAGAAGAGAACGTGGAGAGCAATGAGGATAGCGTTGAGGAAGGACGACTCTCAAAGCTGGGATGCATATAGAGAAAATAGAAATAAGTACACAAAACTAAGAGAGAAATCTAGCTGGGAGGGCTGTAAAAAGTTTACGGAGGAAATTACAGCTATTTGGAGGGGGCACGAGTTGTAAAACCGCTGGCTGGCAAACAATCATGTCAACTGGGTAGTCTGAGAGTGGGGGCTAGTCAGGGAACCAGAAATGATACGAATACTAGGCATCATGCTGAAATCTCACTTTCCGGACTGTGAGAAAGAAGGTATTTATCCATTCTTGACAGCGCCTCTCTTTGTATGGGTGCATGTCTTGAATCCAGGCAGCTCCCTCTCCATTCTTTGCTTTTATTCCGTACCACTGCTCCGTGGCTATTACCTCCACCTCAATATGAAGTGATGTCATGTCCACTGTCCAGCATTACCTCAATTGATTGTGTTGGAGTCGTTATCATTGCCCCGTTATCATCGATCAGGCATGTCAGTCTCTGTACCTTCATTGGGTCTCTTTGGTATTCGTTAACATGGGTTCTGTGCCACAAGACTATCGCCCCATATAGTACTGTGGGTGGTCTTATAAAAGCAGCCCAATGCATATTGCTTCGTCTCCAAAGCTCTCTCTACCGTATCGACGAGCTGGCAATGTCACAAGCGCGCGCGGCGAGCCTTGAGCAGAGGTAAAGGGACGGGGGTGGACTGAATGACAAAGGACCATGAGCGCGCGTGGCAACATGGCTTTTTATAATGTCGAGGGTAGCAGATAGACGAATCACAAAACATTTCGCGGTCCGCTATTTTTGCAAACGAACATCTCATTGGAGCCTGCTCTAGACTATGAAAAAGATGTGAAATACTCATTTAAGAATAATTTTGGTCATAAACATTCTGTGGATCGAATCTAACCTGAAAACCGGAAAGTGCAGACAGACTACATTTAACCAATCAATAGCACAAGTTGTGCATTTTAGGCAAAGTTGTAGCTCGTGACGGTATTGGATCGCTTGCGTCCGTGATCTTATCATGTGAGTGACGTTTTTGTACAGTCGGTCAAATTGAGCTTTATTGTTAAAAGAATAAAAGCCCCAAAAAGGTCGTTTTGTACACATCGCCCACTAATTAAGCTATTGCTGCCGACTGTTCATATACTTTGAATTCTACACCAAATAGGCAATCTCTCTGCTTCGCCATAAGCTTGACTGTGTCGAGTTGGCATTAAGTCCACCTTTTATTTTATGAGATTTTCTTTTGAGCGATTTATTTAAATAAATGAGAATGAATTTGAATAAATAAACAATGACTGTGCAGTTTCTGTTTTTGTGTTCTGTGCAACCACGAGCAGGGAAGTCAGTTAATCTCATATTCCGCTAAGTGTGTACTCGCCCTTATGACGAGCTTTGTCTGTGCCACTGACTTTATTATTAAGGGTATTGTCATACAGACAAACAATTACACTTGCATCTTATTACAAAGGGGTAAGGTTCAAAGTGTGAATAAATCTTAGAAGCTGTTCTTGGGAAAATGAGCTAACATGAAAGCTCTCTTTTTACCTCAAGAAAACCCATCTTAGTTTTCTTAATAAAGCGTGTAAAATTGTTATGGAATAAATTATGTTCTTCTTAGTGTGAGAGTCCTCGTATATCAAATAAAAAATAAATATAAATATAAAACTATAAATTTAATAAAAAAAAAAGAAAATGGCAGTTATAGGGACTGCCGATAGAAGTGAAAACTTTTAGTATTAAAACTTGAAATTTTATAATGTTTGAATTATAATTATCAACATCAATCTGGTCTTCTCCGAGCACCATATATTAAAAGCATAAGAGAAAAATACTACTTACAAAATTAAACTTTATTTGAACGGCTATTAGTTTAAATATCGAACGAGCCTTCCAACCGAAGGAAAATCTTGTGATGCGTTTTTGTTTTCGTGACGGTGTCGGTGACGCGAACTCATAAGATTTCCCTCTACCAAAAAGTGCCCAATGCGGCTAAAGAAGTTTTCACTTCAAAAAATGGCAGTTGTAGGGACTGCCGATAGAAGTGAGAACTTTTTACTGATTTAATTAAACTCACACGATTTTCACAAAAAAGTAAAAGAAAAAAATTAGAAAAAAAAAGAAAAAAAAAAGAAAAAGAAGAGTAAGAAGAAAAAGGAAAAGTAAGTGTACGCGATTAAGTCCCGTGTTTGTCAAAATAATTAGAACTTTTTATTTTAGATAATAAATCATTTAAATTTTCACATTTAACTTTGGACTTCACTTCACTACACTTCATTTTACATTTACGCTATAAATTTCATTTTACATGTTTCTTAATCGTATGGTTTGTGACGGTGTCGGTGACACGAACCCATAAGATTTTCCCCTATCAAAAAGTTCCCAAGTGCTAAAGAAGTTTTCACTTCAAAAATCACGTGAAAATGGCACCTGGAGTGTAGACCGTCACAAATACAGTTTTATATCTTCAACGTCACATGGTAGTCAGCTTGCCTTTAAAAAAAGCAGTTCCTGGCTTCAATTAGCAAACAAATAAAACAAAGAATTTTAAACTCTAAGTATATAGACCTTAGGCTCACATTTTAATGTGTCTGACTATAGAGCTAAAGTTAAGGGGAAGAAATATGTTTAATCTAAATGTAAATTTCAATGATAACATCTAATTTGTACCGCAGAGACCATTTAATACTGGACTGACGTTCTCGTATTTCACGCAGCACATCTATCATGTCACTATTGCAGAGGGTTTCAGCTCCATTAACTTTGTTCATCAATTAGACGCTCTGAAAATAAGTCAAAACCCTCCTCCTCAAAACTCATTCATATGAAATTGTCGGCAACGCACATGTGACACCTCTAGAGTTGCACACATATGATAGGGTATGGTAGCTGCTCACTACCCAGCGGAAGAAGCTCACCTAATACAAAAACCAAGTTATTATAGTTTGTCTGACGCCTACTTATGAATGGTTTATTTATACCTACTTACGCCGCCGGACAAACTATACCTACAGAGTGCAACAAAAATACATTTTAAGGGCTTAGTTGGTATCGTATTATAATAATGAAAAACTAAGACAATAAAATTCGCTCGAAAAAAAAATGGTTTTGTATGGAGAGTTAGCCGGCTAGGACCACGTGCCCCATACACAAAAAAAATCTCCTAGTTTTTTTTGTCGCAATACGATACGATACTAATGATGCCCTTAAACGGATCACTAGTAGTCTGACTAATGGTACCGCGAAATCGGAAATCGATTTAAGAATTAAATAACGAAATTTTTGTTTTCGACGTTTGTGGTAGCGCCAGTGAAGTTGCGAGAAATGCAATTTTGTACAGACATTGTAAGTTCAGGTATTGTCTGGTCTTTGCGCCTTAGCGTGCTGGTTAACATTTTTAGTAATCAAGCAAACTAGGGTTACTAATTAAATGTTACAACGATTTAGTCGGACTAACATTTTCTTTAGTTCACATAGTTTTCTGCTTTAGTAATGTTATGTTTTTTTACTCATCTGAAATATGATTTAACCCTTGTTTGCTTGAAAGCCGCAAATAGAAATATACAGTTGCTGCACGGAAAAAAAAACTTCCGGGATATTCTCAATCCAAGACATTATTATTTTCTTGAAAATATTTCCTCGTGACAAGTATTTATTTCCTTTACCAAAAATATGATTCTTCGCTTAATAAAACCACGTTTTCTTAAAATAGAAATCAAGTTTCAAGAGTATATTGAGTAAATAAGAGAGATTGTACTTTAATCAAACAAGTATTTTCTTAGTTAAAAGAAAATTAGAAAATCTGTAAGAATATATTCGCTTCGTTATATTTAAAACTTTAATTTATTTTCGTTAAAGGAAATAAATGCTTGTCACGAGGAAATATTTTCAACATAATATAATGATGTCTTAGATTGAGAATATCCCGGAAGCTTTTTTTTCCGTGTGGTGACTGTACATTGTAAAGGGCTCTTTTCTCGAGAGTCAACATATTTTGTGGGTAGTTTAGGAAAGTATCGGTTTACGGCCGGAGATCCTATCGCTGGAACTTCTACTAAGTTGTGATACATTTCGGTAAGACGATCCAGTAAGCCAGGAGCTTTGGGCAACATATTAGCAGAAACTTTACGTGCCGAAGTTCAAATACTTATACTCCAATAATAAAAACGGGTCACAATAAAATCAATAACAGATTGTAATTATTTTTTTATGTTTTTAAAGTCGTGCATTCCACTCAAACTAAAGTATTAAATAAATACAAACTTTGAAAACATTGAAAAAATTATCAACCCAGCAGGACTTGAACCTGCATCGATACGCCGTGCCGGAGCTTTTTTTCAATGTTTGTATTCATTTAATAATAAACTTTAATAACAGATTATATTCTTCGAATAGGCCAGGGGCCGTATTCTAACTTTAAAACATGCACAGACACGATCCAACTTCAATGCAAATCCAATGCAATAACAACACAATACAGCTAACGCCTACACGTCAGAATCAAAAATGACGGAATTTGCTTGAAAAATACTGCGATGCAACTACAATACGACTTCAATATTGGTTGATTATTGGTTGAGTGTTGGAGTTATGTTTAAGACAGATTGTCTTGTTAATGTATTGTTTATACATTTTAAAATTGGAATACGGGACCAGGCCTCCCGCTTATTAGAACTGCAGATTTAAGATGGACTTATCAAAACAAAGACACACAGCCAAATAGCATTAGACCGTACTCATAGTGTCGTGTTTATGACACCGTGAAATTGTAAATACCGTTAGTTTATAATCTAACTAGCGAGATTGTAAACTGTCTTAAAATTGTGAACCGTGACACACTGCTTACAATTTAACGGATTATTTTTCGTTAGATTATAATATAAACGAGGAACTATCGACGAGGAACCGTCATATTGTCAAACGTAAAACCCCTCACACGTTGATTGGTCGGTTTCCAGAGTCTATATAGGTGCGACAACGAGCGAAGCGAGAAGGAGTGTATTAGGTTAACTGCGATCAAACAACGCGCGAAGCCGAGCGAGCGAAGCGACCGTGCCACGGCAGCGGCCGGCGAACGCCAGAATCGACTTTTTTTAAATGGCGCTTTAGTTTCTCGCTGACACCTGTGTTTGATTGCTAAGTTTATGAACACTTAATGACCTATTGTAAGACCGACCAATTAGCGCGAGAAGCTTCACGTTTGTCAATATGACGGTTCCCTGTCGATAGTTTATAATCTAACGAAAAATAATCCGTTAAATTGTAAGCAGCAGGTTACCGTTCACAATCTTTCGATAGCTTACAATCTCTCTAGTTACATTATAAACTAACGGTTTTGACAATTTTACGGTGACATTTATACCGGTAAAAAAAAAGAATCAGTGTTATTGAGCTCTCTGACAATCTCACCTGAGATTATCAGAGAGCTCAATAACACTGATTCTTTTTTTGTTACTAACAACCAAACTTCGTCTACGAGTACCGAACTTAAGTTTTAGGACTTCAACACTACGGCTTATTACTTAGCAAATATTTTTGTAAATCTTAAAGCAAATCAAATTATTCTGTTGAATATTTTTTGATTTGCAATTTTTAACTAGTAACACTACTATAATTTATAAACTGAACATAGAAAAAGTGACCAAGGTGTCAGATCTGGCCTCGGACACCAGAGGAGTTGGTCACTTTCTGAAGTATATGACATCTATTGGGTGATACCACGAGACTGTAACGTCAGTTACCAATTCTTTCGTGTATTCTTTGATTGATTAAGCAAATTTAAATGTCAATTTATCTACCTGTAGGCATAGGGAAGATATATAAAAACTTACATTTGCTGAATTAATCAAAGAACACACGAAAGAATTGGTAACTGACGTTACAGTCTCGTGGAATTAATTACCCTATTTCAGTTTTTAAAATGTTTTGTACTTTATAAATTAACTTTTAGTTCTAAGCAAATAAGTAGTTCGCCTTTTTTGTTTGAAAGAGTATACTTCACTGATATCATAGTCTGGATCTGATTATGGGATCCTGGAGAAATCGAGGGAACTTTTCTACTATTATTGGCACCGATAGTGATTTCAGTACTTTTTACAGCAACTCTGGCATTTCGTCTTGGAAAAGCGGAGCCTAAGTGAAGTCAGTTCTTTTTTGTTTAAAATTATTTTTAATACAGTTGCTCAAAAAAATGCTTTTCTTGTAGTGGTTTAGCGTGCGGAAAGTTTGATATCGTGCACTAGTGCTTTTTACTTTTCCAGCCAATCACAGCTAATGACAGTGACAGACAGCTAATCACAGCGCCGCACCGCACCGCGCGGAGCGTTCGGATACATGTACTAAAGTAACCTCAAAGTGAATAATTGACAATTTTATAATTTTTTCGCAACTGTATTAAAAAACGTCGTTCGATACTCGTGCGTAAAAGTCATTCTTCACTCGTCCCGAGTCTTGATATCTCGGTACTCGTGAAGTAATGACATACTTTCCGCACTAATATCGAAATGTACTATTTCAGTGAAAGATGCAGTGTGTTGACGTACCTATTGTGACAGCTAAAGAGCTGTCAACGCGGTGAATTCTCCTTTGTATGAAAGAATCAACCACGCCCAATTATGTGGCACCGATCTGGATTTGCAATTTACAGTTTGTAATTCGAACTTCGCTCAAGGCCTTTATTAATTTTTCTTTGTTTCACAAACGAAAAAAATCTTTATGTAGGTACAGTCGCCATCAGATATATCGGTGGTCATAAATATCTGAATAACGCCTCTATTGTCAAGATGATAAAGTGCATGTTCAGATATTTGGGGACCTCGGACGCTCCGATATATTTAATGAAAACTGTACATACATAATCTTAATGTACAGACTTAATGCCATAACTTCTTTCATTTTAAACATCCTTAAGATTCCAAGTACCAATACTTGCAACAGTGGTATACCAATAAATCATTTGCTACATCGCAGCTCTACAGTAAACAAGTTCTCTATATTCCCGGCCAGCACATGAGAGCTACAATGTTTGCACTCGAATTTAAAATTTAAAACCGCTGAAGTCTCCGGCTTGGATCCGGCTTAGCTTGTATTACCTACTTTGTTCGATGTAGTGCTGCTTGTTTTGTAATGAATTACTTTTTAGGGCTTCGTACTATAATGGTAAAAAGGAACCCTTATGGTGCGACTCCCATAGTCTGCCTGTCTGTTCGTTTGCCTGTTTGTCACAGATTTAATTCACCCCAAAACTACTGGATCGATTGAGCTGTAATTTTCAAAAAAATTAAATCTGGCGACCAAAAGATGGACGTAAAACGTATATATAAATAAAAATAAGAACATATTTTACAACATAAATCAAAAGAAAAGGGCTTGTTGTGCGAATTCCAAATGTATATATTTTTTATAGGTACTCTTCATTCAAAAATAGTCAGTTTTTAAGTTACTCAACAAAAAAGGCGAAAAGAGTCCATTTTCCGGCTACTTTCAAGATAGAAGAAGACAGAGATAACAATTCCAACCAATCAAAGCGGTAAAAGAGATGTGGTAAAGTAGGCGGTAGGTCAAAAATTCTCTTATGCAAGCCGGTGCTGAATTTGGCTTAAAATTTCTTCATGAGCTGTAGGAAAACTGCTCAGGCGCCTGAAATTTAGGCATGCCGACGGGAATCGTGTTCTATGGACGCGCCGCCACTGTTATATAGGTATTAGGTAGGGTAGTAATTTTTAAAGATGTAGGATTCTTACTAGGGATTTGTACCTACAATTCCGACATCTTAAAAAATCTTAGTAAGGGGTATAATAACTGTATATCCTTACTGCTTAATATAGTGTACTATGTCACGGTTGGTTGCTGACGTCTATAGAATAGTTTCCGATCTGGTGAATGTAAGCTGTCCCCGTACATCATCTTTTATAGCTTCAAATGTATTATACAACGCGATTTTATATCGTTCTGCTTTTAAATATATGGTCAAGAATACGCAGGAGCAAAAATGTGCTATTGATGATTGACCGAGTTAAACTACGGTCAGAAAGACAGATGGATACCACTAGATACTACAAAATGTAGCTCATTATGATTGAAAAGTAAAAAAAACATTAGTGCGCAAAATCAGACTTTCTGTACGCTAAATCACCTACTTAAAAAAGCCAATTTCTGACTACATTTAAACATTGTTTTAGTATTGGCTGTGTACATGATTGTGGCGCCATCTCTTGGGCAGGTGTTCAATCTCTTTTTTTTCTTTTTTTATAAATAGGTTGTATTCCTTGCTTATATGAAATGTCACTGGCTGATTCACTATTTTGACAGCTAACAGGGACTTTTGCAGTTTCATTTCTTGTCACATTGTGCACTGCGATCGTTCTCGTTACCCCGACCATGCACTTCGCACGTAGCGAATACATGCCTATTACAATCACCTGTAGTACCCTAACTACCTACTAAGCTATCGTTACCGAAGACTGACCAATATTAACCTTTGTTCTTATAAAAATAAGGTATAAAACTGGTCAATTTACTTTGTTGCACAGTTGCCGACGTGATCGTCCGATTTCCATACAAATTACAAGCGGGCCACAGTTTGTAACTTTGTTGCGGTCCGCTTTTTAAGTGGCTTTGTAAAGTTGCCCTGAGCTATTTTGTGGGTATTTTGGTCGCATAATAAAGTACTTACTTAAGTAAAACGTACTTAGTGAAGAAAACAAGTAAAAATTCTTAAGAAAAGAGTAAAAATGTTTAAAGTCCATCTTAAAACTAAATATTTTAGTGCTTGTAATTTAAATGCTTAAGTTAGATTCTATAAGAGATCAATTACTTATAGATAGATTATTTTATTGCTGAGAGATCTATACCTTGTGCAATCTAAGAAGCGGTTTTTGACATCTGTCATCTCAGTACATTTTATAGCCTAAAATCGATTTTAGGTTATAAAATGTACTGAGATGACAGGTGTCAAAAACCGCTTCTTAGATTGCACAAGGTATAACGATCGCTAAGGTAGACATTTCTAACGGAGTTTAAAACATGCACGACCTTGTTGTCTCATGACGTTCAAACGAACCTCAACCGTAGGATGGTAAACCACCATTTTTGGTCAACTGTACAAGACTTATTGAACATAATAACATTTATAGAAACAAAGTATAAACAAGTTTGTAACAAACAAACATGTGTCTGTGTAGGGAACAAGGTCCCACTTTGTCGATATGGTGTTATTAAGCAAGAGGTCCCGTGTTTGAATCCTGGTAAGGACATTTATTTGTGTGTTTATCGCGAATATTTGTTCCTGAGTTATGGGTGTTTTCTATGTATCTAAATATATATTTATCTATAAAAGTAGTATTACAAGCTTTGCGTAGTTTGGGACTAGATTGATTTGTGTATGGAAGTACAACCTTACACAAATCAGTCTACTGAGGACTTACTTTAGGACTCAAATATTTATTTATTTAATAAAGGTACTTGTTGAAACTTGACAAAAAAGTGTACGCTACCTAATAGTGAAATAATGAAGTCTCTATACTTAGGTATAGGTATTTTAGATGTCCTGAGCTGTTGCTGTGTTTAAAAAAAAAATCTTAAATGACTTTATTTTTAAGAAATAAAAGCGCTTGAAGAAACATTTTAACACCTAATCTGCTTAGCCACTTCTGCTAAAATGTACCCGAGAGTTTTAAAATTGCAAAAATATAGCAATTTTTCTATAATCAGACTACTAGTAGAAAAGACACGATTTCCACCTCAGAGATCCTGAGAATATAATCTAATACGGAACCATTGCAGCGTTCTCCGAACTACCCAAGAGAGTCGAGATACCAATTCGTAGTTTAAAATTTTCATGTGATTTGTTTCGAATTGCGCTATTTCATTTCACTTCACAGGTGTAGCTTTTTTTGAAATGCTAAGATTTAAACAAAGGAATAAATCCGTGATAAACGCAAGTAATATGCTCAAGTTTATTACCAGATCCTCCTGCTTCGTACTCGTATATAGACTAGGAGCTGGCTGGTGCCTAGCTTATATCGTCTGGTGACAACTCAAACTCACAAGTTCATAGCCATAATGAACCGTACCAGTAACATAAAAAGGTTGATTTTTGTTTAATAGGTACCCGTGGCGGTGGGTCAATTTTCTTAGGCAAGCCGGAGCTTAATTTGGCTTAAACATTTTGCATGAGTTGTAGGAAAACTGTATAGATGCCTAAAAATTAGTTTTGGTTATCACCTGACGATATATGATAACAGTACAGAAAATAATGAAGTGGAAACAAATCGTCCAGTGCGTGTTCCCCTAGTGAGGAATCAATCTCATGACAACCTTTTTTCCACAATTTTTGTGCATGCAAAGCTATTTTCAGCATTATTTTCTCCGGATAAGACCGGATTTTTTTAATTTGTTACGGCCGCGCTATCTTTTATCTATTTAATAGTAAAACAGTTCTTGAATTAAGGATACTATAGCAAACTAACTAGAGTTATTCTCGTTATGGAGTCATATTTTGCTAGGCTAGCTCTCCTTCTAGCTTACACTAAGAGCTGGAGGCTGTCAAAAGATCAATAACAAAATCAAGTTGAGGTTTTTATACTTAGAATAGCCCTAGAAAGGTAAGGAAGGGGAAAATCGCTTAGGAAATGTGCAAATCTGATTGGAGATCAAAGTAGTTCCGCTTTGGTTTAAGATGATTTTTGCAGATTGTGTCTTTGTTGAGAATTACTGAAAAGCGATTTATTGCAATAAAATTCTTGGGGATAAAATTAAATTACTTGTTTAAAGCCATTCCTGTACGGAAAAAAAGCTTCCGGGATATTCCCAATCCAAGACATTATTATTTTCTTGAAAATATTTTCTCGTGACAAGTATTTATTTCCTTTACCAAAAATATGATTCTTCGCTTAATAAAACCACGTTTTCTTAAAATAGAAATACAAACATGAGGTGTACTTTAATCAAACAATTTAAGTACCTATATTATCTTAATCTTAACTAGAAAATCTGTAAGAATATATTCGCTTCGTTATATTTAAAACTTTAATTTATTTTCGTTAAAGGAAATAAATGCTTGTCACGAGGAAATATTTTCAACATAATATAATAATGTCTTAGACTGAGAATATCCCGGAAGCTTTTTTTCCGTGTGGGTCACATCCATTTAAAATGGACAGTTAATTGCTTAATAATTAGCAGTATTTTATGCTTATTTTTACTAAACAATACGCATTAAAAATTAGGAAAATATTTTCATTTCAAAATCATTTTCTTTTCATTTCAAAGCCCCTGAAACGGTTGAAACGGTTGTACCGATTTTGATATAACCCATCTAAGACCACTCGCTAGATAAACCTACATTTTCACCTAATGAAACCCAATTTGAATCGGTTCAATCTTTTTAGCACTACGGCGCTATGGACAAGACAGATACCCCTCTTTTTACGCTGGGTTTTAAAATAACATTGACACTCTGTTCTTGTCATCACAATAATCATCACATCATTATGTATTTTTATCGCTAAATAAGGGAATATTACCTATAAGATCCAAGATTTACAAACTCCTACAAAATGACAATGATCGAAGGAGCGGAGCGTAAGCGAAGAGAAGTTCTTACAGACAATGCGGACACGACGCGATGGAACTAACAGCTGGCTACCAGGACATCGCTGCATTTCGGTGGCTTTTTGATATAGGAACTTTGTTATTGTTATTGTTTTATTCAAGAACAATTTTTACATCGTGTTTGAATGTTCAATATAAATACAATTTAATAATAATCTTAAAAGTATAATTGTACAATGTATATACAAAATGCATGCAAATATTTACAAAGTCCTGTCAAAAATAATTACAAATTTAACAAACACTATTTAATTAATTTCTATTATGACATTAGATATAACATTTAAACGATAAGCAAAAAAAAAATAAAAAAAAAATGTTATGTTCCACGATAACGTTAGTAACGTTTTTCTGATCTTTATGAAGTTAGTTGGGGTTGTAGTAGAGATAAATATAATTTGAGAGTTCTTATATGAGTAGGATTGATCAAGGAGTTATGGACCTAGAAAGCGCAAATCTTAATAATATTTTTGGACCCGGGGTATGTCCTTAAACTACGTCCGGACGCGGGTACGTCCTAAAACTAGTTACGTCCAAAAGAGAGGTATGGGTACTGCGAATGTCATCTCGCTATGTGTGGTACGCACAGCACAGCGAATGTCATCTCGCTCAAATCTGGAGCAGAGCCCGACTGGGGAAGTACCTCCACCTTACAGAAAATCACAGCCAAATAGCACTACACGGAAAAAAAAGCTTCCGGGTTATTCTCAATCCAAGACATTATATTATCTTGAAAATATTTCCTCGTGACAAGTATTTATTTCCTTTATCAAAAATATGATTCTTCGCTCAAAAGACCACATTTTCTTGAAATAGAAATATAAAAATATATTGTTTCAAGAGTATTTACTTGAAATAAGTTGATATGGAGAAATTGATTCAAGTAATTCAAATCGTTTCGGGGCAACTAAATATCGTTTTCATAGCAAAAATGCATTTTATTTCAATCAAAATAAGTTTCTCTGGTTAAACACAAATGTGTTCTTCACATAAATCAATTCTTCTTTGTAAGGAAGATTTTTCTTTTCGTTAGATCAAACAACTACTTTCGAATGAAATTTTAAATTATTGGCACTAAGTTATTTTAATCTTTATACAAAATCATTGAAATCTTATCTCAAGTAAATATTTTCTTGCGCTAGTTTAGTTACGTTGCGCGCCAATAGATGTCTCTGCGTGTAGGTTACAACACGGTAACGTTTGTTCGACGTAACTTCATGACCAGTAGCGATTACAGACTAGGTAATACAATTACATATAAGTTATGAGTATGAGATATTCATAATTTATAATTGTATTATCACTTTTTAATTAAACTTCGTTTCTCGGGTTTAGCCCTAAAAAAACAAAGTTTCTAGTATGAGCTTTTTAACAATGTCAATAGTTCACACGAAGTTGACGAGAACTCTTAAATCAAAAGAACCGTATTGTTAAGGTGATAATTTGCATTCTCTTGGATAAAAATAATCGTATTCTCAAATGAATGTGACGTGATTCTCACTTAAAACAAATATTTAATTGATTTAAAGACATGATTCTCTTAAATTGAATACAATTGTTTTTGGTCTCAGACCATATTCATTTGCCGACACTATTTAAAAGTTTCAGTTTAACATAAATTTCTCAATATGATGAAATAAGATTTTTAAATGAGCAAATATATTGTTTTACACCAAGAGTGTAAAATATCTTTACTTGATAGAAACACTTCGACTTAAAATAAGAGTAGATTGTTCTTCAAAGAGACAAGTATTATCTTAGTTAAAAGAACACTAAAAAATCTGTATTTAAGAATCTTATTCGCTTCGTTATATTTAAAACTTTATTGCTTTGCATGGAAGAAATTTGCTTTATATTAAGAAGTCTTTTTTTTCCGTGTAGACCCTACTCATAGTGTTGTGTTCCTGCTGGTGAGTAAGGTTGCCAAAGAGCTCAAAGAGGACCCAGTGTGTTGACGACGAGGGACCTCTCTTGTTCCTTTAGCCGTCAACACAGTGAATCCTCCTGTTTTAAAGGGTCGGCAACGCGCATGTGACACCTCTGGAGTTGCAGGCGTCCATAGGCTACGGTAGCTGCTTACCATCAGGTGGGCCGTATGCTTGTTTGCCACCGTCGTTGTATAAAATAAAATAAAATAATAATAAAGGTCTAAAAGATAAAAGATATTTATTCTTCAATTCATTACAATGCACTTATGAACGTCAGAGAGAAAAAAGAAACCACCACCGGTTCTAACACTACACCTCTGACCCGAGAAGTAGTAGGTCTTGTCATAGTGGTCAACTCGTTAGCAAGACCGCGAGTTCTCGGACTACTAGTAATATAACAGTAACACCTAGTGATGGACGGCGGTATGCACAAAACACATATAACCGCTTAACCCGACAAGTTTTACCACATAGTCCCAAAATAAACTACGAACTTGCCAAGTCTGACGCATTAGGGACCCATCAGGGTACTATAACTTTGCTTCTTCACAGTCTTAACAAATTAAACTGACCCTAGAATTCCCAAGGGAGTAAACTTAGCTTCAAAACTTCATTATAATGCAGTTTTAGGGTCTGCCTATTATAGCATACACCAAGACTTATACCACAGAATAATTAATAGTAAGTACTTGAGATACAGTGAGAAATGTTTTTCCAAGAAAAAGTGTTTTCACCCCTAGTATTCGAAAAAGGGTTATTTGATGCCCATTTACAGGGAGCAAAAGTGACTTTTGATCCCTCTACGTTTTTTTTTTAAATTTTTAACCGATTAAAATGAGACAACATTATATAACTTTTCTTTTTAGTAGATAGCTAGTTTAGTACTTTTGTTTTCGTTTTTCTCATAGAAGGAGTGAAAAGTAGAGTGTACTACGCGGTAGCAAAATTATTTCGATCTCGGGTCACTTGAATCCCTCACTACGCTCAGGATTCCACGTTAGCTCGGGATTCTATTCTGGAATCCTTCGCTTCGTTCAGGATTCAACACACTACCCTCGAACGAAATAAGTCGTTTTGCTCCCTTGTAATACAATCTCCTCTTATGCCACTGATTTAAGATGGATTTTTGCCTGGCCTGTGGAAAAACTTTGCGCTATACATATCCAAGGTCAAGGTAAATATACCTTAATATTAATTTTAGTTTAATACCATTCTAAAAACGCTTCGCATTACCACGTTTCTTAGATCAGGCTATTCAGACTGCACTAAAAGGGCTTGCTATCTGGATAGCGAATAGTAATTTGTATGGAATTATACAGATAGTAGCCATATTATCCGGATAATAACCGGATAATTGCAAGCCCAATGCACTAATCCTATAATATGAAGGTTCTGTAAGTGGAATGAGCGGATAACGCCATTTCCGGCGTCACAGCCGGCGCCGATATTGCAGGGAAATTATGCTGCATCTTTACCAATACATATATACGTAAATATGCAAAGTTCTACAAATAAGGAGAGATACGGGTGCAATAAAAGTTGAGTAACGCCCTGGAATTGGAGGAAAGAAGAATTAATATTTGATATTAAAAATGTACCTATGAGTCCATACAAAAAAATTGCAGTTATAGGGACTGCCGATAGAAGTAAAAACTAAGGCAACCTACCTACCTACATCCTACAACCTATGCGCCCCTAGTACCTACCGACTACCTAAACTGCTTCGAATGTCAACAACAACAATATTCATTTTCACCTCAGCAGTTCGAACAAGCCTACTTTCCTCACTCCCTGGAGTGACGAGAGTGCGACTTTCAACACTCCAGGGAGTGAGGAAAGTTGCGATTTTCGTCACTCCAGGGAGTGAAATTTTGTTTCTAGAAGCTTTTCGTCATAATGATGATGCCTTTCATTCAGGAATGTAAATAAATGCGTTTTTTTTTAACTTTAATATGTTCTCACTACTGAGGTGAAAAGTTGAATGTGTCACACGAGAGGAAAGTTTTTTTACATCTCGTGTTCTTGAGATCCACTCAAAATCAACACTCGCAAGAAAAACCAACTTCCCTCTCTTGTTGCACAAATAACTATTTACATGTTTGGCTTGTGATGCGTTTGCGTTTTTGTTTTCGTGACGGTGTCGGTGACGCGAACTCATAAGATTTACCCCTACCAAAAATTGCCTAACGCGGCTAAAGAAGTTCTCACTTCAAAAAAAAGAATACGGTTCAATTAATACTATTTATTATAATATATTATTAACAATATTTTCCTTAGGCAAGCTGTTAATCGGAATAGGACTCAATCGAAGGGTTAGTCGTCAATACATCTAATAAAATTGGTTTTGAAATTAGAACCATACGTGACTTACGTATAGTGCTTATTGTAATGAAAAATTAACTCGAATTTATTGGGTTTGACCGCTCACGCCTTGAGGCTGTAACAAAAATACTGGTGATCCGTTTAAGGGCTTAATTGGTATCGTATTGCGAGTAAGAAAAAGAAGGAGAAAAATTATTTGGACACGATTTTTTTCTATGGGGCACGTCGTCACAGCGTATCAACCTTCCATACAAAACCAAATTTTTTTCGCGAGTTTTTTTTTCTTATTTTATCATAATTAGTATACGATACGAATTATGCCATTAAAAGGATCACCAGTATCTTTGTTACTCCTCTTGCTTTGATAACGAGGCAAAATTGAAGAGCTTTCCATAATTAAAATAATTACAAACTCTTTCGTAGTCAGCTGCTGGAGACAAATCGTTTTTAATCGCAACAAAAACAAGATTATTCCGATCTGCGTTAATGGACTTAGCAGTGAGATAAAGAGAGGCTGAGAGAGTATTATTAAAAGTGTTAATAATGTCAAATCCTCCCTTAAGTTTCTTTTTAGGCTTCCATACCCAAAGGGTAAATGTCTGTCTGTCTGTTTGTCTTCTGTCTGTCTTCTGTCTGTCTGTCTGTCCGTCCGTCTGTCCGTTAGTCTGTTACCAAGCTGTATCTCATGAACCGTTATTAGTTAGACGGTTAAAATTTTCCCAGATGATGTATTTCTGTCGTATAACAACAAATACAAAAACAAACAGAATAAAATGAATATTTAAGGGATCTCCCATACAACAGACATGATCTTATTGCCGATAGAGCCTGGTGACAGACAAAAACGGGAAAAAAATCATGCTTGTTAAATAAAAACATGATGAAACATGATGTATGTTTAAATACTTATTTTATTCTGGTAAAATAAAACCAAAAATTTCAACTGTTTAACTGTTACGGTTCGTGAGATACAGCCTGGTGACAGATGGACAGTCAGACAGACAGATGGACGGACGGACGGACAGCGAAGTCATAGGGTCCCGTTTTTACCCTTTAGGCACGGAATCCTAAAAACAGAAAGAGTAACTTTTATTTTTTTTCTAATATTTATTTCTTATTAGAGTAACTTGAAACCAGCACTCTAAATGCAGTAAATTAGAAATACGCGCAGAATATTCACATACCCACCTGTTTATGTAAGTATTTTGTTTATTGAAATATTTTATTCGAGAAAAATACCATTAGCCAAATCATTAAAAATATCGATGAATACTCCATTCCTCTCGCTTTATCCTTTCTGAGAGCCTCTTGAACGTGGACATTGGAAATCTCTGGAGACCTCGTTAGTACGAATCACAGACTACAATTCATAGACAACGTATTATAACGTGACTCGAAATAACTAACAACCATGGACCATTGTTGCCTTTTAAATAAAATAAATTAAATTAAATAAACAAATAAATATTTGATATATTATGTTATGAAGTGATTAAAAAAGAGCGCGATCACCCAAGGACGGTCAGGTGAAATTATAAGCTTTATATATTTATCAACATTTCGAAGTTTTACACTCATTCCCTTGAATCTTAGCGACAAATAAATAATAAAGAAAAAAACATCGTTTTCGTACATCAATATCTGCAAAAATTATCTTAACCTGAAGTTAATAAATACTACTAATATTACTAGTGCAGGCAAGATATTTTATTAATTGTTGTTATAAGCAGAAACGTCTGCAAACGATATTTCAATTTTATAATTGAAAGGAAAAATGGAAAAATTCACCGCGTCGAGCAAGACTCGAACTTGCGACGCGGTGAATTTTTCCATTTTTCCTTTCAATTATAAAATTGAAATATCGTTTGCAGACGTTTCTGCTTATAACAACAATTAATTAGTACGGGTTAGCGCATTGTTATCGATGTTACGAGGGCGACACTGAAAATTATTAGAACTGGCCACTTGTAAACTATAAAATAAAAAAACAAATTTAAAATTTGAAAATGGAACTCTTTGTTAATATTATTGTGTTTTTATTTCATTCATTTGTCATCTGTTTTACGATTTGGCGGCTAATTGAAAATTGTCTGTGTTACGTTGGCATGAATTTAACGCGAGAAAATTTTCGTGCAATGATTTTTTATGACTTTCGAAGTCATTTAAGTCAGCAAGAAAGTTATGATAGACTTCGATTGGCCTTTCACGATGAAGCCCCATCTCGTGCTACTGTTTACAACTGGTTTAATGAATTTAAACGTGGTCGCACTAATCTCACCGATGATTTGCGTGAGGGACGGCCTTCTACGGCGACGACTGAAGATAATATCAGAGTTGTGCGGCGTATGATAGAGTCTGACAAAAGAGTGACCTATCAGCAGATTCGTACAAGCTTAGGCATCGGTATGAGTCAAGTCCATAAAATCCTCCATGAACATTTAGCGGTGAGGAAGCTTTGTGCCCGGTGGATACCTCATAATTTGACAAAGGCCCAAAAAATCCGTCGTGTTGATTGGTGCCATTAAATGGCTCGAAGATTTAACGGAGGCGACTCAAATGCTGTGTTCGACATAGTTACGGGTGACGAAAGCTGGATTTACTGTTACGATCCTGAAACTAAAAGACAGTCTGCTAAGTGGGTGTTTCCTTCCGAGGAGTTGCCTACTAAAGTAAAGAGAGGTCGAAGTGTGGGGAAAAAGATGGTCGCCTCGTTCTTCGGAGGGGCAGGTCATTACGCAACAATTGTTTTAGAGGATCAAAAAACAGTTACTGCAAAGTGGTATACTAACAATTGTTTGCCACTTGTCTTGGAAAAAGTTCGGGAGAAACGACCTCGAAGTAGGATCCTCCTTCACTACGACAACGCCTCGTCGCACACCGCCAAGCAAACGATCGACTATTTGGCCAAGGCAGACGTGGAACCAATAGGTCACCCGCCTTATAGCCCCGACCTCGCACCTTGTGATTTTTATTTATTCCCAAAAATTAAAGAAAAACTCAGAGGAAAACGTTTTATGGACGCCGAGGAAGCAGTGGCTGCGTTTCAAAAGGCCGTCGAAGAGACCCCTAAGGAGGAGTGGGCAAAGTGCTTTTCTTAGTGGTTCTATCGGATGCAGCGATGTATTGATGTAGAGGGAGACTATTTTGAAAAGATATAATAATACTAATAACTTGCTAGTTTGTTCAGTTTTTGATTTTCTAAAAATTTTCAGTGTCACCCTCGTATTCCAATATGACTTGGAACTTCGGTGCCGTTAATGTGTATATGCACTTACGGTAGATGTCGCTACACGTCTCCCTCTGACGTAAGCAAAAAGGAGTAACAGATGGAAAGATTCACCGGGGTCGAGTAAGCGTCGATAGCACAGTTGGCAGTGCGATCGGACCGGTGTTCCGAGAGGTCGCAAGTTCGAGTCTTGCTCGACGCGGTGAATTTTTCCATTTTTCCTTTCAATTATAAGATATTTTATATGAAAACTATTTAATACGGGATATTTACCATGTGAGTTGTGTGTGAATGTGGGTAGACCACAACTGACACTCGCAGCAACTTCGGTTACTCCGTGGTAACGGCGTGATAACAAACTCACATGGTAAATATCCCGTATTAAATAGTTTTTGTAATGTTAATGACCATGTTAGCTTAAAATGGTATATATTTTATATGCTCCGTCCAGTAGAGGTGGTCTGTATGAATATTCCATGGAAATTAACGTATTCATCCTTTGTCGCATACTGAATAGGACTAATGGAACTGCAGGTGAATAGTCAAGTTGTCTTTTGTGGGGTAAGTGCGCTTCATTGAATTAATTCGGAAATTAAATGTTGAATAGCATTAATTTTATAATTATTTATTTATCGTATGGCTATACGTCACTGGATATAGATAGGCACTTCTTCTCTCAGATGGTAATAGTTGTGGAAAAGTAGATGGTGAAGAAAATCCAGTGAGTGCTGCGAGGTCCAGATGGGACAGTGCAGCTGCCAAGTTTGTTACTCTTTTAGCACCACCCAGGGATCATGGTCGTGTAGGGTTAAATTGTCTAAGGTGTTTCCTACGCACGCAGAGTAACATTTTATAATTAAAATAGGGTCTATCCAAAAAGGCAGTACAAATGCTTGTAGTTTTATAAGAACGAACTATGACAAAACACAAGAAAATATTAATAATAACATTAAACAAAAATAGAAGGAGAATAAAAGGGTCTAAAGTGGTGCGTCGCACACTAATACAGTTAAAAACGCCAAATACAGCTAAATGTATAGGTAATTTCTGGTAGCCTTTTATTCATACGAGTAATAATATCGTCCATTAGCTGATAAAATAGCTTACCTTTCATACGATTTGACACCTAACTTAGGGACTAACATGTAATCAATAACTACAAATAAGCCACGCTCGCCACACTTCAAGTTAGAAACAAAATATAGCATTTTTAGGTAGATTTCGTAAATCGAGTCTACCTATTTGCTATACACTTTTGAATTCAATAAAAGACATTCAATGTAACAAGCCGCGTTAAAATCGCTTGTTTTGGCACCCAACGTGGGGCCTGAATTAGTTATATTAATTTTTACTAGCTATGCTGAATAACTACTCCATGAAAATTATCGTGTTCATCCTTTTTGGCATACAACCAAAAAAAATCAGCTGACAAAATTACCTGCAGATTTTGTCAGCTGATTCTTTTTTTTCGATTTTCAATTAAATTCATTTGAAATGCTTTTAGGAATTCGTGAGAGTATTCAATTTAATAAAATGAAGACCTGAATATTAAGATAAAATTGTACCATATAAAAACATTTAATAGGGATCATGATGAGACTACACATTAATTGTATTCTAAATACAAGGGATACATACTTATCAAACAATACAAATGTATTTTGTTTTTTGCTGTGTGGCCCGGTTTTAGAATAGTGCCACCTCGTCTCTTCCCGCGGGTGTCGTAAGAGGCGACTAAGGGATAAGGGATAAGGATACCTCTGATCCCTACTACTCGTGGGAGCGCTATGGTGATTCATTTAACTAATAATCATCCGCATGGCGGCGATGCGGTTCGCCACCCATCACGTCTCGTTCTTCACGGGGGCGAGAAGCGGCTCACGGAGAGCCGTTCTGCTACGTTGATCGTAGCAAATGGAAATCCGTGATCTCTGCCTACCCCTTTTGGGATATAGGCGTGATTGTATGTAAGTATGTATGTATGTACAAATGTATTGTTTTGGTACTACTATTAGTAATTTAATTGATATAAAATATTCCAATGATATCATTGGAATATTCATTATATAAAACATTGGAAAATACATACGTAAAATATAAGCCAATTTCACGAATCCCGAACTACAAACACTTCACGCTATTTTACAAATAAATATGAATTTTCACAACTGAAATGTTTTTCTCTTTGAAACCATTTCTGCGATAGACGTGTGAGTTGCCAATTTATTATTGATATGTTCGTGGAAGTTTTACTTCGTTCGATTGTAGATAAATATTAACGTGACTCGAATAAATTGCATTAGCTGTTAAATTTAATAGGCATAGCCTAGCTTCTCAGACAAAATATCAGATCTTATTTAGTATGAATCGAGAAATGATACGAGAAATTTGATTATTTGGCAAAAGTTGCTACATCAAGAGTTCGGGTTGTGTAGGGCAATGGACTGTGAAAAGTTATGTATTTTTTTTTGTAATTTTAGTATTTGGTAGCCTGAGCCAAACTTGGAGCATTTACAATTATAATTTTAAACAAAAAAAGAACTGACTTCACTTAGGATCCGCTATTCCAAGAGGAAGTGGCCGAGTTGCTGTAAAAAACAGTGAAATCACTATAGGTGTGCCTATAATAGTTGAAGAGTTCCCTCGATTTCTCCAGGATCCCATCATCAGACCCCGACTTGGTGCCAACGGGACCATCTAGGGGTTATACCCGTTCAATTAAAAAAATTGAAAATTAACGATTCACGGAGATATCGAGTAACATACGTACAAAAAAATTATAATAATAAATAAATAAATAAATTCATTTATTAAAGGACCAACTTGGATCAATTATGATAAAAAAATCAGTCGAATTGAGAACCTCCTCTTTTTTTGAAGTCGGTTAAAAAGGCCACTCAAAGATAAATAAAAATTAACTTACAAAATTAAATAAGACATGTTATGTGACAGTTTATATCAAAAGGCACCTTTGTGCTGTATGATGAACGGATTCAATATTTTATTTGAACAATAAAGTGCTTACTTTGTCCACCGCCACATGGTACCTTTTAAACTAGACTGTCACTAATACCACTGACTGTAAGTAAGTTGACTCAGATCGAATCCAACACCGGAGTACATTAACTACATGGCTCTGAACTCCCACAGCGAATGGGAGGAAGATACCTCATTTTAATTATTTAGTAAATAAAGTTTAGTTTTATGTAGATGATGATGATTGGTGACAGAGATGTGTGGAAAAAAAAGACATGCTGCGCCGACCCCAAGTAAATGGGACAAGGGCAAGCGAATGATGAGTTTTATGTAGATGACTTTTAACAGGTTTTTTCCTATTTTGACTTTCAATGTATTTCATTCCATTTACCGTATTTTGTACATGTTACTGGATATAGATAGGCATTTCTTCTCTCAGGATTACTGAGTAGTGGGAAAGCAGATGATGAAGAAAATCCAGTAAAGTGCTGCGGGGTCCAGATGGAACGGTGCATCAGGGCATTTTTATGTAAAGTTGTCACATTTTCTATTTTGAAATACTTAAACTCTTTCGACTATAATAAAAAACAGCAAATTTTCATACAGTTTTTGTTTGTCCTGTTTGTTACGATCATAGCAGATTGAATGAGAAGCGTAACCAAACGGACAAAATAGTGAGCATTTTGTTTCTCGATTTAAATCCAAAGAGCTCGTGATTTTACGTTGAAAAATATTTCAAAATATAAAGAGAATAACGTACGGATATTTAATTAAAAATGCCGATTATTCACTAGCTGAATTGGAAAGTGAGTCTTCTTATGTTAAGTAATCTGTACCAACTCGCCCCGAACTAGTGCATTAGTCTGTCGTGGATAATTAATGCCCACAGATCGATGATCAATCACGTGATATATTTGCGGAGGTTAAGGCCGAACCGCCCCCTTGTAAGGGATGCCGGTCTCGATGTACAGTCAGCATCAATAGTATCTTCCTACACGAAGGCCGCAAAAATATGTGACACGATCTTATTTGTACACTGAAAAAAAGTCTCGTACTGGTAACCAGAATCAGGTTATCTCTACAGTGTTGTCTTGCTGTATATGTGACGACTAAACACTTTGTAAACATAACAAAACTTTTCTGGTTATATCAAAATCGTGAGTACTACAATATGAATTGTACTGATAACTATAAAATATTGTACTGATAGCTATAAAATATTGTAATTGACATGTATCCACTAGACAAAAGTTATGTGTGTATACATTGTTTTTTTTTTTCTTTTCTTTTTTGGCCGCTCTGCAACCGAAATCCAGGTTTTTCCAGGCTTAAGCTCAGTGGTACCCCAGCCGGGATTTGAACCCGAGACCTCCCGATTGAAAGTCTAACGTTCTACCCGCTAGGCCACGAGCGCCTTAGCGGTGTTCCGTGAAAATATTAATCAGTATTTCGAATTGTAATACAATGCGTCACTGTGCAGACTACGATATATATTGTAAATAACACAAATATTTTGTATTTATTACGATTGCGTTTAACCAGACTCGTCGAGTAACGTTTACAAACAAAATTTTACAAAATACAATATTTTTTGTTACCTCCGCCAGATTCTAGTAAAAATAACTATATTTTTCACAACAACACATTCTTGTAGTATTGTAGAAAAATATTTTTTTCGGTGTAGAGCCATAGGAGCGTGTCAAATATTTTTTCGACCTTCGTGTAGGAAGATACTATTGATGCTGGCTGTATACAGTGGGCCAAAAAAGTGGTCTACCAGTTTTGACAAAAGTTTCTGCGAGATCTAACGATTGCTAAGGTTGACTTTTCTAACGGAGTTTAAAACATGCATGACCTTGTTGTCTCATGACGTTCAAACGAACCTCGACCACGGTGGTAGACCACATTTTTGGCCGACCGTACGAGTAGATCGTTCTAAATGTTGACTTACCTTCAATTCAATTCAATTTTTAAAATATGGCATTCTGTCCACAATATTGGGACAATTTTGCCAATGTCGAAGTAGATACGACAAGTGTACGGTTAATTAATTAAAATTTCGCTCCAAGAGCTGGACGTTGTACGGTGAGGTTAGGCTTTTTATAAGGAGATAGCTACTCCCTACAAACAGCACGTGGACTAACGGATATCTAACTCAAACAGGGGTTACACTTGTTTCGAGAGTAATTCTTCATTAGTTGCTCACTAGTTCGTTAAATCACTGCAGAATAAGCTATATATTACACATTGAATCACGAAAATAAACATAAAATAAGAAGTTTTTCCCGAAACCAAACCACCTTGCTCGACAAGATGGCCGCAAGTCCCGACTTACCTTACTTACTTATAATTTCGGAATTATTTTACATCAGTCAAACACAACACAACTAGGAACAGACACATTTGATTGCCGTTTTCGGCGCAAAAGTGCCTTATGGGCGCTAGCGCTGTAAATATATTGGAGGGGCCAAGGTGCTCAAAAATATCTGAACGTAACCTTTATCACATTGACAATAGAGGCGTTGTTCCAATATTAGTGACTACTTTGGCCGCTCCGATATATCTGCTACTGATTGAACTATGTACAAAAGTGTGTGAGTGGAAGAAGTGTGTCTAAATGATCTTGACACACTTTAGTTATCTTGAAAATAAAGTCATGTTTAGTTAATTTTGTATACCTCACCTGCCTACCTGCTTCTGCTGACTGTACACATATTTACTAGTAAATAGTCCGCCTCGAACTGAGACCAATTTCCAAATGCGTTGACTAATATAACAAGATCCTGGTGAAGATCGCTGTTGCGTCTCATAGCTTCATAACCTCTTGATCGATCCTGCTCATATAAGCATTGTCAATTCTCATTAATCTGTACTACAACCCCAACGAATTTCACGAAGATCAGAAAAACATTACTAACGTTATCGCGGAACAATTACTCAAAATCAATAAGCCATTGAAATGTAGCGACGTTTCGGTAGCCAGCTGACAGTTCCCTTTCCCTTGCACCCGAAGTTGTCTGTAAGAACTTCGCTTCGCGGCGCTCGCTTGATCGATAATCTGACCCAGCATTTTCCAATCCAAACACATAGGATTACCACAATATAACATCTCATTGAATAGTTGACATTAGGATTAATCGCTAACACGCCCCTTTCGGCCCAAGTCCACAAAATACACCCTTACGACCCTAGAGCACTAGGGATGGGAGCTGCGGCAGAAAAATAAAGTTTTTACTTCTCATGCTCGTAAAGTTTCACTTTATGCTGGGTATAGGCGGACTAAAACTCAATTTTATGCACAAGTGCATAAAAAATTGCCATTGTCAAAATAGCCTTAGAAGAAGTCAATTTTTTATGCACTTGTGCATAAAATTGAGTTTTAGTCCGCCTATACCCAGCATAAAGTGAAACTTCTTATGAAAGAAATTCCTATTCTTTTTATTTCCTCACAATCGAAGTAAAAAGTAGAGTGTATAACTCGTCCATAAAACCCATTTTACGCTCGTACTTTATATCCATCCTCGCTCGCAAGCTCGCTCGTATGGATAAACGCCTCGCGTAAAATGGTGCGTTTTATGCACTTGTTGTACAATCTACTATTTTACAAGCTTTTCAGTATACAGTTTTTTATTAAACGGTTTTATTTAGCCTGACCCCGTTAAATAATGTGCATCAAATCTTGTATGTTAAATTTCAACCAATGGGGTTGGCAACTGTCAACGGTTTGGCCAGATGGCGCCAGGATAGCTAGGTCCCTTTCACTAGTATTGTTGTATGGGATTTGGCTTAAAGGCCATCCAGGTCAAAAATTTTTTTAAAAAAAACAAGATTTTGACACTATTTGTAAGACTGACAGGTACCAGCTATGCTGGCGCCATCTGTAAATACTTTCGACCGGCCAACCCCATTCCCGGTGTCTGACTGAGCTCAAATTTTGAATTCCGTAGCAATAAAAGTGTTTAGCAATAACATTTTTGGCAGTTATTTGTATTTAGTAGTACTTTACTAGATACTACTGTATAATACTTTAGTGTACAACAAAGAAAAATTCAACAGTAACAAAACACAATATTTGTACAAAGGCGGAGTTATCCCTTAAGGGATCTCTTTCAGTCAGCGAGATTAGCGCGATTGTCAGTTAGGACACATGCTAGATGAATTTTTTTCATGCGTGGTATCATTCGATTCGTTTTGTTGTGAGGATCAAATGTCTATATGGGGCCAATTGCCTTAAATCAACATAAAAGACAGAAAAGAGACTTAAAGTCTGTGATTTGCTTTTGTTTCTCAAAACGCTCCTAACAAAATGATATAAAGCCGTGACGTCATGGCTTCATAGTTGCCCTGTTTAAAGTATGGAAAAATTATGAAATTGCTATTTTTACAGCGAAATATTGCGTTTATGTATATGGTTGCCATACAATTTATTTCACAGTAAAATGTTAGAAACGAATGGTATCATTGGTTTTTTTAAATTTTGTACTTTCAAAATTCGAAAAAAATTGAAATTTTGAAGCCTGATATCTTTGCACCTTTTCAATAGATTTTTTTAATGTTTACCTACTTTATTTGTATATTTTGATCATTTTGCATCCTATCAACTAAATTTCATTGCCTAATTCGACATGTGTCATCATCCCTAATATGTTTGATCGTGCTTTCGTACGAGTAAAATTCCTACCTACGATGATCGCCCATCCACGTTATGTTAGGACGATGCCTAATGCGATCGCCTGGGCCAAGTTTTTTTGTTGACAAGCAGGTTTTTGGGTGTGGCAGAAAAAACATCAAAGTCAAGTGAATGTAGTGGAAATGAGAGCTCTAAGAAGCATGTGCGGTGTCAGGTTGAGAGATAGGATTAGAAACAGCGTGATAAGAGAGAAGTGCGGAGTGGATGTAGATGTAGTGACAAAAATTGAGATGGGTATGTTAAGATGGTTTGGGCATGTAGAGAGGATGGATGAAAGAAGATTAACGAAGGGTGTATGACAAAAGAGTGGAAGGATCAGTTGGAAGCGGAAGACCTAGGCGAACTTTCCTCGACCAAATCGGGGAAATATTACAAAAAGGCCAGGTCAGAAGTACCCTAAACCGACGAGCATGAAGAACGTTATGAGAGTGAGTGAAGCGAAAGTCGTCTGTCAGGATCGTAGCAAATGGAAATCCGTGATTTCTGCCTACCCCTCTGGGAAACAGGCGTGATTATATGTATGTATGCATGTAAGCAGGTTCTCTAGTTATATAAGTGATCTTCGAGATCTTGGACATGTTTTATCGAGATCTTTTTAACCGTTTCGGGGATTTCCTATTTTTTTTTAGTTTTTAGTAATTATCTTAAAAGATAAGTAACTGATTATTTTTCCCATCCCTTTAGAACACTAATGTTACTAATACACCCTTTTGGACCTGCCGTCGCATTAATTTCTTTCATCAGACATTTGAGGGTTTACTTTGGGTGTCAATTTTGGATTAAACCAGCTTAGGCTTGTACAAATATATGCGAAGGACGTTTATATGCGTCGTCGTTTATTTAAAGGGTGAATAAGTGTTTTAAGGGTGATTATTAATTCAAGGGATTATCCAGAATTTGTTGGGAAAATTGCGTTTCATTTTAACCTTTCATTTTAAAAAGAGGTTAATATGCTTTCCCAGCTATATTCCGACCAAAAAGAGTAGAAATTAAAAAGTGGCAACATCGCAGTGTCGTCCCGTTTTTTTAGATTGATTTGAAAGTTATAGACACTACGATGTTGCCACTTTTTAATTTCTACTCTTTTTGGTCGGAATATACGTGACAGCAAAGAGGGTTAATATGTTTTAGACGCATAAATCATCATCTTTCTAGAGTTTGTCCCGAATTTATGCCGCACTTCAACGGAGCCTGTGGTTAGCTGATTAACTTAATCCTAGGAATTGGTGTAGGCACTAGATTTCACCAAAGCGTCTGCCTTAACCTTCCGGACCATTTTAAACGTGATATACCGTCATACATGATTTAAACGAAATAAGTAAGTAAGTAACACTTTATTGCACATAACACAGTAAATAAATACAGTAAATAAAAGATGTATAGTACAAAGACAAACTTATACCTTAAAGTTATCTCCTCCAGTTAACCTTTGAGTGGATAAGAGTGAAATTGAATAACCCGAATTAATCCGACCAAGTGAATTGAATATTACGTACCGATATTTTTTTCGTAACTTTATGGACTTTTCCATAAAGGTCTACCTTTAGGTACAGAAGTTCCTGAAATTACGAGGGTCTGACTTCGAAGGTCACTTAGCCAACACACATAACTTTTCTTTTATATCACGAACCAATTTGCGAACAAAACTTGCCTGTTATTATTTTCCCTTTCGTAGAGCTCCACATTTACTAAAAGTCGTATATCCATCAACGATAATTCTATTCCCTCGTATCTAACACTTCGAAAATTATCGAAAATAGACTTTATGTTATTAGCTTAAAGCTTAACTTTAAATGGTCGTGTAACATAAGATGGGAGATATTAGTACGTAGTTAAATTGTATGTCGTATGATCTTTTAGACTGGTGATGGTTGCCCTCTTGGGAGACAGATATGCGATCCATCATACAGACGGAATATAACATTAGTAGGTAAGTTCATGTTTCAGAGGATGAGAAGAGCTGAATTCCCTCCCTATCTTTTTCAGCGCGAGTGAAAGAGAAAAACTGCGTTACGATTAGTATGGGAGCTCATTGCAAATTTTGCAAAATGATGAATTAAAAAAAACTATGCATTAATTGAGAAATATAAGGCAACCAAGTTTTTAGTATTAGTGTGGTGGAATTGTGTCCTTAATTACAGACATATAAGCCAGACTAAAGACGTGCAATTGTTTAAAGCTAATTTTAAGATGTAACTTTGGAATTATTTTCTATCGAGCCGATTTCGTCCAATCGTGTATTGGAATTAACGAAGTTCTTTTAAATATAATGAATATTAACATATATTTTTTTTTACTTTTCCAAAACAAGCAGTTATAGCTTGACTGTTTAAGTAAAGTCAATTTGAAGGTCATCGGGTGTTGTCAGCCTCTTAATGGATCTGGAGTATTGTAATGGCTCCTCTACATGATGGCCCATCACACTGGCCCACTATGATGGGCCAGCGTGTAGAGAGGGTAGTGGCGTCGGATGGCTTATGGCGTGGCGGATGGCGCTGGGATGGCCACGGTGTCGGTTTTTTGACCGCACATCAAAGGGACTGGGCCAGCAATGGCAGTGCGCATCCACACGTGGCCCATTCCTCAGTGCGTGCTCGAACGCGGTTGGGTGCGGACGTGCGTGCGCTCTATTACCTCTGAACTAATACACGATTGTTTAAATAAAAAATGACGAGTACGCGGCCTTATCATGAAATTATGAAGTTCTTAGAACTTTTTCGGGGATGCGTTATATGGCTTTTATTTTGAATCATGGAGATACTAAAATCAGAACCTAACTAATAATAAGAATTTGAAGAAAATAAAGTAGCTTTTCAAGTACCTAAGTAAATATTCTTTATTGCACCACAAAGAAAACAAAACAATGTAAATAAAGACAGCAACAGGCGATCTTATCGCTGTAAGCGATATCTTCCAGACAACCTTAGGGTAGTAGGATATAAGAACAGAACGTATTATAACTGGTAGTGCACGCATTAAATTTATTTTTAATTAATCAGAGGAATAGTAAAATTACACATACATTACGCAGACAGTACATACAGTACAACTTAAATAAAAAAATAAATAATTATAACATTAAATACCAATAGTAAAATATATACATTCATACATACACAATAAAAACATAGCGGCTCACTAAGAAAGAGATAAGTAATGTTTTTTTCAGTAGGGTTTAAAAGTTTTTGCATAAATTTAAATTTAAGCATTGGATAAAATAACATCCGTCATCTTCTACGCTATTTCTTATTAATAACTTTATTATTGTGTACGAGTGAGTACATTAAGAAAATGGTGGTACATGGCGCATAAATAGATTGCTGCAGCGGCTAATGCTTCCACGTCCATCCTGGAAAACGAATAGATCACAACTGAATGTCCGCCATCGTGTAGTTGCGCGCGTGGCCATTGCGCTGGCCCATCATGTAGAGGAGCAATAAGAGGCTCGAGTGACTGTACAGTGTACACCTGCATTAGTATGTCGTAGGCCGCAAAAATATCTGACCACAATCTTATGTGTAGAGCGATAAGAGCGTGTCACATATTGTCGCGGCCTTAGTTGAGGAAGATACCTACTATTGCAGGCAAGTAACCTGTGTAAGTACAGTCGCCATCAATATATCGGAGCGGCCAAGGAGGTCACAAATATCTGAACAATGCCTCACATGTTTTTACGGCCTTTGTTGATATTATAGTATTGCAGGTATAGGTACCTATGTTAGTTTATAGTGTAAATATGTGATACGATCTTATGGCCCAACCATAGAAATAGAAATAGAAATATGTTTATTTGCTAGAATGCAGGTAATAAAATATTACAATTATAATGTCAGTATGTTCCGTATACATTCAGCCACCTAATGGCATGTAAAAATTAATAATTGATTCTAATATTATACAAAAAAAAATGCTAGTTGCAGTCAGTTATAAGATAATAATTCTAAGTGTGCGTCATTTTAATAAAATTAAGTTTGGCCATGGGCCAATGTAGGCCCAAAAAATGAAATTGTGTCAAAAAAAATTGCGTTGCGGCCTTTTTCGAGGAAGATAGTATTCAGGACTTTCAGATCCTGTTTTCATGTCAAGAAAAAATCCGTTTTAAATAGATCGATTTGAGGTTGCCTCGTTTGTATTATTCTTTGAATTATACTATAGTAACTTATGTTTTAGATAGTTTATTATTTATAGCAGAGACTATAGAGATATAGTATAGACGACCACAGCCTAAGAACATTTTGAAGCTTAAGTCGATTGCGCCCTCTGTCCGAAAGCCGCCTAAAGATACCGAAATTGTAAGAGGAAATGTCACCTGCACTGCTACTCCACCTAGTAGCTACTAGTGTACTACTAGTACGCTATTATCGAGAGCAGAATCGATTGCAGTATATCTTAACATGGGTTATATTTTTTTTTATTTTTCATTTTTCAACGTGTCCAGTCTACAAGTTTCTAATGCTACAATTTACAATTAAGTATCGAGAGGTTAGGTAAGAAGATAGAGGTTGAATTTAATAATGGCAGGCATCTTTGACAAAAAATTTTTTACTACGAAGTGTCATGCAGGTTGACATTGTCAAAGTAATGTTATTTCTTTCCAGTACTGAGATTTTCGAGGAGGTTGAATAAATTTAATATAACGAATGTAGAGTTACTAATCGAATAGAATTGCAACGAAAATTTAACATGCGAATATTTTCTGCAATAATTAACGGATTAAAGAATACACAAAGATAAAAAGATAAAAAGATAAAAGACATTTATTCTTCAATTTAGGCACATTACAATGCACTTATGAACGTCAGAGAGAAAAGAAACTACCACCGGTTCTAACCCTACACCTCTGACCCGAGAAGTATTACTTATTACCGGCAAGAAACTCGGCGGGACTTATTTTTTCAAAACAGTACTACAAATACATTAAAGATACTATATACAATAATGCGTAGTTCTTCAAGAAGGCATATCAAAACAGCTTGAGAGACAGACATGTACCTGCCTATTGTGTAATTAAAATGAAAAATAAAAATAAAATCCAAATCTGACTGCTTCGCAATACGTTTGATATTCTTTCTTACTTGAACTGTGTCCTCTAAATGTTAGATGATTTTATAGATTCTGGTTTAGGCCATGCATATATGTCTGTCATATAGTCCTCGACCCTGTAATAACCCTTTGACATTAAAGTTTTTTTCAAGTATTTCTTAAGAGCGGGAAATGATAGATTCAAAACATCGACGGGTAACTTGTTATAAATATGAATACCCTGGCCAAAAAATGACTTATATGCTTTGCGGACACGACATCGTCTGGTAGCAAGCTTGTTTTTATTTCTAGTGTTATAGCTGTGGATGTCAGAATTCTTCTTGAATGTGTGTATATTCTTTACAACAAAAATAATATTATCATAGATATATTGGGACGCAAGAGTTAAAATATTAATTTCTTTAAATAATTCTCTAATTGATGTACCTGCCTTTAAGTTATACATAAAGCGAATGGCTCTTTTCTGTAAAACAAAAATAGTCTGTATGTCAGCTGCTTTGCCCCAAACCAGAATTCCATATGACATTACACTATGAAAATAACTATAATAAACTAAGCGAGCTGTCTCAATATTAGTCAGTTGTCTAATTTTTCTAACGGCATGAGCGGCTGAACTTAGTCTAAGAGCGGGTTTTTTATATGAGGACTCCATTGTAAATTTTTGTCCAACGTTGAACCAAGGAACACAGTTTTATCTACTATATCTAAACATTCACCATTTATAACCAAAATCAATTATAAATAATAAAAATTAGTTGGGGTGTCTCAGGTTATTAGTGGGTCGTGTAACACGTTGTATATCTATAGTCTCTGTTTATAGTAATAAAGTAGGTATCTAAAACATAAGTTGCTCACAGCGCTACCTAAAACTTTGTAAAACTGACTGACCACAATCCCTCTTATTTATGTACAACACAAAGTATTACAAATAAACTTTGCACAACTTTATGCTCATACAAAATGCAAGCAACTGAACCGACTTCAAAGCAAAATCAAACCCCAAATACTCGCAAAACTGTCATAAAAGCCATTAGAAAGTTATACAATTATATACCGTATTTTAGAGCAGTTAGTTACAAATTCAAACGTATTTTCTAATGGGTGCTAAGCGTAATGGGGCAGAGCTAAAGAGTTCATTCACAAATTACGTGATACGTTTTTTTTATTCCTCCCTTCTTGTCACACTTAATCGGATTTGTATACATCCTCCCCTGACGAGCTGTCACGTTTATAGCAATTTTATTCCAATTATGAAATAAATAAATAAACAATTTTTTTTATTATTATTTCTTTTATTCTATCTTTTATTGATGAAATTAACGTTATGAAAACGTACAATGTAGAGTGTTTGAATTTCAAACTATAAGACATAGAGAGTACTTTTACATAAAAAAATAGACTTTGAATACCTACACAATGTTTTTATAGGACGTTATAATAGATGTTCCTCCCCCAGTCCACGTCTCAACTTGTTACACTTTGTAAAACCCCTCCCCCTTAACATGCAACGTAGTTAATGGATAGCCCCAAAGTGATATTTACCACATTAAAACGTTCCTCAAAGTAGGCTTAAAGGCCAAGAGAGGGAAGTGCCGTTTTGTCCTCTCAGGCCAACAATGGCCTTTGGCAAAAACTCGGAACATTTTCCGCTGAATTACACACTTACTTACTCAATCAAGGGCCACTCATTTAAAGATTACTAGGGTTGTCAGATACATATTTTTTTTCGTTTGTTACAAAAAATACCATATATATTTCTTAGGCGCATTTAAATGTACTTATTTTTGATATAAGTAACAACTTTTGTTATCATGTTTTAACGCTATATATGTGACCAAAGAAGAAATACCGTTACCGAAAACCAGCGCTAGCTTACATTATAGCTAGCATTATGCTGAGCTGGATCCATTTGTGCTATTTCAATACGCGTTCGATCTGTTTGCCTGTAAATTTGTATGTAATATTGGGTACGTCATGAAAAAATATCTCGAATCTTGAAATATGAGAGCATGAAACTCGTCGCGACTTGTTTTAAACAGTAGTACAGTCAACGCCTCACTAGGTATACACTTTTGAACCTTATTCCGCTGTAATAACGTTCAAAAGTGTATACCTAGTGAGGCATTGTGTGTACATAGGGTTGCCATACGTCAGGATTTGTCCGGACATGTCAGGATTTTTGACCCTTTGTCAGGATTGCGGCCGGACTTGGCAAGTGTCCGGATTTTTGAAAATTACCTCATTAAACGCTTATTACAAGGTTAAGTACAAAACAAAAGTTCAGGTATTAAATTCTCAAGAAAACAATAATGAATTTGACAATCTTTTGTTATTAAAATCGTATTGAAAGATTTGATTAAATTACTTATATAACTTCAAATAGTATAAAATTTAGTTCAGCAAGAGACAAAAGCATTTTTGGAAGGTTTTGAAACCGAAAGTTAAATAAAGTGGCTCTACAACTTAATGACAACTGTTGAATGTCTTCAACAAACTAATTAATTAACTACTCTTATTACAAATATAGAAATATTGTGTATTTCAACAATTATGATGTTTCTAAATGTTTAAAAAAATTTGAAAAAGCGCGAATACTGCGATTAGTGCGATTCTAACCAATAAACCCTAAGTCATGTTATTTATAATTATGATTCCGGTGGCGCGGCGTTGTTTAAGCTTTAGAGGGTATGGGCACTGCGAATATATGTCATGTGTTAGGGCACAGCTCAGCTAATGAGAACTCGGTCAAATAGGGAGCAGAGCCCGACTAGAGAAGTACCTCCACCATACAGGAACTCACAGCTAAATTGGCGACCTTAGAGAGCTCTGAAAGGATGCGGTGTGTTGACGACTGGGGATTATCTTTTCTCATTAGCCATCAACACAGTGAATCCTCTTTTCTAAGGGATCGGGTCGGCAACGCACATCAGACACCTGGAGCTGCAGGTGTCCATATGTTACGGTAGCTGCTTACCATCAGAGCGCTAAAAAATTACAAATGTCAGGACTTTTTGCATGATGTCCGGATTTTTATCAGGACATTTAATTTTTCCATATGGCAACCCTATGTGTACATCATTTCTCTAAACTACATAATAACGCGTACGTAAACTACGTACTTCGATCGAATAACATATCAACACAGCTTAAGAAACTGATATCTTATCTTATTTAAATAAGATAAGATATTTGTCTGATGCATTTGTCTTTGTGCGATAAAATATGAAACAAGGGACATTCGCCAACGCACAACAGTTATCGATATCACCAAAAGAGAGCAACCAAAATCGGAATAAGTCGGCCATAATTCAAGATATTCAAGATATTTATGACGCACACAATATTAAATTACACATTTTATAAACAAACAAATCAAAGACGTTTTGTGGTGTAGCACCTCAAAATGGACCTTACTCAGCCAAATGCTAGCTAGTATGTAAACTATGGTCTTTTTTTATGCCACAACGGCAGCAAACAAGCATACCTACGGCTCGCCTGATGATAAGCAGTTACCGTAGCCTATGGACGCCTGCAACTCCAGTAGGTATTTAATTTTATCGCAGGGATAACGGCCGTTAGATCGTCAAATTGTATTTTGGAGACTCGAATAATAAATAAATAAATAAATATTATGAGACAATCTTACACAAATCAACCTAGCCCCACAGTAAACTCAAAAAGGCTTGTGTTGTGGGTACTAGGCGACGATATATATAATAGACTTAGACTTAGTTGATTCTGCATATGAGAACCATTGCATATAGGCATTATATTCAATATTATAAAATTAAATAACTAAATATACAGAGGTACTACAGTACAAATACTAAACTAAATTAATAACTAGCTCAAATCAAAACTAGGCCCTTGCGGCATTGTACCAAGGATGCTGGCGGCATTTCCTCGTTGTATCGCAATGCTGATACGCTGTGCGAGGAAACCGCCAGCTCTTCGGTCACCAGTTACATCAACCAATAGACTTAAATACATAGAAAACATCCATAACTCAGGAACAAATATCCGTGATAAACAGACAAATAAATGCCCTGACCAGGATTCGAACCTGGGACCTCCTGCTTCATAGGCAGGGTCACTACCGACTAAGCTAGGAGGATATTAAAATAGCAAAATAAATGACCTCTCGACAAATGTGGGCGAGTTTAGTGCAAGGGACCACTTTGTCGATTTACAAGGACACTTTTTTTCTTTCACTAATAAATAGTGCATATTGCGTAGTTTTAGAAAGTACTAGTAACTCCACTACAAAGTGGTCCCTTTGTCCGTACACTGACACAAATTATTTATTTATTTATTTATTTATTTAAACTTTATTGCACATAACAAAAAAAAATTCAAATGGCGGACTTGTACAAATTAGTAACAGGAAAACTTTGAGGTGACAACCCTGACAACTAACTCGCACAATAAGCTTGAGAAATGAAATTCTGTCGGCGCCATTTTGTTTACTGATTATTGGAGACGTTTGATTGCGGATTGATTTGAAGACTTGCGGGATTCGACAAACATTTTAGTTAATGGGTTCGACTTGGTAAAATTGTTTTCCTTTCGCCTTTTTAATTTAGTCGGAATGGCCTGAAGTTTGTTCGATTACCTAATAATATTTATTGTGAATCAGTAAAGAGGTTTTTTCACAAAATAAAATTGGTTCCAAAAGTTAGAAACAAAGTAAAAGGCCACAGACTTTTTTGTCTACGATATTTATACACGTAGACATTGTATCTATATTGGACAAATATATTAAATAAAAGTAGATAATACAAATATAAAGATTGCTATTGTGAATCTCAAATAAGCCCGGGTAAAGCGCCGAGGGTCATGAAGTTACGTCGAACAAACGTTCGCGCGATCTAACCTACACGCAGAGACATCTATTGATGCGCAGGGTAACTAACGTCCAAAACTTGAATGTTTCAAAGCAAAAATTATGTGCTTCTTCTTTGGAATAGCTGTGGCTCTTGATTGTAGGTTGAACACATCAAAGCAAAAATTAATCTCTCTTGCCTAAAAACTTAAAAATCTCAAATCAAACTGTTGGTGCTACTTCTTTGAATTAGCTTTGGCTCTTAGCTGTAGATTGAAAACATCAAACCAAGAACTAATCGCTCTTACGTAAACTTTTATCATTAAGTTTTTTAGTATCTATGTTAGTTTAATTAAACAATACAATCAATTACTCCACAATACACACACACATATATTAAATTCTATGACCATATGATACATAAGATACATAAGATAAGATGTGTAAACGAACTTCTAGCCACAGAACTCCGGAAATGGAACCACAACTGAAAGGAAAGAAAAGGTCTTAGCCTAGAAATCCATCAAGATAAAACTTTGAGAAGAATCGCACTGCAAACATCTAGACAAGAAAACTTAGTAATGTTAGCAAAATAGCTAGGGGTTCTAGTGGAAGACTAGCTAGTAATATAGACTGGTAGTCTGATCAGTTGTGGACTCTTTTGTTGTAGAGTTAGGAGACATGATTTAAAATTTTAATTCAGTTGCATTAGTTCTTAGTTTTAAGCATTCAAACATTATTTATTTTACTAATAGAGGGATACTGTGTGCATCTGTCCGCCGGATTTGTCTGGCGGATATGCCCGGCGCACAGATCCGTCCATGTATTGCGCGAATTGGACACGGATTTGTTTGCGGATACATCTGAATAGTACTTATCATTGTATCTACATATTTTCAGTAATAAACTCTATTTTATTTTATTAAACTGACGAGTATAAATTATAAACTTGTATAGATGTCATATACAAAGGAAAAAAAAACAGATCAGTTCAGTTTCAGTTCTGACGAGTATAAGCTTCCCAAACAATTTTACCAAATTTCGTTTGAGATTATCATCAAATAACAGGATTATGTTTTGCGTATGTATCTTTCTCATAGTAATATTTAGTATCCTAATCTAACCTAAGATAGGTCTGATATGATATTAGCTAGGGATACACGCACAGATGTCCCCGCCGGATTTGTCCGACGGATATGCCTGCCGGACAGATCCGTTCGTGTATGGCGCTATTCAGATGTGTCCGCAGACAAATTCGTGTCCAATTTGCGCCATACACGCACGGATTTGTCCGCCGGGCACATACGTTGGACAAATCCGGCGGACACATCTGTGCGTGTATCCCTAGCTATTGGTCCTAAATTAAATTGTTAGAAATATACCTAAGTTTACTTAATTTTGAGTTGCCAACTAAATGTTATGCCAGAAGTTGTTTGAAACGAAATTACCATTAAAAATAGACTGACCGGCGTAGACGATGAGTAACTAAGTTGTTGTTAAGCCAATCGAAACATAAATAAGATGGTCATTTGTCAGTCTTTATATTAACTTGTCCCTGTTGGCGGTAAATCTTTGAGTTTAACTTCGGAGTTGAGTTTGTTGTTAAGTTTAAATTTCATGTTTTAACTCGCGAGTTTGTGAGCTCCGCTTACTTAAGTTTACTCGAGTTTTGTGAGATTAAAAATTAAATAGATTTTTAATAACTTAAATGTATGGTTATTGCAAATGTTCAGATAACTAAAAACCTTTTTTTCTGCTTCCTAAAGTTAAACAAACGTATAGATACTTCTGCTAATGATGGCCATGAGCTTCGACGGAGAGGTATTCACACCAATCAAAATAGGTGTAACAAACAGTCACTTTCGAGAAAGCCTTGCACATTTAAAATACAGTCCAGTTAACGCACCTAAATGAAAAATCTACTTTACATTTTAGCTTTGACATTAAGATTTCCAAAAAATGCAGTATTTCTTGTTCAGTCATTAAGTAAAGTTAATATTCCAGAAGTGCACTGTTCTTGCAATGCCAGAAAAGTCAATAAATATTTACGTAGCCCTTGAGGAAACTACACAGACCACCTACCGCTAGGTGTAGCATCCGAGTTTCAACAATAGCTAGGGATACACGCACAGATGTGTCCGCCGGATTTGTCCGTCGAATATGGCCCGCGGACACATCCGACTGTGTGTGGCGCTATTCAAAAGTGTCCGCAGACAAATCCGTGTCCAATTCGCGCCATACATGTACGGATCTGTCCGCCGGGCATATCCGCCGGACAAATCCGGCGGACACATCCGTGCGTGTATTCCTATTAGGGCCACGCTTCGCACGAAATTAGAAGTGCCTATAGGAAATATTCAATACCTCATGGCAGAGAAAGGCGTTTTGCTCAGTTCCTATAATGATTGGTATTAATAGGTAAAAAGATGCTTAAGAACTATTAATTATTGACCAATCGGAATCTTTACTTAAGCACAGTAAATATAAATACTAGTAATATAGCCTAACTACAGAAAGAGACAACCTCATTGTCTATGACTGTTTCTGAGCCTGAAACTAAAACTAGCATGTATCTACAAATAATATAATATACTATATAATGTATGAGTAGGTATAACACAAAAATGTTATTTTTATTTTAGAGCGCATTATTCGCCAACAAACTGTCCTCAGTTTGGCGAAAAAAAGATGTATACCTACCAATTAAGTTTCTCTTTAAATAAAATAAAAACGCCAATTAAATGTATACAGTTTAAAACATCAATACAATGGAGTAAAAAGAGTATATCTATCTTAGCGTTGAGTGTACTTGACTTGAAACGTCAGCACTATATCACGCCACTCTCGCTGGACTTAAGTTTCTCATAAAATGACATAGATACTGACTTTCCCGGAGATTATGATGCTTATAACGAAACCTAACATAATTTAAATTGAATAATGATGAACTTGTGCAATTAAACAGTTATGCCACAGGTTCAGAAATGGGGGCAAGGTGTGTTCCCAATCCCATCGGTGCCCGCCAGGTGAGACGGAAGTAGGTTTTTCTCATAAAATCATCCTCGGTATTTCTTTGCCATTCACACGTGATGATATCATACTCGCGGGGACTCGATTCATTCTAGAAATAATAAACATCCATCAAGGTCTAGTGGGTGGCGGTCTTCGAAACGAGATGAATCTCGAGCGGACGTTGAATATTAACAGCTTCTTGAAAATGGGAGTTATTTAAGCACCGACTTGTTATTTGAATGCCGGCTTTGAATGTAAATGTGTTTTTAATCAGCAGCAAAGAAGCGCTGGTGGCATCGCGGTAAGACGTCTGACTTTCAATACGGAGGTCTCGGGTTCAAACCCCGGCTGGTACCACTGGTTTTCCAGAACTAATGAAAGAAATATCAATTGATTACCAGTTTCGTCACTTTTATCATCATCAGACATCATCCATACTAATATTTAGATGACATTTGGTATGGAGATGGAAAAAATAAAAATAAGTTCTGGGGAATTATATAAAATATTTCAACACCGAAATAAACCCTTAAAAGGGTTTTAAAAGGCGAAGGGATTATTAGTTCCACGTAGACAAAGTTGCTAGAATAAGCTATAGTATCAAATCAATAAAAGATTCGTAAAATCGAATTGCCGCCTCAGGTTACAAGTGTTACCCGACGCCATACTCGAACACAAGAGATTCTCAGGATTAAAGTAATTCTGGACCACCCTGGCTTCTCCACAAAAGACGTATCTACCATTCGAGATCCCATTCAATTATCTACCATAAGTCTAAGACGATAAATTACAAATTCAAGCTGATTTCTCATTGGTAGTTACGCTATTATTCTTGGTGTATAGTTGAAGTATTTAGAGGACTGTTCAGTAACTTTAACAGATTTTCCTTTGATAACGATACAAAAGCTATTTTCATTTATTTAAGAGTGATACTTCTTCTTTAAATAACATTTACGTCACTCTGGGCGTCTGGGCGCTAAGTGAGATTTACCGCCCTAGGGCGCAGCGGAAAATCTCACTTCACACCCAGTAGAAGACGTAAAATTATGTACACACCACGGTAATAAGGCCTCAGATCGCTTGTTTATGGCCCTTACCTTCGGTTCGGGCCACAAATACCAGCGATTTGAGCCCTTCTTTATTTTACCGCCCTAGGTACGTAATGTACTATTACAATTATCAAACAAATGGTTTAGCCGTGTTTGTATGGGGCATCGGCCCCAGAAGCCAAATTTATTGCCGCTTTGCCAAATACAAGATTTTATTTGAACAAATATTTAACCTAAAATGCTGAAGGTTTTTCAGAAAAAAAAAATGGTTTTCAGTTTTTTTATATAAACTACTGATGCGATTTTTTGTAACTTAAAAGAATCGTTTTTTAGATTTTTTTAATAACTAATTATGCGAATTCGTTTCCTTAATTCGTGTCATTACGCGTTCAATAACATAAATATCGGAAATAAAAAGTGACCTTGTATACATATCCGTAACCGTGTATGATAGCATAGACTTAAATAAGTCTATGATGATAGATAACACCTTAATTCAACAACATATTTGTAATCTATTTATTTTATATCAGTAGGTTGCGGCACCTCGATAACACAACACACAAATACTTAGTTAGAATATCTCCAAAATTAATAAAGAAAAACATAGTGACTGTATGATTAATACAAATAATAAAGAATATGAATATGAATATTAATATTAAGAAAGTGGCGTTAGTGACGGGATCAAACCAGGGCATTGGTCTCGCTACTGTTGAAGAGTTACTTCATCGAGGAATTGAAACCGTCTACATAACAGCTAGGAACGAGCAACGTGGGCTAGATGCTGTAGAGAAATTAAAAGCGAAAGGTCTAAACCCTCGTTTCCACCAGTTAGATGTCACTGAACCAACAAGTGTTAAAAAATGCGCGGATTATATAAAGATCAATGGGGGATTGGACATACTAGTAAACAATGCAGCTGTCACTGTAGAAGACTGGGTGAAGACGACATACGAAGATTCTAAACGTGTCCTCGACACAAATTATTTCGGTATCCAGACAGTCCAAGAGCACTTCTATCCTATTCTTAACCAGGATGCTAGAGTAATAAACATCTCCAGTAACTGTGGGCACATTTCTAATCTTAGACACCAAGATTGGATCGCCAGGCTAACCAAAAAGGACGTAAAGAGAGAAGATGTCGATGCCTTTGTTAACTGGTTCTTAGACTCAGTCAAAACTGGGACATTGGAACCTGAAGGCTTCTACCAAACTGAGCTGCTTGCATACAGGATTTCCAAGATAGCAGTAAGTGCATTGACTGTTGTACAGCAGAATGAAATTGACAGGAATATATCTGTAAACTCTCTTCACCCTGGATTCGTTCAGACGTCGATGACTCGTGGGCTCGGTGTATTTACACTGGAAGAGTCCAGCAAAGCCCCGGCGTACTTGGCTATAGATGTGAATCAGTCTGTGAAAGGACAGTTCTTCTGGTTTGACAAAGAAGTAAGAGATTGGAGCAATCCCAACCTACCGCTGTATTGTAATTTTGAAGATATTAGAAAGTATTTGTAACATTACAATTCGGGTGGAATACTTGTACTTTACTAGTTTATTTACTCTGTGCTATTAGTTTCAACTTTTAAGATTTTATTAATGTTATAACAAATACACAAATATGTAACTGCACAGGTTGTTTCATATGTAGATGTACGCTTATTATTTCATTAAGTAGGTATGTGCGAGACGGCAGATAGTTGCAGATTCTGCCACGTGACCTTGATTGGAGCGAATTGTTGAAGCGAGTGTCTACATGGCAGACATTCAACCGAATGGTGGGCGGAGCACGCCTAGCTACCAATGTTTAAAGCTCATGTAGAATTTGGCGGCTTCATGGCAGAAAATCTCTTTTTCCTGCCAAGGCCTCGCAGCAGAGGGCTGCGGCTATCTGCCGTCTGGCAAGGCTTTTACTTATACTTTCGACTAATAATAGACATAGACATCCATTCTTTTGGCTTAGCACAGCATAGCAGGCCTCTGACTTGTGACGTACCTTATCTCGTGCCAAGTAAATAGTTAATGGTTTAACCAATTTCAATTTTTTATTTAACTTTTCTGTTAACTCATTGAAATCTGTTTACTAGAAAGAAATCCTTAAAATCCATGCACATTTCATGGTTAAGTTTGGTGGCTTGCAGTTTATTGTTAATATCGCCACTTCCATATTTCGTTGCAAAAATAAGTACTAAAATAGCCTTAATTTTTCCGCCTGCAAACAGACGACGATGCAAAGTTAATTGTTAGGAATAATCGGGTATTTTAGCGTCAAAATTGAATACTGAGTACCTAACAGCATTTTCGAGCTACAAGTCTGGAGGAGAGATACGCGGAGAGAGTTTTGGTATTCTTCTGTGCAAGTTAATTATTTTGAAAGTAAGTGAGTCTTCTGTTATCATAGGTACTTACTATTGTTACATGTCGTAGACGTCATAGTAGCATACCGTAACTAATGTACGGTCGACGTCAAAAATATGTTTACACTTTAGCACTTTACTCCTTTGTAATAAGGTCGAAAAGGGCAAACCTACTTTTGACGTCAACTCTACAAGCTGTTCCATATATCTTTACTCGGGGCCTGCGTATGAGTCGGCTTATTCACAGGAAATTAAAAGTTTCCCACGCAAAGCGTCGGTAATATCATCTGCGCACTCGGTTAAGGCGAAGTCTATCTTTTCCACCTGATACTAAATCGACAGTACGATTGCATAATTTTTATGCATTCTGTCCGGTTTTTGACTGAGGAGCCGAGCGTAGCGAGGAGACGAACGTCTCCGTTTTAACTCACAAGGAGAGGCCGCACGGGCGCGCGGGTGCTTGCTGGGTCTGGGGTCTCTCACGGGTACGACGATTTGGCAGATTGATGTGTGTGTGATTGGTTCGTTGTTTGGTCAGTGTGGGTCTAGAGGTCGCATTTTTCATCCGATTTCGATGAAACTTGGCATGTACGTTCCTTGATTTATTTCTCAAAAATTGTCAAGTCATTTTTATGGGGGAAAATGAGGGGGAAAAGGGGGGAAGTTTGCTGTCACGTTATTTATGGACGGATTTCAATCATTTTCGGGTAAAAGGTCAAGTCCACACTCCTTATAAATAAATAAAATGCTCCGAAGTCTACGGTTCACAGAACAACTAGTGTTTAGTTGGATTTTGCAAATTGGTATTGGAATTAGACATCTGTTATCTAGTACCTATTGTATTAAAATGACGGTTAAGTTAGGCGGAATGGGTCATATCTGCTGTGATCAAACTGTAATTTTGTATCCGGAGAAAAAAGAACAGAGATTGACGTTTACAACGTAGAGAGCAGCGAGACTGAGTACGCATGTTTCTAGCGCTGTCTTGCTCGCACACCAACACTGCATCCAATTCTAATGCAAAATTACAAATGGTCGCCCTCACTCCATTGAAAATATATTTGTAGGTGCTCAATTATTTCGCCTTGAATCTTTTAAAATGACAAAAACCGAGTTTTTAAAATTCTCGTTCTTATTCAAAAATATCAATTATATGCTAAATTTCGCATTTGCATGTATTCAAGGTATATTACTGAATCGCGATGAGGATGGGATTGAGTTAGCTGTTAACCAATACAAATTTTAACGTAAGCATATGGAAAATCTGTCAACTCTAATCCCATTCTAATCGCGGTCCAGTAATACTAATACTCAAGGTCGTTTAAGGTAACCAGTCGCCTTAACACGGATCATGAGGAGGGTTATACACATGACTTACTTTATTACTTAGCCTAACAGAGAGTAACTTTGCGGTGAGGTTAAAACTTAAGACAGTTAAGTTCGTCGTAACTTCAGTTTAGAGCCACATAGGTTATGTTGTACTTAGTTTTATAGCTGCAAGCTAGGTCGTAAACCTTTAGCTTACTTAGAAAGCTGAAGCTGTAGGCGAGCTGTTAGGTACGTCACAATGAAACCGTACATTTCAAGATTTGGAAGGAGGTTCTCAATTTTAAACATAAAACTTCCGTGAGAATCAGACATAGGTATAATGAACAAAAAGAGAAAGGCTAAAACTCCCTTTTCATTCATATTTTATTCAATATTTGTTCTTTCTCATTTTGAATGTACTTATGTCACTATGTCCTATGTTATACAAATGTTACATCTACTTTAAAATATTGATAACGCAAAAAATAACTACATACTTTACAAATTTACTTTAACATGATATTCGGACATTAAACACAAGGTACCTACGTCATAAAGCGTTGCACAAACTTTTTGTAAGGTCCTGGCAGAATATCAGCGATGTGGCTTGCCGCATCATTATGCTGAGCCAGCGCCAATTCTCTGCCATGACACATGGTTAATGTCCATTTATGATTTTTTTTCTTGTTTTTTATATGGCACCGTAATTTTAATTTTAAGCTGCATGCCTATTATTTTATTAATAATCTTTGTAATTACCATGTAAGTATGTTGTGGGAATGAATAAAGTTTTTTATCTATCTATCTATCTATCATTAAATAAATACACAATACTTAAAAGACATGAGTAACCCGTGTGTATTTATTTATTAAATATGAGGTTCTTAACTCATAGGAATCTGTTGCTTTTTACATTTTTTTAAATAGGTATACATTTACTGATTATTTTAAGACGGCTGAACCGAATTGGACAATACCATTTTTTTGAAGGATTGTACTTGACAGTTCCATTTTCATCAGGTCAGGATCTGATGATGGAATCTTGGAAAAGTCGAGGGACCTCTTCAAATACTATAGGATAGTGATTTGAGTATTTTTTACAGTACCTTGGGCATTTTGCTCTTTTTTCTTAATTTTTTTTGATCCTAAGTGTATTAATTTTATTTTGTACAATTGTACAGTCAGCAGCAAAAATAGGTAGGTAGGCAAGGTGTTCGAGATGAGCTTGACACGCCATTGTTTTCTAAAAAAGTAAGATAAGTAATACCTATTGTCAGTCTAGGTATAATTCCAAAATCTCGAAATCGAAGCTTTGATTTTAACTTTTACGGTTAATTGTACAAATACCTTCAAATATATCTAAGCAGCCAATGTACTTTAATATCGGAACACGCGCGTTATCGTCTTGACAATAAAGCCGTTGTTCCGATATTTCTGACCACCTCGGCCGCTCCGATATATCAGAAGGCGACTGTAACGGACATATTTCCACAAAAAGTTTTTCTTTATACAGCGAAACTTGAGATTTGAAATGCGAGTTTGAGTTCCAAAAACTCTAGTGAAAGGCTTGCATTCCGAGTCACAATCCCCCCCTCCCCCACTCAATAGAGATGTTCCTGTTCCGTTCCTGTTGCGAGAGCATTCCCGTAACCATGGCCGGATTTTACCTCACTCCATGGAATTTTGGTAGTTCTTTAAGACATACATACTCGTACTTACAAATATAGAAGGTAACAATTACTAACTACCAAATGCATGTATTAGTATAACATATGTGAATACTTACTTACAGTTTTTTTTTTTAATTTACATGCTCATGATGCTTGTTTTGGACCTTTCCATACTAAATAATTTTTCTAGTGTTACTATTTAAGTCGGGTGAAAATAAATATGCGCGCCTGATGGTAAGCAGCTACCAAAGCCCTTAGACGCCTGAAACTCCAGAGGTGTCACACGCGCGTGACCGAATCTTTAATCTAAAGGTAAATGTCAAAAGTGTAATCATGTGTTACATGTCACGTCGCCGTCGTCTGTACATGTCATTGTCGGTAAAAAGGGGCCGTGTAAGGCGCGACACACATTCAATATCTGATCTGGATTTATAATTACAGGTTCAAATTCATAACTGTTACGAATTTTCATATACCGGGTGTTTCCTGTAATAGGAGCAATAAATTAAAACGTAGATTCTACTCCTCAAACCAGACAACGTTTGTTCAGCGACTTTTAAAAATAACTTATGTTTTGATTTTTATTTCACTTTAAAGATTATTCGAACACGCAATGTATTCCGAAATTGATTATGTCTGTAGGGTGACAAAGCTGACAAGCGATGTCAATTAGACGGATTTTAACGTACATTGAAAATACTATTTAGTTTGTATGAAAAAGAGACAATCTAAATAATACATATTTTTTAAAAGTTGTTGAACAAAAGTTTTATTCTTTGAGGAGTAGAATCTACGTTTTAATTTATTGCTCATGTTACAGGAAACACTCTGTATAAAGATATATATATTTTTTTTTAGTATTCATTTGCTATCTGTGTTTCCAAGTGTGTGAAGTGCCTTTTGGGAATATTCCCAAGACCAGTTCGTCCATCACTATCCACAAAGTATGCTCTACAGAACCCAAGGATCCTTCAAGTTGAACGGAATCCAAGGCTTTCTTTCAATTTGGGATACCATTAGTAAACACACACATCAAATGCCGTAGGTAAATACCATCCATTTTTTAAACCGGAAGTGGTGCTTTTTTGTGCTTCGGGCCAAATATTTTTTTTTAACTATTTTTTCGCATCTCAGCATCACTTTTAAGAACATGTGCCATGTGCCATCTTTGTATCACGTAACGTAGCAGATCTTACGGTTCCCGCCCGTACTATACCGGGTGTTTCCTGTAATAGGAGCAATAAATTAAAACGTTGGTTCAACTCCTGAAACGATAAAACTTTGGTTCAACAACTTAAAAATCAAAATCATTTATTTTTCCAGCATAGGTTATAGGATGTTACAATTAAATCAGTTTCACTATGTGAAACTTACGGCATAAAAATTTTGAAAGCATTTGTCAGCTTCAGGCCTAAAATTTAAGTTACAATTATATAATACTCAGATTTACATGTCATTATCATCTAAAAATTCATTACATATGTATTTTTAGATTGTCTCGTTTTCTTACAAACTTAATAGTCGTTTCGATGTACGTTAAAATCTTGCTTGTCAGTCTTGTCACTCTACAAACATAATCAATTTCAAAATACATTGCGTGTTTGAATAAACTTTAAAGTGTCATAAAATCAAACCATAAGTAATTTTTCAAAGTCGCTGAACAAAAATTGTCTGGTTTGTGTTGCTCCTATTACAGGAAACACCCTGTATATGTCTATCACATATACAGAGTGAATTGTAAGTCGTGAATCGAAATATGATTTACGTCACTCTGGGCGGTAAGTGAGATTTGCCGCCCACGGGCGCAGCGGCAAATCTCACTTCACACCCAGGAGAAGACGTAAAATTGTGTACGCACCACGGGCGGTAATAAAGAAGACCTCAAATATCTTGTTTATGGCCCTTACCTTCGGTTCGGGCCACAAATACCCGCGATCTGAGGCTTTCTTTGTTTTACCGCCCTAGGTGCGTAATGTACTATTACTAACTCTAAACAACGAACAATTTAATGCCCCGACTCTCACTAAAATCAAACTAGATTTTTTATTCTTTTAAAATAATGTTTTTGTCATTAATTTTTCTTTTAAAGTTGATATTGTAACATTAAAACGGCCGTTTAACATTTTTTAGATGTAAAATTAAGTAAATCTAATTTTTCGCTAGGAAATGAAAAATAAATGACAAAAACATTCTTTTTCTACCTAGCGTTATCCCGGCTATTGCCAGGGTCCGCTTTCCTGCTCGCTTTCCTCCACTTTGCATAATGACAAAAACATTATTTAAAAAAATAAAAGATATAGTTTGATTTTAGTGAGAGTCGGGGCATTAAATTGTTCGTTGTTTACAGAGTTAGAAAAACATATTTCGATTCACGACTTAAAATTCATCCTGTATATTACGATACCCACGAGGTTTGCCACCTGAACTGAGGCCTAGCTGGCCCCAGAATATTAGTGGGACGTTTATACCCACGTCCGTGCTGCAATTAAGTTGCGGATTGATTGATTGATTGAACTCCAAACTCGTGGTTAATCGAATAATCGATTGACCTACATCTAAGCGTGTTGGAATCGGATCGATTAAAACGTGATTAAAACTCAATTAGGGATACTCGATGTGGTGTGGGTGTGAATAACAACATACATAATTAATGTGTTAATGACTTAAAATACTTGAGGGTAATATTAAACGGAATTTCTAACTTTATATATGTAAGTGTTCACTCACAACACTACACTGCACTTACTACTTTTTGTTACTAAACACTTCACTTGTCAACTCAAACTCAAATATTCGTTGATCTTTTGAACCTATATATGTGGCGTATAAAAATCTCGATAGCGCCTTCTACCCGATAGTTCAGCGCCATCTACTGGCATATTGGGTAAACATTAGAAGATGGAACAGCGGCTGTTTTAAATCTCAACAGTAAGTATGTCATTAAATGATACATTATTTGAAGACGTATAAATCTCTTGCGTCTGCAAAAACTAACATAATATGTGTGACTTGTTATTTATAATAAGTAAACAACCGTTCTATGATGTAAATATATAATTACCTACTGAAGACAATAGGTTATATGGGTGCTTATAATACCTAATACACTACACTACCAAAGCTACATATAATAATATATTCACACACTGATTGCTATCAATATCGCGGTATAGGATCGGTATACACCAGCATTGTCAAAATGTGCATAGACCAGAAACATGAGCTATTAGGATCTGGTATATAGTAAATAAACAATCAATATTATTGAAGACATTAGGTTACTGGTGTGGGTTCTTATATATTTGATACACTACACTACCGGCGCTACACATGTTTTCACACACTGATTGCTATCAATATCGCGGTACAGGCCCGGTATACACCAGCATTGACAAAATGTGTTTAGACCAGAAACATGAGCTATTAGGAGCTCTTATATAGTAAGTAAACAATCAATATTACTGAAGACATTAGGTTATTGGTATGTGGGTTCTTATATATTTGATACACTACACTACCGGCGCTACACATGTTTTCACACACTGCTTGCTATCAATATCGCGGTACAGGCCCGGTATACACCAGCATTGACAAATGTGTTTAGACCAGAAACATGAGCTATTAGGAGCTGGTATAAACTAACTAAACAAACAACCTTACTTAAGACATTACGTTATTGGTTGAGGGTTCTTATAAATTTGATACACTACACTACCGGCGCTACACATGTTTTCACACACTGCTTGCTATCAATATCGCGGTACAGGCCCGGTATACACCAGCATTGACAAATGTGTTTAGACCAGAAACATGAGCTATTAGGAGCTGGTATAAACTAACTAAACAAACAACCTTACTTAAGACATTACGTTATTGGTTGAGGGTTCTTATAAATTTGATACACTACACTACCGGCGCTACACATGTTTTCACACACTGATTGCTATCAATATCGCGGTACAGGCCCGGTATGCACCAGCATTGACAGATGTGTTTGGGCCAGAAATGCGAGCTAGGGGGCGCGCAGGTAGGCTCTGTGCCGCAGTTCGGTCCGGGGTTGTATTCGTTTGGGGAGCATTTTGGGGATGCTGGAAACAAATAGACTTTGAAATAAATAATGTAGTTTTAGACAAAATGAGACAGTTATTTTTTATTTACATAATTAAATATACAGAGGCACTATAGTACGAATACTAAATTAAATTAATAACTAGCTCAAATCTAAACTAGGCCCTTGCGGCATTGTACCAAGGATGCTGGCGGCATTTCCTCGTTGTATCGCAATGCTGATACGTTGTGCGAGGAAACCGCCAGCTCTTCGGTCACCAAATGTCACGGACAGTTATTTTAAATTTAGAAAAGGATAAAAAAATGTGGAAAAGTAAACCATAAAAATACAATTTTATTTATCGATTCCCATATCGGGAAAAAAAATTGTCTTCGTTATACAAATATCGACTATGGTCGATAAATGGAAACGCAACAAATTGATGTTATAAATATCGGTTACTTATGAAGAATTGGCATACATTTTATCCTTTCATAGGTATACAGCATTTGAAATCTTCAACTATGGTTTTTACATAACTCTCAATGAAGTTTTACTAGAGAAATTTTGGCTATGTGCAAAGTGCATGGTGGGGGTAACGTGAACGATCGCAGCGCACAATGTAACAAGAGATTGGGCTCTTGTCAATGTCACATTTCAAAATATTTGACATCACCCGTAGGGTCAACTGTCAAAATAGTGAATCAGCCAGTGACATTTCATATAAGCAAGGAGTATATGCCATTAATAAAAAAGAAAAAAACCCTTTCACCCCCTGCTCAAGAGATGGCGCCACACTCATGCACAATTAATCTCAAAACAAGTGTAACCCCTGTTTGAGTTAGATATCCGTTAGTCCACGTGCTTTTTGTAGGGAGTAGCTATCTCCTTATAAAAAGCCTAACCTCACCGTACAACGTCCAGCTCTTGGAGCGAAATTTTAACTAATTAACCGTACACTTGTCGTATCTACTTCGACATTGGCAAAATTGTCCCAATATTGTGGACAGAATGCCATTTATTTTAAAAATCGAATTGAATTGACGTTCCCCTCCCCCGCAAAAAACGGCAGATTTTTTCCGATAGAAATGAGAGCGCGTCTCGCATCCGGTTGGTTTAATAACCAAAGTGGTACACTAACGTAGGACCACTGGCGGCGCTAAAATAAATTGTAGTGAAGCCGGACTTAATTAAATAAAATAAATAAATAAAATAAATAAATTTCGCTTTCCTCTTTTTAGCCCACAGTAAAAGTAAAAAACTGTCTGAGATTAATGGCAAGCCGGAGGAACTTTGTTCTATGTACGCAAAGCCACTGAAAGGTACTTACCAATGTGAGCCGAATGGCCCAGCGCTAACCAATAAATCACAATCAGAAACGTAAGACAGATTTTCATGGTAACGTAGAAGCAAATGACGATATATATCACTGTCATCCGCATTAAATACATAACCTATTAGGTATCTATTCTACCAGATAGCTATGATCTATCGAAAGCTATTAACTTTTCCAAGATAAGCCGTGAGACGAACCATTTCCTATCGATACATAACGACATGTGTCGTTTCGATGCTTTCATAAATAGTTTAATAATAATAAAAATATAGGCGTAGGGATGTGACTACCCCATCGCCCACTGGTTTCCACCAGCGCAATCAGTCAACGCAGGGCAGCTTGTGGCGAGCTGTTGGAGAGTAGCGACTCCATCACGTACCTGAGTGCCCCTGGGGTGCCCTGTCGGATGGTTGGGCCAGATCCCCTGCCTCTGGCTTGCCTTAGCTGGCTATCCAGAGTGAGGTCGCTAGAGCTGCGTTCTCAAGGGTAGATATGGAAACTTAAGTGGTACTTAGTGTTTTAAAAACTTGAAAAATGTCGTCCCTAAACGTATTTTAACTCATTTTTAAAAGCAAAAAAATCAAATTACAAAAATATTTTCCTCCCCATTCAAAGTGAATCAAACCGTTATCGCGAATTCTATAAACTTCGCAAATTCCAAAAGGAAGTAACAGCAACTTAATTAACTACACTTTCGTAGACCTTAACTAATTGCATTAAAGTTTATAATAGTTATATGTGTGAACAGTATACTCTTCAAAGATATGTTTACACTTTACTCCATTGTAATAAGGTTCAAAAGCATTAACATGTCTTCGACGGAAAAAAAGGTCATTAATCACAGATTTCCATCTCGATCGGTATAAAGGGAGACAGGAAACATCTGGGCCGGTTCCGGGACAAGTTCAAAGTTCAAGAGTAAGACGGGGACAGTCGACAGTGCTATGATAAACAATAACAAAAATAACTTTGTTACCGGTAAAATGCTCCAAATTGAATTTCTTTGATGTTTGCTGAAAATCAAGGTACGAAAGAAAAACCTTTCATTGTTAATATTTTAGACAATTTTATTGACAAAACATATCTATCCAACAGCATTTAGCCGTACACGGAAAAAAATGTGTGTTAGCAAAGTACCAATTTGGCTCGGTTAAGTATTTTATCTACACCCATATCATAAACCCTCCATGATGCGTTCAAAAACCGCACGTTATGACCACCATAAAAAGAGACTGTTTTGTTAGAAGTTAGAACAAATGTCTTATCTGTAACGATGTTATTATTATCAAATAATAAGCAAAAATTCGATATCATTATGAAAATCCGGCAGCCGCGTTTTTAATTTTTTCAGTGTAGATAAATTGACGTAGACTGTATTGTTAGCATATCTAGCATTCGGTGCTTTATTTTTATAAAACTTACTAAAATTATTTTAATTTATTCACAGAATTCAATTGTTTGAAGTGGCAAATCCAGATAGCTGAGGACTACTTTGTTGCTTACGTCACGAGATTGATGAATGGTGGGGTGCCGCGCGGGCGCGCGCCCTGTTGCCCGTGGTCCGTCGACGTTTACGCACATCTTTGTAGCTCCTTTTAAATTTAAACGTTTTTTTACATCAAAAGCATCATTCGTAGATTTATGATAGATACACTGCTAGTATTGAAATTGTATTATTAGACTTATACCGATATCCGATAATTGACGCGTTTTAATAAGATTTAGCGTAAACATGCAACATCTATAATTGCAATGAGTTTTTAGTTACAGTGTCGGTAATGTGTAAATGTATAGAAGTTTTAAAATACTTAAATATAACCTTTATAGTTAAATGTCAACGTTTTATTTATAAAAGGCGTTCCCTACCCTTCTACTGTATGGCTATGCTTACAATCAGAAGTCGGGATAATAAAGCGCCCACTGTAGAATTTGCATCGCGTAACTAATTATTTTAAACTATGCAGTGATTAGTTTTATTCTAAATTCATTTAAATAAAAGTGTAGGTACCTACTTACAGAGGTGGCCCATTTGGAACGGGCTACAGTTTTACGACTAAGTACATATGACATGCATCAACGTCTGGTGAGATCGAATTGAATTAATTTACTTTGTATGTATCGATAGTGAATACATATTTATTACCTTTTGCTATTAACGCATGATTTACAAAACATAATTTTTCACGTTTATCGTTATTATGTATATGGATCGTAAACACACTAATAGATAAGTATTTTCAATCCGTGTACGAATTATGTTGGTCTTTTTTTCTACCCTCAAATTGGGTCATACCATAATATATTTTTTTGGTGTATTACGATTACTTTGATTTTAACATGATTGTCAAGTTTGTCAATTGTAATGGTTAATAGATAAGTGCATTTAAAAACTGAATCAAAACTCCTCATAAAGAGATATGTAGTACCTACATATATTAGGGGTCATTGAACTAACTAAAATATTTACGTTGATGTTACTCTACTAAAAATGATATTGTAATATCATTATCCTTTATTATAAGCAAAATTGATGATAGTAGGTAACACTTTATTTTCTTCGGTGTTTTATTTAAAATCGATGATATATCGTGTTATAAACTTATATAGACGTCATATACAAAGGAAAAGTGACCTAGGCCTCCGGTGTATTATAGTAGTGTGACTAGTGTGACTACTTAAAATAAACAAATCAAAATATTTATTAAACTAATTTGATTTGCTCTTCAGTTGATATATCGAGTCATTGAACCTTGCTAGTGGGTACAAAGAGATTGCTAATAGTTACCGTTTAATTGATGTATTGAAAGGTAAACAATACAATTTCGGAATTCTCGTTAAGTTTTTAGGGTAACCAGGCCAAAACCGGGTAAATATACATTTTCATATAGTTTTTACCAAATGTAGTGTGGTTATCTGTGTGTGTCGTTATCAAGCTTAAATTACTGTTTTATTAATATATCTTCTCAAACGCGTGTACGTCAAATGTAATGAAGAAAGATTGTAGTACTTACATGCAGAATTACTCCTTTATTTTTGCCTACATCAGGCTATTATTGAAAACAGCTAGTAAAGCCTCATCCAATAATAGTGTTTATAGAAAATAGAGACTTCCTTGTGTCGAATTTTGTAGTTATGCTGATTTAACATGGATTTAACCAAAATGATACGCGTTGGGCCCACTTACCTTACACTTGCGATGAAGTGAATAAGTACTATAGTATAGATATGTGAAACTGCGAAGAATATTGCAATCGCAGTTGCTGAATTAAACTTTCAGAATGATATTCCTATTATCTAGACAAAAACAATTAAGGTATTACGCTTAGATTTTAGTTTGAGAAACATTCGGATCAATTTGAGTTAGTAGAAGTGCTACGTAGGATATGTATGGGGCAATAATCATCTTAATTACTTTAGTAGTGGACATTGTCTGTCAGTTCATCTACATATTATACAGAATAACGTTTTAATATAAACGAACCAAACGTTTTAAAACTGTTCAGGAATAAAATGCTACACTAGCGTTTCTATATATTATTGATGCTTATTTTGAATATACCCAATAATGCTAAGTTTGACCCAAATATTTAAATTGTATCTCGTCAACATTGTCCTTTTAATATACCTACTGGTCAGGTAATTAGTGAATTAACGTTCACCGTTAACTAAGAATTGAAATTTTTAATTAATGTGGTAAATATTGATTATGAAAATAATAAAAAGAAAAAAGGATCACTTAAAAGTAAAAGTAGAGAGCGATAGGCTCCACAGTAACCCATACAAACATTTTCTGAGCAACCGAGTAGTGAGGGTTTGGTACAAATTCCTAAAAGACGTTTTTTCGACACAAAATATTTACTTACCAGTTTAAAAATGTAAATTACATTAGCATACATACTCGTTAACAATAACTGGCATAATGATAGATACATTGGAATTTAGTCGGTTGGCCGAACGGATATATCTAATGACACTATAATGTTTATTTATATTCTAAACAATTATATTTCAATGTGAGAAACAAAACAACTCATTTTACTAGTTTAAGAGTGAGTGCCCTGAAGCATATGGCTATTTATTGAAAAAAAACACACTGTATAAGTAACATAATATATGCCCGTGAAAGGTGCGACTCCATTTTAATAACTGGAAGTTGTACCTTTGTACCTAGGTACTTTTAATTATACAAACTTTCGAATACAACTGAAGGCGAGTTACACTATACACATGATAAGCACAAGTTACCTATAGCAACTTTGCTAATTCAAGGGATTTTCTAACTTTCGGAATATTCGTTTAAATGTTTTGTCAAGGTATAGAAAAACAACAGAGTAGAAGTTTATGTTATAACACTGCTGCCAATTGAAACGTGGTACTGGTGCTATTAATTGCTACAAATCCACATACAAGAATAATATTATAAAAAAAATAAATAGGTGCTAACGACCTTTCTCCAACTGTGATGTTAAGGGTAAACTGTGGTAATTTCTGAATATATTCATTAGGTAGTACTGCTTTTAATGAAAGTAATGGTATATACATATATATACATACATTGTAATTTCGTATGCTGTGTGATATGTTGGTTATCGCATACGTTGGGCTTTGGCACACGAGCGGAGCGAGTGTGCTAGGGATCGAGTATAATTCAATTCAATGATTAAATAATATTCATACAGATAAAACGTCGTCGGTCGTTATGCAACATATTTATGGAATGAATAATATGTACGTTATTGTCAAAAATTACACGAATTTAAACCCTAGCTCTATGAAATAAAGATCAAATAATGGACGGAAATAATATATTGCCAATGCTTTATAAAGGCTTAAATTTAATCTACCTTTTTCATGTCCGAGATTCTGTGGGATAAGTACCTACTTAATTTTGTACATGAAATTTGGATCCTCAGAAGTACTTAAACTTATTTGTTACAAAGTAGATCTGCTGAAATTAGTAATATTTATATTGTTCAGTGTCTCAGACTTCAATATTTAACGGGATATATTTATCTAAAATGTAAATTTGTTGCAAATGTTAATTCATTCTCATTATTTATAAGTATGTACTTATTCAAATCAAACCCAAACCTTTGTCATGTCAAAAAAAACACAGGTCAAAACTTATTCTATCTTATGCTATACATATATACCTACAGATGTAAAAAAAATATATATTATAATTATAACAGTACGAATAAAATACAAAGACGCACACCAGTTATTATAAAAATAAAAGGAAACAATAATTGCAAAATATCAGAAATCACAAATAGTACCATTTTTAATTACAATATTATTATATATTGGGCACCTATTAAAAAAAATATACAAAAAGAAGCAGCCTCTTTGATTTCATCGCTCAAGCTGTTAAAAGATTTTATACCAACTACAACTACCCTCAAAGAATTTGACGACTTCGCTAGACTGGCGAGGAATGATTAGATTATAATAAAGGAGAAGTGTATATAGACTGTTTACAACTACTTTTAATCTACGGCAGTTACTACGTTATTATGAGTTTCTTTTAATTGTGTTGTATTTTACATACAATATTAATATCCACAAATATTTAGATATTAATAACTACACATCCATGAGTTGCTATAACATATGGATAGACGTTATAAAATAACTAAATATCATCATCAAACATTTGTTAAAATAAGCTGGTAAATTCAACAATTTGCTGACTATGTACTTTTTTTTATGTTCGCTCGTTATACATAAGTACTTTGCGGATTCGGATATAAATAACAATGATTATAAACTTTATTTCGGACTAATACCCATAGCTTCATAGTTACACTTGACTTAAATAATAAGAAGCAAAATATTTATTTCAAAAGAAAAAAAAAAACATGTAAGCATTATTTATACAGGGTGGCACTTTACTATGATATTTGCTAAAAGTATAGTGTTATCTAATTAATGTTCAATCATTTTATTAGAATTTTAAAGGTAGGTCAAGTAAAACTAAAAAGACATTAAAAATTTAACTTTTTATTATAAGTGACAACCCTGCCGTTATAAAGTTAATATTTACATTTGCACATGACAAGTTGTCATTTACTTCGCAGTGACATGACGTCACTGCCCGATCAACTTGCTAGGGTTGAAGCAGACGGATTCTTGTACTGAAGTTTAATAAAGCTTTATCTCTTAAACTGTAAAAAAAAATTTAACATAGTTTGTTAGTTAAAAATGCTCTTAGGGTGAACAATGCCCCGTTTTTGTAAAAGCTCTTGGTTCTGTTCCACGCGGTATATCGATTTGCTATTAGTTGCCACAATTTGTTGTGGAGGTACTTAATTTACTTTGATTAATAAAAATTTAAAAAAATAATTGTTTAATTACTTAACGTCTATGGCACTGAAAGTGACGTAATTAAAAAAAAAACAGTACTTAAATATAAGTAGAATATACCGCTTTGATACGAAGTTTTATTAAACAGTAACTACATACATATTTACTGACAAAATTGAAGTATACGTTTTACAAAACTTTTATAAAACAATCATGACTATAAAATAGCTGCTCAGTATTTTAAATATTGATCAAACAGTGTTCAAACCCAAATAACTGAAACATAAAAGTAAAACCTTAACTTGATGGTCGATTTTAGTCACTAATGACCCGCTTTAAATAAAGAGGAATTACACTGCGGCGATTGTGCTTTGCGTAAACAATTTGTACTGTACTTAAATGAATTATTTAAATGAAATATTCCTTGTACTGCGGTAATCAGTAAATTGGCAAGTATTATTTAACTGAAATATGCTGCGTATTGCAGTGATCAGTATATCAGCAAATACAATTTAACGGAAATATGCTGCATATTGCAGTGATCAGTAAATCAGCAAGTATTATTTAACTGAAATATGCTGCATATTGCAGTGATCAGTAAATCAACGAATATAATTTAACTGAAATATGCTGCATATTGCAGTGATCAGTAAATCAGCAAATATTATTTAACTGAAATATGCTGCATATTGCAGTGATCAGTAAATCGGAAAGTTTGTTAGAATTACTCCAAACCGGCCAGAATTGTGAGAAATTATGCAACGAGCAACATCTGTGCCTGATTCTGCTAGTGACCACGACACTCTTCAAAGAGTACAACGACTTAGAAGAAGATGCTGCGTAATGCCATGATGAATGAATCAACGAATATACTTTAACTGAAACATGCCGCGTAATGCGATGATCAGTAACCAAAGGTATAAGTATGAAAGGTATAGGTATGGATTTAGACATATGTATCACGCTTTACCGAACAGTGTATGTGTTTAATAAAATATACTGCATACCTACTGCAGTGATTGGTAAATTAGTAGGTGTATCTATAGGAGTTATTAAGCTTGTTAAAAGTGTAATGTTTTAATCTACATACTTCCTTCATCTTTGATTTAAAATCAATTTTGTTATACCTACTTATACATTTTTATACTAAAATTTAAAAGTGCTTATTTGATAGTTATAATCTCTTAAGATTGTTAAACAAGGATAACACAAATGCTTTAATATTATTGATCTAAGAAATATATTGCTTTGTTCACAGATGCTGCTATTATGAGAGACAGCTAAAAGTAATCCCAGCTGTATGAGAACATTACAGGCTTATTGAATATTTACACTATTAATTCATTAAAAATAGTTAAACCATTTGCTTAAATTAGCCCACATTAGAACCAAAAATATAAATTTTCAAGTCCAGTTTAAAATCATTTATTTATTTTATCAGTAACTAATATAAATAATCATCAATCTACTATTAACGTTTTAACGTTTATTACTTTAACGTTAACGTATAGATAGTTCTCAATCTATAAGGCGTTGCTAAAATGATTAAACCATTTGGATAACATTTCGTCTATTTTGATATTTTAGTTACATTCTAGTTCGTAGAAATAAAATTTGTGTTGATATAAGTAGTTAATGGCAAGAGAAGATCGTGTTTACAACGAATTCATGTAGCTACTGACATAATACAGATACGTATTGCAACGATGATAGATAATACAAGATAACAATAAAAATAAATTAACTTTTATTAAAATATGGATACCGGGAGATGGGCAGCAGCATCTTCTGAAAGCCTACAAACAATAAACAAAAAAACTGCGCGCGCCAACCCGCCTGCCAAGCGTGGCGCGTATGGCAAACCCCCCCTTTAAGGGGAGGCCTATATTCAGCAGTGGACATCTTGTGGCTGTGATGATGATGATGATGTGAAAATATGGATGAGCTAAGATATTGGAAATTTGGTATCCATTACAATATTTAAGTCCTTAAAGATAGATAAAAGAAATATAGTTATTGTATATAAAATGAGGAACTATGTATTTGTTTAATCGTAATGAAGTTTATTATGATTTTAATATAACTGCTGTGTCATTCGTTGATAAAAAATTCTTTGGTAATTAAATAGCATAATATTAATCAAAACCTTATTAATTTTTCATATGAGGTACTTTGATTTTGTCTTCTAAATTTTTTTTATTATTACTGGAAAGGAAAGTAATATCACGAATTTTCGTGCAGAATTTTATTATTCTAAACTAAATGTATAGTTTTCCAAGTAAATAAAACAGGATAGTTTTGTATAGAGACATACCCGATATCGAATGGCCGGATCGGAATAGGGTCATTCCGGTTAACAGGACGGCCGTCTGTTAGCATATCTAGCATTCGGTGCTTTATTTTTATAAAACTTACTAAAATTATTTTAATTTATTCACAGAATTCAATTGTTTGAAGTGGCAAATCCAGATAGCTGAGGACTACTTTGTTGCTTACGTCACGAGATTGATGAATGGTGGGGTGCCGCGCGGGCGCGCGCCCTGTTGCCCGTGATCCGTCGACGTTTACGCACATCTCTGTAGCTCCTTTTAAATTTAAACGTTTTTTTACATCAAAAGCATCATTCGTAGATTTATGATAGATACACTGCTAGTATTGAAATTGTATTATTAGACTTATACCGATATCCGATAATTGACGCGTTTTAATAAGATTTAGCGTAAACATGCAACATCTATAATTGCAATGAGTTTTTAGTTACAGTGTCGGTAATGTGTAAATGTATAGAAGTTTTAAAATACTTAAATATAACCTTTATAGTTAAATGTCAACGTTTTATTTATAAAAGGCGTTCCCTACCCTTCTACTGTATGGCTATGCTTACAGTATGTTTACCTAAATAACACATTTCAAGTGAGATCCGCCACTGATAAAATTCAAATTTAACTAGTAACAGTTGATCCAAACAGGGAAAGTTAAAACGCATGCTGACATACAGCCTTGGCCAGAAGTGTTGAGCACCAATGCGATTTTCATACAAAACTGGAAAGTTTAGTCCATCGTTTCCATCTTTGTTTAAGTTATTTTGTCAATTAATTTAAACTAATAGGCATGTTTTGTTGAAGTTAGTAGTAACTGCATAGAATATTTGCAATATGTCGCACCGACTTAAATTTACATTTTTGGTACCTTCTGTTTTCATATTTTTTAAGTACCTTGAAAGTGTTATTAAGTGAAGTTTTCTATATTTATAAATAAAATATAACATTTACCGTTACCGTACATTGTTAGGATAGGGAAATAATGCTTAACATCAAAATTATAAACAAAAAACACCTATGCTCAATACTTCTGGCCAAGGCTGTACGTGGTCAGCTAAATATTAAGACTCCGTCGACCGTCCAATGGCGCCCTCATTTGGGGGATTTGTAATTTCTAATAAATTTCTGTGTAATCCATCATGTTACGTTGTAGTCCTACTTATTCCAGAACTTATGATTAGGGTTTGCTCCCGGGAAATACCGGAACCGAAAGTACCGGGAATTCCCGGGATTTCGAGTCGTGTAAAGAACCGGGACTGGAAAATAAAAATCCCGGTACCTTCGGGATTTTCGGGAAAAACATTTTATACCTTTTTTGGGTTCATTTATTCTTCGAAGTTCAAATATTGCATCGTGTAATGTTTTAAATAAATGCGGGCTGTCCAACCGGCGGCCGTGGTCGCGGTGGTCGCCCGCCAGGCGTTAAGCTACCTGGCGCTGAGGGCAGCTACCGGATTTGCGTTAACAGATTTCGGAAAAAACATTCAGGGTGCGAGAAACAGGTCATTTTTGACAAACTTACTTTACTTTACTTTTATTAAATAAATAACTTTTTTTGTAGCCATTGGATCCCATTCCTATCCAGGATCAAAAGATTGTATAGGCCCAAAAAAAATCCGGCTAGAGGAGCCACAAATCGAGGAAATTTTTTCCCATACATTTTGTATCAAAATGAAAACTTTAATTTTTCACGTGTTGTTTTTTTATGCCAATCGATTCCATTCCTATCCATTATCAATAGTTTCCTAGGAGCCAACTAACGGTAATGTATTAAAAAGCCACAAATTAAAGTTTTTTTTTCATACATTTACTATAGAGAAAAAGTGAATTTATATTTTTTCTATCACGCAGATACACACGTTTAAGGACCATAATACTGTATAATAATAATAATAATAATGTGGGCGTAGGGATGTGACGACCCCATCGCCCGCTGGTTTTCACCAGCGCAATCAGTCAACGCAGGGCAGCTTGTGGCGAGCTGTTGGAGAGTAGCGACTCCACGTACCTGAGTGCCCCTGGGGTGCCCTGTCGGATGGTGGGACAGGTCCCCTGCCTCTGGCTTGCCTTAGCCGGCTGTCCAGAGTGGGGTCGTTAGAGCTGTGTTCTCGAGGGTAGATGTGGAAACCTAAGTGGCGAGTTGGCTATATGTTTAAAGTCCAGTGACACCTCTCTACCCCCAGCCCCCGCACCGGTGTTGCCCTTGAGCCATCTTTGATGTCGCTTTTTATGGGGGCCCATCTTGCGGAGGGCGAGTCACCGTCTGCCGGAAATAAAATTGTATACCGTTTTATTAGGCAGGCGTCCGGTCCTTCATCCAATAGCCCATTAACTAGTCCATACTATTCACCCAATAGCCTAGTACATTTTAGACTCCATTAACTCTCAATAGTCCTTACACCATGGCGGGTGCTGTCTCTGCGTGCGTCCCATGACACGGGCAGGGGCAGCATCCGCTTAGTGTACCCCTCACTTTTCATTAAATTGTCGAAAGGGCCTCTGCGCGTTGGCTTCGGCTCCGCATACGCCTCCCAAAGGTCCGGAACACCATTGTTCCGTGGTCGGGAAAGACATACAAAGAATAATAATAATTTATTTATTAAATCCTTATTGCTATTTTTACATTGTGCTTACATATTACATTTTACGTACATAGTTTTACGCGCCTGAACTAAGAACTAATCTTGTATCTCAGGCAGAGAGAACATATGCTAATTTAGAGAGCAATAATACAAATTAAAATCATACACAACGAATATTCAAAGTAGTTACTTAGGTATGTAGTATAATATTACAAAATAGTTATGTGACACGTGAAAATAAAAATTTGCGTATTATGCTGTTTACCGTTATGACCCCATTACAGTAAAAGCATTTAAAATATCAAACAGGGATTTTAAAGCAGTAAATGTATGTAAAATTGTTCTTCAATTTGTGGCTTTTTGGTACATTACCGTAAGTTGATCGTATAGAAACTATTGATACTGAACAGAAATGGGATCGATTGACATAAAAAAAATAGCATGTGAAAAATTAAAGTTTTCTTTTTCATACCAAATGTACGGGGAAAGCTTTCCTCGATTTGTGGCTTTTCTAACCGGATTTTTGGTTCCATACAAGCTTTTGATCCTGGATAGGAATGGGATAAAAAGGCATAAAAAAAGGTTGTCAAAATTTATCTTTTTCTCGCACCCTGTATGTTTTTTTCTAAAATCTGTAAACGCCAATCTTCATAAATTTGAAATCGAGGGAAGGTCTTCTAAGGCCATGATCGCGTAGCTGAGGGCAGACGGGATCCGGTAGCTGCCCTCAGCGCCAGGTAGCTTGACGCCTGGCGGGCGACCGCCGTGACCACGGCCGCCGGTTGGACGGCCCGCGTTTAAACATTACGCGATGACATTTTTACTACCTAAATCATCAGCGTCAGAGGTTTTAGAAGATTTTTCCCGAAAGTACCGAAATTACCGGGAAATCCCGGTTCCATTATTGGCTAGTACCGAAAATCCCGGTTCTATGAAACAGTACCGGTACTGCATTCCCTACTTATGATCTATGTGATATAGTTTTATATTAGGTACTTACTTTTGGCTTTATCACCTACATAAATGGGAAAAAAGTGGTCACCATTTGCCGTTTAGGTAATGAAGCAAAAAATACGCAAAATGAAACTAAGGTAAAATCCACAATTCCACGGACTGATTTGACAGCTCCTGGCATACAAAGCGATTGTCAAATGTATGAAAAGAGCTGTCAAATCAGTCCGCGGATTTATGAATTCTACCTTATGTGACAAATACCAATAGTAGCGTAGGTAATCAGCAGGACTACAACTTAACATGAGGGATTATACTGAAATTGATTAGTTTATTCCGAAATACAATCCCCAATGAGGGCGCTACTGGACGGTCGACACAGTCATAAGGATTCACAGCATTTTGTTCGTATGTAGAAAGAAAACGACATTTGAGTGCGCCCCGATCGCCCACTTTCCTCAATCGTGCACTTTACAGTGTTATCCTCACAGACCATCTACAGCCTTGGCCAGAAGTGTTGAGCACCAATGCGATTTTCATACAAAACTGGAAAGTTTAGTCCATCGTTTCCATCTTTGCTTAAGTTATTTTGTCAATTAATTTAAACTAATAGGCATGTTTTGTTGAAGTTAGTAGTAACTGCATAGAATATTTGCAATATGTCACACCGACTTAAATTTACATTTTTGGTACCTTCTGTTTTCATATTTTTTAAGTACCTTGAAAGTGTTATTAAGGGAAGTTTCCTATATTTATAAATAAAATATAACATTTACCGTTACCGTACATTGTTAGGATAGGGAAATAATGCTTAACATCAAAATTGTAAACAAAAAACACCTATGCTCAATACTTCTGGCCAAGGCTGTACATTAGACGTGGGTGATCACTCCATACAACTGGTTATTAGCCCGAAAGCTTGACATTTCGAAGGCTAGACGACTAAGTGGTTCAAGGAGGAGCGTGCAGGGGGCGAGAATACCAAGGTTTTACAACGGGCGCCCTATTCATACCCCCTGCTCGCTCCTCCCTCAACCCTTTAGTCGTCTAGCCTTCAAAATGTCAAGCTTTCAGGTTAATAACCAGTTGTATGGAGTGAGCACTCTAATGACTAGACGCAGCACATAACAGTGTTACAAAAATACTGCATTGAGTAACAGGAGATGACATCGCTAAGAATTTTTTTGTCCCAAAAGTTGTGGTGAAAATCACTACAAATCTGTACTACTCTTTGATTCAGTCACAGCTGTCTACCGTCAAACGTGGCGCACAAAATTTGTTTTTGATGTCACATCTAGTAGAACACGTAATAAATCAATGAAATACTGGTGATAATGGTGACCAGTTTTAGGGCGTACTTATCGTTTTATAACTGAAAATGAGTAAAACTATTCGTTTTGGATGCAAAAAATGCATGAGACTAGTTGTCTCTGCAAGTCATTCTTCAATAAAAAGGGGGCATGGAATACAAAAATTTATTTTATAAAAAACGAAACGACGAAAAAAATCTACGTAACTATAGAACCTGCTCACAAACCTACCGGAATCATTTGAGAAATGCGACCTGTAGAAAAGAACGGACAGAAGCTGGACGGACAGACAAAAACATGTTTACCCATAGGAGACATTCGCTATCCCTCGGTCATAAATAAACGCGGTGCGGTGTCCATGTACTACGTAGTCTGTGGCTCTGTCGTCGCCGAGTCGTAAGATTGAGGACATTGGGGGAGCATGAAGGACGGTACAGGATCGGAATGGGGAATTGATTCGGGTTTCAATGTGTGAAGAGTGTTTAGAAGAGTGTCTAGAAGATTTTTTTATTTATTTGATGAAAATTATACAAGGTGTAACAAAAATGCTGGTGATCCGTTTAAGGTCATAATCGTATTGCGAATAAGAAAAAGTAGGGGAAAATAATTATTGGCGTGAAGAGGTTTTTTGAAGTGAAAACTTCTTTAGTCGCGTTGGGCACTTTTTGGTGAAAATCTAATGGGTTCGCGTCACCGACGCCGTCACGAAAACAAAAACGCATCGCAAGCCAAACATGCAAAATGGTTAGTGTTGTTGTTGACGTTGGAGTAATTTAGGTACTAGGGGCGCATAGGTTGCCTTAGTTTTCACTTCTATCGGCAGTCCCTATACTGCCAATTTTTTTGTATGGGTCACGTCGTCCCAACCCCTCCATACAAAGCAAAAAAAAAAATTGTGAATTTTTTTTGTGAAAAAATTTTTTCTTACTTTTTCATAATTAGAATACAATCTCAATTTTGTCCTAAAACGATCACCAATATTTTTGTGACACTTTGTATGAGAATGTTGTCAACGAGATTCATCGATTTATTATGTATTTTTCCACGACTGCCCAAAAAAGGAGCGTATTGTTTTCAGTAGGATAATTCGCAGTATTGTTAGCTCGAGTATTTTTCTTAGTTGGATAATTCGCAGTCGCCATCAGATATATCGGAGCTCCCAAGGTGGTCACAGATATCTGAACAACGTCGTTATTGTTAAGGCAAAAAACTGCATGTCCAGATATTATTGAGTATCTTGACCGCTCCGATATATTTGATAGCGAATGTACATCTACATAAGCGGCTTCCAATGCTTGTATCACGTTGTATGGAACACGAATTATATACATACAGACAATCTTAAGATACAACCGAGATCGTTCTCAAACCGAATGGGCCCCATTTATTCCCCCGCCCATTGAGACTTAATCTTAAATGAGTTTTATGTAACAGGCTACGCGGAACGAGGGTATAAATAAAATTTTATGTCGAAGTAAAAAGACGAGACGCAGTAACGGCGGGAGGATTGTTAAGTTACTTTCTTAAGGGGTCTCCAGGCAACCAGAGGACAAATTAGTAGTATTTATTCACAAATACTTATCATTGAGTAACAAGAGATGGCATGCCTAAGTATTTTTTTCGCAACGAATTTATGTGACCGGCATTTAAAGTCCATACAATCAATGTAACCTCCTACAATATCAATGTTACTCTGCGTCCGTAGGAAAAATCTTAGACAACCCTACACGTGATCCCTGGGTGCTAAAAGAGAAACAAACTTGGCAGCTGCACTGTCCCATCTGGACCTCGCAGCACTCACTGGATTTTCTTCATCTACTTTCCCAGTACTATTACCACCTGAGAGAAGAAATGCTATCTATATCCAGTGACATGTAGCCACAGGATAAATAAATAAAGTCCATAAATTCGCTCTTGGACCTGCATGATGCCAAGATTGTCACGCAACTGACAGCTGTCAACCGTCAAACATGGCGCACAAAATTTGTGCTAGATAGCCCATCTTTTTAGTAGAAAACATATTAAATCAATGCCAAATATTATATATGTAGGTAGGTACATAAGTATTTATTAGTGTTCGCCCATGACATCGTCGTATTAACTAAAAAAAAACTATTAGGTAATTCCCAAAAATCATGAACAAATCTTGAATTGTTTAATTCTAAATCTCAATCCAGCACATGTTTTTGTCTAAATAAGGAAATACTTTCCTTTCAAAATGGATCCACTGAATAACGACTCAAGATAACCTAAATAGCCAAACTGAAATATAAACACACAATAGTATACCATATTACATTGAAATAAGGCTTCAAATGTCTACATATATATTATGAAGTGTAACCGCGGGGCACATAAGACCGTTTTCTCCCGAGAAGGTAAACCCGGCGTAAAATGTTGCCATAAAGTCCCGATGCAGAATTGAGACGTAAGGCCAATAGCGTACTAGAGGATAGAGATGGCTGTATTTTCTTCGCCGAATTTGGCGAATTGCAAATATGGAACGTTGGGTTTCGAATCGGATAAGCTCCGTTTGTTAGAACGGTCCATTCTCGATGTTTTCAATCGGCTTCAAGATTTCGCAGGAGGTGGAGGGGTGATGACACATGTTGAATTATGCAATGAAATTTAGTTGATAGGATGCAAAATGATCAAAATATCCCAATAAAGTAAACATTAAAATAATCTATTGAAATGGTTCAAAGATATCGGGCTTCAAAGTTTCAAATTTTTTCGATTTTTGAAAGTACGAAATTTAAAAAACCAATGATACCATTCGATTTCTAACATTTTATTGTGAAATATATTGTATGGCAACCATATACATAAACGCAACATTTCACTGTAAAAATAGCAATTTCATAATTTTACATTTCATAATTTTACATTCCATACTTTAAAAAGGGCAAATATGAAGCCGTGACGTCAAAGCTTTATATCATTTTGTTAGGAGCGTTTTGAGAAACAAATGCAAATCTCAGACTTTAAGTCTTTTTCCTGTCTTTTATGTTGATTTAAGGCAATTGGCCCCATAAGACATTTGATCCTCACAACAAAACGAATCGATTGATACCATGCATGAAAAACATTCATCTAGCCTATTCATCAGGATCTTTGTTTTTGCTAAAAAAAACTGTATATTTACCGATTATTCAAAGACGGCTGAGCCGAATTAGATTTTTTTTTGTTTGAAAGAGTACTTTATAGTTGGTCTCATTGTCACAAGGATCTGATGATGGGATCCTGGAGAAATCGAGGGAACTCTTCCACTATTATAGGCACACAGTATTCTATGGGTATCTCGGCTATGAATGAATTTCGGCTATTCGGCCACAAATCCCAAACCTATTGCATAATATCGGTAAGTATTCGTGCATCCCCGCAAAGCTTCGGGGATCTTCGGGTCACTCGGCTATGAATGAATTTCCGATCGCATATGCACCAATCTGGGTTATGGAGAAGCGTTTAGGATAAAAGAAGGGATTTTATTCTCCAAGATGCATGGAAATATGTTCATTACGTTCCTAACAATAGGCTGTAATAGTAGTTTATGTAACTGTTACGTAATAGGGGTCCTTAAAACACGAGTGTGGTTTTATGAAACGAACGAAGTGAGTTTCATAATAAGATCACACGAGTGTTTTAAGGCCTAATTACGTACAGTTGCACACACTACTTTATCTACACACATATTATAAACCCGAAATGATGATTGAATGACTGCAATTGCACGGATTGCACGCCATCGCCATGACCAACTCGATTGTGTCGGCGGTCGGGCGGCGCATGCCCGCACCCGGATTTTCGTACTGATATCGAATTTTTGCTTATTATTTGATAATAATAACATCGATACAGAAAACACATTTTGTTCTAACTACTAATTTTTACTTTAAGAAGACGTTCGAAATTTGAACGTAATTAAGGTATCGGTTACCGATACTAAAATGTATACATTAAGATGCAGCCACAGATACTCATATCTAAATATAGGGCGTTTGCTCATCGATCCTGACCATAAAATAGACATATTAGAGTATGGATGTAGATAAAATACAATTTCAACTATTACCAACTTTTTAGTACTTTTTCATAGGGATTCGTTGGGTTGTTATGAATTAATGAATGACAAATAGGACCCGTAGGTATTGCTCTGATGACAGTTGCTGAGACGTCGATTGTCTGCGATAATGCTGCTGTGTTTACTTATTTGAATAATAAATAAATAATAATAATAGCTAGGGATTAGGGATACACTACACGCATAGAATTGCCCGCCGGATTTGTCTGGCGGATATGCCCGGTGCACAGATCCGTCCATGTATGGTGCGAATTTGTCTGCGGACACATCTGAATAGCGTACAGGGTGTTTTCAGTAACATGAGCAATAAATTAAAACGTAGATTCTACTCCTCAAAAAATAAAACTTTTTACAACAACTTTTCAAAAATATGTATGTATGTTTTAAATAGGGTACTTTCCAATAGATAAACTTAATTGTTTCACTGCATTCATAAAATTTAATTTTCAAAAATACCTACACGGGAAAATCCAGGTGTAACACGTGTTTGCGTTTTAAATGATTTTATAATGGTTAAAACTTTTATAAAGGAGATGTATTCATCATATAGAATTATGACGTCACAATATTAGTCTCCCGAATAAACTTCATATAACAAATCGTTTTGACGTTTCCTAAAGAGTAGCTGATTTGACTTCATAGGAAAATAGCCTATTGTCTTTTTTTCAATGTACGTTAAAATCTGTCTAATTCACTTTGCTTGTCAGTCTTGTCACCCTACAGACATAATCAGTTTCGCAATACATTGCGTGTTCAAATCATTGATTTATTATGTAGGTAGAACCTACTAGATGTGACATCCAGAACAAATTTTGTGCTGCATGTTTGGCCGTTGACAGCTGTCAGTTGCTTAGCATCATGTCAGTGTTTCAAGAGCGAATGTATGGACTTTAGGACTTGCGCCCATCTTGGCGAGCAAGGTGGTTAGGTAAGTTAGGTTTCGTGATTAACTTCTTATTTTTTGTTCATTTTCGTGATTCAGTGTGTAATATATAGCTTATTCTGCAGTGATTTAACGAACTAGTGGGCAACTAATGAAGAATTAATCTCAAAACAAGTGTAACCCCTGTTTGAGTTAGATATCCGTTAGTCCACGTGCTGTTTGTAGGGAGTAGCTATCTCCTTATAAAAAGCCTAACCTCACCGTACAACGTCCAGCTCGTGGAGCGAAATTTTAACTAATTAACCGTACAATTGTTGTCTCTACTTTGACATTGGCAAAATTGTCCCAATATTGTGGACAGAATGCCATTTATTTTAAAAATTGAATTGTATGGACTTTAAGTGCCGATCACTTAAACACATGGCTGAAAATTTTTGTTAGGGATGTCATCTCCTGTTACTCAATGGTTCAAATAAACTTTAAAGTGTACTATTAAATCAAACAAGAAGTTATTTTTAAAAGTCGCTGAACGAAGGTTTTCTTCTGCGTTTTAATTTATTCCTCCACAGGAAACACCCAGTATAACTCTTAGGTTATCATACGATTTTAGGTTCTATTAATTGTAGTACCTACCAAAATATCTGTCATAAAATCTAGATCTTTCACGAAACCTCAAACTTAAACTTGAAACTGCCAATAGCATCTGGCGTACAAGAAGCGAGTCCAAACTGCCTCCGTTTTACCATTCCCAAGCAAGACATTTTATCTAGACACAGACTAGGTTAGCTAGACCCATTGATTTAAGATAAACTAGTAGTCCGCCTGGAACTGAGAACTCGCGATTTACTTGCAAACGAGTTGACCAAATATGAATCTTATTTGAAGAACTGATATTTCATTGCTTTAAGAGACCATTTTCGGAATTATCCGCCACTTTTAACTTTCCGAACTACTCAAATACACATGAGCATAATAGTTTTCCATCGTATCTTTTCGGAAAAGTTCGTTTTTAACGTGCTATCTCAATTAGCTTCTATCCGTCTACTGAAGCTAATTAAGAGGGCTCGACAAAAACAAACTTTTCCGAAAAAATACGATGTTTAACTAGTATGCACTACGTCTGTACTTATCAGTGGCGGCGGCTCAAATTTTTTCTTACGCAAGCCGAAGCTTAATTTGGCTTAAAATTTCTTCATGAGCTGTAGGAAAATTGCTCAGGTGCCTGAAGATTAGGCAAGCCGACGGGAATCATGTTCTACGGACACGCCGTCACTGGTACTTATTTGATAGAACTCATCGCTCGCCCTCTGTAACCTTCTGGAACGACTTTGTCCAGTTTGAAAGTTCGTCCAATGAAACCGCACAGCACTTTGAACCGCGCTGTTCCTGTTCCTACAGCTTACCCAATCATGCAAGGAGGTCTGGCGGCTCTGATACAGCACTTATTGTGTAGCATATAAGTATATGTTCTACCTTAGATGATTGGTCAAAATGCACCTTTTACAAAGATTACATATACCTAAACAGCAATGTATAACATGACAATTATATATAGCATATATATACAATACTCGTATATATACAAATGCCGCTGTGACCTGGGTAGCCTAGGGGTTAGGGCATCTGCCGCTAATCTAGAAGATGCTGGATCGATCCCTGTCCTAAGGCACTGGAGGCCTTGGTCGCTTTTTCCTGTTATTATGACATCTAATAAAGGTTATAATATAAGTTTGTAATTATTGGTTACCGCTTTTTTTTTCATTAATTTCTAGTTTGTTGCGTCGATTTAATTGTGATATCCTGATATCATAGACGAATCAGAATTCTGATTTGACTGAAACTCGGTACAGCTGTGCAATAGGAATCGTACAGTGTTAAGAACTTAGTTTAATGGATCTAACTTGTTACTAAGTGATGTGTGGGCCTGTTAGATTTATTGATTGAATACAAACAAGCCAAGCCTGTGATGATAAGAGGTCCGAATTTCAATCCGGAGATCTTGGGTTCAAACCCAAGCTCGTACCTACCACGCGTGAACTCGCGTTCCCATACAAACGTAGTTCAGCTCTCATTTTAAAACGGCATGCTTTAGAACTATGAAATTTGGCACGGGCATTCTAGTAGTACAGATCTAGGTCGGATATTCATTTTCGTTGCTAAAAATTGCAATACTGGCTGTATTTTCTTTGTATTGCAATTTTTTGCAACGAAAATTAATGTCCGACCTACATCTGTACTACTAGAATGCCCATACCAAATTTCGTGGTTCTAAAGCATGTCGTTTTAAAATGAGAGCTGAACTACGTTTGTACGGGGAACGCGAGCGTCCTGGCGACTCTTAAGACTTGTACTACATTTAAATAGACATCAATCGAAAGAGCGGAAAATATTGAACACAACTGTGAACTCTACTCACTAAACTCTTGTCTTTCATCTTAAAGTAATCGATGTACTGTAAGTATACGATAAGAGCACTGTTATGTACTTACTTATATAAGTTATATTAATATCGCTATGTAGGTATTCCGATAACCTAGTTTTCCGTCGGTATGTCCGCTCAAAAAGTTTTCCACTCAAGTAGAGGCTCGTTCGAGTGAGGCTGCCTTTTGCGTCCAATCGCCCAACTCGAGTGCGTACGTATTCCCATTGAGATCTAGACCACGAGCGAGGTAAGCTAGGTCATATAACTGGCAACTGCAGAATTCTATACTTACTCCTATTTTGCATGTACGTAAATATTTTTTTTTTCATTAACCTTTAAAGTAGGCAGAATAGGAAAATTCAAGCTCAAACGATACAACTAGGTTATAATCGGAGAAGGTCCTTCCCACTCTTACCTTCTGAGCATTTGACTCGCCAATAAATTGGAATGTCTACATGTCTACCCCGCTCTGTCGAATTTCGTAAATATTATAATATAATAAAACCGGATTTTGATACAAACTGTATGCCATAAATATGTTTGATCGTTTTCATTCCATTTTTCTGCAAGGATGGACATTGCTCGCTTTTTGCTTCATTTCACGCCATTTCGAGTGTACAAAAAAAAGTAAGTCAAATAATTGTTACTTATGTGATTCAAGTGTTCTTCGCATTACGATGTATAATGTTTACTTTGATTCTTTTTTGATGCCAAGAACTCTTAAAGGCGAGGCGTCGTGTGTACTCAGTCATAGCGCCAAGCATCAAACCTAAAGTATTACGTATGTAGTACAATTAGCAGTAGAAGTAGCTAAGCGGGTAGAGTGTTCAAAATGACCTACACACGCTCTTATTCTCTTAACAATAAATGTGTGTCCAAGTCATTTTGAACACCCTACCCGCTTAGCTACTTTAGTCTCTGACTGTACATGTCTATTATTAAAACTCATAATTTAAATCTTATAAAATAACACGGTTACACTCACGGCACTTTAATCACGTCTCGCGACATGTTTCGGAGATCCTAGGTCTCCATCTTCAAGCACTAGGAGTGCTACTTGAACCGGCCACGTGTTATTTCATAATGTTAATATGTCTCACGAAAGCTTAAATTTAATAATTTCAATCTTATCATGCTTCTAAACAGTTTGGCGTGTGCTTTACATTTTTTAGACAAAAATTGTTAAGTATCCTTGAACACCCTACTATTCAATATACTCTGTGACCATATCCACAAAACATAACAAATTTTCGTTAATATTTATGTTTACCGCATTCATCTAAGTGTTAATATTGGTATAAACCAAACCTCCAAACTAAGTGAGTGGGCTTCAACAACATAAATTTCCTTAAAACAAATTAAACAAAAACAAACTTAGGCCTGACTTATTACAAACTCCAACAAAATTACATCCCGGCGCACAGTGAATAGAGAAGAGTATTACATTTTTACAGAAAGAGCTTTTAGCAAGGCACAAACGATCTTGACTCGTTTGTGCCTTGCTTTGCGTTTGCTTATTTCGTCTGTCTGAGAAATCTGTTAATGTTTGGCGGAAGGGCACGGCTCTGCAGACAGATCTCCTGTAGAACTCTCTTAATATCTGGCACGCAACTCTGTAGGTACGTACCTACTATATATTATTGCCGAAAATTCACCAATTTGCGAAGGATTATGAAATATGCGAAGGTTTGGGGATAGTATGAATGACGATATTCAGTTAAAGCCCTGTTAGACTTTACTTTTCTTAGTATCTTAATTAGGATCCTAACTTTTTAAGTTTTACCTAGGTACTTGCTAAATGCGGTTACACTTGACCAAATTTTAGTTTCCAAATCATTTAGGAAGCTAATTAAGACAAATGTAAGAGGGCTTTTAGTCATTTGCAAATGGGATGCGTGAGCAGATTCGCACATGCATTTTGACAGTTGATGTATGGAAAAAATTCTAATGCTCCAGTGGGAGTCCACCGTTAGTTCGCTTGAAACAGTTAACTTTGTCAAACAGAAATAACTTAAATATTCCCATAGCCTACTTTCCTTATCACGCTGCACCAACGCGACAGAATTGCCAGAACAACCGCTTAAAAATAAATTTACTTAAACCACAAAGGAATCCATGAAATTAGCCGTTTAAAACGTATTTTTGTTTGGTTAATTACATTACGGATAACGTTATTTTACGTTATTGTCCCAACTTGCTAATTAATGGCAGTGACGGTTGGAAATTCAATTTTGTGCGTGTCAAAGTTTGCTAGGAAGTAAAGTTTGAGGGGTGTTGTTTTCTGCGGGTGCGGGCGCGTTTTTGATAGCTAAAAGCGGTATTAGACATTGCAACCTGCAGGGCCCAATCTGTTGTGTACCCTGCCTCTTCCTCCCCTCCTTCAGCTCCCTACGGGCCCTACCTTCAATTACACCTTCCAACCTGACAGATTGGGCCCTGCAGGTTGCAATGTGTAATACCGCTTTAAGCAAAGCTGCTCACTGACGTGAAACGTGTATTTAATGAACCAGAGTTTAATTATAGGTTAGACTAGGTTCAGATATTCAGTACAACTACTAACGTAGGTATTTCTGCATCCCTATCGTTAGGGCCTAATTGAAGGTAGAGCCTGTCCGGAAAGAATAGTGTCGTAAATTTATGAGCTGAGCTCCCATATAAACTACGACGCATTACCAGCACGTTTTATACGACATCATTTGCTCGTTGGGGTGGTAACACCAGAGGCCAGTTTGATAAAGCTACAAGTTACAATTTACTAGCGGAACTCTCTTTCTAACCCTATGTGTTAGAAAGAGACTTCCGCTTGTAACTTGTAGCTTTATAAAACTGGCCTCAGTTTTTAGTTGATGACCACAAATTTCCTTCTAGCATTGCGATTTATTACTCTTAAAACTTGTGTATCCACACAAGTATGGCGCACAGTGTTAAATAAAGTATCTACTTTATTAAAACTACCGCCATTCCACTTATTATTTTATTACTGGAAATTGGTCAAGTCCTTCTACGGGTTTTACTCACGACGCAGAAACAAAACGCGTTACGAGATGTCAACTTGACAATGACATCTCACATTCCGAAACTATTATGTGATTATTTTAAGTTGATTATTTAATTATTTGTCGTAATTTAAAATATAATTGCATACACTGTCTATTATATAATAGTAAAAAAGTTATTCGATGGAGCAATAAAATGCTATACCTGGTACCTGGTCTGTAAAATTCACGTAAAGGGCTAAAATATACTTAGCATTTGTATAATGTATCAAGGTTTTTGAACACCTCGTTTTTAGGTATCACGACTGTCACTGTCAAAACTGTCAAGTTGAGTATTTTCTACGGTGAGACTGTAGTGTATTTACACATTATTTACAAATTATTTAACAGAAATTGAAAGAAATGTGTTATTATAATGGCTGATAACAAACCATACAAATGCGTTAATTGTGGAGAGCCATCGGCGGCTTTGTACAAAACTTACGGACCGTCCGTTTTGAAGCTGACCAAATGTGTAAGTAAATTCAATGTTTTCTATAATGTATGAGTCCAAAACACCGGCCAGTGAATGTTAATTTTATCTTTAATATTTGGAATAGCATACCTATCGTTTTACCCCTTAGAGATAAGTTTTTTCAAATGATTTGATGAGAAACTTTTTTGTTGTTTTACAGGTTAATTGCAATGGAATTGTAGACAAATATATTGAATATGATCCAGTAATTGTCATGATAGATCTCGTACTGGTGTCACGGGAAGCTCAGAGACATGTGCTGTATAATACAGAGTTCAAGGTAATTATACAATTTATCATAACTTAATTTTATAGTATTATTAAGAAAAAAAAACTTATCTTTTAGTAGTAGTTTATTTAGTTTGTCTAAAGTTGACACTACTTTTTAAATGTGTAATGGCTTGATGTAGGGCTGCCATCTCTAAATTCACCGAACCCGGACAATGGCAATGGCAGCCCTAGCTTGATGTAACATTTATTAAAATAAATGAATTTTATTTTTACTTTTGCGGCCGTCTAAATATTCAGAAGGTTTTATAATTCTTATATATCATTTGTTGGGTGAATGTTTTTCCTCCATATGCAACAGATTCATAGAAATGCAACTTAGGACCAGATAATTAACCAACAAATCAATTACAATCACATCATGTACTCAAATTGGTTTTGTGGAACCAACTCGACCCCGTTCCCACTTGTCGGATGTCGGGCCCGGATTTTAATTGGATGTTTCAGTGGCAGAACATTTTATATGAAGCTATTTCCACTTGCACAACACGATTTTGTATGACGCGTCGACACCCGATTAAAATCCGGGCCCGACATCTGACAAGTGAGAACGGGGGTTAGACTCTTGGTGTACCCAGTAAAACACATATTGCTAGGCAGTTCAGTACTAAGCCACATAACTTTAACACACTTAACATATATAAACATACAGTGTCAGTTCTTCCGCCTGCCCTAAGGGTTAAAATAGATCATAAGCACTTTTAAAAAATGTGACTGGAATGTTTATTTTTTAAATTCATTTCAATTATATTCTCTTATCAATGCTAAACTTTTTGTTGTTAAACCTCAGCCCTTAAGTATCTAATAAAAATTAATATTAATTTTTTATTTTGTTATTTTCAGGCATACTGGAAGCTGTTTATAATCCTGATAATGATAGAAACATACGGATTATGGCGGAGCGACAGCCTATTCAATATTGTAGTTAATACCACTTGCGGCATACAGACAAACAGCACGACACTGAATGTTACACATTTGTAAGTATTGATTGAGCTCACTCATTTCATTCATTGTAGGAAAAGTTGACTTATAGCACGAAACATAATAATACTCACTACTGAGTTTACTGTTATCTTAGAACTCTATTTTTAGATTAGAAAAAAGTTGAAAAGCGCATGTACAGGGTTCTTTATCAGGCACGATACGGCATGATACATGTCACAAGTGTCAAAGTGCCAATGCGGCCAATAAAAAATATTTAAATTTATTTGTATTTATAATACAGCCATGCGTAGGTATTTGTACATGTAAAATTGAATAATATTAATTATTTTACAGTATTGTAATAGTAGTCATTATTGCAAAATAATTTATTCTTATGATTGTTAATGTTTTAGTGAATGTTGCACAATAAAAAACCTGGAGAAAATGAGGTTCGAAACATATGGTTTTCGATTTATAACGTATGCGTGTGTCACTGTTAGTTTTTCAATTGTCATGTGTCTCTAACGTGATAATCAAAACGAAATTGTGTTTTTATTGCTGTTATGGATTATAATCTGCAAATTGTCATTATTTATTTACAAATGCGTTTGTTGGTGTGCTTGCAGTGTGTTAAAATTGAACATTCAAACAGAACAGGTTAGAACAGGTTGGCAACTTCTGTTTCTATGTTTACTGAATTTCTAATCTCAAAAAAAACGAAATATAAGTATAAAAGTGCCTAAATATGGTCACCAGAGTCTTATAGGTTGAGGGTGTCCTTAATTTAAGTGAGATGTTTAGGAGTAGAAAGTTTTCACACAAATAAATATCACACATACTAAAAAATTCCTAAAATCTGAGATTTTCCAGTTATGAATTGGTAGTGTTGTCTTTCTTACAATTTTATTTTAGATTTAGGTCTTTAGCCTAGACAAAACAGAACCAGTTTGTGATTTTTTTAATTCTTTTAACTATTCAAGTATGTATTATGAAAATAGCACGAAACAATGCATTTTATCCGAGACAATAGCGTGGGTTTTGCGACTTTCTTGTACCCAAGTCCTAATTCAATATTCCAGGCCGTCATATCTCCACTGGGAGGCGCCGGCGTGGTGGGCGAGCCGGTGCGGCGGCTGGAAGCCGGAGGAACGAGACGACCAGGACCTGTTTATATGGGAGAAACACTTTTACGTACAATTTCTGTCTACCTTTGCTGGTATGTATTAATAATAAATTATTATTTTAAATATAAAAAATATAGTACGAAACAATCTTACACAAATCGACAGGCTAGCAGGCTATTTGTTCAGGGCACTCAAAAATATCTGAACATGCACTTTATCGCCTTGACAATAGTCGTTCCATACTATTGTTCAGATATTGGTTTCTCTATACTATATGGGACTGTACGATATAGGTTTCTCTATACTCTATGGTGTGACAGCGATATATTTGTGATTTCAGGGGTGATAGCGTTCATCTTCACGGTGCACTGCGCGATGAAAATGCTCAAGCCGTTTATTTCACACAATGAAGGTAAGAAACCAGACATTGGGGTTCATTTTTATAAACTTTGATGGGAAAGGTGACTTCCAAAGGATTTGACCAGATGGCGCCAGCAAGTGTCAAATTCTTGTACTTTCAACCAACTTCAACATTTCAAAGGAGGAGGTTCTCAATTCTTCGGGATCTTTGTTTTTGGTATTTTATTTTTTATGTATGTTCACCGATTATTCGAACATGGCTGGAAAATAATTTTTTGTGTTTGAAAGACTATATCTCACAGTTGGTGCCATTGTCATCAGATAACGATCTTGGAGTCAGAAATCGAGGGAACTCTTAAAAAATACAAAGATCCCGACGAATTGAGAACCTCCTATTTCGAAATTTTGAAGTTGGTTGAAAATGAATTCTGTTTGTAGGTAACTTAGGTAAAATCCACAATTCCACGGACTGATGTATGATGTATGAAAAGAGCTGTCAAATCAGTCCACGGATTTATGAATTTTACCTTAGAGTTCATTTTTAGCGTGAGGTGGTTAGTAACTGAACGGTGGCAAGTTAATGGCGACTTACCCCACCTATAACGTTCACGTTTTTGTCGGATTCGAGCTGTCGGTATTATTGTATTTGTCTACAAAAAGCTTACAGATAAAATAAAATAATACTTGTACTTATTAAGATTAAATTTTTACTTATTTGGTATTATCATCATCATTGGCCACAATATTTTGACAGATAATTGTTGCAGTGTGTGGATTGGATCAGTTCTTGGTGCCGGTATATCGTTTTCTGTGGCGTTTAGTATAAGAAAATTGTGTATTGTCACAAACACCTACCAAAATGTATACAGAATGGATTTATTTTTGGGTCAGTGAGGGCAGCGGGTGCGTCCCATAAGATATAACTACAAAATATATAATTTCATATTAATAACGTTCACAAGATATAATGAACGTTTGCTATAACAACAAAATCAATATTTTTATTAGGAATAACGGTCAATTAATATAATACTCATTTTGTATAATAACTTATCATATAACACTCAAATACTCTAAATTTAGTTAATATAATATACGTAACGTATATCGATCATAATATATACTATCTTTTAATATAATAATTATAAAATATAATAGCGTATGATATACTAAATAGGTTATAACTCCATTCCAACCTTTTTCCCCAAAGTGTAATGTTTTCACGGATATCAAACTAAATCAATAGGTAGGTTAGGTTCGTTAGGTAGCTTCAGATGCCCAAAGGGCCAACCGCCTGGAAATAGGAGCCCCGCGAAGCGGGGCTCCGTCTAGTTAAGTTGAGGATTCAACATTTTGAGAATTTTAGAATAGCTAATTATACGAGCTGCTACTTAAGAAAATCGTGTAGACCAGTTGCTTTTAGGCGAGTTGAAATGTATACGAGCTGCGATTTAGACAACCCGTTATTCTATACGAGCATTATGTATTTTGGTGTTAGATGTATTGAATATTATACATTATAAATCTAAGGTATTATGAACGTTATACATTATGACCGTTATATACAACGATATTATACTTAAACAACGTTATACGTAACAAAATTAGATATTTTGATGTTATATCAAACGTTCATTATAGACTTTGAACGGTATACAAAACAAGCTTATGCAATATGAGCGTATAGAATATGAATATTATACAATAAGTTCTTATATCTTTTATTACTTACCCGAGGGCAGCAATCCAATCACGTGCTGATACGTGAAAATGGTCTTAGAAGACCTTCCCTTGATTTCAAATTAATGAAGATTAGCGTTTACAGATTTTGGAAAAAAACATGCCTACAGGGTGCGAGAAAAAGGTCATTTTTGTCAAACTTGTTTTTTGATGGCATTTGATCCCATTCCTATCCAGGATCAAAAGCTTGGATGGGACCAAAAAAATTTCCGGCTAGAAAAGCCACAAACCCAGGAAACATTTTCCCATACATTTTGTATGAAAATGAAAACTTTTATTTTTCAATTGCATTTTTTTTATTCCAATCGATTCCATTCCTGTTCAGTATCAATAATTTCTATGGGGTCGACGACGGTAATCGCCATAAAATTGACATTTGTCACTAGCAGATATTCATATTTGTCTTAAATATAATTGGTCCCCTTTCCAGCCTGTGTCTCGTCTCTACTAAAAGCGTTCTCGCTGGCGCACGTCAGCATACTGTTGACCCTACCGATGCTGGTGTGGGGCGCCGAGCCTCCCGCGGACACGAGGGCCTTCCACTACGGACTGGTCTTCGTGTACAGCTTCGCGGTGTACCTTAATACGTTTATTGGTGAGTAAGGATCAATGAAGTACAGTCGCCATCATATACTTCCGAGCGGCTAAGATACTCCAAGATATCTGTATCGCCTTGATAATGATAATAGAGGCGTTGTTCAGATTGCAATGACCACATAAGTCGCTCCGGTAATTTTTTTACTAAGTGAATGTGAATCTTGCGAAGTGCAGTATGCAGAATCCACCAAGCCACATTCACTAATTTAATTAAAATGACCCCAAAAAGTTTGAGAATCAAAGTGATTGATGTCTGTGACGTAGTGATGGCCATACCTAGCTTTCTTCTACCATGACCTAGGAGGGTATAATTTTAAACAAAACGATGACAACCACGTACGTCCGTGATTGTTGAGCCATTTAGGGTTCTAGCTAAATTGGACCTTCCATAGCGCAAGTATTGTACAACCAATTTAGCTAGAACCCTAAATGGCTCAACAATCAAGGTGCAAAGTGCTAAAAGGTTCCTTCTCAATAAGAACCATTATCGTTGTTGTCGTCGAAAAAAAGAACCGACTTTACTTAGGATCCGCTATTCCAAGAGGTGTGCCTATAATAGTTGAAGAGTTCCTTCAATTTCTCCAGGGCCCCATCACCAGATTCGGACCTGGTGACAATGGGACCAAGAATTTTCCAAATCGCTCCAAGTCTTTGAATAAATCGGAACACACATAAAAAAATCAAAGACCCCGACGAATTGAGAACCTCCTCCTTCGAAATCAGTTGATAAAATACATTAAACATTGCTTATTTGATTCCAGTGCTATACAGCTGCCCAGTGACGACGACTGGGCTGGTGTTGACGGCCAGCACCTGCGCCAAGTTCCTCACCACTTACCACACCACACCATTCCTACGGGAGCTGCTGCAAGACTAGTGATATTACACTCCTTTTAAGGTTTTTCAAGACTGAATAACTACAGCCTTGGCCAGAAGTGTTGAGCACCAATGCGATTTTCATACAAAACTGGAAAGTTTAGTCCATCGTTTCCATCTTTGTTTAAGTTATTTTGTCAATTAATTTAAACTAATAGGCATGTTTTGTTGAAGTTAGTAGTAACTGCATAAAATATTTGCAATATGTCGCACCGACTTAAATTTTCATTTTTGGTACCTTCTGTTTTCATATTTTTTAAGTACCTTGAAAGTGTTATTAAGTGAAGTTTTCTATATTTTTAAATAAAATATAACATTTACCGTTACCGTACATTGTTAGGATAGGTAAATAATGCTTAACATCAAAATTATAAACAAAAAACAGCTACGCTCAACACTTCTGGCCAAGGCTGTAGTTAGATGAATTACTAAGTCGATACTCTATAATTAAGGGCTTTTACAGAAAAAAGTGTTCTAGGCATATGCTTTTTTGGAAAACCTAACAAATTTTGGGTTATTTATACTCAGAATCACGAGGACTATCGATTTAACCGATTCAGCGCTAATGGTAACAAGCTGTTAGCTACATAGCGGGAAACACATGTTATCGGCTACGGCGTAGCGCTACGCGCGTAGTATAGCAGTGGCTGTGTTAAATAATGAAAAGTGTCCCAATATTTTCAGGGACTGTCGCTAAACTAATAATTTTTGTATCGAAAATTAGCGATTTTTTCTATAAAAAATAGTACTTTTTTATGTGAAAACTAAGAAATACCTGTATGTTATTATTTATATAAGACTCGGCCAAGAGCATGTCGTGCCATGCTTCAGGTACAGTCAGCAGCAGAAGTAGCTAAGCGGGTAGAGTGTTAAAAATGACCTACACACGCTCTTATTCACTTAACAACAAAGTCGTGTCAAGCTCATTTTGAACACCCTACCCGCTTAGCTACTTTTGCTGCTCGCTGTACAGAGTTAGTAAAAAAAACAAAGACATTATCACAGAGTATTTATTTAAAAATATATAATTTGTAACATTACATAAATGCCTTACTTGGAATAATTAGATGTTTAGGCAAGATTAGACATTGACCAACTAAAGTCATACCAAAAGGAAAAAAACGCAACAGCTTCGGGCAGATTTTTGGTTTTGGCGACTTAGTTTAAAAAAAACCAGGCCAATAACCTGCAGAGTCCAAATCCGACCCGAAGGGATTAATTTTTCACATTTACCTCTTTACATATTTAAAAATAATATCATACATTAGCAATTTAAACATGCATATCGTCAGGTGACAACCAAAGAACACTTGCAAAAAATAAACAAAAATCAATCTTGTTTCGTTACTTGAAGCGCTGGTAGCCTTGCGGTAAGACGTCCGACTTTCAATCCGGAGGTCTCGGGTTCAAACCCCGGCTCGTACCACTGAGTTTTTCGGAACTTATGTACGGAATATCATTTGATATTTACCAGTCGCTTTTCGGTGAAGGAAAACATCGTAAGGAAACCGGATCTAATCCCAAAAAGGGCCTAGTTTCCCCTCTGGGTTGGAAGGTCTGATGGCAGTCGCTTTCGTAAAAACTAGTGTCTATGCCAATTCATGGAATTCGGTTGTCAAGCGGACCCCAAGCCGGGATAAACGCTAGGAAGAAGAATCTTGTTTCGTTACTTATACAGTTCATTATGTCTATGAACTTGTGACAGTAATTAGTGAGTTATGGTTGCCATCCGACGATTTTTTAAAATACGCCACTACTTGTGCCAAATTATTACTATAATAAATAATTATTTAGTGGTAGATAGCAGTGGCGGTGCGTCCATAGAACACGATTCCCGTCGGCTTGACTAAATTTCAGACGCCTGAGCAGTTCAACAACGGATGAAGAAATTTTAAGCCATATTCAGCACCAGCTTGCCCAAGAAAAAATTTGCCACTGGTAGATCCCAACCAAGAACTATTAAGGCCTGAGAATTATAAAACCTAATTTCACCAGAAATCAATCATCAATTTTAGGGAACGTACCCAAACTACGTGACCAGTTTAGGGGGGGGGGAGGGGGTCGTCAAAATACTACTCTAGGTCACAGGGGGGAGGGGGGAGTCTTAGGTTCTGTCACGTAGTCAATAATTATGCTCAAATATCGCGCTTCTAACTATAGGTTTACATGCACTTTTGGCGTCTAGCGGCCAGTGTCGAGTAAATAAAAGGCGTAAGAGTAAACAAAATTATGTTTTTTTGCTTTCTATGTCCAAAACATCACTTTAAACTATATGTGCGAGTTTTACTACGTGACAACTAGGGGGGAGAGGGGGGGGGGGTCTTGGCAATTACTACGGATGGTCACCGAAGGGGAGGAGGGGGGTCCAAAACTGAAAAAAATGGGTCACGTAGTTTGGGTACGCTCCCTTATGCAGAAGTCTAAAATTTAAAGCATCCGCTATTGAAGGTCACGGACATAATGAAGGAAGGATAAATATTTCCTGGTTAAAAGATTTATAATTCTTTGCAAATTGTGATTCTTGGTATTAAGTATTGTTTTTGTGATTAACTGATCAATTGAAAGACAAAAAACTAGTAATGCTGGTGCAGTTTTTGTTTTCGAATAGATTATAAGTTTATCTTGAATTTGATTTGTACTTCATTTTATAAGGAAATAGCTTGTATAAAATATTGTAATTCTGACAGTGTCATTACTATTACAAAGTCCCTTCCTGCTGTCTGTCCCTATGTATGCTTAGATCTTTAAAACTACGCAACGGATTTTGATGCGGTTTTTTTAATAGATAGAGTGATTCAAGAGGAAGGTCTATATATATAATTGCACCCGTGCGAAGCCGGGGCGGATCGCTAGTTCAACTATTTAAAAGTCTCGCCGAAAAACATACAAACACTTTAATCATACTTAATATTATTATATGGAAAGGAGCCAAGTTTTATTTAAGTTTCCAGTGTTTTGATGCATTTTTCTCTTCAATGCACTTCTGTCTTGTCTTTTTAAATTAAATTACTTCATAGTTATTATGAGAAATACAAGATTTATTTTAAATACATAGTACATTACAAGAAACAAAACTTGACTGTATACATTATGTTACAGTATTGTTATAAATTTTAAGAAAATTCTTTCTTGTGAATTTTACATTGTTTAATTATTTTAATTTACATCTAAGTATGTTATTAATTGTTATTTAAATGGTGTATAAATTAATCATTGTGATACTGATTCAAATTCTATGTACCTAACTTAAAAAATACAACATTTTAGGTAACTAATCTATAGTTTTATTTATTATATCATGAACCAAAAAGTATTTTTAACAATTGAATCAGTCTTTGGCTTGATTGAGCACGAACTTAGGAAAACATAACCCTCCTTTCGGTAGTTGACAAAAACACAGCTTATTGAAAGATGACTGGACATTTTCACTCAACTTAAAAAAAATACAGTTTTTTGTCAACCAATACGTAGCTTAAAGATAAGTTAGATGAAAATATCCAGCTAAAATTAAATTCGTACTTACTTATCAAAAATAAAATATAATTTTACATGCCATATACACACTTAAATAATAAATTAAATCTAATATATAAATTCCCAAGAAACTTGCATGGAAAGCCACAAGATTTTTTTACTAATACATTACTTACCTAAAACACATTTATTTTATATCATAAGATTCACATATTTATTACCAACTTTATAGCATATCTGCCTGAAACAGTTTTAGTAATAGTAAATTTAATCGCATTTAAAAAAAATCTTTTTCAGAATTGGCATACTCGTAGACAGCAAAGAACATCAATGCACTTACAATTCTTAAATATTTACAAAGAGATAAGATAAATAATAGAAAAAAAAACAATACATTTTATTATTTGCATGACTCATAATTTAACGTGTTTTTAAAGTAAACATTGTAGTTTATCACTTATATCAGTATCAGTTTACAAAATGCAAAATGACATGCATGTTGTGATTATATTAACATAAACATCTCCAACTACATAAGTAACTATGATAAAAGCATGATAATGTCATTTTAAAGCAACACATCTGAGAGGTAAGAGGTTCTAGGCAACGCGCATGTGAATCCTCTGGGGTTGCAGGTGTCCATAGGCTATGCTTGTTAGTCACCATTGTGGTATGTAAAAAAAATGATGATGCATGTAAATTTGAAAGTGGAAAGCACAACCATCATTTATTAACACTTTCAGTGCTACACCTAAATCTTGTACAAAATGGAACAAACAGGATTCTGGCAATAAAAGTGTTAAATATCCACAACTTCAACATAATCATTACCTAATTTTGGTACAGTCGCCATCAGATATATCGGAGCTCCCAAGGTGGTCACAAATATCTGAAGAACAACTCTATTGTCAAGGAGATAAAGTGCATGTTCAGATATTTTTGAGTACCCTGGCCGCTCCAATATATTTGATGGTGACTGTACATATAAAGTATTATAAGGTTGATCCCTATCTTTCTAATATATTTTGTACTTAAATTAGGTAATGATTTGATTAGTTGTGCGATGCACAAGTAGTTACTGGAAATACTGGAATAGTAATAAACAATATAATAGCTTTCATGGTTTGTTTTCATATTGACCAAGCAAAGAAAGGTAAAGGATATATGACAATGCAATCTTACAATCATTTTAGGCCTGTCAAATGACAAAACAGACATTGTGGTAAAAGATCCTGACAAAACATGGTCAACTCGACGACAACCGTCAGTCGGTGAAGATCGAAGTAATTACAGCAAATTCTGTATACACGAAATAGTAAATTTGGTGTGATTGCTTGCTATCCAATCTGACGGTCTTTGCTGAGTTGACTTTAACACATTAATTGCCAGATGAAAAATGATGTGCAACTTCAGAAACCGGTGGCTATAGCGATGTACAAAACAATCTGCCCAGCGAGTTCGCGTCTCAACAAAGTTTACGAGTGCCCACGAGGCGGGTTCCTGGCAGTGACATGTGTGTTGACATAACTCATGTTTGAATATCTAGTCTGCAGCATGGTCTGTTTCTTACTATTGGTTTACCTATTGTTATTACAACATACTCGTACAAGTATAAACACCAATTATATCATTCTTGGCTTAATAGGCAGTCATAGCCACATTGACTGTAACAATGTTTGTGCCTGTTTACCAGTGATGGGAATCACTGGAGTGAAACGATAACAAAACTTGTCAAGCTGACATAAAAGAGTGCTTAACAGCCATAAAAATATTCATATCTCTATACCCACGCATTATAAATTAGAGATTCCTGTTTGATTCGAGATTCTAGACCAGTTTCCTAAAAATATTCGTATTTTTCTTGGTTGAAACTTGTTCCCTACATGTTTTGTTATCATTTCACTCCGGTGATTTCGATCACTGCTGTTTACAATTCATGCTAAAAAGCAACACGATACTATACTTTTTTACAGCTATGTGTAACATAATGAAAATATAAGCAAATATCCTATAAAATGACTTAACTTGAATAACTTTTGTTCTCATTTCATTATATTTCCTGCTGCATTGGGTTGATGTGAGTAATTCCCATCAAGCAAGCTTAGTTGCAATGTATACTGCAGTGCAGTTAAACACAAAAATTTAGTTTGGTCATAAAACTACATTTAATTAGGAATGTACTGCTCATAAATAAAATTTAACACAACCAGTTATAAATATTATATTGAAAAACTTGGTCAATAAAATGTATTAGCTTTACATCAACAATTAATCTAAATACAAGCTTAAAGGCATTACGGTGTCAGTGGCGGGTCATCCTGTCCTATCATGACATCTTCATACATAATATCACCATTTCTTTTCAAATTGATCTTCTGCCGGAGATATTCAATTAAATTATACTTTCTTACGATTAATACAAGCCCACATATGACTAGAGCGAGTGTGAATATGGTAACGACAGCCGCAGTAGCGCTGTGCTTCGAAGGATAATCATTGCTCGGCGGTTCGCAATTTTTCTCAACCCTTACAAAATCTGGGAGGCAATCGCAAACTTTGGTAGTTTGATTACATATTTGGTGCTCCCCTGGACACGGGTCGAGCATCGCCGGGTTACAGGACAGGATGTCATCTGTTAAAAAGAATGAAGCTCTTAGGATAACGGGCTGGATAAATTGATTCAATTAAATAATTGCCTTCCACCATCTACTTACCTTGGGTAGCGAGGCAATAAGCGGCGTTCAATACTAGAGCGATCACTTTGATCACCTTCACACTCGTGCCGCGTGTCTGCATCATCGTTTGGTATTTACATCACAAATTGTAACGGAAGACAATAGTTTTTTGTCTACAACGGAGAAGAACGTTCGATTCAATATCGCGCAAGCAAAACAACTTGTCATCTGTCAAAGTCATTTCACGAAATTTGTAAGCAGATTCGTTTCGTTATCACCAATGGGTGATTGATTTACTAAAATACGAACTGAAAATTGTTTTTATTCTCTTTAATTAAAACGTGCCTTTTATGTAAGAGTTATCTTTAACGTAAAATATGGCTTTTTTTTGTGTTCATTTACCAAACGTACATTTCCATATATATTTTTTCTTCGACTTTCATATTTATTTCACAAACCTCTTTCTAAAATAAATATAAAAAATAGTATTTCATAAAAGTCGACAAATATAGTTTGGCCAGAGTTTGTTCCACTTCAAGCAAAGACAGGGAGAATCATACTGTCTTTTTCTAATGCTAGTACTCTCACTACTAAAAAAGGGATGGGTATAGCATGTTACTCTGACTGTTACTGCGCTTTTGGTTTGCCAGACTATATGTTTATTTTCAGTGTCTAGAAAGGTAAAGGAATAGTGGGATGTAGGATCAAACAGGCTCTAATCATGCAATAACAAAACGCAACCAGAATAGGGTCGCCACACACCTAGCGGTTTTCCTCGCGGAATTACCGGAAGTAGCGGAAATTTGTCTATGGTAGCGGAAATTTGTCTATGGTAGCAGATTTTTTGTATGGAAGCCATAGACAAATTACCGGAAGTAGAGGAAATTCATAGACAAAATGCTTAATTTGTCTATGAATTTCCGCTACTTCCGGTAATTCCGCGAGGAAAACCGCTAGGTGTGTGGCGACCCATATACGATTCGTTCCACGCATGACTTATTTTGTCATCAATTTTTATCATCGAAGCGGGAAAATTGCGGCAATAAAATAAAACTTGTTTTGTCTGACGGTAATTTTATTCAACACCATTTTCAACATTAAGTGCGTGTGTTAAATCAGTTTAGGTTTTATTTTGGCCATATTTCCTGTTTTTCAATATTTTATTTCAATAATAAAAAAAACTATTTACTTATGACTACCCACCCTAAATACTATCAGTCAGAAAAAAGAAGTATTTCCTTACACTACGGCTATCCTAAAAATTGTATTCATCCCCTTCGCCATAAACATATTTTTGGGGAAGAATGTAATCCTTGGGATCATGGCCGTGTGCTTCTACGCCGCCGTTGCCATCGCTGGCGCCCTCTCTGAAAAAAAAAATCGTTTATACATTGGTACTTACATCTCGTCTCGTAGTTAACAATCATTAATAATTTAAAATTCGTTGTATTTGTACAAAATAAATGTAAATTAAAAATGTTAGTAGGTTAGGTAAGTATTATAAGTATCATTTCCGGCAGATTAAAATTAGGTGCAAGTAAAATGTGTGCATACCTACACCTACCTACTGCGTATTGAAGCAACATTTTTCGTTATTTATTTCCAACTTCCCAAGTCAATTATGTTTTATTAATTACATATTAGTTATCTAATTATTGGTCGGTAAACCATCAAGATCAGTAGTCTTACCTCATCAAAATACTTTCATCGCTAAAATGGGTATTTTCGGTCTTTGCGAGGTAAGATCTCTTCTTTTTCTTACAGGGAAAGGAATTTCGTCTTCCAAAGCGTCAACATCTTCTAGAAGCGATCTATAATAGAAGCGTGGTTTTATAAACAGCAAAGCATTTTTGAAACATTGGATCATTATTTTTCTCGCCCCAAAAATATACCTACAATAGATTATGAGGACATCCTACTACGTGATAAGTACGACCCCCTCATAATTTTATTACGAATGAAAAATAATTTGATTTAAATATGCGTCGTAACTAGATAAGCTTTGGTAGCCTAGTTGATAGAGCGGTAGCTTGTGTTCTAGAGTCACGCATTCGATTTTTCCCAGAAGCGATTTTTTATCGTTCCTTTATTAAAAAAATAAAGGAAACCAGAAAACTTACTTTAATTCCTCATGGGTAATGTCCTTCTGTTCTCCGCTGCTTCTTTCTTCTTCTTCATACTCCGGCTGTCTGTACTTCTCCTTCTGAGCTGTAAACAAAAACAAGAGATAAATGAAACAGCTATAGTTTCTATTCAAACTGTTTATTTAAAACAAGTGCTATTACATAGCTCTAAGAGTACCCGTATAAATTAAAAAAGCTAAACCATAAGACCTGACAGAATACTCCACATTTGGGTCAGATCTTTTCAACCAATGAATGGCTTACCAATTTGTTATTCATCATCAGACAAAAGATGATGTTGTCTGTCAATCAAATTAATGATATTACCGATTTAACTTTGTCAAACTTTAACAGAAGCGACTAATTATTATCCAGAATATCTACGATACGTTAACTTTTAAAAGAACCACCTAACAAGTCTTCTAATAAACCTCCAAGGCCGCGGACGCCTAATCTTTGCCGATCGCCCTTCAGCATCATCGGCATCAACATAATCTTCATTTACATCATAATCGTGATTCCTATCGTATCCATTATCACCCACTATCTCATATTGCTGGGTATTTGCACCCTGGCTATCATTAGTATCATTATTTGTCGCTCTAATATCATTCAGGTCCTTATGGCTATTATCCAATGCTACTATTCTTGCATATTGATAACTGTTTTCACCCTGGCCGTCATTTATACTCCTATAACTATTGTCACCTAAACTTACTATTTTCTCATTTCCACCATAATTGACATCCCTATCATTTGTATCATCATGAGCTTTATCACCTTTTTCTCTTCTTTCGTGGTTGTGGCTGTAGGCTCCCTGGTTGCCACCATCGTCGTGGCCGAAGGAATCTTGCTTTTCGAACTCGTAGTTGTCACCAGCCTAAGTAAAATAAAAACAGTTTAAATAATAAATACCACCATCTTTATTTTAAACAACACCAACATTTTAAAACAGAGTTCTATCTTAAATATCTGAAGTAACGACGAATCAACGTCCAAGTCGACCGACCATGCATCCTTACCGGGCAATCGCTTAGTTTATTGGAGACGATCTTTTGCTGCGTCTTCCGGTTCATTATCTCCACTCAATCTTAACTACTACCACTGCTACTTCTCTGGCTCAGTGACCCAAAACGGATCTTGGCCTCTGACACAAGAGAACGCCACTCTGCCCTATTCTGAGCCACGGCACACCATTCCGGCACTCCGAGGGCGGATCTTTCAGTTTCAATCTCAACAGTCCGACCAATTAGAGGATTAAATAGATAATCTCCTTACTGTCAATAACCATGTTCTATTAGGGATATGCTTATGTTAAAATCAACCCACTCTCTCGATTAAAATCAATATTGTCATACCTTCTTATGGAAGCTGTCAAAGTGCTGGTACCCCTTCTTGCCACCTCCCTGCTTTTTGCGTGAGTAGCCGATCTCTCCGTCTCCCTCGTTCTGGTATGATTTGTGGTAGTCCTGGGGCTGTGTCAGAAAAAAATAGTTTTTTAGTATTACCCCTTTCCCGTATTTTTCAAAGCAACTCTCTTTATAAAAATAAGGGAAGAAAATCTAATAAAAAGACTTTTTGTAAGCGATAACCTGAATTTAGGTTCTTGATTAATTTGATTAAGTTGGGTTAGTTTATTAGACCATCGTTATATGTTCTATGCATATTCATCTATGAGGCGCAATCGTTTGGATCAATGTAGGTACAATGTGCTTGGCGATATGAAATAATTTGTAAAAACAATCCTATCAATACCACATTCATGGTAACCGCGAACTGATTCCTTGCTTTGCAGTTGCTCGCTTTAGAAACTATTGTTACCAACTTACCACATCATGCAATACATTAGTCTAGTAACTCTATTAACTCTAGTAACACTGTGTGACTTACCGCCGCTACGCGGACTTCTCTCACGTTCCCTCACCGCCACTACATCATCAGCAACGTCCAGGTCCTCGAGTGTAAGGGTGGGTTTACACTCTACTAGCTGCAGAGCACATTAGTACACAGTCTAGTAACACTGTGTGACTTACCGCCGCCGCGCGGACTTCCCTCAGGTACGACCCCACCGCCACCACATCATCAGCGACTTCCAGGTCTTCAAGGGTAAGGTGGTTTTACACACTGCCAGCTGCAGAGCACATTAGTACACAGTCTAGTAACACTGTATGACTTACCGCCGCCGCGCGGACTTCCCTCACGTAGGACCCCACCGCCACCACATCATCAGCGACTTCCAGGTCTTCAAGGGTAAGGGTGGTTTTACACGCTGCCAGCTGCAGAGCACATTAGTACACAGTCTAGTAACACTGTGTGACTTACCGCCGCCGCGCGGACTTCCCTCACGTAGGACCCCACTGCCACCACATCATCAGCAACTTCCAGGTCTTAGAGTGTCAGGCTGGGTTAACAATCTACTAGCTACAGAGCCCATTAGTACATAGTCTAGTAACACTGTGACTTACCGCCGCCGTGCGGACTTCCCTCACGTAGGACCCCACCGCCACCACATCATCAGCAACTTTCAAGTCTTCGAGTGTCAGGCTGGGTTAACAATCTACTAGCTACAGAGCCCATTAGTACATAATCTAGTAACACTGTGACTTACCGCCGCCGCGCGGACTTCCCTCACGTAGGACCCCACCGCCACCACATCATCAGCGACTTCCAGGTCTTTAAGGGTAAGGGTGGTTTTACACACTGCCAGCTGCAGAGCACATTAGTACACAGTGTAGTAACACTGTGTGACTTACCGCCGCCGCGCGGACTTCCCTCACGTAGGACCCCACCGCCACCACATCATCAGCAACTTCCAGGTCTTAGAGTGTCAGGCTGGGTTAACAATCTACTAGCTACAGAGCCCATTAGTACACAGTCTAGTAACACTGTGTGACTTACCGCCGCCGCGCGGACTTCCCTCACGTAGGACCCCACCGCCACCACATCATCAGCGACTTCCAGGTCTTTAAGGGTAAGGGTGGGTTTACACGCTACCAGTTGCAGAGGACATCAGTACACAGTCTAGTAACACTGTGTGACTTACCGCCGCCGCGCGGACTTCCCTCACGTAGGACCCCACCGCCACCACATCATCAGCGACTTCCAGGTCTTCGAGGGTAAGGGTGGGTTTACACGCTGCTAGTTGCAGCATAGCTGCTAGCAGGATTAGCTTGAACGCCATCGTTCCTGTATCATAGAAGAAACGATAAAAATTATGTGTAAAAATTGTCTCATGTTAATTTAATTATACCTATAATATCCGGTAAAATTTTCCCGTGTATATGCAATCTTTGTAAATATTTGTACCTAATCTTTGTAATGTACAGCGGGCCAAGAAAGTGGTCCAAGTACCAGTTTTGACAAATAAAACGTGTCTGCGTGATCTAACGATCGCTAAGGTTGACTTTTCTAACGGAGTTTGAAACATGCACGACCTTGTTGTCTCATGACGTTCAAACGAACCTCAACCGTAGGGTGGTAGACCACATTTTTGGCCGACTGTACTTATGCATTTCAGTTTAAAAGGAAGAGAAGATGTTCAAATTCGAAGTAAAGTTGAAAAATTAATGGCATTTATTTAATTGCATTAATGTTCCTTAATACATACTTAATCTACACCAGCATTCTTAACCACAATAGTATTTTGGTATGTACAGTCGCCATAAAATATATTGGAGCGGCCAAGGTGATCACAAGTATTTGAACAACGCCTCTATTGTCAAGGCGATAAAGCGCAAGTTCAGATATTTTTGACTACTTACCCTGGCCGCTTCGATATATTTGATGCCGACTTTACATAGTTATTCCAAATATCGTCTTATTTGTTGATGCTGTATGAAATAGACTTTTTATTTGATTTTACTAAGACTTAATTTAACTTAATAATTTACATATAATTTAAACATCAAACTTACCTGATCCAGCGGTCAGCAATCAATGAACTCTCGATATCCCTAACTGTTAGATATTTTATATAAATCAACATTGCACGATATCTTTCACAAGACAAACCTATGCAGGAGAACCTCGGTAACTCGAACCCCGATAACGCGAAGATTAATTGTAGTTCCTTTCTCTTCAGGGGCTAAACTAAAATCCCATCATAATAAACATGATTTAACCGAAATATCAAATATTGGTAAGCCACGTCTTCTGCAGTTCGAAATAATAATATGTAAAATATTTCACTTATGGGTAAATCCACGTAAGAGCGTAACGCCAGTTACCAATTATTCGCTCACTGTTTTATTTATGGTACAAATGTAAGTGAAAATATATCTAGGGATCTATTTTATTCTTACCTAGCGATAAATTATCGTTCACAATAGCGTCAGAAATAAATAAACAATGAATGAAATCGTAACTGGCGTTACATTTCCATGGAATTGCCCTTATGGATCTCGGGTAAGTCAGAAAAAATACTAGCAATAGATTCGATTTTCATACATTCACTTGACTACCTCTGTATATTAACCTTTTCCACGCCAAAGACGTATATATCGGCACCACAGGTCCAACGCCAAAGACCGATATATCGGTCACCGACCACAGAGCAAAATAGACCTACATGCACACGCATAAATTTTAACTTCATTCTTGACATTTAGATGGCGTGGCGTCTGAGTGGTAGGTTTTGCGTTTGACATGGCGTCGAAAAGGTTAAAGAGGTAGTCAAGTGAATGTATTGTAATGTGTATGTAATGTAAAACAGATTGCATGTATTTATATAAATACATGCAATTTGTTTTATCCCTGTTACTCGGAGTTATTTTATATAATTATGTATCAGCGTAGGCGAGTCAAAAATTTTCTCAGGCAAGCCGGAGCTTAAGTTGGCTTAAAATTTCTTCGTGCGCTCTAGAAAAACTACTCAGGTGCTTGAAAATTAGGCAAGCCGACGGTAATCGTATTCTATGGATGGACTCGCAGCCACTGATATGTAAACATATTAACACCTCTTATATATTTCAATGTTTAACAAAAATCGATTAAAATCTGTAAGTAAAACTCGATACCAAATTTTTACCGTTTTCAATTCGTGTTTCCGAGGTTCCACCGTCCAACTGTATTGCTCCCAAAGAAAGGTCATTTTTTGGACGTGTCCATTGCGGCGTTACTCTCTCAACCGCGAAGTCGGGCAAGGTATTGCAATTGCATTTATTGACATTTAAATAGTATTTAAAAGCATTGAGTAAAAGTGTTGGCAATGTCGGAACGATCCAGAATATGGCATCATTTTAAATTAATTCTTATCTAAATTGGACTAACAGTTGAGTCATTTGCGTAGTTTACAATATCTCGGTTAATTGACAGGTTTTATAACAATAACTAGCAAATTCGATTCGTCACATGCTATAACTTTGCCTACGATTCACAACTTTGCCTTCACCAGACAGTTATTTATATCTTATTCTTAATATGGCCGCCTTTGTCCCAATAGTTCAATAGATATAAATATATGTTTGATGAAGAAAACCATGTTTTTCAAGCCAGGCAAAGTTGTGCATCGTAGGTAAAGTTGTAGCACGTGATGGTATTGATATGTAGGTTGAAAGCTTCTAAAGTCGCGAAACTTTTAACATGAAATATTTCACAAGAACACTTGAAACAAACAGTCACCATCAGATATATCGGAGCCAAAACGGAATCGAGAGAAGTGTAATCGGAGTAAAAAGAAGAGATAAGGTAAGATTAAACAAAATTAAGAACATAACAAAATTCAAAGATGGAAACAGAGTATGGAAAACATTAAAATGGAAATGGACAGTGCATATGCTAAGGGAAAAAACTGAGAAATGGACAAGGAAAATAACAGAGTGGTACCCTATAGGTTTTGAAAGAAATCAAGGTGGCCAATGGAAGCGTTGGGAAGACGACCTCAGTAGAGTGCGTGGCCCTGGATGGCGCAGACTAGCGAGAGACCGAGAGAGATGGAAATCTTTAGAGGAGGCCTTTTTTTTTTATATCGGAGCGGCCAATGTGGCCACAAATGTCTAAATAACGCCTCTATTATCAAGGCGATAAAGTGCATGTTCAGTTATGTTTGAGTACCTTAGCCGCTCTGATATATTAGCAATGGCGCGTAGTTACAGTGACCGCGAGTCATCCGGTTGCCTCGCGGACACTAAAACTACGCGTCATTGCTCTGATTATTAGCGTCAACGGACTCGAAACCACGAACTACTACAGGATAGGCCCAGTTTCCGCTACTTGAACCGTGACAATTGTTAACCGGAATATGATTAGCCACAGGTGTTATAACATCTTTGATTCTTTAATAAATTAGCTTCACTCGTAGACTTCCATCCGTAGACAACGCGTTATTAAAGGGCTACTTTGAAAAATTATAGATTTTTTCAAACGCTCTAGTGACTAAACGGAAAAAGGGACTGAATTTATTTTCGAATATATATTACTAGACTAATATATACTCTTGTTTTTGGCACAAGCCGAAATACGATTGCTGAAAGTTGCCTCGATAGAAAAAAAATCCGAAGTTGGGTCCTTTTTCCCCTTATTTTCCTCAGCTTACGTAAACTATAAGAGATTAAGCAATTTAACTAAGTAAAAATATGGTATTCTGGTTTATCTAAAAAGTCACAGAAACAAAATTAGACAAAACTATATAAATTCGCTTATTTATCGTAGTTTAGTTAAAAAGTCTTATCCTTAAGAGCGCTGCATCTCTTTCTTTCGTGCACAGGAGTCATAAAAGTGTCTCTAACGTATGGGCGTGGCTTGTCCGAATCGAGGAACGGCCTTAAACGCACAATGACGCTCTAATTTGTAATTTGCGGCGGGCCACACCCACGCCATTCGACTCAGTTATATAAAGATTAGGGATGTAGTGTAAGGACACTAAGAACATTCCACGTTTCAACTTGAGCTAATTTTTAAAATCATATAAAATAGATTATCTCGTGGACCCCAATGTAGGCTTAGCCTGTATAATGCTCCAACGTGATGAGCTTAGTTCACGAAATCTTATACGTACTATCTTTTTAAAATACGATCTCTTCAGTCCACTTAAATTTACAGGTTATTTAATACGCTGTGAACGCGGTCACAGCTGAAATTTTAAAACATAACGCTCATACAAGTCATGGATAAGAATTTTGGCTATCGGCATATGCTGTGCGGCATCCTTTTAATTAATTTATTTTTTATTTTATTTATTCGGTTCGCCAACGATAGTTTACACTAAATTGAACAATACATAAGTCTATGATATGTTATATACTTGCTAAGTGTAACAATCACTTGAAGGTAAACACCGCATGCACTATTTAAAAAGAAAAGCATAACATTTTTTGTGTAACACCAAAATAAACAATTTCTATTCTATTTTATTCATACCAAAGGTAGCAACTAAATAATGTAAGCGTCAACGAGGAGTTAATGCTAGTTATCCTACATGCACCATCTAGAAAGTGATCTATGGTTTAGCTACAACAATATCTATTGTGAAGATTGATTTACTTTCATTTGGTTTTTGCTTGAATGGACTAGTGACAGGTTGCTGCAATTTATCAGGTGTGCAACGATTTGTGCAAGGTCGGATCGTCTAGTTGCACTTTTATCCGACTTCAAAAAGGATGAGTTTATCAATTGAAGACGGTTAAACTGACTTTTTTTATTCATCAATAGTTATATCGCATTATTTGTAAAGTTCTGCCTATTATAAATAAATCAGGGAATCTCTGCAGTTACTAGGAAGCACCTCAACTGGAAGTCAATAGAAAAGTACCTAAATAAATGTTAGAGTCTGTCCGGGAAGAAAAGTGTCGTGGTTTATAACGGGAGCTCATACATTCTACGACACGTTCATTTCCGGGTAGACTCTAGCAAACATGGCTGACTGACAACTGGGCGTTTTCACAAAACGTTGTTGATTTTCGTGTTTTTGAAATTTTAAGAATTTTTTGGATATTCCTCCTTAGAATCGAGAGTACTATTCATTCTGCTAGGAAATGAAAAGTGTCCCAAAATTTTCATACAATTTTTATGTTCCATTACGCTACTTTCATATAAGTGCCCATAGAAAAGTAGCGTAAGAGGAACAGGACACTTTTAATTTCATAGTGGAGTTGATAGTACTCACGATTCTGAGTAGGAATATGCAAAAAATTCTTAAAATTTCAAAAATATGAAAATTAACAACTTTTTGTGAAAAAGCCCAACTGCATTTGTAGGCAAAAAAAGATTCGACACACGATAAAAATTATTACGGAAATTCATGAATTACGAAAAATTTTGTAAAAATAATGTTAGTAAATAACAAGTGCGTGAGTGCTAAGCAATGAATGAAAGTAAAATAAATCTTTAATTTATTCGCAGTAAACTTATTCAGCATATACACAATAGTTTGTCTACATATATTTACTTTTATATTGAGCGAGTCAAGATTTTTGAAATAGGCTGGCGTGAAATAGCGCAGCACTGAATAAAATGGCGTGCTCTTGTGTCGGAGGCCAAGACTCATTTTGGCTCCTTGCGCCAAATAGGTAAGGATTTTTATCATAAGTAGAAGAAATAAATAAAAACTGGTAAAAACGTGATTTATTAGCAAACTGTCACAAAGCCACCAAATAAAATTGTCCCATTTCTTCCTGCTGACCCTTCCAAAGGGGTTCGTGTGTTCTCTTTCAAAGGGGTTTTATTGATATTCCTTTCAAAGGGTTTACTTGCTCAATTTATCAGGGATTTCTGGGTACACGCATACAAAGTTACTAAATGAAACGTTTTCTCTCTGGGCCCTAAAACAGATATACAGGGTGTATTCCAAAAAAGTCAGTGTGAAAACCGAAGAACTTTATGATGTATCAGTTTTTCTTAGAGATAAAAATAACTAGTAGGGAATGCAACCCGGTTTTTGTAGTATGAAAAAACTCGGATTTTCGTGTACTAACCGGGTTTTTTCATACTAAATAAACCCCGGGGCGCATTCTTTACTTAGTAAAATTATTTTTAGAAAAAAAAAAAATGTTCCAAGTATAGCTGTAGCACATTGCCTTGGAAAACGAATGGGGAAAATTAATATTCCACTCAATTCATACAGTTTCTGTTGCATTGCAAAAATTTAAATGCAATTTTTTCCTATATAATCTCCATATAGACCTTCTGGTTGTCAAGTATGAACTTAGCCTTAAAAAGAAGTCAAGCACAAAAAACATACTCGCTTGTGTCTTCTTTTGAGTCTTCCTGTAGGGCGATCTGAACGATCTTGTATGAGACGGACCACACCTTCTTCAGCTTAAGCTTCTCCAAAGATTTTACTCTAAAAATATCAATCATTTCATAAACTGATAGGTAAGTAAGTGTGATTATAAAATTTCGTCTATTATTTTTAACCGACTTCAGCAATAAGAGGAGGTTCTCAATTCGACAGATTTTTTATTATTATTATTATTTTGTATGTATGTTACTCGATATCTCCGTGAATCGTGGAACGATTTTCAACATTTTTATAAATCAAACGGGTATGGTCTAGATGGTCCCATTGTCACCAAGTCGGGGTCTGATGATGGGATCCTGGAGAAATCGAGGGAACTCTTCAAGTATTATAGGCACACCTATAGTGATTTCACAATTTTTTACAGGAACTCGGCCACTTCCTCTTGGAATAGCGGATCCTAAGTGAAGTCGGTTCTTTTTTTTAGGTAATCGGTCTGCGGTTAACGCTATGCTACGCTGTATCTTCTACTTATATACATATGTTAACTTATTGTCCTATACCAAAAGACACTGTATGGCTATGAAATTAGCTAGTTACTCACATTTTCTGAATGAATAAAAAAGTTACAAAGTATGTCAAAACTTACTCAGAATCTTTACTGACGTCAAACCGTACCAGAGGGACCCCGACGTCCTTCCCACGCTTTATGGCATTCTTGGCTATGGCTTGGGCTATTTCCTTACTTTTCGGCTTATCGGGTGGCACTATGAGGATTACCTGTCAATTATTAACACGTATACAAATGTGCTCCCGTACTAAGTTTGTATGAGAGCGTGACCGCTTATTTCAGTTGAGTTAACGTTTTTGATCATTAAAAATATCCACAAAAAACAAGTTACACGGGGTTCACCTGGATTGTTATACTACAAATTGGTGTAGAATACTATTGAGATGTGCTGTTCGAATCATAATAGAAATTTACGAATAAAATTTCACTTATGTGTGGTGACCTCGTGCTTCACATAAAAGCTTAATGATGAGGTGTCTGTGTAGAAGAAATAGAAAGTAGAAATATTTTAGTCTGTGTTTGACGGCTCAAGCGACCAGAGGGTGCACCGTCGTCAACAATGTCAACACACTACATATTTGAGCAATTAAGTCATATAACCAACCTGCATTATTTTATCCACATTAAAATTCTCATGTAGCTTCGGCGCGCGCAGGCAGTGCGCAGTGAAGTTGACAAGACGTTTCGAGCTGGTGCACTTGATGCAGCGCGCCCAGCGTTCCAGCACGTCAGCGTCCCAGGGGCAGAGGGTGGCTATGAGAGCGAGGCCCAGGATCTCGGAACGGGAGGTGTTGGGGTACTGCTCTGCTAGCATAGAATGACCTGGATGGATTAAGATATGACAGAGTTATGATAAATAGAGGGGCATAATCTAAGAAATTTTGTGTTCCAAGTTAGCAATACTCGCTGTATAGTCCCATATATCTGTGGTTCAGAATTACTGCATAATGTATAGGGCCAGCCAGCATAAAGCTATTAAACTTGGAGCATAAAAAATCTTATGGGGCCCATCCACTATCAGTCGGCCTGACGATATTGGCCTGTCAGTTGTTCGGAGCTGTCAAATTTTTGTTATATAGTCGGTGGGTCCCCTTAGATTGTGCGCACCCATACGTTAATGGGAGTGTAAAATAAGTTACTGACAGTTTTTTTGATAAGTAGGTATAAGTACATTTTTATTGCAGACTGTTGTTTGCAGGTCTATCAATTGCTCCTCTACACAAAACCTATCTAAAGAACCCCATTTCAATACTTCCTCGAACAGTTACTTAGATCAATTTCCACCTGCATCTGCTCCGTGTTAGTTTATTTACTGTCATGATTTGAAAATTACAGAAATATACCAAATTACTGGTCACCTTGAGCTAATATCCGAGCCACATAGTCCCCAACTATAAGGTTAGTAGGGGGCGCGAGTGGCCCAGGCCAGATGCGAGCATGATCGCGAACGAATTTTAGGACTCGCGGCACATCCGCCGGCCGAGCGAGACGCACGCGCAAACGTTGTTCAGTATCTGTGCCTTGTACCTGGAAACGATTAATATTTTTTAACCTTTTAAAAACCTAGTGTGATGTACGCAGTCAAAATAACCTTAATAAAGTAAGTGACGCCTTTGTGTATGGCAATCAAAGGTTTGATTCTTCGACGACGATTACTCGCAGCGGTGTGGCGAAATCACACAGTGCATTGTGCTTGATATAAATTAAAATTCCACCAGACACTGGCAGTAATAATGACATTATTTCTATACCCGTCCTTTTCTATGTATATGGAGAACGAGGATGGGTAGAGAAATGATGTCATTATTACTGACAGTGTCTGGTGGCCTAAAACGACGGTTTTTAATATTAAGCGTTCACTGGAGCGCGCGATGTAGCGTCAAGCGATTTGAATACCGTGTATGAGGCCCCTTGCATACGTTCGCATGTAATCGGCGATCACACCAGCGTGTCTGCGCGTCGGAGTTCGACGAATCATTCGTGTACAAGTGCCAACACGAATGTCCGTTCACATAATCGCCTCCGCGTACAAATCCGTTCCAATACGCATGTCTGAACAGTCGCGCGCCATTCGTCTCGACATTCACACGCGTATGTGATCGGAGCATCACGAACGTCGCGAGCATCCAATCAAATTGTATAGGTACTAAGTCAGTTAGACTTACTTTAACAACAGCCTTCTTACCATCACTCTTAGGCTTATCTGAATAGCTACGATGGTAACATATCAAAGGAATCCTGTCAGTGATAAAGGTACAACTATTTTTTAGGTGTCGCGGGAACCCCCTTAACACATTTAGAGAGGAAATAGTTTCGAATATTGCAAACATTTGGGGTTCCCGGGCAAGGCTTGTGTCAATCCATGTTATAAATCACTTAAATTTAATCTATATATTGTTGAACTAACTGTTAAATGGTGGCTCAATGACAGATTGCAAGACGTTTTTTTTTCTTTTTATTGTTTTGAGAGGTTTAGGTACATGAAAGGTTTAATGTAAAATTGTTACTGTATGTGTAAATTACCTTTTTTCTCAAAAGTTTTGTTTACTGTTTTAAAATTAACGTTGTTATACTATAAATAAGTTCTATTACCATTTTGCGAGGGCTAATATTTTGTTAGGTCCTCGAAATTGACTCGACATTTTATATTATGATTATATTAGTTTCATAGGTTGGTATTACGTTCAATCTGTGTCAAATACAAAATATATTTTTTTTAATTATTTACCGCGTGTTTATTTGATATTACCTTAAATGGAAGTCGCAAGTTATGAAATTATAAATCGATATTGTAATAAATATTGAGTAAACTCTTAGTTAACATAGAGCAATTGTTTTTTTTAAATTTCTTCGATACGCAATGTATTGCGTATACACTTATTTGACACATCATCAAATGTGACATTTTAGGGCAGAGTAATCATGTAGGGGTAACGGTACATTGCGATAATCAGTAACGATACATTGCGTGTTGAAATATTTTATATGGAAAAATAAAAGTCGTAAAATTTTAATAAAACATGGAAGTATGCTTATTAGGGTCTATACTAACTACCCTTGGCGTATGAGGTAATATCAAAAATACACGCTGTACCTATAGATATTTTGCAGGTTTACAGAGGGTTTACAGGTAAATAGAGGTGAACATTACAACCAGTTCTATTAACAAACTTTTTTCAAGAAATTATAGCCGCAAACAAAACTTCTTGTGGCCTTGCATAGCATGACAGAAATTCTGTCATAATTTATTTCAAAACAACACTCAAAATAACAAGTTAATTTAATACTTGATTCAATATAAAAAAATATAAAAATTATATAAATTCTAGTGAATATGATCAGTCTAAATGTATTAAGAACTATTCTTAATCCCTCTCTATGTATCTCCACATCAAATTTAATCATCAAACGATTCAGAAAACCTTCAATATGTTTATTCTTCAATGATCCTCCCAAGAGACGGGTAATTTTATTTATCATATGAATTTCCTATTTATACCTTTCTCTTAACTGCGAAAAAACTTTTTATAGCATTTTTTACAGTCAGCAAAATATTAGCCAATTACCTATTTCAATAATTTTAAACAAAAAAGAACCGACTTCGAGAGATATTTATATTTAATAATATTATTTAGATATTAAATTAAATCAACAACTGATTTCCTACATTTATATTGTTGGTAGGTCATAGAATTCTGTGAGACTGTAAAAAGTGTGGTTTAATAGCCACCTTTTAAATTTATTGAGATATATGTGAGTACTACTCACATTCTTTATCTCCGAAGGGAGTTTGTTGTAAATTTTGGGTCCAACACTTGACATTATTTTGGATGAGTTATTTCATCAGTTTTATATTTGATTGCTCCCCAGCCCTTCAACATCTGCGACGTCAGAATAAAGCGAGGAGACCAGTCTACGGCCTACCTGATCAACAGCTTCTTGTATGAGAACTACTGGCCCAGAGAGCCCAGCGTCTTTTCCTTGTGGATGGATGTGGAATGTGAATACTTGAGGGTCCTAACGGACAAGTACGCGTACACTGGTTGGTTTTTCAGACGCTTTTTAACCCCGACGCAAAAAGAGGTGTGTAAGCTTATAGGACTATGCTCGGAGTTTCTCTACCTGATCGAATCAGAAATAAGGAGATCCGTAGACGAACTAAGGTTACCGACATAGTCCACAGGATTAGCAAGCTGAAGTGGCAATGGGCAGGCCACATTGCACGCAGAGCAGATGGCCGACGGGGTCGAGAAGTGCTCGAGTGGAGACCACGGACTAGCAAGCGCAGCGTAGGACGTCCACTCACAAGATGGACAGACGACCTTATAAAGGTCGCCGGAAGACGCCAAATATTTACTCTTTATACTAATTTCAGACAATAATTACGATTTGAAGTCAAGTGAAACTGAACGTGTTTTAATTCACCAATCAGCGTCTGGTGACGTCACTCCTGTATGACAACTTATGGGGTTGGCAACTGTCACTAGGTAGTTTCGTTTCTATGGGATTTGGCTTAAAGGGTATAAAAAACCAGATTTTGACACTTTTGACACTGTTGGCAGGTTTGACAGGGACGATCCAAGGACGAACCAATATGGCGTGTGACACACACATGAGTGACGTCACAGGAACTGTAGATCCGTTTAGGCGCGAAAATTTAAATTGTCAGTTTGTAACACGTTCTACTTGCGATTCTTTCAAATGAAAACATTGCATCTTGCCTATAGCAAAAAATCATTTAGCAACAGTCATTACGAGTAAACATGTAAGAATTATTTCGATAAATGTAATAAAATATTCGTACTAGACGAATTCCATTGCATCGGGGCTCGTATATAAATTTGATATTTACAGGGGACCGCTTCTTAGCCATGGAGCCTTTGAAGCGTACAGGAGAGTGCAAGCTGGTGGGCGTCCTGGTAGCCAACAAGATCTTTCCATGGGAGCCGCGGGAGTTGGAGGTAGTTATTTAAACATGGACCAAATAATACTGGTCTTGTTATAGGCAACTGCTACTTAGTTATGGATTCTTTGGGGCGTACAGGAGTGCAAGTTGGTGGGCGTCCTGGTAGCCAACAAGATCTTTCCATGGGAGCCGCGGGAGTTGGAAGTCGTTATTTAAACATGGACCAAATAATACTGGTCTTACTATAAGCGACTGCTACTTAGCTATGGATTCTTTGGGGCGTACAGGAGTGCAGGTTGGTGGGCGTCCTGGTAGCCAACAAGATCTTTCCATGGGAGCCGCGGGAGTTGGAGGTAGTTATTTAAACATGGACCAAATAATACTGGTCTTACTATAGGCGACTGCTACTTAGCAATGGATTCTTTGGGGCGTACAGGAGTGCATGTTGGTGGGCGTCCTGGTAGCCAACAAGATCTTTCCATGGGAGCCGCGGGAGTTGGAGGTAGTTATTTAAACATGGACCAAATAATACTGGTCTTATTGTAGGCGAATGCTACTTAGCTATGGATTCTTTGGGGCATACAGGAGTGCAAGTTGGTGGGCGTCTTGGTAGCCAACAAGATCTTTCCATGGGAGCCGCGGGAGTTGGAGGTAGTTATTTAAACATGGACCAAATAATTCTGGTCTTACTATAGGCAACCGCCACTTAGCTATGGGGTCGATAAAGCTCACAAGAGAGGCCAAGCTAGTGAGAGTCTTGGTAGCTAACAAGATCTCTCCATATGGGAGCCGAGGGCGCTTGAGGTATGAGTCACCTGCAATAGTATATACCTGAACGAAGACCGCAATAATATCTGACACAATCTTATTTGTAGGGCCATAAGAGCGTGTCATACATATATGTTTGCTGCCTTCGTTGAGGAATATACTCTGTTGCATCAAGTAACTGTAGCGCCACCTACCTACCATCATCATCATCATCAGGTTAAACACGGCTTCAACTCATCAAGTCTGGCGGAAGGGTGGTGGGTTTTCTCCCAGCTACCATCTCAACAGATCGTTCGCTTTACCGTTTCAATTGCATAAAACCCAAGTAAAGATATAAATAGTGCCATCTAACCCTGCTGGCAAACTCGAGAAATGTTTATTTCTCAGGTTGTGGGTGGCTCATAAAATCAATCATCATCTTTGGTTTCATTACACCTTAATTTCATATTACCATTATCTTTTACCAAAACTCGACTTTGCTCTCTTGTTGTAAAACTGTCTATTTCCCCAGGAGTGGGCCGACGCCACACCCAGCGTGCCTGAACGGACCCGCATGTACTTTTACTCCCACTGCTACAGCGCCCCTAACTTGTGGAAGAAATATAACGTGGATTATATTTACGAGGTCAGGTTTTATAGTTATGGACCTGAGTGTGTCCTTAAAGTACCCCAAAGGGAGGTACGGGCACTGCGAATGTCATCTCGCTCAAATCTGAAGCAGATCCTGACTGGAGAAGTACGTCCCCTGAACCTTACAGATATCCACAGCCAAATAGCACTGCGATAGACCCTAATACTTGCCGGCAACGCTCAGTTGGCCGTAAGATTATTTGCCATTATCGTGATAAAAAAAAGCGTGAAGTGTGTTAAAAGCACCGGCAGTAGTGTTGTTAAGCAACTACCGAAGGATATGGACGCCTGAATCTGCAGAGGAGTCTCATGCGCGTTACTGACCCGTAAGAACCCTGTACACAACAAAAAAAATTGAAGAGCGTCACCTACTTCATTGCGAAATCCTCAGCAGGGATATCACTCCACAGTCACAGTAGGAAATTCCTCTTAAACCGCAAGGTGCGCGGATTAGGTTCCAGCGTGTGAGAACATCATGAATATCATGATCTTTCCAGATAGAGGTGTTGGTGACGGCAGCAGACTTGTTGAGCCAGGGCGTTGCCACGCGGATGCTCAAGTTTGCGCTGCAGGAGGCGCTGCTGCTGCGGCATCCGCTTATTCAGCTCATAAGCACTAGCGTTTACGCGTAAGCTTAATACAGTCAGCAGCAGGAGTTGCTAAGCGGGTCAGGTGTTCAGAATGGCCTTCAAACGCTCCAATTCTCTTAACAATAAAGTCGTTAAGCTCATTTTGAACACCTCACCTGCTTAGCTACTTCTTCTGCTGTCTGTATACTTATGACAGTTGTTACTTACATCAATGTGCTTTTCTTCCCTTACCCATACCATTTCCATGTTACAACTCTCCTGTTTCTAGAGTGTTCTTCCCAGCTTTGTGCCAGAGCCCAAGGGAGACTGAGCTGCGCTCGATAACCTGATTCAAAGAATTGGCTTTGGCGGTAGTTTTTGCGTACCTACATGACTGATTTCTGATTCTATGGCCTTAGGCTTGGGCACCACACGTCTTACTGCTCAATCACTGGTGCTTCAAGAACTGTCTAATCTTAATGAGGAGATTGGGAGGATAGGGAAAAAGACATGCGCGGAAATCAGAACATCGACTCTCACCATTGTAATGACTAAATTTACTGTGATGGACGGACACCGGCCTAATGTGATTGGCAACCCAAAGGCTGTGGTGGGTTCAAGACCACGGTAGCCATTCAGTTCATTTTTTCATTGCAATGTATCAAATTCGTAGTAATTAACATTTGTCTATACCCATTCCATCCTTATTTGTCTTATCGTGTAAACAAACGTGTCAATCTAGACATATCGTAATGTCATTTTCACACCACCTGCTCGACGATGCCAAATTATGTATCATAAAAACCCCACCAAAAGCAAATCATTGTAGTCCTTGGCTTTAGCGGGAAATAATATTTCATTATTCCCTCTGGGTAATAAAGTGATTTTACTTCTTATTGATATGACTTTAAAGTCTAATTTCGCAGTCCGGACGGCGCCTCAGCTAATCCCCGCGAGCCGCGGCATCACACCGAACTGATTTGAAAATGGAACACAGGATTTAAACCTAATACAATTGCCGCGAGTGTCATAAGATAAGACGCTGCAGTATACGGAGAAAAACTTCAAATTCTATTTAAGTAGAAGATAAAATTCTAATAATACGGACAGTCGCCATCAAATATATCGGAGCGGCCAGGGTACTCAAAAATATCTGAACATGCACTTTATTACTTTGACAATAGAGGCGTTGTTCAGATATTTGTGACCACCTTGGCCGCCCCGATGTATCTGATGGCGACTGTACTTTACATCAATTTTCTCTTTTGATTTACTTTCATAAAATTCCGTTTCTAGTAGCCTTGGTTTTGTTATTGTCTCGCAAAATTATATTAAAAATGATTTTTTTTTGTGGATACTGAGTTGAGTTAAATACTTTGTGAGCTACTTTATATATATGACAATATTTTAAGTGATAATCGCAGAGAAAAAAAAGAGTGATAATTTCTTTGAAAAGTGTTTGTTTTCACGATAAGACAAATAAGAATGGATGGGGTATATTTAAATTCATCATAAAAGGCTCTCAATCCAATTCTACGTTTATTTCCATATTTTCTACATTTTTGCTACTTTCTTTTCAGTTCGAAAGTATGCGAGAAGTGCGGCATGAAGGAGGAATGGTCTATGAAGTTTGATGATTTCGTGGATAATTTCGGTCAGAGTATCTTCTACTCCAGAGCTCCACATAGAGAATGCAAGATATTCATTAAGAAATTTGACCAGCTAGAAGCCACGGCATTGCCTTGTTTACCTGAACCTATATTATAAGAAAAAAAAAAAAAGAAAAAAAAAGATTATTTCAATATGTAGGAAGCAAGAATGGTCGTTGATTCTCGCAGAATATCTGCATAAGTTCGATCGAATTATGACTTGACATAGAATTCCTACATAAAGTCTCCATGGCTATGATTTTTTATACAAAGAAGGTGACAAACAAGAATACGGCCCACTGTTGGTAAGCAACTACCGCGCGTAGCCTATAGACGCCTGCAACACTTTAGAAAAGAAGAAAAAGAAAATAAATAAAGATGAGAAGATAATACTCAATGGTCATAAAGTAACGTTGGTGTTTCGAATTAGTACTTAGTTATTTCGTAGCCTAGATCAAAATTGATCAAAAAATATTTTTACGTCACTTTGGGCGCTAAGTCAGATTTACCGCCCTAGGGCGTAGCGGAAAATCTCACTTTACACCTAGGAGAAGACGTAAAATTATGTACGCAACATGGACGGTAATTAGGAAGGTCTCAGATCGCTTGTTTATGGCCCTTACCTTCGGTTCGGGCCACAAATGCTAGCGATCTGAGCCCTTCTTTATTTTCCCGCCCTAGGAACGTAATGTACTAATAATGCAGGGTGTAACAAAAATATTGGTGATCCGTTTGAGGGCATAATTGGTGGTATTGCGAGTAAGAAAAAGCAGGAGAAAAATTTTTTCTTCGCGAGAAAAAAATATCACGTCGCCCCTGCCGGCCAAGCCTCCAATACAAAACCATTTTTTTCGCTTGAATGTTTTTTTTTGGTTTTTCATAATTTAAAATACCATATTAATTATACTCTTAAAGGTATCACTAGCCTTTTTTGTTACACCTTATAAAGCCGGCGTCAGATGTATCGGAGCGGCCAAAGTTATCACAAATATGAATAACGCCTCTAATCTCAAAGCGATAGTGTGCATGTTCAGATATTTTTGAATACCTTGGCCGCTCCGATATATTTGATGGCGACTGTATATTACCTACTCCTGTATTCACTACATTTATGCAATTAGCACCTGTCTACTCCATGTAGCTTTGTATGTAAAAGCTCAACCTTAACTCTTAATGAAAAATTATAGGTTTTTTCAAACGCTCTATTGACTAAACGGGTGAGACTGAATTTCTTTTCGAATATATATTATTAGACTATATACTCTTGTTTTTGGCACAAGCCGAAACACGATTGCTGAAAGTTGCCTCGATAGGAAAAAAATCCGAAGTTGGGTCCTTTTTCTCCTTATTTTTCTTAGCTTACGTAAACTATAAGAGATTAAGCAATATAACTAAGTAAAAAATATGGTAATCTGGCTTATCTAAAAAGCGACAGAAACAAAATTAGACAAAACTTTATAGATTCGCTTATTTATCGTAGTTTAGTCAAAAAGTCTGATCCTTAAGAGCGCTGCATCTTTCTCTCGTGCACGGGAGCCATAAACGTGTCTCTAACGGATGGGCGTGGCTTGTCCGAATCGAGGAACGGCCTTAAATTATCAAAAGTTTGTCAAAATCTCATACAGTCCGTGAGCTCTAAAAAGAACCTTCGGGTTTTAGAAAGAGACGTCGGGTATCTATCAACAGTGACGCATGAAAAAGCAAAACAGCAATATTACCTTCGTGTGTCATCGCCGATTCCCGAAGGTTCTTCTACGATTTAATAACCAGCCGCAACGCAACAATGGGTTGACTAGCGAAAAATGCCTCCTGGAATTAAGTTTGCCTTTGTACAATTTTACCGAGCAATTAAAGATTAAAATGAATAAATAACCTTCTTAAAACTAAACCCATTTCATTGACAACTATTAGATTTTTAACGAAAAATTGACGGTGTACAGTCAGCATCAATAGTATCTTCCTATACGAAGGCCGCAAAAATATGTGTTACGCTCTTATTTGTAGAGCAATTGAGCGTGTCACATATTTTTGCGGCCTTCGTGTAGGAAGATACTATTGATGCTGACTGTACCTAGCTGTGAGTGATGATTATTAAAAAAATCGACTCAGTTTCTTCACTTTTTGCGATTATAACTATTTTTTTCTTGTTATTTTTGTTTGTAATAAACTTATGATTGTTTGTTTTCATATAATTTTGACTGTACTTGTAAATTTTGTAGGGTTTTGGTAACTTAAAAATAAAAGCACATAAAAAACTTATTTATTTATTTTCACTAAGTAAAAATAATAATGACAAAAAGTATCAAATCGTTAAATACATCTTAAACTCGTAACAAAAGTTTATACACTACAGTCTTTTATATATCGTCGCTGCGCGTGCAAAAGTCGCCATGTGTTTTTAACCTACTTTACAGGAGACACAAAAAACTATTTTTTTCGATACTGCTTTCACATAAGTACATGAATATTTTTTTGGTAAAAATAAGCACTCTTTTACATACTTTACGTTTGTTCTGGAAAAATAATCGTGTTTAAATAAATCAAAATAAATACATATTGATAAATCTGGCACATAGCGATTTTTGTTTGAGTCATAATAATCTCTATGTGTCTTGCCATCACATAGCTATATTAAATTATTTAGGTGCGTATTCAATTTGTATGCCTTCTTGTCACATAGTTATTTTATGAAATGATATTAGGTATTTAAAAAAACCAGAAAGGTATGGTTAGACAAATAGTTATAATGAAATTCAGTAAGTACGATCAATGTTCGGATTTTCTTGTTACTTTCATTACCTATATCTTTCGATAATTAGAACGAATCCGTAGCTAAAAGGTATTTTTTTATCAAATAGAAACATCTCCTTCCAGACACGTCTTCAATACGTTCTGGCCTGGCAAATAATAATTAAATCCGAAAGACTTTTAGTGTACACGTACGAAAGGATTTTTTTGCCGTAATATATATGTTTCGTACCGACTTGAATCACCCTATTGAATTATTATTTGAACAGCATTATTCGACATTTCTAGAAACGGTCAAGCCATAAAGGCTAACGTCAAACCCTTCTGGTGTTCTGCCTTTTCGCCGAAAGTTGTATTACCGAATTTCACTTGTCAACCAACTTTTCGCAGAAGTTACTTACTAGGTTGGGTTAGGTTAGTTGGATTATGTAAAGTTGGGAAATGAAATTCGGCCAAATGAAACTTCTGCGAAAAGTTGGTTGGCAAGTGAAAGTCGGGAATATAATTTTCGGCGACAAGGCAGCGAACCCTTACTACTCTTTCGAGGAGGCAGAGACGTTCTACGTACTACCAGGAGATATTAACTCAGACCAAACCCAGCTTAGGCATAGGTATATACTTTTCAACTCAAAAATATACAGGCACGAGACAGCTAAACATTGTTTGGGAGTTCGATTGATTGTCTGAGTAGTATGCCCCACTTTAAAAACATGCAATAAATAATTAAGCATTGTTTGGGAGGGTTGTCGACTGGATTATCACCTTCGCTCCCAAATATCAAGGGCATAACGCTAGACAGATCCCTGACTATAATATCATACTGCCTTGATACGAAACAGAAAGTGGCGGCAACAAATAACATCATTTTTCGGATCACTGACACCATATGGGTTTTACCTCTACATACCCTCAGCATTACCGCACTTGCGTCAAGTTTCTCGGTTGCAGAGTATGCATACCCAGTGAAAAAGAATTCTGCACACGTGAATCAGATAGATACTGCTCTCAACGAAGCCTGTAGTCTAATCACCGGATGTCTTCTTAAACTTACCAAATGCGATTATCATTACCAAATGAGCGGAATAGCTCCTCCTCACATACATAAGGACTTGACACAACTGTAGAGCGCGAAAAGAAACGGCGGGATTCTCGACATCCAACGGTGGCGTAGAAGTCTCTAAACAGACTAAGGTTGAGAGTTGGCCGATCAAAAAGCAATCTTCTTAAATAGGGAATCAGCCCGGAACACAGAGATGCAAAATGACGACCTTCAAACAACGTAACATAGTGATGCAATGTTCCCTGTATCCAAGTATGTGTACTATAGAAGACTTCATGAAAGCTACTTCCCGGAGATAAGAGGTGGCAAACCATTTGACCATAATTGGTAAAAAATAATTAGGTTTAAAGTTTTGATCCCGTCATATGGAAAGAAGAAGAATAACTATTTAGTGTATGGTTTAGAAAATTACATTTTAATCTTAATAAAATTAAAAAAAATGTGATTTACCATTCACTTATACCTTAAACTGCTACGAGTAACAAACACTTTTAAACGTAGACCCACAGCAACTATATTGTCAAAGTACCATTTTATTTACCAAAATAATTCGATTGAACTGCTAGTGATGGCATTAATGGTTTACTAGAAAACATGTTTATTTTACTTGAAGGTAGATACAAGCAGATACAAGTGTAACATGCGGTAGACTGAATATAGGTACTATAGAAAAATCTCGCTATGTACCGTAAAACGAACGTCTTGCGTCGCGTCTACGAACATAATAGCGATCCAAACTAGTACAAAAATATCGCTATGTGCAAAATGCTACATAGCGGGTGAACATTTCTGGTTAATTTATGCGAAAAAAATCGCTATGTGTCAAGAATCACATATCAGGCGCATTCTAAAAATGGTTTTTATGGCGACCGAAAATCGCTATGTGATTTATTTCACTTAGCGATTATAGTAGGCGCATTCAATGTATGGACATCACATAGCTAGATTTGTCAAATCCTGAAATACTGAAATTAGCCTGACAGGATTTTCGGAGCATATGTGTATTTAAATAAGGATCATAATGGCATTAAAAACCAAAAATCGTCAAAATTCACATAGCGACTTTTGCACGCGCAGCGACGATATTCAGGTTTTAAACAGTTGTGATTGCATTGTTTGGTTATATTTAAAATAGTAGCTTTTAAACTAACAGATTTACATACAGTCAACTGCAATAATAGCTTACACAACAAAATGAACCTGTAAAATTCTGCGCTTACTTGTAAAACATGCTGTGTATACTTGCTCTGGATATCGTGCTAGTTATAACACGTTTAACGCCTACTATACTATTAGAGTTTGTATGATATCTGTTAAGTGTACCTAATAAAAAAATATATTGGAACATACTCCAAGAAAAAAAAAACCATTACAAATGAATAAATGAACTGTAAAACACTGAAAATATGCAGGATTCGAACCTGCGTCCTCTGGATTGCAGTCCAATATGCTTCCAATTACGCCAGTCCTCCCGTAATCCATCTCAACGAATTTAGTCATCGTAATGGTGACTCAAGTTACTTGACTAGCGACATCTGTACCTGATGTGCTGAAAATTATCAATCTTATGTGTGATTCCATAAGAACATGCATGTGCTTTTGCAGGGTTCGTTGTGCAGATATTATTGCAGCTGATTATAGGCAGAGATAGTGGCTTGCATTAGGGTCTGATACAGATAAAAAATAACCATATTAATTCTATAAATAACAATATGTACATTAATAATTAAAATATTATTTACAACAAAAGATCATAAAATTGATATGCTAACAAAAATATAATCGGCTTGAAGAATTAAAAAGGGGTAGAAAAATCACTGATAACACAATAAAATTGTGAAAAGTACTTATTTAAATCAAGTATACAGAAAATAAATGAATCAAGTACTTAACTGTATACCTAAAAGAAGTACCTATACATTTCGCTTAACAGATAGACATATTTTTATTTTATGAAATAAAATAGCAAATAGATAATAAAAAAAGAGTTAGAAATTGAACTGATTGAGAAAAGTATTATTATGATGGAAACGAATTTATAAGTAAAAATTCATGTAATATATTTTAAGTTGTAGCAGAGCCATTTTTTTCTGTTGCCATTTTTTGCTAGAAGTTACTACATGTTTCAATATTCAAATGTTTTTTTTAACCTAGTTCCCTTCAGCATCTTATGATCGTCCTATTTCACGACAACACTCTGATGAAATAACAATATTAATAAAAAATAAATAAAATAAAATCACGGAACTGAATTTCACACCAGACCCGCTGATTTCATGCACATTTCTGCATCCTATTACATATCGGCTCACACGATAATCAACTCTAATATGTTCATAATAAGGTATAGTTTAAGTTACGATTTAGCTCAGTCCATGTAACTTGTCCACATAAATTCGGATTATATCAAAATGTATTCTAATGTGCTTGAAATAAGGTTGATTTTAGTTGGCAAGTTAAAGTTACGATTTACGTCAAAGTAGCTTGTCCATTTTGTAGGTTGCGTCGTCTGTTCGTCGCGCTTGCGTAATTCGGTATACCGTTTAAACTATTTGATACACTTTTTCTATTAAACCTTAAGTAGGTTTGGATGTCTGTTTATTTTGTTCGCTTGTTTTTTTGTAACGCCATTGTTAATTTGAAGTAACCATGGTTTTTGTACTCATCTTTTTATTACAATTTGAAGTTGAATTATACATATATCTGAATTTTCTTTAAGTAAAAAAAGGAAATTGAAATATATGACGCCAGCCAAATAAAAATACGTAATAAAAGATCGTCTACAAAATTTCGTATACTATCTATTTATACAAAAGCGGCTTTATACCAACTGGCCGTTGTAGCTATACTTATTGTAGGTCACGTAAATCATAACCTCACATAACCTAAAATGGCGGCCTCATAGTTCCTCAGCTCTGATTAGTCTTATCTTGATCTGCCTAATGTCGAATTTCAGTAAAGTTGGCTTTCCATGGTGCGTAGGATCCTGTTTGGAATATCTCGTACGATCACGCACTTAAATTTTTGAGATATTTAGGGTTCAGTTCATATTGGACAATCCATAGAGAAATTATTATAAAATAAAATAAGTTGAACCTTAATTAAAATCCGTAACTGTACTATTGGCCATATGTGTATGCAGAATCACGCACTATGTAAAACTAGCTTAATCACTACCTAAGAAGTCAAAACTACTGATAAACGGCTGAAAGATTCAATAATTGAAAAAAAAATCCATAAAAATTCGGACGGCACTTAAAATTTTCAAAAAAGGAAAATTTACCAAAAATTCGATACCTAGATATTTTTTTGAATCTGTAGTCAGGACCGACATCAGAAAGACTATAAGCAGCATAGTATGGCAGTTAGTTCTTGGCGTATTTCCACTGCGATCCCCCCTCCTTCCCCCCTTTCTTGCCGTGTGAGGAATGCTGCTCGTGGTGCTCTTCGTGGCCTTGCTTCCCGTTGTGGCCTTTATGATCGGCGTCAAGGTGACCCTTGTTGCTGTGGAGAAATTGGAGAAGTTAAAACATGAAAAGCTAAATGAAAACATTTTTGTGTAGGACGTTTCCATTAGGGAATGACAAACTATAAAAAACTACTTTTTGGTGCTCTTAAAGTGCAGTAGATTAATAGTTTAATAGTCGACAATGTGACTTCCAAATCTTCCAATCACTCTTCGGAAATCTGAACAATGTCGTTCGACATTTACTAGTAACTTTTTGGTAAAAGAAGAAATTGAGAGAACCGGCATGAATCTGCGAAGAATTTAAAAGGTGTATGTGAAGTTCTTAACCCCATTTGGGGTAGTGCGAGGATTAAAATAAGCCTAAACCTGTTTATAGTTAAGAGTAGGTCCGTGCCCAGCATTAGAATGTTTAATACACTGCAGATAATTACAATTATGATTGATGTTAAACTTCCAGCAGCGTTTTTTTTGTGTTTTTCTGAATTGCCTTCTTCTTACCTTTTTTCACCTCTCTTACCCTCCTTCATTTGCTCAATGAAGTCGTAGTATTGACGTGATGCGCTTTTTTCTTTCCACTCTCAGTAATGCTTGGCATTGTATTACCATAGTGGTGTTCACTGCTGTCTTTATCTTACCTAACCTCCCTTGTATATTTTATCCCACTCACCTGTATCCCTTCTTCCCTCGCTCCACGAAGTCGTGCCCAGCATTGACGTGATGCGCCTTCTTCTTCCCGCTCTCGTTGCTGGCGTGCTTGGCGTTGAATTTGCCGTATCTGTGGTGTTCTCCGCTCTTGTGGTAGTCGTCGTAGAACTTATGCTCTTTGTGGAACTCGTCCTTGTGGTATTTGTTGTGGTATCCTAGAAAAACGAGAAGCAAATTACCATTCCATAAAAAAATACGTCGTCGCCATCTTGAGCTTAAACGATTATCTCCCAAGGACTTATTGGTCAACCAAATATACGTGTCATATTGCACCTAACTATAGTTAAGGTTGAGGACTTATTAGATGTATTTGATATACCTAGGTACACTTACATATTTTTTATTTGTAAGCATCTTGATATTTCATTTTGAATGTAGTTAACAAACAAATTAAGTTGATTGCATTTTGATTAACATGCAAACAGACATTACTAACCAATTTTAATAACCTAATTAGCTTCCATTCAAGTCTAATAGCATTACATCAACAGAAAACCAACACGACAAATAATCTAATCAACTTAAGAAAAAACTAAATCAATACAAAATCAACAACCCAATCAATATCATTACATGAAAACTGTAATAAATAATGTTGCAAATTGGTCCAGATACCTAATTTCTTTTATTTAGTATAGGAACCGAGGTCAAACGACAAAGACCGTGTAACAAATAACGTTGCGTAAGCGCAGCTTTCTCCCGCACGGAGAGAAAAATCTAGTTTCTTGTAACAGAATATTGTAAACTTGACTTGATTTTATTGTATTATATGTGACAACTATACATTTTTTACACATTAACAGAAAATTCTACTTCTTTACAACATTATTTCTAGTTCCTACAACCCACTTACCTAGTATCGTAGAAAATAAAATTTGTGTAACACACAAAAACCATCTCTGTAGCCATCATTATAGGACAGGGTAGAGTTTATCAGATTTTTCAGTAGGATTCAATATAATTACTGCGGACTTGAAACGCCGCATAATCCTGTTTACTATGTGTTGTATTAAGAACACCAGATTTTTATTAGTCTTGACTATTATTTTAGGGGACTGAAATAATCAACAATTTCTGTTTACTATATGCAGTATTGGAGAATACCAGATTTTTATTTGTGTTAAAAATATGTTTTGTTCTGTTTACAATAAATATTGTAGAGTTATCAGGTTTTATTTTTGTATTTAATAAAAGTGAGAAATACACCGAAACCGAGTACGGGTTGCAAGCGTCGCTGCTTGTCCGAGCGGGCCCTCTCTCCAATTTTATTTAAGTGTCATCATCATCACATTCTCACATCCTTTTCCCTCTATTCATATGAGGTCCTGTTCGAAATCTACAACCCTAGTGAGAGAAACATTAAATAGTTCTTACCTTACATGAATCAGTTGGAACTTCTATATATACAAATGACGTTAAAAACTTCGAAAGCGCGTTGTATGTCAATCAAGTATGACGTGAAATAAATAAGCTAGAAATTAATGTTGAATGCATTAATAAATTACATTTTTGCGTAGAACCTATCTTAGCATTGAATTTTACAGTATTTAATAAAAATGTACAATATAAGCGCTCTAAAACCCGTAACACTGTATGGCCCAGCGCCCTAGCGCCATCTGTTGACACTAATGTAAAGTTATTAATTTAGTTTTTCGTTACATGTAAATAACGCATTGTTTAGTGTGCAATAATATTGTAATGCCAACATGTTTTATTGTTGCTGGTACTATTCTTTATTTTTATCATGGAAACAAGTATGTTACACAACAAAAAACGTATCTAGTTATGAGTAAAAATATTCCTAGTAATCAAGAAATTTCGAGTAAGTAATGGGTATTAAAAATCCGCTTAAAGGTACGAGAAAGTCTAGTACCTATAAATAAATCACATAAGATGGACCTTACATAAAGATATTGTAAAGACAATTTTATTATTTTGTGTGATTACTAGACGATTGTGAACAGAAACAATAAATATTGTAAACGTAGCAATTCTTGAAAAGTGTTGTAAGCAAAATGCTTATTTTAGTCTGTAACTATTAGAAGGTTACCAGAACGATATCAGAGTTTTCGTGTACAAGAATATTTTAACTAGAATATTCTAGTATTGTCAAAAATACGACTTGTTGTTTTAAAACAAGAATCTGTTAACCATAGCTGAAATCTTTTTTCCTACACCAGAATCATAACTACTATACAATCTGGTAATATTGTAAAATATTTTTTTCTCCGTGCGCACAATGACGGCTAAGTGTGATTTGTTTACAATTTGAGGAAAATGATCGGTTTTCACTCATTTGCGGTTTAGTATACAAAATGATTTCCTGGTTGGTTTATTCTGAATTATGATAACTGATATAAAACCTTACTTGATTTATTTATATAAGTACACGGAAAAAAAAGCTTCCGGGATAGTCTCATTCCAAGACATTATTATTTTCTTTTACAAAAATTTATTGTGTTAAGAGTATATTGAGTATATAAGAGAGATTCCAAACAAGTATTATCTTAGGTAAAAGAAAACTAGAAAATCTGTAAGAATATATTCGCTTCGTTATATTTAAAAAACTTTAATTTATTTTCGTTAAAGGAACGTCACGAGGAAATATTTTCAACATAATAAATAATGTCTTAGATTGAGAATATCCCGGAAGCTTTATTTCCGTGTAGGTACTTAAACGGAATCTTTTTCCCGTAACAAATCAGAGTAAAAAATCAATGTAAACTTAAATTAAACGCTTCATGGGTATTTTTTCAACGAAATTGTCATGGAAAATACACTGTTTCCGTTGTTATTGAATGCGGGTACTTGGTTAGGTATACCCGATCCTAATGGTGTTTTTCATATGTATAAGTTTTTTAAATGTAGGTTGGTTTAAAAACATGCCAGGCAGAGGGCCGTAGCCAGAATTGCAGTTAAGATAGGGCAGTGCTAATTTAAGGTAGGGCATTAACTTTCTTTTCATACATTTTTGACCCGATTGTAGTTTTTAAGGTAGGGCATTAGTATTTTAAGGTAGGGCATTGCCCCCTAATGCCCCCCCTAGCTGGCGAGGGCAACAGATGATGTGGGTAGCACATAAAACCGACCATAGTGGTGATACAAATTATGACAAGGACGAAGCACCGAACAAAGCGTTTGCATGAAACACAATTGTATACAGGCTGTTTTTTCAATAACTAACTATATTGAGGAGGTAATGAGGTAAGTCATACTAACTACTTTTTCTATTGGACCAACCCCGTATTCACAAAAAAATTAGGCGTCCCCATACAAAACTTCAACGTCTGATCGACTGAAATGTATGAAACAGCCAAAAAAATTGAGATTTCGGAGTTGGCCCCATAGTAAAAGTTGTTACGTATGGCCTGCCAAATCACCTAGCATAATCTGGCTAGTTATTGAAAAACAGCTTGTACAAAATATGCTGAAAAAACATGGAAACAATAAACCCATTACAAATATGAACCGAGTAAAACAACAGGTGAACTTATCGCTTATACCGCCATACCAAATCTAGTTATTGAAAAAACATCCTGTATACACATATTGTCAGTACGGTTATTATTTCCATGGACAATAACTATGTCCAGAAGTAGAATTGTAAATAGGCTTAGATATTATGATGATCAAACCTTAAGAAATATTCCACGATATCTCTAATGATAAGAATGCATTTGCATAACTACAAAGTAATGCAATGTTTGTGCAAGTTAAGTCTGTATAAAAACAAGACGATTAAAAATATCAAAACAGATGTAGGTACTTGGTACTTAAGTAAATATTTGTTTAAAATGAGTCGCATAGCGGAAAAACAGGGATTTAATTATTATTGCTTACAATTCTTACCAAACAAATGCCTCCGTTAAACCATAATAATGATCAACGATTAGCAATGTCCATAATAATATGGAGGGCATCGCTTATAAGCGATAAGTTCACCTGTTGTTTTACTCGGTTCATATGTAATGGGGTTATTGATTCCATGTTTTTTCAGCATATTTTGTACAAGCTGTTTTTTCAATAACTAGCCAGATTATGCTAAACAACTTTTACTATGAGACTAACTTCGGAGTTCGGAGTTAGTTGGGTGTCATTTCGGAATTACAAAAAAAAAATGGAATGCCCCTCAATTTTATTAAAGCTGTTATTTTGTTAACTCTGTTCTTACTTTTTAAATATTATACTTATTTCTTGGTAAATGTAAAAAATAACTGGCATTTTTCTTTCGGGGCTAGAGCCCTATAGTAAAAGTCCTTCAGTTTGACATACCTACATATTTACCTCGCAGAGGTCACGTTAGCTTGGAAATCACCCTGTAAAGATATGATCTTCCCATATTCTTCTTTACCTATTGCTTGTGTATCTCAAGATGTCTTATCCCAACTTTAAATAAAATACATAAAACAATATCTACCAAAATTGGAGTTGTATTAGAGTTGCATCGGAATAATTTTCAATCAATTATTGATTGAGACGGTTCATCTAATACTGGTTTTTCTACGACGATAAACTACGACGGTCCAAGTGACCAGTTTGATTAAACACCGGTTAGTGACCTCAGGTTTTATGGCATTTTTTATCACTTTTCTTTTCATTGTCCATGGCAGTCTTTTGTGAAAACAGAATAGATGACCTTGGAATGATTGCATCAGATAATATGCCCAGTCAAATTTATGTGTAGAAGTAGGTCGAAAAACATTTATTTGAATAATTATAACTATGTTTATAACTTTGTATTTTTCTGATCGAACCAACAACAGGTTACCGGACAACTAGTCACAGTCAAATCAGTAGGAAGTAAGGCCTGTTTATAAAATTTCAAAACAATATGTAGGTACTTAACTACATACAGGGTGTCCCAGAAATCGATGTCAAGCCGTGAATGGATGATATACCAAGTTATAAGTTATCAGAAAAATACAAAAAAAAATCTATCACATGGTGCCGTATTCTAATTTTAAAATACTTAAACAATACATTAAAAACACAATCCATCTCAAACATAACTCCAACACTCAACCAATAATCAACCAATATTGAAGTTGTATTGTAGTTGCATCGCAGTAGTTTTCAAGCAAACTCCGTCATTTTTGATTCAGACGTGTAGGCGTTAGCTATGTTGTGTTGTTATTTCATTGGATTTGCATTGAAGTTGGATCGTGTCTGTGCGTGTTTTAAAGTTAGAATACGGCCCATGTTCTTCAAAAATTATGGTCACTTTTAAAAATTTACTAGAAGTTAAGAGACCAGGGCGTGAATATTCTAGTAAATTTTTAAAGTGACCATAATTTTTGAAGAACATGTGATAGATTTTTTTTTTTTCAGATAACTGTTATAACTTGGTCTATCATCCATTCACGGCTTGACGTCGATTTCTGGGACACCCTGTATGTATGAAAAACTGAGCTGTGACGTCACAATGTATACACCGTTTGATTATTTTTTCTTCATTTAGAAATAGTAATCAAAAGTGCAAATATCATGTTTGATCCGCGTGTTCCTCGTTTAATAGCTAAACTTTGATAATTGGCGTTTTAAGAAGATTATTTTTCCCTCATAGAAAATCCATCGATAGGTCGAATTGGCGACCGACGGGACCTCACAGGATGGCCGAAGCAAAGTTAGGCCTAAACGGTGATGGCGAGACGACAAAAAATAGGCTGTTAAAAAATACCTACTAGAAACAAGCAGTTTGATTGCTTTTATCGCTTAGATCCCTTATGCTCAAGAGCCTGCTCCTCATGAGATCTCTTATGGTCAGCTTTTTCGTGGTGCTCCTTTGTATCTCTTCTGCCTCTATTTGTGACAAAACATATCCTACCAGAAACAATCAGTTTGATTGCTTTTATCGCTTAGACCCCTTATGACCATGAGCCTGCTCCACATGACATCCCTTATAGTCAGCTTTGTCGTGGTGCTTCTTTTGTATCCCTTCTGCCTCTATTTGTGACAAAAAAATATCCTACCAGAAACAAGCAGTTTGATTGCTTTTATCGCTTAGACCCCTTATGTTCATGAGCCTGCTCCACATGACATCCCTTATTGTCAGCTTTGTCGTGGTGCTTCTTTTGTATTTCTTCTTCTTTTTGTGATGAAGCTCTTAATTTTTTATAACCTTATTCTATCTTACCTTTAGTCTTATGTCCCTTCTTGTGGCCTTTTTTCTCATCGAACTTAGACACCTTATGTCCATGAGCCTCCTCTTCATGACTTCCCTTATGTTCAGCTTTGTCATAATTCCTATGTTTCTCTTATGTCTCGATTTTATAGTATTATTGTATCTTACCTTTAGTCTTATGTCCCTTCTTGTGGCCTTTTTTCTCATCGAACTTAGACCCCTTATGTCCATGAGCCTCTTCCTCGTGACTTCCTTTATGATCAGCTTTGTCGTGGTGCTTCTTCTTTTTCCCTTCAGCCTCTTCGTATTCCTTGCGATGGAGCTCATCTGTTTTGAAGCCCTTGGCGCCTTTGTCTACGTGGTGGTCGTGCTTGAAACCGCTGGAGCTCTGGAAGGTTACATTGCGTAGTTAGATTTGGAAGTAGTTCAATTGCGATACGTAAAGTATTTTGTACTTAGTGAAATTTTGGAGTAATTATAACCCTTTTTATTCAATTAGTATCGGTATTTCATAATTTTATTAGAAAATTCCAACAAAAAGGCAGCTTGCTGTAGATAATTTATTTTTTACATCTGCATTTCTTAGTAGGTGTAGTTTGTTTATTACGTTTTTTATTTGCCCTACTACGGCTACCACAATGCTAATGTTCGTGAAGCATTTTATTATGATTGTAATCAGATAAGAGATAATACAGTATCAACAAAAAACTATATTAAACAGAACCTTCAATATTGCAGACGGTCCATATAATTATTATTCTTTAAGATAAGGTTGCTAAACGAACCCCAGAATTCATTCGAGGATTAAGAAGATTAGTTTAGGGAATCAAAGACGTGAGTAACCCGTGATTTATTAAATATGTTTAAAATAAATGTCCCATATATTTATTGTAAATAAAATAACACTTTGAACATTTTTTAAACTTATTAACAAAAAGTATTAACTTCGTACTATAAATGTAATATTTTTTTTTTATGTATTTTTGTTTTTGTAGGTGTGTAACATTTCTTTTTCTTATAATAAATGATTCTTGTTTAATGTAATATTTAAACTTATATATTTTTGGTTTCTCTTGTTTTCTTCAGATTAAATTACCTAGGAACTTATTTTTAGTAAGTTATAAATGATTCAACCCCCTTAGATATTCATAAAACCTAATTTAACTACTACTCTTTTGTCTTTATCTTGCACTTTGACAGTTGTGTTAGTATATATCTCGTACCTTAATTAGGCCACTCAGCAAGCTTCGTGGCCTAAACGCGGTACAAGACTGAAAAGCTCTTGATTATGTCACTATTGTATAAAATACTATTACAAACGTGACCTTTTACCTGTCTTCTACTTAGATTTTATTTCGCTTTCGGCGGCAAGTGCAATATACTGACATTACTTACATACGTGCCATTATTTTAATTAAGGTACAATTTGGTGGCCGGTGGTTGCTGGTCATTTGTTGCTCACTTAAAATATTAAGGCCGTTCCTCGATTCGGACAAGCCACGCCCATCCGTAAGAGACACGTTTATGGCTCCCGTGCACGAAAGAAAGAGATGCAGCGCTCTTAAGGATTAGACTTTTTGACTAAACTACGATAAATAAGCGAATCTATAAAGTTTTGTCTAATTTTGTTTCTGTGACTTTTTAGATAAACCAGAATACCATATTTTTTACTTTGTTATATTGCTTAATCTCTTATATTTTACATAAGCTAAGAAAAATAAGGGGGAAAAGGACCCAACTTCGGATTTATTTTCTATCGAGGCAACTTTCAGCAATCGTGTTTCGGCTTGTGCCATAAAAAAGAGTATATAGTCTAATAATATATATTCGAAAATAAATTCAGTCCCTTTTCCCGTTTAGTCAATAGAGCGTTTGAAAAAAACTATAATTTTTCAAAGTAGTATCTCTCTTCAAATACTTGTAGCAGTAAGGCTCATGTTGACAGATAATTAGGTTTGTAGCAAACAACATCCACCGTGTAGAAGGAGAGCTAGCCACGTCAGATGTGCATATCCCGGGGTTTTCGGTGCGGGAATGTTATACACTAGCCAAATAACAGGTAAAAACTGTAAAAAACGATACTAATTTAACATTTCTAAGCACATTTGGACCTCACTACCTACTTTTAATTCATAGTTTGGTAATTACTTTACAATAAACAAAGTTATAAATACACGAAATCATTCCCGCACCGAAAACCCCGGCGTATGGATATGACACAATAATGAGAGCGACGAAACCTCTCTCGTGAGTTTGATATACTATGCTTATTTCTAGATCCGGACATCTGGCAGCTGTAAAGTGGTGGACGTCAAAAAATGCAAATAACTTTAAGAATACAAATCCTACAGTTCTCGTTCTGAGAAATTATATAAATAATTACGTTATATCATTCCTAAAAGTTTTTTCATAGTTTGTCACCTTCTGTTTCTGTTTCCGAAAGAATTCGCAAATTTTGTTCTAATGTTAAAATCCATTAATAAATTCGGCAGTTTTTAACTATTTCTGTATTACTTTTTGCCGATTAGAACAATTTGCTAGTCTTTCACTCTGCCCTCAGCGCCAGCGCGTGCGAGCGCGCAAGGCAACCCGGTTATATTTTGGACGTGATATCACGTCCTGGCGCTGAAGGCACGACTTTCCGTGCGCGTGATAGGACCGAAGATAAAAGGGTTAAAAGCTGCCAGATGCCCGGATCTATTAATAAGGGTAGTATTGCAATTTGCAATCTTACTAGACGGGTTTCGTTGCTCTCATTATTGGGTCATATCTGACGTGGCCAGCTCTGGGAAAAATCTAAACTTCGGGTGACTTTCATACTGCCTATTCGTATTTGAAAAACTGACAAAATAACGAACGTGGCCCAAAGCCACTAAAGCGTCGCCACTGTCAATGCGAGTAAGAGACCCATCCGATCTTAAGATCTGAGCAGCTCAATATAAACGGGTCACTTAGGATGGAAATTTCCATACAAGATTATCCGTGTTCATTGACCTTGAGTGCAAGTGCATTAATTAATTTGGTTACAGATATGCAATTTTTTTACGATTAACTAAATAAATGAGAACATTTTCAAAATAAAGTAATTAGTTAAAAATTAAAGTTTATTTTATTTTATTATTGTAACCCGACTACTGTACCGTCAACTGGGGTGCATAGGGATGGCGAGGTGAATAGGGACAAAAACCGGAAACGACATGTACGTAATAATATCTTAATAACTACTCCACACATATTTGTACGAGCGTTTAAAAATAAAAGTAGATTATATACTTATGTCAATGGCAACACTGGACAGGCATGAAGGTAGCGTTAGGTTGTCGAACTGACAATTCAAAGTGACGCTGTCTCTGACCCGTAAAAATGTGCTCCGGGAGTCTTGAAAAAATATATGTTTTTAACAAATTTAGACAGTTCTGGCAGTTATAAAGTGATTAACCCTTTAATTAAGCAGGTGTTTAAGTCACGGTAAGTTGAAATTATCTTTGTTTTGATATCAAAAGTGGGGAAACAAAAACTTAAGAAAGTTTTGAAAAGAAACAGAGGTTTATGGGGACGCCTTGGGGATCGATAGGGACGGCTTGAGGGGTCGATCGGGTCGGCTTTGACACTTAATAGGGACGTAATTAGTTCAAATAAGGACGATAAAGTACGTATTGGGACAGGGTTGCCAAAATTATTATTGAATTTCCATAGTTTAGCAATACCTACTGGGTAGAAAGGTACCTAGGTACTTACCTCTGTAAGCTTTTTGTTTTTGTGACAACCCTAGCCCTTTAAATAGCCGTTTCCCTATTGATCCCTTATTCGTTGCTATTGACCCCGTATGCAGCGTGAATAGGGACGGAGGGGTTTTTAAAGAAAATGGGGGTTTTGATTGATTGTATGGTCATTAAACAATCATGAATAGGTTCTCTGACATAAGATTAAAGTTTTAAAACGATAACATTGGGGTTGTTCATGGAAATATTCCGTTAAAATCTTACTCAAAGTTCAAAATTGTCCCCATTGACCCCGGTTGACGGTACAGCAAAGCCATTAAAATTGATTGTGAATATAACGATAAAAGCAGCAATTGATGTAGGTAAATATGTAACATGAATAAGTCAAAACGATTTTTTTATTATTTAGAACCTGCTGTTCAGTCGCCATCAGATATATCGGAGCGGCCAAGGTGGTCAAAAATATCTGAACAACGCCTCTATTGTCAAGGCGATAAAGTGCATGTTCAGATATTTTTGAGTACCTTGGCCGCTCCGATATATTTGATGGCGACTGTTCACTACGAGTACGGTCGACGTCAAAAATATGTTAACATTGCACCTTACTCCTTTGTAATAAGGTCCAAAAGTGTAACAAACATATTTTGACGTCGACTGTACAGTGTACAACTGTACAATCGCTTGCCTGACAATATTGGGGATGCTGCGACTATCGCGGCGTTTTAACCCATTCACCGCTAATGACGACACGTTGTCGTCACGGCTCTACGAAGCATTTTCGCTACATAGCGGGAAACCCATGTTATCGGCTACGGCGTAGCGCTACGCCCGTAGCATAGCAGTGAATGTGTTAAGAGAGTGACTCTTGCAAGAGTTGTTTTAACATTTAAGACTACATTTCTTAATTCACCTTTAATAAATAAATGCATTGAGCAGGCGCCGGCTCGCATAAGCGAGGTACACGATGCGACACTGACTTGTTACGACATGTTATTAAAAATCAATTTCAGTCCTAAGATAGAATAACACATTTAAAGCTACGTGTTTGACAATGAATGACATCATTGAATGACAATGAATGTTGTTATCTTACTTGATTAAGCACTAAGTACTTAAACTAAACATAAAACACAGAACATACCTTCCCTCCTCTATGTGCGTCATGCGCCGCATGATGCGCATGTCCACCTCCCTGCTTATGTCCCGTCGCATGCTTGTTATGCTTCACCACCGCCGCAGCCTCCTCCTGATCACTCAACCTCGCCAGAGGAACTTCTTCCACGGTAGCTATCGGGACCGTCTTGACGGGAGACGCCGGGACTGATGCTTGGATTACACCTAAACTTTTGAAAGAGTTTGGGGCATCCGCTACTTGGATAGACGATTTTACTGGGACGAGAAACGGCTGTTGGTATGCTTGAGGTTTTGTTTGAGCTGACTGGGTTTTAGAGAATGATACAGGATTTACATCTAGAGGTTGGACTGGAGTTAGACTTGGGTTGTATTGAGCTTGAGCCTTATAGGGCGCAGCCTGGCTTGTATGAACTGGAATTGGACTAAACTGATGGGCGGCTGGTTGGGTCTTATAAGGCACAGGTTGACTTGCATGCACTAAAGGTTGCGACTGGACTGGACTAGGATGATATTGGGTATGACCCTGAGGTTTCTGGAGAGGGGACAACACAGACGGCACAGGACGATACACCACAGGCACACTCACGTCAGGCCTCGAGTTCGGAGCAGCGTAAACCTTATGATAATGTTCCGCGCTAGCAGCCAACATCTCCTCATAAGGAGGCGATGGGTAGCTCTCCCCATCTGTAAACTCATGGACTTCATATTGATGGACTTGACGAGGATTTCTGACATAGTCTGCTGAGCGACGGACGCGGCTGAGTGGGACATCTTCATATGTGCATCGTTTCACTCTTATATGTTCTTCATAAGGTCCTTCATCGCGTACATCACGGCGTGTCCTATAAATGTGTTCATAAGGATCCTCGTTGACTTCGCGTCGTGTCCTGTAAACCTGTTCATCAGGATCCTCATGGACTTCGCGTCTTGTTCTATATTGTCCATAATCGTCATGGACATCGCGCCTTGTTCTATAAACCTGTTCATAAGGATCTTCGTGAATATCCCGTCTTGATCTATATTTTTCATACTCGTCGACGTCACGCCGCGTCCTCCTATCTTCTATATCCTGCTTACTCTTAGGATGCTCATAATCCTCCTCATTATACGGCTCCTCGAGCTCCTCTTCCTCGATGTAATCATCGAGTTGAGCAGCCACGCCAACAACTAGCAGCAACCACAGAATTTTCATCACTGATTGTAGCGAAATATTTTTTTCTTTTATATTCACGAATTGCTAAAGGAGGTAGATTGCAGATTGCAACGGCGCGCGCGCGATGCAACGTTTTATTACAACTCTAAGTCAATATTTGCACAGAGCGGCTGCGCGCGCAGATATCCGACAATGCACTGCGCTGGCGTCGATCAAACTCAGCATAGAAAGCGTTCCTTAACGCTTAATCGTTTTTGGGTGAAAACTATGACCATGAATTATTGGTTTTCTGAGGTTACATTACGCAATGATTAGTAGTCCACGGATTATGAGTTACAATTACAGGTATTATGCAAGTTATGGGTTAAATTGTAACTTATAGGGTATTAAAGTAAACTTGAATGGGACGTGATTTCTAAATCATTTAGTTACTTTATTATCACCGATTGGTAAACGATTTTAATATTTTCTATTATTGAACTGAATTGAAACTTAGATGGAATTACTAAATCTGTTTTATTGTTATCGCTGTTGTAAACATTGATCAAGAATACGATGGGGTAATTGAATTGTACTGAAATAATAAGCTTGTAGGTCCTTTGACAAAACATTCAAATAGTTGCAATTATCTTCAACAGCTTTCACCCACCCCTGCGTTAAAATCTGATAATCGTGTTTTAAAAATGTACACCTAATGATAACGATTAACTATCATAAATATCTACAGTCGCCATCAAATATATCGGAGCGGCCAGGGTATGCCAAAATATCTGCACTGCATCGCCTTGACAATAGAGGCGTTGTTCAGATATTTGTGACCACCTTGGCCGCTCCAATATATTTGATGGCGACTGTATTGTATAGCGAAGGTCGTATCTGCGTAAGTACGTAGTTTTTTGGAGATAACTCAAAAACGCCTTATTCGATAATGTTCAAAATAATTTTCGTTGATAGAATAGTTAAAGGTGTATCTTCTTGATTTTTTTCATAATTTTTGGACTTACGGTTCAAAAATTACAGGGGGGGGGGCACAATTTTTTAGTCTTTCGAAGCGATTATTTCTGATAGTATCCACTAATCAAAAAATGTTCAAAAAACCTCAATGTTATTTTTAGAGACCTGTCGATTCATGTACGTCATGTAATCATGTTGATATTTGGCAAAAAAATTTTTTTTACAATTAGTTACATGTATGGAGTGCCCACCCTAAAAACTTTTTTTTTAGCAATTTCTTTACAAAACTAAGTAGCTGCACACACATACACTTTATGTAAAAAAAATGATAATGATACGTCTTACAGTTTCCGAGTAAAATGGCTGTGACATACGGACGGACAGACAGACAGACAGACATGACGAATCTATAAGGGTTCAGTTTTTTGCCATTTGGCTACGGAACCCTAAAAACCTGGTATACCTACTGATCTGTGCTTCTATTCCACAGGGAAAACTTCTGGGGAAATTATTGGCATTAAGTTCGGTTTCTTCACGATGTTTTTCTGTACCCAAAAAGCTCTCTCCCTCCTAGGGTTTGTCTCGGCTTGGAGTTTGCTTGGCAGCCTAATCACTAATTTTAACGAAAGCGACTGCCCTCTGACCTTCCTACTCAGTTGGAAAACTAATAACGCCTTATTGGAATTAAATCGGGATTCATTACGATGTTTTCCTTCACCCAAAAGCGACTGGTAAATATCAAATGAAATTCCATACATACAGGTATATTCACGAAAGTTGGCGCGAGATTTCTACTGAGTGACAGCCATTTTCATAGAAATTCTGTCAAATCTCGCGCCAACTCTCGTGAATAGACCTGTAAGTTCCGAAAAACTCAGTGGTACGAGCCGGGGATTGAACCCGAGACTTCCGGATTGAAAGTCGGACGTCTTACTGCCAGGCTACCGGCGCTTCTTTCTGCACTATAAAAGCGCCTGCAAAAAGTAAATGGTAAGAGCAACCGGAAGGTCTGGACCTGAGACCTGCATTAAATAATATCGGGTCGGTTGTCGGATTTTTCCACGATTACTACTAAAAATAATAAGTAAGAAACTCACTTTTTCGACCTGCCATGACCTCAGACCACAATGGTTTTATTCTTGATTATATTTACTTTATTTATCTTGATAAGTTACATTGTTACATGTTTGTTCCTTTCCTAATGACGTCAATGCTTGGGTAAACCTAGGTATAGGTACTAGGAGGATTCATGTCATTGACTGCTGAGATCCCTAAAGGTTGTTGCCATCTTTAAAAGAAATGCATCCAAAGAAGCCATCTTTAATAAATATAAACCTGGGCCCTGCCCTGTTACCGGCGTCCTCCTATAGTTTAGTCATTATAGATTTTGACCCGTAAATAATTAGTTCTTGGATTTTATTTCATCGGTCACTGGGAGTGTAAATTCAAAAAGTAGACTGAATCAGGCTCCTGCGTATATTCGAAAAACAGTTTTTCTTGAATAACTCGGCCATTTTTGATTTTACAGTAAAACCGTGAGGACAAAAATTGTAGGAAATTTGATTCTCTACAAGTTTGGTCCTTACAATATTTTTCTTCTAGGATCGATATTTTGGAAATTAAACCTGAAAAACGCGACAAATTCAAAGTAATATCATTATCTCCTATGTTCCACGCTTTACGGCATGAATGAAGAGAAACAAAGTTATAGAGAATTAGATACGGTTGTTGCTTTTTCAAATTTAATTTCCAAAATATCGATCCTATAGTAGGGTTTTGTCTCAGTACAAATGCGAAAAAAATTGTGCGCATCGAGAAAAAGTTGTGAATTTTTGACCATAGATAGAGTGAGCAAAGATGAATATTTTTTAGTATTGGCGGTCTCTAAAATTTTTGGACCTTCACGTCAAAATCAGGGGTCCCGTGCAATATGTTATTACTCTCTGGTTAAGAATGCTAGGGGTTGTTTGGTATCGTTTCCGTGTAAAACAGACATGCAGAATTCATTTCTGATATTAAAAATTTAAAATTTCGTATTAAAAAAAAGTTGTGCCGCGAGGAAAAACACAATTTTATTTTAATTTTTTTAGAACGTCATATAACTAATATATATCCTTTATTTCAAATAATAAAAAATATTATAAAGAAGCATATTTAGTATATATTATAGAAACATTACATTTTATACACCTTTAATACAAAAAACTTCTGGGTTTTTTTTTTACTTAAGTTGAGTAACGGAAAACAGACGTCGCGTCGTTTGAATTGTGACGGTTTATGTTAAAGTAAAGGAGGAAAAATATGTTTTTATTTATTGTATTTTTTTATTTCTGCATTTTGTGAAGTTACTATGAATAAAATTTTCTAATAACAAGCAATACATGCATTTTAAGGTCAATACGCTACGGCTTTCACATTCACATTGATTATCGATACTTACTATGGAGAAAACATATACACCACGAAGCAAACATTTTTTTTCGCGTAGTTTTTGTATACTATAAGCCTAAAAATTGTATATATTTAGAAACTACATTAAATATGCTCCTTTATAATATTTTTTATTATTAGAAAAAAAATGATATATATTAGTTATATGACGTTCTAAAAAAAAAATTAAAAATTGTGTTTTTCCTCGCCACACAACTTTTTTTTAAATAAGAAATTTTACATTTTTAATATCACAAATGAATTCCGCATGTCTGTTTTACACGGAAATGATACCACACAACCCCTAGCAGCCTTAACCATAGAGTAATAACGTATTTCACAGGACCCCTGATTTTGACGTGAAGGTCCAAAAATTTTACGGACCTCCAATACTAAAAAATATTTATCGTGGGCCATTCTATCCATGGTCAAAAATTCACAACTTTTTCTCGATGCGCACAATTTTTACAAATTCGAGCTCTGCTACTAGGGTATTAGCCTTCTAAAAGCAAAATGCTAATGCGAATGTGACATCAATGAACCTGCAAGTGCAACCGTCCATAACCTCAGTGTTCGCTTACTATTATGCTTGCTTGAGAGCGTCATTCTATAAAAAGCTAGATACCAGCGTTTCACAAAATTAGGCAACTACTGCAAGTAATTAAACGAAAATTGCCAAACTTTACATTTGATTAAACATTTGGTAACCTCTTCTTGCAAATTAAACAACTATTCTATTTCAGTGACCTTCAGAACGTTGTTTGTTTTTCCTTAGTCTTCAATTGTTCGACGAGTATTTTCGATGTAAAACGTTTGACAGCGTTCACCTGATTATTTTATGATGATTAATGTCCTTATTCCAATGAATAGCAAAAAAAAACTACACAAATGGCCTAGGACTTTCACAGAAATCGAAAATGAAAAAAATCACGCACAAACGATTTCTGTGAAAGTCCTAGGCCATTTCCGTAGTTTTTTTACTTTATTTATTTGTGTTTCAAAGTGTGCAGCAGCAATTTTTGTGTATCGACAGCAGAATTAAGAGATTTTCATATCAATAAACACATACCTACTGTAAAGTAGCTTTTTTAACTGTTAGGTTTTGCTAAAAAGTCATCAATGTTACTCTGTGTCCGTAGGAAATACCTTCGACAACCCTACACGTGATCCCTGGGTGGTGCTAAAAGAGTACAAACTTGGCAGCTGCACTGTCCCATCTGGACCTCGCAGCACTCACTTTATTTTCTTCATCATCTGCTTTCTTACTACTACTACCCCAGAGAATATCTATATCCAGTGACACGTAGTCATCCGATGAAATAAAAAAAAGAAAATTGCGGTACCAATTACGCCATATTGTCCTAACAATTATAATAAAGAATTGTCCAGTTCATGACCATAAATAAATAAATCAATCGCCGTTGCGCATGAGTGGCCGCCGCGGTGAAACTGAACAAATAAGTTCATAATAGTTACAGAGCTATTATAATAATTCGATTGAGCTCGTGCTTGACCTATTGCGGTTGCGAAAATTCATTTGTACTTTTTAGAAGTATCGTAATAAGTAAACTTAGACCTCGAGATAAAAATAACATATATTTTATCCATAAATTGTTGATACTAGCTTTTAAAGATGGCTGTTATTTTAATTTCAACAGTGATCTCATCCATTACCCTACTCATCCAGACGATTCTAACAAACTATGCTATTTAGCCCTTTGAATGCCAAAGACCCATAAAGTGGTCATGAGGTGTTGTACTATCATGCCATGAACCCCTAAAGTGGTCCGGACTAAGATGTGCATGCGAGCATGGTAAAACTCAATATTTGCATTCTCGTTTAAGTATTTTTATTTGTGCTTGTGTTGCATTTTTATGGTAGTTGGCGTCTGACTGACCAGCATTCAAAGGGTTAAAAGTCCGTCTAAAACAATGAAATGGTGTTTTAACAATAATAAAAAGAACCGCGGTAGGAATTTAAAATCATGATTACTTAAACTTGTGATTTCATGCAAAAATAATGACATCAAACATTTGTGTGCGACTATTATTTATACAGTATGTTTTTCTTGAATTTGAGCCCTTGAGAGTCAAAAATCGGCCCTATAGGTCCCTAAAATGGGAAGTAATGAAACTGCATGCTTATTTAATGTATTTATTGTATTTTAAAGAAAAAACACACTAAAAGCATTGCGTGCATTTACCCACATGTTGTACAATAAATAGTTCAAATATCTAACTACCTTCTTTATGTACATGTCTTCCTATTAACTAATATAAACACATATAAATAGCGTAAAAGTTCATGCCCTGTATTTACATTGCTCATGTTGATGTCGCAGCTTGTAATCATTCAATTAATAACCTAGACAGCTTACTAAACGGCCCGGCCAACTCTCGTCCTTTGGCATATACAGGGTGGAAAGATAAGTCGGGCCCTGGAAGGAAACTACCTTAAAACGTTGATATAGCTCAATGAACTGAAAGGAAACATTCTTTTATTTTTAAAAAGATACATATCTGCATTTACAAATTTTCGAGAAAATGTACAATTCACAAAAAAACTACTCATTTTGTAATTTTTGTCACAAAGAATTTTGATGACAATTCATGACAAACGATCCTATTTCCAACAAGAATACAAACTTCTTAATACCAACCAAATTTACGGCACAAGAGAAGCCATAAATAATGAAAAAAGAAAAATCATACAATTTTAGTATCGAAAAAAGGGAAAATTAGAAAAAAATCTGTGAATGCAGTTTTACTTTTTAGGAAAAATAAAGGAATGTTTCCTTTCAGTGTATTGAGCTATCTCAACGTTTTAAGGTAGTTTCCCTCCAGGGCCCGACTTATCTTTCCACCCTGTATACCTAAAGCCACAAGTAACGGTTTACAAGCGAAAGTCTCTTTGTGTCAGATACTTTATCTACACGCATATCGTAAATCCTCTATTCTGTGTTCGAAAACTGTACGTAATTATCACCATTATTGCAACCAGTACTGTAACATCAGTGTGACAGTGTGGTAAAAACATATGAAAATTCATCCCCCCCGACCGCCGGCATAATCGAGTTGGTCATGGCGGTGCAATGGCGGTCATTGTAATGGTTTCCAAACACATTATTTAAGATTTATAACGTGTGTTATGTTATGTGTAGTATAAAGTAGTGTAATTAGGCCTTAAAATAAAAGTGTAGTTTTATGAAACGAGCCGCAGTCGAGTGTCATAATAAGGTCACACGAGTTACGTAATAAGGACCGCTTGTAAATTGTTACTTGTAGCTTTTTTAAATGTGCCAGTGAACTCCATATTGATATTTCTCACGAGGTAATATTTACAACTGGTATTCCACGTAGTTTCGGTCAAATTACGGTCGAAACGTTTCGATCATTTTGCGATGATCATTTTCAAGAGCGCCCTCCCGTGATGAAAGCGAGACGACCACTTCTTGCGCTCGGCCCTGCTGCTTGCGGGTCCTACTGATGTGCGATTTGCATAAAGTTTCAAAGAACTTGGAAGAGTTCTCGGAATTTTTCAGAAACTTTCACAAGAATTACAGAAAACTTAAATTTAAGAAACTGAATGTTTCAGTCCTAATACAAGCTTCCGAGAAGTTTCCAAACTTTATCTCATCATCATCATCATCTCAGCCATAAGACGTCCACTGCTGAACATAGGCCTCCCCTCATTAAAGGGGGGGTTTGCCATACGCGCCACGCTTGGAAGGCGGGTTGGCGCGCGCAGTTTTTTATTTTTATTTTGTTTATTGATTGTAGGCTTTCGGAAGATGCTGCTGCCCATCTCCCGGTATATTCCCTTAGCAGACTCCTACTGCAACCACGGGACGATATGGTGGGGGACAATTCTAAGGCCGGGCACCCCACAGCTGTTGGAACTAGCTAACAATCACGTTGGCGTGTGCGGTCGAGCGACATTTGACCGAAATTGGCGTGAGTGATCTCTGATCTATCATTATTAAATGGATCATTATATTTGTGTACTTAATTATATACATTTACCAATAAATGACTCCTACTAAGATAAACTTAATAAGTACATTGTATAATTCTCAGTTACTTATGTCAATTCCAATATTTACAAAGCAATTCCAATTGAGCTGTCTATGTACATCATCACATTGTATATAGGTATCACATACTTAAGAACGGCCGAGGTGCTCAAAGATATTATTTATTATATATTAGAATAATCTTACGTAGCTACAACGTAGCTAAGCTTGTACCACAGAGAGTATATTTACATAATATTCTCAGGAAAAAAATCGGTTTTGTATGGAGGGTTGACTGGCTGGGACGACGTGTTGACGTCCCACACAAAAAAATCGCATCAATTTTTTTTTCTCCTCGGTTTTCTTACTCGCAATGCGATACCAATTGTGCTCTTAAAGGATCGCTAGTATTTTTGTTACACCTTGTATAAATACATGCTTAGATATATACGAAGCGAATTAATGCCTGTACCGGGATGTGAACCCAGTATCTTTATCTTCGTAGGCCAGCTCTCGAGCCCTAGGCGCACATAGATGTTTTGACCACCTTGGCCGCTCTGAAAGATCTGACGGCGACTATCTAGTTTATTATTATGTTCTTTAACTTACTATAGTTATTTGTTATACAAGTGGTGAAAGTTGTATTTTACGTGCGAGTGTTATTTGAAACACGAGCTAGCGAAAGGATTCTATTATTGACCACGAGCGAAGCGAGTGGTTCAAAAATAGAATCCTGAGCGTAGCGAGTGCTTTAATACACGAGACGTAAAATAACTTTCACCCGTGTATAACACAAAACTTTTCACCTCACTACAGCGAGGAAAATAAGAAAAAGGGTGCATTTTGCTCGGTTTCCCGTAATTCCTCAGGTGTTTAATACTTCTTCATCACTCGAATCACTAATTTTTAACAAAACAACCTAGAAAAACATGCGAATATTTAACGTTGATATGATGGATGAATTGAAATGAAAAGTTTTGACGTAAAAGGTTTTATTAAATGTCAGATGCGTTTTGTTCGTACGTAGACTTATTCGGCTGTCAGAACAATTTATCCGTTTTTACAAAAAGAATGAAGATATTAATGTTGAATGCTGATATTTATGAATTAAAATAAAGTTGTAAGACTGTATTAAGTGTTTTTACTCGATGCAATTCATTAATTGCGATGTTAAAAATTCTGCACTTTAAACGTTTTACGTTTTGTTAGCTGTCAAATGTCACTTAAGCCACTTGTCACTTATGTCAAAACTCTTTCACCACATGTGGATAAAAAGCGATTTTCACAATAGATATTAAACAAACAAAAAGGGCTTTCCGAGCTAGTGAGGTGAAAAATACATTTATATACAAAGTTACATAATGTATAGCTTTTAATAGCTGGTAAGATGATACCTGCTGAAATTGGCATAAAAACACCTTAGGTACTTTAACTTAAATTTTAATAAGTCTTTATCAAATGGTCAGACACAAGAGGCGTCAGATCCGCATCTTTCATCTCCTTCTTTCGCATAGAGCAACTCTTCCCTGTCTCACTCTTATTATTAGGCTTGTACTGTGTGGGAATGGACACTTTTTTGGCACAACTATTTTGGCAACTTTTAGAATTGGCATTAATTTCTTCGCTACGAGAGAATGTCCTTGATTTAGTGATTTTGTTGAGTTTTTCTACCGGATTTTGTATTTCTAGTTGACTGTGGTGGAGACACGTAGATTTTGGCTGAAAAAAGATAAACAGACCAGGTTAAGTAAGTATGTTAAATTTATATGAGTCTACACTCGTATATTAAGGACCCTTATTACGTAACAGTTACATAAACTACTATTTCTCAAACATACGCGGAAATGTTGTCGTTATGTTCGTGAAAATAGACTCGAAAGTATCACGTTTCGGGCGCCGTAGTGACACCTTAGACTAAGATTAGATGGTAGTGCACCCTACCTAATCGGGTAGCAAGATTCGGCATATATAGGGGGTAGCACCTTAAAAAGTTATGACTTTTAGTATGGGACACTATGAGCCAAACCTGGAGCGTTCGGAATGCAGCCAACTTTTCGGGTACCAAAAAAAGTCAGAAAATACCTCATCGGGTAGCAAGATTCGACATATACAGGGGGTAGCACTTTAAAAAGTTATGACTTTTTGTATGGAACACTATGAGCCAAACCTGGAGCATTCGGAATGCAGCCTGATTTTAGGGTGCCAGAAAATATCGAAAAATACCTCATCGGGTAGCAAGATGAAACTAATGCCAAATGAAAGTACTAATCATTCTGTTAATAAAAAAAATTGGTAGTCGGTCCTAAACCTGGAGCATTTCAAATGCAGCCAACTTTTGTGATCGAACAAAAAACTCATCTGATACCATTACAACGTAGAAATGGCCCCAGATGATGGTTCAAAAGACATAAACAAGTTTAATTTGACAGAATTTATCAAAAAGTGCCAAAATATTTCAGGTTTACTCACCCAAACTTATCACTTTCGTAATTTGGCTTAATTTTAGGGTACCTGAAGATTTAAAAAAATACCTTATTGAGTAGCACGATAATATGTATGCCAAATGAAAGGACTTATCATCCTGTTAATAAAAAAAAATAGCAGCGGGTCCTAAACCTGGAACATTCCAAATGCAGCCAACTTTTGTGATCGAACAAAAAACTCATCTGATACCATTACAACGTAGAAATGGCCCCAGAAGATGGTTCAAAAGACATAAACAAGCTTAATTTGATAGAATTTATCAAAAAGTGCCAAAAAATATTGGGTTTACTCACCCAAACTTATCACTTTCGTGATTTGGCTTAATTTTAGGGTACCTGAAGATTTAAAAAAATACCTTATTGAGTGGCACGATAAGATGTAAGCCAAATGAAAGGACTTATCATCCTGTTAATAAAAAAATATAGCAACGGGTCCTAAACCTGGAGCATTCCAAATGCAGCCAACTTTTGTGATCGAACAAAAAACTCATCTGATACCATTACAACGTAGAAATGGCCCCAGAAGGTGGTTCTAAAGACATAAAGAAGCTTAATTTGATAAAATTTATCAAAAAGTGCCAAATTTATTAGGTTTACTCACCCAAACTTATGACTTTCGTTATTTGGCTTAATTTTAGGGTACCTGAAGATTCAAAAAAATACTTTATTGAGTAGCACGATAAAATGTATGCCAAATGAAAGGACTTATCATCCTGTTAATAAAAAAATATAGCAACGGGTCCTAAACCTGGAGCATTCCAAATGCAGCCAACTTTTGTGATCGAACAAAAAACTCATCTGATACCATTACAACGTAGAAATGGCCCCAGAAGGTGGTTCTAAAGACATAAAGAAGCTTAATTTGATAAAATTTATCAAAAAGTGCCAAATTTATTAGGTTTACTCACCCAAACTTATGACTTTCGTTATTTGGCTTAATTTTAGGGTACCTGAAGATTCAAAAAAATACTTTATTGAGTAGCACGATAAAATGTATGCCAAATGAAAGGACTTATCATCCTGTTAATAAAAAAATTTAGCAACGGGTCCTAAACCTGGAGCATTTCAAATGCAGCCAACTTTTGTAATCGAACAAAAAACTTATCTGATACCATTACAACGTAGAAATGGCTACAGAAGATGGTTCAAAAGACATAAACAAGCTTAATTTGATAGAATTTATCAAAAAGTGCCAAATTTATTAGGTTTACTCACCCAAACTTATGACTTTCGTGATTTGGCTTAATTTTAGGGTACATGAAGATTTAAAAAAATACCTTATTGAGTGGCACGATAAGATGTAAGCCAAAAGAAAGGACTTATCATCCTGTTAATAGAAAAAAATAGCAGCGGGTCCTAAACCTGGAGCATTCCAAATGCAGCCAACTTTTGTGATCGAACAAAAAACTCATCTGATACCATTACAACGTAGAAATGGCCCCAGAAGATGGTTCAAAAGACATAAACAAGCTCAATTTGATGGAATTTATCAAAAAGTGCCAAAATATATTAGGGTTACTCACCCAAACTTATGACTTTCGTGATTTGGCTTAATTTTAGGGTACCTGAAGATTTAAAAAAATACCTTATTGAGCAGCACGATAAGATGTATGCCAAATGAAAGGACTTATCATCTTGTTAATAAAAAAAAATAGCAGCGGCTTCTAAACCTGGAACATTCTAAATGCAGCCAACTTTTGTGATCGAACAAAAAACTCATCTGATAAGCCAAATCACGAAAGTGATAAGTTTGGGTGAGTAAACCTAATATATTTGGCACTTTTTGATAAATTCCATCAAATTAAGCTTGTTTATGTCTTTTGAACCATCTTCTGGGGCCATTTCTACGTTGTAATGGTATCAGACGAGTTCTTTGTTTGATCTCAAAAGTTGGCTGCATTTGAAATGTTCCAGGTTTAGGACCCGCTGCTATTTTTTTCTATTAACAGGACGATAAGTCCTTTCATTTGGATTACATTTTATCGTGCCACTCAATAAGGTATTTTTTAAATCTTCATGTACCCTAAAATTAAGCCAAATAACGAAAGTCATAAGTTTGGGTGAGTAAACCTAATATATTTTGGCACTTTTTGATAAATTCCATCAAATTAAGCTTGTTTATATCTTTTGAACCATCTTCTGGGGCCATTTCTACGTTGTAATGGTATCAGATGAGTTTTTTGTTCGATCACAAAAGTTGGCTGCATTTGGAATGTTCCAGGTTTAGGACCCGCTGCTATTTTTTTTTATTAACAGGATGATAAGCCCTTTCATTTGGCATACATATTAGCGTGCTACTCAATAAGGTATTTTTTTAAATCTTCAGGTACCCTAAAATTAAGCCAAATCACGAAAGTGATAAGTTTGGGTGAGTACACCTAATAAATTTGGCACTTTTTGATAAATTCTATCACATTAAGCTTGTTTATGTCTTTTGAACCATCTTCTGGGGCCATTTCTACGTTGTAATGGTATCAGATGAGTTTTTTGTTCGATCACAAAAGTTGGCTGCATTTGGAATGCTCCGGGTTTAGGACCCGTTGCTATATTTTTTTATTAACAGGATGATAAGTCCTTTCATTTGGCATACATTTTATCGTGCTACTCAATAAAGTATTTTTTTTAATCTTCAGGTACCCTAAAATTAAGCCAAATCACGAAAGTGATAAGTTTGGGTGAGTAAACCTAATATATTTTGGCACTTTTTGATAAATTCTATCAAATTAAGCTTGTTTATGTCTTTGGAACCACCTTCTGGGGCCATTTCTACGTTGTGATGGTATCAGATGAGTTTTTTGTTCGATCACTAAAGTAGGCTGCATTTGGAATGTTCCAGGTTTAGGACCCGCTGCTATTTTTTTCTATTAACAGGATGATAAGTCCTTTCTTTTGGCTTACATCTTATCGTGCCACTCAATAAGGTATTTTTTTAAATCTTCATGTACCCTAAAATTAAGCCAAATCACGAAAGTCATAAGTTTGGGTGAGTAAACCTAATATATTTTGGCACTTTTTGATAAATTCCATCAAATTAAGCTTGTTTATATCTTTTGAACCATCTTCTGGGGCCATTTCTACGTTGTAATGGTATCAGATGAGTTTTTTGTTCGATCACAAAAGTTGGCTGCATTTGGAATGCTCCAGGTTTAGGACCCGTTGCTATATTTTTTTATTAACAGGATGATAAGCCCTTTCATTTGGCATACATATTAGCGTGCTACTCAATAAGGTATTTTTTTAAATCTTCAGGTACCCTAAAATTAAGCCAAATCACGAAAGTGATAAGTTTGGGTGAGTACACCTAATAAATTTGGCACTTTTTGATAAATTCTATCACATTAAGCTTGTTTTCGTCTTTTGAACCATCTTCTGGGGCCATTTCTACGTTGTAATGGTATCAGATGAGTTTTTTGTTCGATCACAAAAGTTGGCTGCATTTGGAATGCTCCGGGTTTAGGACCCGTTGCTATATTTTTTTATTAACAGGATGATAAGTCCTTTCATTTGGCATAAATTTTATCGTGCTACTCAATAAAGTATTTTTTTTAATCTTCAGGTACCCTAAAATTAAGCCAAATCACGAAAGTCAAAAGTTTGGGTGAGTAAACCTAATATATTTTGGCACTTTTTGATAAATTCTATCAAATTAAGCTTGTTTATGTCTTTGGAACCACCTTCTGGGGCCATTTCTACGTTGTGATGGTATCAGATGAGTTTTTTGTTCGATCACTAAAGTAGGCTGCATTTGGAATGTTCCAGGTTTAGGACCCGCTGCTATTTTTTTTTATTAACAGGATGATAAGTCCTTTCATTTGGCATACATATTATTGTGCTACTCAATAAGGGATTTTTTTAAATCTTCAGGTACCCTAAAATTAAGCCAAATCACGAAAGTGATAAGTTTGGGTGAGTAAACCTGAAAAATTTTGGCACTTTTTGATAAATTCTGTCAAATTAAGCTTGTTTATGTCTTTTGAACCATCTTCTGCCCATTTCTACGTTGTAATGGTATCAGATGAGTTTTTTGTTCGATCACAAAAGTTGGCTGCATTTGAAATGCTCCAGGTTTAGGACCGACTATCAATTTTTTTTATTAACAGGATGATTAGTACTTTCATTTGGCATTAGTTTCATCTTGCTACCCGATGAGGTATTTTTCGATATTTTCTGGCACCCTAAAATCAGGCTGCATTCCGAATGCTCCAGGTTTGGCTCATAGTGTTTCATACAAAAAGTCATAACTTTTTAAGGTGCTACCCCCTGTATATGTCGAATCTTGCTACCCGATGAGGTATTTTCTGACTTTTTTTGGTACCCGAAAAGTTGGCTGCATTCCGAACGCTCCAGGTTTGGCTCATAGTGTCCCATACTAAAAGTCATAACTTTTTAAGGTGCTACCCCCTATATATGCCGAATCTTGCTACCCGATTAGGTAGGGTGCACTACCACCTAATCTTAGTCTATGATATGAAAATTGGACTGGAAGTAGCCGGCGCCCGCCACGCGCTCGCTCCCCGCGGGCGGGCCGGGCGCCGCTGGTCGCTGTCGCGTGGGCGCCGGCCACGGGTGCGATAGACTTTTAGGCTTTAAGTATTAGGTTTTAGGTCTTATTTCCACGCAATTTTTGAGAGAAGCACTATTCATGCCTCGGCGTGAAAACGGATTCCCGGCCTCCTATCCCTATCCGGCCTCGCTAGGCTCGGCCGTATATACCTACTTGGCCGGAAATCCCTGTTTTCCCAGCCTCTGCAGTAATGTAGTATTGCTGGTTGACTAGAATATGGTGGTGCCTTGTACCTGGCGGGCGGTGGCGGGGCGCGCGTAGAGCGCGGCGCGGCCCCGCAGCTCGCGGCGCAGGCGGTCGGCGCGCGCCCACCGCGCCCGCGCGCCCGCCGCCCACGCCCCGCCCGGCCGCGTCCAGTGCCATCTGCGAACACCAGCAATGTAATCAAAACACACATCACATTCATACTCTTTAACAAATATGATACCCTGCTGACAGATTTTATAGCGGTGTAGGTACCTACCAGGTACCACCACGCGGCTAAGACTGCGGTATTGAACGCTATTAAATCAATGAAATAATTCAAACATAACACGCTATAGCGCGGCAGCAATAATGAAGAGACAAGATGAATCCCACATGTTGTCATCTGAGATAACTTCAGAACAGACGTGTACAATGAATTGGAACTTGATTGGACAGAACCCTCGCTATATGCCCCTCCCACCGCAACAAGCCTTCCGAAATACTTCCACAGTACGACGCTCTTAGCTATTGCGAGGCATCTTCAAAGTACACGTAAAGATTTAAAAAATGGCTGCAAAATCCTCCTTACCTTCCCCTCCTGCCGCAACAGACCGCTCAAAACACTACCACACAACTACAACTACATGTATAGAAGTTTAAATAAATGCGAAATCTTACCAATGATGTCAATTATACCCCTCTACTGCACGTTTCCTTCCGCTCGCTGTATTTAGCTTTGACACATGACAAACAATACTCTCGATGCACTGAATTTAGCACACGCTCCTCTCTCTTAGGGTTGCCAGGCCCAAAAACACAAAAGCCGGACTTCGCGCTTAATTTAGCCGGACATTTTACCCTGAAAGCCGGACATAACTTTTTTGATAGCAAATTTTAGCCTTTTATAAAGCCGGACAGTTGTTCGAAAAGCCGGACAACATTTTATAATAAAAGAAACAATTACTTATTTATTTTTAGGGTTATTTAGTCAACTAGGAACCCTAATAGTTTTGCCTGGTCCTTTTCTGTCCGCGGCTTAGTTCAGTAATCATTAGCACAGTTGACGTCAAATATATCTTTACACCTTTTCATTTTACTCGTTAGTAATAAGGTGCAAAAGTATAAACATATCATTGACGTCGACTTTACCTACAAGAAAATTTTAATGTAGTATTAGTGAGTATATGTAATCAACCACGCCGACAAAATGGTAAAACCGTAACTAAAATATTTTTTTTGATACGAGTCTCAAATTTATAATACGCGGATTTAAAAAATTACGAAAAAATAGAAACAACTAAGTGAATTTCATCACACAGTTAAGTTTCTGTAGCCACACAAAATCTAGATACAAAAAAAGTATCAAATAATCTCTTTTTAATGACATATTAAACTATAACGTCCTTATTTATAAATGTACCTACCTATATCAAACCAATTCCTATAAGGTCTACTTTGTGAATAAACACCATAAATATCCATTTTGGACAAAAATAAATACCCCTTTCTTACTTAAAATTAAAGAGTTCTGCCTTTTGGCAAATGATAACTATTTTTAATACACTTATTTGACAATTTTATTAACTTATTAACAGCCCTCGGAGGAGTCACTTCTTTACTTGCGGTCGACTTTCGACTCGTAGGTACCACTCGCATGGCAGTCAGACGAAAAGCCTGACAAAAGCCGGACATGCCGGACGAGCAAATATTTGGCCGGACACGACCGTAAAAAGCCAAACATGTCCGGCTAAAGCCGGACACCTGGCAACCCTACTCTCTCTTAACATGATTGAGGTGATTGCAAACAATGCCCTCGATGCACTGAATGATGCACGCCTCCTCTTGCTTAACGTGATTGCGGTAACTCTCTTGTGAGCTGCCTTTGGCCATCCTACCTTTAAAAACAATGCAAGACCTTTACTCCACTTATGACATTATAATTAAAGTAATGAGCTGCAAAACCCTCGCTAATTGCCCTTTTTGCCGCTGCACCAAGCAGGCCGCCCAGAGTGCCGCCACGCCGCAACGCTCCCCACTCGCAAGAGACAACTTCACAGTAGACGTATAGTACAAATAATGCTGGAACATTACCTAGTAATGTACTCGCTAACTGCCCCTACCTCTTAGCCCACGACAGACAGCTTCAGGCTGCACAAGTAGTATGGATAAGGAAACTAACCTGGTGATGAGTTGCAGAACCCTCGCAAGCTGTCCCTTTTGCCGCAGCACCAGGCAGGCCGCCCGGAGTGCCGCCACGCCCCGACGCTCTCCACTTGCAAGAGACAACTTCAGGGCAGACGTGTAGTAGTTTAGAGAAGTAGGCAGGAGACCTGGAAGTATACGACATGATTCATGTATTCAAATTAATTAATTAATAAACCGTAAAATTGTATAGTTTTGAGAATGCAGATTTTTGTCTGATAATATTTTATGTGTTAGCTTTTAATGTCAAACCTTGTTTAGCATTGTCAAAAAAGTTAAAGGAGTCCATACTTAAGTCAGAATTATCTTATCCCATATTCGCTCACAGAAACCCCCACAGAACTTGCAAAACTTTTTAGTCTGTCAAAATAATAATTTCAGCAGTTGACTAAATGATATGATGTAGGCAGGACAACACACTAAAGATGACATTTCTTCCCTTTTGTCTTTTAGATACAACTCCTAACTACATAAATCTACATTACACATATTTAACAGCCGTAATAACACTAATAACGATGAGAATTCTCATTGAATTATTTACCTTATTCTCGCATAACAAACTCCAAAATTTTATTTAGGTTCCCAAGAAGTTGTCCTAAGAAACGTTTAAGGTGTTTATTTAATTTCTACAATTACCTCTTCGAATACGAAGAGAACACACAACAATAGTTAGCTATATCTGTTTCTGCCTGACTTATTATCTAAATCTGTTCCAATTATCAAAACTTGTACCAACCTCTGCCTTTAAACCAATTTCCATACAAAATATAATGTTCCCAGTTATTGGGCTCCAGTTCCAGGAGTTTGTCCAGGATGCTTCTCTTCTGGTCCTCGTTCTTGAGCAGAAGCAGTTCTATGTAAGCCTGGACGAAGCGAGGTTCCAGGGTCAGGCAGCGTTCCAGCATCTTTAGGGCGTCTGCGAGGCGGTTCTTCTTTCTGAAATTATATAAGGATGATTGTGATATTACTTATGTACTTTTGTTCGAGCAGGTGTTTGTAAAGAGCCCTTGTGTTATATTTTGAGTTGACTTAAACAGTAGAAAACTTGTTTAGTTTTGGGAGAATGGTACTTATTATACTTCGGCGTAGAGGGCCGGTATCGTCTAATGGGCTGCTCATAGAACGAGGGCATATACGTAGTAACGATAATACTGGTCATCTGTTTAAGAGCCTAATTGGTAGCATTTGGCGAGTAATAAAAAGTAGGAGAAAGATTTTTTGGACGCGAAAATTTTTTTTTTTGTATGTTATGTCGTCTCAGCCGGCCGACTCTTCATACAAAACAATTTTTTTCTTAGTTTTTTATAGTTAGAATACGATACCAATTATGCCCTTAAAAGGATCACGTATTTTTGTTATTGTTACACCATGAGTGTATGCGAAGTATAAATGCAACCATTGAAGTTCACCATACTGTAATCACGACGAAATTACATAGTTTAAGCCCATATGCCATGACAATTATAATATATACCTAATAAGAATTTAAAAGGAGAAAAAAATATAAAAATATTCTTGAACAAATTAAAACAGATTTTAATAGAAAAACGATATTATGACAAGATTTTTTTTAAGACAATGACATTTAGTTTGGTATAAATTAATTATTTTGTAAATTTTGTAAATATTGTATATAAATAGGATATGTTAGTATTTAAGCTCTAGTTATAAGTTATCTGCTACGCCCTTACAGGGTATCATATATGTGGCATGTATTTTAATATTATGTAACATGTAAGCATGAATAAATGAATATGAATATCTACCACATACCTGTAAAGTTTAGCGAGATTATAATGCGCGTTGACATGATCTCTGTTATACTTGAGCGCCTGCAAGAAGTGATGCTCGGCTCGTCCGGATGCGATCACTAAGGTGCCTAGGTTGTTGTGCGCGCTGGCGTAGCTTGGCCATAGGCTGGAAAAAGTAGGCAGTTATGTTAGTTATATGTAGAAAAAGGCTGAGTTGGTAAAAAAATAACATTTTAAGTACCTACTCCTTTTTCTCCAACTCTTCTTTATTACTTTATTTGGGTTCGGTCATTTGTATATGTTTGCGCCATTTGGCTGTTATTTAAGTCTGTTGCGGGTTTTGCACCAAGTAGCTTTTGGGCGTCCTCAAAGTTGTTTTTAACCGACTTCAAAAAAGGAGGAGGTTCTCGATTCAACTGATTTTTTTTGTATGTATGTTACTCGTTATCTCCGTGAATCGTGAACCGATTTCAATTTTATTTAAATCGAACGGATATAACATTGTCACCAAGTCGGGGTCTGATGATGGGATCCTGGAGAAATCGAGGGAACTCTTCAACTATTATAGGCATTCCTACTAGTATAGTGATTTCACTTTTTTTTACAGCAACTCGGCCATTTCCTCTTGGAAAAGCGGATCCTAAGTGAAGTCGGTTCTTTTTTTGTTTAAAATTATAGTTATTCTATGTCGATTTTGTTCTAATAACTTTGAGAAACCTACATTTCATTAATTTTAGGTACTACACAAGCGATGGACGGAGGAGAGACAATATTTTAATAACAACTCTGTTAAGCAACAACAAAAACAAGCACGAACCGTTAAACATGCGGGAAGAAGGGGTAACATCCCTAAATTTTGGGGGTCAATTATCTTAATATTGATTTAAAAAAATATTCTACTTAATTTTAACTTACTTCAAGGCTTCTTTATAGTGTTTGATAGCGTTTTCTTGTTGCTCCATGTCTTTCAGGAAGTTAGCGAAGTTGTAGTGCAATTTGGCGTTGTGTGGTAGCACGGCCAAGTCCGCCCTGAAATATATAATTATTTGTCATAACATAACGTGACACGTCTTTAGTACTTCATGATCATGATATTATATGCACCCCCCTCTCCCCGTTAGCGGCACCCCTATCCATGGGTACTTTTGGTATGTTGTGTAAGACACCTTTGTCTACAACTATACCAAAATTCAGCTATACACGAATTATTTCCCCTAAGTTTTCCTTCGTTTGGAGGGCTAATATGCAGGTAAACCACAAGGTATCGTTCAAACCTTATTAACTTGACACAGTTGATTAGTAACGCCATGCTGAACTACTTCTTCTAAACCACACCACATAATCCTAAACCACCAATACCTAATATCAAAATATCCTCATAGAAAACGGCAACATCTGATCGGAATATGAATGTACAGCCATATTTGTTTCACTTCCCATAGTAGAAGTCGTTTAGTATTGACCGAAAAACTTAATCAATTGCACTATCAGAACTATTGCAAACTCAAATCTCATTAACAAGTCCTGGAATCCGTAGACTAGTAGCTTTAGGGTCAGATTAAGGTCACCATCTTAGAATTGCCTGAGAAAAAAGGTACCTCAACAGCGTCTCCCTGGTCCTCCAATCCTGATTCCTCAAGATGGTTCTCGCTGCGAAGCTTGCAGCCAGGACTGCTATTCCTGCCACCAGCAGCCGTCTATCAGCGCGTCGCCAGAGCAACTGGATACCGTACGCCGTTAGGATCACTGAGCCCACACTGAAATAGTTAAGGTCACAATTATAAATACCATTAAACGAACATTTGACGGTTTTACCGCGAATTACTTTTTTCATTAGATTTAAATATATGTATAGTAGACCGCCATAGCCTAAGAACTTTTTGAGGCTCCGAGTATTTAGCGCCATCTAGTGCAGAGCCAATATGTATGAGATAAAATCAGCGCCACCTAGTAACGAATAACGTACTTGTAGTACACTAGTCTTTTCTTTGCCTCCCCCCTCCTCGGGCTAACCTCCGGGTGCTGGGGACTTTTAGTATGTTAGTCTCCTAACTAGTCTTAACAAAGTTACAAAGTCAAAATTACTGCTTTCGACTTTTCCAGCCAGACCCGTTTTAGAGCATTCATTTACCAGGCTAACTGCCTCACAATAAAGGTAACACTGGTCATTATCGCGAAAATCTGAATGAAGTGTCAGCAAATGTCAAACACAGAGATGCGGGTCGTATTTGTTGGACTACCCGACAAATGTCTATGAGAGAGTAGGGTATACAGCCTTGGCCAGAAGTGTTGAGCATAGGTGTTTTTTGTTTACAATTTTGATGTTAAGCATTATTTCCCTATCCTAACAATGTACGGTAACGGTAAATGTTAATATTTTATTTATAAATATAGAAAACTTCACTTAATAACACTTTCAAGGTACTTAAAAAATATGAAAACAGAAGGTACCAAAAATGTAAATTTAAGTCGGTGCGACATATTGCAAATAGTCTATGCAGTTACTACTAACTTCAACAAAACATGCCTATTAGTTTAAATTAATTGACAAAATAACTTAAACAAAGATGGAAACGATGGACCGAACTTTCCAGTTTTGTATGAAAATCGCATTGGTGCTCAACACTTCTGGCCAAGGCTGTATACGAGTATAAAGTCCCACTCTACTTATGTTTAATTATTGTGAACAAAACAAACAACGTTATATATCATGATAATACCTATATATTCTATCAGTCTTATGGTGATCATAATATAGATACATTTTTCTCCTCTCAGGATCGAAAAGGCTCAAGATTTTGAGTGAGCACATACAAATATAATTGAAAAATGTGGTGTGTTTAGTACAAAAATAAATTGTCCACACAAAAGTGGCCCCACCGAAGCATATGTCGCGCGACTAGCGACTAAAAACTTTTATATGTACCTTGGTAAATATAACACTCTTTCAGCAACCACGAAGCCGACTGTGACCAACAGGTTGGAAGCCGGTAGGTATGGTATGACTAGCAGCATGAGGCCCACTGCTGCCGGAGTGTGCTTTTGGTACTGGGAAAAGTAATCATTTGGTAATTACTTAAAATATTTATCTAAATAATGACAAGTCTTTTTGACACTTATAAACACTTCTGTGTCCCTGATGAAGATAACAGGAAGAAATCTTCATAATTATTTTACACTCAGTGAAATTATAGGCTAGAAAAGCAACTGCTTTGAATCGAATTCACATTAATTCAGTGAACTAACTAAATACAACTTTATTTTCAAGACACCCCTTTTCGCGTGTGTAGACCAATTTGTTTATGCGATGTCGAATAATTTGAACTCCGTTCCAAGCCATGTTGGTTTCCTTCTATTTGAATTAATGTAAATAGATGATTCTGAAAGGCAGAAGGCTAAAATCTTACCTCTGCAACCATCCAACATCTATACGACAGCGCCAGTATACTAATTAGGGCAGCAGCAGTGAGCAGGTTCCTAGGATCCCAGAAACTAGTCACGAGCGGTATGGACCCCATCTGCCAATCGTGGCTGAGGGTCCAGGGGCAGAGCAGTAGCCACCAATTGAAAGCTGCCAAGTAGCTGAAGGTCATTAGTCTGGAAATGAAAACAAAGGATAATAGCGAAAATGATTAATGCTCGATATTTTTATCTACATACCAAAACGAGACAAAGTAATAGTGTCTTTGACACTTTGTTGATCAAGAGATGTGCGATATAAAGATAAACATTGTTTTCCTAGTTTAACGTTTGTTTTGCATCATTATCCTTTTAACATTCTTTTTATGTCGTTTAACTATGTCGAAAAGAGAGGTCCGGGCACTGCGAAAGTCATCTTCGTATTGTAGGGGTATAGCCCAATAAAATTAGATCAATAAAAAGCGTTTTGAGGAATTAATTCCCAGCAGACTGGAAATAGTTTATTTACCCGCATGTGGTCCTAAAGGCATGTCATCCAAGTTCGCACCGTTTCAGGAGGTGTGCATAACTTTTTAGCGAAATTTTTGCTATCTTTCTTTTTTTTGCTTGTAGCTCAAAAACGGTACGTTCGATGGAAATAATGTTATTTTAATATTAAAGAGGGTTAAATTCTGCGTCGAATGAGTATATTAAACTTCTCATTTGGTTCAGCGGTACAGCCAAAATCAAAAGTTATAAATAGGGAAAATGTCTCATTTAATTGAAAAAATCATATTTTGACTTCGATGTCACATATCTTTGAAACAGACTACTCCTGTTGAAAAACTTATAGAATAAAAGTTGTAGAGAATACAATTTCACGTTATATGGATACTTTAATTTTCAAATTCAATCATTTGAAACCCTAAATTCGGTATGTATTCAAAATGGTTATTTTTTGGTAAATTCTTACAAGTTGCATATTTACCATAAATATGAGGTTTTTTTTTTTTTTTATGACATAGGAGGCAAACGAGCAGACGAATCGCCTGATGGTAAGCAATTACCGCCGCCCATAGACGCCCGCAACACCAGGGGGGTCACAAGCGCGTTGCCGGCCTTTAAGATGGGAGTACGCTCTTTTGCTTGAAGGTTTGAAGGTCGTATCGGTCCGGAAATACCGCAGGCTACAATTCATTCCACAGTTTTGCTGTGCGAGGCAGGAAATTTCTGGAGAAACGCACAGTTGAGGACTGCCAACCATCTAAGTGGTGAGGGTGATAATGTTGTCGCGAGGTGTGAGGCCTACATTTAATGCATCTGAACAACTGAGAAGATTTCAGTGCAAATTTCTAAAAAGTATTTAAGAAATAAATATACACCGTGTTTTTTTTTTAAATTCTATTAATTTCAAGGGTGAGCTTGTCTAAAGCCTGAGCTCATCTAAAGCATATTTTTCAATGACGTTAGTGTCATAATCTCCTAATTAGCTACAGTTCTGAGATATTTCATTTTTGTCTTTGTGATTGTGTAAGTAAACCTACATTAAATTATTATTTTACTCTAAGAACCCACTACAAAATGATGCACCGGTATGTATTTTTTTATTTATGTAAGAAAAACCTACACCTGTGTGTTAAGTAATTACAATATTATGCTTCCTTTGTATCTCGGACTGTGCGAAATTACATTGAATTGTTTGGTTATTGAATTAATTATAATATCCTAAAAAACACGGTGTATTAAGAGTTTTCTTATTACACCGTCCAATTCCTAAAGTGTGTCCAGCTTTAGGAATTGCAATGAAATGTTCTTAGTTGTAACGATGCATTAAATATAGGCCTAACACCTCGTATTTATGGAAAGTATGCAACTTAGAAAAAATTACGAAAAATAACGATTTTGAATTCATGCCAAATTTAGTCTTTGGAAATGACTGAATGTGAAACTGAGGTGTCTATATAACGTGAAATTTTATTCTCTACAACTTTTATTTTATAGGTTTTTCAACAGGAGCAATATTTGCAAAGATATGAGGTATGTAACTCAAACTTATGAGTTTTCAATAAAATTAGACATTTTCCCGATTTTTAAGTTATGATTACCACCATGTGTTGTTATACCACTCAATTGAATTAGAAGTTTAAGATACTCATTCGACGAAGAATTTAACCCTCTTTAATATTAAAGTATGACATTTTCCATCGGACGTACCGTTTTTGAGCTAGAAGAAAAAAACTGACGAAGAGCAAAAAATTCGCTCAAAAGTTATGCACACCTGCTGGAACGGTGCAAACTCGGATGACATGCCTTTAGGACCACATGCAGGTATTAAAACGATTTTCAGTCTGCTGGGAAATTAATTCTTCGAAAAAACCTAATTTTATTAGCCTAGTAGGGCAACTAAAGCACAGCTCAGGGAATGCCATCTCGCTTAAATCAGGAGCAGGGGCCGACTGGGAAAATACCTGGAGGTACGTATAGAAAACCACAGCCAAAGAGCAATATTGTCATAGTATTGTTTTCCTGCCGATGAGTAAAATTACCAGAGAGCTCAAAGAGCAAACTGCATCGGTATGCTGACGACAGCGGATCCCCATATCCATATGGATATGGACGGCTATATAGCCGTCAGCACAGTGAGTCCTCCTTTATATTAAAAGGGTCGCCAACGCGCACGTGACACCTCTGAGGCTACAAACGTCTACAGTAGCTGCTTATCATCAGTTGTTAGCTACCGTGATACTGCTAATACTAACCTGACGAGGAACGAAGGATGGAACGCCGGCGTTTGTCCTGCGGCGAGAAGGCGGGCAGGGAACCCTGCAGCAAGGCCACCCTGCCTGCAGCCAGGACCAGCAGACCGTGATACCGCTAATACTAACCTGACGAGGAACGAAGGATGGAACCCCGGCGTTTGTCCTGCGGCGAGAAGGCGGGCAGGGAACCCTGCAGCAAGGCCACCCTGCCTGCAGCCAGGACCAGCAGACCGTGATACCGCTAATACTAACCTGACGAGGAACGAAGGATGGAACGCCGGCGTTTGTCCTGCGGCGAGAAGGCGGGCAGGGAACCCTGCAGCAAGGCCACCCTGCCTGCAGCCAGGACCAGCAGACCGTAATACCGCTAATACTAACCTGACGAGCAACGAAGGATGGAACGCCAGCGGGTTGTCCTGCAGCGAGAAGGCGGGCAGGGAACCCTGCAGCAAGGCCACCCTGCCTGCAGCCAGGACCAGCAGACCGTGATACCGCTAATACTAACCTGACGAGGAACGAAGGATGGAACGCCGGCGGGTTGTCCTGCGGCGAGAAGGCGGGCAGGGAACCCTGCAGCAAGGCCACCCTGCCCGCAGCCAGGATCAGCAGACCTGCCAGCGCAACGCTGATGCGGGAGTAGATGCCGTCTTTCCAACGCCATTTTGTCTTGAGGGAGCACCTGAAATAAGAAAAGTGAAAAGTTTAGAGTAAATTAAATGTGAAGATTTGAAGAGTGTTTTGTTTTTCTCGCATTTACAATTTTTCTCGTCATCTACTTACCTGTCTATGTATACACTTTCTGCCTTACCTACCCTTTTAAAGAGAAACCTATTTAATTCGTAAGTGCATGAGAATTTATGCGACTAGTCATGTCATGAAAAGTAGCTGAACGGGGTTTTTTTATTTTACACAAATCAACCTACTAATGTAAGCTCAATAAGGCTTGTGTTGGGGGTAGTGTCATAGAATTATTTAGATATAGACAAAGACTTGTACATAAAAATTGTTCAGAACTCATAAATGGGTGCGGTCCACTTTTCATACAAACAAAATTCATATTATTGAGAAGATGTGTGACCATAACGATATCGTTTTTGACTATTAAAACAAATAGTTACTTGGTGCCCCAAATCTTGTACAGGTCGAAGATAATGTTGAACAGCAGAGCAGTCAAGCCGGTCTCCTTCGCCAGCATACTCAGAGCTGCCAGGAGCACGCTCCACCAGGCCCGGTGTCGATTGGATGAACTGGAATGTAATGGAGATTCATAAGACAGTTTTCAAACAGTGGCAAGTAATAATAGCAAAATAACTTCAAAGACTAAACCTCTGAAATAAAAATATAATAGCACCATTTTTCTTTCCTACCGGTCTAAGAATAGTTTTAACTATTTATAATATATTATCACGTAAAGAAAACTAACATATTTTGTAGATAAATGAGAACATTCATTTGTATGTTCATATTTTTTGCTTATAGATGATGTTAGGGATGGTGGACTCATAAAATAATCACTAACAACCAATTCGATGAATACGATCTATCATTGATTTGATATCAATTTGACATTAAACAGGATTGCGTATTAAGATTCTAGTACCTATTGTAATAAATATATTGTAGGTTGCCAAACGAACCCCAGGTTCAATTGAGCCGTGGTAAAAGCCGAGACAAACGCTAGGAGAATGACTTCTGTTGTAACAAATTGATTACTTAACGTGAATAAGATACGTCAAACGTTTTAGTGATATTAGTTTCCAGAATCACAATTTTAATTTTTATCAAGCAAAATAAAGGAAAAATTGAAAAATCCACTGCCTTGTTGCCATGTGGGCGAAACTCGAACTTGCGACTTTTGGATACCAGCCCGCAGCTTGACCAACTGAGATGCCGAGACTTACCGGTTGGCTGATAACCTAAAGCGCCTGCCAGACGGTATACACCAAACCCCTCCGACAGAGCGACCTTGGTCGGGACGGACCGTGTACACACAGTTGTTGCCGACAACATTGTATGAACCACCAACCAAGGTCAGGGTGGCCTTGGACCGTCGGCAGCCTTGTTGGCAACCGTGTAAGAGATGTTACTTTACCCAGAGTCACAGGTTCTAGTCTTGCCTCACCCGTGGTAGTACGTTTTTCCATTTTTCCTTCATTTCTAGATGTCGTTTTGTCGTCGAAATTGGTAAAAAACATGATTTTAAAGCAAGAATGCTCCAGCATTGTATTACATACTTATATCGACACGTTCGTTAAAAAGTACACAACAACCATTCAATTCGTTCACGAATAAAAGTGTCACTTAGAACTAAGTACGTGACTTCTCGGTTATTCTCCGTAACGATTCGAAATCTCCTGATTAAAAAGTTGGAGCAAAGAATCTCATAAATGTCCAACTAATTCCGCCCGCGGTGCAATTCTCAGGCGCTTCACGTTTCTTTACAATGAGGATAAATACCCAGAGATCGTAAATGGTTCCTACTGCGTTTTGTTTTTGGCATCCTTATGCTTGATTTCCACCATCGTAGTATAAAAAAAACGAAGTTAAGCTATTTGGTGTCAATAATACTGAACGCCATTTTGTTTGTCCAAATTCTAGCAGCAAAGCTCAAAAACTCATAAAATACTTTATCGTCATATTATTTTTATTTCAACAAAATATTCCCATATTATTCTAAAAATCTTTAAAACGCGCGCAACACTCAAACGTCAACGGTATTTGTGTGACAGTAAAGTTGAAAATCCAATAACGGTTGACTCTAAAAAGTAACAAGTATAAAACAAACGTATAAAATACGGGGAGGAAAATGGAAAACTGTGCTGTAAAAATACGTAAAAGCGAATAGGGAATGATTGATCGTACTATTGGGGAACAAAGCGCGCGATACGCTGACAAAAATACGGCAATTCTAGTTTGAATGGGAGACAATAAAACAGGTGGCCAGAGACAGAAACGTTATTAAAACTGTCAATTAAAACTAAAAATATTCGCAATGTATTCGCAATGAATCGTGCGAATCATCATCTCAGCCATAAGACGTCCACTGCGGAACATAGGCCTCCCCATTAGGGGAATGCGAATATCTAAATCCCTACGAATATTCATAAATGTAAATGCGCATACGAATTCGAGTATTCGTTAGATGTAACGATGTAAATATGGCCAGGTGATGCCCTGGCCATATTCTAACTTTAAAATACGTTTAGAGAGAATGAATTCAACAAACATACATACATATAATCACGCCTATATATCCCAAAAAGGGGTAGGCAGAGATCACGGATTTCCATTTGCTACGATCAATGCAGCAGAACGGCTCTCCGTGAGCTACTTCTCGCCCCCGTGAGGAACGAGACGTGATGGGTGGCGAACCGCATTGCCGCCATGCGGATTACTATTAATTAAATAAATCACCACAGCGTTCTCACGAGCAGTAGGGATCAGAGGTTTCCTTATCCCTTATCCCTTAGTCGCCTCTTACGACACCTGCGGGAAGAGACGGGGTGGCACTATTCTAAAGCCGGGGCCACGCAGCAACTTCAATATTGGTTGGTTATATGTTGTATGTTAAAGTTATGTTTGAGATAAAATTATAATTGGGCACCTATTGCTCTAGTTATCATTGAAAGATAATTTTAAACAAAAAAAGAACCGACTTCACTTAGGATCCGCTATTCCAAGAGGAAGTGGCCGAGTTGCTGTAAAAAATAGTGAAATCACTATAGGTGTGCCTATAATAGTTGAAGAGTTCCCTCGATTTCTCCAGGATCCCATCATCAGATCCCGACTTGGTGACAATGGAACCATCTAGGGGTTATACCTGTTCGATTCAAAAAAAAATTTTGAAAATCGGTTCACGATTCACGGAGATATGGAGTAACATACATACAAAAAAAAAAAAGTTATGATAAAAAAAAAAAAAAAAAAAAACAGTCGAATTGAGAACCTCCTCCTTTTTTGAAGTCGGTTAAAAAATGACACGCAAACTACTTCGGTTATTTCATTAATAAACAAAATTCGGTAAGGAGTTAATAAAGTTTATTTGATTACTCAAAGTTTACTTTAAAGAACAAAACATTTTGGTAAGTTAAGCTTTAGTTTTGAAGTCCCAAAGCTTAAGTTACTGTTAGACGAAGTTTGGTTGCTGGTAAAAAAAAATCAGTAAAAACAATAGGAAAACGAATAAAGATCGAAGGCTTTCCAGAAATATTCATAGGGCCTTTGTTAACCAGAGGGCGACAATATCCTATAAATAGTGCTCTAAATGTACTTAGGTTGTCTTTTGTTCATATTACCTATTTACGTAGGATTTTCGCACGTGGGAGGGTCCATAGTCCATTGGTGAAGAAAAGGGTTCTTTTTGTTTTCACATTGGGAAAATTAAATATACCAAGAAAATACTGTTAAATACCTTTGAATATTGAAATCTAGTCCAATTAAATCAGAATCAAATCTGAAATATCCCTACAAATCCCTACTTAACTATGGGTAATTGTGTACAGTCGACCAAAAATTTCTTAGAAACAGACAAAATATACTTTAATTAAATGAGGCATGAAACACGTTTATGAATAAGCGAGTAAACCTTGAAATTTTAACGTAAAGCCTTATATTAAGTGCACTACCTACTTCATTAGCTAAATAGAACACATACAAAGCAATATTAGTTCTGGCTCCTAGAACCCGAAACAAATACTGCAACGAAACGTTCCGAACACTTCGGCTTACAACTTATTATGACAGCATTCTACGAAACGACACATGTATACTAGAGACACATTGTTCTTACTGCCTTTTGGAACCGCGTCGGATTCGGCAACTTATTATGACAGCGTTCTATGAAACGACACATGTATACTAGAAACGCATGGTTGTTACTGCTTTTTGGAACCGCCTCGGATTCGGCAACTTCCCGGTCAAACCACGAGTTATTTCTAAGCCGGAGAACTGCCAAGACACAGGGGAAATGTGGCCAAGTTTTATATGAGTGCGCGTTTCCATTGAACGAGCAACTTGACTCCCGACTACTGTGCTAGTTCACAGACTAAACGCGCAAGTTTTATATAAGTGCGAGTTTACACTGTGCCAGCAACTTGACTCCCGACTGTTCAAATACTCGGCCTAGTACACAGAACAAAAAGGCAGTGGCCAAGTTTTATATAAGTGCCAGTTTAAATTGAGCGAGTAGCTTGACTACCAATAGTACAAGTACAGAATAAATAGATACCGTAGACCGTAATGTAAATGGTCAAATAGTACGAAATTACCACACGTTTCACTTCTAATACGCAACGTCTAAACTTGGCTATATATTATCTAATTATTCATCTTAAGATGCTTAGCTATTTCTAGCCCGAATTATTAATTGATTTGGATAACTATAAACACATTACCTCCATTTAAGTTGTTACGCTCGAGTAGACGAGTAGGTACTAATGCAGTTAGTCGCAAAACCGACGCCAGTGTAAGGGTTCATTCATGTATATGATATAATTAACTTGCTTATTAATCTTATTATGAACGATTTTTGTTGTAAACAAATTTAATTTGAACGCAATAGCCATACTTATGCGAGAATCATACTAAATACATATATACTCGGCTTATTAGTATCGTATGTAAGTTTAATCCTAGAACGGTGGCAAAGAAGCATACGTCCCATATTGTAAGCAGATACTGTTACCTCTGGATGCCTGCAAGTCCAAAGGTTTCAGTCCACAAAATGTTTAAATACCTACACGATACATGTAAACACCACTATTTACATTTATCGTCAATGTAAACATTTTCTTTTAACTGATAGTTTATACTGCCACCCTGGTCATATTTCTTGTGGCATTCTTTTGTTTAGGTATTGTCTTTTAAATACTTAGATTTAAAATTGAGAGAAAAATACACATTCTATAGATGTTGCCAGCATAAAACATTCACTTAAAAATCTGTCGTTTCAATTATAAAACAATTTTCAAAATTATTTATGGCAAAAATCTATCGATAAATTCGCGCAAAGCCCTATTTATAGCAAGTTTACACGGCACTAATACTAATGAGATACCAATGAACCGAAACGGGGTAACTAATTAGGCGCTCGAAAGCTTAGTCATGTTAAACTATGTTATTCAATATTTATATCACATTATATATGCCGAGGGGTATTCCGAGTTTAATATCATGATTTGCTGTGTTAAAATAGTTTCGGCCAATAATATATCACCTTTTTGTTTTTTTATACGAGCATGTATGGAGTAAACAATATATCTAGGTTATTTTGTAGATTGCATGTTTTACTAGTCTTTTTGACAAATGTATGATGAATGCTGCAATTAAATACTGTGAGTTACAATAGACTAAGCATATTACACAAAAAGGTTTTAAAAAATGTCTATAAAATAAAGGATAACACGCGATATGTTTTTCTCTCTCTCATAAAATACTACTAGACTACCTAAAGTAGTGATCTGGAAATCGCTTACAAATATATATACAAGTATATATAAAGCTGAAATCAGTAGGCGAATACAACTGGGTTGGGGCGCATTTGGCAAGCTAAACGACGTTTTTAAGTCAAAAATACCACAATCACTGAAAACCAGGGTTTACAACCAATGCGTCCTTCCGGTAATGACCTACGCCTGCGAGACATGGGGCCGTATTCTAACTTTAAAACACATTTGTAAACAATCCAATTACAATGTCTTACCATTCTATTGCTGTGCAGTACACTTACGACATCGACATTTCTTATTCGGACACACTTTCATTCATCACTGCACCAATCCACAAACGACAGATGGACGCTAACTGTCGGAAGGGTACGCCAACTCAAAGTGGCTCAACGAGCTATGGAGCGCTGCTCGGGATATCCTTGCGAGACAGAATTCGGAACGAGAACATTCGCCAACGCACTAAAGTCATTGATATCGCCAAAAGAGTTGCGCAACTAAAGTGGGAATGGGCCGGACATGTCTGCCGCAGGGACGACGACCGATGGAGCCAAAGAGTTTTGCTCTGGAGGCCACGACTGGGAAGCCGAGGTGACGGGAAGCCACGAGCCAGATGGTCGGACGACATTACAAAGACGGCAGGGCCGACCTGGCACAGAACCGCCGCATCAAGAACAACATGGAAATCCATGAAAGAGGCATATGTCCAGCAGTGGACGCGAATATGCTGAGAAGAGAAGAGAGAAAAGTTATATCGTAAAAATATATACCTAGGTGATAACTGATAAATTATTAGCCGGTACTGCAAGTAAATTGTGATTTTGGTAAGCAAATTGAATTAACGTAAACGTCGCCGTAAGCAAATTAATTGAAAAATATTGTTTAATATCAGATTAAAATGAAACCAAATTCAAGTTAAATTCTTCGAATAGGCCTCGCTATGTTGTGTGATAATTATAGTTGGATAGATTTTGCTTAAAGTTTACATTTAGCTCGAGTTAATAGGTATTTGAACTGGTTGACTATTTACAGAGCCGAGCCTAGTATAGGCGCTTAGCGCTCTGATACTTAAACTCGATAAGTTCTTTCACGCTGGTATGATTAGAAGCCTTGTCGAGACTTTTAGAATGGTGAGATTAATATACAAATTCAAGTACCTAAAAATATGATTTCTACAAACATAGCTTGCGGTGAAGTACATCTGTGTCAGAGACGGATGTTCACGAGGACTATAATGGGATTTCATACATAGTTTTCAGGCCTAAGCTTGCAAAATGATCTCGATTTTAGGGTTCTGTACCCAAATGTAGCCTGTCCGTCTGTCACCAGGCTATATTTCATGAACCGTGATAGTTAGACAGTTGGAATTTTCACAGATATTTCTGTTGCCGCTATAACACAAAATACTAAAAATGAGAATAAAATAAATATTTAAGGGGCTGTCATCACAACAGACATGTTTTTTTTTTTCGGTTTTATAGATTTTATACTTGGCCAGTTTTTTTTCTAACGTAATGTGATGGTATCTACTCACGGCTACTCATTATTTAGGCCCAAGTCGACCGATACCGAATTAAATTAAGTATCGGAATCTCTAGCGTTAAAGTATAGTATACTCGAATAATAAATTCGCCGATCAAAGAATGGAGAAGCGTTAAAATCAGTTGGTATTCACTACTAATAAGTAAGTATAACAATAAAACTTAACACGGTTTCAACTTGTCAGCGTAAACGAGGCACACAACTGTCCCTTCACAACTTCTCGTGAAGTCGGACACGCTGACCATAACTACGTTCCACAATTTTGACTTGTAATAGCCAAATAATGGAAGAGCTAGTACAGTTAGCAACAAATACAATCGCCATCAAATATATCGGAGCACCCAAATTACTCAAAAACAATACACTTCAGTACAATGGAATTGGCCAGCCGATGTAATTACCTTGTATAGAAGTTTCTATACGAAGTGATTCGGATTCATTTTCATTGAGTTTTTGAAGTGGCTATAGATACGTTGTGCGTATATAATTGCAACATTTTTACCCCTCGATACACACAATGTTTTTCATCACATTTGCGAAGAAAGTACAAAACCTCAAGTAAAATAAATGTTAAATACGGTGAAATTATATATTCGTCCGCCATATTGTCATTGACTTGACATGTTGCAGTTTCGCAGATGAAACATCTGTGTCTATCTCTGGCACTGTAGCTTTTGAACGGGTAAACCGATTTAAATGTGTTTTTTTATCGCAAGGACATGACTTTAACTCCATGGGGTTTAAGGCGAACTACCTACTAGTATTTTGTAGTTAGTTATATTGACTCACCCGTGGTACATAAGTATGGATGACAAGAAGAAAATGCAGGCCAACACGTCGGCGCGTCCCACCACTCCGGCTACCTGCAACAATTTAATGAATATTGTTAATAAAATGTTCTTCCTGTAGATATACACAGCACTAAGAGACAGGTGAATTTCAGATAGGATCTCTACTGCCATATTTATTCGGGAAATCAACACAATCGCGAGGCGTGTGTGCACCATTTAAGTGCATCGACAGTTTAGAATCTTAGATCCATCAAAACTAAAGTAATGAGTGGCAGGACTATCTTAATCAAATTGTAAATCAGACTACGTTAAAATGTAGATAATATATTATTCTAGAACCACGCGATATCTCCTGTATACGGATGTTGCGATTCACAACAACTTGTGAATATTGTGTGTCGGACCGTTGATAATAGTTTTCATAAGTGTGGTAGGTAAGCAAATAATGTACCTATTTTGTACCAATAAATTTAATAAAGAATACGTGGTAAGGTAGCTAAAATTTATGAATACTCTAAACTTTTTGATAAATATTTGTCGGGTAGTTTAAGAAATATGGCTTGTCTTTGTATTGACACATAGTTGACATTTCCATAATTTACTGATACGTCAGATTTCCAAGCGAAAATGAATGTGTCAAAATGTCTCAATAAAATATAAATAATCTAATAAGCTAATCTATATAAGTTAACATGTCGCGCGATGTTACCAAAGTAATGTGAGTGTAAACAACCGTTACATTTTATAGATTAATCTAAGAATTTTTTTTTTTACGAGTAACAGACGAATTTTATAAACACTTCAGTATTTTTAAAATCTAAATTAGCCTTTTACAACTCCAAAAAGTCTAATTCATCACGTCAAATCAGATTTTTGCTGAGATTTTGATCAAAGGCAATTTTTCAAAGCTCCGCTGAAGGAAGTTTGTGGATAATTGAGGGTGTTTTAATGTCCTCCCCGAGGCCTACTTTATCACCATCTAGGTAACGCAGAAATATCTGGAAAGGAATTGGCGACGACGGGGCATTTATTAAAGATGCGAACAGATTGGCGATTATGCTTGTTCTTTGATAGATTGGCTGAAAAATGTAAAGGATACTAAGTATTTACCCGCTAGTATTTTAGTATTTATAATTTTAAACCCCAGTTTTACCCTTTTACGGGGTGTATTAGAAGAATTCAATTTGCTCAAAATTTTAAGGTCCTACCTTATGCGTTGACTTTCAATGTGTAAGTCTAACTTTTAAATTCAAACTTTTATGAGACATGCTATAGTGCTAAGTAACACTATAAAATATAAAAGATGTTAGTGTAAGTTGTAACCGTTATATTTCATAGAATTATTCACTTTTTACTAAGGACTGTATCGTTAATTATGGGTACAGATAAAACCTGTTCTAAGAGTTTGATCTGAGGGTATTTTTAAGCAATATCTGATTAAAGAAGGTTTGACATTTTTTTTATTTTAGGGACTTCATGGTGCTTTTAGTACCGTATAGCAAATACAATCTGGACAAGCCTATCGAGCTGAATTTGAGACTATTTCACCGACTCTTTGGTACGATTTAAAGTAAAAACAGATTAATAGGCTACCAAAACATGTTATCCAAGTGTCCTCTTCATGATTGTTCAATTGATCAGCTGCGGAATAAATGTGGTGAATTTTTATTTTTACGAAAATACGATTTTTCACCCCACGTTTTGCAACCCCTTCAATTTCTGATGCAAGCCAAATGAAATAGACAGCTAGAAAAATAAGCTAGAAACCAAAGCCTAACGGACATTCATTGCGTTGATCCATCGCTAGAGCGGGTCGATAGAAACGCTCCGTGATAGTTATATTAGATGTCAAAGTCAGAGTTGTCGTAAGTAACATGCCATATTTTCTAAAAGGCCACCATGCACAGACCCTAAGCTTTTTTTTTAACGAAAAAAAAATGCTAAGACTATGTCCAGATGTTTCGCTATACAAATCATGTGTAGTTGCTGTTTACATAGTACGATTTCTTTTTGTATGATATTGTCTTGTTTGCAAACCGCAAAATGGCTTGTGGTATTTGTCCAAAATCGTTATTGTTACTCGAGAGGATTGGGTAAATTTCGTCCAAACCTTATGCTTTACGTCGAGCTCCCATGACGAAATGTGTACCTTATTAAAGCACAGATTAAACACATGTGTGATTTTGAAATAAAAATATAAAACAAAAAAAAAACGGCTAAGTAAAGTTGTACCCATAATAAACGATACAGTCCTTAGATACACCGTTTTATAATAAACGACCCCAACGGAATGTAACGCGCGTTGCCAACCCTTTCAAAACCAGTAGATAATTACACAATTTTTTAAACCCTCACGTTAAGAAAACCCCTCGAGAAAACCTCTCGCAATATAAACGGAAAACCACTTTAGTTTCTTTTATATCGTTCAACTTTTTAATTGGCACAAAACTCAAATGCTCATTAAAGAAATAAACAAAACAAACAGCAGTAAACTGAAACTGTGGAACTGCCCCCTAAGCGGTAATGGCGGATATAACAGTACGAGATAACAGCTTACCAATAACACTTTATACAGGGTGTAATTGTGTATTAATTAAATATTAAACGCCTTCTGCCAGTCATCTGCGCCTTAAAACTGGCAAGATGTGGTGTAAAGCAACAGAGGATAGAGGGTAGAAGAAAATGTAACATTCCTCATATTTTTTTACATTTTTAGAGTTCCGTAACCAAAATTGCAAAAACGGAACCCTTATAGTTTCGTCATGTACGTCCATCCGACAGTCCGTCCGTATGTCACAGCGTGCCATTTTACTCGGAAACCATAAGACATATCTTTATGAGATTTTAACATTAGGTGTATTTTGTGTGCTACTACTTTGTTTTGTGATGAAATTGCTGATTTTTTTTTTTTAGACGAGCATTAACTAACTGCCAATAATTTTTTTACGACATATGTAACTAATTAATTACCAACAATTATTTTGCCGAATATCAACATGGTGCACATCAATCGATAGGTGTTCAAAAATGGCATTGAGGTTTCTTAGAATTCGTTTTGATTACGTGGTTATTTTCAGAAATAATCACTCCGAAAGTCAATAATATTGTGAACCGTAATTTCAAAAATCAATAAAAAATTTAAAAGATATATCTTTGAATATATTTGTTTATTTTAAATAGACACCCTACTATATAAATTGAAAATTTAATAAATACAAAGGGAAAGAAGAAGTGACCAAGCTCTCCGGTGCCCAGAAGGCCATCCATGGTTGCCATTTTATCACTTATCGCGCTATGCGTCACTTTCACACTTACATACTTGTTAGAGCGTGACAGCTATGGTGACAGGCGATAAAAACCCGACCATAGTAGGCTAGCAGGGCTCAAATCGAATCAGGGTCCTTTGCTGTTGCAGCAGTGGAACTATGATCTTCTTCAAGTTACCGTGACTGCTGAGTGCTGACAGAATTAGTACCAAGTCCTGTGGCTTGTGTCCCTCACAGCCACTCGGTTTACACCCGTAACGAGCAGTAAAGCCCTCCCCTCCCCCCCTACTAGTCTTTTATTACTGATGCTTGGAAGATAGATTCTAGAGTAAACCAGTATAATGCGATCTCGCTATCATGACAACATGGAAGTTTGGAAAGACCTGCTAAGAAAATCTTTTTCATATTTGATTTGTAAATAAATAGATAAATAAATATTTCAGGATAATTTTCGCATATCACCCTATGTACAAACTTAGCTAAACTTGTTATATGGGTACTAGGAGATGACATAGATACATATGACATACATATGAGTACATAGATATGTACTCATATTTACCTATCTATATTAAGTAGTATGTAAGTATCTACTTACATACATAAAAAACAATCTCCATAAATTCAGCGGTGCTTGATTTCCCATATAAACTTCCACCCCCCTTTTCAACCTCTTAACGGATGATTTCTGGGATGAAAATTATCTTATATCCTTTTTTGGGACTTAACCTATCTTCAGACCAATCTTAATCAGTTCAGCGGTTTAGGCGTGAAGAAGTAACAGTCAGACAGACACACTTTGACATTTAACGGCCTCCATAGCCTAGTTGGTAGTGACCCTGCCTACGAAGCTGGAGGTCCCGGGTTCGAATCCTGGTAAGGGCATTTATTTGTGTGCTAATCTCAAATATTTGTTCCTGAGTTATGGATGTTTTCTTTGTATATAAGTATGTATTTATACTATATCTAAGTATGTATATCGTCGTCTAGCACCCATAGTACAAGCTTTGCTTAGTTTGGGGTTAGGTTGATTTGTGTAAGATTGTCCCCTAATATTTATTTATTTATTTATTTATTTTTATAATACGTACGAGTATTAAGTATGGATAGTATGGATTGAAGTATATGGAAATAGCCAGTTGGTTACGATTGTTCGTTAAGCGACTGCCATACCGCCGTTAAATGGAATCCTAAAGCCGTTACAGCGTAATTACTTGCTACTAATGTTTGTAGATTAAACGACCCGAGCCGAGATTGTCCCATTTTTGCCGACTACCTCATTTTACTGTTGTCGCATTTGCAAACGCCTAATGGCCCTGCTCTATAGGGAATTATATATATTTGAATTTATGATGCCGAATTTAGGATGATAAAATTTATTTGACCTGAAGGCCTATGAAAAATCCACTCAGGACATAAAAAATACTCCATGTAGCTACGGGCAATAGCCAGGGATACACGCACAGATCTGCCCGCCGGATTTGTCCGGCGCATGTGCCCGGCGGACAGATCCGTGCAGTATGGCGCTATTCAGATGTGTCCGCAGACAAATCGCCGGACATGCCCGCCGGGCATATCCGCCAGATAAATCCGGCGGGCAGATCTGTGCGTATATCCCTAGCTAATGGGTCTCTGAGAATGTTTCAAAACAATTAAAGAGAAAACTGATCATTTGATCGACTTTTTTTGGGAAATTGAACACTGGAAATATTCGCAAATGGTTCACATTTGGAATAAAATAGCTACTTAATAAAAGTAAACTGATTATGACATATTATCTTAAACAAAAAAAGGACCGACTTCACTGAGGTCCCGCTTTTCCAAGAAGAAATGTCCGAGTTGCTGTAAAAAATACTGAAATCACTATAGGTGTGTATACAATAGTTGAAAGTTCCCTCGATTTCTCCAGGATCCCATCATCAGATCCACACCTGGTGACAATGGGACCAATTGTGAAATCGGGCCAGCAGTCTTCGTATTTGTTTGTCGGAGTCTTTATACGTATAATAAAGACTCCGGCAAATTGAGAACCTCCTCCTTCGAAATGTTGAAGTCGTTTGAAAATGAGCCCGTGCAGTGCCCTATATTCTAACTCGAAGTTTTCAGTTAATTAACGGAGAATTTAGCATACCTATAATAAACAAGAAAACCCGAAACGGGCTGCCTCCTTCTATCGCATGAGTATCGCATTGTCTTACATGTTTCGGCTTGTATGTATAACACAATTATTTTTATATTAATTAATAATTTAATACTAAATTCGAAGCAATCCTATATTATATCATGCAGTGTGTCGCGTTTGGCTATGCTTACTTTAACTTCCATTTTAATTAATACTTCATAATAAAATGGCATAAAATATGTTTGTAGGCGAATGCACCAACTCTTTTGATATTCTCCAAATAAATTACAGTGCATTTCCGTGCAGTCGATACGCGATGCAATTAATTAACGCATTCGGGCGGATGAACTCACAGCCTGATACCTCTTCAATCAAAAATAATGACCGGCGCTGGTTTTTAATAAATTGTTCGGTTCGAGGATGCGTTGTGGAAGTGATGAAAATTCGACGAGGTTATTGAAAATTTGGTAAAGGAATTTAACAATATAGTGGAATATGAAAAACCCCTACCTACGTACAATGCATTGGGAAATAATGGAAATAATATTCTACATATCAAAAAATAATGACTTGCACGACAAGAAAATTTGAATGAATATCAAAGCGATGTTTTGATTGATGATCAGTATAAAAGGTTATGGATTGTTTAGTCGTGCATTTAAATACTAGCGCTATACATAAGTATATTCCGACCAAAAAGAGTAGAAATTAAAAAGTGGCAACATCGTAGTGTCGTTCCGTTTTTTTAGATTGATTTGAAAGGGCCGACACTACGATGTTGCCACTTTTTAATTTCTACTCTTTTTGGTCGGAATATAATAGTCGCCGCGGGCGTCACCCAATTGTGTACGGTCACGGACTTTAATTGTTGAGAGGGTTCACTTTACATTGGATATTTCATAGAATGAGTACTAAACAAAAGGAAGTAGCTTGAACCGTAAATGGCCCAAGAATTAAAATACGTGACTACAGGGTGGAATTTCTTTTTGGGTCAGTGAGGAGAGCTACGCGAAAATGGTCTTAGAACACCTTCCCTCGATTTCAAATATTGTGGTGCTGGAAAGCCTAAACAACATCATCATCCTAGCGTTTATCCCGGTTTGGGGTCCGCTTGACAACCTAAGCCTAAACCAAAACCCTAAACCAAAAAAACTGCGCGCGCCAACTCGCCTGCCAAGCGTGGCGCGTACCAGTATGGCAAACCCCCCCTTAAAGGGGAGGCCTATGTTCAGCATTGGACCTGTGTTGGAGATACTAGGTCTCCTTCTACTATTCAATATACGCTGTGGTCTCCTTTCAAGTAGGTACTAACCGTATGAGTCTCGCATATAGTGAGATTAGTGAGTTATATGAGTGAAGCCGTAAATGTATAAACCGTCCCACAAAAGTTTAAATTCTTTCAACAAGATATAACAACTTTGTTCATTATTAAAACAGCTAAAACTATAAGCAAACACCAGCGTGCAATATCGGAAAAGCGATTTTATAAAACTCATAAAACGTCCATGGCCAACAATATTAAACTTTGGTATTTGTTCCCAAGTAAGATAGCTAATAAAACCTTGTATTGGTAAAGATAATGTCGGATAGGAAACTGAAATAAATTGCGACTGGCAAGTTTTCAAGTTAACGCCGTGAACTTGTGACTCTTGTGAAATAGCTATCCACAAAGTCCGTCGACATTCCTATGGAAAAGAGAAGAAATTAAATATAATGGAACTAAAAGCGAACGACAGTAGCAAAATAGCCACACTCGATAATTATTAGTCTTTGAAAGTATGGTAATGATTTTTAACTACGTCTGTGTTAAATGAGTTTTTCGAAAAGAATCATGTGGGGCTGTGTCGTCGGATTTGTACCGACTAAGCATTGACAAAATCCCACGGTCGCTCAAGGCGTTCAAAGTACATTTTTCCACTACAATACACACCATTTAAGCGTCATGCTAATATAGCAAAATTTCACTTGCATCATGGTTTCATGAAACCACATAAATTTTTTTTGCATTTTGTGCTTAAGATTTAAGTACAAAATGCATTTAGGCCCTAAATACAATGGAGCCAAGATCTTGTCTAAAGAAATTTCTATTGTTTTGCTTTCTTTAAGCTTTGTTAACATCAAATTTGACCATTCTATTGATATTTATCTTAAAATAAACTTTTTTTAACAGAAATTTACCAAAAAGGGTCGAAAAATAGCTATTGATATATCAGGACTCTGATAGCACTTTCCAAGTCTAAAGGTCAAGCTATACTAGGGATAAACTCCTAATCCAATATAAAAGGTTTTATGAATAGATATCAGGTCTTAATGGCAAAAGTTGGTAGATTATTGCCAGTCGATGGCACACCTCTGCTCCGTTACGACGGTTTTAAAACCCATTTGAGGTAAATCACAGGGTTATAAAGAGGTTCATGGGTTAGATTGAAATCTGGGAAAGATTCTAGAATACGGCTGTTTGTTATTTCTTCACAAAAATAATTAGTAAAGATAATGTTTTATTTGTGTTAAAGTTATCAGGAAGAAATCACACTAGGAATGAAGACTGGCTATTTTTTATTCCATTTCTTTATGCTACCTTTCTTGTATCTGTCTGTTGTTGTTGTTGGGTGTTGTAAGAATACCTATTTAATTGCTTGTTTGTTTTTTTATTGTCAGTTTATAGAAAAACTGCGTTCTTCATAACTTAAACATCAAAAATTTTAAATATCTATCGTTTATAATACTTAGGGTAGGTTGCACTACGCACAATTATCAGACTCATCAACGTTAAATATGGCGATGGAGCTGTCATCCCATAGAAAACTGTCAAACTTTTCATACAAGATTTTTTTACGATTACGTTTACGTTCACAGACAGTTTGGTGCAACCGGCCCTTAGTCGTATCGTAAGTATGATCCTGTTCTTTATTGTGACTTTTTTATTGTTTTGAAAAGATTGTTCGGACCCGGGTATCCGGATATCCTGAAACTACGTTGGGGCACGACTATGTCCTTTGTCCAAGAGGTCCACCTATGGGTACTGCGCATGTCATCTCGCTATGTGTGATAGGGCACAGCGCAGCGAATGTCATCTCGCGCAAATCTGGAGCAGAACCCGACTGGGGAGTACCACCACCTCCACCTTACAGAAAACCACAGCCAAATAGCACTAGACCCTACTCATGTGTTATGTTTAGTGATGGGCAAGTTTCCGAAAGTTTCTTTGTTTTGTATGGGGACTATTACCAAATGAAAACATTTTTCATACAAAAGGCGGTAACTTTCGGAAACGTGCCAGTCAGTAGTTGTGTTCCTGCTGGTCAGGTTGCCAAAGAGCCCAGTGTGTTGGTGATGAGGGACCTTGTTGACAGTGAATCATTATTTTTGTAAAGGGTCGGCAACACGCACGTGAGCACTCTCGAGTTGCACGCGTCCATTGGGCCGTATGCTTGTTTGCCAACGTCGTGGTACAAAAAAAGAGAGAAGAGACATTAAGAGGATGATAAGAGCTAAATTCGCTCCCTATCTTTTTCAGCGCGAGTGAAAGAGATACACTGCGTTACGATTAGTATGGGAGCTCATTGCAAATTTTGCAAAATGATGAATTAAAAAAAAACGATGCATTAATTGAGAAATTTAAGGCAACGAAGTTTTTAGTATTAGTGTGGTGGAATGTTGTCCTTAATTACAGACATATAAGCCAAGAAACTAAAGACGTGCAATTGTTTTAAGCTAATTTTAGATGTAACTTTGGAATTCTTTTCTATCGAGCCGATTTCGTCCAATCGTGTATTGGAATTAACGAAGTTCTTTTAAATATAATGAATATTAACATATATTTTTTTTACTTTTCCAAAACAAGTAGTTATAGCTATATGACTGTTTAAGTAAAGTCAATTTGAAGGTCATCGGGTCTTGTCAGCCTCTTAAATGTTGACATGTTAAAGCTGCCAATCTAATAACTCCATGTGTCGGATGTGTGAAATGCACCTCTTTCCGCAATATATCACATGAAAGTGACGCAAAACAAAAGTTTGTTGTCGGCATAAACACACCTTACATAAATATAACCTTCATTATTTATGAAACAGCATCCGGAGCCCATTAACTGAGAGCTCGTAAAGAAAATACCCAAAAGACTAAGTTCTCGCGAATTACATTTAGCACTATCCTTCACGGAATTCCGGAAAGAGTTCCCCTGGGAAATTCCCTTGATTTTCCCATTATTGTTATTGAATACACTGCGGTGGTAAAACCTCTTTTATGGCTGAGCCTCTTGGTGATATGGTAGTGTTATGAGGATGAATAGTAACACGGAAAATACTCAAGGGAGCAGATGTCTCAAGTTAACGTAGCAATTGTAGAATATTAGGGCACTTCGTAGTCTGCAGAAGCCGTTTTCAAACTTTGACCTTTATTCGTTCTATTCGGAGTCCGTTTTATGAATTTAAAATTATATAACTTGGTAAGTCAAATCAACACGGCGAGCAATGTCGAATCATTATGCAAAGTAGTTGAGCTTTTAATATTTTGGAGGTGGCCTCTGCGTGATACTATACTATCCCATCTACGAACAAATAAAAATTAACGTTCGCAATTCAAACTCCGGACGCAGGGCTGTACAGTCAGCGTCAAATATATTGTAACAGAAAAAGTGATCAAATAGTTCGTCACACCATATATTTTGTATGGTTTGGCGAACTATTTGGCTACTCTAGCTGTGCTATATATTTGACGCTGACTATACCAAGCACGTCTCGCGCAACGGTAGCGCCGCAGTGGCACTTCCCTTATTTTATAATGTCAAATCATGTCTGTTTCGGTCCCGTAGCTCGCGTCATCAGTTGTTTTTGCCCGCGTCTCGCTCAGCTTTTTTGTTCGTGGTTGGACTACTCGTTCTGTACTCTGGTGATACGTTAAACATTAAAATTATCAAAGTACTCTGTACGTACAGTAATTTAGCTTTTGACTGTTCAATTTTAACTCAACACTGCCAACTGTTGTCTCACTGTATTAACTTGCTTATAAATTAAATCAGAGCTTCGTCTGAAGCCATTAATCAAAACGCAGAACTTCGCGGTCTCGGCACGGAGACCAATTCGAATCTAAAAACCTCAACCTGATCTTGGGTTACGTGACGATACGATGTCATGCTTATTGGTGCACTGCGAGATGCTGAGTCGTGTGAAGATGATATTATAAAAACCGGCGAAGTGCGAGTCCGACTCGCGCACGATGAGTTCCGACCATTAGGTATCTATAAAACCGGGAAAAAAACATGTCTGTTGTATGTGAGCCCCCTTTTAACATTTATTTTATTCTGTTTTTTCCTTTTTTTGTAGTCGAAACAGAAATAAATTATGTGTGAAAATTTCAACTGTCTAACTATCACGGTTCATGAGAGACAGCCTGGTGACAGACGGATGGACAGCGGAGTCTTAGTAGTAGGGTCCCGTTTACCGGTTACCTTTGGGTACGAGAAAAATCAAATATAGTGTTCCAAAAACAAATGTCATATTGGAATTTGAAATACTTTTTATAAACCTTGCAAGTGTACCTAGGCAATTTACACATGTTGTAATAATAAAAACATTTTTTTTTATTTGACTAACTTCTACTGTTCCGATTTTTTTCTTTCCATACAATAAAATGATCCTCTCATGAAACTTACTAGATCTGCGTCAAAAAAAAATCATCAAAATTATTAATTTTTAGGGACAACTCACACTTGACCAAAAATTTGACTATATCAAAAAAAATTCTCAAAAAAATACCTAATGTTTCCTAAGACAGTTTCCCTGTATCTCCTATACTTGAGGATTTCCCCATAGTGGCCCACTTAAAAAAAACACACTGTATACCTACTTGGCCGGAAATCCCTGTTTTCCGAGCCTTTGCTGTAATGTGCTATATCTATAGGCCACTAGTTGCCTGAAAATAAACGTATTTCATTTCATAATGATATCATATCAAGTTGAGTAAAACTAGAAAACTAAAACTAATTCCCACGCCGATTCCCGGGATTAGATTGCCGAGGGGACCCCAGGCTCAATAGAGCAAAAAGATGGGGCAAACGCCAGGAGGAAGATCATATCAAGTTGAGGTTTTCCGGTCGGGGAGTTTCGAGTCTAACCACTTTATTTAGTGATTTATGTTCGATGTCCGTAAAATTACGTCAAGGATTGTGCTTTTTGCTGACTCTTATTTAACTGAGCGTTTTGCTATCGTAATTTAATTTCGTTTAAATGTATTTTCTAAAACATGCGAACGTTACTAAGTCATATGATTTGTACACAAACAATGAATCATCATCATCATCTCAGCCATAAGACGTCCACTGCTGAACATAGGCCTCCCCTTATTAAAGGGGGGGTTCGCCATACGCACCACGCTTGGCAGGCGGGTTGGCGCGCGCAGTTTTTTTTGTTTATTGTTTGCTTTCGGAAGATGCTGCTGCCCATCTCCCGGTATATTCCCTTAGCAGACTCCTACTGCAACCACGGGACGATATGATGAGGGACAATTCTAAGGCCGGGCACGGAAAAACAATGAATGTTTGCACTTAAAAAAAATCTCTGATTACGATTTTGATACTATTAAGTGTACCTAGAGCAAAAAAATTGATAAATCTCTATAGAAATTATCATTTTCTTTGCACTCTAGAGTGCACGCAGTACTGTATGATGATTGTCTGGCAATTTCAGTTGTTATATATAAAAGGTACAAATCTATGTAGACCTTTAAAATGGCCAACCCCGAGAGAAAACGCACGTAATTACGTCATCATAAAGTGTTACTCAGATACGAATAATATACGAGCTGCGCTCATTTAGATCAAATTTAAATGTGTGAAATGTGAATATTTGAATGGACTGCTCGAGGCATGCAAATTATAATTTCACTACATAGTATAAAACAAAGTCGCTTCCTGCTGTCTGTCCCTATGTATGCTTAGATCTTTAAAAGTACGAAACGGATTTTGATGCGGTTTTTTATAATAGATAGAGTGATTCAAGAGGAAGGTTTATATGTATAATTGCACCCGTGCGAAGCCGGGGCGGGTCGCTAGTAAATTATAAAAGTAGAGTAAAAAAAACAGGCCAAGTGCATGTCGAAACTACACAGTGGAGTATTCCGTACTTTCATGGGTACTAATATCCACATGTATGAGCAAAATAGTGTATCTTCGAGGAACTTCCATTATTTTATTAAGAAGAGGGTTTATTTCTATTTATAATAGCCAATAATAGCCAAAAGAACTGCGCGCGCCAACCCGCCTGCCAACGTGGCGCGTATGGCAAACCCCCCCTTAATGGAGGTCCCAAGGGGAGGCCTATGTTCAGCAGTGGACGTCTTATGACTGAGATGATGATGATGATGAATAAGCTTTTTTGTAGAAAGTTTGTAGGTAATATTATATCTTCGTTAATTTTCCTATTTAAACATTGTATAAGCTCCGGCCACGACTCATTTGTTTAGGTTGTAGGTTGTCTGTTCGTCTCAAAAGTAACGCGACGCAAGGATTTTTCTATCTAAAATGCTGAAAGTTTTAACTATCTCTTTTTAAATAAGAATGAAGTGTGAATAAAAGTGTGAAAACTCACCCTTTTTTTGCTACAAAAAATTCCAAAAATGACAACGTCGGTCATAAACTATTTATCCGCGACATATTTTATTCGTTTTACGGTCGGGCGCGTCCGCTGGGCGCCGTAAAATGTTCGTGTCCTTATAGTCCTTATTACTTAGACGATAGAGTTCAATTAAAGAGAGGACTGTTTTAGGCATATTGAGGTCACGTGGGAAATGTGTGAGAGAAATTCAAGTATTCGCACGTACAATTACATGGAGTAAGCTAAGGAGTTTTTACGCATAAATAACAAAATATTTTGGTAAGTAATACCTAGTTTTGTATTCCTAATTCTTAAGTTACTGGCAGACGAAGTTTGGTTGCTGGTAACAAATTATTTTTTTCAGTGTACAGTCGACGTCAAATATATGTTTACACCTTTGCACGTTACCCCTTTGTAATAAGGTGCAAAAGTGTAAACATATCTTTGACGTCGACTGTACATAACGCGATAATTTTTATTTATTTATTTTTATCTGAATTATAAAGAGATATGGTATGACAGCTAAAACAATGTCCCAAAATCCTGATCGAACAGGAGTTCGATTTTTGAATCTCACCGGTGACTTTTTTTGTATGCAGCCGATGACTATTTAGTATGAAATAGTCACCCGGTGAGATTCAAAAATCGAACTCCAGATCTTAAAACTTGATCACAATGTCAATAACGTGACAACCGGTGCAGCATAAATACAAACATAAAATCAATGTTTTCGCCTTTGTTACCTGTACAAATCGCAGTACTACTATAAATTCAAGTGAGTGTGGTGTCAATTATCCAATTGAAAGCTAATTTTGTTTTGTTTTTGCCAGAAAAATCACTAAAAATAATTAAATACGTTTTTCAATGTGAGATGTCAAAATGGCATCCAATGCTTGATTTATGTGCTTATTTCTTAGGTGTTTACTAAGCTGACGCTCAATGGACAGCGAACGTCTGATATTTGACATTAGTCACAACTTTGAAATAATACGTCAATATAATTTGGCACTAGTGCTGCGGGTCAGTCGATATTCTTAATTTTATCGTATCGATATTTTTGCGAAGACGTGCGGATGTCATAAGTAATTATTCGAGTAACTAATATGGATATTCCTCGTGAAGTCTTTATTACTCTTTATCTTTTTATTTATACAAATCTCACAATCTATATATGTATTGATTTATATTTATATTATAACTATCTATTTATGGAAAAAATTTGTAACAAAACTACACATCGAAGTTAAAAAAATAAAAATAAAATTAACTTTCTTCATTTTATATATTAGTTTATTTTTTACAGACTACCTACTACTAATCTTGTGCGCTGACATGTTTAGTTATTTTATTGGAAACTTTAAACTCCGACAGTACTTTTCTGGCAAATATACTACTGAACGAGATGACTCTAATTAGTCTAATTACACTGATCCTATTTCACAAATCTGACCACCTTCAGTCTCCGTCATCAGAAAATTTTAAAATACTGTATTATATTGTCTTCCAAGTTACATAAGTATAGGTACCTATTAAATTTGAGCTCAATCAGACATCAGGAACTGGTTCATAATTTTCTTGCAAAATACTACCTAAACAACAAACTAAACTAAACTGTCATTATTATTAGCATATTATGGCATCGGCAACGGCATTACACAAGATTAAACTTTGATATCGATACAATAAATATTTTGACTGCTCATCTCTATTGAGTGAATGAATGGGTGAACGAAAAGTTTGATTAATTGTCAAATGGCTGTTAAAATTAAAAAGGCTTATTTTATAAAATACCGTATGAAGATATGACGTTTTAGTTTTAGGACGTACTCACACATTCACGGAAGCTTTCGTTTACTTGTTTGCACCCATGTTTAAACGTGGCGACATAGGTTTCGGTACTAAACCACGATGACTACCGGTCCACTATATTCCTAAGTCAGTGCTGCATATCGCTATGTGCGAAGTGCATGGTGGGGGTAACGAGAACGATCGCAGTGCACAAAATAACAATAAATTGGGCTCTTGTCAATATCACATTTCAAAATATTTGTGATCACCTATAGGGGTCAACTGTCAAAATAGTGAATCAGCCAGAGACGTTTGATATGATGGCGCCACACTGTGGCGCCATCTCTTGAGCAGAGGGTTAGATGGGTTTTTCTTTTTTATTAATGGCATATACTCCTTGCTTATATGAAATGTCACTGGCTGGTATTTATTTTGACAGTTGACCCTATAGGTGATGTCAAATATTTAGAAATGTGATATTGACAAGAGCCCAATTCCTTGTCACATTGTGCACTGCGATCGTCCACGTTACCCCCACCATGCACTTCGCACATAGCGAATAAGGGAATGAATGAAATGAATTACCTATTTGTATCTGTTTCACGGACAAATTCGACATAAAATATACTAAAAATTATTAAGAAAATTTCGGCTTTATTTGTACCTGTCTATTTATAATTATCCTAAGAGTTTGATTTTTAAGAGATGAATTATTACAGAAGCATTTGTCATTAGTTTATTATGAAATGATTCACACACGAGATATACGGAACCCTAATATAAATAATGTGTTAATCTGAGAACAGAGCTCTGAGTAGGTGCATTGGGGTAAGATAGAAAGGTATTTTTTTAGGGGTAATATAAAAAGTAGTCTATAATGCTCCGGAATATGTACGATTTTTTGTCTTAACCCTAAAAAAATTTCTTTCTATCTTACCCCAACGCACCCTACCTAAAAGGCAAAGCGTTAACATTTACAATGCAACACAATATTATTTATGCCACACCTGGCCATAAAGTGGCTTTTTCCGCACGGAAAAAGACGCTTACTGGCCAAATGTAGACATAAAACGATGTACACAACACGGGAGGTAATAAAGAAAGCCCTCGATCGCATATTTACGTCCCTCGCTTGCAGCTCGGGCCGCAAACTTCTGCGATCTCGGCCTTTCTTTGTTTTACCACCCTAGTTGTGTAATGTACTATTACAGTTTCTCAAAAACAGTTAATCCAAAAAAGAAAAAAATCTTCGCTCTTGCATGTTCTACGTACGAATCGGCTGGCCCTGTGCCGGAATTTCGAGAAAATTGTCGTGATTTCGCGACAATTATCAAAGAATCTTCACAAAAGGAGTCGTTTTAAGCAATTAGGTATGTATGACTTTTGTTTAATAATTGGTACGTTGGTGAATAACAAGCATATACAGTCTGCCCAAACGTTGTCGGTTTTCGTAGACGCCTGCGACGCCTGCAACAACGATGGTGACATAATTTATGTTTCATTAAAGTAAACGTTCCAGTGTTCGTCACTGTCTCAGTACATGTCATCTTTGAACTCAAGTCACCCGCAAAGATTGGGGATCAATGTTACTCTGCGTCCGTAGGAAACACCTTAGACAACCCTACACGTGATCCCTGGGTGGTGCTAAAAGAGCAACAAACCTGGCAGCTGCACTGTCCCATCTGGACCTCGCAGCACTCACTGGATTTTCTTCATCATCTGCTTTCCTACTACTATTACCCCAGAGAAGAAATGCCTATCTATACCCAGTGACATGCCAGCCATAGGTACCTACGATAAATAAATTGCATTAGATGTGTTCAGCGTGGAGGTAATGGCGGTAGAAAAGTGGTTTTATACATCGTTAAACCTACGTTTATATAGTCTAGGTGCAGCGACACGCTGCGGAAGGATTTGGAACTATTAGCTACTTATGTCTACTATCTAGCTTAATCTAAGTTATTGGTTCCTTATGTTAATACACAGCAAATTCGGTAGATGGCACTCATTTCATAGTAATGTAGTGTCATTTACCTGCCATAGATGGCGTGGTATGACAGTATCACAGTAGGGACCCAAGGGTACGTATTGGATAGGTATTAGGCAAACCTATCGCCTGTTAAGATAGCTCTTAACATTTTGCCGCCCCTTGAAATATCTAATGTAATTATGGTATATCAGTAGGTATTTCAAAGTATAGGCTTGTTTTGCTATCGGTAAGGATGGGCAGAGTTCTTTATTATAAATAGGTAACTAGGTTGAACTTAGAGCTGTGTGAAATAGTCTAGTACAGCCACATACATTAATACTGCACGTAATGGCAGGCCTCTCAAATTTAATCATGTTCTAATAGCGTTTCAGTAATACTAACACCTAATGCGGTAACTCGGATTATCAAAAGGCGTGTCGTACCTATAAGCGCCATCTAGCGTAGCTGCCAACTCAGGGTTTAATTATTTATTGATTTCACGTCGTTTTTACTAGAAATATTTCATTTTATAGAAAGTGGAAACAGTGGGCATATCTAAGAATCATAATTAGCGTAAGAAAACTTATTTCGATTTATCGCAGAGTGACCCAGCGACCACAGGTCACTACCACAATAACATGATTCTCGCGAGTTGTCTGACGTAAGCTGATGATAAAAAATTCGAGATGAATCCGGTTATTTTATCTCGAACCGCGGCACTATAAACCGGGTGAAGGGAACCGTCTCCGCTCCACTTTCCTGGTGTCCGTCGCCACGTCCCGACGCTCTCTGCTCCGTCGCTAGTTCCGAAGCCACTCAGTGTCCCTGTACCTGCCGGTTCCAGTTCATCATTATCCTTCGCCACGTCCCGTGGCTCTCTAGCCCGAGTTTCGAAGTCTCTCCGCCAGTGTCCCTGTACCAGCCGGTCTACCGCTGCAGAGCTTCGAGTTCAACTTTATCTTTCTACTTCCGAAAGCAACTAAACTGAAGATGTGTGCTGTGTTTACTTCTCTCGGTGAGTTTAATATTTTTAACATTTTGTATGTATGTATGTATGTAAACACTTTATTGTACATAAAAAAGTTACAATAAAACATGATAAAAGAGAAAACAAAGTACAAAGGCGAACTTATCCCTGTAAGGGATCTCTTCCAGTTAACCTTTGAGCAAATGAGAGAAAACTATAAGAAAGACAAACAAGCACTATGTACTTAGTGTACGGAAATAAATATCTAAACAAATTATCTACTTAATCTAAGCCTCTTTTGTTTATGTTTACTCTTTTATTCCTTGAAGTCTGTCAATTTAAAGTAAAGAATCACGATTGTCTCGCGTGGTCGCGCTCGTGACTGCTTACCCTATCTATGGACTTTAGTAAATTATTTACGCACCCAGGGCGGTAAAATAAAGAATGACAAATCTCACTTCACATAAAGATCGCTTGTTGGCCCCTCATCTTCGTTCGGTTCAGCCCAAATATGCCCGCGATCTGAGGCTATATTATATTACCGCCCGCTGGGTGTGAAGTGAGATTTTCCGCTGCGCGCGGGCCGTTAGTAAATCTCATTTACCGTACGGAGTGAGTGATGTAGTTTGTCGGCGTAACCTATTTATCCTAGTAATTAGGTATCTTAATACAATGAACAGGTGGGAATTCATAAATTAAATCCAAAATACTCGTAATAACGTGGGCTACGTTGCTTATTTTTGTATAACAAGATTTTCTCAAATTCAATTAACACTTTAATTTCCATTATATTTATAGTCTTATAAAGTAGGAAATACAAAAATGACATGGTACGGGCTCGTCTGAAAATATGAATACATTTAAAAACATGTATCCAAGACTATAGGCCCTGGTAATTGAGTCGAGGCTACATATTTTTGTCATATTAAATGTATCTATATTTTCTGACGTGACTGCACGTACTTATGTCATTAGGTACCTATAATAGATCTAGGGATGATGACACATGTTGAATTAGGCAATGAAATTTAGTTGATAGGATGCAAAATGATCAAAATATACAAATAAAGGAAACATTAAAAAAATCTATTGAAATGGTGCAAAGATATCAGGCTTCAAAATTTCATTTTTTTTTTCGAATTTTGAAAGTACAAAATTTAAAAAAACCAATGATACCATTCGATTTCTAACATTTTACTGTGAAATAAATTGTATGGCAACCATATACATAAACGCAATATTTCACTGTAAAAATAGCAATTTCATAATTTTTCCATACTTTAAACAGGGCAACTATGAAGCCATGACGTCACGGCTTTATATCATTTTGCTAGGAGCGTTTTGAGAAACAAAAGCAAATCACAGACTTTATGTCTCTTTTCTGTCTTTTATGTTGATTTAAGGCAATTGGCCCCATATAGACATTTGATCCTCACAACAAAACGAATCGAATGATACCATGCATGAAAAAATTCATCTAGCCTAAATATTTTAAAAGTTTAAAATCTTTTGACATTCATATGAATTATTTATGATATTAATATATTAAATAATATTAAGAGGCCTTTAACGCTTTTACTAGCGGCACTTATAAATAAATGTGATTATTTAAATTTGCAGGAGGCAAATAGTGGCCCCTATTGTTAAATATCTCTCGTTAATATTAAATGATAATCGCAATTATTTACGATTACGAGTGGTGGCGCTAGTGGACACGATAAAGGGTTCCTAATTAATTATTTCTTTAAGTAAGTATAATAATTTATTATTTACATCTTTAAGTACCGGAGGGAAGCGCTTTATTATTGGAATTTTCAAGCCGCATTTTTAGTAAAAACATTAAATAGGTACATGAATCGCTTGTACATTTGTGAATTTAATCATTTTAATATTATGTCAAGTTTTTTGATCCATATAAAGGACAATTATTTTTAAGGCGTGTTGACTCGTATCAAATCAGGCATGATTGTTTTTATTAAAGTTAATATTTATAGAATACTTATGTTATGCACGAGTCTTCAACCTCGAAAGCCCAGTCATTTTTAAATTCTTGAAAACATTTTATTTATTTTTATTTTATTTAATAATGGGATAATTTTTTGTCTCTTTTTAGGGTTTTGTAGTCAATAAGGAACCCTTATAGTTTCGACACGTCCATCTGTGCTTCGTTCATCTGTCTGTCCGCGGCTTAGCTCAGTGATCGTTAGTATGTAGTAAAAGGCAACACACCAGACGTAGCCCAGCACTAATGACAGCTCCATACCGGGTTTTTCCCAGCACTACGCGGCGTCACTTCCGAACTGTCAATTAGACATGGCGCGCTCTCCGCGCCCGCAGATTCTATTAATTATCTAATATTGTGCTTTCCACTGGTTCCAATAATTAAATCATGTAGTATAAACGGTGTTTGGTGTTTTTACTCTAACAGTAGCTAAAATATTAACTGAATACAACACGACTTCGTTTGCGTGGGATTTGCCATAACAAAAGGAATTAATTCAACGCCTTAGTAAAATCTCATAGATAATATTAATTTAGCGCACATACTATTTTGAGTCTACAGTGAGCAACAATTCAATACAAACTTCCACGCCACTTTTCACCCCTTTAAGGGATGTTTTCTGAGATAAAAACTATCCTTTGTCCTTCCCCGGGACTTAAACTATCTTCGTACAGTCGCGTTCATAAATATCTGTACAGCTGGATGCAAAATATTTAAACATTTACTTACACCTTATTGTCATTGCCATTAGGGCGTAAAGATAAATTGAAGCCTCAGTAATGTTCATATAATTTGTGAAGTCGCCTGGACCAAATTTCATCTAAATCGGTTCAGCGGTTAACTTGTAGGTACTTAAGCGTGACGAGGTAACAGACAGACCTAACACTTTTGCATTTATAATATTAGTCACAAATTACAAGTAGTTGTGTCTCCGTTACAGGGTCGGCGACCGGCTTTATGATCCTCGCGGCCTTCCTGATGACCGGCGCCGGTGGTGACATGGTTACCTCGCAGCAGTGCAATAGCCGTGGCAAGTTGGGCCGACTCCGTCAGTACCCGGAGGACCGTGACGCCACGCGGTTATGGTTTGATTACTGCAGTCTTGACAATATTAACGAGGCTGATTTAATCGGTGTCTCAAACATAACGACAATTGATTTAGAATACAATGACATAGCTCATGTAGACCTGGCTGTATTCCGCCACGTTCCGAAATTAGAAATTCTATGTCTATATAACAACAAGTTGCGCGAGCTGCCCGTCTTCCCCGAAGATTCGTGCCCGCGCCTGGCCGAGTTACGTCTGGAATACAATCAACTCACAACATTACATGACGGAACCTTCTCGGCGTGTACACAGTTACAAGAGCTACATTTAAGCGGAAATCTAATTACTTACATCCACCCGGATGTATTCAGTGCGTTGACTGAATTAGAAAGATTATACTTACAACATAACAAATTATCATTGATCCCGGACCGAATGTTACAAAACAATAAAAAGCTTAAAGAGTTATATATATATAACAACAGATTAAAATTCTTACCGCAAGACTTCGCGAGCAGCTTCAAGCGCGCAGACGGTGGCCTTGGCTCGTTTCACTTCCATGGTAACCCGTGGCGCTGCGCCTGCCTGCTGGAGCTGCTGGCGGACGTGAAGAGAGCTGGTGTGAGTTATTACAACTGGTACGAATACGACGGAACACGGCTGGTGTGCGCGTACAGTGACGCGATTCCATGCCGACCACCCCTCTCTGGGCTGCTCACTTCACCCCGAGTTGTGGCGGGAGGGCTCTAGCCATCGTAAGGGCTCTTGCTTACACTAAAACTAAAACGAAAATTCGTGACTATATTTTGGCAAAGATAAGGATAATATTCCGCAGTGTCTCAAGACGAAAGTCTTTGACAAGTGTGTGTTGCCAGTGATGACCTATGGCTCTGAAACGTGGTCGCTCACAATGGGCCTCATTAAAAAGCTTAAAGTCACCCAAAGAGCAATGGAGAGGGCTATGTTAGGAGTTTCTTTGCGTGACCGTATCAGAAACGATACTATCCGTAGCAGAACCAAAGTAACCGACATAGCCCGTCGGATCGCTAAACTTAAGTGGCAATGGGCAGGGCACATTGCACGGAGAACCGATGGCCGTTGGGGCACTAAGGTTCTCGAATGGCGACCATACACCGGAAGGCGAAGAGTTGGTAGGCCCCCTACAAGGTGGACTGATGACCTGGTGAAGGTCGCTGGAGTCCGCTGGATGCGGGTGGCACAGGACCGGTCATTGTGGCGTTCAGTGGGGGAGGCCTATGTCCAGCAGTGGACGTCTTTCGGCTGAAATGATGATGATGATGATGAAGGTCAGACTCCAGTTGCGACAGCATAGTCGCGGCATAGCTGCCGACTGCATCAATGCAGGACATGTCATATTCAACAGCCATGATCTTGATAGTTGGCATTTCCTGCAGCAATAAAGCCGGCGGCACGCGCGGTGACACCTTAAGGGAGAGACAACAGTTACCAGCGATATAGCATGTTATTGGAATCAACGACTTGACGTGCTTACCAAACATACATTATTTTTTGAAACCTAAGTTTAGCTATGAGGTAGCTAAGTAGCACATGTCACTTTGACGAGTTAAACAGCCCTCTTGGCAAGTCGTAATAGCACATTACACAACTAGGGTGGTAAAACAAAGAAAGGCCGAGATCGCAGAAGTTTGCGGCCCGCGCTGCAAGCGAGGGATGTAAATATGTGATCGAGGGCTTTCTTTATTACCTCCCGTGTTGTGTACATCATTTTATGTCGACACTTGGCCAGAAAGCGTCTTTTTCCGTACGCGCAGCGTGCGGAAAAAGCCACTTTATGGCCAGGTGTGGCATAAATATGTCTTATTTCCATCGCTATGCGCATTGTGATTCCAATGACATAGTAACCTATTCAACTCAAAGATATCAAGTAATGATAATTTGTTTACACGTGTGGACAGAGGCCCCGCGTCAGCGCTCTATACTTCCGGGTGAGATGTTCGGCGGGAGGACGCCGAGAGGGTTCCGGCAGTGGTAGTGGCAGCAGAACTGTCAGTGTCAGGTGACAGTTGTCATATCGAGTAGAGATACAGACAGTTGCACGCTAGGACCTTTCATTCTATTTAGATATTGGTCTAGGCCGAGGGCATGTGCGGTGTGAATTGCCGATCTCTCTTTAATGCTATGTGCAGTATGGGACCGCTGGACATTTTTCGTCTCTTACTGCTATGTGTGAAATGAAAGAGAGATAAGTAGTTCACACCCCACACGCTAAGAAGAAAGGCGCAATGTCCATTACGAGTATGTATGACTTGCTCGAATGGTTCTTGGCGAGGGACGAGCGGTGTGCGGCCGGGATATACGTACAGCCTTGGCCAGAAGTATTGAAGGTACCAAAAATTTAAATTTAAGTCGGTGCGACATATTGCAAATATTCTATGCAGTTACTGCTAACTTGAACAAAACATGCCTATTAGTTTAAATTAATTAACAAAATAACTTAAACAAAGATGGAAACGATGGACTAAACTTTCCAGTTTTGTATGAAAATCGCATTGTTGCTCAACACTTCTGGCCAAGGCTGTATAGATAGTGTAGGCACTTTTAAAGTATTTAGATTTTTTAATTATGATATCACTTTGATTTTAATATTAATGCAGCCCTCTCGCACTAATATAGATGATGATGATGGGTAGATGTAGTTATAGGTAGGTCTAAGTAGGTATAACTAGGTATAAGTATTACTAACATAGTCTTCATTAAGGTTTAAATGTTACTAACAAAATATGGATCGTTTGTTTGGTCTGAAATAAACAATTTTTTTTTCTTTTTAATATATTTTTACAGGCGAGACGCAATGAGAATAAAATGAAGGAGATCAATATCATATAAATATTGTTAATTCAAATGCGCCTCCTTGTCGTCGATCTCGCACACAAGGGGCATATGTGCGAGACCGATTTCCCTTCGACCATGTTTTTGAAGCCGATCTTCTACTAGCCGTTGTGATTAGTAGCTAATACTTCCTTGTAATTCAGATTTTCTCAATTATTCCTAAGTTGCATAATAAATTATGCAACTAGTTTTGAGCATATTAATTGTTCGTTTTAGATTTAAGTTTTACTTTAGGTTTTAGTTAAATCATTTGTTTACGTGTATATTTTTAATGTTGTATCTTATTTGATTGCTACTCTTTTGTTTTTTGCTGTTGTCATTGCATTCTGTAAAATATTTTATTGAGAAATAAAATTTTATGTTGTATTTTTGGTTTAATTTACTAAGGTACCTAATCGTCCGAGCAGGTACAATTCATCATTAAACTTAAGTCATTTGCAATCACAGATATCTGAATTATAAAGAGATATGGTATGTCAGCCAAAACATTGTCCCAAAATCCTGATCGAACAGATCTTAAAACTTGATCACAATGTCAATAACATGACAACCGGTGCAGCATAAATACAAACATAAAATCAATGTTTTCGCCTTTGTTACCTGTACAAATCGCAGTAATACTATAAATTCAAGTGAGTGTGGTGTCAATTAGTAAAGTTATCCAATTGAAAGCTAATTTTGGTTTGTTTTTGCCAGAAAAATCACTAAAAATAATTAAATACGTTTTCCAATGCGAGATGTCAAAATGGCATCCAATGCTTGATTTGTGTGCTTATTTCTTAGGTGTTTACCTACTAAGCTGACGCTCAATGGACAGAAAACGGCTGATGACTGACATTGAAATAATACGTCAATATAATTTGGCACTAGTGCTGCGGGTCAGTCGATATTCTTAATTTTATCGTATCGATATTTTTGCGAATACGTGCTGATCTCATAAGTAAGTATTCGAATAAGTAATATAGGTATTGATTATTTATAACTGTCGATTTATGGAAAATTATTGTAACAAAGCTACACATCAAAGTTAAAAAAAGACAAAGAAAATTAACTTCATTCATTTAACATATCAGTTTATTTTTTACAGGTTACTGCTAATCTTGTGTGCTGTCATGCTTGCTAAACTTACGTTTAAGAGATATTTTAATGGAAACTTTTTCTTGCTAAATTCTACCTAAATAACAAACTAAACTAAACTGTCATTATTATTAGCATATAGCAACGGCATCACACAAGATTAAACTTTGATATCGATAAAATAAATATTTTGACCGCTCATCTCAATTGAGTGAATGAATGGGTGAACGAAAAGTTTGAATAATTGTCAAATTGCAGTTAAAATTAAAAAGGCTTATGTTATAAAATATCGTATGAAGATATGACGTTTTAGTTTTAGGACGTACTCACACATTCACGGAAGCTTTCGGTTACTTGTGGGTATAGGTTTCGGTACTAAATCACGATGACAACCAGTCTATTATATTCCTAAGTTTGTGGTTGGTACTGTTAGTCGGCTAGTTGGGGTGCGTCCCACGAGATATAACTACAAAATATATAATTTCATATTAAAAACGTTCACAAGATATAATGAACTTTTGCTATACCATCAAAATCAATATTTTTATTAGGAATAACGGTCAATTAACATAATACTCATTTTGTAAAATGATTTATTATATAACACTCAAATACTCTAAATTTAGTTTATATAACATACATAACGTATATCGATCATAATATTTACTATCTTTTAGTATAATAATTACAAAATATAATAGCGTATGATATACTAAATACCTACCTAGGTTCTAACTGCGACCCATACCTACAGAAATAAACTTCTGCCAGAAAAGTAGGTTAGGTTAGGTTAGAACTGCGACCCCTACAGAAAACAAACCACTACCAGGGAAGTAGGTTAGGTTAGGTTAGAACTGCGACCCCTACAGAAAACAAACTGCTGCCAGAAAAGTAGGTTAGGTTAGTTAGAACTGCGATCCCTACAGAAAACAAACTGCTGCCAGAAAAGTAGGTTAGGTTAGGTTAGAACTGCGAGCCCTACAGAAAACAAGCTGCTGCGACGACGAGACGACGCTAAAATAAACATGTTTCGTATGGGCAACTTTTGTCTAAACTTGATAATTACCGAGATATTAGCTCCTATCACGGAAGACACACAAGTTACAGAGCCAAGATAGGTGCGACGACGAGCGAAGCGAGGAGGAGTGTGTTAGGTGAACCGTGACCTAACAGCGCGTGAAGCCGAGCGAGTGAAGCGAGCGTGTCGCGGTAGCGGCCGGCGAGCGCCAGAACCGACTTTTTTTTCAGGCGGATATTCTATACGAGCATTATGCATTTTGGTGTTAGATGTATTGACTAATATACATTATAAATCTGAGATATTATGAACGTTATACATTATGATCGTTATATACAGCCTTGGCCAGAAGTATTGAGCATAGGTGTTTTTTGTTTATAATTTTGATGTTAAGCATTATTTCCCTATCCTAACAATGTACGGTAACGGTAAATGTTATATTTTATTTATAAATATAGAAAACTTCACTTAATAACACTTTCAAGGTACTTAAAAAATATGAAAACAGAAGGTACCAAAAATGTAAATTTAAGTCGGTGCGACATATTGCAAATATTCTATGCAGTTACTAACTTCAACAAAACATGCCTATTAGTTTAAATTAATTGACAAAATAACTTAAACAAAGATAAAAACGATGGACTAAACTTTCCAGTTTTGTATGAAAATCGCATTGGTGCTCAATACTTCTGGCCAAGGCTGTACAATGATATTATACTTAAACAACGTTATACTGAACAAAAATAGATATTTTGATGTTATATCAAACGTTCATTATAGACCTTGAACGGTATACAAAACAAGCTTATGCAATATGAGCGTATATAATATGAAATTTATTCAATAAGTTCTTATGTTTTATATTACTTACCCCTAAAGTCACAAAACTCGTAACTCCATTTCAAGGAAATTAGTAATTTCTAACCTAGCCAGCAATACCTAAACTTACAAACCTAGTAACAAAACTTCCGGGGGAGTTGCGAGGTTTGCAACTTTAGCCGACGTGATAAGTGCGAGACTTATATAAGTACCTACTAGGCAAACCGGTTATTTTTATTATGAAAACAACCGGTTTTTAACCAAAAAAACCAGTTTCATTATGAATAACCAGTATGGTTGTTAAAAATCAGTCATTTTCATACTAAGATATAACCGGTTTGCAATTGCAATCCCTAATTTTCCCGACTTTGTGAGGCCTCTAATTGCTAGAGATAGCGTTTGCATTGGCTTTAGTAACTATAGTATGTATTATGTAACTAATATTTTTAAAGTGAAACTTTTATTCTATCGCCTCGAATTTTAATGTCTGTCTTCTGGCGCGACATGCGTTACATTGTAACGCTGATTCTCGTTTATAGTAAGGTGAGGCTCTTATTTCATAAGCAATAAGGTTCATGTCATGTTGGCAGTCAACCGCGGTATACAAATCTATATTTCGCATCTTAGCCTAACTGCAGCGATGGCACTGTGGTATGGCATGAGACTTACGATCGAATGGGCGAGGGTTCAAACCCTGTGGGACGAAGTATTTTTTCTGTTTGCATCATATTAACTATAACGCCCTCTAGTGATATCATTAAGAATTACCTGGAAACGTCTTCAACCCTATAGCCAACAAACAGCCAAGCTTGCGTTAATGAATACAAATTCAGTATAGATGGCTCTATAGTCTGGTTTTTTTTTTCAAGAAATCGTTGTCGAGAAGCAAACGATATTACTTTTGGGCAACCGGGCTTTTTACCTGGTTTAGACCCTGCTGTATCTGAATTGCCGGTTGCCATCAAAGAAACTACAACCAGAAGTGAGATACGGCCAAAAAAAGGACCCGTTTTTTAGCTTTTCTTAAATAACTCGAAAACAGTAGCACCTACCAAAAAATGTTCTTCCATTTAAGTAATCTACATAAAATTCTGTATAAAAAAAGTTCTATACAGTTTTTTGCTGGGATCAATGTTTAATGAGATATTAAGGGACTAAGATAGACAATAAACATATATATTAATTAGCTTTTTCCCGCGAGTTTGTCTACGTGGGATTAAAATTCGCTATAATAAATTAATGAAATGCCGTAGTTTAATCTGACAGCAAAAATAAATTTAACGTATAAGCTTTTTTACGTCTACAGTAAGCAACTATTCCATACCAACTTCAACCCCCCGTTTCATCCCTTTAAAAGATGATTACTGGGATAAAAACTATCTTATATCCTTCCCCACAACTCAAACTATCATCACACCAAATTTCATCTAAATTGGTTCAGCGGTTTAAGCGTGAAGAGGTAAGAGACCCACTGACTAGTCCAAAATTATTAAACTCTCTCTCCTTCTCGATGCGACAGGCAAAGCATATTACTTTTTGTTTACACGGATTTTTACCCTATTTGGACCCTTCTGAGTTCGAAATTTAAATAATTTTTTTACCGGAAGTGGAATATTTAAGATGGCGGCCAGTATAAACCTAAGCGACGAAAAATCTATGTTCCTCGTATGGATACCCCCATTGATTATACTTTATTTTTAACGATTGTTATTTTTGGGAATAACAGTTGTAATGACACGTATTTAAAAAAAAAAGATTGATTGATTGACCATTGTTCGATTAATATTAATATCGAATAACGATTTTGAATTTCAAGTGCTCATAACACAAATAGGTCGCTTTGACACCGGTTATACTGTAAGATCAGTGTAGCACCCATCTGATTTACCTTTGAAGGACTGAGTATTGTAATCTAAGACTCCCTAAGTCGAAACTTCCATATAAGATGTGTATTATTACTACTACCCTTTCAACTAATTTTGCTCACTACAATAATATAAAAAAAACGAGAGATTTCCGTCCAAAAAAAGAATAGTACATTTTTGAAGCCTTGCTGGACCTGGACACCATCTTCTATATCTTACTTCCGGTCTAACATTATTTGATGGCAATTGCAAAATATTATAATTACAACTGTTATTCCCAAAAATAACAATCGTTAAAAATAAAGCATAATGATGGGGGGTATCCATACGAGGAACATAGATTTTTCGACGCTTAGGTTTATACTGACCGCCACCTTAAATATTTCACTTCCGGTAAAAAAATATTTTAAATTTCGAACTCAGAAGGGTCCAAATAGATTTTTACCCTATTTGGACCCTTCTGTAAACAAAAAGTAATATGCTTTGCCTGTCGCATCGAGAAGGAGAGAGAGTTTAATAATTTTGGACTAGTCAGTGGGTCTCTTACCTCTTCACGCTTAAACCGCTGAACCAATTTAGATGAAATTTGGTGTGATGATAGTTTGAGTTGTGGGGAAGGATATAAGATAGTTTTTATCCCAGTAATCATCTTTTAAAGGGATGAAACGGGTGGTTGAAGTTGGTATGGAATTGTTGCTTACTGTAGACGTAAAAAAGCTTATACGTTAAATTTATTTTTGCTGTCAGATTAAACTACGGCATTTCATTAATTTATTATAGCGAATGTTAATCCCACGCAGACAAACTCGCGGGAAAAAGCTAATTGGTATATATGTTTATTGTCTATCTTAGTCCCTTAATATCTCATTAAACATTGATCCCAGCAAAAAACTGTATAGAACTTTTTTTATAGAGAATTTTATGTAGATTACTTAAATGGAAGAACATTTTTTGGTAGGTGCTACTGTTTTCGAGTTATTTAAGAAAAGCTAAAAAACGGGTCCTTTTTTTGGCCGTATCTCACTTCTGGTTGTAGTTTCTTTGATGGCAACCGGCGATTCGGATACAGCAGGGTCTAAACTAGGTAAAAAGCCCGGTTGCCCAAAAGTAATATCATTTGCCTGTCGCATGGAGAAGGAGAGCGAATTTGAGATTTTGCTCCCAGTCTATTATCGTCGCATAGCGGAGCTCTCGGATTGGTCCTTAAGAGTCGCCAGGACGCTCGCGTGAACTCGCGTCCCCATACAAACGTAGTTCAGCTCTCATTTTAAAACGACATGCTTTTGAACCACGAAATTTGGCATGGGTATTCTAGCAGTACAGATCTATGTCGGTAATTCATTTTTGTTGCTAAAAATTGTAATACAAAGAAAATATAGCAAAAATAAGTTTTGTATGTAAATCTGTATCTAGCTTTATTTTCTATGTATTACAATTATTAGCAACAAAAACGAATTACCGACATATATCTGTACTACTAGAATGCCCATGCCAAAATTTGTGGTTCTAAAGCATGTCGTTTTAAAATGAGAGCTAAACTACGTTTGTATGGGGACGCGAGCGTCCTGGCGACTCTTAACAAACACATTCCTAGCAACACATCCTCGCTCATCTCTGGTGGAAACGCAGCCGAATAGTGAAGTGAAACCGATATAGAACGAAAAACCCTGCCGCACGATTCCGCTCTTGTTTCGCTCCTAACCCGCTCAGGTTTCGCGGTGAAACAAGTTGCTCGGTACCGCGTTGTTGGTTTCGCGGCGGAACATCCCTGCCCAATTCCCACCATACCTTGATGGATCTGACTACCAGACACATGCTCCAGACCGATCTGTGTGTTAGGCTTGTGCCTAAGCTAATAATAAAAAATATTGTGTGGTTTTATGAAACCACGATGCAAGTGAAACTTTACTATGTTAGCATATTATAAAGTATTCATAGTAGACTGGGAGCAAAATCTCAAATTCGCTCTCCTTCTCCATGCGACAGGCAAATGATATTACTTTTGGGCAACCGGGCTTTTTACGTGGTTTAGACCCTGCTGTATCCGAATCGCCGGTTGCCATCAAAGAAACTACAACCAGAAGTGAGATACGGCCAAAAAAAGGACCCGTTTTTTAGCTTTTCTTAAATAACTCGAAAACAGTAGCACCTACCAAAAAATGTTCTTCCACTTAAGTAATCTACATAAAATTCTCTATAAAAAAGGTTCTATACAGTTTTTTGCTGGGATCAATGTTTAATGAGATATTAAGGGACTAAGATAGACAATAAACATATATACTAATTAGCTTTTTCCCGCGAGTTTGTCTACGTGGGATTAAAATTCGCTATAATAAATTAATGAAATGCCGTAGTTTAATCTGACAGCAAAAATAAATTTAACGTATAAGCTTTTTTACGTCTACAGTAAGCAACTATTCCATACCAACTTCAACCCCCCGTTTCATCCCTTTAAAAGATGATTACTGGGATAAAAACTATCTTATATCCTTCCCCACAACTCAAACTATCATCACACCAAATTTCATCTAAATTGGTTCAGCGGTTTAAGCGTGAAGAGGTAAGAGACCCACTGACTAGTCCAAAATTATTAAACTCTCTCTCCTTCTCGATGCGACAGGCAAAGCATTTTACTTTTTGTTTACAGAAGGGTCCAAATAGGGTAAAAATCTATTTGGACCCTTCTGAGTTCGAAATTTAAATATTTTTTTTACCGGAAGTGGAATATTTAAGATGGCGGCCAGTATAAACCTAAGCGTCGAAAAATCTATGTTCCTCGTATGGATTCATTATGCTTTATTTTTAACGATTGTTATTTTTGGGAATAACAGTTGTAATTATAATATTTTGCAATTGCCATCAAATAATGTTAGACCGGAAGTAAGATATAGAAGATGGTGTCCAGGTCCAGCAAGGCTTCAAAAATGTACTTTTTTTGGACGGAAATCTCTCGTTTTTTTTAAATTATTGTAGTGAGCAAAATTAGTTGAAAGGGTAGTAGTAATAATACACATCTTATATGGAAGTTTCGACTTAGGGAGTCTTAGATTACAATACTCAGTCCTCCTTGACCCAAAAGGAGGCTGCGGAGTATATGCGCGAACATGACGTAAACTCACTCCTGCAGAAGACCAGGCATGCGGCGATGCTGCCGCCTTTACATTCTTTACACCCACTCTTTACACCTTTACAACAGCTCCATCATTCGCCTGAAAGGTTCCGAGCTAGAAGGCCCTCAAGTATTCCGAGGTGCCGTCAGCGGAGGAGATTGCACGAGCAGAATTACAATGGGCCCGTAAGAGCAACGACGACGGGGTACCGGAGGTCTGCAGACGTGTTCCCAAAACCCCGTCCACAAAGCGCGTGGTGGAATACAGTGTTGACGGCGATTTCTAACTTAAAAGACCAGTATATTTGGAACCATTGCAAATAGGTAATCTTTTTTTTTAAAATACGTGTCATTACAACTGTTATTCCCAAAAATAACAATCGTTAAAAATAAAGTATAATCAATGGGGGTATCCATACGAGGAACATAGATTTTTCGTCGCTTAGGTTTATACTGGCCGCCATCTTAAATATTCCACTTCCGGTAAAAAAAATATTTAAATTTCGAACTCAGAAGGGTCCAAATAGGGTAAAAATCCGTGTAAACAAAAAGTAATATGCTTTGCCTGTCGCATCGAGAAGGAGAGAGAGTTTAATAATTTTGGACTAGTCAGTGGGTCTCTTACCTCTTCACGCTTAAACCGCTGAACCAATTTAGATGAAATTTGGTGTGATGATAGTTTTAGTTGTGGGGAAGGATATAAGATAGTTTTTATCCCAGTAATCATCTTTTAAAGGGATGAAACGGGGGGTTGAAGTTGGTATGGAATTGTTGCTTACTGTAGACGTAAAAAAGCTTATACGTTAAATTTATTTTTGCTGTCAGATTAAACTACGGCATTTCATTAATTTATTATAGCGAATGTTAATCCCACGTAGACAAACTCGCGGGAAAAAGCTCATTAGTATATATGTTTATTGTCTATCTTAGTCCCTTAATATCTCATTAAACATTGATCCCAGCAAAAAACTGTATAGAACCTTTTTTATACAGAATTTTATGTAGATTACTTAAGTGGAAGAACATTTTTTGGTAGGTGCTACTGTTTTCGAGTTATTTAAGAAAAGCTAAAAAACGGGTCCTTTTTTTGGCCGTATCTCACTTCTGTTTGTAGTTTCTTTGATGGCAACCGGCAATTCAGATACAGCAGGGTCTAAACCAGGTAAAAAGCCCGGTTGCCCAAAAGTAATATCGTTTGCTTCTCGACAACGATTTATTGAAAAAAAAAACCAGACTATAAACAAATGAAGTGATTCTGCGTGCAGAACTTCTTAACAGACATATTTCTCGCAATACGTCCTCGCTCGCTGGTGGAAACGCAGCCTTACGGGAATGATAAACTTCCCGGAAGGGAGGTGAAAGCAAAGTTGTGTCGCACAAACAAATCTAACGCAATAATGAACAAATGTTCTTTATAAAACACCTTACAAAAGACCAGGAAAATTGCTTTTAGTTTGTTCATTGGAAGAGGGATTGTTATGAGAGTGATTTGTTTGCAAGTAGCCTGAGAAGAGCATAAAAAATGCAAATTAATGGCAATGACAAGATTCAATGCTCGAGAAGACGAATTCGCTATGTGCGAAGTGCATGGGGGTAACGAGAACGATCACAGTGCACAATGTGACAATAAATGAAACTGCAAAATCCCCTGTCCACTGTCAAAATAGAGAATCAGCCAGTGACATTTCACATAAGCACGGAATACAACCTATTTATAAAAAAGAAAAAATTGAGATTGAACACCTGCCCAAGAGATGGCGCCACAATCGTGCACACAGCGAATAGATACACATTGACAATCGCACTGTAAACAAAACAAGGTTAATCTCTTGTGGGTACGACAATATTTAATTTTATAATTAGGTATAATTTTATAGAGATAAGATATGAATAGGTGTTTAAATACCTACACTAATAGCTAGGGATACACGCAGAGATCTGCCCGCTGGATTTGTCCGGCGGATATGCCCGGCGGACAGATCCGTCAATGTATGGCGCTATTCAGATGTGTCCGCTGAAAAATTCGTGTCCAATTCGCGCCATTCATGGACGGATCTGCGCGCAGGGCATATCCGCCAGACGGATCCAAATTTTTTATTAGACATTAGCTAGCTAATACCTAGTCTGCCTCGAACTGAGAACTCGCGATTTACTTGTAAACCAGTTGAACATTATGACAAGACCTTTATTAAGACCTACCTTCTAGCTCTATAACCCCTTGACCGATCCTGCTCATATAAGAACTCTCAAATTATATTTATCTCTGATACAACACTAAAACATTTCATAAAGATCAGAAAAACGTTACTAAAGTTATCACGGAAACTTTTCAAATAAAAAAGCCATTGAAATGCGCGTTTCAAAACAGTTTCGGTTACGTCCAAAGTTGTCTGTAAGAACTTCACTTCGCCCACGATCACGCTCCATCTTAATCTTTATTGCACATAAGAAAACTTAAAGTACAAAAGGCGTACTTAATGCCATAAGGCATTCGCTCCCAGTCAACCTTAGGGCAAAACAGAAAAGACTGTAGGCGGTAAAATTATTTCTCGTTCGTAAATAGTCATCCATAAGTCACAACTAATTGAAATAAAATAACTTTAAACGGATTATATCGCGTAAACTGAATTTAAATTACATCCCAACATTTCGAACACTTTACAGCGTTCGTGGTCACGGGTTGACTGACTCTCACGAATAATTATTATGATACAATTAATGTCGTTTAACGATTTACCTCGAGTTTCTTAGTAACAACCAAAATAGGCTTGTGGATAAAACATAGGATAAAACAATACTAATTAAGATAACGTAATCAATAACTGACTTTTTGTACCACTCATGTATTCTAGGTCATCTTTGCACAAGCAATCAATACACCTGTCAATTTATTTCAGACAAATTATCTTATCAAATAAAAATCCATTGGACTTCGAGAGTTATTTAGTCTAAATTTCCCCGTTGAGCCCCCTAATTGAGCCCTCTCGGAATGCTAAGCATTAAGGCACTTTGGTCCAAATTTAGAGAAAGCCTTTGAAGTCCCTGAATACCTAATTTTATTGCGTGTTTTAGTATAAATATTTTTCTTCGAATTCTGTTAAGTGACTACCGTCTGTAATCTAATTTTTGCTCGAGATATTTTGCGAGCTTCTAGTTCGAAATATGTCGATAAGGAAAATATTACGTCACTTTTATAAAAGGTAAAGTGGATATTATTTTTATTAATAATCAGCGAAAGTAAGACATTGTCAAAATTACCAAAAGAACCGGCCAAGTGCGTGTCGGACCACGCATAATGAAGGGTTCCTTAGCTACTACACCGAGTAAAATGGCTGTGACATACGGACGGATGGACGGACTGACATGAACAAACTATAAATTTTTGCCATTTTGGCTACGGATCTCTAAAAAGGAAACCATTGTCATAATACACTTTTTTAATAGTTTTAGTTAAAAATCTTCAATCAAAACTATCGACATCGTATCAGAAGATTTATTGGTACGAGGGATCGAACCCGAGACCTCTAAATTACCGACAGACTGCCACCAACATTATTAATGAAAAATTGCTAGAAACCGATAACCAGCACATTATTAAAATCTACAAACTTGTTCTTTAAAATTCAAGCCCTTCAAAATGACCTGAATCCCCTTTAATCCAAAATCCGTCAAAGGCACTATTTTAACTGAAACTGAAAGTTCCTAACGAGCAAAGTTACAGAAATCAGGAGGCGGATTCATGATTTCAGAATATGATTTTGACTGGAGTATCTCTTAGCCATGTTCTTGTACTTTAAGCGGCAAAATGACCTATGTAAGTAGGTAGACCATTTTATTTAAAGTATTCCACTTTTTTTTCAATTTGGAAAATTTTAAGTGATTTTACTCAGAATCGCGAGCTCTTTCGATCTGAGTAGGACACAAAAAGGGTCCCAAAAATGTTCATAAATTTTTTGTTACTTCCATTCCGTTACCGCCATAAGAAGTCTATATAAAAATGGCAACGGAATGGAAATAAAACTTAGGACACATTTTTTGTCGTAATAAAATGAATCCAATACACCCAATGAACTCCGCGAAATTATGTGACACGCTCTTATATAGCACTACAAATATGTGACACGCTCTTATATAGCACTACAAATATGTGACACGCTCTTATATAGCACTACAAATATGTGACACGCTCTTATATAGCACTACAAATATGTGACACGCTCTTACGAGTATATAGCACTCCAAATAAGGTCAAGTCGGATGTTTTTGCGCGTTTTGTTGTGAGATATTATCGCAGGTAATTAATTACGATTCAATTGCTAAAAGAAAAAGAGCGTCTCAGGGTATTTTGAACACCTTGTCCACTTACTACTGACAGCACTAATATGAGTTAGATCTAGAGAAAGCAAACCAGTTTTTAAAGCCCAAAAACCGGTTAGTAACTAAAAATAACCGGTTTGAATACAAACCGGTTATTTTCCTAATCGAAATAAACTGGTATAGATATTATACCAAAACGTGTTTTCAGAATCTGAATACGCTTCTAGTGAATTTATTCAATCGGAGTGTCGGCTTGAAATTAGCTCTGCATTTGTTAACTAAAGTTAGTCTTTTCTAGTGAAAACTAATCCTTACCAAGTGCAATGCAAGGATACCAAAAAATGTATAGCTAATAGAACATTTAATTAATCATTTAACTCAATGTATATGGAATCGAAAACATAAATTAAGCTTTTAAAATGAAATGGTATAGCTCAGCTGCTTATATGTATACTTTTTTCTTTACGCCATGGAGTAAAATGTAAGTCAAAGTATTAGCTTCAGCTACAGCTACCCGCTATTTATATTTTTGAGATACCACCAGGTTAGTATAATACTATAGTACTTTCATTTCACTTAACATAGTCAAGCTTAATAAAATTTCAGATAAAAATGTCACATGCTAGGTTTTACTCCAGAAAAGCAAGTAGAGTTAACAATCCTGATTTTTACTATTACAGAACTCGCGCCAGTAAGTTACGAATTTGTTAATTAAACAAATGAAAGATAACTACGTAGCCAAAGACGAACTTGTGGCTTACGTGTTTGATCACGAGATTGGGATCTAATTATATTAAAAAAGATAGAATTACAATTCGTTTTCTAAACTTTAACCTTAATCAATAAATCTTATAACAAACTTACACTATTCGACCTTAGTCCCACAGTTAGCTCAATAAGGTATGTATAGACAACGATGTATGTACATAACATTTAAGTAGATAGATAAAAATAAAAGTTAAGCTTTAATAACCAGAGAGCTCAATCTAAAAACCATTCCGAATTAGGATCATAATAAAAACGAAAAGGAAAAAATAACAAGAAACCCAGACAACCGCGCTACAATACGGGTCGCTGATATGCAGTTGAATGGATGCAACAAGTTCCTTTATGTGCTTTGTTCTGCAAGTCTCAGAAGAAAAACGTTGCAAAAACCTAAGAGTTCATATAAATCTTATACGTTTTTCCATAAAGAGGTCGGGGAAAAAGAAATACTAGTTGAATGCGATCTGGTTTGATTCGGAGCTGAAGAATTGTACAAAAATAGGTCGTATGAAGAGGAGAAAGATAAAATGATGAAGTCTATCCAAGTTCAGTGTTTGTGTTGGCATGTGGAGATGTACAGAATACCATTCCACCTGTTCATGTATCTAAAGTGTAACGTTTGTACCTAAGCACAAAACAGTCGTGGGTGTTATATGTTATATGCACGAGTAATATAATATCATTCGAGATCTATTACTTACAGCAGATTGCTCAATACCTAACGGACGATTCACTCTGGCTTTAAATAAACCTAAATCGTTTATATCAGAGACTATAAACGAGGGAATTGGACTCCATTCCTTAGCATTCCACATCAGATTTTTTTTCTTAGAGACGATTTAAAAGCGAATAATATTTTAACTACTTATAAACAATCTATGATAAATACCTTCTTCTTCTTCTATCTAGCGTTATCCCGGCTATTGCCAGCGTCCGCTTTCCTGCTCGCTTCCGCTTCCCTCCACTTTGCACGATCCTGGGCGTCTTCTTTCATGAGCCCGTTTTCGCGTTTTCGGTATGATAAATACCTACTCATAAAAAATAATATTGAGGTATGCAAGTTACTTTACGTTATGTAATTTAATTTGATAACATTCTGTTATTGTTAGTACATAATAGTACATTGTCTGCAATATTGAAAGCACAACAGACACAAATCCAATATCTTGAATACGAACCGAATAACAATGTCTTCAATTTCACCTTTCCATTGTGAAAACCCAATCCTAAATTAGCTTTAGTCTGGGTTGCCATTTCTAATAAAAACATGGGTAGCTAAACCAATTTAGAAAATAATGTCTAGAATGTTGTTCGAAAAATTGGAAGCGCTTAGGGTATTATATTTTGTTTTTTACTTATTTAAATGAACCGAAGTCGTGGCAATGTCAAATTCTTTTTATAAGACATTTTAAAGGATTTCTTTTAATTCTGACTGCTTTACATTTGTGTCTATAAATCTTATCAGATATTTGATTACTTATTTGAAATAACGAGACAAATCCAAACAAAAGATACCTGAAAAAAAATATAAAATTGATGTAATAAGCCTATTTTTTCAAATAAATATTTAGGCACACAAAAACATAGGATTTGTACACTGATAAAGAGTCTTTATTATCAATATTTGACGGTAAACAATCCGTTTATACTTTGTTTTCTGTTGCGTTGCCTAAAAACCGATAGAGAGAGAAGTACCTATGAGTAGAATCACAAAATTTGAAACATAGTTTTTTTATTCAAATTGACATGAAAGTTACAAACGACCTCTTCGCAGGATCTATGGCTAGTAATACATAAATTATTATATTATTTTTGAATGAGGATAAAAACTCACACAATATGTATAACACATTATAAATAGGTCCATAGGCTACGGTAGCTGCTTACCATCAGGAGGGCCGTATGCTCGTTTGCCACCGTCGTGGTATAAAAAAAATACTTTCTAGAGACTGTACCTTAGACTGTACAGAATTAACCTTTACAAACCATTATATTACCAACAAGATGTTTGTTTTTGCGTTTGCGACGCCATTTGCGCATAGCTTCGCGTGCTTATCCTCATTTCAAGCAACTTGAAATAATAATTTTCTCGAGTGCCTTTCCTAACAAGCAAAACATTGAACTAAAAACAAACAGCTTTAAGCAAGCTGACATAAATCAGGAACTGTTTCCACAAACACGTACCATATTTACACCCCAACTAAACCCATTACATTACAACTATGAAGACAGCACTTTAATGGGATAGCCTAGGGTTGGGACTTCTGACACTCGTCTATTTAATTGGACAATGAAGTCGGTTAAAAATGGGGCTTAATCGCGTACACTTACTTTCGCGCATACGACACCCTCGAAACGTCAGGATAATAATGAAAGTAAGTGTACGCGATTAAGTCCCATTTTTATCAAAATAAATAAGTAAAATCGTCTGAGTTGAAATCAGTACCCGTCAATTTCTTGATAATCGAAATTTTTATTGCAAATACAGTTAAAATAATTATTTTTATTACAATAAACTTGTAACCAATTCAAGCACATTTTGTAATAAATAATTGATATATTCAATTTTTTTGAAGCAACGATTTTAATACTTTTTATACGCTAATCTATTTAAAACTTTTATTGTAGAATTAAAAAAGGCGAATAATTCCACATTTATTTACAAGTAGGGAAATGTAATAAAATTTTGTTGGTATAGTCTACGGGTGGGTCTTATACAGAAAGATCTGTGGTTTCATTATTGATTATTTTGCTTAAAGTACCGTGAGTCATTAATTAAAAGATTTATATAAAAATCGATTTTTCATAATTTATCGAACTCGCGGAGCGTAAGCGAAGTGAGTTCTTACAAACAACTGCAGACCGAAATGTCACCTGGCTACTGGGACGTCTCGGCATTTGGATGGCTTTTTGATTTCGATAGTTTGTCGGACGATAACTTTAGTAACGTTTTTCTGATCTTTATGAAATTTCTTGGTGCTGTAGCAGAGATATACATAAAAAATTTAAGTTCGTATATGAGCGGGATCGATCAAGTGGTTATGGAGCTAGAAGGAGAAAAAAATCCTCCTTAGGGTCTTGTTATATTGGTCAACTTCTTTGCAAGAAAATTGCGAGTTCTCAGTTCCAGGCGGACTACTAGTTTATTTTAAACACAAAACTGCCGTGAGAATCAGACATATTTAATAAATCACGCAATATTCGACTTAAAAGACGTGAGTAACCCGTGATTTATTTACTAGTTTATTTATTCATAACTAATCAATTCTTCTACTCATCCCTAGATGGTTTTCGTTTGGTTAATCGAATACCAAACTCCGTAACGTTATTGTGTACGCATTATCTAGATTGGTTTCGGGTCATCGCCAATATTTCATAATGGACCATCAAAACTTTACATCTTGTGCCGTAAAACGTCGATACATCGCGTAAACGTTTTACAGCGAGTTTTATATGTCAGGGAATTAGAGTACTTTTGGAAGTAAGTAGGTAAGTTTTTATATCTGCTACCACGCTTGAAATACAATTTAAAGTTTAGAAATGTTTATACCGTACCTAGTTATAGTAAACTTAGAACCATAATCTGAATAGTCATCATTCGCTTGCCCTCGTCCCATTTACTTGGGGTCGGCGCAGCATGTCTTTTTTCCACATATCTCTGTCACCCGTCATCTCATCACTCACCTTTCTTTTCATGTCATCTCTCACACAATCCATCCACCTTTTCTTAGGTTTTCCTCTTTTTCTACATCCCCACATTCATTCCTAATACCTTTCTCGTAACATGACTTTCATCCCTCCGCATAACATGCCCGTACCACGCTAGGCGATTTGACCTTAATTTGTCGGTTATGGGTGCAACTTTCAGGCTGCCTCTTATATATTCATTCCTTATCCGATCCATTCTCGTCACCCCACACATCCATCTCAACATTAGAGCCATGTCTGAGTAGTATTATTTGTTATTGATTTAATTTTAATTTGATATTCGTCAGTGTTGGACCAAGTAGTTGTGATGTTCAGTTCATATCAAATACTTTAGGTAAAGTCGCCACCAAATATATTGGAGCGGCCAAGGTACTCAAAAATTTCTAAACATGCACTTTATCGCATTGACAATAGAGGCGTTGTTCAGATATTTGTGACTGCTCCGATATATCTGATGGCGATTGTGCAACCTATGCTGGTGCTATCTGGCCAAACCTTTGACATTTGCCTTCCGCATTTGTTTATTTGACATTTTGATGACAAAAGATAATTTATATTGCTAAGAAATTAAGTTAAATTTTTAAATCTTGAACACAGCTAAATTTCATTTTCGCTACATATTTTTTTAATACAGTTTGTATTAAAAAAATATAATTCTACTAATAATAATAAATGCTTCAAGTCTCTACAGTCCTCATAAAAACACCATTTCAAATGTCAAGTCCGTCAACTCCAAATATGAATAAAATTTTCGTCTGTTACTAAAATTGCGAAGTTCACTGGTGGAGTTTGAGACAGGATTCCAGCGGTATCCCTAAGTTGGAAAATTTCTGCTTCGTCACGAATATGCCAGGGGCCGATTCTAACTTTCAAAATGTTAGCTTGTTTTGTTATTATTATGATCAGACCTGGTGCTGGAGGAGAATGATGCAGATATCGTGGACTTAGCGACACACTCACTGTTCACACACACTGGTACCATCGGCCACACTGTTAACTGCCCATCGGTGGACCTTATGCCTTTAGTAATAAGGTCCACCGATTGTACAGTTAAGAGTGTTGCTGTTTGTAGGGTACATGGTGTTTTTTCAATAACTATAGCCATATTGTGCGATGTGATTTGGTAGGCCATCTTTCTCTTTCTCAATATATTTTAAGCACTGGGCGACCAATGGAGTTGGCCGGTCAATCTTTACAGATGGGGCCAGCACAGATGGTACCAGGCAGTCCTTTTTTTTCTATATAATAAAAAAGGCCGTGCAAAGACCTGATACCTCTCTATACTCTGACATGGGTTCACAACTACGAAAAAGAATGATAGGTCCTAAACACGACTATCAGATCTCGCGCCCGATGTTTTTTTACAGTGATTAGGTACTTGTATTTATTCATTTGTTTATTATTCGTATCATGACCATAAAAAATCAAGTGAACATTTGAAAGTTCGAATCGGCTTCCAACTTTCGGATTCCAGTTTGTTCTTTTAGGTATTTTGAATATTTTAATATTCTATATTCGTTGACAATTACATTGGATTTTGTATTTTTCTATAATGAGGTGTTTTTTTTTATTCAAATTGAATTTGCTCGCGTATATTTATTTGTTTAAAGAAACTGGATACGCTGGCATAATTAATTTAATATAGTGCAAACATGACGCTCTGAAAAAGATGAATAATTGATATTCGTGACTCGAATCTCGATACCTGTACGGTCGACGTCAAAAATATGTTTACACTTTTGCACTTTACGCCTATGTAATAAGGTCCAAAAGCGTAAACATATTTTTGACGTAGACTGTACATCACTGTGTCAAATGTTACTAAATTCCTATGTCACCGAGTCACCTTATCAGTATCGAGAAAAGGAGATATATCTACCTTATATTATGATCGATAACTTTTTTAAACACACAATGACATGACGGTGGCAAACAAGCTTATTGCCTGCCTGATAGCAGCTACCGTTTTTAGTCTATGAATGCCATCAACTCTAGCCAGAGGGCTGTTGTCGACTAAATGCAAAAGACGGTCCCCAGGTGCCGTATTCTAGTTTTAAAATGTAACAACAATACATTAACAACACAATCTGTCTTAACCCTTTTCGTCCTGGTGGTCATCTCTACTAACCGCCCTATTTACATACATCCCCTTCGAAATTAGCTGTACAAAAAAATAATGTTTTTCCCTTTTTTTAGTTCAAACATTACGCCTTTATTACAATAAACAAAAAATTGTGACACAAAGGGTTAAACATAACTCCAACACTCAACCAATAATCAACCAACATTGAAGTCGTATTGTAGTTGCATCGCAGTAATTTTCAAGCAAATTCCGTCATTTTTGATTCAGACGTGTAGGCGTTAGCTGTATTGTGTTGTTATTGCATTGGATTTGCATTGAAGTTGGATCGTGTCTGTGCGTGTTTTAAAGTTAGAATACGGCCCCAGTCCAAGGGGACTGTGGGGTGAGTAAGGACTCACCGGAAGAGCACAACGCTATGAGGAGGGTGTAATGCTTTTTGGCTGTCTTCTGTAAGGTGGAGGTACTTCCCCAGTCGTGTTTTATTTCAGATTCACGGAGATTATAATTTTTTACTAGAAACAAGTAAAAAATTGTATTTCCCATGAGAAGTAAACGTTTATAAAAAACTAGTAAACCCTTTCCTTGTTTTTAGTAAAGTTTACTTGTTTTTAGTAAATGTTTACTTGTTTTCAGCAAAGTTTACTTGTTTTTAGTAAAGTTTACTTGTTTTTAGTAAATGTTTACTTGTTTTTAGTAAAGTTTACTTGTTTTTAGTAAAGTTTACTTGTTTTTAGTAAAGTTTACTTGTTTTTAGTAAATGTTTACTTGTTTTTAGTAAAGTTTACTTGTTTTTAGTAAAGTTTACTTGTTTTTAGTAAAGTTTACTTGTTTTTAGTAAATGTTTACTTGTTTTTAGCAAAGTTTACTTGTTTTTAGTAAAGCTTACTTGTTTTTAGTAAATGTTTACTTGTTTTTAGTAAAGCTTACTTGTTTTTAGTAAAGTTTACTTGTTTTTACTTTTTAGTAAAGTTTACTTGTTTTTAGTAACTTTTACTTGTTTGAGGCATCCTATGATTCCGATCGCTATAGGTAGACGCTGCAACAATCATCTGTGGAGATGCTGTGGCCAATATACAGTGTGTTTTTTTTAAGTGGGCCACTATGGGGAAATCCTAAAGTATACGAGATACAGGGAAACTGTCTTAGGAAACATTAGGTATTTTTTTGAGAATTTTTTTTTGATATAGTCAAATTTTTGGTCAAGTGTGAGTTGTCCCTAAAGATTAATAATTTTGATGATTTTTTTTTGACGCAGATCTAGTCAGTTTCATGAGAGGATCATTTTATTGTATGGAAAGAAAAAAATCGGAACAGTAGAAGTTAGTCAAATAAAAAAAAAGTTTTTATTATTACAACATGTGTGAATTGCCTAGGTACACTTGCAAGGTTCATAAAAAGTATTTCAAATTCCAATATGACATTTGTTTTTGGAACACTTTATATTGACCAAAAATTTGACTATATCAAAAAAAAAATTCTCAAAAAAATACCTAATGTTTCCCAAGACAGTTTCCCTGTATCTCCTATACTTTAGGATTTCCCCATAGTGGCCCACTTAAAAAAAACACACTGTATACATAGTAAACGTTTCCTTGTTTTTAGTAAACGTTTACATGTCCTGGGAATGACTATTTTTTTATTGTTTCTAGTAAAAAAATTACTCCGTGTTTGAGCGACATAAGTTTCGCTAAGGTGTACCGTACCACACTTAACGAGAGACATTCAGCTGTCAGACATACGCTGCCTATACCTCTCTAAACCATTGTATCTGTAACCTGTCTCAACATTCAACAATGTAGGAAAGAAAGTGATTCAAATCGCAATGGATTCCTCTAACTAAAACGTCTAACTTTATACCACAACTCATGTTAGTCGCCAAATGGAACACAACATGCCCCTGATAGCGTTAAAGCCTGTCCTATATTATATTAATATAAGTTAGAGAAAGTTTGCAACTTGTCCGTGACAAAAGAGGATGTATTGTTGCCATTGCTTACACAGTTTTAGCGTCTAATGGGGCCCACCCACTATCAGTCGGCCTGACGATATTGGCCTAGTTGTTCGGAGCTGTCAAATTTTTGTTCTAACTGACAGGCCGATATCGTCAGGCGGTATAGTCGGTGGGCCCCTAACTCTAGTTGTGAAACTGGACACTTTAAGCCACCAAAGTAGCAGGCCAAGCTGAAAATTGAGTTTTAAATACGCTTAAGCGCTTATTACGGGTGCGCCAAAGTTCACATAAAATTTGTACTTCGATTATTGGAAGTCCGAAATTGTTGTTCATAATTTTTTTAATCATAATGATCAATTCTTATAAGTATTTTTTGTTCATAACTATCGTTACTCCGAATTATTTAAGTTTATAATGTAAATCAATCTAAATATATATTATACTAATATTACTATCCAGAGTCACCGTTAGGTACGACGACGAGCGAAGCGAGGAGGAGTGTTAGGTATCTTGCGATCACAACACAACACAATAACATAACATAACATAACATAAATATTCTTTATTGCACACCTCAAATTAAAGAAACAGAGTATACACAAGTTACAAACAGAAAAGTAGAGGTAAAACAATTGGCGGTCTTATCGCTAAAAAGCGATCTCTTCCAGACAACCTTTGGGAAGCGGAAACCTTTGCAAATTAACAAATAAGTAGGTGTTGCAAAAGCAAATGCAAATCAACATTAATACACTTACACATATACAATAAATAAAATAAACTTACATAGGTCATATATATACATATATATTATATATACTCAATAAAATAAAATAAAATAAACACTACAGGCCACAGGTTGTAAAAACGGTTATAGGAGTTGCAGGATAAACGAATCATGGGAGAGACAAATAATGTTCCTTAAGTAGCTTCTTGAACACAGCAAGAGATTTAGCACGCCTCAAGTCTAAGGGTAAATTGTTCCAGAGTCTTACAGCCTGAAAAGTGAAAGAACTATTCACAATTTCGGTTAGGTTAGGTTAGGTTAGTGCGTCATCCTGCCCGAAGGGCATAACTACCCAGAATAGAAGCCCCCGCAAAGCGGGGGCTTCGTCGACCCTGTCACAGAAATGACTACTATCAACAAAAAACATAGGAAATTATATTATGTCTCATAAAATTCGGACAGTAAACAATTATTAACACTGTCGTTATATGAAAAAATATTATAACCATAAAACTTATGACAATTTTTTTTATGACGGATGATAATTCTGATCACAAAACGGTATTACTGAAAAAATTATGCTAAGTAATTTTATGTGAGCCAATATGGACCCGCTTATTACGCTTGAATGAGTGTAAGCTGATAAAGCTGGCTAGTTAGTAGGAGAATATAGGTAGGTACATTTGAAACCAATAGGTTAGATTTTTTTTTCAAGTATGTTTTAATCGATTCATTTTATTGTGAAGACCATATACTTAGTGAAAATTGGACTCTTAGTAGCTGCTCTCACTGTCCATTAACCAATTTGGAAAATCCATCCTGTATAGACGCCTTCTTAAAAGTTTGGAACAAAAATGAAACTTACTATATTTACCGTGAAATAAATATGAGAAATAAAGTAAATATGAGAAATCGAATGGATCATTACTTTTCAAAATATTTTAACATTTTGAAATTATTAGGCTTATTGTTATTTATGAATCGAGTCAATAGCTATTTAAATTTAAACTTTATTAAGATATTAAATTTAAATTGCTCATTTTGTAGCCAATCAGCTACATTTTGTATAGCAATAGAATAGAATAGAAATAGTCCTCATGGAAGTGCTTTTTATACAGAGACCCACGTACACTGGTTTTACTGGCAGATGCAACCATGCTATTTAGAGCTATTGCAGAGACATCGGGGCGGTAAGTACCGTAACTTCGGCCTGCAGACTTCCATTGGGAGAGGCGGTTGAAGTACCTACAGTTTGTGGGTTAAGAACTTTCAAGAGCAATGGAAACGGACATTATATAAATGTTCCATTCAAAATGACTCCTTTTTAACTAACTACAATATTTTGTACAGTCGTCGGGATTTTTTTTGCTATTTTTTGCGTATGTTTAGCGATTATTTAAAGACGGTAGAAATAGTTATTTGTGCAACAAGAGAGGAAAGTTGGTTTTTCTTGCGAGTGTTGATTTCTCTCTCTCTGTGTCTGTGTGGATCTCAAGAACACGAGATGTAAAAAAACTTTCCTCTCGTGTGACACATACAACTTTTCACCTCAGTAGTGAGAACATATTAAAGTTAAAAAAACACATTTATTTACATTCCTGAATGAAAGGCATCATCATTATGACGAAAAGCTTCTAGAAACAAAATTTCACTCCCTGGAGTGATGAAAGTCGCGCTTTCGTCACTCCAGGGAGTGAGGAAAGTATGCTTGTTCGAACTGCTGAGGTGAAAACACAATTTGCAAAAAGGGGTTATACATTCTGAATTCGAGGCCCTTCATGCCTCATATACATGTCTAAATGAGTTTCACAAAGATATAGTTAATCGTAATGCAATTTGATACATTGTTTTTAAGTACATCAAGCGATGCTTTGACTAATACTGTAGATTGTAATAGGTTTTTCATTTACAATCCAGTGATACTGGTATGATGTAATACCAGTACTAATGACGTGCATTTTGACCCCATCATTTCTACAGAAATATATCCTTATATTAATTCGGAACGTCCATATAAATAATCATATATATTATATGTATATGTAGATGACTTTGTACATCTTCCGCTACTATCCAGTAATGGACATGTAACGGCTAGTATAATGACATGCGATGTCTATTCAGACATACATCTAGCGCAATATCACACTAACGAGTTGTGAAGCGGATGACGTAGCTTTCGGCATTAATTACCGAGTTAATCTGAGTGCGATCAACACTTTAGTTAATGTGGGCTTATCTGCTTTTAAACTTGTGACAGTGTATGCCTATTAGTCGACGAAAGTTGCTTAAATAAAGTTACTGCTTAATAATTTAATCCATAAAAAGCGATGCTGATTTATTTTGAAGTATATCGTGAGTCATTGTCATTGACATTAATACAGTGTGTCTTTAGCCATTGAATAAAAGCCTTAAATCCAATAACTTTATTTCTACAATGTTTAGAAATAAAGGAAAAGTAGAAAAATCCACTGCCTCAGGCGAGACTCGAACTCGCAACTCTGGGAAACATGCCCATCGCTCTGCCAACTGAGCTACTGAGACTATACCTGATGGCAGATGTCGCTAGGCGTCACCCTAAGGCGCGAATATAAAGGATGTGGTGGAGAAATTCGCAGCCATCAGGTATAGTCTCAGTAGCTCAGTTGGTCAGAGCGATGGGCATGTTTCCCAGAGTCGCGAGTTCGAGTCTCGCCTGAGGCAGTGGATTTTTCTACTTTTCCTTTATTTCTAAACATTGTGGTATCGTTAGCAGACGTTCTGCTTAATACAAAAATAAACTTTATTTCTAAGGAACGTTCTTAGGCTAATATTTTTTTATCAATGTCAACTCGGCGAAGACTTCAGTCGGCGAAGACTATATAGCGAAGAATTACAGCAAATTCTGCATAGCTTTTTTTTACGAAATGGAAAAATATTCTAGAACTCTGTTCTATATTATTTTACACTAACAATAGTAAAAAAGATTCCAGTGTGCCTGGGACCACGATCGTTTCGGTACGCTCGAAACGTCAAGACGGTAAAATATGTACAAAACAATAATAAAATAACAATAAATTCTCAAATTAAGACTAGCTTATCCTAGTCAAAAAGTAGCCCCCTCCGAATTGTCCCTGGCGCAAAGGTAGCCATCACACTAGCCGCGTTACCACGTTGAAATAAAAGTAAATATACGTGATAAAATCGAAATAATGATTGAAACTCGTGTGAGTTTAAGTCAATACTTGGACAGTTACTAAAACTCTTAACCAAGACCTCCTACTATCGACTCAAAAACCCTTGAAACTCGGACTCGGTAGAGCTTGCTTTAGCTCGACTTCGATTGCTTTGCATTGCACTTCGTGAAACTTTCGCCTAGTATAGCGGCGCGGCCATGACAACGCGCGGTAGCGACAGCGGCAGCGGGAGCTTGAAACAAAGCGGAGCAGCCATTGGCAGGCGTTCCCCTCTGCCGAAAATATATGACCAGTGGTCATACTCAGTGTGGACTAACGTTTATCTGACGTCGCTAATTTGACGTTTCGCATACATTTGACGTTCTTCTGTAAAGAAAATGACAGACATGGCCGGTCCGGTTGGTTGAATAGTCAAAGGCGGCAGCAGCGAGCGGCGGCGTTGACGGGGCATTTTGTGTTTTATGTCATGCTTGTCATCCGATGTGTGGGTTAAAAAGGATGGGATGGTTCGTGGGACTGTATGCTTGATAAATGAGAGTTATTACCTTCGATTTAACTAATATATTATATTAAATTTGTAACACAAAATGCAATATCAACTGCTTTTCACAACCAAGAAGACATAACTAAAAGCATCATTTTTGACATGTAAGAAAAAATACATTTTAAAATAGGAAATCAAACAGTATGCTGCAGACTCCAAGGAGTCGGCAACAGGGTGAATGTTCTGTTGACATATGTCATAAGAATGCCCCAAGTATTTTAGGGGGCACAAAAAAAAGAAGCAGTTAAGTAAAGAAGTGAACACAGAAACGAAATTAGTTCTTTCATTTTCCGTATTGAGACGAGTAAAATTTCTTAAATAATCCTATACACATATCCACACACATACTTGTATATAAATGTTTTTGCTACCTATTAAGACACCAGGGGCAAACTAAGGAGCTACCAACTTTCGAGCGCGATGATTTTTCGATCTTATGAATTATATGTACATATATTATTCTATATGGAAATTCTCGGTCTACTCTAAGTCTAATATTACTCTGCTGGGGCCAGATGGGAATAGTTATTTCATAGTAATAATTTCCATTGTCCCCACCATCGCCGCACTGTGCGCGACCGAGGCAGAGACAGGTGGGAATTCACCAAATTCTCCGCTTTCCGCTACCGCGTGATATCATGGCCCGACCATTAGTTCTCAATCAATAGCTAGTTTAATGGGTCAGAAAGTCGTATAGTAAGATAAATTCAACTTGAAGGCTACTTTAAAACATTCAAGCTAAATTGGAAGTTTATAAAAGTGATTTTCAGTGATTTGGATAAAATAATATAAATGATCTTGGTCTGTCTGTCTTTGTAAACCCGCTGAGCTGATTAAATACAATTAGGCGATGATAGTTTGAGGGGTTGAAAAGACAAAATTTTGTTTTTATCTTGAAATCTATCCCTTAAAGGGGTAAAAAGTGGAATTTATATGCTCTATTTCAACGTTTGATATCACATTTCATTACGTGAACGTAGTTCAAAATATACCTGATTTGTTTTTCCGAAAATATATTAATCCCGTCAAATCAAAGATGGCGAGTTTCGTAGTAAACAGAATATAAATATAAAAACTAGATAAGTACGAAACATCTTTATAGTAACTACTAGTGTACTACTAGAACGCTGTTTATTACTAGGTGGAGTAGCAGCGCAGGTGACATTTCCTCTTACATTTTCGGTATCTTTAGGCGGCTTTCGGACAGAGGGCGCAATTAACTTGAGCTTCAAAAAGTTTTTAGGCTGTGGCGATCTATTCTATATCTCTATAGTCTCTGTCTTAGCTAATCATCCTTAAACTCTATAAAGTTTAAACCCTTGAAACTTGTCTTCGAACTTGAAGTTAGTCTTTCCTTGCACTTAAATTAGCTTTAGCTTTAGTTTCTAATAAAGATAAATGGTGCTGCCGGAAAATAGGTCAAATTAGAGCGAGTTAGGTTTTCACGCTAAATCAAGGGGTTTCACTCTGCCTTAGTTAATCGTAACCGTACAGTAAGCGGACCCTGCGAAGCAGGAGGTCCCAGATTTGAATCCTGGTGAGGGAAATCACAGATTCTGATTGTTCATCAGTTATTTATGGATGGTTTCTTTTTTTTAATCGTCATCTAGTACCCACAAAACAAGCTTTATGGGGCCCACCCACTATCAGTCTGACGATATTGGCCTGTCAGTTGTTCGGAGCTGTCAAATTATTGTTCTAACCATGAATTTATATAAAGTGGATCTAATTTTTACACTCATTCCCTAACCACAGTTGAACCTTATTACCGAGCATAACAGTTGATTACAGGAGACTATTAAAAAGTAGTAAAAACGTTCCCATAGAGAGCTTAAAGAAGGGGGCGGTGTCCCACTCGCACTCGTTACAAAATTGTCACACTTGATGGACATTTGACACATATTGACATTTTGATTGTCTGATGACGTCATTACCCCCTTAGTCAAAACGAGACACAATCTCCTAGATAACCTTCTCTCTCAGCCTCACTTTTTGACCGAAGTATTTCATCCACTTCATATATATCCATGGTTCTAACTGACAGGCCGATATCGTCAGGCGAGGCTGAGCTGATTTAATATGAAAGATTGTGTTATGTTTAGATTTTAGTAAAGTTTATTTGGATGTTTGTATTGTTCCTCCTTAATAAAATATGCCATATGAATAGTTTATAAACTGAGCTTACCGAGCACTGTGGGTGTATACTTGTATAGATCGACTGTGTAAGATTTATTTTTTCCCAATTGTATTAAGTATACAAAAGTACTCAAGTATTATTAAAAAAAGAAGGTTGAATCGCAACAGAATGAAAGAGAAGCACGATTAAAGGGTATAAGGGTAGCGCTCCTCTCCTCAGTCAAGTTGTTTGCTCCCCTTAATATAGGGGCAAACATTATAATTCCAATAATATGGGTTGTTGCTATTCAGAAATAGAATATTCGGCTGCTTATGCCGTTCGTTGCAAAAATAAGCTGACTGGATTCTTAAGAATCATTTCATATTTTCAAAAGTTAAATAAACTCTTTAAAATATTTAGTTGTAATTAGTAAATTAGGTGTTGTTGTTGTGTTATATTTTCTGGATTCTAGGGTATAAGATCGTTTCTTAAGCTAAAGCTTCTGTTGACAGCAACTAGATTTCGAGCCCTTGTTACATTGTTTAGACTAGATAGATTTTGGCGCTGGCCTGCGAACCAGTGAGAAAGAAAGGAAGTGTTCAATAAAGACTGGATAGATTTTAGTGTTAAATAAAACTTAGTTTCCTACCTCAGTTGTTTTGATTATTATTCCTTCAAAAAAATAGTATTACAGAACAAGATAGAGCCAAAAAAGATAATGATAAAAGATATAGATTTTAATGCACTTCTGAACGTCAGAGAGAAGAAAGAAACTACCACCAGTTCTAACCCTACACCTCTGACCCGGGTAGTATGATACTTATGATACCCGGGAACTTATGATAGGCAAGAAACTAGGCGAGACTTATTTTTTCAACACAGTAGTACATTAAATCTTAAAGAAAATATATACAATAATGCGTAGTTCTTCAGGAAGACATATCAAAACAGCTTGAGATACAAACAATCTAACCTATTGTGTAATTAAAATAAAAAATAAATAAGAAAATCCAAATCTGACTGCTTCACAAAACGTTTGATATGATTTCTTACCTGAACGGTGTGCTCTAAATGCTAGTAGATTTTGTGGTACTATCTGGTTTACGACGACAGATAATAATTAAGAACGCACAGAAAAGTGAAAAGCTAATGTAAAAACGATTTTTATATATCAAGTTTTTCTACTGCAAGTCAAATTAATGCAATTACTAACGGAATTTCGTATTCGGCGAATCCCACTCAGCGAAACACTGGCATTGAGAAGGGCCCTACAGCGACCCAATTACCGGACTTGTATTTGAAAGAAATCCCTATACTTAAGCCCTGCCATTAGGGATACTTCGGTCCCTTTCTAGCTTTTAAAAATAATCAATATACACTGGTCAAGTGCGTGCCGGACTCGCGCCTTAAGGATTCCGTGCCATTACGTACATATTTTTTTAGTATAGCATAAACATAAATTTATTAAATTAATGAAACACAGCCAACATAAGCGACACATTGTAAATATAGAAGTAAAATAATTGACGGTATTAGGAGTTTGGGTGATTCAAATGAACACAAATTTCAATGTACAGTCGCCATCAAATATATCGGAGCGGCCACGGTACTCAAAAATATCTGAGCAAGCACCTTATCGCCTTGACAATAAAGGCGTTGTTCAGATATTTGTGACCACCTCGGCCGCTCCGATATATCTGATGGCGACTGTACTTAGATTACGCGTTTGACAGATGTAAAAATATAAATTCGTGTATATTACAATTATCCTATTAAAGATTTTTTTCTTAATACCAACTTCCCCTTGAACAATGTTTATTATTTGATAAACTCAGTATGTTATTGTTATAAACCGAGTTTGACGTTTGTATTATATTTATCCGGTATAGAAATAAAGAAAAAAAAAACGTTTCAGGCGTGGAAATCCGATCAATAATGTACTGTTTTTCGTCCGTCTACCTATTACGGGTCTAGAGACTAGAGAGCCTTGTGACAGACTAACGGACAGCCGAACAGTGACATTAACACTTTTATCTACACCCATATCATAAACCCTCCACGATGCGTTCAAAAACCGCACATTATGACCACCATAAAAAGAGACTGTTTTGTTAGAAGTTAGAACAAACGTCTTATCTGTAACGATGTTATTATTATCAAATAATAAGCAAAAATTCGATATCATTATGAAAATCCGGCCCTCGACAGCCGCGCCGCGCGATCCTCCGACCGCCGGCACGCGCCCCGCCGACACAATCGAGTTAGCCATGGCGATGCAATCTGTGAAATGGCATCCATTTTAACAGTTTTAGAACGCGTCATTTAGGGTTTATAGTATGTATGTAGATAAAGCAGTGTATGCAACTGTACGTAATTAGGCCTTAAAACACTCGTGTGATCTTATTATGAAACTCACTTCGTTCGTATCATAAAACCACACTCGTGTTTTAAGGACCCCTATTACGTAACAGTTACATAATAGTATTTAGTGCAACAGTTACATAATAAGGGTTCTTAAGATTCGAGGGTCGAAGTTACAAAATGAGGCGAAGCCGAATTTTGTAAAAACAGACCCGAGAATTTTAAGACCTAATTATGTACCGTTGCACACAATAGTTTTTCTACGAGTGCTAGGCAAGCCGGTAAGCATTGAGTTCGACGAATGACCTGCTGCCTCTATACAATTGTCTTCAGTCTCCCGGCGGATTGCATCGGCGCCCGCCTCGTCTGCAGCGGCGGGCGGCGCCGGTGCGGGGCCCAACAGACCCATTATATCCCTAAGAGTCGACTTTTGAGTCATATTATGACAACGTTCATAAAGTGTATGCTTTGAATTTACATGTCAGTCATTTTATTGGCAAATTAGAATGCAGGAGTAGAAAAACTACTATTACGACCGGTGGCCGTAATCTAACTAGATGTGTATAGTGTATGTCTCCAGGTGCCGGATTCAAATTTTAAAATAGATAAATAATACATTAAAAAAAATACAATCAATCCAATTAGGGTTTCTGCTCGAGAATTCTCGAGGCGAGAAATCTCGAGAAATTTGTCCTTCGTCGAGACGGGAAAAATACCTCGAGAATTCGAGAAATAAATCGCAAGAGCGATAAGTAAAAAAAACACGTGTTTTAACACTTAATACATCTAGCTTATGCTGTCTGTGCTCTGTGCTTAACCTGTCGGATGAGTGGGACTGTAGGACCGGCTGTCCAGTCCAGAGTGGGGTCGCTAGAGCTGCGTTCTCGAGGGTAGATGTGGAAACCTAAGTGGCGAGTTGGCTATATTATATGTTTAAAGTCTAGTGACACCTCTCTACCCCCAGCCCCGCACCGGTGTTGCCCTTGAGCCATCTTTGATGTCGCTTTTTATGGGATCCCATCCCATCTTGCGGAGGGCGAGTCACCGTCTGCCGGAATTAAAATTGGATACCGTTTTATTAAGCAGGCGTTGGGTTCTTCACCCAATAGCCCAGTAATTAGCCCATACTAGTCACCCTAGCCTAGTACATTTTAGACTCCATTAACTGAATAGTCCTTACACCATGGCGGGCGCTGTCTCTGCGTGCGTCCCATGACACGGGCAAGCAGTATCCTTTTAGTGTATCCCTCACTTTTGATTAAATTGTCTAAAGGGCCTTTGCGCGTTGGCTTTGGCTCCGCATACGCTTTCCAAAGGAACACCATTGTTCCGTGGTCGGAAAAGACCTTCCAAAATTTCTCGAGATACTCGAGAAACTCGAGAATTCCCGTGCCTCGAGAAATAAAAAAGGTCGAGAAACCAGAAACCCTAAATCCAATATACAACAAATATTCAAGTTGCATTGGAGTTGCATCGAAATAACATTCAAGCAAATTCTGATATTTCTGATTCAAACGTTTAGGCGCTAGCTGTATTGCGTAGTTAATGCATTGGAGTTGTATTAAAGTTGGATTGTCTTTAAACGTGTTTTAAAGTTAGAATACGCCCCGGTTATAAAACAAAACATTCTTCGAATACGTCTCCAGGAACCCGCCAAGAGGGTTCTCTGTTCGTAGGCATTTTTCACTACATACGAAGAAACGGCAATGAGTGAAGCATGTATCGAAATGGTTCCAAAGGTTCCAATCGTCACGGAACCCTAAAATTGTACTTAAACATAACCTTACTTGAACTTCACCCACTTATTATGTGTATTATTTGTCATTATAAGTACTTTGTTGCCTTTCTATCTTTCAAAAATAATCAATAAAAACCAAATTGTACCTACTTCTACTTATATTAGTTCATGATATATTGATTCCCTTGTGTGACTGAGAACAAAATGAAGAGCTGAATGTATACATTAGGCTGTTTAACATAAAACCTTCTTTTAATGTTAAACACAAATATTAAATTTGCATTTTGAATGTAAAAATACAACTCGAGAGAATTTATTAAAATTAAATTACAAATATTTTAACATACTGCTGCTGTATGAATTCTCTGTATTTTAAGCAAAAAGATTATCTTTATTATTTACAGTAAAAACGCGTAAAATTCAGTAAATAAAGCTTTGCATCAATATTTGAATTGAATCCAATCTCGTCAGTAAAAATTGAACTCGCAAAAAGCGTTAAAAATTCGAATAAAGAATTCGATTTAGTCGGCCATTTTGCAAGGCGGATATCCGTTTTTGATTGAAAAACTAGTGTCGTGTCGGTCTATTGTCTCTGCCTGATTGAAACTGCTTGAATAGAGAGAACGTATAAGTTATTGTATAGAGGTACAGGGTGGATTTATACGCCAAAATATATAGAAATATTTGAACCTTATTACAAAGAGTAAGTGGTTCATGCAATATCGATAGTGACTCGTTCAAAAATACAAGTACCTAAATTTAGCGTGGCCTGTCCGAGACACTGACAGGACATTACAAAAGTATGCTAACGGCGATTGCGGACGCCGTCCGACGCTCTTTAAAGTTAGGGTTGTCAAAGTTCAGAACTAGTATGCTCAAATGGTATTCTGATAGAAGCGCTGGCAGCCTGGTAGTAAGACGTCCGATATTCAATTCGGAGGTCTCTGGCTCAAACCTCGGCTCGTACCAGTGAGGTGAAAAACTCATAAACGAAATAGCTTTTGATATTTACCAGTGCCTAACCCAATGGGGGTTTTTATACTCGGCGACTGTAATACTCGAATTGAGATTGTGGTGGCGGAACTACTAGCGCATACTTTTTGATAGAGCTTCTATGGTCGCATATTGTAGCATCCATAACAATCACAGAAAGGATTTCCATACAATATTGTGAAACTGTTGTCGGGCCCCGCATTGCGTGTCGCCGCCGGCACAATCCACCGGGAGATCGAACGTTACTCAATTACATAGAAGCAATAGGTTGTGCACGGCTTTCGTCGAACTTAATTCTTACCGGCTTGCTTAAGCACTCGTATAAAAACTATTGTGTGCAACGGTACATAATAAGGGTTCTTAAAATTCTCGGGTCTGTTTTTACAAAATTCGGCTTCGCCTCATTTTGTAACTTCGACCCTCGAATCTTAAGAACCCTCATTATGTAACTGTTGCACAAAATACTATTTTCATCTAGGTTGAAAGGTCAGATTGTAGTCGTTTTTCGTCAAAACTAGTGTCCACGCCAATTCCCAAGTTGCTAACTTTCCAAGGTTCAATTGGACCATAGCTAGCAAAAGGCAAATCGCTAGGAGGATGATAACTTTCTTTATACTATACAATTAGTTATTATTTTAGTTTAAAATTAACATAAAATAAATATAGAAACCCAATAATGTTGGTTAATGTGACATAAAACTATCGGGTGCCAACCCTAACTATCGTCTGCAGTGGACGCGGCGTAACGAGCACGAGCTGTCACTATCAAAATAATGAGGAGTAGACTTTCTTTTCCGTTCTATGCTATGACGAAACTGTCAATATTGAAATAATGAGGAGTGGACTTTCTTTTACTTTATATTCTGTGACGATGCTGTCAGTATTGAAATAATGAGGAGTGGACTTTCTTTTACTTTATACTCTGTGACGATGCTGTCAGTATCAAAATAATGAGGAGTGGATATAAAAGTTTTATGTTTTAAGTGAAGTCACTAAGCCCTAGTTTTGGCGAGTCTAATTTTGTCATACAAAGTGACTAAATAGGGCAGATGCCTTTATATATTCAGGTATAGACAAATTTACAAGTCTATGTTTATAGCTAATATAAGAGTACATTATGGCAGTACAGAGTAACGAATTTACTTCAAATTTCATCATCATCATCATCATCATCCTGTCCAGGCCGATTTCGACCATGGCGACTGGTTTCCGCTGGCTAGTGAGAGCGACGTTCGTGGGCTCTCAGGTGGTGAGGTGGTTCGTTAGACTTCAAATTTACATCACGTTTGAACTAGTCTACCGGGCACTTCCGACCATGCAGGAACTGGCAGACTAGTTTTTTTTTACCTACATACAAATTACTATTTGTTGCCACAGGTATCATCTTAATACCAAATGCCGTAGGTAAAAACTATCCATTTTTTAAACCGGAAGTGGTACTTTTTAGTGCTTTTGGCTAATTTAATTTTTTTTACTATTTTTTCGGAACTCAGCATCGCTTTTATGAACATGTGCCATGGGGCTTATCTTTGTATCACGTAACGTAGCAAATTGTACGGTCCCCGCCCGTACTAATACTAAAACCCCCCCTTTGACGTTTAGTGCGGAGAGGAGACAGCTCGGTGTTTCATTGCTGTCAGCTGTCGAGTTGTCGACGGGTTATATTAGTCTGTATTATAGTCGACATTTGTCGACAAGCAAGCAAGTGCAACCACTATCTAGTGACATTACTAACCGTTGCTTCTCAAACGAAGACTAAACTATTTTTGACTGATAAAAAAAAACTTAAGTTAGTACAATATTGTATACAATCGTTACATAATGAAGTTGCTGAGTGGCTTAAGTAAGGTACGAGATTGAAAAGCTTGATTATGTCACTATTGTATACAATATTTTTTCCTACGAGCGCTCAATATAGGCAAGCCGGTAAGAATTGACTTCGACGAAAGACCTGCTGCCTCTATTTAATTTAGTAACTTCAAAATCCCGGCGGATTGTGCCGGTCCGTGCGACCGCGGCGGCGCAGGGCGGGCAGCGGCAACAGTGCTACAATATTGTATGAAAATCCTTTCTAGCATCGCTGGCGATGTCACAATATGCGACCATAAAAGCTCTATAGAAAAGTATGCGCTAGTAGTTCCGCCGTCTATACAATCTCTATTCAAGTATTTTAGTCGACGAGTATACAAAGTAATATTAACAATTTCAAATAATTTCAACACTTCTCGAAAACCTCACAAAACTTACACCCCTATCGTTCTAAAAACGACATTAGAGCCCGCACTCCGTAATGGCGCATTAGCTAGTGCTCACTGCGAGAGGGTTCTATCTGGACAATTTATCTGTTACTTTACTGCCTCGTAAATTAGCCGCATGATTGCGGTGGTTATAAATGGCGTGTACAGTCAGCGACAGAATAATCTGAAGGGTTCCATATACTTTCAAGTCATATTACTATTCCGCTCAAACAAATTAATTAGTCCCACATCACAAAGTGTTATAGAAAATATGGCATGACATAACCGGTTATATTTACAAAAAGCTATGGATTCTGTTGCTTGCGATTAGTATAATTTTGATTTGTACTGATTTACCAAACAAGCCATATGTTTTGAACAAATCATACGATGCCGTGAGCAGTTGTGTGTAGGCATAGTGACAACTCTAGCGTAAATGTGCATAATCGAGACCAAAGGCCTCCTAGCCTAGTCGGTAGTGACCCTGCCTATGAAGCAGGAGGTCCCGGGTTCGAATCCTGGTCAGGGCATTTATTTGTATGCTTATCACAGATATTAATTGTTCCTGAGTTATGGATGTTTTCTATGAATTTATCTAAATCTATCTATTATATATATCGTCGCCTAGTACCCACAACACAAGCCTTATTGAGCTTACTGTGGGACTAGTTGATTTGTGTAAGATTGTCCTAATATTTATTTATTTATTTAAGTGCGGGTAGTTGGGAAAACCCGCGCGGCTAGGAGATGCTGATACAATTCCTCGCCAGTCTGCCTGCGCCCACGAGCGTTACGACACGCAATAAAAGTAAGTGTCCGCGATTAAGTCTCGTTTTTGTCAAAATAATTTAGATTTATTTGTATTTACATGTTGTACTTTCATGTTACTCAATAATAATTATACATGACACGGGCAGGGGCAGCATCTGCTTAGTGTACCCCTCACTTTTCATTAAATTGTCGAAAGGGCCTCTGCGCGTTGGCTTCGGCTCCGCATACGCCTCCCAAAGGTCCGGAACACCATTGTCCCGACCACGGAACAACAAATTATACCTTGTACATTCCCTGGGCGGAATCAAAAATGAGATGGCAGTCAATTTCTTAAAAAAATGGTGACTACACTATCTCTTGGCTTTATGTTCCCAAGTGGAATCCAGGCTCTATTGAGCCACGTTAAAAAAGCCAGGAAAATAGAAAATAAGGTATAAAAGATGTCTTTTGAACAAATCATCCGCTTGGCTACTTATGCAGCTGACTGTACTTGTGTTTGAATTTACACCGTTTGGTGCTCATTTGGTATGTTTGACAATTTAATGATAGTTGGACTATTTAGAGAGGGTATGCAATAAATAGAAATTAACTTGTACATTAGTTGACAATTTTGGAAATCGTAATACACAATAATTGACTTGAGATAGAAATAAGAAAATATATAGGATACGCAATTCTAGTTTACTTTTCTAGTGCCATAACCCGAGTCTGTAAGAGTAGACTTTTGGATTTGTTCCCCCCTACAGTTGAATGTATTTTTTTGGAATATAACGATTTTCCCGCTGCCTGTATTTTTTCAAAAATTTAAACGTTGATCGTTGTCAATTAATAAGTTAAGGAAGATCTCCAAAGCCTTATTTTTCCATAGCTAGCACCATATAGCGTGACACTGTGACACTGACTGATTTGGAAAATCCACCCCATTATTTGTTATTTTACTAAAAGGCCAATAAAACTAGACCTTTTTAAATAATTAATTTCCAGCAGACTGGAGATCATTTTTCATTTGGTCCTAAATTCGTGTAATCTGAATTAATCCCAGGAGGTGTGCACTATTTTTGGGAAACGCTTGCTCCTATATTGATCCTGAGGATCACATTTTCAGCATAGACATACTACAATTTTAATGACGTCTCCTTGGATAAAATCCGTCACGAGATATTCTTAAAATTCCTCATAAAGCCAACTTTCAATCTAGTCTCTGCACCCCCAACAAATGCAGCCGAATTTAACGCTCTTGAATTGAATGGATTGACTATTTCCGATGGACCTACCCGTTTAGTGCTACAAGTAAATACCTAGCTGAAAAAACGAGGAAACATTTCATAGTTATTTTGCTGCCAAAAGTTAAGCACACCTCCTGGGATTAGGCAAATAACGACACCAGACTGCTGGGAATTAATTCCTCAAAACACTTGATATATCTTATTTGTTTGGCCTATAAAGTCCCTCAGAAATGTTACCACCATTAAAATTTCTGGGGCGCTAAACAAATAATTTGGTGACACTTGGCACCTATTTTATAGCCTATTTTTGCACCTAGTTTTTATCATTATATCTCTGTATACTTTTCTTTTTTCATGTGGTGTACAATAAAGAATATTTATTATTATTATTTCTCTTTATTTTTCTTTTATCTTAGGCTAGGTAATTTATAACATTTTTATAAAAGTAAAATACAAAATACATCTAAAACATACAAAAACAATAAAAACATTATAAAAAACCTAACCTAGGGTGCCGCCAGCAACAGGGCAGGGCCCAGGCTGCCGGTGGTTAGGGCCGCAGAGAGAGGAACCTTCGGACTATGCGCGCCGTGTCCAAGATTACCGCCTTCTGAATCTGACCCTTGATCCAACCACAACCCCGTAGCGAAAGTCTCTCAAGATGTTGGTCGAGACTCTTCGCTATGAGACCGTTCGCAGAAACAACTATCGGCACAATGATCGCCGAATCAACCTCCCACATGGCGGTTACCTCGTGAGCTAAGTCTAGGTACTTGCTGGACTTGTCCTTCTCAGCCTTCACGAGGTTCACGTCACATGGGACGGTGATGTCGACGAGCATGGCCCGGCGTTGCGGTCGATCTATTACCACGATATCAGGCTTATTGGCTACAATAGTCCTGTCCGTGATTATAGATCGATCCCAATAGAGCGTGGCACGATCATTTTCGAGAACTGGCGCAGGTGTGTACTTGTAGTACGGCACTTCGTGGTCCACAAGACCGTATAGGAGAGCAAGCTGCTGGTGTATGATCCTGGCTACGAGGTTATGTCTGTGCAAGTACTCGCCGTTAGCAAGATGGGAACAACCGGAGATGATATGCCTGAGTGACTCTCCGGGACGGCGGCATGCCCGACAAATGTCGACCGTACCGTCCTTCAGGATATATCTCCGGTAGTTATTCGTCATGATAACTTCATCCGCAATTGCACAGGCAAAACCTTCGGTTTCTCCGAAGAGGTCCCCGAATCGTAACCAGTTCACCGACGCGAGCAGGTCTACGTCGGGTCCCGTGAGGGCCCCGTAGAACCGCCCGTGTAGCTCCTTGCTCTTCCATACCGCCTTGCGATCCTCGGTGCTTAGCACCACAGGTTTGCGCCAGTTCTCGTTCGCCAAGGAGAGCGGCGTGAGGCCCTTATCTATTGCCACCACATCACGATGCATCCCACACTCGTTGTTAAGGAAATAATTCCTGAGATTGTACACCTCACGGTTGTGGAGATTTTTGGCATTTAAAAAGCCGCGACCTCCACACTTCCGTGGGATGTACAATCTCATAACGGACGAGCGTGGGTGAAGCATACGGTGTGTGGTGAGCATTAGACGGACCCTCCGATCCAGGGCATCCATTATTATTATTATTATTATAGTCTAAACACATAAAAGGCACTACTATAGCTGCATAGCCGAATTGAGGTGAAAGTATCAGCTATTCCTTTGGGACTTAAAGTAGCTCTTTAATCAACTATAATAAAGTTTAAGCTGCTTGTTCTTATAGCTTTAAGCGATGAATCGTAAAATAACAAGCTATAAACAACTGTAATTTGCACTCAAGCTAAACCGAAGCTACTCGTAATAAACTATATAATTACTCCTATTATCTCTAGGTGTTACTTTACTAACCGTAAAAAAAGATGTTATGAGTTGCTATTGCTCCTAAATGATTAACTTTCCTCTACGCTCGAGATTTAGCTTATTACATAAGGAAACGCTTAATGCTTCAGCACAATGCCGAAATCTTGAATAGATTGAAAGGACCATTGTTTGAAAATTATTTCCATTGTATAGTTAACTAGATTCTGACTGAAATCCACTTGGCACTCGAGTTTCATAAAGTAATCTGACCTTGATCTGAAATTGCAGGATTAAAGGCTGATATGCATTTTGATTTACAATTGGATGTGATAGGACGCGCTGCAATCAAGTTTCCATGACAGCAACAACTGAACGGCGAGTGATAACAATGAATTCCGCAATGAAAATGAAGAAAAAAAAGAAAAAAAAAATGAAATGAATGAATGATGAATGAAATGAAGTGCCGTGAGTGTAACCGTGTTATTTTATAATGTTAATATGTCTCACGAAAGTTTAAATTTAAGAATTCCGCAATCGTTACTCTGTCGTTTATATATGCATGGCCCAAACCAGAATCTATAAAATCATCTAACATTTAGAGGACACAGTTCAAGTAAGAAAGAATATCAAACGTATTGCGAAGCAGTCAGATTTGGATTTTATTTTTATTTTTCATTTTAATTACACAATAGGCAGGTACATGTCTGTCTCTCAAGCTGTTTTGATATGCCTTCTTGAAGAACTACGCATTATTGTATATAGTATCTTTAATGTATTTGTAGTACTGTTTTGAAAAAATAAGTCCCGCCGAGTTTCTTGCCGGTAATAAGTAATACATCTCGGGTCAGAGGTGTAGGGTTAGAACCGGTGGTAGTTTCTTTTCTCTCTGACGTTCATAAGTGCATTGTAATGTGCCTAAATTGAAGAATAAATATCTTTCATCTTTTATCTTTTATCTTTTGTCAAATCGTACAGTCAGCATCAATAATATGTATACGAATTTGAGTCTTATCCCACAGATATAAGCGCCGAAATGTATACATATTTTTGATGCTGACTGTACCTATCGAAAAATACATATTATTGGCTCTATTTTGCAGCTTTTTCGACAGCAATATTTGGCAAGCCGTCTGTCCCGATAGTTATCAAACAATGTTGGTCTTTAAATTACAGTTTGATGTGCAGTCGTGACTAAAAGTAAAGTTTGATGTGCTTCACGGTATGGAACCCTAAAAATCTATCAAAACAAATAAAATTCCATTTCCAGCCAAAACAAATACAACAAAAACTTAAATTTCATTCCACAGTGATTTTTCAGTCCATGGACGCCACTCGACTCGGGGCAAAAATAAATATACAGGTTGGAAAGATAAGTCGGGCCCTGGAGGGAAACTACCTTAAAATGTTGAGAAAGCTCTATACACTGAAAGGAAACATTCCTTTATTTTTCCTAAAAAGTAAAATTGCATTCACAGATTTTTTTTCTAATTTTGGCTTTTTTCGATACTAAAATTGTATGATTTTTCTTTTTTCATTATTTATGGCTTCTCTTGTGCCGTAAATTTGGTTGGTATTAAGAAGTTTGTATTCTTGTTGGCAATAGGATCGTTTGTCATGAATTGTCATAAAAATTGTTTTTGACAAAAATTACAAAATGAGTAGTTTTTTTGTGAATTGTAACATTTTCTCGAAAATTTGTAAATGCAGATATGTCTCTTTTTAAAAATAAAATAATGTTTCCTTTCAGTTAATTGAGCTATCTCAACGTTTTAAGGTAGTTTCCCTCCAGGGCCCGACTTATCTTTCCACCCTGTATATTACGATTCCACGGAAATTTGAGTCCATGCTAAATTTCATGCGTGACGCACAGTTTTAAAATACCCGTTACATTTTTCTGATTACGTTTTTGAGACCTCGGTGCCACTCAGCAAGTTAAAAATGTGTGCGCCTACTTCTGTTTGTTTAAACCCAATCCTGCTTCACTGTACGAGGATAAGTAAATGAAGAGATTCTATTGATTCTGTAACAACTCGTCTACCCTCTACCAACCAACCTACCAACAATATATGTGACATTCCACGAGAAAAGGTACCTTATGGCGGTTGGGGCTTACGCTATTTCTAACGACGCTGCAATACTAATGCGATGCTTCGCAACGTAAGCGCCAACCGCCATAAGGTACTTTCACCCGTGGGACGTCACATATAATTATTATTTGCCATCGGTCATTATTGAGGATAGGGACACCACAGGTAGAACCAGGCGGGGAATGCTACCTCAGGTTACAAAAGGGAATGATCCAGCTCGGAATGGGCATTTCGTGTCTGACTTGTTCACTTGACAACTTGCCCTGTGTTGATCGTAAGGCCCCATTTACACATTAAATAAATAAATAAATAAATAAACATTAGGACAATCTTACACAAATCAACCTAGTCCCACTGTAAGCTCAATAAGGCTTGTGTTGAGGGTACTAGGCGACGATATATATAATAGATAGATATTGATAAATACTTAAATACATAGAAAACATCCATAACTCAGGAACAAATATCTGTGATAAGCACACAAATAAATGCCCTGACCAGGATTCGAACCCGGGACCTCCTGCTTCATAGGCAGAGCCACTACCCACTAGGCTAGGAGGCCGTTAAGTGCGATTTCATACATTTGTTACTAATCACAACTAGCAAATGTATGAACTCGCACTTAACACTAATCAATGTGTAAATGGGGTCTAAGTCAACTGATTTCATTGTTATTGTGTAAAGTGTTAAATAATAGTGCATTACACAACTAGGGTGGTAAAACAAAGAAAGTCCGAGATCGCAGAAGTTTGCGGCCCGAGATGCAAGCGAGGGACGTAAATATGCGATCGAGGGCTTTCTTTATTACCTCCCGTGTTGTGTACATCATTTTATGTCTACACTTGGCCAGAAAGCGTCTTTTTCCGCTGTTTGTGAGCTACAGTTCTTATTATTACTACCTCTCGGACATTCCAGCACCAAGTGAAGGTTTCAATTCTTATAAACATATGCCTCGCAGCACATTCTCGCTCATATAATATATATCTCGTATGGTTACTACGATACGATTACTCCATCAAGTTGCAGTCAGCACCGAAAGTAGCGAAGCGGGTAGGGTGTTCAAAATGAGCTGGACACGACTTTATTTTAAAGAGAATAAGAGCGTGTGTAGGTCATTTTGGACACCCTACTCGCTTAGCTACATCTGCTGGCTGACCGTACTTACAGCCAATCTGGTCTGTTAATTCCTTTTCGATGTGCCAAACACGCTGGCAAACGCTCTGGCAGCGCCAGCGCCGGCGCAAGATCACCCTCAACAAGCTCTATCAGAGCGCGCACGCAGAGCGGCGAGTCGCGCCGACCGCCGCCGGCCGCCGTCAGTCGATGGCGCGGCGCCGTAACGTCGGGGTCGTGAATCGGTTCGCCTAGCACTCTTAGTGCTTGAGAATGGAGACCTAAGCTCTCCGAAACATGTCGCGCGTAGTGACTAAACACAAGTGAGTACAGCCGCATGCAGTGATAATAATCCTTTTCGATGCTTACTTTTCGGTTGCCTCAATCAAGTGAACGAGTCCGTCTGCGTTCGCCCCAACTTTCTCTCCCCCTACCACTACAATCACGTAACTACCGTGTTGCCAGGAGTATAATTTTAATTTCCCAACTACCCCGGCATTTAACTGGGTATCGTAATAAAATTGCCACATCAAAATTATTATTCGCCTGTTGTAATAAGTATATACAGGGTGTAACAAAAATACTGGTGATCCGTTTAAGGGCATAATAAAATTGGTATCGTATTGCGAGTAGGAAACAGTAGGAGAAAAAAATTTTGGACGCGAAAAAAAAATTTTTTTGTATGGGGCGAGTCGTCCCAGCTGGCCAACCCTCCATACAGTACCAAAAAATTTTTTTTTTCTTAGCTTTTCACAATAAGAATACGATAACAATTATGCCCTTAAAAGGATCACCAGTATTTTTGTTACACCTTGTATATATCAATATCAATAAATCATAACATTCATCATCTCTGGTTACTATGAAGCAAAGTACGTCTTTTTTACCGAATAAATTACCTACAGGAAAAATCAACGTGAAACAAGAGCGGCGATCCCAAAAATAATTGAGAAACAACAACGTTGTGTTTGTCTTGTTGTTTGTTTGAGTTATATAAGCAACCGAACCTTGTTTGGACAAGTCTACATCGGTTTTTTGTATGTGCCGCAGATTACAAAATTATTGTATGTTTGTTTGTTAAATAGCCTGTAATTTTTCAATGCTAGTTTATTTCACAAGTGAGCGATTTTGTAAAACTTTCAATAATTTATATAGAAAAAGACGTATGTTTTGAATACTCTGTTTTTCTTATACGTAATTATTCATATTTGTCAGTAGTATCACAAAAAATAAATAGATCAATAATTGATACCCAACTGAATTTTAAATGAAACTTAGTGATGGAGAACGTTTTTTTATTATTAAAATGCTAAAGTAAGAACGAAATTGTGTAAGGACATCATTTTAAACGTATTCTCGTAGATAATAGTAATACTATTAGTCACCTTTGAAAAGATGATTACATTTATTGTGAAAATTGGTAGCCACGACTCTATTACAAAGGCGTACAGTATTGAATATATATTTTTAATACAGTTGCTCAAAAAAGTGCTTTTCTTGTAGTGGTTTAGCGTGCGGAAAGTTTGATATCGCGCACTAGTGCTTTTTACTTTTCCAGCCAATCACAGCTAATGACAGTGACAGACCGCACCGCGCGGAGCGTTCGGATACATTTACTAAAGTAACCTCAAAGTGAATAATTGACAATTTTATAATTTTTTCGCAACTGTAATAAAATACGTCGTTCGATACTCGTGCGTAAATGTCATTCCGCACTAATATCGAAATGTACTATTTTGACATTCAAGGTTCCATATTTTCAGATCGCACACAATATTCGTAACTTTCATTATCGGTATAAAGTAAAAATACCTACTATTTTATTTGCAAATTCATGCCAATAACATTTGATCGATCCATGAGCCCGAGCTCTCGAGTATTACTCTGACTTCTCCTTGTATGTATGTATGTATGTATGTAAACACTTTATTGTACATAAAAAAAAGTTACAATAAAACTTGTCTTCTCCTAGTAGTCTATTTATCTAATCATTTATTTAAGCCCCACGAAAACTAATCGTGTTCACTTGTCTCTGCCAGGCAGCCCGGAGTGTTCTACAAATACCCGCAGTTTCCCCGCTAAATGCGTGCATTTGTTTCTATGGTGTTTTTCCTACTCGATCCAGTGACAGAAAATATAAAGACGGTAGTAGCCACCTAGTAGCTACTAGTGTACTACTAGTACGCTATTTGTAACTAGGTGGAGTAGCAGTGCAGGTGACATTTCTCTTACAATTTTGGCATCTTTAGGTGGCTTTGACATGGATGGCGCAATTGACAGGAGCTTCAAAAAGTTCTTAGGCTGTGGTCGTCTATATCTCTATAGTCTCTGGTACAAACATGGCTTTTTTAATCCCCCAAAACTCCCCTTTTCACCCCCTTCCCTGGCTTTGAATAAATTCCCAATATAAGTTTACTTGCTACCTATTTAAAAGATGCTTTGTCTATCAAATATTTGACTATTTAACCGTTGTTGCCGGCCCGCTTTATATTTGCTAAAATATACAGGGTGGCAGGTCACTTTAGACCTTCCCGGAAACATTGCATCGTTTGAGTGATACACAGTAGATTTGTAATGGTTAAAATCATGAATTAAGAAAAAAATTATAAAACCAATTTCACTACTTTTTCACTGTGGTGATAACCCTATTTAATTGCATCTGCATTTCATCATTGATTATGAATATTATGATCATATGATTATCTATCAACTCCCCGTCGGGAAAACTCGGAGCTCAATTAAGCTTATTACCGAGCGTTGACGTAATCGCACTGATGTATGATTGACGCCTAAATGTCAAATAAATCAAATGCGAAAATATTCAATACAATTAATTTATTACTAATTGCCATATCTTACACTATCTTCACACACGGCATTCTAATATTCCTCCGCGTCTTACAATACACGCTGCGTGCGCGAGACACGATGTCGGTGCAAATTGAAACAGTCTTCTCTTCAACATTTTTGCAACACATTTGAACTATAAAACAACATTTTTTATAACAATCACCAGCAGTAGGCTTCGCGGAAAGGACGATCTTGAGCCAGTAAAACTTAAAACCTCTGTAGGTATTTTGTAAGGGTGAAGGCACATGCTTAAGAACTTCTAGTAGGTACTGCGGTGACTTATTCCGAAATATTGACCCACTGATCTCGAACTTGCAGGACTCTTTCTCTAACCTGACCGCAAGTGGAATAACGGATCCTCCACGTTGGTCATTCTCAGCTGTTAGATTTACAATGGGCTGATTTTTGGTGACACGATAAAAAGCACGTACAATTCTCCTGTGCCCAGTTAAATGCGGTGGTGAATATGTTTTGGCGTTGCATACTTTTAGCCGCAATGTAGTTGCATCTAGTTTATAACAAGATCAAATTAGCATAATCTAAGCTTTTAGCAAAGGCTATTTCAAGAATATGCCATGACATTAAGTAAGTTTAATGACAATTTCATTTCAAACATCAAACTTCGTGTCGATTTCCAACTAGGTAAAGAGGTTTGCTATTAATTAAAAATGTATTGGTTCTAGGTATTAGAAGTAACGCATGCACGTATTGTACGTTTCAAACCAAATAAATAACAAGGAAAACCAATAGCATGAAAAATTCCAAGCTATGTTTTGCAAGGTAATTTATTCCAAAATTGTGAAACGTATTTATTAAGGAGACTGAACCTTTTTATCAGTCAGAGATATTTATGATGAGTTTACGATAACATCTTTAATTGTTTATGACGACTAATTACTTTTGAGTGGTTGTCAATGTCACTATTTGAACTAAATATTTTGTTGTGGTTAGAAATATTGATTTAATAAGAAATAACATAAAAACTTAACCCAAAATTAAACAAGTGGAGCTACAAAGACAGAGATAATCGCGTCTGAAAATGCTGGAACTTTTCTTAGACCATTGCAAGCGGATCTAAGAAAAGATATACGACAACAACTTTACATATTATCCTGTCATCTAAAGATTGTTTAGTGTTTACAAGTAAGTTCATTGACCCAGTCACCTGTTTAGGGTTAGCACACAGTAGTTTTTTGCGTGAATGTTTAAAAGGCAATAAGTTGGACACGGTTACACATATTTACATAGTTTCTATGGAGGAAATATAGTGCTAAGGCTAAACTATCTCCCATTTTCGCAAAGGTCGCCAGTGGACTTCCACCCAGTATAATACAGCTTGCTATCATGAATTGGATATCCCACCTGCGTAATCATATTTTGTGGGGCATTTACGCATAGGAGCTAATAATTCTAATAGTTTAATAATTCACTAATTTGATCAACCAGGTTTTCTTGTTTCTTAACCGGCCAGAAACATTTCAAATCATTTGTATTGGGTTCTGTAGTCGTCAGTTATTGGGGGACATAAACAATTTGGGTAGTTTTTTTAAACTTCATTATGTATAATTAAGTTCCTTTTCATTTTTTACATAAATCAATAACGTGCTAGCTTGCAATTTATGTAGGAATAACTTATGTTATACCTTTTTATTTGCTCACTAATTTACTTATCTTTTCAAAATGGCGTCTCGTCCAAAGTTTACTAGTAAACTTACCTGTGAACAAAAATAAAATTTTGTTAGTACTATCAACAATTTAATTTACCGGACTGTTGAGCCATTTGCCATTGTTCGTAATTTAGCCGTGTAAAGTAATAAATGGCTGATGTTACCAATTAGCCGTCTCAGAGCTGTCAGTAACATCGACTATTCATTACATGGCTATATTACGAACAATAGCAAGTTGGTCAATAATCCTGGTTCGCGACTGTAGGTACAGTCACCGGAAATAATATCTTTCTACATGAAGGCCGCAAAAATATGTGACACGCTCTTATTTGTAGGGCCATAAGAACGGCCATTTGAACGGCCTCCTAGCCTAGTTGGTAGTGACTCTGCCTATGAAGCAGGAGGTCCCGGGTTCGAATCCTGGTCAGGGCATTTATTTGTGTGCTAATCACAGATATTTGTTCCTGAGTTATGGATGTTTTCTATGTATTTAAGTATTTATCTATATCTATCTATTATATATATCGTCGCCCTGTACCCACAACACAAGCCTTATTGAGCTTATCGTGGGACTATGTTGATTTGTGTACTATTGTCCCGTAATATTTATTTATTTATTTTATTTATTTAATCATAAGAGCGTGTCACATATTTTTGCGGTCTTCGTGTAGGAAGATACTATTGCCGGTGACTGTACGAGAACTGTAGCAGCAGAAGTAACCAAACACACGTGTGAGATATTCAAAAAGACTTAAAAAATAATGCTACCTATTTATTCCGAACATTATATATGCACATACATACATTTCACTTGGTTACTATCATACAAGGTTCCTTATTGTCAAAAAATTAAAAAAAAAAAATCTCGCGAAAAAAATTTTTGGTTTTGTATGGAGGGTTGGCAAGGTCGACTCGCCCCATACAAAAAAAAATTTTTTCGCGTCCAAAAAATTTTTCTCCTGCTTTTTTCTACTCGCAATACGATACCAATTATGCCCTTAAACAGATCACCAGTATTTTTGTTACACCCTGTATGTCTCTAAGCTCGGTCTGCCGTAGGTAAGGCAATGCCTGCTCCAACTGTCTCCATAGATTCTGTCTGCTTAAGACTTACACATGATCTTATTCTCTTATAATTTAAAACAAAAAAAGAACCGACTTCACTTAGGATCTGCTATTCCAAGAGGAAGTGGCCGAGTTGCTGTAAAAAATAGTGAAATCACTATAGGTGTGCCTATAATAGTTGAAGAGTTCCCTCGATTTCTCCAGGATCCCATCATCAGACCCTGACTTGGTGACAATGGGACCATCTAGGGGTTATACCTGTTCGATTAAAAAAAAAAAATTTGAAAATCGGTTCACGATTCACGGAGATATGGAGTAACATACATACAAAAAAAAAACATAATGATGATAAAAAAAAAACAGTCGAATTGAGAACCTCCTCCTTTTTTGAAGTCGGTTAAAAAATAAAGTCGTACCAAGATCATTTAGAAGACCTCGCCCGCTTAGCTACTTCTAATGCTGACATTATGTACACTCAAAGACGGTGAAAATGGGCCGCCTTGTATAATAAATATTGCCCTCGAGAAAACTCCAGGCTCAACTAAAATGCGGCAAAAAAAACCGGCTCAAATGCTAGAAGCATGATAAACCTGATGATAATGATGATGATACAGTAAAATTCCCCTAATTCACCAAAGGACATAATTTACCACGTAATTACCCGTTAAACCGCATTTTCCCACAAAGGCCCTATCGCGGAATTTACCGCTCGGACGGAACCCTGCTCGTTAACGCGATTTACCTGCGACGCCATTTTGAATTTTGATCCCTTGCCGAGCTGTAGTCAGGGAGATTTCACTACGCTTTTATCCATTCTAATGCAAGTACTGCACGGCTAAACTAGTTTGGTAGAGCTGGCATACATGGTCTGTGTGTAAAGTACATTTCAGACTATGAAATCAGAAAGAAAACTATTTAAACTGTGTATCTATCCACCCACTGCTTAGTATAGATAGACATCTTCTTTATCACGCCACTCGGTCATGCCAGTCTCATCCACTGCACACCCACCATTCTGACCATTTGTTAAAAAGAAGAATTATTTAAAATAGTTATTTGTGCAACAAGAGAGGAAAGTTGGTTTTTCTTGCGAGTGTTGATTTTGAGTCCCGAGTAAGCGAAAGATTCTATAATTGAATCACGAGCGAAGCGAGATAAAAAACTTTCCTCTCGTGTGACACATACAACTTTTCACCTCCATAGTGAGAACATATTCAAGTTAAAAAAACACATTTATTTACATTCCCGAATGAAAGGCACCATCATTATGACGAAAAGCTTCTACAAAACAAAATTTCACTCCCTGGAGTGAGGAAAGTAGCAACTTTCGTCACTCCCTGGAGTGATGAAATTCGCACTTTCGTCACTCCAGGGAGTGAGGAAAGTAGGCTTGTTCAAACTGCCGAGGTGAAAATGTCTTTTAACAGGCATTGAAGTATGAAAGTGGTTAATTATCAATTCCACAAAATTAACTATTAGGCTGAGTTTCCTATATCTAACTAATCTTAGAGCTGCGCTGTGTGAGGATGCTTAAATGAGGTGATTCTATTGGTTCTTCAAAACACATTCCTCACAAACACATCCGCGCTCATCTCTGGTGGAACCGCAGCCTTATTTATTAGAGAATACACTGAAAATAATAATCATGGGAGCCTACTGAGACTACGGTAAAGTTTACTGAACAATCAGTTAATGTTACTGATTATTCAGTAAACTTTACAGTAGGCTCCTTGTTTTTTTTGTGTATATTTATGTACCCATAGGTATTTATGAATTAAAAGCGCTGGTAGCCTTGCGGTAAGACGTCCGACTTTCAATCCAGAGGTCTCGGGTTCAAACCCTGGCTCGGACCACTGAGTTTTTCGGAACTTATGTACGGAATATCATTTGATATTTACCAGTCGCTTTTCGGTGAATGAAAACATCGTAAGGAAACCGGATCTAATCCAAAAAAAGGCCTAGTCTCCCCTCTGGGTTGGGAGGTCAGATGGCAGTCGCTTTCGTAAAAACTAGTGTCTACGCCAATTCATGGGATTAGGTTGTCAAGCGGACCCCAAAACCGGGATAAACGCTAGGATGAAGAAGAAGAGGTATTTATGAATTACCTACGCACGACCTCGCGTTGCAATGGGAATACTTGGCCCAATGGATCCCCATACGGTTTGGGAGATAATACCTAATGCTGTTAAATGGTCAGTAATAGCTATACACCCCTTTTAGGTGAAATCATTAAAAAATAAACTTACCCCGTGCGAGTGTAAGGAGTAAAAATTTGGTAAAAACTAAAATTACGTCTCATTATCAAGCGATCGCTCAAAGTAAATATTTATAAACGCCTTTTTTGTACCCTATTTTCAATAGAGTCTATATTATAGATATCCGAATCCCAATAATAGCACCAAACAAATGACATGCGTACATCTATTACGTTACGGATTTTTATCTACCTCTTATAAAGCTTTCCGGGAAAAAATATTTCCGACAAAAATGTTAAATAAATACGTCTCGTATAGAGAAACCCGATATTACACAGATCGAGACAAATCTGGTCAAAAGCCCTCTCTCATAAACAATCATGTAGGTTCTTGTTATACAGAGTGTTTCCTTCAATAGGAGCAATAAATTAAAACGTAGATTCGCCTCCTCAAACAACACAACTTTTGTTCAACAACATTTAAAAATAATGTACTTTTTAGATTGTCTCTTTTTCATACAAAATAAATAGTATTTTCAATGTACGTTAAAATCCGTCTATTTGACATTGCTTTTGTCACCCTACAGACATAATCAACTTCGAAATACATCGCGTGTCCGGAAAAACTTTAAAGTGTCCTAAAAATCAAACCATAAGTTATTTTTAAAAGTCGCTGAACAAACGTTGTCTGGTTTGAAGAGTAGAATCTACGTTTTAATTTATTGCACCTATTACAGGAAACACCCGTATACAATAATAGATATATTTTTGTAAGATAATTATATATGTGCCATTATTTTGGTACCTACATGCCTACATTTATGTATGGAATCCCAGGGAAAAAAAGTACACTTTAATGTTGGAAAAGGTGCAAAAGAAGGTTTTAACGAATTAGTATAAAAAGCAATTTAAATATTACCCGTTTTTGTACCCAACTCAGTTTCTCTTAGGCCACTTGGGATACGGGTCGCTCGAATCTAGACGATCCCTGGCGACAGTCAAATTTATGTTGGGTCTTATACGCAACAAAGTTGATAGCGTAGAATTAGCAGGCGAAGTGATGTGATTTAATGTTCATGTATTTCTTTAAGATCCCCACGTCACAGGCTCAGCCTAGTGTGGGGATCACTGTATTGCCATTGTAAAACCGATATAATATGAAATAAATATATTTTGATTTTTGATTTTGATTTGATTATTTGTGCCTGACTCGCGAAACAGATTCCGAGAGCCGCGCTTGCTGGCGCCGCGCCGGCGGACGCGCGCACCGGCCCCTACCGCTACTCGCCGCTACGGCATGCGCTTCAGGGCTCCTCTACATGATGGCCCATCATAGGGACGCAGCTATGCGTTAGACCGAGCTAACGATATTGCCATCTCGTTCTGTCGTATAGCTGCGTCCTTATGATGGCCCATCATGTAGAGCAGCCATCACGTGCTAAACTCCATGCTTAGCGTGGCTCCTCAGTGCGATTTGTTCGCCTCAGGGATGGCAAGTTTGATAGATGAGTGCAGGAGAATGTTATTTAACTGGTGAATGTTATTTAAATGTAAGAGAAATGTCACATGCACTGCTACTCCACCTAGTAACAAATAGCGTACTAGTAGTACACTAGTAGCTACTAGGTGGAGTAGCAGTGCAGGTAACATTTCTCTTACATTTTCGGTATCATTAGGTGGCTTTGACATAGATGGCGCGATCGACATGAGCTTCAAAAAGTTCTTAGGCTGTGGTCGTCTATATCTCTATAGTCTCTGATAATATGTTATGTATGCTAGTCTTTAAGGTTTATCGATGGGCCACCAGTTGCCTGAAATAAACGTTTTTCATTTTATTTCATTTCATACAATCTACCATATTTTTGTTTCAAAACTATTTAAACACAAGTTGCTACGTAACGTGACTGCACTCGCTTAAACTGAGCCCCATAATTAAAAGTAAAGTCGCGGGCACGGGCTAGCAATTAAATATTTACGCTCCATTATAAATTGTTCTGCCAGAGACTAGTTAGTTATAAAAACTACCAATAACTCCAAAAGAGCTGTATATGTGAGATTATAAATCCTAAAGTTCGCAGATGCTTGCATGCGGCAGGCAGATAACTTAAAAATATTAATTTGTTAAAATCCTTAACTGTTTATATTTTAAATAAACTTCTTTACCCATCAAAATAATATCTAAACATGTCTGACGCTTACATTTAAGCTGTTTTACGTGTCGCATTTAATTGACGTCTCTAAGCGAATCTCTTTCTTGTTCACAATTGAAAGGTTTAGTTCTGTTCAATATGTAGATATAACTTTTACATCAAACAAGTGACAAATTATGTAGGTCTATTGATAAATGTAAAGAATATTATAAAACAAGGTGCTTTACAAACGAGTAAGTAAATGTACTTTTGAAACAAACAACTGACAAATATTAAAATTTAATAAATCTGAGTTTTACGCAACTATTTGCCACCTTCAAAAATACTTAATATTATGGAAATTATCGTATATAAAATATTAGCAGCCTCCATTTTATATTTATCTTTGATCGACATTTTTATGCCACAGTTCCAGGATAATATTCAATGGCCAGTACAAACACGAGCTTCGGAATGTACACAGCATTACTTTGATGAAAATTACTGTTTCATGAAGTGTACTGTGATTAAAGGCGGTTTCGTAATTAATGCGTCGACCAACTTTTAAAAGCGAAATATTTTCAACGCCGCCGCCGTAATGCTCATAGAATTTAACTACTAATAAAGAGGTTGTTCGTAAACTTATATAGATATCATATAAAAAGGAAAAAGTGACCTAGGCCACTGGTACGATCGACGTCAAAAATATGTTTACACTTTTGCACCTTACTCCTTTGTAATAAGGTCCAAAAGTGCAGGTAAAACTTATTTTTGACGTCGACTGTACCCAGGCTGGGATCGAACTAGCGTCTTTTGCATTCGCGGCAGACACGCTAACCACTGATAAATACTTAAAGCGCCTTAGCATTTTACAAAGATTGCATACACACGAGAAAAGTCGACCAGTGCCGCTGTGATCCGGGTAGCCTATGGGTTAGAGTGTCTTTATTAAAATAGCTTGATTCGTTCTTCAGTAGCTTTATTAAATCAGAAAAAAGAAAGTTTATAGTTTTGACTATATTTAATATGTACAGAGATGGGCAAAATGTAATCGACTAACAATTAACGATTAAGATTACAAGAATTAATTGCGACGGACAATTGAAAACGACGGTTGATCAATCTTAGTTGTATAGAGTGCCACTAATTTAGTTGCAACTAAATTAGTTGCCGATTGATTTCGGACAACTAAATTTTGTAATCGACTAATTAGTTAGACTATTTTCTCGCGACTAATGTTAGAAGCAAATTGAATAGAAAACCTCGGTATGGCTGTTGACAGACCGATTAGTACATCTTAACGGCTATTTGTCGTTACCAATACCAATATATCGTTATAATAATATTATGGCCCATAATATTATATTGTCATTCAAGCATTTCAAATAAAACGAGTATACATAATTTTAGCTCAATTGTATTGCAAGATGAAAAATGCAAAAACGGGCGACTACGTGGTTTTAATATAGATTTAATCGTGAAATTTAGTGGATTGAAACTAAAACTAATTTAGTTGTTAGTCGAACATTCTCACAACTAATTTAATCGCGATTAAAAAATGACGTATAATATTTTTAATCGATTGATTAGTTGACTAAAAGATTAATCGATTAATGCCCATCTCTGAATATGTATAAATAATATAGCCAGCGCAGTTAAAGTGGCTAAGCGGGCATCATGTGAAAAAATATGGTACTGCTCGAATTGTTGCAATTTATATGTAAAATTACGTGCCTATTTTAATGGCCTTATCTTTGTAAATACTTCGTAATGTCTACACGTAGTCTGCTGGTCTGGTTCCGTGAAATAGTATAATTATGCTCAAACAATGTTCCACGAAACAATTCATTCCCAATTCCAGCGAGGGTAATTAAAATTCGGCTCGGCAATCATAAGACTCTCTTGAATCCATATGTACATCTAAATAGAAAAACAGTACATTACAATGGTATTTTAATAATCAGTTGTATCACCTTTTCCAACTGTTTTATCAGTATGCAAATATTATAAATACTACTAGTAGTTATACACAATACAGTGTTTTATAGAAATTAAGATCTACATATACTCATTGGCTCATGCAATACATAGCTAAAATGAATTTAGGCAAGACATAGACCCCATAAAGCTAAAATAATTATGAACATAATCGTTCAAGCGTTTCATGAAAATTAAAATGCCTGTTCCTTACCTATATATAACATAACACTATATACCTATATGTTTAATGCGTGAATTGGACATTCGGAATATCATAGGTCACTGGAAGAGATTATCAGACCGGGACAAGTGGCGTACCCGAAGAGAGGCCTAAGCTCAGCAGAGGGCGATAAGTAGTTACTTGAGTGGACCTCTGACCACATAGGATACATTTTAGATAACAATACTTGTTTGTTATGTTGACACTCACTATTCTAACTATAAAACTTTCGTGAGACTCTAACATATTAAAAATATTTATAACGGGTTACTCACGTAATTTTTGTCGATTTTTGTGGTGTCGGACAGTGTGAACGTGCCTTTAGCAAATGACGTCGTGAGTGTAGTGTGCAAACATTTCGGCAAAAATGATAAAGGGGATGAGGGTAGATCTGTCACAACATCGCCGCCGCCGCCGCCGCCGCCTCCCGCCACCAGCAGCAGGGCACACCGCGCGCAGGCGCGCAGTAGCCGACGCGCTGCCGTCGCGGAAGGCCGCTCGTGAGAATGATCATCGTAAATTGATCGAAACATGTCGAGCAAAAATCGACAAAAATTACGTGAGTAACCCGTTATAAATACTCACTATTCTGTCAGAATAATACTGTTGGAAATGTAAATGCGTATATTTCGTTGGAACAAAGATCGTATAGCGCGATGTCTGCGGTAGTGTTTGTTTAAGCCTAATATATACGCTTGTACTTAATTGGCCCGTGAAATTGACTTGTTTCGTAAATTGGTGACGTCTTAGGCTGGCTCTACATGATGGGCCATCATCGGAACGAGATCGCAATATCGTTTAGCTCCCTCTAACGTATAGCTGCGTCCCTATGATGGCCCGTCATGCAGAGGAGCCATTAGCCTAATGATAAGCGGACGAAGATACGATAAGGTAGATAGCTATTTGATTCCTCATTAAATTTTTCATATAAGATCAAGACAATGCTATAACACGTATAATTGGGAAAAAGAGGTTAGATATTTATTTTGTCTATGTATGTACTCGTTGAGACGGAGGCTGGCTCAATTGGTCTCGGCTGGAAAGAGCTGAAAGTAGCCGCTCAAGATCGCGACAAATGGAAAACTCTTCTGCGAGCTCTATGTCCCTAATGAGGGATAACAGGAAGACATCATCATCATCAACATCATATACTCGTAATTATATTATTATTTTGTATGTCTTTCCCGACCACGGAATAATTGGTGTTCCGGACCTTTCGGAGGAGTATGCGGAGCCGAAGCTAACGCGCAGAGGCCCTTTCGACAATTTAATGAAAAGTGAGGGGTACACTAAGCGGATGGCGCTACCCGTGTCATGGAACGCACGCAGAGACAGCACCCGCCATGGTGTAAGGACTATTGAGAATGAATGGAGTGTAAAATGTACTAGGATATTGGGTGAAAAGTATGGACTGATTAATGGGCTATTATTTTTGCCCTGCGTGTATTTTGTCGTAGTGTAAAATACACGCAAATCACACATATCTTGATTTGTGTAACTAATAGGTAAACTCATTCGCAATTTATATCTGTAGTTTTAAATTGATTGCCAATAAATTATGCATTATGCATAAAGTTTGACTATATAAATACTAAAAACCAGTAAATAAATCTAACAAACCTGTGTAACTATTGGGCCTGAATTCTGAAATACATGGAACATTTCAAAATCAGAACACAAATAACGAAGCAAACATATTAAAGTAGTTATCGCTGTTTGCAGTGGTAACGCAAATTAACTGTCGCCATGGACATATGTTGTACAAGACGCCGCAATCTAGAATTCAACTAGGTAGTGCAATAGTGATTAAATGCGAAGGAACCAATTTTTACGCTTCCGAACGGATTTTTTAATAAATTATATTATAACACTTCCTTGAACTTTGTTATGCCTACGTTTAATGTCGGTTTAATTTTTGAATATTAGGTATGTAATAGTATGTACTACAATAGAAAAGCTTCATTTTAAAATTCAATCAAAGCTCAAAAAATATTTATAAATTGCTTTCGCCATAGTACTTATTATAATTTTATTGAAACATAAAAAAAATATTCTACTTATTAAGTGTGGTTGCGATGTTTTCCCATCTGTCCCTGCTTCAGTTGCGTGCAGGGGGGTGATTTTTGAGATTCGAGTCCTCGAAAGTGACATTTACAACTCTTATGTTTTAAAAATAACAGCGATAGGAATTAAAATCATGAGTATTTAAACTATTAATTTCATGCGAAAAAATTGGCGGTAAGCTTTTGTGTGCGATTATTTTCGAACTAAAACTTTTTGAATTCGGCCGCTCGAAAGTCAAAAATTGGCCCCCAGGTAATAGGTATGGCGATAGCGACAAAAATAAGCATGATTCCTAAAAAAAACTTACTGGTGGGCACAGACGGGAATACATCATTGCGACCTCTAGTTACATTTATAGTCTGTGAGCACAACCCAAGTAAACAACGGTTATTAACTAACGGCTTGTTTATTAACGATAAATAATTTAATAACGGTCGTAAAGCGATAAATAGTTTATGAAGAGGGATAATTAATACAGCGTTGTGTGTTAAGGAAGTTACTTCACTTAAGTGCTTTTATAATGCTACTAACATCTGCCTGCGACTTTGTCTGCCTAATAGAGTTAGTAATTTGGTCCCTTTTCACACTTAAGCAATGATTTAACAAATTTTTACTGGAAGAAATCCGGGATAAGTTCGTCTTTGAACTACTGTGTTTATCTACGTGTTTATGTACGATAAAGTGTTACTAACTTACTTACTTACTCGTACAGTCGCCATCAAATATATCGGAGCGGCCAAGGTACTCAAAAATATCTGAACATGCACTTTATCGCCTTGACAATAGAGGCGTTGTTCAGATATTTGTGACCACCTTGGCCGCTCCGATATATCTGATGGCGACTGTACATACAAAAACTACAAGTAATAAGTATCATGTGCGTAATTTTATATTAGGTACTTAAGTTGTGAGTGGTGACAGAGAAATAGTTTGTATTTCTATATAGTTCTCCGTTTTCACTGGTACGACGATTTGGCATTTTGATGTGTGTGTATTGGTTGGTTGGTTGGTTGGTTGGTTGGTTGGTTGGTTGGTTGGTTGGTTGGTATGTTGGTTGGTCAGTGTCGGTCTAGAGGTCGCATTTTTCATCCGATTTCGATGAAACTTGGCATGTACGTTCCTTGATCTATTTGCCAAAATTGTCGAGCCATTTTTTTGATTGGGGGGAAAATGAGGGGGAAAAGGGGGAAAGTTTGCTGTCGCGTTATTTATGTTATCCGAAGTCTACGGTTCACAGAACCACTAGTAATAGAACTAGGGAAAGTGAGGATAGTTGATTCTCTGAGAAATCCGTGGAAGTATAAATATGATATTATTATATACTTGCGTGTAGATTGTGAGAGCGTTTGAGTGAGACGCGGTGGCAATGAGGTGGAAACATCGTGAGGAAACTGGACTTAATCACAGACCTAATTTCCCATTGGGAGTCGAAGATAAGATGGCTGTGGCTCTCGTATAAACTAAGTGACAAAAACCGTGAATAACATGAGGATGATTCGTAGTTTCATAGACTTAAAGATGTAATAAATATTCTCTGGTAGTTTCGCAACCGCATGCGGCGACGGTGTGCAAGCGTGTCAGCGCTATAAACATCCAGAGCGCTATCTCACTCGCGCACCGGCGCCGCAAACGGAAATCGCAACAGTGTGATAGCCACAGCATCAAATATATTGTAACAACCAAAGTGATCAAATAGTTCTTCACACCATATATTTTGTATGGTGTGACGAACTATTTGGCTACTCTAGCTGTTACAATATATTTGATGTTGATTGTACCTATTTTTTATATTTAAGTAATAGAGTGAACACATGCAACTTATATAGATAAAAGGCCCTAACACCTCACTGCAGCTATCATTTGAAACTGCATCCAGCGAACGCTAACCTCTTTGTCTTACTTGAGATATGAAGTCGGTTAGATTTATGCGAGCCGTCTTGCAAAAGCCTGATAGATGACTGCTACACCACCCGTAGACTCCGCATTGTAAAACGTTTACCGTCAAATGGCCCAAGTTTGCTGGCTTTTTTTGGAAAAATACGAATTTGTCAAAAAAATTGTATGTTAACATATTACTTTTTTTAGATCACTAAGTCCATAGTGATCTTATACATCCGATTTTTGACAAAAGAATTTTTTAATCATCAGTTTACCCACTTTTTTGGCGATTTTGAAGGCGGGTAAAATTATGTCGGGTTTCGCCTAACATTGCCCACGTCGATTTTGCACTTAAAACGGCTTTTATGGTATTGAAACAAGAATCACAGCGAGGTTTTGGGTAATCCTATCGTTCCCTGCCAATAACTACGTGATAAGTACCTACGTAAACTTTTGTACAAATCGTATGGGCAATGTTAGGTACCTGACTACCTGTTTTCGCTCTTTTCCATACAAGTGCACACAAGCATTTCCAAAGTACTAGGTTGTCACTTTGTATAAAAATGTCATACAAGGTGATCCATTTTTTATTGACCATGTAGTTTTGTTGTTTGGCTATGTACTGTCTCACTTCAAGAATAGACTAGACAGAAATAATCATTCCATCTTTCTTACATTAAAAAAAAAAAAAAAATAAATAAATAAATGTTTATTCACGAAACAGCTTACAATTTTTCTTCTCTCTTTACTTCTGCCAAACCACAGCGTGGTTTGTTGGCAGACGAGACTCCAGTTTACAAATACTCTCACGTCTAAAATAAAGATGAGTATAGTTTATTACTTACTGTGTAGTCTACTGTCACTGCGTTTTTCGGTTAGCCAGACCTAGGACGACGGGGTCCACACTCAAGAAATAAATCTATTCCCGCCGGCTTATTAATTTCAAAATAATTAGCACCTTAATCTGGACGAAGCAAGGTAAGGCAATAGGTACAGTAGGCCAAGAAAGTGGTCTACCAGTTTTAACAAAAGTTTCGGTTGACTTTTCTAACGGAGTTTAAAACATGCACGACCTTGTTGTCTCATGACGTTCAAAAGAACCTCAACCGTAGGGTGGTAGACTAAATTCTGCCACGCTTTTGCAGTGCGTCGGGCATGTTTGCCGAAGCACGAATGGACGATTTCTATGCAATAATGAGGAAAAGAATCGCCTCTCAAATGTACCGTCTGCGGGGCAGCACCAACGGCTTGCTGGCTGATATAGCAGAGAGATGGGACTGTCCGTTTTTCAGTCACTGGGCGTCTTTTCATCGTCCTGTGTACCAAGACCCCAAATAATTAATTAATCCATAAATTGTGATACCTAGGTTTACGAAGTACTAACTCTAATAATGTAAGTCTGTATACTAACACTCTATGGGCAAACTGGCCTGAAATAAAGGATTGAATTGAATTAAATTTTTGGCCGACTGTACTTTGATTTACCCGTTCTTATTTTCCACGCCCTGCCATACTGATGCGTATATCATTTTAATATTGATGCTTGATAGCTCATGCTAATAGATGCTACGGGTATTTTGGATTTCTATAACATTTAACCGACAAGTAGTCACCTAAAGCACTACTAGCAATAATATTACTTACCTAGTACTTTAAATTTCGGTGCCATACCTGACTTAAAGTATACACTTGGTACATGCATCAGAAATTTCAAAGTTAGTTAAAAACTTTACAAAACACGTATCAGACTAAACTGAACTCACGTACCCGCAATATTAAAGAGTTGTTCCATTTCTGACACCAGGCAGCTGCGCGTTCCACGCTCCAAATTACACCATAGTAAGAAGGACCAACTGTTCCATTATTAAGTGTACGTGCGGCGGACACTTGTTCTATGATTTCAAAATAAACTTTTAACTTTACTTTTAACTTGACTACCAATTCTACCAATGGACGGTTACGTATTTCGAGTAGGTGTATCGCTTATACCATTTATGCCACACCTGGCCATAAAGTGGCTTTTTCCACACGCTGCGCGTACGGAAAAAGACGCTTTCTGGCCAAATGTAGACATAAAACGATGTACACAACACGGGAGGTAATAAAGAAGGCCCTGGATCGCATATTTACGTCCCTCGCTTGCAACTCGGGCCGCAAACTTCTGCGATCTCGACCTTTCATTGTTTTACCACCCTAGTTGTGTAATGTACTATTGTCAGTGGACCAATGTATGAGTGAGGTATCATTTTGAATTATTTCAGTAGTAAGAGTAACATGTTGATAAATTACTTGCAATTACAACAGTCAGGTTTTTTAATTTACTTAACTAAACTTAACCGTTACATTACTGTGTAAATAATAGGATTTTAATTGATATTTTCCTATGTTGATATTGTAATAAATAAAAAAAAAAATATTTTTATTTCAGAACATTGCGTTTCCATAAACATTGTTAGTATCCTTAAGCTACATGTTAGTGCACACAAAATAATTAATTAATTAATAGATCTATAAAGTTTAAATAAAAATGGGAGTGCGGCAAGTGCAGTGATTATCTGCTGTTCGACTTGGCATAGCACCTTTATTAGCCATTAAAACTTAACGCTTACAAAAATTGGGATTACAAGTTTTTGCCGACATGCAGGAACTTGTAGCTTGTAGCTGCTAAATTATTCAACCTTCCCCCCGAAGTTAGCCGGGCGTGTTCCTATTGCTCAAAAGAGTTTTGCGAGACGAGCTGAGCCAGTGTTTTTTTCATGATTGTAGCCATCAGTGGCGGCGTGCCCGCCTCTGGTAGCCAATAAAACGGTCGGTCGACCAGCACGTGGCATTTTCTCGCTTTAGCAATGTACTATTTCTATTCTTGCAATGTACTATACCATCTTACTTTTGCGACGCCTTTGGAATACAAATTGTTAATTTCAACAGCCTACAGCGCATTAGCTACCAATATACGTGACTTGAAAAGATCTATCCGCCATATAAAAAAGAAGATCACAGGATTAATACTGCTACTAAATAAAATAGTACTTTACACAACTAGGGTGGTAAAACAAAGAAAGGCCGAGATCGCAGAAGTTTGCGGCCCGAGCTGCAAGCGAGGGATGTAAATATGCGATTGAGAGCTTTCTTTATTACCTCCCGTGTTGTGTACATCATTTTATGTCTACACTTGGCCAGAAAGCGTCTTTTTCCGTTCGCGCAGCGTGCGGAAAAAGCCACTTTATGGCCAGGTGTGGCATAAAAAGTATTTAATATATAAGTATTTGAATGTTTGAGTTAACGACATATTATTTCAACACAGTTACATGCGCCATTAACACGGAGTAACTGTCTAATCGTAGCAGATGGAATTCAAATAAAAAAATGTTGTGAACGCTCCGTCTCTGTAGGATGAACTCTCAGCCAAGGTGAGCAGACCAGGGCCGTATGCCCGTCTGTCATCCATGTGGTATAAAAACATACATCTGGCTAATGTGAGTCTCAATCCATACTAGAGGAACTACGCATAAAACGCCGGTTGTATACGACGTGCCACGACCATACTCACATACTTCGGAAATCTCTCACGATGCTCTTCGGATAGCTTGGAGAGATGATGGGAGGGCCTCCAAGTCTTGTGCCATGAATCATCATGACGGGAAAAGTTAAAGGCACAAGACTTAGAGGCCCTCCCCCCGCAAGATGGAGTGCCCAAATCACTGCACCCATGCAATTAAAATTGCAAAAAGCCATGTGCTTAGATAGGGATAGAAGCCTATGGAGGAAACTGATCTTCAACAGAAGGATATGATATCACGATCCTCACTCAGCTCTGAGGGAACGACTAATGATGATGATGAACGTGAGTCTAGTGTCAAGTATGTGATGTGAACAACACTACAGAATTTAAAAGCAGGGAACAGAAATCTGGGCTGTTTAAGCAACTTGCCCGTCGTCGGAAGTTTGTTTGGTAACGTTTCGCTGGATTATTTAATGTTAGGAATTTTATATTAGTTACGTAGAGTTTGTGAGACTTATAAGGTTGAGTATGTAGGTCATACAGAAGTTTTAGATGCCGTCGGCTGAGAATACGTTTTATTTGTGCCATATCCATTTTTTAGCAAATCGTTTTTCAATGATTCCTAAAATAACAAAAAATATGCTATAACATAACTGACACTAATCGGTTTTTGAAAAAAATATTTTTCAAAAATGTTGTGCCATATCCATATTTTACTATAAGTAAGTTCAATATTTCCTAAATGTTAAACTTTTCGAAAAAACAATGTAAGTGGCGTGGCAAAATCGTATGCTCACCCGACGAAACTCGTAAAATTAAAAAAAGATACTTTATGCCACACCTGCCCATAAAGTGGCTTTTTCCGCACGCTGCGCGTACGGAAAAAGTCGCTTTCTGGCCAAGTGTAGACATAAAATGATGTACACAACACGGGAGGTAATAAAGAAAGCCCTCGATCGCATATTTAAACTTCTGCGATCTCGGTCTTTCTTTGTTTTACCACCCTAGTTGTGTAATGTACTATTATTCTTCAGTTTGGGCACATTACCTACAATACACTTATGAATGTCAGAAAAAAACATTTACATAAATGAGGACAAACCTGCCACTGGTCCTAAGTTCAACCCCTACAACTTTGACCTGAGAGGAATTGCTAGTTGTTATTAATTTTTTTTGGCCAGATTTTTTTTTCTTTGGTAGGTACAGCCAAATTAAATTCCCAGTTTCAAGGCGAAACTCATCTTCTTCTTCCTAGCGTTTATTCCGGCTTGGGGTCCGCTTGACAACCTAATTCCATGAATTGGCATAGACACTAGTTTTTACGAAAGCGACTGCCATCAGACCTTCCAACCCAGAGGGGAAACTAGGCCCTTTTTGGGATTAGGTCCGGTTTCCTTACGATGTTTTCCTTCACCGAAAAGCGACTGGTAAATATCAAATGATATTCCGTACATAAGTTCCGAAAAACTCAGTGGTACGAGCCAGGGTTTGAACCCGAGACCTCCGGATTGAAAGTCGGACGTCTTACCGCAAGGCTACCAGCGCTTCAAGGCGAAACTCATGATGGAACAATTTAATATTACCAATATAATTAATTCAAAAAGTAACGTTCTAGCAATAATAATCATTATTATTATTTTTCTAGTAACAATCTATCATCTGATAGCAAATATCAATTTCAGGATTTTAAGATTGAACATGGCCGCTGCGGCTCACGCTTGTATTTTTTGTGTAGAAGCAAGAAACTACGGGTAACATCAAAATGAGATCAATATGTGCCGTTCGAATAGCCCTACAGTAGCTTCACCCTCGCCTGCCTATTAAGCCGGGTCATGTCTCAATTTGTCAAGCTTAATTATACCAAAACAAGTTTACACGTTGCGTTCCCTGTAAAAAGATACACTGCGCTTACGATATAATTATGAAAATACAGTTATCAGTCATTTATTGCTTTCATATGTACAGTCACCGGCAATAGTATCTTCCTACACGAAGGCCGCAAAAATATGTGACACGTTCTTATTTGTAGGGCCATAAGAGCTTGTCACATATTTTTGCGGCCTTCGTGTAGGAAGATACTATTGCCGGTGACTGTACAATATGGTTGGTACATTACATAAAAAGTTCAGCTATGAACTCTGTTAGCACTGCAAATTACAATAATATCTACCTTTTTTTGCAATAACCTATTTTCGAGTCCCACTGCTGGGCAAAGGCCTCCCCTCTTCTCCCCCATTTAGTCCTGTTTGTAGTATTATCCCGCCATTCTATAGAGAATGCGTCCAGGTCATCCTGCCATCTCCTGGTCTGCCTATACCTATACTAATACCTTATACCTACGCTACATAAAAGACAATATTCAGGTTACAAATAGGTTAGTTATAAAGTTACTTCTACTTAACGCGATGTCAAGGTCAGTGTTAAATCTTATGGTCCCTTTTTGCAAGGCCGTCTCAATACGTGACGGAGCCCTAGGGCACGTAAAAATGTGGGGCTCTTTGATCCTTGAAAATCAGGGGCCCTCAGGCGCTCAATTAGGAACAACGTTGACTGTAAAAAAAACTCCGTCTTAGATCTTTCGGGGCCTCCCTTAGGATGGGAGCCCTGGGGAAGGGCCCCGTGTGTCTTTATGGCAAAGACAGCATTGCCTTTTGTCTGGTTCTACTTTTATTCATGAGGAAAAATGTATTGATTCTGACAATCTGTGAGTCTTGAAAGGTCAAGAATTGATTTTAGATCATCATCATCTCAGCGATAAGACGTCCACTGCTGAACATAGGCCCCCCTTTGGACCTCCATAAGTATCGGTCGGAAGCGACTTGCATCCAGCGTCTTCCGGGGACCTTTATAAGGTCGTCTGTCCATCTTGTGAGTGGACGTCCTACGCTGCGCTTGCTAGTCCGTGGTCTCCACTCGAACACTTTTCGACCTCATCGGCCATCTGCTCTGCGTGCGTGATTTCAGATCACAACCATTTATATAAATGTTTTCAAACGATTGACCTTTCTTACAAAGCGAATGCAGGAAATCTGAACGGCTATCATGGTTGTCATTTTATCGCCTATCGCGTCATGCGTCACTTTCGCACTTACATACTTGTTAGAACGTGACAGCTATGGTGACAGGCGATAAAAACACGATCATATTAGGCTAGCTGCAACTGCCAGATTCCTAAAACTAGAAATAAGGATCTGAAAATTAAATCGAGGAATTTCCGAGGCTAGCTCACCATCTAAAAAGCGCTAGCACTAGAATTTATCTACCTAGATTTAAGACAAAGCTACCTAGCTGCTAGGTTTAAAGTTCAGGTGGAAGACAGGGGGCGCTGTAGTAGCTTAATTAAGGCCCAACCGCTGAGTAAACACTTAGCGCGAGAGCTGGGCGGCAATTTATATACTTCATCGTATTTGTAATTTTTTGACTTCATGGAGCTATTTCAACAAACTCTTTGCTAGATTTGTGCAGAGAAAAAACACTCTAAAATATTTCGATATAAAAGAAAAAACAATGATTAATATAACGCGGGCGAGACAGTAGCCACAACAACAACAAATGCCCGGGGCAGTGCATTGTTTTTGAGTTCACAATGCCTTGGTTTTACTGTAATAATGCTATGTTACTTATTTGAAAAATAAATAAATAAAATAAATAAATATTTTTTTCCATGTTCCCTATATTTTTAAACATTGTGGTATCGCTAGCAGACGTTTCTGTTTAAATATACGGTTTCTATCTCATTTAAGATCTAAGATTCATAACATATGTTATCAGAAAGGGTGTGCAGTTGAGCGCAGAAGGCTTAATTAACGCCCAGGCTATATAACCACGGGGTTGGAAATACGGGTAGTGTGAGAGCCGGATGATGGAGTAGTTAAGTCGTCATATAAGTATACGTTTTTGGTGTGATGCGATTAAAAAACGATTTCACTCATACAGTACCCGATGTACATAAGACAAAAGTCAATATTAAAATAATGAACCGATTGAAAGCCTGTTTTAAAGCATTAGGCAACATGCTAATAAAACTAACAGAAGTGCTATTAGAAAAAAGAGTTTAAAAACATTTTTAAGTACTTTAATAAGTAATTTCAAACCTTTTTGAAACCTGCCACTCTGCCTTTTACGCGATATAATTATGTTCATTGGATGAACTCCCCGATTTCCCAGTCGGCTCTCAGCCTACCAGTAAATTACGTTGCACTGGCGCTATCTCCACGATAGCGATAGATAGCGATAATTAACTCGCGAATAAATACTGCGATATAATAAATAGAGCTGCTTTATCACGCTAACGAGTTCAGCTTTGATAAATAACTTATTATGTAAAGTTTGGTTGGAAATTACCGCATTATTTTAACTAGCTTTTGCCCGCGACTACATCCGCTGTGGAAAAGGGACTACCATTTTTAGGGTCTGTAAGAAACTTGTGCTAGTAAAAAGGGTAACTTATCCACGTAAAATCGAGAAGGTTTATTTTAACTAGTAGTCCGCCTCGAACTGAGAACTCGCGATTTACTTGCAAACGAGTTGACCAATATAACAAGACCCCAAGGAGGATTTTTTTTCTCCTTCTGGCTCCAGAGCCACTTGATCGATCCTGCTCATATACGAACTTACAAATTTTATGTATCTCAGCTACAACAGCCCCAAGAAATTTCATAAAGATCATAAAAACATAACTAAAGTTATCGTCAGACAAACTATTGAAATCAAAAAGCCATCCAAATGCCGAGACGTCCCAGTAGCCAGGTGACAGTTCGGTCTGGAGTTGTTTGTAAGAACTCACTTCGCTTACGCTCCGCGAGTTCGATAATAATATGGGAATATGAATAACGGATTAAATTAGTCTCAAATGTCATATTAAGTGTAAAAAGGGCTTTTACAATAACGGTCTTAAAATCGAATAAAGAAAACCAGAATTATTTGCTACGTGGGCACGTATGAATATACATTGTGTGAAGGACACTAATACATCAATAGTGGATTAGAAACACATGCACCTGGAAATAGAAAAACTTAATAAATATTTTCAATTAAACTGATGTCTATGAACAGTTTAGCCGTTTTTGAGTTTTCGTAAGAAGCATTCTTAGTGCTTGAGGATGAAGACCCAAGCCCTCCGAAACATGTCGCGCGTACTGACTTAACACAAGTAAGTACAGCCGCATGCAGTGATAATAGTGTTAATATGTCTCACGAAAGTTTGACTTCAATTTTCTTAAAAAGTTTTAATTTTTTAATAAAAGGTTGGTACATACTGAAATCGTTCATAGTAAAAACCTTTTTTCTTAGGAACCAGAAAAGATAAAGCCAAAGTCAAGAAACCCCAAATAGATGTCCTAAACCCTGCTATTGCTATATCAATACCTACCGCAGCAAGCCGCTCGCACCATCTGGCGACCCGAGCGATAACCACAGATTGTGCTGTGTTCCTACACTAAATTTTGTTTCAATAAAAAATATTCTGAGATTTTCTAGAGATTTCATATTTAATTTATATGCATGAATTTTGAAATAGGTTGTGTTTATTATTCTTTTGAAAAAGCTTGACTATTTTCTGGTTTATATTTCTAGTTCAAATAACTTGGACACGCACCGTAAAGAAAGACTGGAAACAACATCAGGCATTGATAAAAAATATGAGAGTATAAAGTGGCGTAAAGAAGGGCTGACCCCAACTGAAAATAGGAATATTAAAGCCAGGAAGAATAAAAAGGGAGAAGATAGTTCAAATATTGGTAAAAGAGTTAACAGTGAAACCGATTAATTAGATGATGAAAATACATGAAACCTGAATGCAAAGTTGCTATAAGTTACCATTTTTAACAGACTTCAAAAAAGGAGGAGGTTCTCAATTCGACTGCATTTTTTTTGTATGTATGTTACTCGATATCTCCGTGAATTGTGAACCGATTTTCAATTTTTTTTAACACTTTCCGTACCGCAGTTCGCTACGCGCTACGCTCGTAGCCGATTCTAGCGTTTTCCCGCTTTGTAGCGGAAAGCGCCTACGAACAGAGAGCCCGCCTAGCGGGTTCCTGGTCGTGAAAGTGTTAATCGAACGGGTATAACCCCTAGATGGTCCCATTGGCACCAAGTCGGGGTCTGATGATGGGATCCTGGCGAAATCGAGGGAACTCTTCAACTATTATAGGCACACCTATAGTGCTTTTACTATTTTTTACAGCAACTCGGCCACTTCCTCTTGGATTAGCGGATCCTAAGTGAAGTCGGTTCTTTTTTTGTTTAAAATTATTAAGATGTCCGAATGCCAGAGCTAATAACATTAACTAAAGCTCCTTAGATGACGAATAACGAATGAAATATACACTTCCTACCGGAAAAAAATTCAATTTAGACAAGTGTTTGTAGTATTTGAGGCGCGGCTGCTCGCGCCGTAAAACGGCAGATATTGGTCGCTGCAGCGTCACGTATAAAATTAGTTGCTATTTCGACGTGTTGGGAGGCTGAACGAAATTTTACAGAATACCAGCCCTGTTTACTTGGGTTTATCAATTGAATGGTACATGAAAAAATGTCTACGTCTCGAAATAAACAACTACTAAGAATAAATAAGACAATTTGGCGGCAAAATATGTACCTAAATCCATGAAACTTTGTTAAAACTTTATCTTGGTACAAGAAATATGAGGATCTGCAGTCTTTTCAAAACCTCCAATCAAAGGTCCCTTCCCCCATTGGTGAAGTGTCTTATACTGTAGTAATGGCTAGGTTTGTAAAATATGCATCTTTTTAAACATCTTCCCTCTCCAAATGGGGATAGGGTTCCTAAATATTGACAAGCTTTGACAGATCCTCATTTCTACTGCCTAGATTAAGTATATAAACAAAGTTTTATTGAAGTTCCATTTTGCCTCCAAAATATGCTAATTTTCTTGTAATAGATACATCCTTACAAAGTTGTAAGACGTAACAGACACGAGACAGAAGTCTGTTACAGCAATTAATTTTCAATTATTTTTAAGTAGTCATATTGACGTAAACTTAAAAATTGCGGTTATATTCACGTATTTTAGTTATTACTAATGTGGGACGTATTACAAATAAAGTATATATATCCCTTTCCCCCATTTTTGTCTGCATTGTAACATAGGTTTGAAATATCAATCAATAGCAATAAAGTTTCGAATCACGTACCGTGGTACCGCGCTGAGCCGCGCTGTGATTACTCAAAGGAAAATGGTAGCTTTACGGAAACGGGTGAGGGGTAGACTTGAGCAGCGATTTTTCATATAGATGGCAAAGAAGAACTTGGACCACGTAATGGAAAACGGACACGTGTCCAAGTCTAGAGGTGTCAGGAAACTAGGAGAGGCTATTGAAATTAGGAAGTATAAAAACTTCAACCAGAATGAGGGACAGGGGATTTCGTCTTCGTGGAATCCAATGATCAGCAAATGTAAGAGTGGAAATACTTGCATTTCCAAACCATCGGATGTTGTGAGTGTTGTGTGTAGGAAAAGTGACAACCCTAGCGTAAATGTGAATAAGCAAGACCAAGTGCGGGTAGTTCGGAAAACCCGCGTGGCGAAACGATCTTTACCCAGTATTTCAAAAAATACCCAAAATAATGTGATATATTTAATTATTTTATGGGCTTCATGTAGAACTCAATATTGTATTTACGTATTGCCTTTAGTGTTATAACATTGCCTCGTTAAAAATAAAATAGGAAACAAGAGAACGAAAAGAAAACGAAATTAACCGGTATTTTAGTATGGAGAAAATACCGGTATCCGATCCCTGCTCGGCAGTCTGCCTGCGACTACGAGCGTTACGACACGCTCGAAACGTCAGGAAATTAAAAAGTAAGTGTAGGCGATAAAGTCCCGTTTCTGTCAAAATAATGTGTCAGAAGCAGCCAAATAAAGGAGCTGTTCGAAATGAATTCACGCGCTTTTATTTTCTTAACAATAAATCCGTATCAGGCTCATTTTGATCATTTCGCGCATGTGACCCCTCTGGGGTTGCAGGCGTTCATAGGCTACGGTAGCTGCTTACCATCAGGCGGGCCGTATGCTTGTTTACCAACTTCGTGGTTTAAAAAAATCGTCTGCTTTAGCAACTTCTGCTGTAGACTGTACTGTTAAATAAAGTCTTTGTTGGATTTAGGATTATTACATTTAATATTTGTAAAAGTTTAAGGTATTTAATTGACTCAACCACTAATTATTTTATGAATGTGGGTAAACGAATGAAACGGCTCGATCAGGCCACCTGCTCAGCCAGGTATAAAAGGGACCGCTCACTGACGAGCAGTCACTTGTTGTGCTACCAGCGCCACGAACAGAGCTAAGTACCTTAATCTGAGCATGACTAAATATATTGTGTACACTTTAAAATTATTTTGTTGCTTTTTAAGAATAAACTGTGTATCTAAATAAATACAATATCATGTTTGTTCACAGTCAATTGCAATAGTTTAATTGTCATTAAAAGTAAATTGAAATGAAAAGAGAATATTTACTTTATAACAATAAATACCCCTCAGATAAATGAAACAGTTTTATTAATTTAATTGAGATACCATAATTATTACCCTAAACTAAACATATTTATTTATGTAATCAGTATGTACTTTTAAATACTAAACATAATGGCAGTTATCTATTCCATTGGCAATTTTATTGTGTCAACCTATCGTTACATTTTTAAAGTGATAATTGATTATTTTAAACAATTATAACATTACATATGTTTCAAAATCAATTCAGTTTTATAATTTGATATTTACGTTAATAAATAACAACCGAAATAATTTATTAATAATTCTTCTCATATGAAAAGGGGATATCTTATGCACTATAGTAAAAGTAACCGAAATAACTATATTATATTACACACATAATAAGTAAATTAATTTCTTCGTCGGCCAACGCAAATGGCTCATGAATTAAGCTCCTTGTTATAGAGCGAAAAATGTCCAGCAATATTCGACCTAAAAGACGTTATTATTTATTTAATATGTCTGAGTCTTACAAAAGTTTTATGTTTAAAACTGTACCGTACTGACGAGTACCTCCATAAAAGTAATTGTTCCCCGACTCATATTCTATGAAGCAAAATGGTTGTGTAATATCATTTCAACTAAAAGCGTGTTGAAGTGCTACATTTTGTGCTGTCATTCGGCATCACCAAACCAGTATTATGGCCAGTATAATCGGAATCCCGATTCCACTTAGGTGTGATGAATCCTAAGGTCAAATTATACTAGATACTATAGTCGAATGTAAGATGTTTCATATGAAAGTAAAACGAGGTACAAAAGACTATTGGACGGAACTAGATGCAGAAAAACACTTACATTCGGATGGCGTTTTTGAGTCTAAGATACATCATTGTCAATGAATGATGTACTTTTGACTTGAAAATATCACATTTACAATCGTAAAAGCAATTTTGAGCAATTTTGCCTTATGGTTAAACAACCATACCATTTTGCTTGTTTTGGTAAACACCAAAACAAGCAAAACTCGGTAATTACAAAAAAAACCACCCTTGTTATGTTGCCAGTATGGTTCATTATGGCTATGAACCCACCCTTGTTATGTTGCCAGTATGGTGCATTATGGATATGAACCCACCCTTGTTATGTTGCTAGTATGACTCATTATGGCTATGAATCCACCCTTGTTATATTGCCAGTATGGTTCATTACGGCTATGAACCTACCCTTGTTATGTTGCCAGTATGGTTCATTATGGCTATGAACTCACCCTTGTTATGTTGCCAGTATGACTCATTATGGCTATGAATCCACCCTTGTTATGTTGCCAGTATGGCTCATTATGGCTATGAACCCACCCTTGTTATGTTGCCAGTATGGTTCATTATGGCTATGAACCCACCCTTGTTATGTTGCCAGTATGGTTCATTATGGCTATGAACCCACCCTTGTTATGTTGCCAGTATGGCTCATTATGGCTATGAACCCACCCTTGTTATGTTGCCAGTATGGTTCATTATGGCTATGAACCCACCCTTGTTATGTTGCCAGTATGGCTCATTATGGCTATGAACCCACCCTTGTTATGTTGCCAGTATGGTTCATTGTGGTAGTATTTACTTAGCGAGTTTCGCTTTTCACCGTGCGATATGGCAGCATTTCTAGGCAAAAAAGTATTTGACACATGACAATCATTAAATATATTGGTTTTTACTGAAATAAGTAACTACCAAATGGGTCCCACAAAACCAAACCCGGGGTCGCGGTAAACCTCGACGGCGATGGCGAGTCGACCTTGACGCCTTCTATAGAAACTGGTGGGAGTGGTCCGGGATACGTGGCAGGGGAGGAGGGAGGCCTTTGCCCAGCAGTGGGACACTCTTGGCTCCTATAAATAAATAATTAACTAAGTAATTAAGAAGTATTTCTACTAAAAATTAATGTAAATAACAAGTGTAAGTGTATTCGCTGTGTGCATGATTGTGGCGCCATCTCTTGGGCAGGTGGTCAATCTCTTTTTTTCCTTTTTTATAAATAGGTTGTATTCCTTGCTTATATGAAATGTAACTGGCTGATTCACTATTTTGACAGCAGACAGGGGATTTGCAGTTTCATTTCTTGTCACATTGAGCACTGCGATCGTTCTCGATACCACCACCATGCACTTCGCACATAGCGAATACATTGACAATCAAATGGTTGTTCTTTCAAAGTGTCGTACTGCGATGTTATGAAGGTAAATGGGTTGGTTTACCTTTATTTAATTTTCTATTAACACCGACCTGAGATACTACCACTATCATTGACGCATTTGAGTAGCGCACTAAGTAGATAATCCCTAACCAGCGTGTTACGCCAACCCACTTCATAAATCTAGCTTTTCGAGAGAGCTAGTCCGTGCACTTGCCATGTCAAGATTGCTTAGTCCACAGAAAATATTAAGCTGTACTGGAAGAAGCAGCACTCTCAATAAAATAAAACGTACATTCCGGTTTCTTCATTGATAACTACACGGAGAGAAAAAATTTACTAGAAATAAGTAAAAAATAGTCATTCCCAGGACAAGTAAACGTTTACTAAAAACAAGGAAACTTTTACTAAAAACAAGTACACATTTACTAAAAACAACTAAACTTTACTAAAAACAGGGAAGCGTCTACTTGTTTTTAGTAAACGTTTACTTGTATTTAGTAAATTGTTTACTTGTCCTGGGAATTACTATTTTTTACTTGTTTCTAGTAAAAATTTCTCTCCGTGTAGGTACATATTTTTACGGTGAAATACCAAGGCAACATCACCTTTTTTTTTGAATGAATAATTGTGATTTCTTCGGCGTAAATAATAGACCATATTTCCATTTGCTACGATCATTGCAGCAAAACTCTCCGTGAGCCACTTCTCGCCCCCGTGAAGACGTGTGATAATGTCTTTGCGAAGTGTTTGTTTACATGATAAGACAAATAAGGATAAATTATTTATAGCTTAATGTAATTTTTGTGATCTACTCCAATATGGTCTGTGAGACAACCGTCGTCGTAACAAGCTGTTATGAATGTACAGCGCTTCACAAAATGCACTGAATTATTCATGGCCTGGTAGCTAGGTCATCTGTTTACGTCTAGGCTGGATTCTGGCACTTTACTTGTCAAACAACTTATTTAATTTAATGTTGTCTTGAGCAGAAACTTAATATATGAAAATAAGGAAAAAAATATAAAGGTCCTCATGAAGGGCTTAAACGGTAACTCAGTAAGGCCAGTGGGCTGGTATCCTGCTAGCTTACTATGGTCGGGTTTTTATCGCCTGTCACCATAGCTGTCACGTTCTAACAAGTATGTAAGTGTGAAAGTGACGCATAGCGCGATAAGTGATAAAATGGCAACCGTGGATGGCCTTCTGGACTTCCTGGCTGATTTTCGTTTCGGTAAAGCCGTCAGTAAACTAAAGGGTGCTTAACCTCGTGGTTTCACCCTTGTCACAAAACCTCACAATTAGAGTAAGTAGAAACGCAAGCGACCCTCGAACTCAAACAGTGAGAACAAATACTTGATAAGACAAATACAACACGCACCTTTCTTGAGCGGGCGAACTTTAGGGGAAGGTTGTATTTGCTCGTATACTATTAACGATGGAAAATATACATGTGTTCCAAAGTTATAGCAAACACAAATATGATAGTACTGTTAAGGTTCGCTACCTTTACAACCTCTCTTCTCGAACACTGCCTGGAACGGTGTTATTTCAAATTAAGAATTCCCGCGTTCTATGCCAAGCGAACGATATTCATTTTGGGGACAACCTGATGGTGGCAGTCTTCCGAGCTGGATATGTCATGTAATTCGCCTTAAGTTAGAAAAATAAGATTAAATAAGTATTGACCAAGAAGTGTTTTGCTGGCCAAGCCCCACAGTAGCTTCTTCACAATACTAAATACTCGTAAGTATAAGCAAAAAGTTTACAAACTGTAACCCGACTATGGAAAAAACATGTTAAAATGTAGCCTATGTTATATTTATCAAAATCGGATGAATTTTTTATTATTCTTTATTTAATAAACACATATTTAACTTAAAAACTAGTACACTGCCCCACAAAACTATGATAATAGTTTGACTGTGGGATCTCAGTCTCATTATAAAACATCGAATTATGTACTTATAAATTTGACAATCTATTACGCTAAGTCTAAATAATGTTTTTTTAATACTTTAGGTGTTACGGAAATATATAAATATAATTTTAAACAAAGAAGAACCGACTTCACTTAGGATCCGCTATTCCAAGAGAAAGTGGCCGAGTTGCTGTAAAAAATAGTGAAATCACTATAGGTCTCGGCGAGACTGACCTTATCACTACCCCAGACTCGTAACTGGCCCTTAAGGTGGCCAAACAAGTTAGTCATGTTTAAAAAAAAACAGTATAGGTGTGCCTATAATAGTTGAAGAGTTCCCTCGATTTCTCCAGGATTCCATCATCAGATCCCGACTTGGTGACAATGGGACCATCTAGGGGTTATACCTGTTCGATTTAAAAAAAATTTGAAAATCGGTTCACGATTCACGGAGATATGGAGTAACATACATACAAAAAAAAATGATAAAAAAAAAATCAGTCGAATTGAGAACCTCCTCCTTTTTTGAAGTCGGTTAATAATCCGTATTTTTATTTATTTAACCTTGGCCTGTTTCCGATGGCGACATTTATAAAGAGTGCCGTCACTGTATTTCCGTGAACTGAAAATATCCACTTCTACCCGACGTAATAAAATTGTCCGAAAACCCGGAAATATGGCCACGAAGACACAGAAATCTGACAAGATTGCAATGTACGAAGTTCTTAGCAAGAAACAGTTGTTTTCTACAGCAAATTGTGTCATATTATTACCGACGTTTCAATTAGTATGTTGTGCGGGTTTCATACTTTTACATTATTTAAATATGCCAATTTACGCACCCAGTCAGGCGTGTGTTTTCATAAATTAAGTGTTGTTCATATTCTTGAAAATTTCAGGTTATTCGAATACTAAGCAAAATTGATTCCACTAGGTACTTAGGTCACAAAAAGTGTCCCAACTTATACCTAAATTGCTCATGGAAAAGCAGTGTATGAAAATTTGTGTGTGTGAACAATCTAAAGTTACATTTTATACCGTGAAAAAAAAGGTTTAAGCTTGGTTTGGGAGACTCGCAGACAAGCGAGCGAAACCCCAACTAGCAAAATCATGGTGGAGTAAACGTTTCTGCCGCGACTTTTTGGTATTTGTGTATTGTCGAATAAGAGTCGAATACACGTTTATACGACGGCGTTTGGGCACAATTATACTGCAATAAAGTGGAGTAGAAGTTCTATAAATGTCGCGCAATTACTAATTTCGTGTAGTAGTGGCTTTTATTGCAATATTTATTCGGCTTTTATGTCGAATTGCAGCAGCAAGAAATCCACTATGCAATTATTTGGTTCAATAGCGAAGTTTGGAGCACCGACAGTATCAACATGCGCAAAGTTCGTACAATTTAATTGTCACAAACCATAGACCGAACGTGAAAAAAAAAATTATTTGGAGAGACTTTACTTACGTAAAAGTGCATTTTGATTTTGTTAAATATTAAGTATAGTGACTTGAGGTTTATCGATTGTGGCAATATAACAGTGAATTTTACCTGCGCTCTTATTTTTGTGACGAAACATATTATAGTTTATTCATAAAATTTTAATGCGCCTTCATGATATTTAGTTTTAAGTGATTTTTATTTAATTTATTTTATTATTATCTGAACAAATGGTATCAGTAAGCGACATTAAGCATCATCGTAACACTTACGCGACCAGTATGCGATTTACAGACGCATACGAGTGCTCCGTTACTACATTATTCGACTATTGTTTCCGCCATAATGCAATCATTAGGGTTCTTTGTAAAGAATATAAAAACCCTTGATTTCCACACAATATCAAAGAAATCCTGTGGTAATAGTTACACAGTTCCGTATGTATAATACAAGGTGTAACAAAAATGCTGGTGATCCTTTTAAGGGCATAATTGGTGTTATATTATAATTATGCAAAACTAAGAACTATGTTTTTCTCGCAAAAAAAGTTGGTTTTGTAGGAGAGTTGGCCGGCTGGGATGACGTGTCCATACAAAAAAATACCCGTCGAAAAAATATGCCTCCTACTTTTTCTTACTCGCAATAGGTACGATACCAATTATGTCCTTAAGCGGATCACCAGTATTTTTGTTACATCTTGTAGATCATGAAATATGAGGCTTAAAAATGCTATTTTTTGAGTTTTGCTTAATATTTACATCTAAATACGGTCACAGCCTTTCATTACAAATTTTTTATACGTATACTTGCCTTTCATTTAAGCCCAAAACGAACTCTGTAAACCTTTTAGTATTCTTGTAATCTTAAAAAATTTGCAACAAATGGTGTCTGAAATACGCGTACCGTCGCGTGCTACAAGTATGCCTACGAAACTTTGCCTGGCTTAAAAACATGTTTTCTTCACCAAACACCTATTTATATCTTATTCCTGAGATGGCCGCCTTTTTCCCATCTCAGGAATAAGCCCACAGCTATTTTAGTTAAACTGTATTTTTTATGTCAAAAGTCTGAAAATTTCTTGCGTACTACGCAGCAGACACAACTTTTTTTGCATGAAAAATACATTTTTACATTCTTCTAAGGGACCCTAATAACATATAAAAATGTAGCTTTATATCGCGCTTTCCGTGATAAATCGACAATCTGACTGCTTTTCTGTAGAAATTTCAAAAAAAAATATTATGTACGGAACCAGTACTCGCATTGAAAGATTCTGGTTGACAAGTTTGATGCTGAAAAGATGGCAGACATGCAATGGTTATACGAGTTGTGGATCAGTAAACGTTATATTTTGGCATCTTTATAACACACGCTGTGAAATAAAAGTGCTAAACAACTACACTTACACAGCATAAACAATTATTAGTCGGATAATTATCTCCAAAGCAACACTTATATCATTATACACTCTATAGAAATCAGTATGAAATCTATTACTCGATTGTGTAGTAATCGTATTTATTTACTACATTTACATTGCTACAAGTGGAGTAGAAATTACTTTAAACTCTTTTATACAACAGTTTCCTGAATAAAAGTTGCAACTAACCATGGCAATATGACTAGTCATATAATGGCAACATTAGAAACGTATAAACGGCTGTTTGTAACATAGCTGAGGTATAATACGCTGTTACGTGATCAATGAGCTGTATAGAAGTAATATTGATGATGGCTACAAAACTGTAGTAAAACATAATATCTTCTACGGTTGCCGCGATAGTTATTCATGAAATAAAACAACTTTGAACGGATTATATCGCGTATACTGAATTTCAAATTACATCCCGACGTTTCGAACACTTTACAGCGTTCGTGGTCACGGGTCGACTGAGGAAAACGTATTTACCCACATCTAAAATTACAATGTACAAAAGACTACCCACATGTATAACATTAAATGCAAACAAATAAAGGTGAGTGTACATGCCAGAAGGGCAAATAAAGCTAGTTCTACAATAGCTAATTATCGATCTACTACAAACTTTAATTAATTACTTTAAAAGGTAGCAAACAAACTATTAAATTTAGAAATTAATAGGTCTACATTATTTTACAAAATAGAGCAATATATGTTAACACTATCCAACGCTATGGCCTCACAGTCGTGTGTCCTGCTTGCTCTTTGATCAAATGAACCACTGGATCCCAAGCCGGTGGTAAAGAAAAGCCCTCCTCCCTGTTGAAGTTTGGATATTTCTTTATCTCAATAGCCTCCCGCAGCATCCTGGGAATATATCGTTTCTCCTTGGCGAGGACTAGAGGCTTGTCAAACTTAATTGAGTGATTGGGCTTATCCATGACATGATCGCAGACTGCAGACCTAGGTCGACGGTGCTTAACATCGGCTACATGTTCCTTCACCCGAGTGGAGATGCTCCGTTTTGTTTGGCCCACATATGAGAGCCCACACTCACAATCCAGCCTGTAGACTCCTGCAGTTTGCAGAGGGGTGTTACTTTTCACGGGCCTCAGGAACTGTGACATCTTCTTCAACGGCTTGAAATAAGTTTTGATAGATGCACGCTTCAGTATGTGGCTGATCTTATCGGTAACTCCTCTAACAAAAGGCAGGATGGCCGGTTGTCGCTCGACCGTAGGAAGTTTCATCCGAGTCTTCTGATTGAGCCGCGGCACCTTGAGCCCGTTCGCTTGGAGTGCACCCTTGGCATGCTGGAGCTCCGCTGGCAGGTGCCGCTCGTCACATATCCTCTGGGCTCTCTGAAACAAAGAATTGCCTACAGTAGCTAGCTGACTCGGATGGTGGTGTGAACTGCCATTTAGATACCTATCTGTATGAGTTGGTTTTCTATACACAGTACGCCCTAAGGTATTATCAGGATTCCTTATCACAAGTACATCCAAGAAAGGAAGCGAACGCTGTAAAGTGTTCGAAACGTCGGGATGTAATTTAAAATTCAGTATACGCGATATAATCCGTTCAAAGTTGTTTTATTTGTAGTAAAACAATCGCATAACAAAGTCAAATAAACGTTTATTCCACTTACTATTTGACTGAATTGTTGTATAAGCCAAATTGTAATATAATCAGCTACTATACGACATATTATCGCCGCGACTACTGTTACATTACCTTTATCTGACTAAATAGCTCTATAACACCGAGCTTATTCGGCATTTTTGTTAGTTGGGACGTCATCAGGGCTCCACCTGTTTGACGACGCATTTCACTTGCCAAGTTTGCAATCGCATTTACCGCTCCCAGCCATACAAGGACTAACACACTTACACTTCTTGACACTGCTTTGTATAGTCTGTAATAGACTCGAAGGCCATTGATGGTGATGAGGATTAACCAAAAAGATCTCGGAATTTTAAAATACCACACTTGAACAAATCTTGCAACAATTTCGATGAAAAGATACAACAGACAAAAGAAACTAAACACAAGGCTCGTACACACAACGCCTCACTAGGTATACACTTCTGAACGTTATTACAGCGGAATAAGGTTCAAAAGTGTATACCTAGTGAGGCGTTGACTGTACACACCTCAATTTACAAGGGCCAATGGAAGCTTGTGGCCATACATTTTTAATTTAGCACTTAGTTATGTTGGCGGGAGTTGCCTCGTTTTGAGCCTTTGAGTAATCCGGGCGGCACGCGCGCGGACGTGACGGATACCCGGCTGTCTATTGTTGCTGTTTTAAAGCCAGGACGTGGCTTATTATGTTCTAGTCTGGTCACGCTAACTCTGTCTTAAGTTTCAAAGTTATAATGTGTCGACACAAACTGGTGGTGGGTAAAAAAAATCTTAGGCAAGCTGGTGCTCAATTTGGCTTAAACATTCTTCATGTGCTGCAGGAAAACTGCTCCGGTGCCAGAAATTTAGGCAAGTCGACGGGAATCGTGTTATAAGGACGCGCCGCCACTGCGACACACAGTACAAACGTCAAATTTATTCAGATTTAAAGTGACGTTAATTGTGATAGTTTCACATTTTACTATTTTACAGTCCATTCAATTAGTATGACTCTGTGTCACTTATAACAACAGACTTATTTGAAGAATGTAGTCAAACAAAAATAAGACGGTTTTCGTTTAAGTTCTATAAGATGCCTATGGAATACCGATACGACAGTGGTGTTGAGTCTATCAAAGTAATTATACTAAGGCCTTTGATTGAGTTGATCATGATCAACAAAATAAGAAAATTAAACTGCAATAAAAATATTTATAATAACTAAATGGTACCCTGCTTTTTTAACTTCAGAATCGAATACATCGAGTTACTTACCGCATTTCAATAATATGTATCAAATAAATTGTACTTCTTAGGTCTCAAGAGTGCGGCAAGGTTCAATTCTAGGCCCTTTTCTATTTATGTACCTATGTATGTATGTATCATCATCATCATCATCATCTCAGCCATAAGACGTCCACTGCTGAACATAGGCCTCCCCTTTAAGGGGTTTTGCCATGTATGTATATAATTATTTAATTTTAGCCATTTATCTTGTTTTAAACTTGGTCTCTCGGCAGTAGAGTAATCCCGGTAGCCGGCACGCGCGCGGACGTGACCAAATACTGTTTCTATTTTTAAAACAGAACGTAGCTTATTATGACTTGACCAAATATAATTAAGTAAGCTGATTACTTGCAGATTTATCTATAGACTCGACCAATAAGAAACTCGTACACTATTTTCCCAAGCTTATTCGAATTAACTAACTATAGAAAGCTATAGAACATACGCCTATGTCATAATGGTAGGTTCCTGTAAGCGTTATTATATACTATTAAACTAGTTATTATGAAAAGGTTCAATAGAGGCTTAGGAATCAAATTGGTGTTGACTATACACACTAGAGCAACGAAAAAGGGTTACTTCGCATAACTTTCTTAGAAATGGTTTTATTTTTTCTTGAGTGTACGCATACAATCTTTAAAATTTAATGTATTACTGTTTTAAAAAAAAAAGTCCCACCGAGTTTCTTGCCGGTAATAAGTAATACTTCTCGGGTCAGAGGTGTAGGGTTAGAACCGGTGGGAGTTTTTTTTTTCTCTCTGACGTTCATAAGTGCATATGTGCCTAAATTGGAGAATTAATAACTTTTATCTTTTTTATTTTGTGTCCTAGGACAAACTATCAGCTGCTGTATTGCCTAGGTCACAAAGGTATTCTAATTTAGGCCTGCCCCAAACTAGCGTATCGACCGAGTTATCTGGGACACTGGGTCCGGGTGCCTGGAATTGGTTGCCTATTTAAAAATGGGACATTCCTGCGAAAGCACTTAAAGCGATTTTCAGACTCAGACTCAAACCTCAAGCATTCGGTAATACAGTCGCCATCAAGTATATCGGAGCCGCCAACGTACTAAAAATATCTGAACATGCACTTTATCGTCTTGACAATAGAGGTGTTGTTCAGATACCTTGGCCGCTCCGATATACCTGATGGCAACTGTACATCGTTTGAAATTACATTGGTGTCGATATAATCTAGGAAAACATAAGTCTAAGTTTCTGATACCAAAATTGTATGCTTATTGTAGAGGTAGAAGTAGAGAGAAGGCAATAGAGACGTCTCTTCACACCACAGACGTCATACATGAGGAATGGGGACAGAAGTCCATTGAGAGTATTAAGTAGGTTGGAATTGGAAATTGTAAACATACTGTATAGGTATTTCTCAGTTCAGTTTTTCTAAGATGAACGATCAAGATACAAGAGCCCAATGCGCTGGTCTGACCAAATTCGCTCAGCTCTCAACACTACAGTCCACGATGCTCTTCAATCGGCAACAGATAGAGGAAGATGGCGCCAGATCATCAGAGAGAAGCTGTTGAATGGCCACGACCCTCGGTGATCAGGAAACCGATGCAAGGAGGGGGATAAGTATTTATCACGTAAGCGCAATGTATTTAGGCCAAGTTTAGGCGATTCATATATATTGCATTTTTGCTATGATATCGCCATTGTGTTGTCATTGTGTCTTTATGCCTTGGTACCATCGCCAAAACTGTTAATTGACCATTTGTAATACTTATTGCAACAGCATAAGGTCTACCAATGACCAGTTAAGGGTGTTACTCTTTGTACAGATACGTGACGCTGAATCTGGCAGCTTAAGAGTCGCCAAGACGCTCGCGTTCCCATACAAACGTAGTTCAGCTCTCATTTTAAAACGACATGCTTTAGAACCATGAAATTTGGCATGGGCATTTTAGATTTATTAAAAAAAAGGCTTACAGCTAGTACTTACCGCTTCGCTATGAACAGGGTGGAGCGCGAACAAGAGAGCCGCCAACGCAGCGAATGGTCGCCGCAGGCGTGCAATCTTCACGCTAGTGCGCGCTACCAGCGCGCTGCTTGCGGCGTGGAGGAGTACGTTGTGGACATGCCAGGCGCAGGGAGAGAGGCCGTGGAGGAGGTAGTTTAGCCTGAAACAAGGAGGTATACTATTAATTATGTATTAATTGTGTCGCTTAACTTCAAACTCAGGTAAATCCATTCGACCCTCTCAGCAAATATCGACCCTATTACCTTTCCTTAACACATCTACTGCTATGCTACGCGCGTAGCGCTATGCCGTAGCTGATAACATGGGTTTCCCGCTATGTAGCAAAAATGATTCGTAGAGCCGTGACGACAACGTGTCGTCATTAGCACTGAATGGGTTAATACCAAAATCGCGTAATCTGACAAATGGACTTACCCGAGTTTGAAGTTAAACAACTCAATTTATACAGCGTGTATTTTTGATATCACCTCATACGCCAAGGGTAGTTAGTATAGACCCTAATAAACATACTTCCATATGTTTCATAAAAAATTTACGACTTTTATTTTTCCATATAAAATATTTCAGCACGCAATGTATCGCTACCTACATGATTAATTTGCCCTAAAATGTCACAACTGATGATGTGTCAAATAAGTGTATACGCAATACAATGCGGGCCGAAGAAATTTAAAAAATAAATTGGTCTATGTTAACGAAGAATTAACTCAATATTTATTACAATATCGATTTATATGTAATTTAAAATCTTGCGTCTGGCTTTCATTTGAGGTAATAACAAATAAACACGCGGTATTTACACCCTAGGATCTAAATAAGATGCTCTTGTAGACTACTGGTAATCCCACTTTCAATCCGGAGGTCCTAGGTTCAATCAAACCCTGGCTCGTACTAGTTATTGGAACTTATGTAGGAAATATCATTTGATATTTACCAGTAGTTTATCGATAAAGAAAAACATCATGAGGAAACTGGACCTAACCCAATAACGCCTAGTTTCCTCTCTGGGTTGGAAGGTCAGGTGGTAGTAGCTATTGCTGTTAACGCTATTAGATTGCTAAGTGGAACCCAGGTTCGATTAAGATGTGGCTAAAAAGTCGGAAGAAATGCTAGGAGGATGATGATAACACTCTGAAACCTTAGGTTAGCGCACTGTGCAATGCAAGAAGAATTTCCTCCAATAAACTCTCAGGATATAGAATGAGCTCCCTGTTGATGTATGTTTTTGTTATGTAATTGGTCCCATATAGACATAATAACGTCACAAAAATATAGGATCGATTGACATATGATTGACAGCATTTACAAATAGTCGAGTAGCCAATTAAGGCTCCAATGAGACCGATATACAGAACATTTCGAAACCCAACAACCCCCAATCGATCTCACACTTCAATGCGTGTAAATGAACTGAAAACACGCCACCGGCTTATTCTGCTATCTCTACATCCTTCATCCAAAATGTCTTATCTTTACCAATTTTACGCCAACTTACGCCCTTATACTTTCAAACAACATTTTCCCATCTCATAATCCCCAAACCAAAACGCCGTATAATTATGAAACTCGTGCAGACTTACGACCTTTTGGGGCTGTGCGGCTATCTCGAAAGCCTTAATCCGAAACGCTGTATCAGTAAGAATTTTCTATGGAGATAAGACCTTTTGTTTGTGGTGGTTGTCTGGAGCCGTTTGCATCTCGCAGACAATGCGAAGCCTTCAAACGCGGTCTTTAAGCGTTTTGGGTGTGGTACAAGTGATAGGAGGTTTTATTCCTGAGTCACTTTACTGACAACTGAGCGCAGTGACAGTGGACATTGTATTCTTTGGTTGGAGTCCATACGCTTAAAACTCTCAATAGGTAGATTTTTTAAAACTTTAGCAATTAAAACGAATCTTGCGTATTTTAAACTCAGGGTTTTTTTTGATGAGATTTTTATTTTAGATATTTTAAAAGTCTTCTAGAAGTGTCGTTTAGTTACCATTTCATAAAGTCATCATTAATAACAAGTATAATCAATTAATCACATAAAAAACTATGAAAAGGTACCAATTCGCGGAAGGCGCCTGCGTCCTACGTTGTTCAGATTCAATATTGTATGAGAGCAGTAAAAGCGTGAGTGCCCGACGTCAAATGGTATCTTATTTTCCTGTATATATTTTCCATATTATAAAGACTTCCTTAACAAAAACATTCAAAACTTTCTAAAAAAGATTTGAGCCACGACCAAGCAAGACTCGTAATTTCTTTAGCGCCATCTCAAAATAAATATATGTGCAGTTTCCAAATAAAAGGTACACCATTGTCGATTGTCAATAAGGCATTACTGCCATAATAATTCATTTAGAAATAAACTCTATTAACAACCGACAATGATGTACCTTTTGCTTGAAAACGTCATAAATTGTTATTATTTCTTTCAATCTGACACAAATATGCAAGGAAATCACGAGCTTGCGACGAAGACGCAAGGTCAAACGCACACCGCACCCGCTATCTTCTACAACATTAACCACACCCTTAAGCATTTTGTGTAGCGGTATTTAAGGCGGAGACGTCTCTACATCTTTGCGTCACCGGAAACAATTACACACAAGCCTGGCTTTACCGTAAGAACGTAACTTTATACGTTACCGTCTCCTGGATACGGTGTAGTTACGTTTTACGTAGTGGGACGTAACAAAGTCTGTGACATAAGAGATTTCAGTTAAATAGCGGTGAGAAAATCAAATCTACTGTGCATAGTAGAATACTGATCAGTTCTTTTTATTTTATTTTAGAGGTCTGCAAAAATATCTACGCTAAAAACGATTGATGATATTAAATATTGAGTTTATTTGTTAATAACCAAAAGTTTGTTATTAAATAAATACAAACTTTGAAAACATTGAAAAATTAATCAACCCAGCAGGACTTGAACCTGCATCGATACGCCTTGCCGGGGCTTGATCGCTTTACCAATTAAGCTATGGGTTCAGTTACTGAGCTGACGAAATTCTCAATGCCTTCAAACATCTTTTTGTATTTATTTTACATCGGCTTCCCCCCATCGGCGAGCCCCGGCAAGGCGTATCGATGCAGGTTCAAGTCCTGCTGGGTTGATTAATTTTTCAATGTTTTCAAAGTTTGTATTTATTTAATAACAAACTTTAGTTTGAGTGGAATGCACCACTTTAAAAACATATAAAAATAATTATGTGTTAATAACCAAACTAAACCTTTTAATAATCAAATTCAAAAATGACAATTATGCATTATACTTTTACATACCCTTTACAGCTCAGTCACAAAAGTAGTTTTATATTGGGGTGCCCTCTTTTTCGCATAAAATGGATTGTCATATTTGCACATGGCATAACACGATTGGCATAATGCCATTTCACATAAAAGTCACTATAATAATGCATATATTCGCCTAATAAGTAATTTTCATAACTATATATGAGCATAAAATGTTCTGGTATAACACGAAGAAGAATAAAATTCAGTTCGCCTAATTTCAATGTGCATAACATATACTAACTCGAACATCTTATCCTACTAATTTAGAAAATCATAACATCCTAGTGCATAAAATATACTAAGTCGAACATTTATTCCTACTAGTTTAGAAAATCCTAATATCCTAGTGCACTACTTAAGTCGAAAATATATTCGTAATAAGATGACATAACAAAGTGACAAATTAATTTTTAAATTGTAAGAAATAAAAGGCTTTTTTTATATGATTGTCACTAATATTATGAACGTTATAATGAAATTGCTATCCTCAGTTCCATCGTCGAAAGCAACGGGTGTGTAAACTGATGGGCAATATGCACATTGCACATGCACTCATACTTTAATAACGCGCCTAGATTGCCGTCATGTGCGGAACATGCATCATGCCAGCCAATATCACAGTCAAATGAATAGTCTATCTTCAGCGCGCTGCTTCAAATTGTTGGGCCATTTACGGTTCAAGCTATTTTATTTTGTTTAATACTTACAGTATGAAATATCCAATTGAACCCTATTTGGGTTAACAATTGAAGTTCGTGACAGTACAGTAATAAAAAGATACGCGTTCAAGTCCCGTTTTTGACAAAAATAATGAGTGAAAATCGTGAGAGTTAAAATCAATCGAAGATACTTACATCGCAAAGTGAAAGTGAAAGTGAGTTTAAAATAAATAAATTAGATTGTTTTGAATTTTCTATTATAATAATCATAGGTGCTTATTATAATAGAAAATTAGTAGAATAGCTGTGGTGACACGTCCATAGAACACGATTCTTGTCGGCTTCCCTAAGTTTCAGGCGCCTGAGCAGTTTTCCTACAACTCACTAAGAAATTTTAAGCCAAATTCAGCGGCTTGCCTAAGAAAAATTTTAACCCACCGCCACAAATAAACCCCGAGAGTTCAAATTAAATAGCGTTAAAGGAAATAACTGGTGTGGCAGAAAAAAAATAGTGGCGGAGCGACAGCAAAGAAGGTTAAGCTAAACCTTCGTTTTGATCTCATTTTTTCCAGTGATTTCGTTAAGTATTGAAGAGGGTGAAGTTAAACTACTTCCTTCCATTAACTCTGGCCTTACACGCTTCGGCCATGCATCACGTTGGCACAAGGCTTTATTCAGAGATTGCTTCATTAGGAACGAACAGTCTTCCTTCTCTCTCAATTTGTTTGCAAATGAAAAGGACGTGCAGTGCATTAACTAGGGTTAATTAAGTTGGCTGGAAGAGATCCCTTTTAGGGATAAGCTCGCCTTTGTGCATATCTTTTATTTTTTTTATGTCACTGTTGTAATATTTTTAAACTTGATTATGTGCAATAAAGTGATATATACATACATTAACAAACGAATAAGAAATATTTATTAGCACAAAAACTAAACTAATACATCAAACATAAATTCATTTCGATTAACAGAATTGTGCTAAAAGGTCTTCACTCAGCTTGATGTCCCGCAGTGAATCCTAGGACACACTACGTGACGCAGATTTTCAGTGAAGCCTGGTAAAACTAAAATTAAAACTAGAACTAACTAGATAGAAATAACTAAGGAAACATAACAAAGTGAGAAAAAAGATATCAAAAGAACAGCGCGCGCCTTTGTGTGTGTGTGTGTGTGTGTGTGTGTGTGTGTGTGTGTGTGTGTGTGTGTGTGTGTGTGTGTGTGGGTGGGTGTTTGTGTGTGTGTGTGTGTGTGTGTGTGTGTGTGGGTGTTTGTGTGTGTGTGTGTGTGTATGAGTGTGTCTTATGTGAGGGAGTATGCACGGTTTCTTAAGTGCTACAATTTTTGTTTATCTAGAAGAAAATTCCGAAGTTTAACTTTAAAAGAGGTGACCGATAAACAATAAACGAGAATAAGTAAATTTTACTATTGGTCTTAAGCACCATAGAAAAAGAGACAACCCTCACAAAATTGTAGAGGAGAACAGCCTAACCCACATCCGCCGCACATCCAGAGCCATATTCTAACTTTAAAACACGTTTATACAAAATCCATTAACTATACAATACAGCTAGTGCATAAACGTCTGAATCAGAACTATCAGAATTGAATTTGTTATGTGTTTGAGATGGATTGTGTTTTTAATGTATTATTTATGTATTTCAAAATGGGGTTGGCAACTGTCAACGGTTTGGCCAGATGGCGCCAGCATAGCTGGTACCTGTCACTAGTATAGTTGTATGGGATTTGGCTTAAAGGCTAGCCCATCCAGGTCAGAAAAAAAAAAACAAGAATTTGACACAATTGGTAGGACTGACAGGTACCAACTATGCTGGCGCCATCTGTAAAAACTTTCGACCGGCCAACTCCATTAGAATACGGTACTCTGACATACGAAATAAGTTTGTCCAAGCTGTAGCTGTACTGTAGAGACTGTTTGTACTCTCTCACTCGCTTGATAACAAATAATAGTGAATTCTTTGGCAAACAGCGGTATCCTTTCTTTTCGTCGAAAATGGTCTCTTCTTCTTCTTTTTCCTCCTAGCGTTTATCCCGGCTTGGGGTCCGCTTGACAACCTAATCCCATAAATTGGCGTAGACACTAGTTTTTACGAAAGCGACTGCCATCTGACCTTACAACCCAAAGGGGAAACTAGGCCTTTTTGGGATTAGGTCCGGTTTCCTTACGATGTTTTCCTTCACCGAAAAGCGACTGGTAAATATCAAATGATATTCCATACATAAGTTCCGAAAAACTCAGTGGTACGAGCCGGGGTTTGAACCCGAGACCTCCGGATTGAAAGTCGGACGTCTTACCGCAAGGCTACCAGCGCTTCGAAAATTGTATTCCCGAATTTCTCTTGTCAACACATATTTCGCAGAAGTTTCATTTGGCCGAATAACTTTTATCAAATAATCATTGCACAACAATTTCATTTCCCAACCCCATATTTGGGAAATGAAAATTACCTACTAGGGTGGGTTAGGCTCCTCGAGTGCCAGGTCCCTTCTCATTCCTCTTGATCAGGTGGATCCGGGGGAATAGGGAAGGGTTCCTGGACGGTGCACCCTGGGGGCCGCGGTAGGTAATATCGGTTGGTATTGCCTACCGTTGCTGCCAATATCCTGTCAGTCCCTCCACGAGCTCTCTGGTAACAGAGTAGATTAGTGGGGTGGGCGCTGGGGAGGAGGGAGGCTGAGGACGGCCTTATGTACTGCAGTTCCCGAACCAGGTACAGTGGTGGAAGAGGGCGGGGCGCCTCTTCGGAGGTGTGCCATGGCCTGGACTCGCGGAAAAGAGCAGTATTTAAGGCTGGGGCCATGGGTTGGTACTATGGGGTGCCAACTCATCGCAAAAACTCAGTCACGTGGCGGAGGGTGGTTGAAGTATCCTAGATGTTGCAGATAGCTATCATTGTCTTGGTTTGCACTCTTAGGTACCCGTCTCGCCTAGACCAGACTTTGTTTGTTATGGGCAGCATTTGGGTGGGCATTGGTTAGCTTACTAACCTTTGCTCCCACTTTTGGAGTGGCCGATGAAGGGACGCGGATAGGCAGGTGGCCAGTGACCCGCTCTTGGAGGCTAGCCCAACCACCCGGAGACCCATCAGCGTGACTCTGCCTAGGCAGATTCCACGTCTGATTGGGGGCGGAGTGTAGTGGTGGTATGGCTGGAAGGGACGTTTTCCTTGAAGGCATCCCCACTACACGGGTGCCGGGGTAGGGGCGTTTGTCCTCCTGGTGCTGTGCGGGTGGGACCGGAATACCGGTCCCGGCTTCTCCGGGGTTAAGAGAGGCCAGTTGGCGGAGAGCACGCTGGTCATGCTACAGCGTGCTCTATTTGCGGAGTGGGTTCGCCCTAGGGCGACAGTGCTGGTGGTGTCGCGGTTGCAGTTTTGATCCCGTTGCACCACCATTAAGGCACGGAGATGGCAGCATCCCAGAGTTTTAGTGGGTAGGCCGGTCCAGACCGGAGAGTCCCACATAACTTATGCGTAATATTTGGCTCCACCCCGGGGGCCTAATGTTACGTATAGGTATGCGTAAAGCATTTCTCTGGGACAAAAAAAAAAAAAAAAAAAAAGGTTGGATTATGTAAGTTGGGAAATAAAATTCGGTCAAATGAAACTTCTGCGAAAAGTTACTGAGAAAGAGTGTGTGGCTCTATAAACGTGTCACATGCGGATTGCCGATCCATTTTAGGTTTATGAGAATTCATCACGCGCTTACTAAAAATACAACTAAGCATCATCTGTAACTTAGTTGAAGACAAATAAATGTCCATAATTGGATTCGAACCCACGACAAAGGTCCAAGCAAGCAAGAGTGCTTTGTTGAAAGTCAACGTTAAATAGTTTGTTTTTTGTATTGGTTTTATTTTAGATACCTATTGGATTTTGTTAAACAGTAAATTGCAACTTCGATAGAAAGGGGATCTGTGTGAAATTGTATTTAGAACTCTAGTAAATCTATTGGCATCACGCCAGGCACTATAGTAGAATTTTGTAGAGTAATCTACTTTCTACGATAACAGTTGCAGATATAAAACAATCAACGATACACACAGGCACCGAACCAATTTCTGTAACCAAGGAGGAGTGCAGAGAAAAATGAAATAACGTAAATTTTGATAGGTGAATTGTTGATTCTTCCGAAAGAATTGTAAGATGGTCATCCGAATAAAAATACTTATACTTACACGTAAAAAGATTTGGTTTCTGAATCTCATTCTTAATTGGTAAGACCAAGGTATAATATCGTCTCCTCTGGCTTAGTCATCGTTGAATAATAGGGAAAAAATTCGTTCAAAAAGAGCATAATTTAATTTACTATTAGTCCGATCTGCCAAAAAAGGCAAGCTCTTGTGTTGGAGGCCTAAAATTATTGTAGGTCGTTGTGCCAACCAAATTTTGATAGACTACTGTTATTGTAGTTCATACTATGCTAATACACCCTAAAATTTGGCAGTCTGCCTCTGAAAATGCACCATAAACTCGAGTGATTTATCGAAAAGTTACAGAATGCAGGCGATAACTAAGAAGATTTGTTTCAGTTGAAAAAGTAGAAAGAAAATACGACAAGTCGATATTCTTTCTTATTGGGGAGTGAAATTTAAATTGTAATCTATTTTCAGCAACAGCTCTGTGGAGATGATATTAAAATATTCAATAATAAAAATACAAGTTTAATATAATGATTTAATATAATGTGTACTGATTTAAATTCACGCGATTTTCACTCATTATTCTGACAAAAAAACAGGACTTAATAATCGGGACTAATTTGTCGTCGAAAATTGCAGTGTTAATTATCACTTCCGAGACAATTTTTGACAATCATCATCATATCGTATCGAATTAATAAGTAAGAAATTAATAATACAACCTAACCAAATGAGCCGAAAACCAATTCATTTGGTAAATGTTGCATGGTATGCTAACCAAACGTTCTGCGAACTGTTCTAGAACAGTTTTACTATTTCGTAAAAATAAACCGATGCAGAATTTGTTGTAATTGCTTACCATCCGAACCTCGCCGATTGACGGTCTTTGCCGAATGGACCTTAGGCGAAAATATTTCTTTATCACAAGAAGGTCATCCACGGTTGTCATTTTATTAGCCGACTTTAAAAAAGGAGGAGGTTCTAAATTTTTAAGTACAGCATGCTTATACATATTATCTATTTAAGAATTCACTAACATTATAAAAACATTTGACACATAGCCATGCTAACATACATTTTTTTAAATCTATTAATTCTTTTTCTCTAAATTCATCGGGTAGCTTATTATATATTTCAATACACATCATATAAGAATTTTGTTTTTTTTTTATCGGACGGGTATAACCCCTAGATAGTCCCATTGTCACCAAGTGGGGGTCTGATGATGGGATCCTGGAGAAATCGAGGGAACTCTTCAACTATTATAGGGACACCTATAGTGATTTCACTATTTTTTACAGCAACTCGGCCACTTCCTCTTGGAATAGCGGATTCTATAGTCGGTTCATTTTTTGTTTAAAATTATATATATTATGTTTAAAAATGAAACTGTCAAAAGCCGTTTTCAATGTAGCATTATCACCTATCGCGTCATGCGAGACTTTCGCAGCTATGGAGACACGCGATAAAAACCATAACATAACCTAAACAAGATAAATCCCTTTATTGCACACCCTTAAGTCTGCGGGTAAGTTGTTCCAGAGCCTAACAGCCAGAGAAGTGAAAGAACTACTATAGAATTTAGAAGAATTGTTAAACTGCTACTTTACTTTTTTTTGTAACTTTTATTTTTTGTGTGTTCTTTATTTTGTGGTGTGCAATAATAGTAGATTGTACAACAAGTGCATAAAACGCACCATTTTACGCGAGGCGTTTATCCATACGAGCGAGCTTGCGAGCGAGGATGAATATAAAGTACGAGCGTAAAATGGGTTTTATGGACGAGTTATACACTCTACTTTTTACTTCGATTGTGAGGAAATAAAAAGAATAGGAATTTCTTTCATAAGAAGTTTCACTTTATGCTGGGTATAGGCGGACTAAAACTCAATTTTATGCACAAGTGCATAAAAAATTGACTTCTTCTAAGGCTATTTTGACAATGGCAATTTTTTATGCACTTGTGCATAAAATTGAGTTTTAGTCCGCCTATACCGAGCATAAAGTGAAACTTTACGAGCATGAGAAGTAAAAAGAGTATTTATGTTATGTTATGTTAAGAAGAAGACAAGATATTGAGTTGAACATTTTTAGAGCATCTGACCGAAAGCAGGTAACTGAACCGTTCTTTGAGGTGACGAGGAGTAGCGGGGTGAAAAAGAATGGTGTATAGAAGAGACACCATTCCAAGCCACTTGAGCTGGGAGCGGTAGATGGAAATCTGATCGTACTTCATCGTCATCATCATCATCTCAGCCATAAGACGTCCACTGCTGAACATAGGCCTCCCCTTTGGATCTCCATAAGTCGGAAGTGACTTGCATCCAGCGTCTTCCGGCGACCTTTATAAGGTCGTCTGTCCATCTTGTGGGTGGACGTCCTACGCTGCGCTTGCGAGTCCGTGGTCTCCACTCGAGCACTTTTCGGCCCCATCGGCCATCTGCTCTGCGTGCAATGTGGCCTGCCCATTGCCACTTCAGCTTGCTAATCCTGTGGGCGATGTCGGTAACTTTAGTTCGTCTACGGATCTCCTCATTTCTGATTCGATCACGTAGAGGAACTTCGAGCATAGCCCGTTGAGCGACTTTGAGCTTTGAGATGAGGCCGATAGTGAAAGACCACGTTTCGGAGTCGTAAGTCATCACTGGTAACACACATTGGTTGAAGACTTTCGTCTTGAGGCACTTGCGTAATCCAAATATAAATCGGATGCATAGATTTTGAATACGCTTAAGCTTGTTTAGCTGATCTTCAGTGAGGTCGACGTACGAAATGTCACATTACGCTAGCAGGTTGTATTCTAATTAGCCGAAGCGAGTCAGGCGTTAAGAATACTTAAATAGTGGTCCGTTGTCTAGACTTAACGGCCATTGCCGATGCTAAGCCGTAAACTTAAAGCTTCCTGGCAGCTAGTTCGCAGAGTTCCAAACTTGCTCTTAACAAAAAGTCGACTGTTTCCTTTATAATTTTCACGGAAGGAGAGGTTCATGCTCTGATGAAATTGGAATGCAATTGGCTAATTTACTAACGAATCAATCAATCAAATATTTATTTGCAAATGTAGTGATAAATACATTTGGAAGGTACATGTTAAGTGCGTACATTTTACTTAAATAAGCATGCAAATTTTACTTATAACTATTAATCTAATCTAAGGTAGTTCCAATACGGAACTTAAGCTAAGGCTTATAAGTTATTCAATATTACATAAGGTATTATAATTTAAACATAATTGTCAAATTAAGCTTCTAATTATTAAACATTGCATTAGAACATAAATATTATTAACATGCGCTATGATATGTCATAAAAGCAACACAAAAATGCGGACTTGCGGCCATCTTGGCGAGCAAGGTGGTTAGGTTTCGTGATTAACTTCTTATTTTTTGTTCATTTTCGTGATGTGTAATATATAGCTTATTCTGCAGTGATTTAACGAACTAGTGGGCAACTAATTAAGAATTAATCTCAAAACAAGTGTAACCCCTGTTTGAGTTAGATATCCGTTAGTCCACGTGCTGTTTGTAGGGAGTAGCTATCTCCTTATAAAAAGCCTAACCTCACCGTACAACGTCCAGCTCTTGGAGCGAAATTTTAACTAATTAACCGTACACTTGACGTCTCTACTTTGACATTGGCAAAATTGTCCCAATATTGTGGACAGAATGCCATTTATTTTAAAAATTGAATTGAATTAACACAAAAATAACACAAAAATAATAAAAATAAAATAAAAATATTTATTCATTCAATTTTAAAATACTCGTCAATTTTGTAATAGTACTTATCTAAACAAAATTTATGTAATTTGTATGAGTTCCTTATATCTACGGGTAAATGATTAAATATTTTTTTACTTCTCATGCTCCTAAAGTTTCACTTTATGCTGGGTATAGGCGGACTAAAACTCAATTTTATGCACAAGTGCATATAAAATTGCCATTGTCAAAATAGCCTTAGAAGAAGTCAATATTTTATGCACTTGTGCATAAAATTGAGTTTTAGTCCGCCTATACCCAGCATAAAGTGAAACTTTACGAGCATGAGAATTAAAAAAATATAACACTTATGAAAGAAATTCCTATTCTTTTTATTTCCTCACAATCGAAGTAAAAAGTAGAGTGTATAACTCGTCCATAAAACCCATTTTACGCTCGTACTTTATATCCATCCTCGCTCGCAAGCTCGCTCGTATGGATAAACGCCTCGCGTAAAATGGTGCGTTTTATGCACTTGTTGTACAATCTACTATTATTGACATACATAAAACGTTGTATCTAAAGAAAGCCGAGTTCGGTTGGAATGGAATGGAGAGCACAGCATATACTCTTTATTAAACTTCTAAACATTTAGTTACATTTTCTGTGAAAATAAATAGTTATATTTTCTATGATTCTTTTTTACAAAGAGTCATATCATTGTCGATTTGTCACTGTTACCTATAAAATATAAACACTGATAAATGTAGGTAGGTATAGTATACAAGGTGTAACCAAAATGCTGGTTATCCGTTTAAAGGTTCCTCTACATGATGGCCCATCATAGGGACGCAGTTATGCGTTAGAGGGAGCTAACGATATTTCGATCTCGTTCCTTTGTATAGCTGCGTCCCTATGATGGCCCATCATGTAGAGCCAGCCTAAGAGCAGGTGGTATCGTATTATATTTATAAAAAAAGTATGAGAAAAAAAACGCGAATAATAAAAATGGTTTTGTATGGAGGATTGGCCGGCAGGGACGACGTGACCAATACCAAAAAACAAATTATGTATCTCGTCCAAAAAAAAATATCCTCCTGGTTTTTCTTAGTTGCAGTACGATACCAATTCTGCCTGTATTTTTTACATCCTGTATTTGTTGCTCAGTAACGCAAAACGTGTAAACGGACTTCAAGCACAATAACGTATTGTTAGTGCATTCTCTAGTACAATAAATACGTACTTATATTTTACAATTCCTGCATCGTTTCATCTGACCTGTTTCCACTATTGCAAAACAATAAAGTCGTAAGCGCCGTCGCAATCCTTTGCATTAAAGATTTTTTAAAACTAAACTGCAGTTATTTATTGCAAGCACGTTGTTCCTATATACTCACGTAGATACACAACTAGAATAACGCGGCCTCAGACTCCTTAGCGAGTTTATAAAAGCCAGGGTCATGAATATACTGGTTTTGTGGAGCACGGAGCTTTGTATAAGCTACTCAAGTGGGGTCGTAAATTAAGGATTGCATTTGAGCCGTGCAGGTCGGTTAGCGGTAGTTTATGGGATTCTTAAGCAGCTTGCTACACGATAATATAAATACGAATACAAATATTTATTTGCTCAAAATATGAAAAAGGTGCCGGCAAACTTCTTGGGCAATAGTTAACAATTGCCATCCCTTTCTTGCACGTAGATAGATACGCATACTTTCCCCTACCACCTTGCCTAATGTTCTAGAAGTTTAGAAGAAGACACTATAAGGTCTTACAATTTGTACAGAACATACATTTAATCACAATTTACCATGCAAAAATAAAACATACAAATGATATGTCAACAAAAAATTTAACAATGAACAATACACAAAATAGGTTTAAGTAAATAAATAAACAGATACCTATAATAAATGTTCAAGTACCTATGGTTTTAAATGATATATTAATGGATTGCTAGATCGACTCAATAGCCCTCCAAACGAAGGAAAACTTAGGGGAAATAATTCGTGTATAGCTGAATTTTGGTGAAGTTGTAGATAAAGGTGTCTTACACAACATACTAAAAGTACTCATGGATAGGGGTGCCGCTAACGGGGAGAGGGGGGTGTAAAGGTCCCCTTTTTTGGCTTTTCGTAAATAACTCAGTAGCGGTGCCTCATATGAAAAAATGTTCTTCTACTTAATTAATCCACAAATAATTTTCTACAAAAAAGGTTCTTTACACTTTTTTGCTGGGATCAATGTATAATGAGATTTCGAGGAAATACGATAATCACTTTCGGAGCTATTATTTACGAAACTATTAGTTTTGTCTAAAAATTGTTTTAGAAAACCCATATTTATATTAAAATACCTATCCAACGATACCCCACACATAAGGGGTGGATTAAAAAACAGAATTTACCCCCCACTTCATGTGTTCGGGAGGTACCCTAAAAAATAATATTTTTTCAGATTTTGTTTTAAAACTTTGTCTGCGTGTTCAAAACACATACTCATACGAAGTTTAACTATTCAAGTACTAACCATCACTGAGCAGGTTGAAGAGGGTATTTTTTTACTTTTTATTTTTTATGCCACGACGGTGGCAAACAAGCATACGACCCGTCTGATGGTAAGCAGTTCCCATAGCCTATGGACGCCTGCAATCAATTTCCTAACCTTATAGTTTCGCTGTCCGTTTGTCCCACTCTATCCGTTCACGGCTTTGCGCAGTGATGGTTAGTACTAGAATAGTTAACCTTCGTATGAATATGTGTTTTGAACACGCAGACAAAGTTTTAAAACAAAATCTAAAAAAATATATTTTTTTAGGGTAGCTCCCGAACACATGAAGTGGGGGGTAAATTATGTTTTTAAATCTCCCCTAATGTGTGGGGTGTCGTTGGATAGGTCTTTTAATATAAATATGGGTTTTCTAAAACAATTTTTAGACAAAACTAATAGTTTCGTAAATAAAAGCTCCGAAAGTTTCTGAAAGTGATTATCGTATTTCTTCGAAATCTCATTATACATTGATCTCAGCAAAAAAGTGTAAAGAACCTTTTTTGTACAAAATCATTTGTGGATTAATTAAGTAGAAGAACATTTTTTCGTATGAGCCACCGCTACTGAGTTATTTACGAAAAGCCAAAAAAGGGGACCTTTACACCCCCCTCTCCCCGTTAGCGGCACCCCTATCCATGAGTACTTTTAGTATGTTGTGTAAGACACCTTTATCTACAACTTCACCAAAATTCAGCTATACACGAATTATTTCTCCTATCGAGCAGTTAGTGGGCTTCCTTCGGTGAGCTACAAAACTAGGACAAGTTTAGTGATGTGCAAGAAAAGAGGCCTATGCCACCTATGCTGCCTGTGCTCAGCAGTGGGCGATAAAAGGTTAAAATAATGCTATAAATATATACATTTTATCGTAATTATCTGCTATAAATATTATTTAATGCAGACAAAAGTAGGATGCAACATAAGTACACAATACACTAGCATATATGGCGTCGCATTTGGCAAATAATACCGCCGTAAGAAGCGCCCGAAACTGCAGGCCACGCGCCGTTACACTAAATGCTCGAATAAATTCACCCGCCCCCGCACACTGCCGCCACTGCCCGCCACTAAATAGAGCATCCTACTATTTCTACTACAGCCCGTGAGCTCTACAAAGAACCTTCGGGTTTTAGAAAGAGACGTCGGGTATCAATCAACAGTGACACATGAAAAAGCAGAACAGCAATATTACCTTCGTGTGTCATCGCCGATTCCCGAAGGTTCTTCTTAAAGCTCACGGACTGTAATCTTGTCAACCACCAAATTTTATTTGTTATGTTGCTAATAAGTAATAATAGTAAAAGGGTTTCTAATGACTTTTGCCGCCGTTTTTGAGACAAAAAGGTTCGTTTGTTTTTGTTTTTATTAAGAACTCGAAATGAATGGATTTTCGAGATTTAAAACTCTTTAACATTAGAGATTATCAACCGACTTCAATATTTTAATATCATATAATTAGTAGCAAGTATGTTTTTCCTTCACGTTTAAAAAAAAGCTATTCGGTAAATAAAGCAGTCAACATCGACGCCTGAGCCCGCAGCTGAGGAGCCCGCAGTTGAGGAGCCCGCGGTGGACCCCGGCAGCCAGCCCGGCCGCGCTCGACGCGTCGGAAAACCGGTGACCCACTATTAGCGTGCCTTGTAGCTTTTCTATTTTATTTTTGTTTGAGGTACAGAATTGGCAAACGACACAAGTTCGGTTCGTTATCCTTATGTTTTGGCAGTTCTCATATTCTAGTGTCTACAACCTAAACATGTACAGATTCTCTTAGTTCCGTTAGTTTTATAGTCTCTTACCCTCCTTATCGTTTCTAAAATTGTTTATGTTACTGCCCATCCAAATAAAATTGTACACCGAGATTTGTCAATGTCATGTCATAGCTGTCAAAAATGATATCTGTCAACTTAGTCTGTTTGAGTTACGTTTAAAATCACTTCTTTTTTTTTGTTTAACTTTTTATAGGATTTTGGAACCGTTAATAATTTTGTAGCATAAATTAAGAATCTGTTTGTTTGTAATCTCTTAAGGTAAACCGGCAGGATACGCAGATTTGTATGGCTTTTTGCGCTGTTTATCAATGTAAAATAGGAGTTTCATATAGCATAGCTCATAGTATTACTTATTTGTGCTAAGTATATTATATTGTATATTTATATTATATCTATTATCTATATTTATGTCCGATGATGACACTTTTTACTCCGCCAGCAACGATAGTTCGACCTTTTTGTCTGTTAACTCATTCAACACTTCACACACCTTAAATTCATTTTTAACACGCGAGCTCAACTCTTGCTGTTTTAATGTTTGCCACATAAACGCTCAAAGTATACCGTCCCACTACACCGACCTTGTTGATACGTTCCAAACTGACCTTATCCACGCAATCCTGGTGTCAGAGAGCTGGTTAAAACCTTCTCTAAACTCAACCTCATACGCTCTGCCCGGATATGTTTTAATAAGGAATGATCGTACGGGGAAGGGTGGCGGAGGCGTGGCTATTTACCTCCGGAGCTCCATTCCATACAAGTTATTGAATTCCACACAGTCTCAGTACTCTAGTTCTGCGGAATGGATTTTCCTAGAGCTAAATGTTAAAGGAGTCAAGGTAGTTCTGGGCGTTGTCTATTGTCCTCCCTCAATCGACTATTTCTCGGACCTGGAACAAGTTCTGGAGTCAGTCAGTTCGGATTACACACATCACCTAGTAATGGGAGATCTTAACACTGACCTTTGTAAGGACTCATCCCGTAGCCGTAGGTTGACATCGTTACTTCAGTCTGTTAACATTTCTCTCCTCCCTCTTGCTCCAACACACCATACTGCCTCTGCAGACACGCATTTAGACGTTATTCTTTCATCGTCCCCCGATCTTGTAGTAAAGCATGGTCAACTTCTGGCCCCGTGTTTCTCCCACCATGACCTGATTTATGCTTGCTACAAACTTAAGCCTCCAAAAAGCAGGCCTGCTCTGATAACCATGCGCAGTTTTGCTAAGGTGGACAGTGACTCTCTTCTAAGTGACGCTGCGGCCATTGACTGGTCACCCGTAATCACTGCGTCCTCGGTAGATGCCAAGGTATTTCTGTTTAATGACTCCTTGTTAAGACTATTTGACAAACATGCTCCCGTACGCACTGTTCGTGTGAGGCGACCTCCTGCACCCTGGATAACCGCGGGAGTGCGCATGGCCATGAGAAGAAGGGACCGAGCTTTTCGACTTTATAAGCGAGACCGCACTGACGAGAACTGGAAGTCTTTCAAGGTAGCACGAAATCGATGCAATCAGATGGTGCGCGCAGCGAAGCGGCGATACATTCATTCAAATGTTGCATCCTCTTCTATGGCCGACGTCTGGAAGTTCTTGAAGAAGTTGGGTCTTGGTAAACAAGTCAATGGATTTGATAGCACGTCGTTTTCACTAAGTGATCTCAACAGACATTTTTCTTCAGCTCCTTCCGTTAATGATCATGTTAAAGCCATAACCCTTTCAGTTATTTCGGTTCTACCCTCTTCCTTGACAGTATGTTTTTCTTTCCACCCGACATCTCAGATAGACGTGAAAAAGATTATTCAAGCCATTAAATCGAAAGCCGTCGGTTGTGACGATGTGAGTCGTTACATGATAGTCTCGGTCTTGGAGTGTGTGCTTCCTGTAATTACTCACATCGTCAACTTCTCTCTGTTTAATGGCGATTTCCCTGCTCTTTGGAGAAAAGCGTATGTTATTCCCCTCCCAAAAGTTAGTAATCCCTTATCATTCAGTAATTTCCGGCCCATTTCAATCTTACCCTTCCTGTCGAAGATCGCTGAAGCGGTGGCACACAAACAGTTCTCTCACTATATTCAGGTTAATAAATTGCTGAGCCCCGTTCAGTCCGGTTTTCGACCTGGTCATAGCACATGTACTGCGCTAATTAAAGTGACGGACGATATTAGGCGTGGCATGGAGAGTCAGATGGTCACAGTACTGGTATTAATTGACTTTTCCAATGCGTTTAATACTGTAGACCATGACATTCTCCTTGCCTTGCTTAAGCATCTAAATGTATCGCATTCAGCACTCGGCTGGCGTGCTTACCTTGAGGGTCGCCAGCAAGCAGTCCGTGTCGACCGGTCTCTGTCGGACTGGTGCGACCTAGTCACTGGCGTACCTCAAGGGGGTATCCTTTCTCCTCTTCTCTTTTCTGTCTTTATTAATTTCATAACTCCTGACTTTCGCTGCGCTCACCATCTATATGCGGATGATCTTCAACTTTACGACCAGTGCAAAGTGACAGACATAGTAACCACCATTGAAAAGTTAAACGGGGATCTCATGCACATACAACAGTGGTCCGAAAAGTTCGGCTTATTTGTTAACCCTACAAAGTGTCAGGCCATTGTCATTGGAAGCTCCATACAACTTGACAAGCTTGACTTTAACACTATTGGGCCTGTGAAGTTTAACGGAATACCCATTCCTTTTAGTCAGAGTGTCAAAGACCTAGGCGTGCACTTGGACTGCACCTTGAGCTGGAGACCTCAAATAGCTGAAATCAGTCGGAAGGTTACAGGTTCACTTCACTCACTAAACAAGCTCAGGCACTTCTTGCCCATTAAAACTAAGGTTTTATTAGTTAACACATTAATATTGCCGATTATAGACTATGGTGATGTGTGCTATCCTGATCTGAATGAAGAGCACCTTGACAAATTGGATCGACTCCTTAATAATTGCATCCGATTCATTTTTTGCCTCCGCAAATACGACCATGTGTCCGAGTTTCGTGCTCAACTTAGTTGGTTTCCCATTCGTCAGCGGCGAAATATCCGCTTGCTTTGTACTGTCTACTCAATACTTAATGATCCGCAAGCTCCTGAGTATCTTAAACACTTCCTTCACCTTTGTGGTGCCTCTCGTGATCGTCAACTTCGCTCTTCAGGCAATCTCTCTCTCTCCATCCCTCTTCATCGATCAGGCTTCATGTCTAATTCATTTTCCATTCAAGCAGCACGTCTCTGGAACAGTCTTCCCCCTAAAATTAGGAAAGCACCGAGCAAATACGCTTTTAAAAAATCTTTACGTGATTTCTTTGCTGGTGGATCAAAAAAAACCTAAGTTTCTTCTCTAACAAGATTCGTTGGATATGTATATATAATATGTATATAGTCGTATGTATTTTAGTATGTATGTATATACGTATGTATCTATGTATGTATCTTTGCATGTATATATGTATTTTATGTATATTATAATTATGTAATTCAAGTGTAAGCATTTAGGATTAGTTTCGCATATTTTTAAAATTTTATGCTTCCGTTATTTAATTGTTAATTGTATTGTTAGAAGCACCGCCTACAATCTTTCTGCTTGGCCCTAAGGTTGACTGGTAGAGAATGCCTTATGGCATTAAGTCCGCCTTTTGTACGATAAGTTTTCTTTTTGTGCAATAAAGATTAAATAAATAAATAAATAAATAAATAAATAAAAGCACTTCCGTTAATTAACAAGTATACAGCTTATCTAAAGCCGAATAAAGAGCCCCGTTAATAATTAACTCAATTAAGTAGCAGATTAAGATATCGCATTAAATATGAGTTGATAAACTGGAGCGTCTTATTATGCGACATCTAGTTGTACGGAGTGATCTGTTTCTTCGTGCCACTGCCTGCATTGTGGGAACTCTGGGAAATACAGGTTCTCTATTTTTGCTTATATTTAAGTCTTAGGTATTTCAAATAAATTTTATGAAGATGATATGTTTAATAATGTTTTTTTGCATGCAAATAAATGCCTAAATAACGATGTAAGGGGGCCCACCGACTATCAGACCGCGTCACGATATCAGCCTGTCAGTTAGAACAAAAATTTGACAGCTCCGAACAACTGACAGGCCAATATCGTCAGGCCGACTGATAGTGGGTGGGCCCCATAAGATCTTATGTCAAGAGTCAATTTTTTGGGGTTCCGTACCTCAAAAGGAAAAACGGAACCCTTATAGGATCACTTTGTTGTCCGTCTGTCTGTCTGTTATTAACATTGTCTCATTTAGCTACATAGAAATACGATAATTGAATTTCTAATCGCGGCCAGAAGCTAGTAATCGATAAATCATATTATCATTTTAGTTTCGAAAATAAATCGTAAGCATACAAATAAATTTACAATTATAAATAAACAACATCGTCTGCTACAGTTTATGTGCGGTTGAGGCGCGGTTGAGGTGGTGCGGTCGCTCAACGGCAGCTTAATGAGACAAAGAGACAAATGTGTCTGAAGGTCGCTTTTTTACGTAAGATATTGTGTTTATATTGCACTAAAGCTACTCTGTATATATTTAAGTCAACTTTAGACTTAGAAAGATGCTAGCCAATTTACTTTATCAAAGGATATTAACAAAAAAGTCAAAACCTTAAAACCTACCTATGTGACAAACGAATAAAACTTAAAGCTAACTAAAACGTACGGTCTATTGAGTCAATATGTCACATTTTTTTCCATTTAGAGGCCAAAGTTTCGAATATAGGTAACAAAAATGCTGGTGATCCTTTTAAGGGCATAATTGGTATCGCCTTTTAATTATATGTAACTAAGAAAAAGATTCGCGCGAGAACAAATGCTTTTGTATGGAGAGTTAGACAGCTAGGACTGCTGGGAGCACGTGTCCCGTACAAAAAAAATTCGTGACCAAAAATTTTTGTCCTATTTTATTATCTTAGTCGCAATACGATACCAATTATGCCCATAAACGGATCACCAGTACTTTTGTTACACTCTGTGTAAAGCGTGAAAGGGTAAATAAATTCCAAGATAAACTACATCTTGTGCTTCTAGAGTAAAGTTTATGTGCGGTTGAGGCGCGGTTGAGGTGCGGTCGCACCACGGCACCTTAATGAGACAAATGTGTCTGAAGGAAGCTACTTACGTGATGTATTGTGTTTATATTGCACTAAAGTTACCCTTGTATATAGTAAGTCAACTGTAGACTTGGAAAGAAGGTAAATCAGCTTCCTAGCGTTTGTTTTGGCTTTTTGCTACAGCTCAATGATTCTAGAGTCCGCTCGGCAACGTAATGATATGAATTGGTAAAGGAATTGATTTTTAGGTAAACAACTACCATCTGACCGTCCAAACCAGAAGGAGAGGTCTCTTTGGAAAAAATCTAGTTTCCTCACCATATTTTATTCACTGGAGAGCGACTGCTTGCTTCATATTTTCTACTAAGTTCCAAAAAATCAATGGTAAGAACGTAAGGGGCTTTGAAAAATTATAGGTTTTTTTCAAACGCTCTAGTGGCTAAACGGGAAAAGGGACTGAATTTATTTTCGAATATACAGGTGTCCCAGAAATCAACGTCAAGCCGTGAATGGATGATAGACCAAGTTATAACAGTTATCAGAAAAACTAACTGTTATAACTTGGTCTATCATCCATTCACGGCTTGACGTCGATTTCTGGGACACCCTGTATATTAGTAGACTCTTGTTTTTGGCACATGCCGGAACACGATTGCTGAAAGTTGCCTCGATAGAAAAAAATCCGAAGTTGGGTCCTTTTCCCCCTTATTTTTCTTAGCTTACGTAAACTATAAGAGATTAAGCAATATAACTAAGTAAAAAATGTGGTGTTCTGGTTTATCTAAAAAGTCACAGAAGCAAAATTAGACAAAACTTTATAGATTCGCTTATTTATCGTAGTTTGGTCAACAAATCTGATTCTTAAGAGCGCTGCAACTCTTTCTTTCGTGCACAGGAGCCATAAACGTGTCTCTAACGGATGGGCGTGGCTTGTCCGTATCGAGGAATGGCCTTAAGGCCCCCCCGAAACTTCCCGACTGAAAGTCGGACGTCTCACCGCCAGGGAACCGACGCTTTTTGTCGCAACTCAAGCTTAACCTAATTACCCTTAATACCTGTCAGTATTCTAACCACGTGTAAAGCGTTCTCTGTCATAGAGATTACGTGAAGCCTTGTCAAGAACCCTCGTCTTAATCAAATTTCGTTGGCGTGTGGTGTACGTAGGTCTGACTGTTTGTTCTCATTAATATACTTCCAAGAAACAGGATTTCTATACGCTACACCTACACATTTATAATCTATACTAATGTTATAAATGCGAAAGTGTGTTATGTTATTTCTTTACCCTTAAACCGTTGAACTGATTCAGATGAATTTTGTTATGAAGGTAATTTGAGTCCCGAGGACATACGATAGTTTTTCTTTCAAAAATTATAAGGGGGTGAAAAGGGGATTACTAGTAAAAGTTTGTATGGTGAATCAATAACTACTAAACCGATTTAGATGAAATTTGGTATGGGGATAGTTTGAGTTCTGGGACTTTCCCCATATAACATTTTTTATCCCCGAAATAATTATTTAGGGAGGTTAAAGGTAGATTACTAAATCATCGTAGACGAAGTCGCGGGCAAAAGCTAACAGAAATGTATGATGGATAAGGATACAAAATATTCGGATTCCAAAGGTTTCCAAAGGTTTCCGACCATGCGCATTAATTACTAATTTAAAAACTTCTGTCATCTAAAAACTTGGTTAAACAACTCTGAAACTTCCCTTTTCGAAGTTAGTTAAAACCCGCATTTGATTTGAAAAGCAATTAGCAGTTCTAATCAAATTACTAAACAAAAAGTTAACCGGGACGCTAATTAAGTTTCATTATCTTATTTCAACAACTGTCCCGCGACAACTAATTAACCGAGCGAAAAGCGAGCGAAGCGTCTACGTGTTATCATTGGCAAAAATGCTTTTGTATGTCCGAAGTTGTGACATATGTCTGTGCAAGTAGTCGCCGTTAGCAAGATGAGAACAAGCGGGGAATTGATATGTCTGAGTGACTCTCCGGGATTAATATGGATTAATTTAATTACTATGGATTAATATAATTACTAAATGTACACTTAGTATTTACATTTAGTGTTATGTTATGTACAAAATACAATACAATAGAATTTCGTCATATACAGGGTGTCCCAGAAATCGACGTCAAGCCGTGAATGGATGATAGACCAAGTTATAACAGTTATCAGAAAAATACAAAAAAAATCTATCACATGTTCTTCAAAAATTATGGTCACTTTAAAAATTTACTAGAATATTCACGCCCTGGTCTCTTAACTTCTAGTAAATTTTTAAAATGACCATAATTTTTGAAGAACATGTGATAGATTTTTTTTTGTATTTTTCTGATAACTGTTATAACTTGGTCTATCATCCATTCACGGATTGACGTCGATTTCTGGGACACCCTGTATAGGGGATATGTTCTGTAGATACAACAGGGAATATATAGGGTGAAATTTAAATCATCAGTTAAGACTAAGAACCGAATAATATTCGTGGTACAGGGCCCGGTACCAGGTCCTATCCGTGGCCCAGACTCAGGGCTCGGGCCGTTACGTAGACATTATCTAATAGCGGCGGCAGGATTACCAGAACGACGCGATAGACGCGTAATGGTCGCCGTAATGGAACGACTTCACTAAACTACTCGATAAACGATGTGCTGACACGTAACGATCACACTGTCAGGCCCGCAGGAGGGTAAAAAATAAGATGGCGACATGACTATGCGCATCTTGCGGCCAACGTTTTTCGCAGATTACATACATATTAAGGTACTTCCCAAACAATTTTTCGCATATATATTTTTTAATTCAATACATCAATACGAATAATCAAACGAATGAATATCTGTTGGCATAACTGTTTTTCTAAATTTCTAAATAAACTGTTTTTCACATAGGTAATATGGGAATATTCGCCCAATTGACGCTACGCAATATAATTTAGTAAGTATTGCACGTTGCACCCCAATGTGCGTTGTTAAGAGTCGCCAGGACGCTCGCGTGAACTCGCGTCCCCATACAAACGTAGTTCAGCTCTCATTTTAAAACGACATGCTTTAGAACCACGAAATTTGCCATGGGCACTCTAGCAGTACAGATCTATGTCGGTGATTCGTTTTCGTTGCTAAAAATTGTAATACAAAGAAAATATAGCAAAAATAAGTTTTGTATGTAAATCTGTATCTGGCTGTATTTTCTTTGTATTACAATTTTTTGCAACGAAAATGAATTACCGACATAGATCTATACTACTAGAATGCCCATGGCAAGTTTCGTGGTTCTAAAGCATGTCGCTTTAAAATGAGAGCTAAACTACGTTTGTATGGGAACGCGAGCGTCCTGGCGACTCTTAAGTGTTTGTATTACTACAATTAAGGCGTCCATAGGCTATGGTAACTGCTTACCATCAGGCGGGCCGTAATATTTTTGCTGCCGTCGTGGTATAAAAAAAATTTAACGATTTTTTTCACCTAAAACATATCAAAACGATGCTATAGGTATAATGTAGTTTAAACTTAGAGCTTTAAACCAATCGGAGTAGCCATTGACAGGCGTTCCCCTCTGCCGAATGAATATGACCAGTGGTCATATTCGTTGTATGGACTGACGTTTATTTGACGTTGGCTATTTTGACGTTTCGCATACATTTGACGTTCCCCTCCCCCGCAAAAAACGGCAGACTTTTTCCGATAGAAATGAGAGCGCGTCTCGCATCCGGTTGGTTTAATAATCAAAGAATTTAAATTTCTTAAGAAAAATTAATTAATATTTCTTCAGAAAAAATTTTTCAACGTTTATATGGTCCGATAAAAATTAAAATTCTGTGTATTGGCTCGTCATGATGATGACCAAAAATTAACACAATTACATCCTATTCCTCTCCACTCTCTCACCCGTCAACTTTCCAGCTCTCATACAATCCCCACAGACAATACTTGGTAACATCCAACTGTCCAACATAGTTCCGAATCTTGTAAGTTATAAGACGTATAAGTGTCTGCGAGTTTTATTGGCACACTATTGAAAGTTGGCGGTTGGAGGGCCCCCTTGAGACTATGAGGGAATATGTTACCGGTATTCTTTCAGCTTGAAGAACACGGTAAGGTAGTGCTATTGAAGTTTAGAGGTTATATAAAGGCAAACATATTAATTTTAAGGATAAGATAACAGAAAACTAGCCAGATTTAAACAAACGTAGATTACTTTTTTAATACCTACACAGACATAAACTAGACGGACGGACGGGACGGACGGACGGACGGAGGGATGTAGGAAAAGAGGAAAACCTAGGAAAAGATGGATGAGTTGCGTGAGAGATTATATGAAAAGAAAGGAGGTGAGTGATGAAATGACGGGTGACAGAGACGTGTGGAAAAAAAGACACGCTGCGCCGACCCCAAGTAAATGGGACAAGGGCAAGCGAATGATGGAGACATAAACTAGACGGCCCAATAAAAGCTGTTATAGAAAGGCAAATCTAGGAAAGTCGGGTAGGGGAAAGGAAAGAAGAAAGACCAACTGGCTCGCCAACATCAAAAAATCAACTCCATCCACGCTCGCAAGACTGGCTAACAAAAGGAAAGATAGCCACTAACACCCATTAGGACATAGCAGAAGAAGATTATGGGTGGGTTGCACCATGCATAACTAAGGAACTAATCAACGTTAAATATGGAGACGGAGCTGTCATCCCATAAAAAACTGCCAAACTTTCATACAAGCTCTTGGTGGTTTGGTATGGCAATGCACCTTCTTGCCTGAGTTGCCCGTAGATAAATTAAATATAAATGTTTTACAAAGTAAATACAGCGCAGTTTTCTCACTAAACAAGAACGCTCGGTTAGCGATGTTCGTGTTTATTTCATTTGAGCCGACTATATCATACAGTCGAATAACGAGATGGGGGTTACACACGAGATTCCGCGGATTTAGGTCAGTCCAATCTGTGTCAATATTATTATTTAGTTTTATGTAGGTATGAATCGGCTTTTTATCGCCAAGAATTAGATTTTTGTAATACGTTACATTTGAGAGAACATGTGTTAAATTTAGGGGGAATACCTACCATATAGGGTTAAATATTTTTAAAACTATCAAAAAACGTATCCTATTGTTTATATGAGTTACTGATTACTTTCTAGCAACAGAAACTCGCGAGTTCATAAAATATACATGTTATAATTTAAAACAAAAAAAGAACCGACTTCACTTAGGATCCGCTATTCCAAGAGGAAGTGGCCGAGTTGCTGTAAAAAATAGTGAAATCACTATAGGTGTGCCTATAATAGTTGAAGAGTTCCCTCGATTTCTCCAGGATCCCATCATCAGATCCTGACTTGGTGACAATGGGACCATCTAGGGGTTATACCTGTTCGATTTAAAAAAAAAATTGAAAATCGGTTCACGATTCACGGAGATATGGAGTAACATACATACAAAAAAAAAACATAATAATGATATTTAAAAAAACTGTCGAATTGAGAACCTCCTCCTTTTTTGAAGTCGGTTAAAAATACGCCCTTTATCTTGAAATTATACATATTTCAAAGTTATATAAATTACCTTTATAAGTCAAAATGGGGTTGGTCCTTACTTTTCCTGAAACTCAACTTTGAAGATAATTTCTAAACGGCTGAAGGCAGTATAAAACCTCTAATTGGTGCTAAACCTAATTCAACCGCTAATCCCCCACTACTTCTGGTTAACGTAACCACAATTTATTTAAGAGGGGGGCGCCATTCTCATAGCTTTATGAGACCGAGCGAGGCTAAGTCTGACGCTATTAAAAATTATGTAGGTACAGTCGCCATCAGATATATCGGACTGGCCAAGGTACTCAAAAATATCTGAACATGCATTTTATCGCCTTGACAATAGAGGCATTGTTCGGATATTCGTGACCATCTCGGCCGCTTTGATATATTGGATGGCGACTATACTTATCCAAATCTAAAAGTCATACCGAAATTAGCATATTTACACATCTGAATTTTTATAATTTCCTTACACATGTTGTGTAGAAAGCATTATCTATGTCTCACCTTGTACTAAAATATATGCACATTTAAAGCTGGAATTCTTCGCTACGCTTTGAATTCTAAGTTTTCAAAGATGCCCTCGCTATAAATATTGCTTTTTTTTGACCACCTGCAAGTTTTTTCTTAAAATACCAAGATGGCGGCTCAACTCTAACCCGCTTATTCATAAAACTAAATCATCTTTTGTCCTTATCTGTCACATTGACAGTTGTGTTTGTTAGAAACAGACAAAATACATTTTAACTAAATGAGGTTTGAAACACGTTTATGAATAAGCGGGTAAGAATAGAGCGAGTTCGCTCGACTTGCGCAAGCCGTGGTAATTCTCTCCCTGGACGCTATTCTTTCTCATTACGCGGTATGGGGCTGGAACGATACTTTAAATAATGGCGTCTTTACTGGAAAATACGGTCTGGAGAGGCATACTACTAATTTCCTACTAGTTATAGTCTAGATTCTGTAAATGTTATTTTTTGGAATTCTTCGCATAAAAAGATAAAAGGAGATTGAAAATTGGTACAAGAACAGAAACAGTGGCATCTGAATTAAATCGTGTATGACATGTCAATGTAATTAATTTTGAACATTACAATACTCTTAGATACAAAGGCAGCATGTTCTATTGACGTACACTATGCATCCTTTATTTTGGTGTCTCAGACAGAGAAAAAATAAATTAATGAAGGTGTACGCAATCAAAAAAATAAAAATGAACTATCTCTTATTTCAAAACTGGACCTAATTAAGACACTGGTGTCATTAAGAAATTTACTTAATTGAAGCTCAGGAATTTACCCTTGCAATTAAAGGAAAGAAAAAAACGGTATAGGTACTCGTATAATAGACAGATAGACACACATATACAACTTTTCAGCTCTGCAGTCTTGCCTAACCTATAATTCCATTCGCGAAACATAACCGCAAACAGAGGTCGAACGTTCGGCTAACGAACAGAATACACCCAGAGCTCGTACAAATAAAATTTTATTACCATAGCTCATGTAAGAACTCTCTGACTCCCAATGGACCTTATTGCCTTAACTATACGGCTTACAAATGGTTACACAATTCCGTCAGTAGTACAGTCGCCATCAGATACATCGGAGCGACCAAAGTGGTCACAAATATCTGAATAACGCCTTTATGGCCAAGGCGATAAGGTGGTTGCTTAGATATTTTTGAGTACCCTGGCCGTTCCGATATATTTGATGGCGACTGTACCGTTGACACAATTGACTGAGCAATCCTAAGCCTTATTTATAATGTGATAAAGGTTACAATAGCCCAATATATCGTATGTGCGGTTACAATCCTAGCGTGAAAATCGCACGATATGTTTTTATAGACGCGCTTTTGTGGAATGACGTATTAATAATGTCCTTTGTTGGCTGACGCGGTTATTACTTTTGTTTAATTACTTTTGGCCCCGGTTTGGGGTTTAACGAACATTCTGGTTTATTTTTTAGAGCGACAAAATTTTATGATTGGCCGCCTCTGACCTTAAAATTGTTTCCTGCTAGCTTTATGCCTCGCGAAAAAACGCGAGCGTTTTACGGCTGGTTCATGAAAGAACGCTCTAATTTTCTGCTTTGTTTCATGAACGCACGCAAGGATGCTCATACGTTTGTTTCTCACGCTCGCCGCCGATATCGACAGCGTCAAAATCCGAGCGTTATTTCGTAAAACAAGCAGAAACAAGGAGGTGTTTATATGTTGATTTGTATATAACATAGTTTAAGTTTAATTTGTTAACATTTCTTGAATGTACGTATCTTTACAGCCAATAGCTGGGGATACACACTCAGATCTGCCCGCCGGATTTGACTGGCAGATATGCCCGGCGCTCAGATCCGTCTATGTAAGGTGCGAAATGGACACGGATTTGTCTGCGGACACATCTAAATAGCGCCATACATGGACGGATTTGTCCGGCGGATATGGCGGCGGGCAGATCTGTGCGTGTATCCCTTCCCTAGCTACTGATAAGTAGTCATTATTCTGTACTGAGAACTCAGTTCCACTTAAATAAGATTGCAAAGTTGTATTTTTCTTCACCTGATGAATTAATTTAACTTTAGCAAAGTTCAAAACTAGTTTGAGTTGCATCTGCACTTAGATGAGTCCATTTCCTGACCGAAGCCGATTCGAAATTTAAAACCGCTACTTGTTTTGATATAGTTATGACACGACCTTGACACGACTTGCAAAATATGAGGCTTATTCAAAAAATCCATTACCAGTAGTATAATTTTAATTTGATATCAATTGAACAGGATTAAACGTGTCTTGAGAAGTGAGTTTATCTGTTCAAATCATTTTTTTATTCTTATTAAGTACTTAATTAGAAATCAAGTTCATATCAAACATTCAAAAAGAGATTGTTAAAAGCCGTGATACGATACGTGAAATATTTTAATGACTTTGGTCAATTGTCAAAATCACATTTTCATTTGAATAAATCTTTTTGATAACAAAAGATCATATTGATAACATATCCGTAGGAAATTACGGTTTTATAGATTAAAAAAAAGCGCGAGCGATCTTAAGCCGGCCAACGACTATCAGTCTGCCTTCAGCCCGCCTGACGATCTCGGTCTGTCAGTTAGGACAAAAAATTTCTCCGAACAACTGACAAGCCGCTATCGTCAATTCGTCAGGCGGACTGCAGGCGGACTGATAGTCGGTGGCCGCCCTTAGGCACTGGTCCCACCGCGAGCTAGCGAACAAAAGATAAGCACTCCCGTGTAAATAAAAGAGACACGGCGATATTTTATAGTTACTCGCCCAGCGGTGAGCCATAAATATCGCCGTGTCTCTTTTATTTACACGGGAGTGCTTATCTTTTGTTCGTGTTTATAGCCGATAGCTCATAGCTTACTAGCTCGCGGTGGGACCAGTGCCTTATACACATAACAAATCAAGTTGAGATTATGAACACCGAATCGGTTTCTTTAGGCTGTTTCGCTTTTTTGAACTTTGCAATTGAAGTGTAAACTGGGAGTGTAGAGTTTTTGTACAACTGTCGAGTGTTTTCATTTGAAACACTGGTCTTGTAAAAGTGGGAAATACAAGTTTCCAGATGGTTTTACAAAGTGTAGTTGGAGTTGGAAGTGCGGTCAAAGTTAGATGCAGTTGAACGTAACTAGCGAATAAATAGAATAATTTTAAAATATTTGATGAAAACGAAAAAAAAAAACCCCGGCCAAGTGCGAGTCTGACTCGCGCACGAAGGGTTCCGTCCGTACCATTATCTATAGAAACAGCAAAAAATAATGTTTCTTGTATGGGAGCCCCCTTAAATATTTATTTTATTCTTTCTTCTAGTATTTGTTATTATAGCGGCAATAGAAATACACCATCTGTGAACATTTCAAATGTCTAACTATCACGGTTAATGAAATACAGCCTGGTGAGAAACGGACAGCAGAATCTTAGTAATTCATAATAAAATTACTTAGGCCTCCAGTGCCCAGGGCTAGAATCGCACCAGCGTCACCAGTCCAATTTTCTCCTGCATATGCAATCTATGTAATGCTAAGGCGCATTTCATCATCCAAGGTAGAACCATAGATAAATGAGTAGATAGATTGCTAACTCCATACATAGCAAAACTACTAATTAAATAATAAGTCGTATGGGAGGTATGGTTAAAATTATTTTTACTAAGTTTTAAGCACACTTAAATCGTAATACGTACCTATTAAGCTGTAATCTTTGGACTAATAAAGCTCGCTTAAAACTTATTATATATACGCATTTAGCCATGTATGGAGAGAACACTCTAGGTACTTAATTATCTTTGGTAGAACAGTATAATTTGCCGAAATGTATGATTCAACACTTTTTGTGATTCAAATTAGATTACGCTTACCATCGGGCGATCTGCTATAAAACAGTTCCGCAACATACCTGTAACAAATAATAAATGATTTATTAATGCACGTTAATAGTACATTACGTACCTAGGGCGGTAAAATAAAGAAGGGCTCAGATCGCTGGCATTTGTGGCCCGAACCGAAGGTAAGGGCCATAAACAAGCGATCTGAGGCCTTCTTTATTACCGCCCGTGGTGCGTACATAATTTTACGTCTTCTCCTGGGTGTGAAGTGAGATTTGCCGCTGCGCCCTAAGGCGGTAAATCTCACTTAGCGCCCAGAGTGACGTAAAAAACTTTATTACTCCGTAAATACGGGCGATATATTTAGAAAAGGCGGACTTATTTAATGCCATAAGATGAGGAACCTATGCTAGTAATAATAATATAACATGTTAGCTTATAAACGTCCCACTGCTGGGGCTTGATGAACCTGGCCAAGTTGTTAAGGCGTCTGCCGCGATTGCAGAAGACGCTGGTTCGATCCCATCCTTGGGCACCGGAGGTCACTTTTTCCAGAATTGCAAAGAAAACTAAAAATACGAATATTTATGGAAATAAATAACCGATTAAAGAATAAATACTCCAGATCAATTAGCAATAATAAAAATCAATTGAAGGGTACACGGAAAGAACATGTCTAATCACTTTGACAACATTTTGAGTTATAGCGGTTTTAAAGTTTGGAACGATTCAATTAACCATACTATTTTCGTAACTAGATGGTTTTTATGAAATAAAAAGTGGATTTATGTTAAAAATTCCAGCTGTTACAGAAGTTGTTGCTAATAGTTCATTGCAAGCTCTACATTTTGATACAAAAATCTCATTTTACGAAAAAAGGGACTAGACATGTTCTTTCCGTGTACCCTTCAATTGGAGTGTCTCGGGTTTTCATTCGCTCAATGCTATTTCTTCCCGCTTGCCCGGTGAAGTAGAAAACTGTTATTCATTAAAGTATAAAGGTCAGTGATTTGCCGAAAAGTGACCTTTTCCTGTCCCCGGGAGCCGTTGGCTCAAAGCCCCCATCATTCAACGAACCAGAAAAAATATATGAGGTTGTATATCTTGGTTCATATTATACGTTTATACATTTGACCACTTAGTTCCTGGTCCTTACTTTTCGATATTTTTTTACCAAATAAATGCTTACTTAACAAACTGATATCAATAGACAAATGCAACTCGAAATAAATACTAGGCTGGTGTAGCAATAAAAATACGGATTTTCGTGAACAAGAAAATCACTAGGCATGATTATTCCTTAGGACCCAAGGATGGATTTGAGAAGTGGAGCCACCAAGATTTTTGATGTAAATTTTAGGGGGGGGGGGGGGGGGGGAAGCTCTTAACGTAATCTTGATTATCTACATCAGTTAAACTACTAGGCCAAGTTTGGTATAATTTTAGGGGATGCCGATACAGCTCCGAAGCAAAAACATGAAAAAAAAAAATTACTCTTATTTTTAATGTTATTAGTATAAAATTCAGATTCTAATTAAATACATAACTGTAGACGGCAGACGCGAATGAAACCTCTCGGACCTGGAAATAAGCTTAGAAACTAATAATAATACATAAATACATACCTTTTATACTTACCTACTTCATATGTTGTTGTACCTACTACTTAATATTAATAAATCTATACATACGCATTGATAGTGAGCGCGAGCGACATGCAACGTTATGTAGTTACCTATAGATGCATATATATTGTGTTAAACCTAAACGTCAGTTGCTAATTGACCACTGTCACCGACAGACGCTGTCGCCCTCGCGGCCGCTATTGCTATTTTCGTATACTTACTTTTGTCTTTCTCCTACTACTCTCCTTTTCTGCACCCCGTTCACTGTCTACAGTTTACAAAGTGGTCCTTCGAGCCGGATCTTGGATTAACCTAACCGCCGCACAAGATGGTGAACACCCGCAGAAACGTAAAAAAGGAACGTGAAAGGCAGGAACGTGAAGTAAAGCAGGCGGACGTAAACATGACTGGTGGACAGCAACCCAAAGAAGAGTCTACCGATAAAAATTCGAAGGAAGACGTGAAGGAATTCGACAAGACTTCCGTAGCACCCGAGCCAAAGGAGGGTACCTCAAAAATTCATTTGAAACCGGCTGAGAAAGAGCCCCCACACCCGACTGGTTCACGCTGTAGCAATGGCTCGAAGTCAAAGAAATCTCCGTCGTTTAAGAGTACATTATTGGATGAACGCATGAATTTGAAAATAAAAGCTGCAGAAGAGTTAGCGCGCATACAATCAGATTTAGTTCAAAAGAAGCTAGCGGCAAATCTAGCAGCCTTGGAGGAAAAATACAGTCACATATCGTCGTCGAAGTCAAGTGAGAGTTGTAGACGGCAGACGCGAATGAAACCTCTCGGACCTGGAAATAAGCTTAGAAACTAATAATAATACATAAATACATACCTTTTATACTTACCTACTTCATATGTTGTTGTACCTACTACTTAATATTAATAAATCTATACATACGCATTGATAGTGAGCGCGAGCGACATGCAACGTTATGTAGTTACCTATAGATGCATATATATTGTGTTAAACCTAAACGTCAGTTGCTAATTGACCACTGTCACCGACAGACGCTGTCGCCCTCGCGGCCGCTATTGCTATTTTTCGTATACTTACTTTTGTCTTTCTCCTACTATCTCCTTTTCTGCACCCCGTTCACTGTCTACAGTTTACAATAACATTTTTATTTTAACATTAAATCGTCTATTTTTTATAACGTCTGCAACTCTATATTTTTCAATGACGTGAGTCTTATGTTTTGCTGACTGGAATAATACGATAAATACAGCTAATAGTATAGTTAAATGAGCAGTAAAACGCGGTAGTGTCCGTCAGGCCGGCGGGGCTAATAGGCGGACTAAGCGGACGATTTGATGTGCCGCATTAATTTTCATGAGCTTCCGTACTGGGAGCAAAAAAGGACATATTCTACTTCATGTTAACCGGCAATAAAGACTTAGCATCAGGTTAGATAAACCCAATTTAGGGAAATAACTCTACTAAACCGCTCTTTAGTAACATCAGGACGATTTGTATGAATCCCAATGGTAAAAATGGTAGATGATGTTGGGATCCCAATGGTAGAAAATCGAACTGTTTTTTATTACAGCAGAAGGTTAGGTAGTAGTTATAAAACTATTTTCAGACATAGTTATATAGGTACTACGACCTTTTCTTACTAATAGTTAAAATATGCACAATTATTTCACGGCGACCATTACAAGATGTATTTTTGTATTAATATTGGACGATATTATTATCCAAAAAACCTATGGTGTTTTTCAATATTTAAGGTTTTGCATAAAAAAATCTGTCAGAGATAAAACTATATCTGAAAGAAGGGTAGTGAACGTTAAAATAGTGATCTCATCTCGTAAGTGGTTGGAAATGCTCAGTTTACGGCCCCATATAAAACGTCCTCTTGGAAGAATGAGCCGCCATTATTACCCTCTACTCTTAAACTCATACTTATTTTAATGAAAAGCTAGATAACAATTATTATACTATTATCTTTTACAGCATTTAAACTCTTAGTTATAGCTAGTTAAGTACATATTTCCTGCAGATTTATGTAAAGTGTGAAGACTATTTATCTAAGACAAATATTTTTATCACTGGATAAATAATTTAAGGTCTGGTAATTTATTACGTTTTTTTTAATAATAATATTCTTTATTAAAAAATATTCAAGTTTGATATTCGATAGCAGTTTTTTCGTGGTAAAACGTCTGACTTTCAATCTGAAGGTCTCGGGTTCAAACCCCGGCACGTACTAATGAGTTTTTCGGAGCTTTAGTACGAAATATACTTTGATACTTATCAATCGCTATCCGATGAAGGAAAACATCGTGAGGAATCCTGCACACGTCCGCGGAGAAATTCAAAGATGTATGTGAAGTCCCCAATCTGCATGCATGCAACATGGGGACTATAGCACGATCCCTCTCGTGCACGAGAGGTGAAAGCAGTGAAAAGTATATTGATTAACATATTATCATCATCATCATCTCAGCCATAAGACGTCCACTGCTGAACATAGGCCTCCCCTTTGGACCTCCATAAGTATCATAACATCACACGTATAGTAACATATTATGATTACGTATTATTTATTCATGATAAGAACATTCTGCAAAATAAACGAGAAGAAACATAATTATTATGAAGAAATGATAGATATATTACTTGTTATTCTTGTTACTATATCCTCTGTTAAAATCGCCATATTTCCTTCAATCCACATCCAAAACACAGAGTGTGACGTGACGTGACGTCAGCACATTGCTATTCCGACCGTATCCACTCGGCTTGATTGCGTTAGGCAGTGTGTACACTATTCGTTAGCCGGCGTTAATGGATTTATTATTCTGGCCCTGCTGAGTTAACGCGAACGCGAACAACTTATCTTGTTTGTTATAATTATAACAATTTGATTCAAGGGTCACGCTTACGCATGTTAAGCAGTATTGTAGGGTCAAAAAGGTGACAATCAGGAAACTACATATAAATTATACGTACTAGTACCTATTACTCCGGAGTAGGTTCATTTCTTTGACCGAAAATAGCGACCTATGTGTGTAATGGACTTATAAGCCACGTCAGATATGACACAATAATGAGAGCCATTAAACGGCCTAGTTAGATTGATTTGCCATCCTTATTGCTAGATTCAGGCGTCTGGCAGCTTTTAATGGGTGGAGGTCAAAGTTACAGACTAGCATAATTTTTGAATTGGAAAATAGTACTTACTACCAAAATAGGTAAATACTGCCAAAGTTGTGTCATTTATAGAGAACAGGGCCTGTGTTTTAACATTAGGATAAAAGACATTGTGTATGTGTATTATTGTGCAAACAAAGTAGGCGACCAATTACGGATTGCATTATACATAAATTAGCAGCTTTCCCTCAGAAGAAACTTCTGGCTATCATCTAATTAATTGCATTATTTTCTATAATTTTTCTAATACATGCAATAGTTTTTTTTGATTATTTGTAATTTCCTACTACAAATTTCTTTAGTATTCTGAAAATTTGAAACAAAACAAACCCAACTCTATTTACTACTTTAACTCAAGTAATAAGGGTATCCACGATCGTATTTTTCACTAGATGGCACCACCATGGCAACTAGTATTTTTGACAGCAGCTGTCAAAATACACCAATCAAAAAATATCTTTAATACAAGCTTTTGCCCGCGACTTCAGTGGAATTAGTAATCCCTCGTTAAGGAATGAATTCTGGATATCAACTATTCTATATCCTTCCCCAGAGCATCTCCAGCGTTCAACGGTTATTGATTCGCCATACAAACTTTCAACCCGTTTTTCACCCCTTCTAGGGTTGATGAAAACTATTCAATGTCGTTTCCCGGGACTCAAATTATCTACGTACTAATTTTTGTCTTAATCGGTTCAGCGGTTAAAAATTCTCCATACAAACTTTCAACCCCCTTTTCACCCCCTCCAGGGTTTATTTTCGGGACTCAAACTATCTCTATACAAAATTTCATCAAAATCCGTTCAGCCGTTTTCACGTGATGCGCGGTCAAATAAACAGACAAACAGACAAACAGACAAAAATTCTAAAAACTGTTGGAACGTGTTCTGTTATCGATTCTAAGTACTTATCCCCAGCCAACTTTTTTCGAATATCTTCCATGTACAGACTTTCGACCCTCTTCAGCTTTATAATATGTATAGATATACATAGATGTATAGAAGAAGAAGATAATTCAATAAATTTTTAAAATAAATGGTATTCTGTCCACAACACAATATTGGGACAATTTTGCCAATGTCGAAGTAGAGACGACAAGTGTACGGTTAATTAGTTAAAATTTCGCTCCAAGAGCTGGACGTTGTACGGTGAGGTTAGGCTTTTTATAAGGAGATAGCTACTCCCTACAAACAGCACGTGGACTAACGGATATCTAACTCAAACAGGGGTTACACATGTTTCGAGACTAATTCTTCATTAGTTGCACACTAGTTCGTTAAATCACTGCAGAATAAGCTATATATTACACACTGAATCACAAAATAAGAAGTTAATCACGAAACCAAACCACCTTGCTCAACAAGATGGCCGCAAGTCTCAAAGAAGAAGATAGATGATTGGTGCATTTTGACAGCTGCTGTCAAAAAGACTCGCCGCTGTGGTGCCATCTAGTGAAAACCTCGCGGAAACCCGCATTGGGTTCAAACGCGGGATCCGGGACACTAAACGAACAAGTCAGACAAGGAAAATCTGCCCAACGAACAAAACACATGTGTGTTTAGTTGACCGACTACGGCATACAATGGCATTCATTTTTAATACCTCCCATAATCAGACCCTCCATGGCGGCCACAGATCTCATTTTATAGATAGAGCATAGTTTGTGTCTTTCAAGCTCTTATTTAGAACTCGTCGAAAGAAATATTGAGTTTCAAACGATAAAACAACTCTTATATCTAACTCATATTCTGACTCATTATTATAATTCATGTTACATGTATGTCTTTCCCGACCACGGAACAATGGTGTTACGGACCTTTGGGAGGCGTATGCGGAGCCGAAGCCAACGCGCAGAGGCCTTTTCGACAATTTAATGAAAAGTGAAGGGTACACTAAGCGGATGCTGCCCCTGCCCGTGTCATGGGACGCACGCAGAGACAGCACCCGCCATGGTGTAAGGACTATTGAGTATTAATGGAGTCTAAAATGTACTAGGCTATTGGGTGAAAAGTAATGGACTGATTAATGGGCTATTGGATGAAGAACCGGACGCCTGCCTAATAAAACGGTATCCAATTTTATTTCCGGCAGACGGTGACTCGCCGTCCGCAAGATGGGCCCCCATAAAAAGCGACATCAAAGATGGCTGAAGGGCAACACCGTGTATTATTATTAAGCCTTTTGGTTGACTGGTATAAACAGTATGTAGTAGTAGACTAACCTACTATTTCGCACTACGTACGAGTACATAATCGCTATTTAGGTAATATAATCTGCATGGGAGTAAGTCTCTTTCGCTCTTTTGTTATTTTTTATCATACTGGGACAACCAATAGTCAGGTGGCTTCTAAATTAATAGTGGCAAAGTAGGATGGACTGTATGCTTGTTGCATGAGAAGTGCCTCACCTTATTAAAGGCGCAGCGAGACAGTGGGAGAGGTAGTCAATGGACAATATTTTAATAGCTAACGGAAGACGCAAAGCAGATTCAAACAGGCGTGTTTCACATTTGAAATGCAAAATCTAGTCGAGGTAATCAACAATACCGGCTAAATAAAGATTAGACCGACATAAATCCTTTCCTGAAATGTTCATGCTCTATTTGAGGGGTTTAAATGGATTCGGGTCCGTTGTTCCGCCGCCCCTCATCCGGTGACGGTTTATAGGGTAATGATGTGGCTGCGACCGATTTGCGGACTAATTAACTATTTTACCGATTATTTGTATAACTTAATTATTGTTGAAGTTTAAGACGTTCGGAGTATTGATGAGTTAATTATTTATTAATAATTTCTTATGGGGTTCGGCACACATGTAGATAATATTATGGAAAGTGGCATATAATTCTCTTTTGATTTACTTTCATAAAATTCTGTTTCTAGTGGCCTTGGTTTTGTTATTGTCTCGCAAAAGGGGGGGAAAAGTAGAGTATACTCCTTGGGGATAAAGCTGTTTTAGCCACGGGCGCACTTAAACCTCACTCCACTCAGGACTCAGACTTAATTCCCTCGCTACGCTCGGGAATTAACTCATAACCCCTTCGCTGCGCTCGGGAGTTAAATCTAGAGTCCTTCGTTACGTTCAGGATTCAATAGCGCGGCCGTGACATAAATTTAACAGTGATTTATCCCCTTGGTTAAAAATCTACTATTATTCCTAAATAATTATTTAAGGAGGTTAAACGTGAGTTCAAAGTTCGAAACTACAAAGCGAGAAGGGAGTTTGACAATTTCAGCACTACGCGGGCGGAAGTTATTACTTCATCTAATCGTGGCAATCAATGGTGCAAAAATATACGAATACTTAATATTCTTTACGTCATTCCGACCGATGAGCTTAACCTTCGGTTCGGGCCACAAATGCCGGCTACCTAGGCCGTTTTTTATTTTACCATCCCGGGTCCGTAATGTATTATTATAGAAAGAAGAAAGAAAGAAAATACATTTATTTAACGTCACAAATACTAGCAGAGCTCGAATTTGTAAAAATTGTGCGCATCGAGAAAAAGTTGAGAATTTTTGGCCATGGATAGAATGGCCCACGATAAATATTTTTTAGTATTGGAGGTCCGTAAAATTTTTGGACCTTCACGTCAAAATCAGGGGTCCTGTGAAATACGTTATTACTCTATGGTTAAGGCTGCTAGGGGTTGTGTGGTATCATTTCCGTGTAAAACAGACATGCGGAATTCATTTGTGATAATAAAAATGTAAAATTTCTTATTAAAAAAAAAGTTGTGTGGCGATGAAAAACACAATTTTTTATTTTTTTTTAGAACGTCATATAACTAATATATATCATTTTTTTTCTAATATTAAAAAATATTATAAAGGAGCATATTTAATGTAGTTTCTAAATATATACAATGTTTAGGCTTATAGTATACAAAAACTACGCGAAAAAAAATGTTTGCTTCGTGGTGTATATGTTTTCTCCATAGTAAGTATCGATAATCAATGTGAACGTAGACGTCCGTAGCGTATTGACCTTAAAATGCATGTATTGCTTGTTATTAGTAAATTTTATTCATAATAACTTCACAAAATGCAGAAATAAAAAAATACAATAAATAAAAACATATTTTTCCTCCTTAACTTTAACATAAACCGTCACAATTCAAACGACGCGACGTCTGTTTTCCGTTGCTCAACTTAAGTAAAAAAAAAAACAAGAAGTTTTTTGTATTAAAGGTGTATAAAATGTATATGTTTCTATAATCTATATTAAATATGCTTCTTTATAATATTTTTTATTATTTGAAATAAAGGATATAATTAGTTATATGACGTTCTAAAAAAATAATAATAAAATTGTGTTTTTCCTCGAGGCACAGCTTTTTTTTTAATACGAAATTTTACATTTTTATTATCAGAAATGAATTTTGCATGTCTGTTTTACACGGAAACGATACCAAACAACCCCTAGCAGTCTTAACCAGAGAGTAATAACATATTGCACGGGACCCCTGATTTTGACGTGAAGGTCCAAAAATTTGACAGACCGCCAATACTAAAAAATATTCATCTTTGCTCACTCTATCTATGGTCAAAAATTCACAACTTTTTCTCGATGCGCACAATTTTTTTCGCATTTGTACTGAGACAAAACCCTACTATACACACTAAACAAAGCAAGAAATCAAAGACACAAAGACGTTAAATAGGATCCCCACTCAGCATGATGCCGCGGCAAATAAACCACGGCGCTTTTATAGCACACCTCAATAAAAAGAACACTATAGCGCACACATTGAAAGAAGAAGCGTACAACTTATTAGTCACCAGAATTGTTCTAACAATTTTTTAGACATATTAACATTAGTGCCTACTTATTTTAAGTTAAACTAGTGGTTCTGTTCCGTGAACCGTAGCCTTCGGATAACATAAATAACGCGACAGCAAACTTTCCCCCTTTCCCCCTTCATTTTCACCCCAATCAAAAAAATGGCTCGACAATTTTTGGCAAATAAATCAAGGAACGTACATGCCAAGTTTCATCGAAATCGGATGAAAAATGCGACCTCTAGACCGATACTGACCAACCAACCAACCAATACACACACATCAAAATGCCAAATCGTCGTACCTCGCTACGCTCGGCTCCTCAGTCAATAAGCCTCTAGCATACAGTGCTATTATCGCGCCTTACCTATTTGTAACTGTAGAATTTGATACATAACTAATTAAATGAGTCAATTTCGCCATTTCCCGCCCAGATCAAAGTAAAGCTTGTAACCTGACACATTCTGAATCAACGCGGAAATAATGCTTTAATAAGGTGACGTACACATTAAAGGCTTTGGTCGGTGAATGTTTTCAAAGTATTATTAATAATAATTTATACTTTCCTTTGACTCTTCCTAATTGCTCAGTTTATTACGCTAATTGTGTATGATTATGATTACTAATTTAATCCCATTTCATTCTCCTTTGTTTTTAGAATAGCATTTTAAAACCAGTTTTTCACATTAACTATCATATGTGTAAGCTCTCATAGCAAGGAATAATTTATTGCGTAGGTATCACATCTTCACTGTTTTAGTACATCTTCGATTAATTTTACCACTAAGCTACACATACATTCTTAGCACTGCAAGATTCTGTTCATGAAATGCTAAATCTAATAAAAAGTCTTGTAAAGAAAACAGCAACATAAATCTAAAACAGGCGTTTAAATATATCAAAAGCGTTTGACATTGTTATACATATGCATAATAAGGACGCTTGGAACGAAGAAGCGCAATAACAACGTCCAGTGACACGGGCATACCGGGGCTGGCACGCGAAGTATTTGCGGCGAGTGCCCGAGCGGGCAGCGACAGGAATCTGGGTATTGAGTGCCTTGAGCTCGGAGTACCACAGGGTTCAATGTTGGGCACACATTCTTTCTTTTGTTCAACGCTACCGCATTTTGTATAAAATGTGGACTGTATTGAAATTTTATGAATAGTATAATGGCTCAATCTAAACAAATGCAAGATGTATGATAAAGGCAAAGTTCAAATATATAAAGGAGTTATTTGATCCCCTTGTCATGATTCTATAGTAACATTGATATGGACATCAAAGGGCTCGAACTGAGCGGATATTGGATTAGCCTCTTTCGTTGTTTGTGTTGCATTCGTTTGATCTGAATCCTTTATCAAGCGTTATTTGCTTAATAACTCTTAATACTCGTAAGTCTTTCATTACCTACTTCCCTATATGTACCAAGTAGCCATTTTGACTATGAATTGCTTCTATTTTTATTTCAACAAAATATATTTCAAATTTCACCATGTTGATAATTATAGCATTCCGAGATTAAGTGTTGAATGTCTCTTTACATTACACACTCCATTTGCACGTTAACTGAATCGTCAAATTATGTTAAAGCAACACGTGTATCACGTGTTATCCCATCTGGCTTTCTGTAAATCACGCCAATTTCACATGCAAATTCACGTACATTTATTAACGAACTCCATTAAAATATTATGATAAGTACAAGATTCCGTGCATTACGGAGCGCCGCCTGGTTACTTAAAGTTAATAATTAATTAAAAGCTTTCATTAACATCGGGCGAAAAAGCGGAAAAAAATTAGGTCGTAGCGAAAATTTAGTTTGCACCTCGCTTCGTGTAACTAAAATCCACGGTGTAGTGAGGTACACTGGCGGACAATTAAAACTATAAAAACTAAAATTTTATACTAACTTATAGAAAATGGTAAAATGTATGTCGACATTAAATTACCGTTTAACTAGCAGCATCACTTAACCGGAAAACGAAGTATGGACGGACTTTAATACATATAATATAGTTATTGTAATTTTGATTTTGGCTGTTAGTTAAACTCTAAGGAAGAGCGGTGTCCTTTAACACAGGTATTTTCATACTTAAAAAAGGGCACCAACCTGTATTTTGTAAAAATTGGGTGCGCCAAAGTTCACATAAAATTTGTACTTCGATTATTGGAAGTCCGAAATTGTTGTTCATAATTTTTTTAAACATAATGATCATTTCTTATAAGTATTTTTTTTTCATAACTATCGTTACTCCGAAATATTTAAGTTTATAATGTAAATCAATATAAATATCTATTATACTAATATTACTTTCCAGAGTCACCGTTAGGTACGACGACGAGCGAAGCGAGGAGGAGTGTTAGGTATCTTGCGATCACAACACAACACAATTTCGGCTAGGTTAGGTTAGGTAAGTGTGTCATCCTGCCCGAAGGGCATAACTACGCAGAATAGAAGCCCCCGCGAAGCGGGGGCTTCGTCGACCCTGTCACAGAAATGACTACTATCAACAAAAAACGTAGGAAATTATATTATGTCTCAAAAAATTCGGACAGCAAACAATTATTAACACTGTCGTTATATGAAAAAATATTATAACCATAAAAATTATGACAAAAAAAAATATGATGAATGATAATTCTGATCACAAAACGGTATTAGTGAAAAAATTATGCTAAGTAATTTTATGTGAGCCAATATGGACCCGTAAAAATTGCTTGTTACTGAATAAATCTTTTTTTAAATCTTACTTATAATTATTATTCCATTTTATAAATGAATAAAGCGTTTGAAAATGCCTATCTGACAAAATTTAAATGTAACTTTTTCAGAATTATTGTTTATTGAAAACATCTAAAGTCAGTAGTTCACTTCATTGTTTAACCTTATATTTTATGTTAACTTCAAACCAGACCTGTCCTTTGAAAAGAACTCAAATCTAATGGAAATTCCAGTATTATATTTTTCCAAATAATTCTGACCGACAGCTTCACTAATTTTAAATATTGTTCAGCTATTTTGCGTTTGGCATTTGATGACGTGGGTCGGAGTGGATCTAGCTTCAGATTTACATTAGGATTCAAAAGGTGCCTTACAAGTAGGTATCCCCAAGTCAATGTTAAATTATTTCAGGGATAAGTGGGCGGACTAAAATGTTACTCATATAATTTGTGAACTGCCTTCAAATTGTTCATTAGCCTGAATTTGGAAATTTATGAACCTCTACTAGATCTCAAGACATATTTTTGTGTAATTTTCTTTTTAGGGCTTTGTAAAGATTTCTATAGTGTTTAGGTATGTAGTGTACATATAGTGTTTATACTTGATAGTTTCCATAATCGTACTTGTCACTAATACTTAGCTAGCCCTTAATGTTCAAGATTTGATTCTTTATTATAAGAACCACACAAACTATTAAATTCTAATATGAATTTAGTATTTTTTTCTTAAACCTGCAAAATCTGTTTATTTGTAGCTTTTAAGAATACCTAAATCTATTTTTTATAATGATATGAATTTTTTTTTTCTATTATTAATAATAACCTCGTGGGATAACCGCGACGTTATCCCACGAGGTACGAAAATAATCTGGTAACAACAACAACAACAACAACAAACCAAAACCTAAAACTGTATCAAGAAAGCCCAAACATAATATCCGTTAAAATATACAACAAGCTTACAGAAAAATTAAAGAATGAAAAATGCGAGAAAACATTCATCGATTTACTCAAAAACCTTCTAGCAAAAAAATGTTACTATAATCTACAGGAATATTTTGATGACGACTTAACAGATAATTAATAGTGTACCTGTATAGTTTAAATTAATAAAATACGTCGGTCTGCCTCTGTCCTCAGCATTGCATTGCCCCTCAGGGCCCTTCATAATGTTTTCTAAATTTTAATGTAAATTAGAATGTAAGGAGCATGTATGAAAGCAATGGATAAATAAATGATAAGGGACATAGGAAGGACTATCTCTTTGTATAAGTAGTTTCCGATATTCCCCCATCGTCCCCATCGGTTTTAACACCCTGTATTCCAGACAGGTGAGAAACGGTTAAGAGTCGGGATGGTCTGCCGATGACGTGTTAGTGGGGTCCGACCTTTAATTTGCGGTCCGAAATCGTCGCCCTTCAAAGGGTCCCGAAGGTACAGTAAGAAGCTGAAGTAGTTAAGCGGGATTTGTGTTCAAAATGATCTGAGCGCGCTCTTATGTACTTAAAATAAAGTTGTACAAAGGTAATTTTGAGAAATTCTCTTGCTTACTTTTGCAGCCGACTGTAAATACAATTGAAGTTAAGCGGCTGAGATGTTCAAAATGATCTGGACATGCTTTTGCTGTTCGGGGTTCGCTTAATAGTTAATATATTATGTTTATTTGCAAATTCATACAGAAGTGAATGATATATTTTTGTGCGTTATATTACATGAAATATTATTACATGCGACTGTGTAAACATAATATACATTGTGTTAGTATGTATTTTAATTTTGATATGTAATATTTTGTAAAACTGTGAATAAATGACTAACACTGTAACAATCACTTTTAATTATACGATTTATCCTATCATAGCTTTATGAAAAAATTGTATAGGTAAAAATAAATATTTTTTTAAAGATTTAACCACATTTTTCTGTCCTGCAGTGTACCTTTATTTTGTATCAGCGCTTATGAATATCGTAGTGGGGACGTAGCACAGCACGGAGCAGTTACCTCACTTTTACTTGTATTTATTATTGATATTTATTAATATGGTTGCTGTATTTGTTATATATTTATATACTTATTTATAAGTATATATATATTGTGAAGTTTTTTGCAAACTTAGTTTGGTTTATTTCCTTGCTCTTGACGTACATAGCACCCGCACCAATGATGCTTCTCTGTTTGGCCTAACGGTTGACTGGTAGAGAATTAAGTCCGCCTTTTATAACCGTATATTTGTCACAGTGGAGTAAAGATTAAATAAATGAATAAATAACAACAAATTAACAATACAAGAATTTATTATGTGTTAATAGAATTAATGTAATTATTTTATTATTACCTATAATCTAACTTATGTAACACAGCATATTAATGTTTGTGTAGTTAATATCATTCTAATTGTCTGAAGCACCACCTGTCTCGAAATTCTATGTTCTTTATTCCTAATACCCTAAATTCTTCAGGAAAAGATCACTTGTTGTTGTCATAGCAATGAGACATGTTGCTACCATTTTTAATGTAGCTGTAACTATATTTATGTCATCATTCGCTTGCCCTTGACCCATTTACTTGGGCGCAGCATGTCTTTTTTTCCACACATTTCTGTCACCCGTCTACTCATCACTCTCCTCCTTTCTTTTCATATCATCTCTCACGCAATCCATCCACCTTTTCCTAGGTTTGCCTCTTCTCTTACATCCATCCACATTCAATGATGATAATGTTTCTGTAACTATATTTACGTGTGGTGCAAAAAATAATAGGAATAATAATTTGTGCAGTTTCTGTCCACACAATCTGTGACCGCCGCCAAAGTGCAGTTCGTGCAAACCAGGTAAATAATTTGAGCGCGAATTCTGTACATTTTCCAACGTGCTCACACATCCGCTTTACCTACGTGTACGTATGCAGTATGTATGTATACTACAAATGAAGGGTACACGGACAGAACATGTCTGGTCCCTTTTTTTGTAAAATGAGATTTTTGTATCAAAATGTAGAGCTTGCAATAAACTATTAGCAACAACTTCTGTAACAGCTGAAATTTTTAACATAAATCCACTTTTTATTTCATAGAAAACATCTAGTTACGAAAATAGTATGGTTAATTGAATCGTTCCATACTTTAAAACCGCTATAACTCAAAATGTTATCAAAGTGACTAGACATGTTCTTTCCGTGTACGCTTCAAATTGTAATTTCAACTTTATTGACCGGTTTTCTGCTATTTTAGAACGATTACCAAAACATTAGAAATATTTTTGATTTGTTCTTCAGTTGTACTTATGGCAGCGCCATCTCTCTCGCATTCAATGAACTCCTAAGAGCTGAGAATGAAGGTAATGACTCATAATATTGTACCTTAGATGATTGGCCAAAATGCGCCTTAGATACAAAAATTACATATACACGGGAAAATTCGACCGGTACTTCTGTGATTCGAGTGGTCAAGTTGGTTAAGACGTCTGCCGCGAATGCATAAGACGCTAGTTCGATCCCAGCCTTGGGCAACGGAGGCCTAGGTCACTTTTTCCTTTGTGTATGACATAGGTATGTATAAGTAAAAAACATTAGAACACAAGAAATCTGATGATATTGATTTTAAAAGCTCAAAAATTTTGAGCCTGCGTTTCCACCAGAAATGAGCGAGTAGGAACATTGTGTAGAATTTTAAGACAATCAAAACTTTATTAGTGTGACCTAGCTATTAATGAAAATGTTGGGATACCTACTTCGTAATGAATAATATTCAAAACTGATGTAGAGTAAAGGATATAACGTCAGTAAAATTATCTGGTACAGTCAGCAGAAGTAGCTAAGTAGGGTGTTCAAAATGACCTACACACGCTCTTATTCTCTTAACAATAAAGTCGTGTCCAGCTCATTTTAAACACCCTACCCGCTTAGCTACTTTTGCTGCTGAATGTACCTTTCAAGGAGGCCATTTTGTACAGTCACGTATTTGAATTGAAGGGATGTTTACAAAAACTACATAACTGCTTAGAGCGCACGGAAAAAAAAGCTTCCGAGATATTCTCAATCTGAGACATTATTATATTATGTTGAAAATATTTCCTCGTGACAAGCATTTATTTCCTTTAACGAAAATAAATTAAAGTTTTAAATATAACGAAGCGAATATATTCTTACAGATTTTGTAGTTTTCTTTTACCTAAGATAATATTTGTTTGATTAAAGTACAATCTCTCTTATTTACTCAATATACCCTTGAAACAATACATTTTTGTATTTCTATTTTAAGAAAACGTGGTTTTATTAAGCGAAGAATCATATTTTTGGTAAAGGAAATAAATACTTGTCACGAGGAAATATTTTCAAGAAAATAATAATGTCTTGGATTGAGAATATCCCGGAAGCTTTTTTTTCCGTGCGGTTGACACTTTTTTCAGAACATTGTTAATCATTTCAGGTGTCAACCAGTGTAGTCAGTTATGTTGTTTTTGTAAACATCCCTTCAATTGTTGAGCCATTTACGGTTCAAGCTACTTTCTTTTGTTTAGTACTCATTCTATGAAATGTCCAATGTAAAGTGAACCCTACAATTAAAGTCCGTGACCGTACATACAGCTTTCCTTTTATATTCCGTCGCTAGAGATGACATTTTAGTCCTTACATTCCTTGAAATTCCACGCCATTCACTTACTTATTTGAAAAATAGTTCATGCTCAGTTTTATGTCAGTTCAAACCTTTTCATTGCTGTCGTAAACCCTGATATCCGCAAATGCGGGCTCCCATTGGGAGTGTAACTCCTATTCGCTTATGAGGCCCGCCCACTATCAGTCGGCCTGACGATATTGGCCTGTCAGATGTTGCTGTCAAAATTTTGTCCTAACTGACAGGCCGATATCGTCTGGCAAACTGATAGTCGGTGGGCCTCCTTAAAGTTGGTAGGTACTACGAAGCTCAAGAAAACCAGCTTTAAAATAAGGACGATTGAACTTTTGATATTTTCTAGTTATTTCGTTCATATTATACTAGTCATCATCATCATCCTAGCGTTTATCCCGGTTTGGGGTCCGCTTGACAACCTAATCCCATGAATTGGCGTAGACACTAGTTTTTACGAAAGCGACTGCCATCTGACCTTCCAACCCAGAGGGGAAACTAGGCCTTTTTGGGATTAGATCCGGTTTCCTTACGATGTTTTCCTTCACCGAAAAGCGACTGGTAAATATCTAATGATATTCCGTACATAAGTTCCGAAAGACTCAGTGGTACGAGCCGGGGTTTGAACCCGAGACCTCCGGATTGAAAGTCGGACGTCTTACCGCAAGGCTACCAGCGCTCTCATAGTTACCATTACCAGCGTTCGCTACCAGCGTTCATATTATACTAGTATAGTTGCAAAATTTATATGCATAAACTCTAACATTTTTACCAGTTAGTCATTTTAATTTTTGTTTGTGTATGTATGTATCTAACTGTAGAGTTTTCTCCTATCGCTTACTGAGACGTACCCCCGTCTTAGTAACCGATGGGAGTGATACTCTGAGATGTGAGATTTTTACTTGAAATTCTATTTCCTAGCGGAAATCACACGCGTGCTCGTGCTACCTCGGCAGGCTGATGTAGGGGATACGTGTTAGACTAACATAAGTATTGATGAGCTCTACGGTTCGGTATGTGTTTGAAACAGCTTGAGCCACGAAACATTCTATTAGAATATATTAAGATAACAGCAATGTTCAAGTTCGGTCTGAATGGTATAGTTGAATTATCGAGAGCGTGGAATTGCATATGTAGTGGTTGTACCGTGTTGTGCCTCTTTGTGTGCGGATTCAAATATAGAATGCCTGTACACAAACAATACTACTACATATGCAATTCCACTATATATTTAACTATTCCACAGTTTCAATAACACAAAAAAAAACATGCTAGGCTCTACCATTCTGAAATTAAATCTTCGTCTTTCAGAATCGCAAACTTCAATCACGTATCTAACCTATCTGGTCCTGTAATAATTAAAATTACACTCACAGCCTGGAAAAAGCTACGTCACTGGATTGACGCAGTTTCAGAGGGAGGAGAGAGAGAAAGGGAGGGGGGGGGGGGGGGGTTGATTAATTCGTTTAATTAAAATTGAAAGATAGAGTGTGTTAGCATATTTACCCATTATAAATAACTTTATTCAGAACAATGACGCGTAGTTTCAGTGTCCGCGAGGCCACCGGATGGCTCGCGGTATTTAAGCTCCCTACGTGTTATGGAACTAACCTGTGCAACCCGAACTGACTCACGTTGGATTTGGTTTTTCATCCTCCCCCCTCAATTTTCAGTAGCTGTATGTGAATAAGAACGAGCATGCAAATTGCCATTCACACCGGCTAGTCGGTTATCGATCCGTCAGAGTTGGAAGCCGTCAGAAAAATGAGGGGGGGGGGGGAGATGAAAAACCAATTCTAACGTGGGTCGATCCGGGTTGCACATGGCGGTTCCAAAAAACGTAGGGAGCTTAAATACCGCGAGCCATCCGGTTGCCTCTCGGTCACTGTAACTACGCGCCATTGTTTTAACTACTTATATTCTGAAATGTGTATGGATTTATTGTATTAGTAAACTAATAAATTGCTGCGACTTTCAACCGAGATTAGTCACCCATAATAATAGCAATCATGCCTTCATGAAGCCATGAAGCGTTGTACTCGTACAGTCAGCGTCAAAAGTAACTACGCAAATGAAGGCGTCAAAAGTCTTTATTTAAAGGCAATAAGGACTTTTGACACCTTCATTTGCGTAGTTACTTTTGACGCTGACTGTACCTACTTGTTTTTTACAAAAATATTGTTACAAATATTTTGCTAATATTTTGATCCCTTGGTATATTAGTTACTTAAACCAGTTTTGTAATTTTAGTGTGCAAGTAAAATGCCCTTAAATACCAGAACCATATCAAAGGGTATCATACCAAATCATAACAAAAACTTGGAAAAGTAAATAAAATAAGGTCAGACCAGTTTATGGCGGGCTTTACCGCTTGTAAAAATATTTCTACGCAATCATGAATTGTTTACGGTCCTAAAATATGTTTTTATGTACATTTGGAACCTTGTTTGGGGTAAAAAATGTGGGTAAATTGTGCGTAAGTTAGCCTATTTTGTTAAGTCACTTCATTCACTGCAAATAACTTAGAAACTTGTGTATGCCAGGTAAAGGTATTAAGTGACGCAAAAGGAATCCTTAAAGTGCGACGATTGGATAAAGTTTATTTTTAAATAGGTTAGGATTTGATGCACTGACTTGTAATTACTGTTTATTTAATTTAATACAATTACAATTTAACGTGCAGTCGCCAACAGATATATTGGACTGGCCAAGGTGGTCACAAATATCTGAACAACGCCTCTACTGTCAAGGCGATGAAGAGCATGTTCAGATATTTTTGAGTACCTTGGCCGCTCCGATATATTTGATGGCGACTGTACAAGCAGTTACATACTTAGATCTGCACTCGTTCATTCATATCTGAAGATCCAAATAATCTGGTGTATATCTGGTGGATTGCATGACTTGTTTCCATCGACAAATTCAGCTAGCACAAGTGTGCACCGACAGTATGTCGCGGGCGATGTAGATATCTGTTTAATTACTATTATTTAGATAAATAAAAAAAAAAATACTAGAAGTTAAGAGACCAGGGCGTGAATATTCTAGTAAATTTTTAAAGTGACCATAATTTTTGAAGAACATGTGATAGATTTTTTTTTGTATTTTACTGATAACTGTTATAACTTGGTCTATCATCCATTCACGGCTTGACGTCGATTTCTGGGACACCCTGTATACCTGATTTGTTAGGCAAAGTCTTTCACATATTTTTAAATATTTTTGTTCCTTTTACCGGGTCGATATTTACCACCTTGAATGTCACTCTTCTCATAATCAACAAGTTCGAGCAAACTTAGAACAAAAGTCATATCCGTAATTTAAATACAAAACAGAAGACTGATTATCGAAGTTGTGATGAGTTCGTGACAGTTCTTAGACAATCTTCATCAAAACTGAACTCGTGATATTAATTACATTAGAGAGGTTAGTTATTATCAGACAAGTTAGGGTATTATCAGGCATGGCCCAAACCAGAAACTATAAAATCATCTAGCATTTAGAGGACACAGTTCAGGTAAGAAAGCATATCAAACGTTTTGCGAAACAGTCAGATTTGGATTTTATTTTTATTTTTCATTTTAATTACACAATAGGCAGGTACATGTCTGTCTCTCGAGCTGTTTTGATATGGCTTTTTGAAGAACTACGCATTATTGTATATAGTATCTTTAAGGTATTAGTATTACTGTTTTGAAAAAATAAGTCCCGCCGAGTTTCTTGAGTTGAGTTGCTTTGCCGGTAGTACTTCTCGGGTCAGAGGTGTAGGGTTAGAACCGGTGGTAGTTTCTTTTTCTCTCTGACGTTCATAAGTACATTGTAATGTGCCTAAATTGAAGAATAAAAATCTTTTATCTTTTTATAGAAGTTTTTGTGGCAAAAATGTCAATTAACTAGGGACTTCCTTCCGATACCAAATTTATCGATAACAGAGCCAAAGCGACATTTCAAGTTCACCAGGTAAAGTATAAATTAACCTGTGTGTTGATAAATACCTAACGACGTCATTTAAAAGTAATATGTTACATTTTCACGCATATTAGTCATTTTGATATTTAAACAAAAAATAATTTTAACAACTAAAGCTAAACGGATGTTAAGCGTTTTCTTATGCTGTGTATTGTATAGATAATAATATATACAATTTTCAAATTCAAATTACATGCAAAACATAAGCCTTTATCGATAAAATGATATCTAGATGGCCCATCATAGGGACGCAGCTATGCGTTAGAGGGAGCTATCGATATTGCGATCTCGTTCCGTCGTATTCGCTATGTGCGAAGTGCATGGTGGGGGTAACGAGAACGATCGCAGTGCTCAATGTGACAAGAAATGAAACCGCGAATCCCCTGTCTGCTGTCAAAATTATGAATCAGCCAGTTACATTTCATATAAGCAAGGAATACAACCTATTTATAAAAAAAGGAAAAAAAGAGATTGACCACCTGCCCAAGAGATGGCGCCACAATCATGCACACAGCGAATAGCTGCGTCCCTATGATGGCCCATCATGTATTGCGGATCACGTATTGTGAATATTGTGATTTTTGCGGGGTAGGAATGTATAGCTATTCGTACGTAACATACAAACAGCCACGTCAGATAAACGTCACGTCCATACAATAAACTGACCACTGGTCATGTTTTCGGCAGAGGGATACACCTGTCAATGGCCGCTCCGGTTGGTTGAATTCTCCAAGGTGTCTTATGACGGAAATATGCGTTGCTGGCGGCAAATCTGAACCAGAAACAAGCGAACATCAAAGATGTAGCAACCTAATCCCAGTGGCAGTTTCAGTCGCGAGACGCGAGTCATTGTTCCATTACACGTGATGTTAAGGTTTCAGGGGCCTTCGGGGCCTCAGGAGGCCTGGAGGCCGGTAATCGGATGCTTGATGGAAAACATGGGAAGGCTGTTTGGGTACTCGGTGGGGCCACGAAATCAGCGATCAGTCAGCATAGCTCGGCTCTCTTCGGAAAAAAGGTTATATAATACCCCTTTGTTAGCGCCACTTTTGTAATTATGTTTTAGCTCTTACCTCTGCATGTTAGCAAGCAAGCGACTTACCTGGAAAAATAAGTTTATAAGGCCGTAGTTTGTAAGGCCGCGGACTATAATTGTTGGGCCATTTAGGCTCCACTTTACACTGGACATTTCATAGAGTAAGTAACTAAACAAAAGAAAACAGCTTGAACCGAAAATGGTTAAAAAATTATGTCAGTGAGTGTACAGTCACATAGTATCTTCCTACACCAAGGCCGCAAAAATATGTGACCTGCTTTTATTTGTAGCATCATAGGAACGTGTCACATATTTTTGCGGGCTTCGTGTACTATTGTGACTGTACTATTGGTACTCAGGCGATGTACTTAGGGGGGGGGGAGGGGGTAGGGGGGGGTACTAAAATATATACAAAACATCCAATTGTTATATAAAACTATTTTTGATTTATGTAATTTTCACGTGACTGTACTAAAAAAACTCATTCAATATGTACGGAACTATAAGTCTTTTTACACTAACATCAAAACTATTAGTCAATTGTGCGATCTATGAATCATTTTTTTAATATACAGCGTGTATTTTTGATATTACCACATAAGCTGTGGGTAGTTAGTATAGACCCTAATAAACATACTTCCATATGTTTTATTAAAATTTTACGACTTTTATTTTTCCATATAAAATATTTCAGCACGCAATGTATTGCTCCTACCTGATTACTTTGCCTTTAAAACGTCACATTTGATATGTGTCACATTGTACTCTATACGCAGTACATTGCTGAGTGAAATAAATTAAAAAAATAATTACTCGGTGTTAATTAACAATTAACTAAATATTTATTGCAATGTCGATTTAAAACATCAAAACCTGCTTCTGGTTTCCTTTTGTGGTAATATCAAATATACACGCGGTATACCCGCTTCTTTCGTGGCCCCACAGCCTATCGAGCCATTTAACCTGTAGGGAGTATTGGTGAAATATCCAATCCCGCCAAACTCTAGAACATCGACCTTCATTACAGTACAGTCGAGGTCAAAAATATCTATACACATTCACTCCTTATTACAAACGAATAAGATGCAAAACTGTTAAAAATGTTACGTTGACTTTTAAGGCCTCTGTGAAAAAACTTGTCGTCTTTTCTCTCAAAGCAAGCATTAACTAGAGCCCGCACACGTGTACCCCCGTAAGGGATAGATGTATAGATGCCCATAATCACTTCTACAGCATAAAACAGAACAATTTACCAATGTTTTCCTTAGCCGACACAACTTTCTAGGAAAACTAACAGCTTTTCTCGTAGCAATCACAGAAATTCTTGAAAAAATCGCACATTATATCTGTTTGTTACCCTCCACTGCTAGAAGTAACGCGTGGAGGGTAATAGAAACTATGACAAGGACCAACGATAATAGCACCTCTCTGCCGTATCTATTGAAAGTGTAATAAGACCATCCCGTTCTATCTTGGTATTATTAGTTCCGTGTCAGATCTATGGGTGGTATATCTATGTCTTTTCTATTGGCTGTGTGCATGAGTGTGGCGCCATCTCTTGAGCAGGGGGTGAAAGGGTTTTTTCTTTTTTATTAATGGCATATACTCCTTGCTTATATGAAATGTCACTGGCTGATTCACTATTTTGACAGTTGACCTACGGGTGATGTCAAATATTTTTAAATGTGATATTGATAAGAGCCCAATTTCTTGTTACATTGTGCGCTGCGATCGTTCACGTTACCCCCACCATGCATTTCGCATATAGCCAATAGGCAAGTTCGCTTTTCTTAATGATTATGTAGATTTGTAAAGTTGGGTGAAAAGTGGCTTTTCAATATCTAGCAACAGAAATTCTGTAAAATGAGATTTTATAAAGGTTTTATTTGGATAGTTACCTAACTCCTCGTCATCATCCTAGCGTTTATCCCGGTTGGGGGTCCGCCTGACAACCTAATCCCATGAATTGGCGTAGACACTAGTTTTTACGAAAGCGACTGCCATCTGACCTTCCAACCCAGAGGGGAAACTAGGCCTTTTTGGGATTAGATCCGGTTTCCTTACGATGTTTTCCTTCACCGAAAAGCGACTGGTAAATATCAAATGATATTCCGTACATAAGTTTCGAAAAACTCAGTGGTACGAGCCGGGGTTTGAACCCGAGACCTCCGGATTGAAAGTCAGACGTCTTACCGCAAGGCTACCAGCGCTCACCTAACTCCTCTCCTGGTTCCATAAATCATAGACGATCCATAACCTTGGTTATATACACTTAAAGAGGTACAATTAATAAAACAGTACGATTTTTTTTTTGAACTCGTGGTATTACTGGACTATGAACATTTTATCACAAAATTACTGAACTAAAATAAACATTTATGTTGTACAATCGCCATCAAATATATCGGAGCGGCCAAGGTGATCACAAATATCTGAACAACGCCTCTATTGTCAAGGTGATAAAGTGCATGCTCAGATATTTTTGAGTACCTTGGCCGCTGTATTATATTTGATGGCGACTGTACCACCACACATGAATGAAGGACCTAACATCGATTAAAAACTTATTCAATTAAAACGTAATAAAGTCCAAATTCAAATAGATTTTCCAATTGATGTACAGTGTACCAAAAAAGTGGTCTACCAGTTTTGACAAAAGTTTCTGCGAGATCTAACAATCGCTAAGGTTGACTTTTCTAACGGAGTTTAAAACATGCACGACCTTGTTGTCTCATGACGTTAAAACGAAGCTCAACCATCACATTTTTGGTCGACTGTACATGCAGTGGAAGATTTGTTCATTACCAAATTGCCTTCGGTTACCACTCGAGTTGTTTGCTTTGAAATATTTAAATTTGCAATCAAGGAAGTAAATAAAAATGAGAACTGTTTGTACTGTTGTTTAATTTGAAAAACGTATAAAAGATAAAAGAGAAACTTAATTGAGGTCTGCGGCGACTACGACTAAGTAAGGTAATTTTTCAGAACAAATAACAATATTTTTGGAACAAAGATTAAATTTAACTAATTACATTCATTTTATATTCGCTGTGTGCATGATTGTGGCGCCATATCTTGGGCAGGTGTTCAATCACTTTATTTTCTTTTTTTATAAATAGGTTGTATTCCTTGCTTATATGAAATGTCACTGGCTGATTCACTATTTTGACGGCTAACAGGGGCTTTTTCAGTTTCAATTCTTGTCACATTGTGCACTGCGATCGTTCTCGTTACCCCCACCATGCACTTCGCACATAGCGAATACAAAGAAAATAATTATGGGATACTTGTATTTTTGGAAAATTAAAAATATACCTGCAAAGTGATTATATAATTAATAAATTAAGAACTTCGGTATAATTAAGTAGCTTATTCCTTCAGTGCAGAATTCCTGCTCCGTTTTCGCATTCAATTCAAGTCACTTTTAAAAACACAGTATTTCAAGAAGCATACTAACACAAACAGTCGTTATTTAATCAATTATCAAATCAGAGCGACAGAGATTAGTTAAAATCATGTTAAAATATATTATTTTCAAAGATTGCTGATTGCCCCCACAAACTAATGAGAAACGTAAAAGCTACAAAGTATATCTGAGGTTCTTTTAATTTTTTTCTATTCAAAGATTTTTTTTCGAAAAAACGCTGCGTTTATTTAGATTTCTTAGGTTGGCAGTAATTTATTTTCTTCTAAAGTCATGACAGTAAGCGATTCTATTTTGGCGCTTTTATAGAACAGGTGCTATTTTGAGGAATAAACTAAGTAGATAGATTTTTCCTCGAGTATATTATCTATGTTCTTATATAGGTGATGACAAATGTATAAATGACGGATAAAAGTACAGGAGTAGAATAGTACATATCGATATTAGTACATTTACGCACGAGTATCGAACGACGTTTTTTAATACAGTTGCGAAAAAAATATAAAATTGTCAATTATTCACTTTGAGGTTACTTTAGTACATGTATCCGAACGCTCCGCGCGGTGCGGTGCGGCGCTGTGATTGGCTGTCTGTCACTGTCATTAGCTGTGATTGGCTGGAAAAGTAAAAAGCACTAGTGCGCGATATCAAACTTTCCGCACGCTAAACCACTACAAGAAAAGCACTTTTTTGAGCAACTGTATTAAAAAAAACTTATCACACCTATTTTTCTGTAGGTGGTTAGAAGTATACAAAATAAGATTCCTTTTATGATTGCGCGCCAAAAAATTAAAAAAGCAGTGGTGTTTAGTTATAGAAATGCAAGTCATATCTTTTAAAAGCATCTTTCAACAAAAACATTAATAAAAACATCCCTTTGCTCATTTTTCCATTCATCTACTCTGTAAATTTATTTAATCTCACTAAGATAATAAATTCAGGCTGTTTTATGGAGTACTGCTTTAATTGAATAACAGCGTAAGTGTCTCACCCGTTCAAGTGATTCAAGCCTTTAATGTAAGACATTAGAGTTTTTCTTTGCAATTTTACACTAAACTTATTGTGCTACCGTCGTGGTTGGTGTAGGATGGTGTTGGTACAGTCACTGGCAATAGTATCTTCCTACACGAAGGCTGCAAAAATATGTGATACGCTCTTATCCGTGGGGCCACGTGTGTCTCATGTTTTTGCTGACTTCGTGTAGGAAGATACTATTGCTGGTGACTGTACAGGGTATTTTTTCAACCCTTAGGCGATTATCACACTGACGACGGATCCGCATGAGGCGCCGGTGCGCGAGAGAGATAGTGCTCTGCGTGTGTATAGCGCTGTCTCGCTCGCACACCGGCGCCGCATGCGGATCCGCACCAGTGTGATAATCGCCTTAGCCATATTAGGTGATTAGGCGATACTGAACCATATTTTCTATGGGAACAATGCTGTATCCCAAATAATGTAGTAAAATATAGCAACCTTTATCCTATTAAAAATACGGTAATGTTTTGAAACTTTCTTTATCCGGTTATAGAATTCCTTAAGTGTTCAGGTTTAGTGGATTAATTTCAGCGCAGCGTGATGAGACTGATGAGGTAGCAGACTGACAGATATAGACTTGTGCATCCACGCACAACGACTGACTGACTGATCCACGCAGAGCCGAAACTACTGAAGCTAGAATGTTCAAAATTACAGATACAGTTACATTTATAATGTGCTCAAGTAAAGAGAAACGATTTTGAAAAATTCAACCCCTAAGGGGATAAAAAGGGGTTAAAAGTTTTTATAGGTGGGTTTTAAATAGTAAGTTAGAGATTCGACATTTCGTAAAAGTACGAGAGTCTGTTACTTAAAGAAAAATAAAAGTAATTTCAACGTTTTTTAAATTCAACCCCTGACGGGGTTAAAAATGGGTTGAATATTTGTATAGAGATTCATTTTTCTGTGACAGACTTTAACATCACATTTTGAGAAGATGGAAAATCTGTATGAGGATCCGTATTAGACGAAATCGCGGGCAGAAAGCTAGTTATTATTTAATCATAATAATGGAGATGGTTCAAGTGAGCGAAACTCTCGCTGAGCTATTGCAATGCTGTGCTGTTCCATTTAGCTCAAAAATATGTTGGCTGAAAACATTTACATTCTGAAAGAGTTTTGCTGCGTTGTGACGCCTTTCATAAGTAAAAGGGTGTTTTCAATAGATAACGCTGTTTCTTTCAAGCTCAAAGAAAAGGGGCAAGTTTGAATGTAACTTTTAATAAACTGACCTGTTTTAATGCCCTCGTGAATTCTTTCCCTACAAAGCTAACATTATGGGTAAAACCCACTAATACGACAGATCTCATCTAATCAAAGCATTTTAAACAGTCTCGATATAATAATATATTATCGAACTCGCGGAGCGTAAGCGAAGTGAGTTCTTACAAACAACTCCAGACCGAACTGTTACTGGGACGTCTCGGCATCGGCATTTGGATGGCTTTTTCATTTCGATAGTTTGTCTGACGATAACTTTAGTAACGTTTTTCTGATCTTAATGAAATTTCTTGGGGCTGTAGTAGAGATACATAAAATTTGTAAGTTCGTATATGAGCAGGATCGATCAAGTAGTTATGGAGCTACCTTAGGAGAAAAAAATCCTCCTTAGGGTCTTGTTACATTGGTCAACTCGTTTGCAAGTACATCGCGAGTTCTTAGTTCGAGGCGGACTACTATTAGTTATAGAGATAGACAGACAACACAGCCTAAACCGTGGAAGGTAGAATCTTAAAAGAACTTTCATTTAACACATTCAGTGCCCATGACGACACGTTGTCGTCACGGTTCTACGAAGCATTTTCGTTACAAAGCGGGAAACCCATGTTATCGGCTACGGCGTAGCGCTACGCGGCTCTGTGAGCGGTGAATGTGTTAACACATTGAGTGCAAGGAACCTCCACATACGAGGAAAACTGTAAAATCGGCTACGAGCGAAGGCTGGCTCTACGTGATGGGCCATCATAGGGACGCAGCTATACGACGGAACGAGATCACAATGTCGTTAGCTCCCTCTAACGCATAGCTGCGTCCCTATGATGGCCCATCATGTAGAGCCATAACGCGTAGCTACCTGCGGCAGGGAATTCAAGTATCTTTGCTTACACGGAAAAAATAGTGTGTTAGCAAAGTACCAATTTGGCTCGGTTAAAATATTTTTGGTTATATACAACCACGTCTTATTTAAATCACGCAATTAAGCTTTGTTAATTACAAACAAGCAATTATTGCGAACTATTCTTGGTTATTTTTACCAAGCACTTATTTAAATCCAAATAAGTGTCTTAGTAAATATAACCCTTTCCTGATTCCCTTATTTATTTTTAACTAATTTAATGGTGTAGTTTCACATACGTAAGTTAGCCAAGTTGACTTCTTTGATTTAAGCAACGAACTTTGCAGGCTCCATGCGAAGCGAGTCACTCGGTTGTAAATAGCAAAAACTTATTTATTTCTAGCCGTTTCATTTTCTCAGTGTAGCTTCATCGGAATTACTTTCTAGTAACTTTTGATTCAGACGTTTAGGCGTTAGCTATAATTGTAACTATACAATAAGACACGATCCAACTCTAATGCATTAAGAGGATGATAAGAGCTAAATTCCCTCCCTATCGTTTTCAGCGCGAGTGAAAGAGAAACACTGCGTTACGATTAGTATGGGAGCTCATTGCAAATTTTGCAAATTGATGAATTAAAAAAAACTATGCATTAATTGAGAAATTTAAGGCAATGAAGTTTTTAGTATTAGTGTGGTGGAATGTTGTCCTTAATTACAGACATATAAGCCAAGAAACTAAAGACGTGCAATTGTTTTAAGCTAATTTTAGATGTAACTTTGGAATTATTTTCTATCGAGCCGATTTCGTCCAATTGTGTATTGGTATTAACCAAGTTCTTTTAAATACAATGAATATTAACATATATTTTTTTTACTTTTCCAAAACAAGTAGTTATAGCTATATGACTGTTTAAGTAAAGTCAATTTGAAGGTCATCGGGTCTTCTCAGCCTCTTAACTATAATGCATTGGAGTTGGATCGTGTCTTAGCGTGTTTTAAAGTTAGAATACGGCCCACTGTCTTAAGTGTAGTCGAAGACTACGAGTAAATAACGATCCAAAGGAAGTTCCAATAATTCAGTTAGACCTTGTATAACCGACTTCACATTTATGCTTTATTACAACCCAGTAAGGTACAAATCTGTTACCATATTTTGGACGTTGACTGAAGAAGTTACCGCAAAGCACTTGGAAAATATTTGGAAGTTCCAAATTTAATTATAACTTGCTAGCCAACTAATTGTTTGATGTCGTGATGTCTTACTTCGACAGGGTTTCAATTACATGCACGGCTTGGTTTACTTACGACTTTGTTCTATTAGGTAATTGTCGAGGTCTTGAGAGACATTTACCACAGAGTAACGCAACGACGCTGCACGGAAAAGAAAGCTTCCGGGATAATTCTCAATCTTAGACATTATTATATTATGTTGAAAATATTTCCTCGTGACAAGCATTTATTTCCTTTACGAAAATAAATTAAAGTTTTAAATATAACGAAGCGAATATATTCTTACAGATTTTCTAGTTTTCTTTTACTTAAGATAATACTTGTTTGATTAAAGTACAATCTCTCTTATTTACTCAATATACTCTTGAAACAATACATTTTTGTATTTCTATTTTAAGAAAACGTGGTTTTATTAAGCGAAGAATCATATTTTTGGTAAAGGAAATAAATACTTGTCACGAGGAAATATTTTCAAGAAAATAATAATGTCTTGATTTGAGAATAATCCCGGAAACTTTTTTTCCGTGTGGTCTTCGGGATCTAAATAGTACATTATTATTAGTAGATCGAACTAGTATTAAGTTATTTAATATGTTTTGTAGTTCGCAGTGCCTTAGTTTTTACTGTAATGCTGTGTAACTCTTTTGAATAAATAAATAAATAATAAATAAATTATGATACATAAGAGGGATAAGAGACATATTGTGAACGAGAGTCTGATAGAACCTGAGACCGGAGCCGAGAGCATTTATGATTCGAGGGAACAAAATGTGACATTGCATGCATGTGCAGCGGGAGATATAGAAAAGTAAGAGTCCATACAGAGTTATCGAAATTTTATTTAACATTTTTGTGTTAAAACTTAATTTTTTGTTCGCAAGTATGATGAAAACTATATAGGTATATTTTTCAAACACATAAACATTACACAATGCAACGGAAAAACTACGAATATGTAAATTGCAGAATAGCTCGGCTTCACGGGTTATTTCAGGCCACTGTAAATATTTAATTCAACTGAAGGGTAGTGAGGAGCCACGCTGAAACACTTCATGTTAAACGCGTTTTACGGTTATTTGCTGTAGGTAAATATTATACTTTATTTTATGAATCGCATTGCATGTGAATTACATACATAAATACATAAAATTAAATACTTAGATGTGAAATATTCGCGTAAACAAATAAATTAACATAAAATACAATAACTTAAAACGTTGAAGGTATTTTAGAACACTGATCTTTGTTACATTATATTCTTCATAAATTTCATAATATGTCATTAATACAGGCTGATTTGGGGAAGTTTAGCACAAGAACTTTGAAAGTTAACCTAATGATTGACCCTGTTGAACCTGTTGATTCTTAGACGACTGAATAACGCATGAAGTATGAGCACTTGTGAGTTAATTTGTAGCTCAATATATTGTATTTTCTGTACATGTACCCACAGCCGCCATCAAATTGATCGGAGCGGCCAAGGTACTCAAAAACTGAACGTCCACTATATCGCCTTGACAATAGAGGCGTTCAGATTTTTGTGAGCACCTTGTCCGCTCCGATATATGTATATGATGGCGACTGTACGCCTCGAAAACCTTGGTAGGTACATAGAGAGGTTGAATAAAAGTAGTAAGATGCTTATGTATTGAACCGTGTGGTGGATGAAGACTTTAGTACCTACCAACGTATTTTTAACAAGAATTTTCGAAGTAAAATTAATGATAATAATGTTATGTTTGTTAGTAAATTCATAATTATTAGCAAACTGCGGGCTCATCACTACTCGACCGACCGCTCAAACGATTACCACGGATATTGGCCCCGTAAATACGTCCGTGCACGCGATACGGTATTACGGGGGATACTTTGATTCACTATTCTTTCATAGGTACATTTTATAGGTTCTCTGGAAGAGATATAAGGCCGCCACTTGTTTGCTTCTACCTTTATATAATTGGTATTTTGTTGTGATATATTTTATGACGTGTGCAATTATACATAAATATTCAATTTTTTCTGCTAATTTTGTTACTTGGGGCTTGTGCACAAATCACGCGAGGTTTTTTTGGCTACTTTTTGACCCCCCCTCCCCCCTGGTGATCTTTGGTGAGGTTCTAAGCTCCCCCCCCTCCCCCACCTAACCTCGCGTATATTTATTGAATTTTTTTTACTCGACCTAATTTTGAAATTAAATATTCGAAAATCTTGTTTATTTTTCTATTTTCGCAATTAATGTGATGTTATATTTGCCATATATTTAGTATCCGTTGATGCACAAATGTATTTGTGTAATTTTTACTACTATCTCTGAAAAGTTGACTCTTATTTTGAGGTAATAGGTATGGTTTTTCAAAGTTCTACATTCGCCGATTTAATTTTAGCTTTTATTACATTTATATTACAGGTGCTACTGACGGGTACAAGAAAAAAAACCGGCCAAGTGCGAGTCGGACTCGCGCATGAAGGGTTCCGTACCATTATCTATAAAAACCGGCCGTAGCTACTATCGAATAAATTAATATCGCAAGGTCGTATCTGCCTAAGTAGGTAGTTTTTTGGAGATAACTCAAAAATGTTCGTTGAAAGAATATTCAAAAGTGTATCTTCTTGAATTTTTCCATAATATTTGGACTTAAATAAGGTTCAATTTTTTTGACTTTCGGAGTCATTATTTCTGAATATATCCACTTAATCAATTTTTTTTTAAAAAACCTCAATGTTATTTCTAAAGACCTATCGATTGATGTGCATCATGTTGATATTTGGTAAAAAAATATTTTTTGACAATTACTTGCATGTATGGAGTGCCCCCTCTTAAATGATTTTTTTTTCAGAAATTTACCTACATATCTAAGTAGCAGCACACAGAATACACTTTATGTAAAAATTTGATAATGATACGTCTTATAGTTTCCGAGTAAAATGGCTGTGACATACGGACGGACAGACATGACGAATCTATAAGGGTTCCGTTTTTTACCGTTTGGCTTATAGCGCAGTAAAATAGACATATTTATTAATATAATTAAACCTGTTTTGAAATTAAATCATTCGTCGGTCCAGGGATTGTTCTGGTTCGTCTCTAAACGTTACAACAGGGCACACATCTTCAGGCAGGCAGGTAGCGGGCATACATCCTTCGACATCGTCTTCGTGTTGCCACACGACACGACGTCGTCGTTTTCCCGCATTACACAAAGAACTTCCCTTTGGGATCTCGCTATAGTTCGCCGCGTTAGAATGCGCGTTGGTCGGCCTATTTTGTCATTACGATCCCTTAGTTTTTTATATTTTTCACGGCTTCGTTCATTATAGAAAATACACGTGAGGTCTCCATGTACCCCCCACCCCCCACGTGATCTATCGTGATTTTTTCGGGACCCCCTCCCCCCCCCTTTCGAACCTCGCGTGATTTGTGCACAAGCCCTTGGCTACATTTTTGGAAATAATTAACTAAATAATGTGCGGGTCGCATATCAGTCCCTTTTGTTATAGAATACCTACGCTATGCAAATTTTTAAGAAAACATAACTATAGGTACTCAAGTAAAACAGGTACCATTTCCATATAAGTTATTTTAAACTATAATTTTCATCGTTTCTGAGTGTAAATGGCGTAAAAGTCAAAAACTTGTGTTATTCAACTCATTTCAATATATCTTTGGTAACTGAGAAGTAGAATGTAGAATGTAGAATGAAATTTTTTCAAGGTAGAATGAAATTACATATTATGTAATATCATTCTACCATATCCTATTTTATTCCTATCTGTACCCGTAATGAACTCTGTACTTCTGTAACTCAAGATAAAAATAGAATACGCATTATTTTCAACAACCTCCTTACAAAATCCACTCACACTCGAACCACAAGGGCTCACGACAATCCACGCCGTCTATTCGCGTCTGACGTCAACTGCCGTCAAGTCGTCAATCCACGCCGAGTGACGCGCGCGTAATGAGATGTCGTTTACTGACAACTGTTGGACGTTTATGGGATAAGTTTTGGGTATATTTGTTCAGTGTTACGTTATTTGACGTCGATTTGACGCACGCGGTGTGATTTTGTTTGATGATTGTTTATGGCTGCATCGGCACACTAGTTACTAAGTAATTTAAAAATACTAAGTAAATATTTTTTTAATCTGAAAGAAACGAGGTATAGGACTATATTAAGAGTCGCCAGGACGCTCGCGTGAACTCGCGTCCCCATACAAACGTAGTTCAGCTCTCATTTTAAAACGACATGCTTTAGAATCACGAAATTTGGCATGGACATTTTAGTAGTACAGAGCTATGTCGGTATTTAGTTTTCGTTGCTAAAAATTGTAATACAAAGAAAATATAGCAAAAATAAAATGTGTATGGAAATCTGTATCTGGCTGTGTTTTCTTTGTATTACAATTTTTAGCAACGAAAATGAATTACCGACATAGATCTGTATTACTGAAATGCCCATGCCAAATTTCATGGTCCTGGCGACTGTTAACTGGTTTTCTGGCATTCGACTCTCATAAAGAGTCGGAATGACACCGCAAAGCGCAGCATCCGTCTCTGCCGGTGCTGACAGCCCTGATTTATTATGACCGCAAGAGAGTTTACTGAGACAACCCTATTACGCTGAGAAAAATATGGTGCAGCGGGTTGAATTAAAAAATTAAACCTGGAAGGGCAAATCCTACAAGTGCCCTTGAGGTTAGCCGAGCGCGCCAATTCCAATGATATTTACTATGAATATTCGCTGTGTGCATGATTGTGGCGCTATCTCTTGGGCAGGTGGTCAATCTCTTTTTTTCCTTTTTTATAAATAGGTTGTATTCCTTGCTTATATGAAATATAACTGGCTGATTCGCTATTTTGACAGCACACAGGGGATTTTCAGTTTAATTTCTTGTCACATTGAGCACTGCGATCGTTCTCGTTACCCCCACCATGCACTTCGCACATAGCGAATAGGTACTCTAACAAAATGTGCATAAAAAATACTTCCAAAGTTATTTCATAACCTGGCAAAGATTCCGTTGTATTTATCTATTTTGTCAATCATTACATCTTTGTCTCTCTTGTAAGAAAATTATAGTTTGTTTCTTTCTTACGCTGGTGATGGCAGCTCATTGGCATGTTATGTCCGCATCTCTCGCTGGCCGGTGCGTGACTACTGACAATTGTTTGAATTCACTCATTTTAAGGGCTTCACTTTTGGAGCGTGCATAACTCATCTGTCATTATTATATATCATATGCCAATTCTACGTTAGTCTAGTCTGTCCTTGAATAACTTAGGGCAGTAATAAATGAACTGCAAACAAAAACCAGCTTGTAATAGAAGCTGTGCAGTCATCGTGCAGTTGGTGAGCAGCTGGCGGGCAGTTCCAAAACAGGTTGCAGCTTGGTTGCAGTTTGCAGTCCGTCTGTATCGGCACTTATGTATGACTCATCAGATACCTACAAAATTTTATGTGAAGTTTTGAAACAGCTTATATAACACATGTTTTTTGTAAGTGTAGTATTTTCCAAACTTACGTGAAATGTAGTATTTTCCAAACTTACATCAAAAAAATATAGTACACCTTGTTGTTACCTCATGAAACGTTCCAAAAATATAGTATTTTCGTCTTTTTTGCATATTTTCAACAGTACACCAAGCTAAAATATAGTACGATACTAAATATTATAGTACGGGTGGCAACCCTAATTGGCAGCCGTGACCGCCTACAATCAGTCGGGGTGTATGCTTATTTGCCACTGATATGGTATAAAAAAAAACATTTGCAACCCCTTCAGTGTACCTTAAGTCTCATCGGAAGACCACCGCTCAAAATCGCTAGCACCGTTCTGAGATCAGCCATTTTGTGGAACCACTCTGTATTTTTGCAAATGTATCTACTACATCTATGTGTGTCTAGGAGTAAGCAATATATTTTCTATTCTATAAGTTCTATAACTTAATACGTGAGTCATAAATCTCAACACCTATTTCCCCGGAGGTCAACAAACATGTTGATAGAAACATAAAGAAATGAGGGCTAAAGTTAGTGAAATAACTGAAATAACTCACTCGCCCCTCCACGACTCAATCGCGGCCAACTTTTATTTTATCCGAACACCGATTTCCATAAGTCATTGATACTACCCACTAGATAATCCATGGTAAAAAAACTTGGGCAAGCCGAAGCTATATTTGGCTTAAAATTTCTTGATAAGCTGTAGGAAAACTGCTCAGATGCCTAATAATTACTTAAGCAAGGTGACGGAAATCGTATTATATGGACGCGCCGCCATGGGTGTACACCTAGCATCAGCGTTTGAGAGACTTGGATGCTAGACGGCATATAAGAAAGACTCGTCCTAAGCCCTCGTACATATACACATACAACCCAGCTGGCCAACTACACTGCGCTTTGTGTGACCGCGTCTTCAAGACAAAGTTTGGCTTTGCAAGTCATACCCGAGCCTTCCATAATCCTGCAAGAAATAATTGACGGAGTCGCTGTCGCCGGATACGGCGTGGAGAGAATGATGACACCTAGCATAAGAATTCTCTCTGGACTTCAAACTGAAATGATTCGATCTGAAATCACAACAATGGAACGTAATTTATAGATATGATTGCCTTACCTTAATATTAATTTTACCTGTTACTTAATACACTTAATTTTATAACTGTTTATCAAAGCCCTATGGTATTTATGCCAATTGTGGCGCGTATGGCAAACCCCCCCTTTAATGATTGCAAGTCGCTTCCGACCGATACTTATGGAGGTCCTAAGGGGAGGCCTATGTTAAGCAGTGGACGTCTTATGGCTAAGATAATGATGATGATGTTGATGGTATTGATTCACCAAAACACAGGAAAAATAATCTAAGAAGGGTCACGAAATTCGACCTTCAGTCGTCATGTATGAACCATCATCCTACCGTCTTGTCCCATGAATTTGCATAAGCACTAGTTTTTACGAACGCGACTGCCATTTGATCTTTATTGGACTCAGATCCAGTTTCCTCACGAAATTTTCATTCACGAAAAGCGACTGGTAAATATCAAATGATATTCCGTACATAAGTTCCGAAAAACTCAGTGGTACGAGCCGGAGTTTGAACCCGAGACCTCCAAATTGAAAGTCGGACGACTTACCGCAAGGCTACCAGCGCGTATCTATGTGTGTCTAGAAGTAAGCAATATATTTTCTAGGAATATTTCTTCTGTGTCTAGGAGTAAGCAATATATTTTCTATTCTATAAGTTCTATAACTTAATACGTGAGTCATAAATCTCAACACCTATTTCCCCGGAGGTCAACAAACATGTTGATAGAAACATAAAGAAATGAGGGCTAAAGTTAGTGAAATAACTAAAATAACTCACTCGCCCTTCCACGACTCAATCGCGGCCAACTTTTATTTTATCCGAACACCGATTTCCATAAGTCATTGATACTACCCACTAGATAATCCATGGTGAAAAAACTTGGGCAAGCCGAAGCTATATTTGGCTTAACATTTCTTGATAAGCTGTAGGAAAACTGCTCAGATGCCTAATAATTACTTAAGCAAGGTGACGGAAATCGCATTCTATGGACGCGCCGCCATGGGTGTACACCTAGCATCAGCGTTTGAGAGACTTGGATGCCAGACGGCATATAAGAAAGACTCGTCCTAAGCCCTCGTACATATATACCCATACAACCCAGCTGGCCAACTACACTGCGCTTTGTGTGACCGCGTCTTCAAGACAAAGTTTGGCTTTGCAAGTCATACCCGAGCCTTCCATAATCCTGCAAGAAATAATTGACGGAGTCGCTGTCGCCGGATACGGCGTGGAGAGAATGATGACACCTAGCATAAGAATTCTCTCTGGACTTCAAACTGAAATGATTCGATCTGAAATCGCAACAATGGAACGTAATCTATAGATATGATTGCCTTACTTTAATATTAATTTTAGCTGTTACTTAATACACTTAATTTTATAACTGTTTATCAAAGCCCTATGGTATTTACGCCGAGTGTGGCTTGTATGGCAAACTCCCCCTTATGGCCTTGGGTTTTCTGACCACCCGTCGCCGGCGGCCGGCGACCGACGCCGTACAAACATCCGATCGAATCCGGTGTTTTGTATGGCGTCGGTCGCCGGCCGCCGGCGACGGGTGGTCAGAAAACCCAAGGCCTTAATGATTGCAAGTCGCTTCCGACCGATACTTATGGAGGTCCAAAGGGGAGGCCTATGTTAAGCAGTGGACGTCTCACGGCTGAGATGATGATGATGATGATGGTATTGATTCACCAAAACACAGGAAAGATAATCTAAGAAGGGTCACGAAATTCGACCTACAGTCGTCATGTATGAACCATCATCCTACCGTCTTGTCCCATGAATTTGCATAAGCACTAGTTTTTACGAACGCGACTGCCATTTGATCTTTATTGGACTCAGATCCAGTTTCCTCACGAAATTTTCATTTACGACAAGTGACTGGTAAATATCAAATGATATTCCGTACACCGGTTGCGGAAAACTCAGTGGCACGAGCCGGGGTTTGAACCCGAGACCGGTTTGAAAGTCGGACGTCTTACCATTAGGCTACCCAGTGCTTCTTGTCATGCAAGCACCATCTAGTGTTACAGATCCACGGCTCAGGGCCACCCCACAAATCATTCCCGACATGAGCGCCGCCTCTCGGAAAGGTTATGGATGGTAATGACTTTTGAGGTATTTCCTGATGTGGGACCCGCATGTACCGATTTAACTTCCATGCATATCAAAGGAGTATACCTCAATTTAATCAGTACCCATGAAGTACAAGCCTGGTTTCTGAAATCAAAATTTCAATTTCTGTCTTTCTAATTCAAGCACCATCGAACGTGAGAATAGTATAGTATACTTAGCTACGAAAACGAAATTTCAATGTTTATAGTCCTGCTTTACCTACTATTTTGTACTTTTGTGTATAAGACAGATTATTTTCAGCCAAAACATTTATAGTTATTTTCAAGCCAATGATTAGCAGGAGTACCCCTCTGCCGAAATCATATGACCATTGGTTATATTTGTTGTATGGACTGACGTTTATTTATAGCCATATATTTGACGATTTTTCCGGGGGAGGGGTCCACCGGATAAATTGGCACTCTTTTTGTATAGAAAATGACAGATATGGCCGCTCCGATTGGTTGAATCTCTAAGTTTTGAGTACGTAGCTGTGAAAAACAACACTAACGATAGGAACCAGAATATTTACACCAAAGGCCAAAAGTATGGAAATATACATTGCATTGTATACAAATTCAAAGATTGTAACATTTTTGTTGTGAAACTAGTGATCAAATATTCTCATCACGCTTCACCAAAAAAAAAAATAGCCCGAAAATTTTAAAAATTGTTATAAATTATCAAACAAAAAATTTGAATTTAAATAAAGTAGATTTCAGCATACCGCAAAGTTTTGAATGTATTGTGAAGTTTAGAAAAAGTAGATTATTCCCATTAATAAAATCGATGTAAAATTTACATAATAAAATATATCTGCGAAATCAATAATAAAAGTGTTTGCCTGATAATCATCGATTTGTATATATTGTTCTGTCATATTAAGCTTATTTCTATACTTTTGGTCTTGGGTGTAGAAATAAAGGAGACGTGTAAAATTCGCTGCCTTGGGGTCTTGGGTGAAACTCACACTCGCACCGGGTAAGTTTTGATAACTCAGTTTGCTGCTGGCTGGTACCCCGGAGTCACAAGTTTGAGTCTCGCACGATGCAGTTTTTTATATTAAATGTAAAGCGCCGCATATTATGTAAAAAAAAAAAATCTCGTAAATCTTCTACGTTGCTTATTTAATTATTGCTTTGTAACTTAGATCTTCTTCCGACTCACTACATCCTATAAATTACCTTTAATTTTTCAGTTGGTTGAGCCGAAAGAGATATTAAACATAATTTAAATTATTATATCCCTTGTTTCAGCGAAGTTATTCCGAGCAAGGAGTTAACAACCTCTCAAATAATCTGTTTCCGCCCCTCTGAATAATTGAAATCGGGTCAAGTGTACCACTCATAACAAGTAACCGCCATTGACAAACCAGTTTGAATTCGAACTTTGTTTCCTGGCAATATGGTAGACAATTGAATAAGTTTTCCAATGGCTGATGCGACTCTTATGGAGTAGAGCTGCGGTGATGATGTCCGTTGTGTATTTTTACTGAATTATGTGGACGAAATGATGGTTTTGTTTTGTCCTTTTCTATGTATATGGAGGATGACAGAGATCGGTAGGTAGAGAAATAATGTGATTATTACTGACAGTGTCTGGTGGCCTTTTATTACGAAATTGTTTCTAATATGCTGCTGCAAATCTAAATCAAGTCAGGGCTCGAATCGAGACCCTCTGCTCTGTAAGCAAGTCTGCACCTGCAGCCTAAAATTTGGCACACAAGGATAAAGGATGTCAAATGTAGGAAGGTTTATTTAAAGCGGTCCAGACGCTATCAGTACCTACGTCATTATTTCTGTATCCGTTCTTTTCTATGTACAGTCGGCATCATATATATCGATGCAGCCACGGTACTCAACAATATCTCAACATGAACTTTTTATCGCTTCACAATAGAGGCGTTGTTCAGATTTTTGTGACCACCTTGGCCGCTCCGATATATCTGGTGGTGACTATCAAGGATGAGTATGTCATTATACTCATTATTACTGACAGTCTCTGGTCAGGATCTATATCTGAATCCCTAAAGATTTTTCTCCTATTTTTGTATTCCCTAATGCTATTTATCCTAATGATTATTTGCCCTAATGCTCATTTGTCCTAATTGTTGTTGCCCTATCATCATATTGATGATTTTTTTTCCCTAATATGTTATTACCTAATATCATTTGACCTATTCATCAGTTGCCCTAACTTTTTTTTCCATAATATTAGTTTGTCATAATTATTATTTGACCTAAAAGTTATTTGTCCTAATGATCAAAACACCTATTTTCAAATGAACTAATATTATTTTTCCTATTATTTCATACCTTAATATTAAATGTCCTACTCGTCATTTTTCCTAATTGTCACTTGCCCTAATGCTCATATGTTTTTAGGGTCATAAAAATAACCCTAACCTACCTATCTCTGGGAGCAGTTTCGTTTTTAGGGTCATAAAAAAAAAATCTTAACCTACCTATCTCTGGGAGCAGTTTCATTTTTAGGGTCATAAAAAAATAACCCTAACCTAATACGCCGTTATGGCAAATAAAATTAGGATATTCGAACATTATGGTAAGAATTTTTAGGGCAAATGAGTTTTAGGGCAAACATTACATTATGACAAGTTAGGATAATTGATCATTAGGGCAAATGACAATTATGACAAAACGGCTAGGGTAAGTGATTTTAGGACTAATGTCATTAGGGGTTTCAAATGTTAATTAGGATTTTTGAACATTATGGTAAACAATTTTAGGACAAATGAGCATTAGGACATTCATTACATTATGACAAGTGACTGTTAGGATAATTGATCATTAGGGCAAATGACAATTAGGACAAAACGGTTAGGACAAGTGATTTTAGGACAAACGTTATTAGGAATTCCGAGGTACACCCCTCTGGTCAGCTTAAAGCACGGGAGTCTAGCACTAGAGAGACAAAGTCGCACGCAAAAGCTTGTATCAAGCACAAAAATACAAACGTACCATAAAGTTATTCTGAAGGTCTGCGAGCTTATTGTGTGCCGTAAATGACGTGAGGGCAAAGATTACGGGCCCAGTAAGGTCAAGCAGTAATGGCCGCCTGAACTTTCGCCTGAATGCCAATTGAAACATTATTAGCCTATTATGAGTTCGATTATTTAACTCAGTACCTATTTAGATTTATTATATATTGTTAAGGTGAGCATGCTTTGTGCCAAAGTGATTTATATAAATAGTTTAAAATAGTTATTTAGATTAATTGTTGTTATAAGCAGAAACGTCTGCAAACGATATTTCAATTTTATAATTGAAAGGAAAAATGGAAAAATTCACCGCGTCGAGCAAGACTCGAACTTGCGACCTCTCGGAATACCGGTCCGATCGCACTGCCAACTGTGCTATCGACGCTTACTCAACCCCGGTGAATCTTTCCATCTGTTACTCCTTTTTTGCTTACGTCAGAAGGAGACGTGTAGCTGTAGCGTGTAGTTATTTAGATGCAATGTATAAACCATGTTGTTTATGTAGCAGTGTCAGATTATGTACTAAGTTGATTTTCACTTAGTAGGTATTAGGTGACAAAACGTTGCATAATTTACTGTAAACCACCAATTGTTTCTTGTTATAATGATGCTACTGGTGGGAACCTTTAATTGGCTTACCTATATATATTACCTAAATACTTACCTATATAGCTACAATATTATTATTAGCTGTTGGTTCCCCGAATAAATGAATAAATAAATATTTAAGCAGAAACAACACTATGTAAATTATTAATTTATAATATTTAATATAAAACGAAAGAAATGTAACCAAGACCCCAGAGGCTAGGACTGAAATGGAACCAACGTCTTCTGCATTCGCAACAGACGCCTCAACTTATAGGCCACCCGGGTTAAGGAAGCCCCCGTCAAATGTTCTCGTTTAATTTAAATGTAATCTTTGCAACCTGTGGCCTATAGTGTGTGTTGGTCCTAGTTTTTTTTTTCTTTTGTATGAACTATGTAAGATTAATCATATTTTTTTTTTATATCATTTGCTTTTGCAACACCTACTTATTTGTTAATTTACAAAGGTTTCCGCTTCCCAAAGGTTGTCTGGTAGAGATAGCTTTTTAGCGACAAGACCGCCAATAGTTTTACCTCGACTTTTCTGTATGTAACTTGTGTATACCCTGTTTTTTTAATTTAAGGTGTGCAATAAAAACCATTTTGAATTTGGAATTTATCGCTACAGAATACTGTCGAAAGTTGAATGAGTTTTCCATGGCTCTTACGGCTCTGATACAATGGGAACACAAAACAGTGTCAAGCGGCAGCCATCGCAGATTTACGATACGGTACCGGTACCGTATTATTCATGCGGCGACAGTCATTATCGTCCTCTAGTGACGAGCTTTACCGGGAATTTTCCGGTCATATGTCCGGTAATTCCTCGTTTCAGGAATTATTCAGATATTACTTTCCGAGCATTAATGTTTTTGAATTTAAACGTTACTGTAACTACTTACCGGAAATGTTTATACTGTGTTTTCTGGAAAAGTTTCCAATGCATGTAGCAGGAATGTTAAACCGAAGGTTAACTAAATTATATTGGAAATCTCATAATATAATTAGATACTAAATTCAATGTACAGCAGCAAGTGGGCAAAGTTCTCAAAAACAGCTTGACACGACTTTATTATCAAAACAACAAGAGATTTTAAGTTAACATCGGAAGAGGGTAGATCGGTATGGTACGTGGGTAGATCACAATTAACACTCGCAGCAACTTCAGTTACTCCGTGATAATGGCGCTGCAACTGTGCCGAATGAGTTAGATATCCGTTAGTCCACGTGCTGTTTGTAGGGAGTAGCTATCTCCTTATAAAAAGCCTAACCTCACCGTACAACGTCCAGCTCTTGGAGCGAAATTTTAATTAATGAACCGTACACTTGTCGTATCTACTTCGACATTGGCAAAATTGTCCCAATATTGTGGACAGAATGCCATATTTTAAAAATTGAATTGAACTGTGCCGAAATATCGAAAACTCGACAAAACAAATAAACAAGGTAAATACCCCGTTTCAAATATTTTTTGCAATACAATAAGAGATTATAACACCTCACGCTCTTTGCTACTTCTTATTTTGACAAAACACGGGACTTAATCGCGTACACTTACTTTTGTAATTTTTCTGACGTTTCGAGCGTGTCGTAACGCCCTTTTTCCGAACTACCCGCACTTCTGCTGCTGACTGTACTTTGGCAAATAAGTAATCCCCGGCAACTTTATACCCTGTTGTTGTAAACAAATTTACCATCTTTACCATCCTGTTCTGGCATGTTTCGACCATTCGACTGGATTTGTCAGAGGTCAGACGCCTAAAATAGCATATTTTTTAAAAGGCTGAAACTATTTTGTATTCGCATCTCTCGCATCTCCATCGCATTCGCATTGTCAAGTAAGTATAAATTTTTCCCCTGAACAAAAACTGGGAAATTCCCAGCGGCACATCACTATCCTGAGTCATTACCATTCGGGCTGTCATTACCATGCTTTAAATAAATAAGCCGTTTATTTGTTGTTTCGGCGCTGTTTTACGAAGCCAGTATTTGTTGTAATTATTGCTTGTTTTGGTTTGTATTCGTATTTTGGGTATTTCTAAATCGATTACTTTGTTAGGGTCACCTTACACAAGCCTTAAAATAAAATTTAACAGACTGCCATTTGATCTCAACCTAAATGAGGAAATCAGGCCTTTGGGATTACTCCGGTTTTCTCACTGTGATAAAAGTGACCGGTTCGTGTGTAATGTTATAGTACATTACGAAACTAGGGCGGTAAAATAAAGAACGGTACAGATCGCGGGTATCCGAACCGAAGGTAAGGGTCACAAACAAGCGATCTGAGGCATTCTTTATTACCGCCCGTGGTGCGTACATAATTTTAGGGTGGGTGTGAAGTGAAATTTGCCGCTGCGCCCGTGGGCGGCAAATCACACATACCGCCCAGAGTGACGTAATAGTACATTACACAACTAGGGTGGTAAAACAAAGAAAGGCCGAGATCGCAGAAGTTTGCGGCCCGAGCTGCAAGCGAGGGACGTAAATATGCGATCGAGGGCTTTCTATATTACCTCCCGTGTTGTGTACATCATTTTATGTCTACACTTGGCCAGAAAGCGTCTTTATGGCCAGGTGTGGCATAAAATATTTTGTTAGTGCATTATAAGTATATTAACACCCGACAAGTCCCAAGCAAGTTTACTTTCAAGCGGATGTTACGAAAGCACCTGCTACAACAAGAAATCAGAATTAGTATCCATCAATATAATTATTATTTGTTTATTTATTTATTTAATCTTTATTGCACAAAAGAAAATCTTATAGTACAAAAGGCGAACTTAATGCCAAGAGGCATTCTCTACCAGTCAACCTTAAGGCAACGCAGAGAAGTTGTGGGCGGTGCTAATATTAGTATTATAACGTATTTATATATTTTATATATTATTTATTTATGTAGAACTATATGCAGTTTATAGTAAGTAGACATAAGTCTTCTTTTATTATAATATTCAACTCCCCTTTTCTCTTTGCATCTTTTGTACATGTCTTTGTTTGGCCCAATGGTTGACTAGTGGAGAATGCCATTTGGCATTAAGTCCGCCATTTGTAAATAAATTATTTTTTTGTATTTTGTGCATTAAAGTTTAAATAAATAAATAGATACTAATACATTGAAAGTTTTGAACCTGGTTAGGTACGAGACCTTATAACATAATCATTAAAGAGACAGTCTCAATTCTAGATCTGGTTATATACAGAAATATATAAATTTCTACCTCGTGCACCTTTTTCAAAGGAAAATTCCTTGAGAATATAAATAATAAAATTATTAACATTTACAAAGTACTGTGTTTGTTGAATATAATTCCTAGAATCGTTGACTCAGTTTTCACCAAGCCAAATTTTACATTAATTAGGAAATTCAGTTTCACGTTAATTAATGAAACAGATATGAAATATGAAGCATTTAATTTTTCGTAGCATGAAATTATTTCACGCTCGTACAAATTACACGATGGAGCTTGAAATTACACCTGTTTTTAATTTAATTATCTGAACTTAAGTTGTAAGTTATCAAATCAATATAATACGCGGAGAGAAAATTTTACTAGAAACAAGTAAAAAATAGTAATTCCCAGGACAAGTAAACAATTTACTAAAAACAAGTAAACGTATACTAAAAACATGCAAACGTTTCCTTGTTTTTAGTAAAGTTCACTTGTTTTTAGTAAACGTTTACTTGTTTTTAGTAAAGTTCACTTAATTTTAGTAAACGTTTACTTGTCTTGGCAATTACTATTTTTTACTTATTTGTAGTAATTTTTTTCTCTTCGTGTATCTATAAATGAGGATATAACAAAATCTTTCAAGTTGATTTTGATCTCTAATAGACGTATCGATATGAAACTTTGATCAAACCCGTCGTAATTAGACTCAAATGATTAGTTTGTCAACTTCAATACTAAGAACTTATTACTTACTGAGCACTCTTTTATAAAAATAGAGGAGATTAAAAATATAATCATTATTGAAGTCATTCTGTATGAAATACATACGCAGAATACATCCAAAATATACCAAATTAACTCATTTGATTTTCAATCAATGTTTATTTGCAGGGTATTTTTAAAATTAAGTAAAGCGCTGGCGTGATAAACAGTGTGGTAGATTAAGATAATGATAAGAGTACCTAAGTTCTTCCTTTAAATCTACAGTTAGTCTATTAAGAGCCTGAATAAAAGCAATTTCACTTGATCATCCGCAGATTTTACTAAATTGATTTTTAATGCTCACTTCTTGGGAGAAATCACATCGGCCAATTACATTACGGCCACTAAAAATAGCTTCGAGAAAATTATCTTGACGATAACAGCGTCAGCGTTGAGCAGATTCGCTAGGAGTAAGTGTAGGTATATCCTATTGATATCTAGCAGAGTTTTGTAGCACAGATAAACCAGGATTCTAAGTACCACAATGAATTTATTTAATGTTTACATGAGAGCTGCCATTGATCGGCTGACTTACATAAAAGTAAACAAACAAGTCATGGAACCGTTGCCATACAAATATAAATTTGACAAGGTTCTATCCTACAGCCAGTACATATTTACTGCCAGTAATCAATATCAGTATCAAGCTAGAGCGCTCTCGACTGGTGAAGTCTACGCTCCGTCCAGCACCTACAGAATACCAAAATCCCGAGAGCTTTCAGCTGGAACTTCAAAACCGTTTCGATTGCCTAGGCGGCGATGTGGACGAATATAACGACGGGTTCGTAGAAGCTGTCCATTTCACTGGGTCCAAGTTCTTTAGAACGAAACGCACCAGTAGGACTAAGAGGCTCTCTAACTCTACTCAGAATCTCATGAAGGAGAGGAACGAAATGGTTCTAAAATCTTCAGTTGATGCGATACAACTCCGGCAGCTTAATAGACGGATCTCCAAGTCCATTACCTGCGATCTTCGCTTATTTAATACGAACCGTATTCACGAAGCTATCGAGCGGAACAAGGGCTGTAAAGTATTTTCAAGAGATCTGTCTATTGGGCAAAGCCAGCTCGCTAAATTACGGACTGAAGATGGTAGAATGGTTTCATCTAAACCCGAGCTACTGAGAGAGATAGAGCGCTTTTATGGGCAGTTATATAGATCAACTCGTGGACCCGAAGTTAGCCTGGCGAATGACCATAGAGCTAGGCTTACCCGACACTATACCGATGACATCCCGGACATCAGCTTGTACGAGATCAGAATGGCCCTGAAGCAGCTCAAAAATAACAAGGCGCCAGGTGAAGATGGAATTACAGCCGAACTCCTGAAGGCGGGTGGAAAACCGGTCCTTATGGCCCTTCAGAAGCTGTTTAATTCCGTCTTACTTGAAGGGAGAACGCCAAAGGCATGGAACAGAGGGGTGGTGGTGTTGTTCTTCAAAAAAGGTGATAGCACCTTGCTGAAGAACTACCGACCCATCACACTTCTGAGCCATGTCTATAAGCTGTTTTCTAGAGTCATTACAAATCGACTCTCGTACAGGTTAGACGACTTCCAGCCTCCCGAACAAGCCGGTTTCCGAAGAGGGTTCAGTACCGTAGACCACATTCATACGCTGCGTCAGGTTATACAGAAGACTGAGGAGTATAACCTGCCCCTCTGTTTAGCGTTTGTGGACTACGAGAAAGCCTTCGATTCGATCGAGACTTGGGCTGTACTACAGGCTCTCCAGAGGTGCCAAGTGGACTACCGTTATATCGAGGTAATGAAGTGTTTGTACGAGAACGCCTCTATGTCAGTCCGACTCCAGGACCAGAACTCGAGATCCATACCGCTGCAGCGGGGAGTCAGGCAAGGAGATGTAATTTCTCCAAAACTGTTCACCGCTGCCCTGGAGGACATTTTCAAGGGTTTGGACTGGGGAAGGCTTGGCATCAACATCAACGGCGAGTACATCACTCATCTTCGATTTGCCGACGATATCGTAGTCCTGGCTGAGACCATGGAGGACTTAAGTACGATGCTCGACGACCTCAGTAAAGGCTCTGAGAGGGTTGGTCTAAGGATGAACATGGATAAGACGAAAGTCATGTCTAACGCCCATGTAGTACCAACCCCTATTACAGTCGGAGACTTTACGCTCGAAGTTGTAGACGATTATGTATACCTCGGACGGACAGTCCAGCTAGGTAGGTCCAATTTCGAGAAAGAGGTCAATCGTCGAATCCGTCTCGGTTGGGCAGCGTTTGGGAAGCTGAAACATATCTTTTCGTCCAATATTCCGCAGTGTCTCAAGACGAAAGTCTTTGACCAGTGTGTGTTGCCAGTGATGACCTATGGCTCTGAAACGTGGTCGCTCACAATGGGCCTCATTAAAAAGCTTAAAGTCACCCAAAGAGCAATGGAGAGGGCTATGTTAGGAGTTTCTTTGCGTGACCGTATCAGAAACGATACTATCCGTAGCAGAACCAAAGTAACCGACATAGCCCGTCGGATCGCTAAACTTAAGTGGCAATGGGCAGGGCACATTGCACGGAGAACCGATGGCCGTTGGGGCACTAAGGTTCTCGAATGGCGACCATACACCGGAAGGCGAAGAGCTGGTAGGCCCCCTACAAGGTGGACTGATGACCTGGTGAAGGTCGCTGGAGTCCGCTGGATGCGGGTGGCACAGGACCGGTCATTGTGGCGTTCAGTGGGGGAGGCCTATGTCCAGCAGTGGACGTCTTTCGGCTGAAATGATGATGATGATGAATCAATATCGCATTACAAACCTATGTAATATTTCAATACTAAGGCAGCAAAAAAAACGATGCGAAATTGAAAACTTATAGAGTGCATTACTTATAGAGAGGTAATTTCAAAAAAGTGGCGGCTAATTCCGTAAGTTGATATTTGAATGATTTTCGGAATTACACGCTTTGGGGTGATACGGTGATTTCGCAAAGCGTGTAAATTCCGAAAATGATTAAAATATAAAAAGACTTTAAGGTAAAACAAATGCGTGAGAGCAAAAGGTGGACTTAATATCTTAGGCTATATTCAGCATAAGGACAAATCTAAAGACGTTTTTTTGTGAATTAAATCTGGTTATAACCTTTACTATCATTTTTATTTTTCCAATTATGTATTCATTTTTATTTTTCAAATATATAATAGTTGATAAAGTGAAAATAACGATAAATAATCTTAACGGGCGTATTCGCTCCGAGCGGTTTTTGTGGCCCTGAAGTTAGAGATTCTAAATTAAATTTGGCATCAAGGACAATTCTAATAGGGAAATGATCAAGTCTGTAATACAAAATTAATTTGAACTTATTTTTGCTTTAGGAAAATCCTGATTTGTTTTATTTTATGAATATCATGAATGTGTACAAATTTCTGAGAAGTAAACTGTTTTAAATATCACGTAGATAGTACTCCCATATTGTCGAGATCAAATCAAGCAAGCAAACCAAAAACAATATCATACATACAGTCAGCAGCAGATGTAGCTAAGCGTCTTCAAAATTACCTTCACACGCTCTTATTCTCTTAAGGGATTACTTTGAAAAATTATATGGTTTTTCAAACGCTCTAGTGACTAAACGGGAAAAGGGACTGAATTAATTTTCGAATATATATTATTAGACCATATACTCTTGTTTTTGGCATAAGCCGAAACACGATTGCTGAAAGTTGCCTCGATAGAAAAAAAATCCGAAGTTGGGTCCTTTTTCCCCTTATTTTTCTTAGCCTTCGTAAACTATAAGAGATTAAGCAATATAACTAAGTAAAAATATGGTATTCTGGTTTATCTAAAAAGTCACAGAAGCAAAATTAGACAAAACTTTATAGATTCTCTTATTTATCGTTGTTTGGTCAAAAAGTCTGATCCTTAAGAGCACTGCATCGCTTTCTTTCGTGCACGGGAGCCATAAAGGTGTCTCTAACGGATGGGCGTGGCTTGTCCGAATCGAGGAATGGCCTTAAAGTGGTGTCAAGCTCATTTTGACCACCCTACCCGCTTAGCTACTTCTGTTGCCAACTGTACACACGAGGTCTAAAATATCAATATATAGAATGCGCCAAAAATATGTGAACACTATCTTCGATGTTAAGTGCATAAGAAATCTTCCAATGAATCAAGTCGTAAAATATCGATCGAACTTCGCTTGCGAAGCTCGCTTGACTTTACCGTCTTTACAATCGGAAACAAAATCGCAGTAAATTCTCAACTAACCCATTTCCATTCAAACTATCTCCATCATCCTTCCCACAAATTTCCACTATCACACAAGACTTTTATGTCACAACCGTGACAAACCGTTTCTCCTATCACCATTTCATGTCACCACCATGAAGGGTTCCTGAGAAGTAGGTCAAGCGTAAACAATGGTAGTAACGGAGATGACTGAGATGAGATGAAAAATGCGGGAAATTAAAAGGGCGGAGATGATAGATGACACGGTAATGACGCTTGGGATTTAAAATGTTTTAGGGGGATTTGAAATAGTATTAATCATGGCGCTATTGGATTATGGGATACGGATCATTTTGGCAAATGGCGGGGACTGAGATGAATTGAATTCGGATCCCATTTTCACGAGTATTTTTTATTCTTATTTTTTGTATTTGTACGTCTTCTTGTGTTACGGCCGGCAAATAAGCAAACAGACAAAGTGATAGTAACAATTTCCGTAGCGATAGAGCTCCAGAAGTGTCACATGCACGCTGTCGATTAATTAGTAATTATAATTTAATATTTAAAACTTTAATTTAATGTTTATAAATACATAACTATGACTAAAACTGATATAAAGGAAGCTTCTATGTGTTGGTGGCTAAACTGCAGCCTCTTTCAGCTTTCTTCTTATAAAACACTCATTACCGCAGCGTTATATTTTACAAAATGAACGGCCATAGCTCTAGGGCAGTAAACAGCGAATAACTAAACTCTAGTTAGTCGTTTAATGAGCAGCAATTAAGCTGAGGTAGGATTTACGGCCAAGGCCATTATTAAAACTTGAAATACGTATTTTGCGGGCCATTATTATTAGAAATACTACAATGTTGAAGTTTTGAAATTACGTTGCTTTAGTACTGTTCGATAATCACCTAAGATTTTCGTTATCAACAAGCTCAAACCAGATTTAACTAATTACCATTGCTATAAAAAAGTAAATTTCAACCCTTGGTTTCTTTGTATTTTTTTTCTAAGTGAACAGGTTTTTTTAAGCGGAGTAGGTACTTCCTAAATTTTCACTACTTACTAATTTTTTTTTGTTATTTGGTCAACTTGCGATTAAAAAAATATATGAGACCTCCTAAGCCCTATAATATTAGAGCTCCTAATAATTTGTGACATTGATAAAAAGTTTATTAGTATTAATACTACATTAAACATTAGGACAAATACGGTTTGAACAATTGTGATGACATCACATTTATTTGTTTGACTGACAAAATGTAACCGACATCTCCTAGCAAAATTTCAAAAATCTAGTGAATCACAAGAATTTACGCATAAAAAATTATAAAAAGTAAGTTTAGTGTAGGTATAAGTGTGTAGAAATAAAATTTCGAGTTTAAACGTATATAACTAAAAATAAATTTAATAACCCAAAAAATTTTGATATCAAGTATTTCTAAGAAAATCCTACTCGAATTCGAATATATTACTCTAACAAACATATCTGTTTCCCATCGACCTAACGTAAAAATTCCCGAGTTTCCGCGTCGGGTGATATCCAACGAGCTGGCAATAAATCCATTTGTCGACACAATACTTCAACCCAACCACGGTGCATCGGGCTTATTCCGTAAATGTAAAGGGGAAAGCAATGTTCATCTCTAAAAAATAAGATTTTATCTTTAGGCATCTAAAAATAGTCATCCTTGAGTGAAAAAAAATTACAACTTTAACACGGTGCCCACACTTTTTGACACTTTTGTACTAAGTAGCAATCACACTTTCTATACTCCTGATATGGTCCATTTCTCCTAAAAATTCACAACTTTATCAGGGTGCTCACAATATTATACTAAGTACACACTTTTATACTAAGTAGCAACCATACTTTTTACTACTGACTCGGTCCATTTCTTCTAAAAATAAGTCCATGAGTTAGAACACAAAATTATTAAAACCTTGCTGACGCAATTTAAAAAATCAGTACTTGGTTTTATTAGCCACGCTAGCACATGCAGCATGCAAGAATTCATTTAAATATGAACTATTTAAATTTTTAGATGTCATCATTGACAAAAACGCAGCAGAGGTCATCATCATATTGCGGTGGATACCAGCAAAAGTTTTATAGCGATTTTGAGATAAGCATCGATTGGTTGTAATAATAGTTGCGAGCCTAATTGTGTGACACTTATAATTCTAAATGTCAAGAACATTACTCGCACAAAAAACCATCGGAATAACCCCAACACACCTCACCCCCATCTACATATCACACGACTCCTCTCCTTATTGCTACAGAAACTCTAAAAACACACAGAAAAATCCCTTCACACTTTAAAATTCTACAACATAAGGTTGATATTTGAATACGTATTTCAAATTGAGCAGAAAACGTAAGTTTGTTTCGTATTCTGATATTAGACTAGTAAAAGATACAATACAAAACCAATCGAATGCTTTCGAATCCGCAAAAGATGGCATATTGAAACTCATATCCTGACAGCCTTTGACGGTTCACTGGCATTTCTGTTATTGTTGCTTTTGGGTCGATAGTATACGGGGTAATGATGTTTTATAGGGTTCTGTACGAAGCAGCCTTTCTTTTAAGAAGTCACAAGTATATATTTAATGCATTTTTACATAAGATGTGTTACTTTTTCGTTTATTGGATCAATAAAACTTACCGTTTAAACTTGAAACAGTGTGATTATAGGGTATACAGTTTTTTTTCCTTCAGACCACTTGACTGTAAAATTTGTTTTTTTATTAAAAACAGACCGATGTTTCTGAACGATTCGCCATTGGTATTTGAAGATGGCAGCATGAGCAGCGTATTTGTAGTGAAAATCGTTAAAGAACGTTCCATTAAAAGTCAATTTAAAAACGTTATTAAGTCTAATAACATCAATTTTTTTTAATTATCCGTACTATTGCTCTGATTGACCTAAATTCTACCTAAATGCTATGAGATTTAAAGCAAATTAATAATGAAGAAGAGATATTCTAATTTTAAAATACATAAACAATACAGCGTGTATTTTTGATATTACCACATACGCCAAGGGTAGTTAGTATAGACCCTAATAAACATACTTCCATACGTTTTATTAAAATTTTACGACTTTTATTTTTCCATATAAAATATTTCAGCACGCAATGTATCGCTACCTACATGATTACTTTGCTCTAAAATGTCACATTTGATGATGTGTCAAATAAGTGTATACGCAATACATTGCGTACCCAAGAAATTTAAAAAATCAATTGCTCTATGTTAATTAAGAGTTAAATCAATATTTATTAAAATATCGATTTATAATTTCAAAACTTGCGTCTGGCTTCCATTTGAGGTAATATCAAATAAACACGCGGTATATTAAAAACACAATAAGTAGGTATATCCTCAACATAACTCCAACACACCACAAATAATCAATCAATATTGAAGTTGTATTGGAGTTGCATCGGTATAATTTTCAAGCAAATTCTGATATTTCTGATTCAGACGTTTAGGCGTCAGCCTGTACCTATTGCTTAGTAAATGCATTGGATTTGTATTGTATTTGGATTGTATCTAAACATGTTTTATAGTTAGAAAACGCCCCCGTGAAAGCGTCAGTTTACAGTACGGCTACCATGTGCCGTATTCTAATTTTAAAATGTATAAACAATACATTAACAACACAATCTGTCTTAAACATAACCCCAACACTTACCCAATAATCAACCAATATTGAAGTCGTATTGTAGTTGCATCGCAGTAATTTCAAGCAAATTCCGTCATTTTTGATTCTGGCGTGTAGGCGTTAGCTGTATTGTGTTGTTATTGCATTGCATTTGCATTAAAGTTGGATCGTGTCTGTGCGTGTTTTAAAGTTAGAATACGGCCCCTGGACTTAGACATTGTCATTTTTCGTTAACGAGTAACGAATTTTCTATCTGTGCATCTCGTTTACACTAATAGACTACAAGCAAGGTGCACAGATACAACACTCGATACTTGTTCTCGAAAACATCAATGTCCTAACTCATGGTTAGCGTAAAGTTCTCTAAAAAAACATTCAAAAAAGTAGCAAAATCGTGACGGCTTAAGTTAAAACCCGCGATGTGTAAGTCTGACTCACACTTATCCCAAACCAAATATACCTACAGATGATAAAATGTTCTCATATTATTGTAGGTACGTTAAGGTTGGGTTATTTGACGGTATTCAGTCGATAAAGCAATATATTGCTACGATTTGCGAACAATAATAAAGGCCAGGTGCTCCGGGTTGGGTAAAATAGAAAGAATTGGTTTTGATAATGATAAAATTGAATAATATGGGATGTTTTTCAACCTTAAGCCACATTCTGCACTTAGTAATACTGAACATTTTTTACTAGAACCAACGTCGTGGTTTGCAAAAAAACTTTTTTCTTTGTTAATTCGGCCTATCTGATGTCGAAATTTATTTCTATCGTGAATATTTTTGGATTTTTGATGTATCTGCCTCACCTGAATCAATAAGGGTAAGGACAGAAAGGTTTCTAGAGCCGTCTAAAATTCACTATGTTGATTATTTGTTTGAGAGACCTTTGACATACAGCCTTGGCCAGAAGTGTTGAGCACCAATGCGATTTTCATACAAAACTGGAAAGTTTAGTCCATCGTTTCCATCTTTGTTCAAGTTATTTTGTCAATTAATTTAAACGAATAGGCGTGTTTTGTTTTGAAGTTAGTAGTAACTGCATAGAATATTTGCAATATGTCGCACCGAATTAAATTTAGGTACATTTTTGGTACCTTCTGTTTTCATATTTTTTAAGTACCTTGAAAGTGTTATTAAGTGAAGTTTTCTATATTTATGAATAAAATATAACATTTACCGTTACCGTACATTGTTAGGATAGGGAAATAATGCTTAACATCAAAATTGTGAACAAAAAACACCTATGCTCAACACTTCTAGCCAATGCTGTACATTTCATCCTGTAAACACGCTGAATTCTTGAATATAATACTTAAAATATCGGGTATGACTTCGTTAAAGTGGCAAGCATCGATAGGCTGTGGTAGTTGCTAACCAGTCAGGTGTCATGGTATAAAAACTGGACAAGTACGTATGATGTCGAAAAAACTGATATCAAAAAGAAGGTCTATCTGTTGTAGATACAGATAGACCTTCTTTTTGATATTAGTTTTTTAGGCAGATGCCTATGAAATTCTCTTCTTTTTCCTCCTAGCGTTTATCCCGGGTGCGTCCCATAAGATATAACTACAAAATATATAATTTCATATTAATAACGTTCACAAGATATAATGAACGTTTGCTATAACAACAAAATCTATATTTTTATTAGGAATAACGGTCAGTTAATATAACACTCATTTTGTATAATAACTTATCATATAACACTCAAATACTCTAAATTTGTTTAATATAACATACATAACGTATATCGATCATAAGATATACTATCTTTTAGTATAATAATTACAAAATATAATAGCGTATGATATACAAAATAGGTTATAAACTCCATTCCAACCTTTTTCCCCAAAGTGTAATGTTTTCACGGATTTCAAACTAAATCAATAGGTAGAATAGGTAGGTTAGGTTCGTTAGGTAGCTTCAGATGCCCGAAGGGCAAAACGCCCGGAAATAGGAGCCCCGCGAATTGAGGATTCAACATTTTGAGAATTTTAGAATAGCTAATTAGACTAGCTGCTACTTAAAAAATCGTGTGCTTTTAGGCGAGTTGATATGTACACGAGCTGCGATTTAGACAACCCGTTATTCTATACGAGCATTATGTATTTTGGTGTTAGATGTATTGAATATTATACATTATAAATCTAAGGTATTATGAACGTTATACATTATGACCGTTATATACAACGATATTATACTTAAACAACGTTATACTTAACAAAATTAGATATTTTGATGTTATATCAAACGTTCATTATAGACTTTGAACGGTATACAAAACAAGCTTATGCAATATGAGCGTATATAATATAAATATTATACAATAAGTTCTTATATCTTTTATTACTTACCCGTTTATCCCGGCTTGGGGTCCACTTGACAACCTAATCCCATGAATTGGCGTAGACACTAGTTTTTACAAAAGCGACTGCCATCTGACCTTCCAACCCCGAGGGGAAACTAGGTCTTTTTGGGATTAGGTCCGGTTTCCATACGATGTTTTCCTTCACCGAAAAGCGACTAGTAAATATCAAATGATATTCCGTACATAAGCTCCGAAAACTCAGTGGTACGAGCCGGGGTTTGAACCCGAGACCTCCGGATTGAAAGTCGGACGTCTCACCGCAAGGCTACCAGCGCTGAAATTCATCTTTTGTAAAACATGAGTAAAATGGCTATGACGTACGGACGGACAGACGTACATGACGAAACTATAAGCGTTCATTTTGGCTACGGAAGCCAAAAACATATAAAAACATAGTGAACCAGAGGTCGGTTCAAGCGTTAGTTCGAACTATTGAGTTTTTTTGGAAATTACGTTCATATATTTTTTTATCCCTGAAATTTCGTAAGGAGATAAAATTAGGGTTTAAAATGTGGAAATGACAAGGTGGGAAAAGGCCACGACATTTACGTGGACAAAGACGCAGGCGGAAGCTAGTCAGCTATAAATACTTAGTTTAAGTGAAAGAATCCTATTTACGGAAGTCTCTTACAAATCGTTCAAGAACCCCATGTCTCATTCCCCACGAAAACGACACCAAACTGCGGAAATGATGCCATGATGAATGAGCCCCTATACCATTCTATCTCTCTCTATCAAAGGTAAAATTAGGAAGGAGTGAGAGAGAGGGGCGGTATTCGATAACAATTGAGGCTTTTGTAATTATGGTAGTGACACAGCGTATTGGGGTTAGGGATGTGAGTTGAGGAAAGATTGTGAACTGAGCAATGATATATTTCTGGTATTGACTTAGGAATATTATCTTAGACATATTCGTACTTAGTCTGCCTGCGACCACGAGCGTTATGACACGCTCGAAACGTTAGGAAAATTAAAAGTAAGTGTACGCGATTAAGTCCCGTGTTTGTCAAAATAATATTCGTACTTACTTCACTGGCTCAGTGACCTAAAACGGGTCTTGGCCTCTGACACAAAAGAACGCCACTCTGCCCTATTCTGCGCCACTTCACGCCAGTCCGGTACTACACATATTCGTAAATGTAAAATTTAATACTAAAAAATCACCTACACAATTTGTTTTAAAACTAGTAGTATACTTCACTTGATAATAACCTCGCAACAAATTTACGTGTAATCTAATTCTTTTAACTCCCTAATCTCCAGGCCTATTATTTTTGTTTGAAAAGTACGTAGGTACGAAGTAAGTACTAAACAATAGCAAATAGCTTAAAACTCACATGGCTCAAAAATGAAAATGTGGCGTCAGCTATTTATTCCCTATACATTACTGAATTATTTTGTTGTCCTAAGTTCTATTCAGAATGTTCCTGAGGTACATCACTATTACTATTAGAGGATGACGGTTGTGATGGTTTAGTCTCCTAATTGATGGTTTTGAGATAATTACCAGAGTTTCCTGGTCTGTGGTCTAAGGCTTAGTTGGTAATAACTCCAGCAGACTAAATTGAAAGAGATGCAGCTCACAAAAACGAATATACGGTAGTTTTAACACAAAAGAGGAAATGGACTACAAAGAGAGTCGTTTTACAAGTTCCGGGCAGTTAATGTCTTACTAAATAGGTAACTGTAAAAAAATATGAATTAAACGCATTTATATTATATATTCACACAGAGACAGAATTCGGAACGAGAACATTCGCCAACGCACTAAAGTCACTGACATCGCCAAAAGAGTTGCGCAATTAAAGTGGGAATGGGCCGGACATGTCTGCCGCAGGGACGACGACCGATGGAGCCAAAGAGTTTTGCTCTGGAGGCCACGATTGGGAAGCCGAGATGACGGGAAGCCACGAGCCAGATGGTCGGACGACATTAAAAAGACGGCAGGGCCGACCTGGCACAGAACCGCCGCATCAAGAACTACATGGAAATCCATGAAAGAGGCATATGTCCAGCAGTGGACGCGAATATGCTGAGAAGAAGAAGAAGAAGATATTATATATACGTCGCTCTGGGCGGTAAGTGAGATTTTCCGCCCACGGTCGCAGCGGCCAATCTCACTTCATACCCAGGACGTAAAATTGTGTACGCACCACGGGCGGTAATAAAGAAGGCCTCAGATCGTTTGTTTATGGCCCTTACCTTCGTTTCGGGCCACAAATGCCCGCGATCTGGGCCGTTCTTTACTTTACCGCTCTAGGTACGTAATGTACTATTTAGTATGTGTAAAAAAATATACTATCTAAAATTTGTCAAAATACCTGAACGTGAGCGTCGTGAGCGGCCGGTACGACTTGTGGCTTGCCGTGTCAGACATCGGCGTGCCCCAGAAGTCGTTCCTGAACACGGTCACTACCGCGTTCACTCCGGTCACATCCGCGTTGGTCACTACCGCGGGGATGTCGTCGTGCACGAAGTCGCCGTGCAGGCTGTTGCAGTACGTGACAACAGCCACGGTGGCTACCAGGGTGTAGATGACCCTGTCATGGTCGCATGGTCGGAAAGTTTTCGGTTCTTCCCGCACTGGCGGGAGTGTGCGGCGACGCATTTTCACTTTTGGTTTTGGTTTTCCACTGATTTTGTGTCACTTCACTTTTCCGTTTTTATACAAATAAAATTCACTATTACACTTTGGACTAGTCTAGAAAAAATATATGTAAATGAAGATGCATCCTAGCTATGTACCTCTTTAATTCGCACTTATTATCATTATTTATTTTTATTTCAGAAAATAATGATTATTGATGACTTGACTTTGCAAAACATAAATAATAAATTAACTTATTTCATCCGTGTTATACATGAAATAGAACTATATTTTTGTAATGTTTTATTTACACCAAATCGTTATAATTTTTTATCCGGGTCATACCAAAATAGAACTAGCAGCATAATGTAACACTAACACTGCTATCACCTTAATAGCGGTGCCGGACGCCCAAATTGCCCGGCATTTCACCCGGTTACCCGGCTGTCCGGTCATGAATACCCGGGTTACCCGGGATGCGGGCGCCGGGGTGAGATACGCGCCATCCATCAAGTGGTATCGTGCGATATCTTATAATGCTTGTGATTGCAGGGTAGTGAGATTTTGGGGGATTCGCGTTTAGTTATCTTACTTTTTTTAGTTTAAATATGTTCAAATAGGTCAATTATATTCTTAATTGATAAGGTTAACGTCATAGTACTCGACACAATGTCATCTTTATTGCCAATGACTTACGTTTTAAGGTTACAAGTACTGGTACAATGATGAGCACTTAATCTTTTCCTTGATTGGTTGCGAAATTAATGATAGTTTCACATTAAATTGAAAAAATGCATTAACCTTAATAGCATAGCAGCTATTTTCACTTTTAAACAAAACATCTAATTGGAAAATTGGAAACTGCGCTAACTTTTAATAAATTACCAAACTGTGCTGAACCTAGTTTTAGCCATAGTAAAAAGCATTTGCACTCCCAAAGTCCATTACACCGGCAAACGAGTAGGCCACAGAATTGGAAGGGCATGCAGATGGACGGCCGCGGATGACATATTCATGAACCGGATAAACCGGATCAAAGACCGGGTAATTTGCACCTGATGGGTAATATCGACCCAGTACGTGATTGCTAGTCCAATCTGCCCATATATTTTGGAAACCTTATTGAAACGCGTTAAGGTCCACTTTATCTAAATAATCTTATATGTAAATGGTTTTAGTTAACAATTTGCGCGCGTGCACTTGACATATTGATCAAGTACATATGAGATCCAGTTGTGTTTGTCACCATATACTATTTTTATACCACGACGGTGGTGATAATCATACGGCCTGCCTGGTGGTAAGCAGTACCGTAGCCTATGGACGTCTGCAAGTCAAGATGATTCAAATGTACGTTGGCTACCCTAAAAAATAAACGCGCGTTGCGTTGCCTAATATTATAGGTACTTAAAAAAAACCTAGTTGTAAAGTTTTTAGTTTAACCCATTACCTTAAAATATTCCCAAACCCAAAATGAATTAATTAATCATGTAATATTTATCCTCAGCATTTCCATCCGCATAGGGCCGCAGGCTATGGTTGCCATCGACCACAGGAAATGGTAACATGTTCGACGCCATTCCTAACGCTTGAAGAGCTAGCGTCCATTCCAAAATTTCCAAACGTACCAGTATAAGTAACATTCTCGAATTGGATTCATAATCTTGGAAGAGGGTCACGATAGTTTTATAACCCTCTTCTGAAAGACCAAATATTGATCAAAAATATGCTTTTAAACAAAATTGTGACTTTAAATAACATTCTTATTTCCTGAAAGGCATGTTCGTATGACGATGTTTGCAAAATTGTTTAGTAAAATTCGTTGTGTTCAGTGAAGTGATCTAATATATGTACATATATTACAAAACAGAACCGTCTTCACTCAAGCTACACCTTACTTAAAGCAAATAAAAATCAGTATAGGTGTGCCTAACATTTGAAGAGTTCCCTAGATTTCTCCAGGATCCCAACATCAGATCCTGACCTGATGACAATGTGACCAACTTCCAGGTATACACTTTCAAACAAAAAAGAATGTTTAACTATAGAACCCTCGTGAGGCTAACACATTAAATATAACGGGCTAATTACCTAATTTGGTAGATTTTGGCCCGACATGTTTCAATTATTTTACGATGATCATTTTCATGAACGACCCGGAAAAAATATTTTCCAAATTAGTCCTGAGTGTCCTGACCTCCTCCTGCTAAATTTTGAAGTCGATTGAAAATAGTAGATTGGCTTAATTGTGACTATCCTGAGTCACAGTCATATTAGTTATCAGATAGAATAGCGCAGTACGAAGCCCGCATTAATCATCCGGGCACCGCTGATGTCCAATTCATGAGCCGGGTAACCGTTAGCCGGTCCGGATGAGTACTTAGTTTTTTTATAGTGGATTCGTTAAATTGTACGAAATAAACCAAATAAATGGCAATAGTCGGATATCTTATTTTATGACAAAAGATTTGTTCGTTTATTATATTTATAGAATTTAAAATAATATCCGTCATAGCAAGTCGCAACAGAAAGATTTGGATAAAACACTAGGCTGTGCAGCCTTAAAGGGACGCTGTTATTCGTTAGAAAAAGCGAGAGATAGGTTATCTCGTTTCGCAGTATACATACGTATAAGACGTCGACGTTGGCCCAAAATGTAGCTCGGGCATTCTGTTTAAATATGGGAAAAGGTGGCGAGATGTGCACTTTAAAAATGGTATATCTCTTCAATAAATTCTGCTATAAAAAGTTGTACCGTTTCGTAGCTACAATTGTACAAACGTAAAACTCAATAGCACTTAGCCGGAGAGCTATATTTCGCAGCTAAAACAGCATTCAAAATTGGAAAACTGGTCTGGATTTGACATTATTCTACAATGCTCTAGGAACAGCTTGTACGCACCAAAAAAGCGTGCTAGTTGATATGTAATCCGGAAGTCGCAGGTCTATCTAAATAAATTATAATGGATACATTTACCAGGCTCTTTCTGGTAAAAGAAAACATCAAGAAGAAACTCTAGATCAGAGGGCTTGGTTTTGATTTTACGACATTTGGTGACGAGCAAAAACAAGGTTTCATGTAGCATACTTATAATTATAAAGCTATTGATCCCATATTTTTTTAGTTTGGTTAATTAAATCATGAATCAGGTTTTGTATTTCCAAAGGTGGCTGTTAGAAGCCGTAGCTCTTTTGTTTTGTTAGTCGTGTTGCACTGGCGGCGAGTTTCCGGAAAATATCCTCTTAATTGCGAAAGCTGCAATTTTTGCTACTACCTATTCTCTTATTTCGTGATTTAGGTCACCGAGTACAACTAGCGGTATTTTTAACAAAAAATATATGTATTATTTTGATATTTTACGTACTTCTCTTTCGCGCGTATTATATACTATGCTAATATAATGAGAAAATTAATTTATTTGCTTGAAGTTCCATTTAAATTTTAGCTTTTATCGTTATTAATATAAAATAACAATAAAAGAAAACACATATTTATAGAGGAGCTGAGATTGATATCGTAATGAGAAGTATTTGATATCGAAATGTCATGATGATCGATGTTTAAAGTTCAAATAGGCCTTTTGTCCTTTTTTTTCCACTGAAACCATCCATTAATATTAAATCGAATCCGACCCGGATAAAAATATGACCCGGTTAAAAACTCAACTTTTACTCCCTACATAAACCGGTGAACCTTTTCTAAATGAGATTAAAGTGTGATCGATTTACAAAGTTCAAATAGGCTTGTTCTCTTTACGTCGGTTCAATTGGACCATATTTTATCGTCTTTTTTGCCCCGTGAAGCGCGGAGCCCTCGCAGTGATTAATAACGTGTGTCTGTCGCAGGCGCTCAAAAACGATTAGAAGAAGAATTAGGCCCTTCTAAAACCGGTATTTTTTCATGTTATAGTTATACACGCATTGTATTATGTAACCATTTAGAAGTTTTTACAATTAACTAAAATATGGATTTTTCTTACAATCATCAATGAAATATGACCCGGATAAAAAATCTCTCCGGTTAAAAATGCCGTACGCAAAGCTTCTTAAAAATGGAAAGAATACTATCGGCGGAAATAATTCTAAGTATAACCCAAAGGAAAAAAAACGATTAAATAGTAATTTTAATGACATATCGAATCCTAATATCCAATTTAAGAAATCAAATTCCAATCTTGTCAAACCCACAGATTAACTTTTTTTTTTAACTTATTAAGGAACTGATTTTCATTGGTCTTATACGTACCATCGCCCACACTGTTAATTGCCCATCGGTGGACCTTATGCCTATTGTAATAAGATTCACCTATGTGCAGTTAATAGTGTTGCTATTCGTACATTTATTTTTTCACACGACACCGTTCACACCGCAGTGACCTGGAACAAGAAAACTCTAATTAATGCAAAACCCGGGAAAGCTTAAAGGGAAATGTATTTTTAACTAAAAAACACTTAAAAGGGGGAATTCTTAATTCTAGGATGTCAGAATAGCTACATTCAGAACTATTTACACAGACCATTTCAACTAGGAAGTAACCAAAAATGATAAGTTATATTTTTATTTTTATGATTCGGGCGATCTCATATCATTTAGGATTCGCTTGGCTATCTTCGGGGAAAGTAGTCGTATTAGGATTGTTTTTTATATACCATTTTTCTATGTTAACTATAATTCTCTGCGTTATACCTAATTATAATAATGGTGAAATCACATAGATGTACAGGCGGATCTGCCAGTCGACCACATCCACCGGACAGATTCAGCGGATCGGGGGGGTGATTTTTGAGATTCGAGCACTCAAAAGTGACATTTAAAATTCTCAATAAAACGATGAAATTATGTTTTAAAATTCACAGTGATAGGAATTTAAAATCATGACCATTTAAACTATTAATTCCATGCGAAAAACCGCGACAAACTTTTGTGTGCGATTATTTTCGAGCTTAAATTTTTTGAAGTCGAGCGTCCGGCTGTCAAAAATCGGCCCCCTGTACGATAGGGTAGACCGAGTTTAATCGAATTGCAGGGCGAAACGGACGAAGAAAAAAAATCTTGTCAAAATCATAAGATCGCAGGTAGCCACGGACAGTCAAAAAGCGTCCCGCGTTGAGTATGTCCTGCCTGTATGTCGAGGTGACGCAAACTTATAAAGACAAAAATCACTTAATCCGTTTTTATTCGGTACCCTAGCATAAGCTATAATAATGGTGTAAGATGCTACTATAAGAAGCCCGAATCGCAGAATTTTTCAAGTAAAATTTCACCCACGTGTAACCTCACACTTTCGAGAATTGTTCATTATGTGGTGTCTGTTGAAACCTGCAAGCGCTTACTGCAGATTCTAGTGTATTTTCAACTAAAAATACAGTATAAAAAGGGGAATGCTTTATCCTGGAGTGAGCTGAGAACTAGTTACTTATGTAAGTTATTTTTTAACCGGGCATTGTAGACAAAGAAGTGCCTAGAGTAAATGAGTTCTTAATTTACAACCCTTATACCCCTAGAACTATGTAACTAAAGTAATATGTGATGTGAAGTTAAGATATTTTTTGTATATTTTGATTTTAAATACAAATACAAATACAAATAATTTATTGTACGAAAGTGAGTATAGGAAATGATATACAGTTACATATAGTGCGTCACTATCAGCCAGTGTTTGGCGTACAATATGTTGTTTCTATTGCATGTCATCGAATATCTAACATTGTTTATACTAATGTCAACACTAATTATAATATAGGCGGATTTCAAAAAAAAAAAAATTAATTAATAGTGTAATTCTTAAATTAATATAAGTCACAATAATAAAATGTCAATGTCATGCTATAGAAATAATTTCAAACTACAATAAAAATGAAAATTAATTAAATATAAAAAAAAAATTAAATCATACACAAAAAAAAATCGAGATATGTCAATCGTGTAAATGAAGAAGAATTTTTGTAACAAGGCAATAGCCGGCTGTGCTTAACTTATTTAACAAACAATATATTTACTTATCTTATCCGATAATGAAAAGTGGGTAAAGTTTTTAGGACTTATTTTATTTTTCTACGGAATTGAGCGTACATAAGTATCTTCCAACATACTTTATCGCAAATCTACTTAAATATTTAAATGAAAGTAATTGTTTATTTATTATTACATATATTATTGATAGTTGTTTTCTATAATGCCACCAACTTTCGGAATATTCCCTACTATACAAATGAAAAGTTTGTTTAAATTAGAAACTGATCAGCGATATCTAAGTCTTCATAGCGGATCTATTTAACAGCCCACAACGTATATACATACCTACTTACCTATATACATAATATAAACATTTGTGTCATTCGTAGCTATGTACTATTACCATATTATATGAAAAAAAAACAGAATGTAACCCCCTCATGGGCCACCAAAGTAAATTGATTCGATCGCGACCACAGATACTAAAGGGCGGGTCACACCCGCAGAATTGCTGTTTCGATATTGTTTCCGTCAAACTAGTTATCTATCTGTTGGTGGAATCTGGTTCGCATGCAGAACCAAAGGGGTCTAAGTGAGTAAATAACATTCAAGTTTAGATGTGGATAATGTGCTTCCATCGGGAGAACTCGGATCTTAATCGGAATACGATGGCAGCCAAAGTGTTCATCAATTGAGTGAAATTTTAAATCTATTAATATGGAACTTTTTATTTAGTGTCAAATGTGAAAATGAAACGTCTTTCTTTTTGATATGCCACACAAATTAATAAAGTTCTATATTCATGGATATAGAAATGTCACTCATTCAATACAATAATTAATTGCCACTTCAGGTGCCGTTGTATTATGATTGAGATCCAACTTTACTGGATGGAAATACATTATGCACTATATATCTGCACGGTTGCTCAAAAATTTGGCCTTTATAGTGATGTTTCAGCGTGGGGAATAGTAAATTTCGATATTAGTGCGGAAAGTATGTCATTACTTCACGAGTACCGAGATATCAAGCAAGGCAAGACTCGGGACGAGTGAAGAATGACAATTACGCACGAGTATCGAACGACGTTTTTTAATACAGTTGCGAAAAAATTATAAAATTGTCAATTATTCACTTTGAGTTTACTTTAGTACATGTATCCGAACGCTCCGCGCGGTGCGGTGCGGCGCTGTGATTGGCTGTCTGTCACTGTCATTAGCTGTGATTGGCTGGAAAAGTAAAAGGCACTAGTGCGCGATATCAAACTTTCCGCACGCTAAACCACTACAAGAAAAGCACTTTTTTGAGCAACTGTATTAAAAAGTCTTTTAAGTTTCCATCGTAAATTCCTTTATGTAACAGTTTTTGTACCTTAGCTACGCTTTTTCAAGCAGTTAGCAAGTACATAGGTATTCAAGCATTAAAGTCGTTACAAAAAATAACATGCATAAGATGTTCACAAAGCCAGTATAAGATACTAATTGTATACCGCTTCCCGAGCGCGCCTCAAAGCGCCCCAGTTCCCAAATTGTTTTTTAAACCGTCGATTATCAAGATAAAGTTCGGAGTTTGTGAAAAATTCCAGAAAGTTCTAGCCCAAGGGAGAAAAAGTAACATTACTTTGAATTCCTGCTAACTTTTTGCGTTTGGAAATTGAGCTGTAAAGGGATTACTTAAGGGTGGTTTTCGCCTGTAATTTTAAGGGAAGATTGGTTGAGGTAGTTACAAGAGTAACATCTTACTTGAAAATTACGGATACGGCTCATTTATTTATTGTTGGATAGAGTATAGATGTGTTCCGAGTTTGGGAGTTTGCTTCGGTAAGAAAAGTGAGACGGCGCAATTTGCTGTTGATGTTTTTTAATGCTTCGAAATAACGGAAAATTTCACTGCCTCGGGCGAGACTCAAGCTTGCCAGCCTGACGCTCTACCAACTGAGCTACCATCACTTACTGGTTGCCTGCTTTTTTAAATATACTCGTATCCTAATTAATTTATCTAATACTGTGCTGTCCTTAGCCGAGGTATTTTCTTTTATAATATTTAAATCAAATATTAGGTAGAAATCGAATATACAGTGTTTATTAAGTACAACCTTTCCTAGCTTTCTCTTTACTTACGTGATTAATGGCTCTAAGCATAGAAACACTGTAGGTTTTATGTTTAGAATAGTTTATTATGATATACAGATAAATAGATCATTAAATTCTTCTTAGAAAACGTAGCTACAATCAATGCTTCTTCTATCGTACGCCAAAAGTGACATTGACATCTGAAGAAAGAACACCCAACTGTCACCTGTCAAAGTTTAAAGACGTTTAATGAGCGTTCGTAAATCCTTAATCATCATCATCGTCCAGGATATCTAACATGATGTTCGGTGCAACATTTGACATATATCGTCAGGTGACAACCAAAACTCACTAATTGCAAAAAAAAACGAAAATCAACCTTGTTTTGTGACTGGTACGGTTCCTTATAGCTATTAACTTGTGGAAGTACTTAGTGAGTTGGTTGTCACCAGACGATATTTGGTTGCAACTAGCGGTACTAAGGCTGCGTTCCCACCAGAGATGAGCGCGGATGTGTTGCAAGGAATGTGTTAAGAACCAATCCTAGAGCTGCGTTGTCGAGGATAAACAAATGAAGTGATTCTATTGGTTTTCAAAAACACATCCTCGCTCATCTCTGGTGGAAACACAGCCTTAATATCGCATTATTTAAATATTCGCGTACAGTCCGTGAGCTTTAAGAAGGAACCTTCGGGAATCGGCGATGATACACGAAGGTAATTTTGCTGTTCTGCTTTTTCGTGTGTCACTCTTGATTGATAGCCGACGTCGCTTTCTAAAACCCGAAGGTTCGTTTTAGAGCTCACGGACTGTATCTGTGTGTGGGTAACTGATGAACGGCTGATCCTAATTAATATGAAAATAACTTTTATCTAATTTGTGTTCCTATTTTAGAGTATAATCATCATCATCTCAGCCATAAGACGTCCACTGCTGAACATAGGCCTCCCCTTTAAGGGGGGGTTTGCCATACGTGCCACGCTTGGCAGGCGGGTTGGCGCGCGCAGTTTTTTGTTTATTGTTTGTAGGCTTTCGGAATACGCTGCTGCCCATCTCCCGGTATATTCCCTTAGCAGACTCCTACTGCAACCACGGGACGATATGGTGGGGGACAATTCTAAGGCCGGGCACCCCACGGCATTAGAGTATAAATAAACCATATTTCAATTAAAAATAGAACTACTACTTTTTTCTTCTTCGTCGTTACACTCTTGTCGGAGTGGTGCCTACTGGCTACTTTACTTAGGTAATTTTGTGAGCAATATATACACTTACACATAACTAGATAACTCAATATCGTGAAATTGGCTTTAAGCCTACACGCATCAGCCGATCTCCTTTATATCCATACACGTCAGTAAATACATACTCAAATACACAAACGAGTCGAAAAAGGCCCAACTTTGCTACAAAAATGCGTTCGTTACGACCTTCTTTAGATATTCAAATCAGATACAGGCTCAGTTCTAAAACGGCGTAGCTTAGTAAGAAACATGTGGCGTTTACGACGTTTTGTATATTCAAGTGGGGTATGATCTCATTTCTGAAAGGGCGTGATGTAGTAAGAATCGTGTGGCGCTTACGACGTTTTGCGTATTAGTGTCGGAATAAGCCTGGATGTTCTCAATCTATTCCTACACCGCCTAACACCCGTTCGCCCCATTTCCGATAGTCACAGAAAATATACATCGCAGAAGGAGGACTTGCAGCAAAACATGTTTATTGTTACATTGCTCAAAGGTTAACCTTTGAGCAATGTAACAGTAAAAGAAAACACTTCAAAAATATAGTGCTATTGTCTCCCTCTGTTTGTTTTATATAATTTAAGTCTTTAAAAAGTGTTTTCAAACCAGGGATCAAACACCGGTATTATTTTCACACAAATTAACGGGCACTCAATTTCGGTATCTCAGTTGTTAATATTTTAAAATATTTTCCGTATATTCAGACATAGATAAATGAGTAGATAGATTGCTAACTCCATACATAGCAAAACTACTAATTAAATAATAAGTCGTATGGGAGGTATGGTTTAACTCATTTATACTAAGTTTTAAGCACACTTAAATCGTAATACGTATTAAAAAAAAAAAATAAAAAAAAAATAAAAAAAAAAAATAAAAAAATCATTTATTTCAGACTAAGGTCCATAACATAAAATAACATTATTGACATTTTGTTAGTACAAAGGTAATCTTATGAAAAACTAGTGTTAGTACGGCACAAAAAGATAAACTATATACTAAATATACTAAAAACTAAACAATTACTGCATGCAGTCTCTGCCAACGAGCGAGTATGGGGCCATTTTCACGCTCCATAAAAACGCTCAGTATGTTGTTGGGGCTGCCGCGAAGGCGACGCATGAGAGACGCGCACCTCTTGCGCATTATTGTCGCAAAACTGTCGGTTTGCGCGTCCGCAAACATACCCGAGGCACTACAAAATCGCGGCAACCCCATCAACACCCGGAACGCGTTATTGTATTGCACGCGTAGGCCGTTGTATGCCCTTTGAGTGAAGTTGGTCCACAGGCTGCATGTGTAAAACGACTGACAGTATGCTTTAAAAAGTGTAATCTTTACTGGTGCAGTACATCTGGCAAACCTGCGGGCCAACATATTACATCGAACAGCCAACGACCTACGCTCCCGCTCAATATCAACATCATCGCTGAGGTCGTCAGTGACCCAATGACCCAGGTACTTAAACTTGGTGACAAAGTTTAAAGGGGTATCGTAAAGTGTCACTAATGGTGCAGTAGGATAAGATTTCCTGCCAGCTTTAAAAATCATCACTTCGCTTTTCTTTACATTGTACCTGAGTCCATGGGCCACTGCATACGACTCGCATATTCTAGTCAACCTTCTCATCGCGTCAATTGAAGGGCCGAGCAGCACCATGTCGTCGGCGTAACTGAAATTGTTGACGGCGACTCCGTCAATGTGACAACCGGCGTAGGTACTGCTCAGCTCTGCGATAAGTTGGTTGACGTACAAATTAAACAACTTCGGCGAGGACAACCCGCCCTGTCTCACGCCGCATTCCAATTTATACTCGCTCGAAATAGAATGTCCCCATTTTACAAAATTGTTTTGATGACAGTACCAATATTTGAACAAGTTTATGACTTCCCTTGGGACACTTGTCTCATTACGTAGCTTGGCCCATAAGATGTCATATGACACAAGGTCGAAAGCCTTAGACAAGTCCAGAAACACACCGTAAACCGGCGTGTTTCTACTGGTGTAGTATTGGACGGTGTTCTTCAGGGCCATGATAGCGCTCTCAGTGGACAGCCCCCGCCTAAAGCCAAATTGGGCGTCGTTTAATCGGATATGCTGATCTAATTGGGCTTCGAGAAGACCGTCCAACACCTTAGCAATGGTGGTAGCCAGGGATATCGGCCTGTAGTTTGACAGGTCCGAGGAATCGCCAGTTTTATTTTTAACGATGGGCACTACAACCGTCTGCATTAGTCCGTCGGGCAGGTAACAATGGCTCATACACAATGTAAAAAACATGGCGAGTACCCTAGGCAGATGTTTTCCAGCGTGTTTCAGGTGCTCAATGCTGAGGCCATCGTGTCCCGGTGATTTACCTCTGACCATATTATTGATCACTGATGACACTTGTTTAGCAGTGAAAGTGACGCTCAGCTCGGGGGGGAAGTCCTCAGCACTAAACACCTGCGACGCTGCGCCCAGTGGCGATTCAACCTTGAAATTGCTCTTAAATAAATTAGCTATCTCGGAGGGATCGTTCACACCCGCGACGCTCACGGGAAGACCGGACTTATGGTTGAGATTATTCGTGGATTTCCAAAATCTTCCAAACTTCTTATCAAAATGGTGCTGAGCAATGATATCCATTTTTATCTGTTGTTCGTTATTTTGGCACCATTTTAATTTTGATTTGAAAAGTCGTCTAGAATCACACATCTCTTCATAAATACGACCCGTGCGAGGTTTGCCGTGCAACACCCAGGTCTGAAAACAAAGCCTCGCCCTCCCGTGAGCCCCCCGGACATGCTTATTCCAGCCCGCAATATACCTGCCCCGTCTCACGTGTCCACCATTGTAACTACTCTCTGATGCCCCAATTAATGTGTCTACAATAGTTTGGTACATATTGTTTAAAATCGATTATGGGTACTGTCCATGCACATTTTATTAGCACAACCAAATAAATCTGGAGGAAAATCGATCTCACGCAGTTTACAATTACATATTTTATGGTACTGCGTAACCTGAGCTTCATCACGATCCCCCCATACGACCCTACATATATTATTAACAGGAGTATTATTCACAATCTTGGGTTTTAATACATCCAGATTACACTCAACAAGGAGAGGGTAATGATCCGACCAATATGTATCCAACAATACTGACACGCCGTGCACAGATTGACGCGCAGCGCTAGTGGCTAAACAATGGTCCAACCACCGCTGACAACCGTGCGCGTCACTCACGAAAGTGTATGTACTAGGTGCTAGCCTTTCAAAGTCTATACATGACCAAGCCTGTTCTTCACAGAAATTTAAAAGTTCAGTAGCAAAAAGTTCTCCAGGATGCGCATTAAAATCGCCTAATATAAACACTGTTTCCACACTTTCACTTTCGATTATGGCACTTATCTCACTTAGGCATTCTATAAATTCTACTAAATTGTCGTTACCTGCGGTGGGCATGTACACCGAAAATATTAAGGTATAACAATTGTTAGACAGTACCTTGATAGCAGCCAGACGAACACTTTTGCACGATATGACCGTCACATAGGGCAACCGGTCTTTTCTCCACAGAAGGCCGACTCCGCCATAGGGACGCCCACGCAACACACCCGCAGACGTGTCGACCGCAGACGTACCCGTGGCCGCGAAGCGGTCGTCTATGTTTCCTAGGAACGCTAGATCATGCGGGAGTAACCAGGTCTCCTGCAGTGCGATCACATCTGCTACGTTACACAGTCTTCTTACACAATCGATCGACCTCACAACGTTTTTACAATTAATTTAGCTGAATAATAACTTTTAGCAAAGCTCGCTTAAAACTTATTAGTCTTATTGTCTATCTTGTTGTAATTTTTGAGGTGTGCAATAAAGCATTTATTCATTCATTCCTTCATAATCAATGGATTATGAAGGAATTAATGAATAGGTAAATGCTTTATTGCATATATAATGATATATAGTAAATATTGCGATAGTCGGGCGCTATTTTGATTTTTAGTAATACCGGTAAAAATATAAACTGTATTTAAACTGAATTTCTGCTGCTTAAGAACAATTTGTTCTGTGAAAAAAAACACACGCGGTACTTAAGTATAAGCGTAAGATAAAAAGATACTAGCTGAAATTGGTTTACTTCCGTAATTTATATAACAATGCTTTGAGACTTATGTACTTGTTTAAACAATAAACATGTTGTTACAACAAATGCATAATTTTTGAAGTCGTTTGATTGTGTGAATTAGATAGAACTCTGTAAAATTACATTTCTGTGCCATTTCATGTCATGTTCTTGTAAACTTCCATTAAGCTGTAGTTGGATTATTTTAATCTTAGTTTAAATGTTTCAACCTTTGAATAATAGTACCTAGAAACTTTCTTCCATAAAGTCAAAAGTGAAGGCAAAATACATCTTTATCTATTTCTTTTGCCAATACAATAATCGAATGAAACCAGCGCGACTAAAATGTATATATTTTTTTATTTCAACTTTCTTGCACAAAAGAAAATTTGATGCATAAAAGGCGGACTTAATACCAAGAGGTATTCTCTACCAGTCAACCTTAAAGCAAATTCAATTTAGACACATTACAAGGCAATTATGAACGTCAAAGAGAGAAAAAAAAAACTACCACTGGTATTAACCCTACGCCTTTGACCCGAGAAGTAGTATAACCGGCAAAAAACTCGGCGGGACTTATTAAGGTTCCGTAGTCAACTAGGAAGCAGGAACCCTTTTCGCCATGTCCGTCCGTCTGTCCGTCCGTCCGTCCGCGGTCTAGCTCAGTGACTGTTAACACTAGAAAGCTGATATTTGGTATGAGTATGTGCTTTTATCACGCCAACTCAATGATAGAATAAAAACTGGAACCGTGGTTCAAAAAATTTAAACAAAATCATGAAATCATTGAGTACTTTCAATGAAAACTATATTGAATAAAATCGGATGAGCCGTTTTAGAGTGATAACTAGATAAAGGTCATAGAGAAAGTTCGTATGTCGGTACATATAACATAACATAACATAGCATAAATATTATTTTTAATACAGTTGCTCAAAAAAGTGCTTTTCTTGTAGTTGATATCGCGCACTAGTGCTTTTTACTTTTCCAGCCAATCACAGCCAATGACAGTGACAGACAGCCAATCACAGCGCCGCACCGCACCGCGCGGAGCGTTCGGATACATGTACTAAAGTAAACTCAAAGTGAATAATTGACAATTTTATAATTTTTTCGCAACTGTATTAAAAAACGTCGTTCGATACTCGTGCGTAAATGTCATTCTTCACTCGTCCCGAGTCTTGCCAGTCGACTACGGCTCGTGGCTAGATATCTCGGTACTCGTGAAGTAATGACATACTTTCCGCACTAATATCGAAATGTACTATTATTGCATATAGTAAAATACCAAGTATCCTTTAAGAAACGACCTTTTTGAACGGATGTATTGTAACAGGCCGGCAACTACCGAACCTTACACTGAGCATGGCCCGACATGCTCTTGTCCGTTTTTTTTCAATTTAGTAATACAGTAACATTTTACTTCTTTCGTAGTACGTAGGTACGGTCGACGTCATACATATTACATATTTCTGCACCTTATCACAATGGAGTTAGGTTAAAAAGTGTAAACATATATTTGACGTCGACTGTACAATGCATCTTTGGCAAAAAAAAAATTAATAAGTAGGTATATTTAATTTTGAATTTGACGCAAACGAAATTAAGTCAATACAAAGTAAAAAACAAATAAATAAAAAAGCTTATGGACCCTTAATAATGGAACGTTCTAGGTATTATCATTCCAAGCTGTTAGATTAGGTATTATAGTCTTAGTTTAAATGTTCCAGCTAGTAAGCTTAGCTTATTGAATGGTCCGGGAGCGAGCTGTCCGGATTATCCCTGTTTTGGATAAGCCGGTTGTAATTTAATTTGCACTAGTTAAGCCTCTGTTGAAAACCTTATTTAGATTGATGGACGTATAAACTTAGGTATTTTTTAATCCCTATTTTTATTAATATGCCTACAAAATATTTTAAATATGATATAGTAGAACTTAGATTAACTTTAAGAATACCTTTTATTCCGTAATTCCTCTTATCGTAGTATTACCCCATCGTTGTATTATCGGGGAATAAAAATATCTGCATTTATCAAGTCTTGGAGAATAAAAAACTTTGCATCTAGAGTTTTTACATTAACAGTTCAGAAATAACCACTTCATAAAACTGACCTACTTAGCAAAAGTCAGTTTTCATCAGAACTGAAAACTATTAGACCTAATTCGTTCAGAAAACCATTTCACCGCCTTTGAAACAGATAAGGCACGTCAAACCAATGTCGCTCTTTTTAAGACCCTTCACTACTTGAAGACTGAAACAAAAAACAAAACAATCAATCTCCACCTGCCCCACACCACGGTCGTAACCACCACGGCAATACTAGTTAAATTTGAACCTTACTCCGTGCAGATACGGTATATATGATCGTGTTTTCTAATGGTTGTTAAGGCGCAATGGTGCTAACGTTTGTCCGAACAAAAGACCAATGCCACGAGCAGTTAAATAATCAATCATAGTCGTTGAAGTACAATATGGCTGAAATTCTAGGAATGGTTGAAAAAACACCCTCTATTTAAATAATATACAGTTCGTGAGCTATAGGAAGAACCTTCGGGAATCGGCGATGACACACGACGGTAATATTTCTGTTCTGCTTTTTCACGTGTTACTGTTGATTGATACCCGACGTCTCTTTTTAAAACCCGAAGGTTCTTCTGAGAGCTCACGGACTGTATACAATACAATTGTCAATAAACATTGTAGCGCGATTCAGAACTTGACTTTATTTGTAGAGCACCAACACCAATAAGTAACATTTGCGCCATGCAGAAGTTGCCTTTTTTATTTGAGCGCCATCTACCGACAGATCTGTTAAACTTCACACTATACGGAGGAACACACGTCATTTGTCGCCGCTTTATAATCAATCATAGCAGCTTAGTTAGCGCGCGACGGACAAATATGGGATTATATCGTGATTGATTGGGACCAAGTTTTGCGGACAGGGACTAATAGAGCCACAATCTATGCGAGTTCATTACGTGCAGGGTTGCAGACTATTTGTTTTTTTCATGTTACGACACGGCAATCCTGATTAGCACTCGTCCTCGCGTGCATTTTACCACTTTCAAGTCTCAATTCATTTGGTGATTATATTATCTATATTTTTGGCCTCATTTGAGGCCTATGTTCAGCAGTGGACGTCTTAATTATGGCTGAGATGATGATTCTATATTTTTATTTTTTATATACAACAGAGTCGTGTCTGTTACACGATTTATAACTCAAGAACGGCTGAACCGGTTTAAATGATGTTTGATTTTTTTGGATTTATCTCAGCCCTGAATATCAGAATAACTATTAAAATATTGGAGCAATAAACAAATATTGTTAGCGAAAAGAAGTACGCCGGGTCAGCTAGTTTGGCATAAAAATATTGCGATCTCGTGCTGTTGTATAGCTGCGTCCCTATGATGGCCCATCATGTAGAGCCAGCCTTACGGGCAGATGGGATGAGAGAGATGGCGCCCACTGTCATCCTGAGTCCGGTAACTCTCAGTCTCATGCATATATTCTCATTTGAATTCAATTTAAAAAAATCGTAGCGAAACGCGCTCTTTGCTCTACATTTTTTTGTTTACATATGAGATTGATAACATACTGTCGCTGTTTTGGTTCAATGTAAAGCTTAACTAAAGATGCCAGTTTTATAATATAACTAAAATACTTGATCCTGATATTCCTATCCTCCCGATAATCGAGCTCAATCCGGATAAATCACAGCAATATCCACCGTCTGGCAACCCTAATAACACGTCGTTGTCGGCTCGCTCGTAATTGAAGGGATAATTATATGAACTAGCAGGAGAATGGGGGTGGGGGGGGGGGAGGGTTGGTAGTTAACTGGAAATGATTTCTGTTGTGTATCAATAGTTTTTCTATTATGGGAAATGGCTGGGAAACTTGGGTAAATTAATGGGTATTAATATAATTTATTTAGCTTCAGCATCAGATATAAGAAAGGGAGATAAAATGCGTATTTTATTTTGTCGAATCGATATTAAAAGAAAAATGGCAGTCTGCAAAATAGATTATATTTTTTAATAATATTAGCAAGAAACTAGTTATAGTTAAAAAATAAGCCTCAGTAACTTAGTTTTAAATTTTACTGAAAGCACCAGTGATTTTTGAGATTCGAGCACTCGAAAGTGACATTTACAACTCTGAATAAAACGATGAAATTATGTTTTAAAAATAACAGCGATAGGAATTTAAAATTATTAGTATTTAGTGCGATTATTTTCGAGCTTAAACTTTTTGAATTCGGGCGCTTGAAAGTCAAAAATTGGTACCCTGTAAATGCCACTCTCATTTATTAAATGAAACAATGAATATAAAACAGAAAACCAATAATTGTAAAATTTCCTTCCAAGATCAACAATTTATACCCATATCAAATTAGTAATTTAGATTCTAAATATGACAGTTCAGCAAAATTCAGATGCCTCCCGAGGCATGCCTGGCGGGTAGATAACATTTTTGTTATTGAAATACTAAAAACGTAGGCTAGATGATTTACATTTCAAGTGCTTTATTAAATTAGATCTCAAATTCAAATGAGAAAATACTTAAGTATTCAGATTACTTCTTTTGAAACTTATTATCATTTTAAAATGTATGAATTGATGATAGTTAGAATCAGAAATCAAATGTTGTATTTTTTTGTCCATCAAACTGTTGTACAGTCAGCGTCAAAAGTAACTACGCAAATGAAGGTGTCAAAAGTCCTTATTGCCTTTAAATAAAGACTTTTGACGCCTTCATTTGCGTAGTTACTTTTGACGCTGACTGTACCACTACTACCATAATCAATTGTTCTTATTTGAAATGTGTGTGTTATCTTATAAAACAATGTAGGCGAATTTGTGACATAAAATTCGACAAGTTAATGATGATGTCGGCACGTAGGTATAGCAGAAGTTCCGCGCCGGTCCCGACGCGAGTTTAAATGCTAATGCCGACTTTTAAATTCTATTTCCGATTACGACTCTCTATCGTAGTCTCAGTACGTGTATACTGCACACCTTTTAGAAATAAAACTAAACTATACCTTGTGCAATCTAAGAAGCGGTTTTTGACACCTGTCATCTCAGTACATTTTATAGCCTAAAATCGATTTTAGGTTATAAAATGTACTGAGATGACAGGTGTCAAAGACCGCTTCTTAGATTGCACAAGGTATACTATGACAATTGCAAATCTTAAAACAATGAGTACCTATAAAAGACACACGGCGTTGAAAGTGATCTGCTGATCTCTAAACCGATGGGCAGATCTTACTAAAGGTGCTCTTACACGGGCGATTTTTCGGGCAATTATTGCCCGGCGATACGGTGCCGAAACTAATGGAGCAATACGGAGCAATTAATTGAGCAATACGAGGCAATTTCTAGATACTGCGGCAATTATTTCGGCAATCATTGCTCCATTCAGGTGCCTTTACACGGGCAATATTTGGGCAATTTGCCTAGTTTCCCGAATTGCTGCCAATGGGGCAATTAAGTGGAGTAAGAATGGCGCCATACTGGAGCAATTATTGCTCCATATTGAGCAATATTTCGTATTGCTTGAAATTGCTTGATATGGCCGTGACGTCGAAATTGCGGCAATTCGGCAATTTTTATCGCCCGCGTAAGAGCACCTTAAAACAGTCCTAAATACTAGCATTTTAGCGTTCATTAAAAAGTAAGTGCTATACAATTGACCCGTGTTTGCTTTTCAATGCATAAATTAGTTATTTGTGCAACAAGTGAGGAAAGTTGGTTTTTCTTGTGAGTGTTGATTTTAAGTCCCGAGTAAGCGAAAGATTCTATAATTGAATCACGAGCGAAACGAGTGATGCTAAGTGAGAATCTTGAGCGTAGTGAGGGATCTAATGAACACGAGATTTAAAAAAAACTTTTCTCTCATGTGACACATACAACTTTTCACCTACTTTCCTCACTCCTTGGAGTGACGGCTTGTTCGAACAGCTGAGGTGAAAAAGTAAATAATAATGGTAAATCATAATGTCTGCTCTTGTATCAAAAAATAAATAGATTCGTTGCTTTGTATCTATGGCGACTAAGACAAATATAATTTCAGTGCGATGCGATATAAATATTAATGTCATGTTTTAAACAGGCTTCTCGATCGATTTTTTTTATGAAATGATCGATGTATTGCATATTAAAATGTCACATCTTACCGCGGCGTAAGCAGTGTAGCACTAGCGGATGCTGTAACAGTAACACTAGAGTAGCGTTAGATAAGTGACGTCAGTCTCTGAAATGTCTGAAATCTCTGAAATCTCTGAATATGCAATTAGGCTGAAATATTAATTCCATTCTATTCTGAGCGCGAAGACAATCAAGTCTCACTTCTGATCTAGTGTTTATTTTAGTTATAAATCCGTTCCTACTAATTACTAAGTCCTGACGAAGCCGGATTTAAATAATGTATGGACTAAGTAATTATTATTGAATTACTAAGTTATCAAGTGAAATACCCCAACACCCAAACACGTCTAAAATACGTCACTTGTTATTGGTCGAATATATTTTATACAAGATCTCCATGTTATATTATTTCTTTGATACCAACTGACGTTTCTTTAGTCTAACTGACGTTTGAGAATACATTTCTAGAATCTCCTTACATATTTTTTTTTTGTCGGCAATAAAATACGAGTTTCGGGAACCTAGCCTAGTTTTTGATATATCGCCCTGTCACACACATATGGACGGCATAGCGATAGTACCTACTTTGTTTCGGATTGTCACCTTTTAGGTACAAAAGCCAAGCCTGCCAAGCGTGGCGCGTATGGCAAACCCCCCCTTAATGGGGAGGCCTATGTTCAGCATTGGACGTCTTATGGCTGAGATGATGATGATGATGATGAGGTACAAAAGCCTAAATAGAGCCATATTTGTTGATAATGCATAAGCAACGACACTAATGATACACTGAAAAAAAGGACAAGCGATCTACTTCGGCTATTTTACTAATAACTAAATTTGGTAAGGAGCTAATAAATTATTTGATTATAACTCAAAGTTTACGTATAAATAATAAAACACTTTGGTAAGTAATAAGCCTAAGTTCTGAAGTCCCAAAACTTAACTTACTAGTAGACGCAAAGATTGGTTCCTGCTATTTTTTTTCAGGATGTCACTAAATATTATCAAAGATGCAAAAGATACAAAGCACTAGGGTATGCAGTGTACACCCTCTACGACAGGCAACCGCGGAGCAACCCAGCGCCTTGACTCTGTTTTTGAATAACCCGACTGAATTTTTAATTCGATTGCTTCACTTCACTCCAACTTGGCTGTTTACTCGAATCGTTATCATTTGGAAAAGCGTTTGAAACGGAAGGAATTATAAATGTTTGGCAAAATGCCAAGACATTTTATCTTATTCAAAACATTTCAAGTCTGTTTTGGAAAGGTTGTGGACGAGTTAAGAAATGTTTTCCAAAGGCAATATAAAATAGAGCCTAGCAACAGTAGCCAATTAGGAAAGGTATTATGATTTTTGGACCCGGGTGTGACCACCACGTTTCATCTCGTTAAGTGTGGTAGGGCGCTTAGCGAATATCACTTCGCTCAAATCTGGCAGAAGCCGAATAGAAAAGTACCTACCTCCAACTTACAGAAAAACCACGGCCAAATAGCACTACTCTAGGTACTCATAGTGTTGTGTTCCTACTGGTGAGTGAGCCAGAGACCTCAATGAGGATAAGGACGCTCTTGTCCACTTAGCCATCAACACAGTGGACCCTCCATTAAATTAAAGGCTCGGCATAGCGCATGTAACACCTTTAGAACTGCAGGCGTCCAATGGCTATGGTAGCTGCTTACCATCAGGCCTTATATTTATTTGCCACCATCATGGAATAAAAAAAGAGAACAACAATACTATTCCTTCAAATTTTATGTCACTCGTGTTGAAATTGGAGACTCGTACATAGTAGATATATTGTTTTCAATTTTGCTGCGATCTCGCTTCGTATTTCAAGATACATTCAATATTGTTTTCTAAATCTTTTATTCCATAAATATTGGAACAACACTATGATTCAATAAAATAGGCGGTTGAAGATTTTTATTTCATATTTCAAAAAATACGGGAGTGAGAATCTGGTGAGTGGTTTATTGGTACAGTCGGATATATCGGAGCAGCCAAGGTGGTCACAAATATCTGAGTAACGCCTCTATTGTCAAGGCGATAAAGTGCATGTTCAGATACTTTGAGTACCCTGGCCGCTCCGATATATTTGATGGTGACTGTATCTAATCAAAGATTAGGGAATTAGGGAGGGTAACCAGTATGGTAATATTACACATAATATATACATAATGTATGCTTTTTCAGTGAACTTAAGTTTAGAAACTACTTTTAAATATGCGCCTTAAAAACAGTTTTTTTTTGTTTCTTTCGTTTGAACGTGGTGCTTAAAATATATTTATGTAATATACTCCAAAACTTTATTTTAACATTTGTAGCTCACACATAAAATTTCTCAGTTAATCGAAAGAGAAATGTCAAAATTAATACTATAATCGTAATTGATGAACACGTCAATGGCGATTATTCACTACACGGTAACTGAGACCGACGGGTTCGATATTAGCCTGGACGGGCAGATCAGTTACCTACACGATTCGGATCCATGTCCGATAATTAGAGGTAAAGTGATACGCTGGATTCCCTTGTACCTGTTTATTAGTATTTATTTAGTATAATAACTTTGATCATGAACATATATACTCGTATTAAATTTAAACTTTCGTGAGACATATTAACATTATAAAATAACACGGTTACACTCACGGCACTTTAGTCACGTCTTGCGACATGTTTCGGAGAGCCTAGGTCTCCGTCTTCAAGCACTAGGAGTGCTACTTGAACCGGCCCCTGGCGCACTGCTGCGCCTCGCGTCGCCCGAAACATGTCGCAAGACGTGACTAAAGTGCCGTGAGTGTAACCGTGTTATTTTATATATACTCGTATGTATAACTCGAGTAGTAGATTTGGCTGTAACTTCAGTTATCATTTTCTGGTGTCACTGATACTACGAGAGAAAGAGTCTTCACATACTTATATCCAATGCGATATGCAAAGTAAAAAAAAATGAGTAGGTACTCCTGTTGATCCACTTGCCAGTGTTACGAATTTAGCCGTATAATAAATGGCTGATGTTAGATGACAGTTACAACTAATCGGTAACATGGGTCACTCATTACACGGCTAAATTACGAACAATGGCAAGTAGCACATTCACGTGCGGTGACTGATTCATGAACCAAGGTATTGTATTTTATCAGCTTTCGAGATTTCTGTGAAAAATTAGAATTAACTAGTTATTTCCCCAACTTAGATTACTGGTAACATGCTGGATACACTCTTATGGTGGATCTACAATACAAATTCAGTTGTGTCCGATATATTTGTTGCCCTTCTATATGTCAAATATTACTGTAGATGATTGTACCCATAGCAGCTGTAAGTGCCGGTCGGGTCTTCGGGAATTTCTGTTCATTCCACAATATCGGCATGTAGTCAGCGCCAGTAAAATACAAGTTGGGCCATAACGTGACCCAACTAGGGGACGCGGTTGTAACTCCAGTTATCATTGGCTTTAATTGAATTTGTTTCTTTGAATGGCCCGGGTAACCCAAAGCCGTTCGTTAGTTACATTTTAATGGGATTGTTTGCACTTTGATTTGGAAATTTAGAATGATTTTGAGAATAACGCATATCGAGGGGTAAATTTACTTTATTCAGAACTACTTAAATATCAATTTATATTTAGCTACTTAAATAAGTTTTTGAGTCAGTAAACATATTTATTTTATATTATATTTACTTACGCTTAAGCCACTAAATAATTGTATTAACAGTGATCCTGTAAAGTTCATAGCAGAACTTTTTATATGATGTACTGCCACGTACATGACGTAAATATGTGACTTTAAAGTAGCTAATACCTTTTTGTAAGTTCAAACAACACAAAACGCATGCAATCATCCCGATCACAAAAGGTAATCAAACAAGTTTTTAAGTTTGTGTTCAAGTAAACCATGAAATACACACTAATTAAACTGTAGAACAGTTAAGGGGATGCAATTTTAAAAAATGTAACATTGAATAAAAATACGAATACGTGTGTAAAAACAATAATAAATGGCTATTCTGATTCACCTACAGATAATTTAGAGCACAGCAAAGACAAAATAACTTGAAAATACTGAAAATAGAGACAAACTATCTAAAACACCCTTTAAAACCGCAAGTGGAACAGAGGCCGTGTAGTTTCTAATCACATAAATGGTCACATCACACTAACAAATCACAAGAGCCCCACACACATTTATTACCCCCATTTAAGGACCCTTGAAGAAACCCAATCTGCGCAATTGACGTGGCCCATAAAGCTTGGACACAATAGGATTCATTTGTACTTAATATTTACGCACTTAAGGTTTCTAAGGCCTTGTTCGTAATGATAGAACATAAAAAAGTTATAGGATTTTATTCAATTTAAGCATATTAAAAGGCAAGAAAAAGCTACCACTGGTTTTAACCCTACACTTCTGACCCGAGAAGAGTTGTGACCTATTTGAAATAAACAACTCAAATTGTCAGCAGAGAAAGCGTCCGCTACAATAGCCGGAAGCCGATTGTTGTAAGTGTCTTATATAATATATATTGGTTCTTTTTTAATTGATTTTTTGTATGTTGAAGCGAGTACATTCACTTTACTTTAATTCCTGCTAAAGTACTTTACTTATACTTTATTTCAATTCAATGAAACCTAAAGTCCCATGTAAACACACCCCAAAGGGAAGGGTTCGGCATTAAATCCCAGTATTTATAGGGGACACTACATCTGTCCCGGATTATCAATAAACGTGCCTCGGGCCGTTTTAAAGTAAAGGGTTAATTATTACTTGGCATTCAAATGATTGCGGTTTGATAGTGGTCTCGAACCGTGTTTTAGCTTAACTTGCAAAATTACACATAAAATTAGTGGGTTAAAACGTTTTCATCACTCTTTTGGGTTACTATGAATTTGTTAGACTGGAATTTGGTTTTAGTAACGCTCCTTTGAGTATAATTGAAATGTGACACTTTGTTTTGAAGATGAGAATACGTAATTTGCCTTTCATTTTGACTTTGATCTTCGCTCCTGTACTTTTATTTATACAGCGTCAAAATTGTGGATTTGATTTTAGAAGTTCTAAAGCAACTTGCTACAGAAGTTTTCTTCGATATATTTTAACTTATGAAAGAGCCTCTTAAAGAACGTTGTTTGTTTATGCTTGAAGTAGTCTGATACCTGACTTCGTTAGCAGAATTTTCTGAAAACTTAACCCTTTACCGCATACGAAGCCATATATGGCCGTTATTATTTTAAACTCTATTGGCATGTATCAGAGTTCAAATTTGAACAATTTCCCAACAAAGCCCTATTTTCACCCCCTTGCGTCACTGTACTGTACACTGACAACATAGAGAATATACAGTAAATAGCTATTATTATAGAGACGATACCACGTTAACCTTTTCGTTCTCATTTATATTTCTGTTTCTCTATTGATGTGGGTGGAATATATCAGTCGGCACTAAGTTCGCCATTTATAGGTAACTAATTTTTACTGTATTTTGTGCAATCAATTTTAAATGAAAAGTTAAATAAATAATCTTCTTTCAACGACTTTTTACAACGTATTGATTAAATGCTTTGTTGTTGCCAACACGATAATATTTCTTTTCTTTTCTTTTCTTACGCTTTCTTTGAGTGATTCAACAGAATTAAAATTCAGCATTTATATTTTTTTATTAATTCATACACAAGTCGGTCACTATTAAAATTTTCTAATTACTTTTCAATCAAGCTCGAAATGAATTAGCCGTTCAATAAAAAATTCTTAGAAAATTTTTAGAATCAGAACTCCAAGATAAAATTCTGTTTCATGACGCCGACTTAGTAAAAACAATATTTTGCTACTGTTACAATAAACGAGTTAAATAACATTTCACTGATGCAACTCTGAAAACAGTTTTAGACGTAATGACTGCTTTACATAACGTTAATACAATTTCTTACATATTTTTACGACAGTGAAACACCAACCAAATTTTATTGAAATTGTTTGGTAAGTAACGAACACTTATGTAGCACTAGTACACAAATCGCTGGGGTAAAGTGTATTTATGCATTGCAGTGGCGTATTACGTATTACACCGTGCAAATTGCAAACGTCCATCTCTCCGTGCCCACTGTCTCATAAAGATGTTTAGCACAACGGTGGTTCGAGTTACGAGCGGCAGCGGCTTAGAACAGTTACCAAAACTGTCCGTAGAAACGTTTGGGGTAACAAAACACTGATTTAGGGTGACAACACACCTAGCGGAATTCCTCGCGGAATTAGCGGAAGTAGCGGAAATTTGTCTATGGTAGCGGAAATTTGTCTATGGTAGCAGATTTTTTGTATGGAAGCCATAGACAAATTTCCGCTACCATAGACAAATTTCCGCTACTTCCGCTAATTCCGCGAGGAATTCCGCTAGGTCTGTTGTGACCCTTACACTGGGTTAATATGCCTCGTGTTTTAGAAATGTTATGAGACTGATGCAAGTCACAAGTGGCAGCGTTTTAATAACCAACATTTTAACTTGTGTTACAATCATCTTTAATCCAAATCTTTCAAGTAAGGATTTTTTTATTAATGCCTCCTGGCCCTTAAGTGGAAGAAGTCTTGAATATTAAAAAAATATATTGAAAATATAAAATTTTATTTAATTTCATATTCTTATGACATCGTATACTATTGAGGTCTCCGGTGGAGGTACAAATAAATAAATAAATTTGAAATTCATTTAAAACCTAATAATCCGAACCTTACCGTAAGTAATAACTAAAACGATTATTATCAAAACTAGTTTCATTGACATGTAATTGTATAAAATGAAGTCAGCATTATTGAAAGCATGGCAAAGCAGGGGTTTTGGTGTCGTTTCACCAAAACAATAGTTTTGGTTTATAATGTATTATGTATGCTACTCTTTAAGGTATTTGACTATGGGCCACTAGTTGAAAATAAAAGTAATTCATTTCATTATTTGCTTCTTAATTATTCAAAGACTACATTCATTGATACGTCGTTTATTAAAGGTGTAAAATACGAAATAAAACCTGAATTGATAAAAGACGTGAACAAACACGCTACCCGCAACAAATAGCCCGGGTGAAGTGCACTGGTTTGCAGTGGCGGCGCATTACACTGTGCTAACACAAACGTTCGCCGCTCCGCTCCGTGCCCACTGTATCAGAAAGTCATGGGAGGTTGGGTCAAGTCATGAGCGGTCGCTGTCATCACAATAATGCGAATAGTAATAACAAGGGGGTACAACTCAGTGTAAATCTGTCAAAAAATTTAAGTTTGAAACGACGTATCCGATACGTTTGCATAAGTGCGAAAGAGAACTTGTGATGTGTTAAGAAGGGACAACATGATTCGTGACGTTACAGAGGTCTCTCTGTATTATACTATTATTTAATCTGTGGTAATAACAAGTTCGAAAGAAAGCCATGTACTTGAGCTTGTAGTTTTTGTATTCCATTTTTGTATGACTGAAGGCAAAATTTAACAAAAAATATTTTAACCCTTAGCCAGGCCTCGCAATATTTTTAATATTGAATACTGATTGCGGTAGCTTGCATTAAAAAAAGTGATTTCCGGATTCATTTTTATTTTTATCATATCCTAAAAAAAATCAAACTCGGCTTCTTATTTTTCTAAGAATAATAACAAAAGTGTAAAATAATAAATTTAAATAGGCGCGTTATTTAGTGTTGCTTTTCTGTTTAACCAGCAAAACCATGCAAAGCTTCTGTGATTGTTTACCCAAGCACTTACCGTAACTCCCGCTCTGATACAATTCCGCTTTCCGCTCCGCTCACCGCTCACCGCCTACACCCTTGGGGCAAACCCATTCGTCCGTTAACCGATATGAGGGAGTTTGAATTGCAAAACTACACGAATTTCTTTAAACAAAATGTGCATTTTGTGCACCGACTCTCGGTTGAACGTGAAATATGATTTATCCTTCATTCCCATTCCTTTGGAGGAAATATATCAATGTCATTGAAATGTCTTTTCTTTTTCGGAGGACGAGATGAAGTGTCAGAATAGAAATGGAATGATTATCAAGTAATGTGTTTTTTTCTCGGTTTTTTATACACGATATGATATTTTGTTATTTTGCTTTTGGTTGTTAACTGGGTGTATCAAAAATCCTGGTGATCCATTTAAGGGCATAATTGGTATCGTATTACAAGTACGAAAATATAGGACAAAAAAATGCTTGGACGCAAAAAAATGGGACATGTGGTCGCAGCCGGCCAACCATCCATACAACTTTTGTTTTACGTGAGGATTTTTTTTACTTTTACATAATAAGAATTCTATACCAATTGTGCCTTTAAAAGGATCACCAGTAATTTTATTACACCTTGTATGAGTAATTCGATCAGTCGTGTCCGAGCGCTATTCAGTTTATTTAAAGTACAGTGAGCATCATAAGTAGCTAGTGCGGAAGGGTGTTAAAATGATCTGGACACGACTTTATAAGATGACAAGGGTATTTATGTTATTTTTTCTACTCCTGCATTCTAATTTTCCAATAAAATGACTGACATGTATATTCAAAGCATATACTTTATGAACGTTGTCATAATATGACTCAAAAAACAATTCTTAGGGATATAATAGGTCTGTTGCCGGGGCGGGCGCCGCACCGGCGCCGCCCGCCGCTGCAGACGAGGCGGGCGCCGATGCAATCCGCCAGGAGATTGCAGACAATTGTATAGAGGCAGCAGGTCATTCGTCGAACTCAATGCTTACTGGCTTGCCTAGCACTCGTAGAAAAACTATTGTGTGCAACGGTACATAATTAGGTCTTAAAATTCTCGGGTCTGTTTTTACAAAATTCGGCTTCGCCTCATTTTGTAACTTCGACCCTCGAATCTTAAGAACCCTTATTATGTAACTGTTACACACACTGGACACCTCGCCCGCTTAGCTATTTCTGCTGCTAACCGAACTAAAAGTACCTTTATTTAAATTTACTAGTGAGATCTTCGATTAGTTAGTAATGTTAGTACAGTCGCCATCGGATATATCGGAGCGGCCAAGGTGGTCACAAATATCTGAACAACGCCTCTATTGTCAAGGCGATAAAGTACACGTTCAGATATTTTTGAGTGCCCTTGCCGCTCCGATTTATTTGATGGCGACTGTACTCGTTACGTACATGTTTATGCAGGTACTATGTAACAAAGAATCAATTTTTTTTTTCCAAACTTCTTAGATTTTTGCATTACCTATTTCAAACATCTACCAAAACAGAAATAATTATTTTCTATTTGAAATATAAGCCAGTACACTTTTTCAGATGGTCAGACTAAAGTAATCCGGTTATCGCTTCAGTGAGGCCAAAAAATAAAATTTTATCGTACCTACTATCCCTCCTAACGCGAAACCATAAAATACCGCATTAACTATGAATGGCGGCGGTATGTTGGATTTTATATTTACTTCAATAGTCTCGTTGGCCTCTAAAGCAGAACTCACGAAAGAGGTACCTACAGCGCAGGTTTTTAGTAATTAAAATAACAAACATGAAAATTCGGTAAATTACTCGTACGGGTCACTTCTTCAATGAAATTAGCTCAAGGACATCTATGGTTGACATTTTATCACCTATCGCGTCTGCGTCACTTTTGCACTTACGTACTTGTTAGAACGTGACAGCTATGGTGACAGGCGGCAAAAAACCGACCATATTAGTATGGATGGTAGAAGGTAAGGATGACAATCTCTCTGTTATAAAAGTGGTTCTCATATAAGAGATTATCATCCTTACATTCTACTATGCATACATATCGTCGGTTGTAATATGAATTAATGTAACCGCCAAAATGACGAAATTGAGTTAAGTATACAGTTCGACTGCAAATTTCCCGCTCTGTCGAATGCTGTATATAAAATTTTGATATCTCGAAAAAAATGTCGAGTACGTTAACAAAAATTCAGCAATTTTATCCAGTTTCACCTTTCTTTTTAATGTATGTCAAGGTTTCAAAATATCATCGACAGTTATCTTAACGTAAACATAAATTTGTAATTCGTTTCTAATGTATTCACCTTAATTTATTAAATACCAATGATGTAAGAGTCATTTGCATTACAATGACTCTTACGCTATTCGATTTCTAAAATATATTTCATTTTTGACTGTTACGCTAACGTTAACAATAAATAAAAAATAGAAATGACTTTTACATCAAACGCCGCATACTCGGGATTTGTGACTGTAATTTACAGGTCTTCAAGCAAATCAGGTTTAAAACAATTTTTCAAATTATGTATAATATACATTACATGGAAATATTACAAAAACAACGAAATAATTGTCTCAAGTGTCTTTACTGCAAGGGAACGTTACCTTAATGCTCAAATTTGGCGGTAACGCTAACTTTCTCGTACTTGGAGTAAAACTAATGACTCTTACCTTATCATTTTGTTTCGAATTCCTCACGTTTTGGTGATTACGCTAAGCTTGTATTACCAATTTCAGTGAATGTTGTGCTTACGCTAAGTCACTGATTAGAAGCTGGTATTGTATCTCTTTCTTTTAAAACGTTTAGACGGCGAGCGTAAGCGAGACAAATGTATGTTTGTTCGCATAAGCGCATGCATTTGTTTACGATTTGCTGTTATCGTCGGTTGTAATATGAATTAATGTTACCGCCAAATGACGATTTTTTCAGGAGAGGCAAAAAACTAACTGAGCAATCATAAAGTATGTTGTAACTTTTTAGTTACTTATTCTATTGCAATGATGTTTATGCTATTTGTCTTGTATTTGTGAGGTCTATTTGATAATTAGTAACTCACTGAGACCACTGCTATAGTTTAGGAAATGGCAGGCGCTTACGCTAATTTATTTTTTATTTTTATGGAGTTACGTTAAGAATTTTATGAAAAATATCACAAGTGGTTCTCATATTTTAAGGTAACTTACAAAAAAAGTAACAATGCTTACGTTATGCATCACAAGGTTTACAGAATATGGACTTACGCTACAAGGAGTCGAATATTGAAAATTCACACTTATTTACTTGTAATAAGGTTGAATTAAAAAAATGGAACATGTAGCTTGAAAGTATAAGGTTAATAAAAAAAACAGTTTTTGAGTTAGAAATTTAGTTTAATCAAAACAAAAGCTTACAAGAAATATTTTTCTTAGTCTTCTGACATTTAATAACGCAATATTTTTTTTTAAAGAAACGAACATTTTTCCCTTAAACAATACAAAATAAACAAACAAAATGATCTGCTCAATTCATAACAATCTCTTAATTGAGATGACGTTTTCAAACTAAAGGTATCAACCACATTGTCGGTCGGTTATGAGGTGCTAATGTCATAAATATTCATTCGCAAAAGATCATTATCAACAAACGATAGTGCGGTATTTTTAATCTGAAAACGTTACACAGTTTTTACTTATCTACTCGTATACTGGTAAAAATATAAATAACAAACAATATTACGTAGAAAAATCAAAAGTAACTGCAACATTTCTTAATCCTCATGATCGTCTTACATTTGAGCCAATTGACTACAGTAAAACAAGAAACGCCTACTTATTAATTATAATTATCTCACGTTTATTTACTGCTTACTATGTAAAAATACTATGACAATATAAAAAAATCTTAATTCCTTTCTCTAAAGTAAAACAAACAATTTGTTTTTTTTTTTATCTTATTTCTTACTTTTATTTATTGCTTTTACTATTTTTCCCTTTCCTTGCTTCTTCTCATCTTTTTCTGTCGTTATTTTTGCTGCAGTCCGAGTGTTTGTTTATTTTCTGTTTTTTTTTTCGTCTGCTGTTAGTATGTGTTCTGTTTTAGTGGTCACAGTAGCCTTCTCTTTTCTTTGGTTTTTGGGTTTAGCTCCATTAACTTCTCTGCTTTTTTCTTCGATGTCACCATCGTTTGTGTCTGATAATGTCGTCCAAATAATCAACTTTGTCTTTATAAGGTAGTTGTAGATAATACTGTACGAACGATTTAGGTATTACCTATTGGTCACACAATTTTTAAGGTCCTTGATTTTTTTTGTAGAAATTGGCAGATGTTGTGTGTAAAGTTTTGGTAGAGTATAACTTGTTTGAGATTCAACCCTGATACATAAATTTGACTGACTTTTTCCTTTTCCCTTTCTTTTCCCTATCACCCGCAGCTAATTGACTGAGGAGCCGAGCGTAGCGAGGCGACGAACGTCTCCGTTTTAACTCACAAGGATAGGCCGTATGGCCGCGCGGGTGCATGTTGAGTCAGCTTTCACTGGTAAAACGATTTGACAGATTGATGTGTGTGTATTGGTTGATCAGTGTCGGTCTAGAGGTCGCATTTTTCATCTGATTTCGATGAAACTTGGCATGTACGTTTCTTGATTTATTTGCCAAAAATTGTCGAGCCATTATTTGATTGGGGGGGAAATGAGGGAGAGAAGGGGGGAAGTTTGCTGTCACGTTATTTATCATATCATTATTCATTTTATCATTTTCGGGAAAAAGGTCAAGCCCACACTTCCTTAGAGGTTGTTGTAAAAAAAAAGTTTCGAGGGAGAGGGAAAGAGGGGAAAAAGGGGGGAAATGCTCCGAAGTCTACGGTTCACGGAACCACTAGTACTAAAAGATGTAAGGATTGTTACGTTCAAGAAACCAGATGTTAATGAAATGGAAGTGAAATACACAATGAAGGATGATGGAGAAGTTTATAAAATACGGTTGGGATAAGAAACAACGCAGGTGACACGGAAAGAAAAGGGAAAAGGAAAAGGTCAGTCAAATTTAAGCCACAGGGTTGAAACTCAAACAAGTTGAATACTCTACCAAACTTTACACACAACGTCTGCCAATTATTATCCAGAGCAATGACACAAACGATGGTGTCATCGAAGGAAAGAGCAGAGAAGTTAATGGAACTAAACCCAAAAACGAAAGACAAGAGAAGGCTACTGTGACCACTAAAACAGAACACACACTAACAGCAGAAGGAAAAAAACAGAAAAAAAACAAACACTCGGACTGCAGCAAAAATAACGACAGGAAAATGTGAGAAGAAGCAAGAAAAGGGAAAAATAATAAAATCAATAAAGAAAAAGTAAGAAATAAGATAAAAATATACAAATTGTTTGTTTTACTTTAGAGAAAGGAAGCTGATCTGCAGAGAATTAAGATTTTTTTTATATTGTCTTAGTATTTTTATATAGTAAGCAGTAAATAAACGTGAGATAATTATAATTAATAAGTAGGCGTTTCTTGTTTTACTGTAGTCAATTGACTCAAATGTAAGACGATCATGAGGATTAAGAAATGTTGCAGTTACTTTTGATTTTTCTGCGTAATATTGTTTGTTATTTATATTTTAACCAGTATACGAGTAGATAAGTAAAAACTGTGTAACGTTTTCAGATTAAAAATACCGCTCTATCGGTTGTTGATAATGATCTTTTACGAATAAATATTTATGACATTAGCACCTCATAACCGACCGACAATGTGGTTGATACCTTTAGTTTGAAAACGTCCAATTAAGAGATTGTTACGAATTGAGCAGATAATTTTGTTTTGTTTATTTTGTATTGTTTCAAGGGGAAAATGTTCCTTTCTTAAAAAAATATATATATTGCGTTGTAAAATGTCAGAAGACTAAGAAAAATATTTCTTTTAAGCTTTTGTTTTGATTAAACTACATTTCTTACTCAAAAAGTGTTTTTTATTAACCTTATACTAAAGTCGGTTTGCGATTGACAGATGAGTTTCATACGCTTGAATCTCCATTTTGTTGTCATAATCATATTTAAAGTCAACTTTACAAGCATCACACCATTTGGTGCCGTGTTTTGAACGTAGACTTTATTTCCGTTTTGTAAAGGTAGAATATCAAATGGATGAATATCATCTGTCAGGTCCAAACTTACTTTGATCGTATTGTACTACTACTAAATGTTTCATTTTTTTTAATTCAACCTTATTTCAAGTAAATATGTGTGAATTTTCAATATTCGACTCCTTGTAGCGTAAGTCCATATTCTGTAAACCTTGTGACTTACGTTATGCATTATAACTTTTTTTGTGAGTTACCTTAAAATACTAGTACCACTTTGAATTTTTTTCATAAAATTCTTAACGTAACTCCATAAAAATAAAAAATTAATTAGCGTAAGCGCCTGCCATTTCCTAAACTATAGCAGTGGTCTCAGTGAGTTACTAATTATCAAATAGATCTCACAAATACAAGACAAATAGCATAAACATCATTGTAATAGGATAAGTAACTAAAAAGTTACAACTTACTTTATGATTGCTAAATTAGTTTTTTGCCTCTCCTGAAAAATCGTCATTTGGCGGTTACATTAATTCATATTACAACCGACGATATTAGCAGTGATCGGCGAAAAGGATTCTACACCGCGGGAATTCAACTAGACATAGTATTATGGATGCGCCGTTTCGCCCGCGATACCAATTAAACTGCTTGAAAATATACGTATTTGTATTATGTTTAATACAATGAATCAGTGTCGGTTACGACTTGTAATAACTAGTAGTCCGCCCCGAACTAAGAACTCGGTCGTTGACCAGTAAAATAATGGTTTGTTATTTTAATTTTATAGAGATGAAAAAAACAAGAAATAATATGCGAAATAAATAATTTCATTAAAATACTTAATTACAAATGTTTGTGAAAATTACTGTAATTTTATTTTTCTATCCCGCAAATGCCGCGGCATATCCATACTAGCATAAAGATTGACGTCATTCACCCCGTGTGGAATCCTTTTCGCCGATCACTGCATATTAGGCAGGAACGGTTAATTTTATGCAACTATTTTGGATTACAATAAAAAATTGTATATTTTCCTCAGTCTAGTTTCCAAAATAGTTATTGTCCCGGCCCATGGACCCATGAATGAAGTATTTATTTTCCTTTGGTAAGCTATAGGTATCTCGTTCAAGAAAGGACACAATTAGATTGAACTGTATTGTCGACCATACAGTCAGCAGCAGAAGTAGATAAGTGGATAAGGTATGCAATATCTAAGCACGCTTTTATCAATCACACTATCCACACTAGTCAATAGTGTAGATATAGGTATTTGTTTCTTTTTTATTGGCATTAAATAGCTCTTAAGTAAACAAATGTAACTAACAATATACAGCTTGTATTTTGGATATTACCTCATACGCCAAGGGTATTATAGAACTTAATGAACAAACTTCCATATGTTTTATTAAAATTTTACGACTTTTATTTTTCCATATAAAATATTTCAGCACGCAATGTATCGCTACCTACATGATTACTTTGCCCTAAAATGTCTCATTTGATGATGTCTCAAATAAGAGTATACGCAATACATTACGTACCGAAGAAATTAAAAAAATCAAATGCTCTATGTTAACTAAGAGTTAACTCAATATTTATTACAATATTGCCGTCCAACGCGGCAATGCCGCCAGCCTTATGGGCACCCTACCGAGTGGTACTGATCTGGAGCCCATTTTTTTATTTGTAAGTATGTTTTAGGTTTTAGTATTAGTTTAGTTTATATGTAGTTTTTATTTAGAAATAAATATGTTGTTTATTTAAGGAGCTTAAGCTCATAACAAAATAAAAGTACATTCTTCTTCTTCTTCTCAGCATATTCACGTCCACTGCTGGACATATGCCTCTTTCATGGATTTCCATGTTGTTCTTGATGCGGCGGTTCTGTGCCAGGTCGGCCCTGCCGTCTTTGTAATGTCGTCCGACCATCTGGCTCGTGGCTTCCCGTCACCTCGGCTTCCCAGTCGTGGCCTCCAGAGCAAAACTCTTTGGCTCCATCGGTCGTCGTCCCTGCGGCAGACATGTCCGGCCCATTTCCACTTTAGTTGCGCAACTCTTTTGGCGATATCAATGACTTTAGTGCGTTGGCGAATGTTCTCGTTCCGAATTCTGTCTCGCAAGGATATCCCGAGCATTGAGCGCTCCATAGCTCGTTGAGCCACTTTGAGTTGGCGTACCCTTCCGACAGTTAGCGTCCATGTCTCGCAGGCGTAGGTCATTACCGGAAGGACGCATTGGTTGTAAACCCTGGTTTTCAGTGATTGTGGTATTTTTGACTTAAAAACGTCGTTTAGCTTGCCAAATGCGCCCCAACCCAGTTGTATTCGCCTACTGATTTCAGCGTCCAAGGGGTTACTGTCAAGCGTTATTTTCTGACCGAGATAGATGTAGTCGCTTACTCTGTCTATCGTTTTGCCTTCCAATGTAATGGTTGATTCTTCGTCGGTGCTCATCCACTTTGTTTTCTCCATATTCATTTTAAGGCCAACTTGCATCGATACCTGGCTTAGATCATTGAGCATTTTTTCGAGACCTTCAGGTGTCTCTGCGAGTAGAATGATGTCGTCGGCAAAGCGTAGGTGGTTCAAATATGTTCCCTCTATTTCGATACCTATATCGTCCCAGTAGCATTGTTTAAAGACATCTTCAAGTGCGTTTGTAAACAGCTTTGGAGATATTACGTCTCCTTGGCGTACTCCTCTTTTAAGTGGGATTGAGGTTTTGGAGCCTTGGATTTGCACTGTCATAGTCGCTGAGCTGTACAGGTTCTTTAACAGTTGGATATATCTGTAGTCTATCCGGCAACGCTTTAAGCAGTGGCGTGCATAGCGTTTTTAGTTAGGGTAGGCAGATTTTTTTTGAACCGACCAGTGTGTTGACAAGGGACAAACAAGTTATGTCTAGTACCTAAGGCACGTCAACGAATACGGAATAAACTGTTACTAAATAAAACAATGTTAGCACTTACCAACGTTAAGTATTTCGACTAAGTGAGTCGGCTGTCAATTCAGTAATACCTATATGTTGTGACTGTTAGCGAAGCTGCGCCAGCTGCGGCTGGGCTGAGAGCACGAAGAACTTTGACGAAATTTATTTGACCACCACGATTATCTAAGTAAGTCACCTGGTCAACACATTCATTACAATCAAAACTCATAGTTAATAATTAAAACTACTTATGCTAAACATAATTTCACTACAAATTAAAATGAAAACTTCAGAAAATCGCTCCGAACCGAACTATAAACAATGATACAGGAAATTTAAATCTTATCAAAACTCTGTCGTGCCGCAACTTCGCAAGAAATAAATCTGTAAACAAACAACCCAACCCTGGCATATTATAACGCCCCTCAGTAAAGGTAAAAATCATAGCAAAAGATTCTTTCTTTTTTTACCGCATTATATTTCGTGCTGCATGGACAGTTCAATACGTAGAAACGCGCTGTGACTATACGCTGATTGGTTGAAATTTGAATCTAATTGATGGCGGGGCAGTGATTGGTCGAAAATGGCGACCGGCGGCCTGACTTGAGCTTGTATGTGTGCGTGATTTTCCTATAGTTGTGTGTACTAAGCAAATCCGTATATAGTTCACGTACGATATTTCACATGCGCATAGTTAGAGTGTGTGCGTGTATATCGGCAGCGATAGCGGTTGCCTATGCCGGTCGTGCCTTCCTTTATTTGCGGCGATGCCCCGAGCGAGTCTCTTTCGCGCGCAAATTTAAATCGTAGCGCGTACCGTAACGTAAATAAAATATAAATAGGTGTTTTAAGAAATCATTACATTAGAGAAGAAAGATGTCTGTGATGGTGTTATGTATTGTTTTGCTAGGGTAGGCAGTGCCTTTTTGCCTATATGGACTGCACGCCACTGGCTTTAAGGAGTCAAAAACGGCCCAGTGTTCCACAGTGTCAAACGCCTTCTCATAATCCACGAAGGCAAGGTATAGTGGTAGGTTATATTCATGCGATTTCTGTATCACTTTCCTAAGCGTGAAAATATGATCGACTGTACTATAGCCGCTCCTGAAGCCCGCCTGCTCTTTTGGCTGATATTCGTCCATTCGTCGTGTTATTCTCGATGTGACAACTCGTGAGAATACTTTATACACTTGACTTAAGAGGGCAATAGGGCGGTAATTTTTAAGACTAGTCTTGGCACCTTTCTTGTGAAATAATGTGACCATGCTGTCCTGCCACTTCTCTGGTAATCTACCAGTAAACAAAGCTTCGTTGAAGATCCATCGGAGTTCTTTCAGTATTGGGCGTCCGCCAGCTTTAAGCAATTCCGTGGTTATGCCGTCTTCACCTGGGGCTTTATACTGCTTAAGTTGTTTTATAGCCTGCTTAACTTCAAAGGTACTTATATCTGGGATGTCTTCTGTGTAGTGTTTTGTCAGAGTTGTACGGGAGTTGTCGGCACCATTAATCGTGTCTCGACTGTTTTTTGACTCGTATAGTTTGCCGTAGAATTCTGATATAACTTTTAAAAGCCCAGGAGTGTCTGTTACTATATTTCCAAATTCATCTTCCAATTTGTTAAGCTGGCTAGTGCCGTTGCTTGTGGCCCTTTTGAACACCTTTGGTCCCCGATACTTTTCTATTAGGCAGTGGATTCTTTCCGTGTTTCTGCTCCTGATATCCCGTCTGACTGCCTTAGATATTTGCCGGTTTAAGCGCCGGTGTTCTTGTGAGTTGTATTGCCTTGAAGACAGGTGCTCACGCCGTTCTAGAAGCAAAAGCGTTTTAGGGGATAGTTTGTCCTTTTCGCGAGTCGTTCTCCCAAAAAGCTCTTTAGCGCTACAGGTGACGTTTGTGATAAATGTATTATATTTATCATCTAGGTTTTTCTCGAAGTAGTCAGCGTCTGGTCGTGCAAGAGTTAGGTTTAGCTTTTTCTCGAACTCCTCGTGGACTCCTGTGGGGATTTGTAGATTAGCCAAGGGTTTTGTTGCCAGTCTCCTTCGTTCCCACTTAGTGTCGATGTGAATTGTACTTCGCACAAGGCGGTGATCGCTCATCTTAAGTTTTTTAAGGACTGTCACGTCGGTAACTATGCGTTTCTTATCTGTGCATATGAGGTCAATCTCGTTCTTTGATTTCCCGTCGGGGCTTGCCCATGTCCATTTCCGTTGACTCTTTTTGCAAAAGAAAGTGTTCATTGCAAACAATTTCCTTGACTCCAGATAGTTAACCAACATCTGCCCCCTGGCATTCCTACTTCCAACTCCGAAAGGGCCGATATATGCCTCGTCATCGTTCCTTGTCCCCACCTTGGCGTTAAAGTACATTACAATATCGATTCATGATTTCAAAACTTGCGTCTGACTTCCATTTGAGGTAATCTAAATATATAAAAGAAGAAACTGACTGACTGACTGACTGACTGACTGACTGACTGACATATCAACGCACAGCCTAAACCGCTGGGTCTAGAGTTTCCAAATTTGCCATGTAGGTCCCTTATAAGGTCTAGGGGTGCACTAAGAAAGGATTTTTCAAAATTCACCCCGTAAGGGGGTGAAATGGGGGTCCAAAGTTTGTATGGGGAAACAAGATTTGTTAGACTATTTTATTTGAAACTTCACCGGAGTATTCCTAACAATAAATGAGTAAACACGTGTTTCAGCTTTTTTGAAAATTTAACTCCTTAAAGGGGGAAATGGGGGTGAAAAAGTCTGCAAATCAATATGGGTATCGTTCCTATGGTTTATCGGGTCGCTGATTACGAAAACAACAACCATATTATCATACAACGTGGCAGGTGTAAAATATCATCCCCCAGGGGGTGAAATGGGGGTCCAAAGTTTGTATAGGGAAACAAGATTAGTTAGACTATTTTATTTGAAACTTCACCGGAGTATTTCTAACAATAAATGAGTAAACACGTGTTTCAGCTTTTTTGAAAATTCAACTCCTTAAAGGGGGAAATGGGGGTGAAAAAGTCTGAAAATCAATATGGGTATCGTTCCTATGGTTTATCGGGTCGCTGATTACGAAAACAACAACCATATTATCATACAACGTGGCAGGTGTAAAATATCATCCCCCAGGGGGTGAAATGGGGGTCCAAAGTTTGTATAGGGAAACAAGATTAGTTAGACTATTTTATTTGAAACTTCACCGGAGTATTTCTAACAATAAATGAGTAAACACGTGTTTCAGCTTTTTTGAAAATTCAACTCCTTAAAGGGGGAAATGGGGGTGAAAAAGTCTGAAAATCAATATGGGTATCGTTCCTATGGTTTATCGGGTCGCTGATTACGAAAACAACAACCATATTATCTTAAGCTAACATGGTCATTAACATTACAAAAACTATTTAAAACGGGATATTTACCATGTGAGTTTTTTATTTTGAGCTTCCGATATTTCGGCACAGTTGCATGCGCCATTATCACGGAGTAACTGAAGTTGCTGCGAGTGTCAGTTGTGGTCTACCCACACACCATAGCGATCTACCCTCTTTCGAGTTCGCTTTTTTCGTCCGTTGTCACTGCTACTACTACCGTCCGCATTCTCACTTAGAACTCGATCACGGTTACGACACACTACACTTACGGTATCAACTCGCGCGGTGTTTACCGAAATAGACTGTTTTGGTTTTGAGAACTTACTCCGTGATAATGGCGCATGCAACTGTGCCGAAATATCGGAAGCTCAAAATAAAAAACTCACATGGTAAATATCCCGTTTTAAATAGTTTTTGTAACCATATTATCATACAACGTGGCAGGTGTAAAATATCATCCCCCAGGGGGTTAAATGGGGGTCCAAAGTTTGTATAGGGAAACAAGATTAGTTAGACTGTTTTATTTGAAACTTCACAGGAGTATTCCTAACAATAAATATGTAAAGACGTGTTTCAGGTTTTTTGAAAATTCAACCCCATAAAGGGGGAAATGGGGGTGACAAAGTCTGAAAATCAACATGGGTATCTTTTCTATGGTTTAACGGGTCGCTGATTACGAAAACACCAATGATTTTATGATACAACGTGGCGGGCGTGAAATATCATCCCCCTGTTGGGGTGCGATAGGGTTGAAATTACTAAATATCAATATGCGAGTCGATTTATGGTATTTTGGGACGTTAATTAAGTATGAGAATGGCACCAATTTCGAAATTTTTGTTAAAGAAATAATTTTACCTCCGTGAAAGGACATAGGGTAGTTTCTATACCGAAAATCAGTCCTTAAGGGGATGAAAAGGGGATTGGAAGGTTGTATAGAGAATTTTTTACCGTTGAACCGATTTAAATGAAACTTGATATAATAGATAGTTAGAATCCCGGGAAACGACTAAGGGTTATTTTCATTGAAAAAATTAACCCGTAAAGGGGTGAAAAGAGGGTTGGTAGTTTATATAGGATTTTTTCACAGCTGAAGCGATTTAGATGAAACTTGGTAACAGATAGTTTGAGGCCCGGGGAGGAAAAAAAATAGTTTTTTTTGCGAAAACTACCCTTAAAGGTAAAAAAGTTAAGGGTGAAACGGGGGTGGAATTTTTAAACGTGAACGATTTAGATGAAACTTTGTATAGAGATAATTTAAGTCCCGAGAACGGACATATAAATAGTTTTTATTTCGAAAATTAACCCTAAGGTTAAGGGGATGAAATGGCGTTGGAGGTTTGAATGGGGAATTTTTAACAGCTGAACCGATTTTGATAAAACTTAGTATAGAGAGTCCCGGGAAGCGAAAAGGATGTTTTTAGGGTTTCGTACCAAAATGGTAGAAAAGGAACCCTTATGGTGCGACTTTGTTTGTAAGTCAGTGACACAAAGGCAAGCATGTAACGCTAATTTATGAATTTTAAACATTAAGGGGGGGGGGGTTTGTTGGTAGGTAAATGAGAAATCAAAAAACAAATAACTTTATTGTGTGGCGTATCAAATAAAAGGGCTTAATGTGAGGATCTCTAATTAGTATAATTTTAACATACATAACTTTGAAGTTATTACAAAAAAGGTGTAAATTAATCAATATCGGAAACTGTTCGACAGAAATATTTGCAAAAATTACAGATATAATAGTTATTTACGTATAAATTACAGGAAAACTAATAAAAGTGCAGTCAAGCACCAGTCCGACTTAAGACCAAAAAAAAATCGGGGTACGTGTCCGATTCGCACTCAGCCGCCCTATTAATTCTCATGAAATCATGCTGAAAGCGTCTTTTTTCAAAAATGTAATAAAAAAGTTGTTCGTACGAAACTTTTGAGGCGCAAGTAAGACCCGTACTTGCGTGTTTTTTTTTTAATTTCCTAAAGTCGTTACTTAAAGTGGTGAAATGGGGGTTAAAAGTTTGTATGGGGCATTTTTAAATGTTGAACCGATTTAGATGAAACTTGGTATGGAGGGTCCCGGGAAGGGGCAAAATTGTATTTATCCCGAAAAACAAAGCTTACGGGGGTGCATAGCAAAGGGGTTGGAAGTTTTATAGAGAATTATTTTCAGTTGAACCGATTTAGATGAAACTTGGTATAGAGATAGTTTGAGTCTCGGAAAACGACATAGGATAGTTTTATCCCGAAAATCAACCCTTTAAGAGGTGAAAAGGGGGTTGAAAGTTTATATGGGGAATTGATAACCGCTGAACCTATTTAGATGATTTGGTATAGAGATAGTTTGAGTTCTGGGGATGGATACATAATAGTTATCCCAGAAGTCATTCCCTAAGAGGGTAAAAAGGGGGGTCAATTACTAATTCTACGCAAAGGAAGTCGCGGGGAAAAACTTTTATTCAAGAGTAGAAATCTGCATTAATCATAATGTACGCGGGCGAAGCCGCGGGCAACTGCTAGTATCAAATAAACACGCGGTATAGATAGACTCACGAGTCTGAAAAAAAAATATCGTGAATTTATTGTTAAGAAAACAATTAAGAATGTGTAGGTGAAGATATTTTTGAGCACTTCATTCGCCTTTGCCGCAGTTTTTTCTGCTGCTGTATTTACAAATACGTTTCGAGGTCACACTGTACCTAAGGCTATCTTGAGTGTTTATTTAATACACATATTTGTTGACGTTTTTGCGAAAATGTTTATTTTATCTTCGTATAAAAATGTTAGCAAAGCAATATCAATATTGTCAACAATATCAACAAATACTTACACAAAAATATAGAGAATCTATAAGAATACTTAAAAGGGTTTTCATCTAGACATAGAGTACCTAACTTATGTAGTTGAGCAGCACAACCTAAGAACTTTCTGAAGCTCAAGTCAATCGCGCCATCTGCCCGAACGCGACCTAAAGATACCCAAAATGTAAGAGGAAATGTCACCTGTGCACTGCTACTCCACCTAGTAGCTACTAGTGTACTACTAGTACGCTATTTGTTACGCCACCTAGCAGCTACTAGTGTACTACTAGTACGCTATTTGTTACTAGGTGGAGTAGCTGTGCAGGTGACATTTCTCTTACATTTTCGGTATCTTTAGGTCGCGTTCGGGCAGATGGCGCGATTGACTTGAGCTTCAGAAAGTTCTTAGGTTGTGCTGCTCAACTACATAATTATTTTTATATGTTTTTAAAGTGGTGCATTCCACTCAAACTAAAGTTTTTCAGTTTCAAGTGTTTCAGTAAGTTTTTTCAGTGTTTTCAAAGTTTGTATTTATTTAATAACAAACTTCAACTACATAAGTTACTCTATGATCTAGATTTCAACATTGTGGTTATACCACACTAGAATCATCACCTACATAAAGAAATGAAAAGAGCTCTCAAATATATGAACACATCTCTATTGTAGCTTTTGAAAATATTTCTTAATTTGTCAGTTCTGCTTAAGTGCTCAGTTCTACTTTGAAAAATTATAGGTCTTTTCAAACGCTCTAGTGACTAAACGGGAAAAGGGACTGAATTTATTTTCGAATATATATTAATAGACTACATACTCTTGTTTTTGGCACAAGCCGAAACACGATTGCTGAAAGTTGCCTCGATAGAAAAAAAAATCCGAAGTTGGGTCCTTTTAACCCTTATTTTTCTTAGCTTACATAAACTATAAGAGATTAAGCAATATAACTAAGTAAAACATATGGTATTCTGGTTTATCTAAAAAGTCACAGAAACAAAATTAGACAAAACTTTATAGATTCGCTTATTTATCGTAGTTTGGTCAAAAAGTCTGATCCTTAAGAGCGCTGCATCTCTTTCTTTCGTGAACGGGAGCCATAAACGTGTCTCTAACGGATAGGCGTGGCTTGTCCGAATCGAAGAACGGCCTTAATCTACCGTTGGTACTTTCATAACAGTACATAGAAATATTGAAGTAAAAATATCACTAAAGCACATTTCAAAAAGCAAACTGAATCAGTTCAGGCCTAGCGCTTACATAATAGCTTTATACCTATGGTTATACATATACATAATGGCTATAAAAACGAAACAGCTGAAGCCGTGTCCAATTTATGGCCGACGCGTAAAATATCGCACGATACAGTATTGTATTGATTTCCCCTAGGGTTGACAATCAAGTATTCCCACATTAAAAATCTAACAGAGATCTGTATTACACGTTTTACCTAGTTCAGACTCCAGTCTCTCACAAATGGTATAACTTAAGTGTAACTTACTCTGTTTCATATGTTATAACTGTGAATGTATCCTTTGTGAGGTGAAAATAAACATATATTTGAATATTGATTCTTCATAAGTGTCAGTGCATCTCGCTCGTGTTCATTTGTTTGTCGCTTGTGTTCAACTTAGTTTATGTTTTTACTTTTAAGCAACTCTAATTGTATACCTACTAACAAAATGGACCATGTTGTCTGAAATAAATATTTTTGAATTTGAATTTGTGACTAGGGATAGCAGTCCGATTCAAACCGAGCATTCACAATTTACTTGCTAACGAGTTGATCAATAAGAATACAATTATGATGATCGATATTCCGCCTTTTTAGCTCATTAAGCATAACTCCTTGATCGATTCTGCTCATGTAAGAACTCTGAAAATGCATTTATCTCTGCTACAACCCTAACACATTTCATAAAGATCAGAAAATAAAAATGTTACATACTAAAGTTATCGCAGAACAACTATTTAAAATAAAAAAGCAATCGAAATGCACCGACGTCCCAGCAACCAGCTGACAGTTAAATTTTTGTCCCCGAAGTTGTCTGTAAGAACTTCACTTTGCTGAAGCTCCGCTCGTTTGAAAATAAACGTTGATTGGTGTGCGAAAGATGCACTGTGAGGTTTATGAAATTGGATTTTTGAAGCTGAAAGCATCCATAGGCTACGGTAAACACTTGCTGGCTGTATGCTTGTTTCTTCCCATTTATGGCATAATAAAAACAACAACCATGTCTGACTTGAAGCGTGTAAAATATGACGCGATACAATATTGCATTGATCTCCCGCAGGGTTGGTAAACATGCAAAATTCCGTTTGTCGTAATCTACGTAATAGGGGCGATTGGGGCTTAGCGCTTTTTTCGTCATTTGTAAATGTCGAAAATTTCACAAATTGTAGTCACCTTCAATTATATCTGACACGACAAAGCAAAAAAAATTAACATTTTATTTGAAAAGCCATAAGAGAGTTGTCATATATGTTTGCAGCATTCGTCGTGCAAGATATTGCTGCAGTACAGTCAGTAGTATAGTATAGTATCTTCTCATAGACACGCTCTTATTTGTAGAACCATAAGAGCGTGTCACATATTTTTGCGGCCTTCGTGTATGAAGATACTATTGATGCAGACTGTACACGACATGTACACTTCTACGGGAACTTTGTTTGAGCTTTTGGTTCAAATCAATAACTTTATATTCTGTGTCTTTACTTCAAACATTAATTAATTAATACTCCTAACTATACCCTCGTGAAAGATAGTTTTGAATCCAAATTACCCGTAACCTGGCTCTGTGAGGCCGTACCTGAAAATGAAAAACATAAATATTAATAAATAAATCCCAGTTTTGCAAATCTTGCGAAGAGACGTGTAAGGCCTTGTGCCGTATTCAATTTTTAAAAAACTTAAACAATATATTAAAAACACAATCCATCTCAAACATAACTCCAACACTCAACCAATAATCAACCAATATTGAAGTTGTATTGTAGTTGCATCGCAGTAGTTTTCAAGCAAATTCCGTCATTTTTGATTCAGACGTGTAGTCGTTAGGTGTATTGTATTGTTATTGCATTGGATTTGCATTGAAGTTGGATCGCGTCTGTGCGTGTTTTAAAGTTAGAATACGGCCCCTTAGGTTTTCTGACCACCCGTCGCCGGCGGCCGGCGACCGACGCCATACAAAACATCGGATTCGATCGGATGTTTGTATGGCGTCGGTCGCCGGCGGCCGGCGACCGACGCCATACAAAACATCGGATTCGATCGGATGTTTGTATGGCGTCAGACGCCGGCCGCCGGCGACGGGTGGTCAGAAAACCCAAGGCCTAAGAGGCGTGAATAAGGTTTTTTTAAATAGTACCTATAACTAGCAAACGAGCAGAGAATCTGCCCGATGGAAAGCCGTCATTGCCGCCCATGAACAGTCGCTATCAAATAAACTAAAACCCTAGCCTGATGCATTACAACGTGTAGATAGCTGTACTGGCTGTAACAAAAATACTGGTGATCCGTTTAAGGGCATAATTGGTATCGTATTACGAGTAAGAAAAGGTCGGAGATTTTTTTGTATGGGACACGACACGTCATCACAGCTGATCAACCTTCCATACAAAACCATTTTTTTGTGAGAATTTTTTCATTTACTTTTTAATAATTTAAATACGATACCAATTATGCCCTTAAAAGGATCACCAGTATTTTTGTTACACCTTGTATAGCAGCATTTTAGCTTGGAGCATATTAGACAGTTATATGACCAAACCTGAACTCTGTTAAAACGCAATACGGTCGACTATGACCCAATTATGTTGCCATTAGTAGGTACTTACTAACGAGGGATGTAACGAATATTTGCGTTCACATCCGCAAATGCCCACTTGTCTTGAAATATTCGTATTTATACGATTCATTGAAAATATAAAGAATAATTTAAGCGCATTCAAAATAAAGTATAAAACAGAAACATCATCAAAACAGTTTTGAACTACCAACTTTCACAAAAAACTAAAATAATGCGAAGAAAGCATGTCGTCCGTGCGTCTCTTTATCTATCGGCAACAATGATTTTATAATTATAACTCGATGATCGGGAAACATATCCCATTAAAAAGTTAGTGTTTACGAAAGTGATTGCCATCTTCAACCTTCGCTTGCATTCGCGAATATGAACAATGAATTTTCACATTCGCATTTATATTTGCAAATGTTCAAAAACCAGCATTTGCTACATTCTAGTTACATCGCATTTGCGGTCTGAGCGCAGTAAATGAGTGGTAAATGCTGAAATACGACTTATTAACTATTGGTGGAGTGGACTCTCTCCAGTTGAAATAACGATGTAAATTAGCCAGTCATTCAGACGATTGTAAACTCAAATTATACTAAATGATAGTTGGTGTGGTTTAGGAAGGTATATCAAAGCGACGTCTAATTAAGTACCTAAATTTTGGAATTGTTAGGAAATTTGGTACATTTTGTTATGTAGATTAGTTGTATATGTTCTATAAATAATTATGTTTTCCTCGCGCTTTCATCCACGTAGAAGTTATCGAGTATAGATTGTAAAATTTACAACAACATTTTTACTTCTAGTCAACCCCAAAGTCGAATTTCCGAATCTATTTTCTAGTGCTAGAAAACGAATCATTAACAAATATATGTATTTTTTTATGTAGACACACTGCTACATACCTAATCGAACGAGAGGTGCGGAAGCGAAGCGAGTTCTTACAAACAACTTGTGGCTACTGGGATGTCTCCGCATTTTGATGGATTTTTGATTTTGAAGTTTATTTGACGATAACTTTAGTAGGTAACGTTTTCCTGGCCTTTGTAGCAGAGATACATAAAAATTGAGAGTTCGTTTATGACCTGGATCGGCCAAGGGGCTGCGGAGTTAGAAGGCGAAAAAAATCTTCACATGGGTCTTGTTACATTGGTCAACTCGTTTGCAAGTAAATCGCGAGTTCTCAGCTCGAGGCTGACTACTAGCATATATTATAATTTTAAACTTGACGTGAATGCAGAAGACGCTGGTTTTTTGGGCACTGGAGTACTGAAATCTCCATGAAATTTGAGAAATAGTTGTTCCAAATCTTAAGGTTGCGGCAACGGTTTACGCTGTACATTATCTGTCATCTTCTAGACGATTGTTTGGAAGGTGAGATAGTATCTTATGTAAAAACTAGTGCCTACGCCAATTCTTTGGACTAGTTTGCGAGCGTACCCACAAGCGCAATTGAGCCGTAGTAATCAAGAGCCAGATTAAATGTTACAAATTTTATGAATGTGTTTTCAAAACGTATTCCGTGTCGACCTTAAAAGTATATCTTATTATGAGTATCTTCCTCCGAGCCCCGCATCCAATTACAGTATTTCCATAATGATGGAATCGATCGAGGGTAATGTACCAGCTGCCACGTGATAGAAAACTGAACGAATTTACTCGATAACTTTATATTACGGAGTCTGTATAATTTGCATATTCCTCCTAACGCTCGGCTCTCTCAATAGAATCCTAAAGGTCTTAAATTGGCTCGAAGTAGTATTTTAGTTTCAAAATCTAGATGTGTTATGGTTACGATTTGGATTAAATTTTTTTAAGAACGTAAGAACAGAATTAAATTAACTACCTAAACTACGATTTTACTGAAACAAATGCTATTTATTCTGAGGGCGTATATGGAGAGGCGTATCTACATATCTATACATGCCGCCATCAAATATATCGGAGCGGCCACGGTACCCATAAATATTGGAGCGCGCACTTTATCGCCTTGACAATAGAGGCGTTATTCCCATGTGACCACCTTGGCCACTCCGATATTCGTCAGGTGACAAGCAAAACTCACTAAGTACTACCACAAGTTTATAGTCATAATAAACAATAAACAATAATGATAGGATAAGTTTTAGTTGTTCAAAATGAGGTGTAGATCATTGTTTGCATGTTGCTAGGTTTATATTCTAATACCATCCATGTTTAGATCTCAGTGAGATATGTCCAAGGGAACATCGTAATCTGTGTACGTATATTCTACCTATAATTTACTTCATTTGTATGATTCTGTTGTATCTCCTTATGATAAAATAAAAAATAAAATAAAATAAATAATGAACCATACTGGCAACATAACAAGGTTGATTTTGTTTCATTTTGTTTTTGTAATTAGTGAGTTTTGCCTGTCAACTGACGATATGTATTATGATAGCAACTGCACACTGCTATTATTAGCTCGCTACCACATGCAACCATCATACCGCACCTAGTCGTATTTCTCCAAAGATATCCAAAAGTTCCGCAAGATTACCAAAGTACAGAATTTACTACGACACTTTAATTTCATTTTAATGACTCACCAATTTCATACAAAGTTTGGTGCCGTTCAAAACAAAGGTCCAAGTTGCAAATTCATGAAAACTTGGGAAGGCTCTTACTTGGCCCGTATTTTATTGTAAGATATTGTAGGGCTTTATTAGTCCTGGTAACTTGAGGACGTACATCATCAGTATTATTGCCTTCCTTTCATCATCATCAATTCATCAGTCGTTCCCCCAAAACTGAGGATCGTGACATCATGTCCTGTTGAAGATCAGGTTATTCCAAAGGCTTCTATCCCTCGCTACGCGCATGGCTTCGTGCAGTTTTAATTGCATGGGTGCAGTAATTTGGGCACACCATCTTCCTTTGCCTTCCTTTCTTGAAAATATGTGTATTGACGATAACTCCCAGTCTATGTAAACGTATAGGTACTTCTGAAACTTCAAGCCTTCCTAGGTTATAGTAACAACACACGATTCAGTGGGCTGTAGTTTATAGCTGGTAAAAAAAGGTTATTGAACGCAGAAGGCGTATTTAAAACGTAAAAATTCATACCCACTCTGAGATATGTTGTGCGCTTGGTAGTTTTCTACATACGAGTACATACTTAGTTACAAGAAATAAGGTTTTAATTGTTTCCGTATATTAAGCAGTCATAACCAGATTTTCAACCACTAATCCCCTTATTCATAAACGGCCACTAAAGTTAAGAGATCGCTGATAATGGTTTGTCCCTTTCCCTCATATAGGTTGGACGGAAAGGGACATCAGAGGCCTCTTAACTTTAGTAGACGTTTATGAATAAGTAGTCAAACTTAATGATAACAGACGACTTGCCGCTCTGCATCAATAAAACTGACAGTGTGTAGACACCAAGCGTTCGACCGAGGGTACATAAAAACTTCCAACTCTATTGGACAAAAGCCAAGCGTAGTAATTTCGGGGAATACACTAAAGTCCAATAAAAACGAGTCACTTTATACAGAAGTCCTTAATGAAAGTGACCTGTTGCCATTGATTTCTAGTGTAATCTTTTACGAACTTGTTTTCAGTTCGGTTTTATAATTCGAAAAAGGAATCAAAATTACTTAGATTTGTTATAAAACTTGTTTTGGCTTCGTCAACGTTTAATAATAGTACATTACGTACCTAGGGCGGTAAAATAAAGAACGGCTCAGATCGTGGGCATTTGTGGCCCGAACCGAAGGTAAGGGCCATAAACAAGCGATCCGTGGCCTTCTTTATTACCGCCCGACGATAACAGTAACGTTATTCTGCAAAAAAAGTTCATATAAGGCTTGTTATATTGGTCAACTCGTTTTCAAGTAAATAGCGAGTTCTCAGTTCGAGGCGGACTACTGGCTTATATCAGCAGTGGATCTACTTGTAGTGTATGTACTTAAAATAAACAAACCAAAATATTTATTAAAATTCTAGTTATTTTCATATCACTTTGCATAAATATTCGTACAGGTTGACGAGTTTTCTATGGCCTAGAGTGTATACTTAGATCTCATCTACGTCATATTTATACGAGAAAATTACAAAATTATTTGGTTATCCAGTATAGCATGCTTCGGCTTTCTGCCAGCCCGGTCGATGTGAATTACACAAACTCTTTGGGTACAGCACGCGACCATTATCGCAATTGCAATAATCAAAGTTTAATAATTGCATATGTGGGGGACGGTTTAGCATGCATTATGCATTGAATGCAAATTGTATGCACGTTAACAGTATTCAGGTATTTACTTGTCGTATTAGGACATAAAAATGTTCCTTTAATAAAGCTGCATCGGTAACATACAATACAATACAATACAAATACTCTTTATTGAACACCTCAAAAACAAAACCAGTACAGGAGAAAAAATATATAATTAAATTAGAGGTAAACAACAGGCGGTCTTATCGCTAAAAAGCGATTTCTTCCAGACAACCTTTAAGTAGCGGAAATTCAATAAATAAACTAAAACAGTAGGTGTTGCAAAACAGTGAAGAAAGCCTAGTTACAGAAAAAATAAATAATAATAATAACACAAAACAATTTATAATTAAATTCATAACTATATTAAAATACACTACAAAATGAATAAACGAATAAATAAACAAATAAAAATATACACACATACATATACATATATACATATACACATAATTATACAGTGCCAACTACATATAGAGGGGAAAGAAGAAAAGTATCACGGACGAGACAAATAGTGCTGTTTAATGAGCTTTTTAAATAAAGCGGGTATACTATGGCATGTACTTGATCATTCAGAGCAATTACAGCTGAAAATATGGACCAGAGCACAAAGTAAAAGTTGTACTATTAAATTATGTTGTTTTACATACCTATTCATAATGTACCAGATCTTAGCGTAAAAATCCATATTATTTATATTTATATGTAGGTACGTAAATCCTACTAAACACTAATATTATAGTACATTACACAACTAGGGTGGTAAAACAAAGAAAGGCCGAGATCGCAGAGGTTTGCGGCCCGAGCTGCAAGCGAGGGACGTAAATATGTGATCGAGAGCTTTCTTTATTACCTCCCGTGTTGTGTACATCATTTTATGTCTACACTTGGCCAGAAAGCGTGCGGAAAAAGCCACTTTATGGCCAGGTGTGGCATAATAGTACATTTCGATATTAGTGCGGAAAGTATGTCATTACCTCACGAGTACCGAGATATCTTGCCACGAGCCGTAGGCGAGTGGCAAGACTCGGGACGAGTGAAGAATGACATTTACGCACGAGTATCGAACGACGTTTTTTAATACAGTTGCGAAAAAATTATAAAATTGACAATTATTCACTTTGAGGTTACTTTAGTACATGTATCCGAACGCTCCGCGCGGTGCGGTGCGGCGCTGTAATTGGCTGTCTGTCACTGTCATTAGCTGTGATTGGCTGGAAAAGTAAAAAGCACTAGTGCGCGATATCAAACTTTCCGCACACTAAACCACTACAAGAAAAGCACTTTTTTGAGCAACTGTATTAAAAAATATCTTTTCTTAAGACTGTGTCGAGGAGGGTAAATTTTCAAATTCTGACAAATTACCCCGATACACATATTACCAGACTTTACGCACACTAACACACTTGGGCGGACAAGTGACCACAATTTTTTTTAATTGCTATTATAATTTATAAGTTTAACCCCTCCTTTGAGAAACTGAAACCGTATTAGGTAATGCGTTCCAAGAAGGTAGAGAAATAATCAACTTTATCTTGCTTTCCTTCCTTGTCTTGTTTAGGCGTATTAAAATGTGATTTGATTAAATGAGTAGATTTTGTATTGCGTTTTTGAGATCGAGTTTTGTAAAGATACCTATACTAGTCACTTAGATTCATAATACCAATAACCAATCTATTTGATTCTTGATAAGGCGTAAAATTAAATTATCTGTAATAGGATTGAAAAACGTCTTGGAAGGCTGGTTCGGCGAATTGTAAGTAATAATAATAATATTTGTGTTAATTTAATCATATTTCTGGTTCTGCATGAAGTACCAAATATGATTCTGCTTAAAATCGATTAAAATTTTATTACTTGTCTTTACCTAATTAAAATACCACGGGTATTTGTAATTTATCATATTTCTTAGCGATTTGCTTTCATACAGTATTGTGGGTGCGCCTCTAACCGTAAATTATAAAATTATAAGTCATAAACTGTCTGAAGGGACCTTACTCACAGAAATAACCAGGGACTGCATAACCGAAAAATAAACGTAAGTAACTTACTTACAGTTTTAAAATGGGATGACATCATAGCGTTTGTGTTCGTACTTTAGTGCTTAGTTTGGTAGTAGTTTATAAATTGTAAACCCACTCTTTGTAATGATAATAACATATTACATACAGATTTTTGTAAAGAATTGTACACTTCAAACTGTTCACTGCAGTTTTATTTGATTATGCACGACGCCCTATTAAGTAAAAATTACGTTACCGTTGAAGTTTTGTTCACACTTTTTATAATATAAAATACCCTGCCTGTAAAATTCCTATTCAAAGCTATTGAGCCTATTCATGCGGCTCTAAAACGGCTTTTGACCCTCAAGAATTATTATGATACCCTTATAAAGTTTAGTATCGCAAGCAGTAACTGACTTTCAAATTGTAATATAAAATTTTCTGCCTGTTTTTTTAAAAATCTAAAGTGTACCTACTTTATATAAAGCGAGCATGTTTATGTATGAAAAAGGCCATTAAACTATATGCTTCGTCACGAATGTTATGAATAAAGTATTCCATTATAATATCAATAAAGAATGTTACTCTTATTAAATTTATCAAGTAAAATTTTCTATTTTGTAGTGTTAAGTACTTTTCAGACCCTCTGTGCTTCTGATAGGAACTATATCGCTACGTTACCTATAGGGGAAATAAATGGGTGCCTTACTGAATAGATAAGGGGTGAAAAATGAGATTAAAAGTGCCTTCATTGAATAAAGAAGTGTTAGAAGAGCTTTTCAGAGTTTGTAAGGGTAGTATTAAGTTACAAAGTACCTACCTACCTACAAGTAGAGACTCTTGATACTATCCCGCTTATTTATTAAACGTGTTTCAAACTTCATTTAGTTAATTTATGTTTTGTACAAATACAACTGTCAAAGTTACAGGTAAGGACAGACGATTATTAAGTTAAATGAGGTTTAAAATACGTTAATGAATAATCTAGTATGCGGTAGATCGTCAATTATTCATTATCATTGGTAAATAGATTTTACTTAGTGAAAGTACAAATATTTTACCAATTACTTGTATAATAAATAAAGTAGTGTTGTTCATTTCGAACTCATGTACCTACTCGATGTTGACTCTCAGTCAGAATTCTCACTAAAGAAAATTTATATTTGATAGCAAAATACTGCGCAATTACGTTGTCTCTCCCTATGTGTTCTCTTTCGAGAGACCTTTAACACTTCAGAGGAGTTGTGAGCCAAGCGCCCCGAATGGAACTATCTTAAGCTCGTCACTTTTGACGCGCTCATTAATATTACAAAAACTATTTGAAAGGGGGTATTTACCTGTGCGTTTGTAATGACCATACATCGTAAACTGCCAGCAAAATTCATTGAAGTATAGATGAATTATCGAGAGCGTGGAATTGCATATGTAGTAGTATTGTTTGTTTACAGGCATTCTATATTTGAATCCGCACACAAAGAGGCACAACACGGTACAACCACTACATATGCAATTCCACGCTCTCGATAATTCAACTATACTAGGGTTGTTCCTGGTTGTCATACGTCATTTTAATGGATTTCGCTCGCAGTTTACGATGTATGGTAATGACCATGTTAGCTCATTAACATATTTGTAGCTATTAGAACATAATATTATATCAATGTAAAGTGAGTAATTTACTAATCAAGATCACCCACAATTTACATTTTCGCACCTTTGATTCAATCTACCCGCCCAAATTCAATTTTCTTACTTAAAATTCTACTCTTTTAAGCTTTTATACCGACCCAAAAAATCGGTATACGAACTCACCGAAGACGTATTGAAATCTTACAGCGTTTTATATGTTAATATAAATTGAGTCTTGAATCCTACATGATAGGGTTCGTTCTCGTGAGGCAAGTATGTGTGAGATGTGGCGTTTTGGGTGTTCCTTGTTGTTTATTGGGTGCTTCGCGAGGTTCACGCGAAATGAAATAGGCCCCTCCAGACATCAATCTGTTTAAAAATGAACAAAGGTGGAAAAGGTAGGAGTGCTGTTGCAATTGCTTGAAGAGTTTCAGTTCAGAAGAACCGCTATAAACACCAGAAGCTAAGCGAGCGAGGTGTTACATATGAGTTTGACAGGGGTTTTATTGTCAAGGTTGAATTGAGTGTTTTGGACCAGGGTACGTCCTTAAACTACGTCTAAAACAGAGAGGTGGGGCACAGTCTAGCGAATCTCATCTCTAGATTAGAGCCCGACTGATAAGTACTGCCCCCTTACAGAAAAGCACATCCAAATAGCACTGGTCTCCACTCATACGTCACTGACAAAGCGATAAGAAAAACCACATCTCTACTAGATCTCAAGCTATTCTGGTTCGCCTGAGACCTCAACTCGTAGCCGATGACAATAGTCCAGTGTTTTATCTTGAGATGGGTCGAAAGGGTTCCCAAACTTATGCAGAGATAGGTAAGTGATACTTTGTTACGTTAGTTTTTAGGTTACATTTAGTGGACAATGGCCTACTTAAATTGCAAACCAACATATTTTTTTGTATCTTGAAAGCTGTTTTTTTTAACGTCAGCTAGAAATGTAGCCGGGAAGCCCGGGAATATTAAATAGCTTGCTGTAAATTACATTCGCTTTAAGGCTGCAGGCTGCATCATAATGGTACCTAACTTAGGTTTCTAATGTAGAATGGACCTTTTTTGGTCTAGCCAGCCGTTTATGTGGCTTACATCAGAAACCAATCACATCAATTGATATCATCGAAACTGATATGTACCTAACTATTAAGAAATAATAATGGTCCATTTTTGGATTTACATGTCTCGAGTTTGCTTATCACATATTAAGCCGTATTAAAATACACTCCTGATATAAATAATAAATTGATATAAATCATTATAAACTTTTTCTACTCCTGCATTCTAATTTGCCAATAAAATGACTGACATGTAAATTCAAAGCATATACTTTATGAACGTTGTCATAATATGACTCAAAAGTCGACTCTTAGGGATATAATGGGTCTGTTGGGCCCCGCACCGATGACGCCGATGCAATCCGCCCGGAGACTGAAGACAATTGTATAGAGGCAGCAGGTCATTCGTCGAACTCAATGCTTACCGGCTTGCCTAGCACTCGTAGAAAAACTATTGTGTGCAACGGTACATAATTAGGTCTTAAAATTCTCGGGTCTGTTTTTACAAAATTCGGCTTCGCCTCATTTTGTAACTTCGACCCTCGAATCTTAAGAACCCTTATTATGTAACTGTTGCACAAAATACTATTGTAAACATCAGTGTTTTACAAACTCAGGGAATTTAAAGGCGTGGTTTGCAAATAGCCTGCCTTAATAACTCTCGCAGGGGACCGGGTGACCGATGCTTCCCTACAGATTATAATATATTCAGGAGCTTTAAACTGGTTTAGGCTTGGCTCAGGAGAATTATATACTCGTATTAGGTATGCATTTGCTGTAACTACTAACACTTACTTACATGATGAATGTACGCTGCTGTAATTAGATCTTTTTTAATGATACCGCCCATACTACTTATATCTTGTTAAGAATTTATATTCTTTGGTAAACAAAATTTTACTTAAAGTATTAATAAACAATTTTAAACAAAAAAAGGAACCGCCTTTACTTAGGTCCGAAATACCCGAGTTGCTGTAACAAATACTACTGAAATCACTATAGGCGTGCCTATAATAGTTGAAGAGTTCCATCGATTTCTTCAGGATCCCATCATCAGATCCGGACCTGGTGACAATGGGACCAACTGTGTTTCAAACAAAAAAATTATATTCCAAATTGGTCCAGCGTCTTCGAATAATCCGTGAACATACATAAATAAAAAACAAAGATCCGACGTATTGAGAACCTCCTCCTTCAAAATCTTGAAGTCGGTTGATAAGTAGCACAGAATTGTCTCAAAAACCGGAACCTCTAAGGTCTGGTTTGCTAATAGCTTCTCCTTAATATCTCTCGCAAGGGACTGTGACTGATGCTCTCTACAGACCCCATCCACGAAGCTTAAGGCCGCTTGTAGACGACACCGGATAACTCGCCGTTGTTGTTTATAACGCAATGGATATGGTGTGGCATGTAATGAATGTATGTCCTGCAACGGAAACGGTCACTTGCGTGGACGGTCTCATCTGAAAATATGAATACATAATGTGACAAAAACTTTTATCCAAGACGTTACGCCTTGGTAATAGAGTCGTGGCTCCATATTTTTGTCATGTTAAATGCATCTATATTCAGACGTGAATGTACTCACATCTCACATCCATTATAAGCCATACACTACCGTATGTCCATCGAAAAATGGTCCGTTGTTCGGTAAAAACAACAGACGTATACAAGTGGCCTAAAACTGGTTTAGGTTTTCTTCCAGGGTTCACAAACAGAGTGTTGGCAGCAGTGTACCGCGGCGCGGACGTGGCCCCGTTTTGACACTCCATTTTAGCATAAAGTTCGGCTAGGCGCATAGGATAAAAGGTTGGGAACCCCTGGGCTAAGATAATACTAAAATTGGATAGTCTCGCTGTATGATTTGCAAGGGTTTCCTGTATGATGTGCTTAATACAGTATCTTATTTTACTTACTATGTTGTGTACAATAAAGTATTTGCTTACTTGCTCTGAGGTTTTATTACTCGTACTTTTATAAATAAAATAAACCTTTTGTGTTATTTTTTTAATTATGGTGCCTATTTATAGTTGCTTATAGTTGTCTTTGTTTTCACTGGTACGACGATTTGGCAGATTGATGTGTGTGTATTGGTTGGTTGGTCAGTGTCGGTCTAGAGGTCGCATTTTTCATCCGATTTCGATGAAACTTGGCATGTCCGTTCCTTGATTTATTTGCCAAAAATTGTCGAGCCATTTTTTTGATTGGGGGGAAAAAGGGGAAAGTTTGCTGTCGCGTTATTTATGGACGGATTTCAATCATTTTCGGGTAAAAGGTCAAGCTCACACTTCCTTAGAGGTTGTTGTAAAAAAAAACGCTTCGAAGGAGGGGGAATGAAGGGGAAAAGGGGGGAAATGCTCCGAAGTCTACAGTTCACAGAACTACTAGTAATAGTATTACCATCGCATAAGAGGTGTAAATATATTGTATAATTCTATTATTTTTTGTAATTAATGAAAACATTTTATTGCTTTTCAATGGCAGTGTTAGGGTATAAATTTAGAAAATTCTGGTAGGAATTTTGATAAATTAAACCACACCACGGCTCCATCCGACCATTAGCCACGGCTCCATTAAATGGGCCTTCATTCTAATAGCTCGTCACCCAGGGGACACGGTGACTGATGCAGTGCTCCCCAACAGACCCTATTCACAAAGATTTTCAATCTTGCTACTAGTACAAGACTAATATAAGTAGCCCTCTAACACAGCTGCGTTCTTATGATAGCTCACGGTTGAGAGGAGCCAGTGGCAGGCCGGTGATTGGTTCAAACCCGACAAAATAGTGTATCATGGAATCACAATTTCGTCTTCGTGGAATTATTATTTTCGTATACTTTCTAGGTCCATAAACAGCCTATTTTTGTGTTATATCTGTAATATACAGGATGTTGTGTTGTTGTTTTAATAACTATCCATATTATAAGAGGTGATTGTGATTAGTTAGGTCATACTGATACGATACGATACGATACGATACGATACGAGTGGTAACTCCAGCCAGAAGTACTTCTGCAAGGACTCGGAAGAGGGAGACTGCGAGAGGGAGGGGGTGTTGGGACAAAAAGGCATTAGGGGCTCGGTTTACCCTCCTGGTTCAGCATAAGTGATAGAGAGCCGGCAGAGTGCGTTAGTATCATACCACCCCGACTAAACCACAAATGCTAAATAGGACCGGGTACTCTGAACCCCCATCCAGTAAAGCACCAACTTCTGCCGCCCTACCGCATGCACCATCGACCTGCCCGAGACACCGGAGCACCGAGTAGATAGGACTGGAGTGTAGGTTTGCAGTCGGGATGATAGGAGAGACAGGAGGTTGGAGCCGACCCGAATACAAGCATCGTGAAGCCAGCATGGGGAAGATAGATACTATAATTGGTGTGTAATAGATACTAGGACTAGGGCGTGACTGCTTTAAGGACCCTTTCCCCTTAGATTCCCTCCCGTTCTTGTCCTTTGCATTTTTAGCTATCAGTTTTGGCGCTCTAGCAGTTACTGCTCTCTTCTTATTTCGTTTCTCGCTCAAATTTGTCTAAGTTTCGAGTGATGGCATTGCGTTGTCGTCTCCTCTAGCTCTGATTCGGTGTATGTTTCCGAATGTTTATATAGTTTTTCCCGCTTACCTATTTCTTTAGGCGTCTCTGTTCGCGGATAGCTGTTCCCAGTAAATACACGATCTGTTGGTATAACGAATCTCATGATGGAGTTCTTCCGAGTGTATGTAGTGTAAGATCTGGCAGACTTTCATAATTTTCGTTATTTTCTTTCCCTGTAAATATTTTCCGTTTTTAGCGGACATCACTGATATGTTCACACATAACACCACTTGACACTTTTAATTATTTTAACACAACAAAAAAAAAACACTAATTCTTTATAACTGTTTACATTTGCATATTGATATACATTCGCACTCAACACTTAATTAATATCACCTATTAAACAAACACCAGCACACAACACGGAATGCACTTATTAATTTGTGAGTTGAAAATTGACGCACCATGTATTGCACGTAGCTCTAGCAATAAGACTAAGTAGATTCAACCTAACAACTTATTAAAATATGTAGGAAGTAAACACCAAACTGATAATCTCAAGTATACTTAGATTTTCCTAATGCAGATCCATTTCTTGGTATCTAGGCATGACCGGCTCCACGTTGTTTATTCGAATACGGGTGTAAATTCATTTTCATAAATACTTAAGTTAATTTCCATGTCTTCATTTTGCCGCAGTTTGTTTTTGCTAAATTCTGGCTGTGGGCATTGTTTTCGTGTCATCTTTATGGCCGGCCTGGTCAAAGACAATAGGCGGGCGGCAGACCGATGGATAAAACGCCTAACGGACCTTGCATCAATTGCCCGCTCGTATTCAGTGTTTCATAACTTATTGGTTATTAGCTAGCAGATGTGCAATTCCTTTGAATAGCGTTCGGGATTCTTTTTTTCCTATACCTGCTTCCAGGAGAAGAGGCCGATGGTTGCATTACTTGTACCAAATTCATTAAATATTCCTCTTTAAGTTTATGGTTTGTCAGATATTTTTGTTTTGTGTGGGACAAAAATCTGTGAATCTGTTCTTGCCGGCTTGTTTTTGAGCCCTTTTGGATGGCAGCTGTTTGTTTTCTATTAATTGCAAAGTAGCGAACGCAGCAATACTCTTATACCTCATATGATCTCTAGATTTAGACAGGTGTGAAATAGGTATATATCTACATACCCTTTAGTTAGTCCCAAACAGTAGTCTATATATATGTGAGCTATAGATGCTTCAATTACGTAGTGGTTTAGGATATGAGTGTGCACTTAGAACTTGTGCACGCTTGTCAATATGGTAACAAAATCTCGTTACCGTTACTTTTAATCGCATCACCGTGCGCACGCGCATAATACCTTTATTTCATATGTGAAGCATAGTCCACATAGTTTCGCTTATTAAATTCTGAGTCCTAGTGTGTGTAGTAATAGTACTACTGCTAAGCTACTTGTTGTACGATTACAACAAGTAGCCTGGACCCGATGGTCCAGGCAATGGTTCTTGCAGTTGCGTTAAATGACCTTTGCTTAATCCACTGGTCTGGTCTTGAAAGACAAGGCCTAGTACCTATAGAACTTAACTATGGAAAGATCTCACCCGGGTCGACGTGTGGTAACGCATGGCGTTATCTTCTCAAGTCATATGGCATAGGGCAGGCGTGGAACGGTCGAGCGGAGTCATCCGTACACTCACTTAAATTCACTTGCACGTAATAATAATAATTGTATAGACGCGTCACGTTGCACTGCTTTATGGATTATACTACTTATCGCGAAATTACGAAAACAAAAATGAACATATACCACGCATACTACGAGTATACTATCTATATTCTATAAGAACCGACTTTCACAAAGGCTACCCCACCGCAGCGCAGCGCAGCGGACAACTCAAAAGCGCGAACACGTGGTAAGGACCGGCTATTGTTTTCTGAGTTTTGGGACATTTATGAACGTTAATAAAGAGCCGCTCGAAGGGACAACCGACCCGGACCGTGTCTCAAACGAGACTCCGTGATTAGTTAGGTCATACTGAACAACTTTTTCTATAGGACTAACCCCGAAATCGCAAAAAAGAAATTTGGCGTCCTCATAGAAAACGTCGACTTCTGATCGGCCGAAATGCATGAAACAGCCAAAAAATAAATGATTTCAGAGTTGGTCCCATAGAAAAACTTGTTTAGTATGCCCTACCAAATCACCTCGCACAAAATGGCTAGATTTTAAACACAAAACTTCCGTGAGAATCAGACATATTAAATAAATCACGGGCTACTCACGTATTTTAAGTCGAATATTGCTCGACATGTTTCGCTCCATAACGAGGAGCTTATTCATGAGCCACTCGCGAGCCAACCGACGCAGACTGCGGGCCGCGCGCGGCTCTCCGCTCGCGAGCGCTCGTCGCGGGCGGTGGTGGCGGCGGGGTATATTCGACTTAAAATACGTGAGTAACCCGTGATTTATTTAAATGGCTAGATATTGAAAAAACACCCTGTGTAGGTAAAATAGCCTCTTACTTATTACTTAAACCGAGCAGGATAGGCAACGCACAATCTAAACAATAATACACTTAAAATATAAATAAATTAATACGAGAAACACCCTCTCTTTTTCATAGATCTGTAAGATAGATAGATTTCTGAACTGGGTTAACACTCTTAAAAATATAGGGTAATACCATAAATACAGCTTACAATATTAAGCCATAAAATATCGATACAGCGTGTCCGTTATGGCGGGAAAAGTTGTGTTCGTGAGTTACGGCGCTTGGGTTGCGCCGATGAATAATAATTGTAGGCACGTAAAACTTTGAGCAGACCCACTTTCCTCTCTGTATGTTCTGAAACGAAATATTTAGTATTTTTAACCAACCTCAATAAAGGAGGAGGTTCTCAATTCGACTGTTTTTTTATCATTATTTTTTTTATTTTTTTGTATGTATGTTACTCGATATCTCCGTGAATCGTGAACAGTTTTTCAAAATTTATTTTTAGTCGAACAGGTATAACCCCTAGATGGTCTCATTGTCACCAAGTCGGGGTCTAATGATGGGATCCTGGAGAAATCGAGGGAACTCTTCAACTATTATAAGCACAACTACTTATACTGATTTCACTATTTTTTACAGCAACTCGGCCACTTCCTCTTAGAATAGCGGATCTTAATTGATGTCGGTTCTTTTTTGTTTAAAATTATTATCGTATAATAAGAAGTGAATTTATCTCTCTCAAACGGTACACTAATTCAAAGTGTGCAGAACGTAAAACTTCTAGGATTTAATCTGGATCCTACGCTCTCGTGGAAAACGCATATTGACTCAATCTGTGGAAAGCTTGCCAAAGGGGTATACGCTCTAAGGCAATTAAGAGCTATTATTTCTAGCGAACACCTAAAAGAAGCATACTATGCCTACATACACTCCATTTTGTCGTATGGAATTATACTTTGGGGAAACTCTACGGACTTTGAACGTGTCCTAAAGATACAAAAGCGCGCAATCCGTGTCCTAGCACATGCAAATTATAGAGATAGTTGTATAGACCACTTTAAAAACTTTGGGATATTAACGTCTGTTTCGACGTATATACTTGAAATTGTGCTATGTGTGAAGAAGAATCCGAGCGATTTTGTGCGTTTTGGCGATGTCAGTAAACGTCCAACAAGGTATCCAGAGAATTTAACACAGACCAAATGTAGGTTAAAAATAGCAAAAAAGTGTCCGAAGATCATGGCTCAAAAATTATATAATAAGCTACCTAAAATATTAAAAGCTGAAACTAGTATTAACATTTTCCGCCACAAAGTAAAAACTTTGCTACTGAGCGAGACATTGTATAATTTTAAACAATTCCTGAACCACAAATATTAATATGTTATTGTTATTTTAAATACGATTATTTTATGCTTAAAATAATTTGTAATTCCTTGTATATAATAATTGTGTAGCCCTACATTCTAAATTATTACTACTGATAAAAATTGTTAAACTTAGTGTAAGTAAAATTGTTAACTACTTTATAATTATCTGATGTAATTTCGATTCAAAATGTTATATATATGTATTTTGACGATCTTAGTATGTATTAATATTACTATTACTTAGGTACTGTAATGTATTACTACTGAGAAATAAATAAATCTAAATCTAAATAAATCTAAATCTATATTTGAAGGGCGTACAACAGCTTAAATATGTTTGTATATTTGTACCTTTGATAAACATGGCTTTTTTAAATTAAGTAATAGCTGTTTGGTGAATGTTTTTCAAGTCAGGCAAAGTTGTGCATCGCCGGCAGTGTTGTAGCACGTAACGGCCCTTGTTTTACTTTCAAAATGGTATTCCATAGCTATCTTTATTAGGTGGCAAAACTAGCAACTATTATTTGTAAGTGCGACTTTCCCCCGAGATTTTCCCGCACAAAATGTGATTTTCCCGGTTACGTGTGTTCGCCATTAGCGCTGAGCGAAGCCGTGCCGTTTGCAATTAAACAATTAAACAATTGCAAACGGCACGGCTTCGCTCAGCGCTAATGGCGAACACACGTAACCGGGAAAATCACATTTTGTGCGGGAAAATCTCGGGGGAAAGTCGCACTTACAAATAATAGTTGCTAGTTTTGCCACCTAATAAAGATAGCTATGGAATACCATGTCCTAGTTTCATGTTGCAAAGTTACACAAACCTTCTAATATTAGTTTAAACGTGACAATTCGAAGTTAAGAAAGCGCTTGAACACAGCTATTGTACAGCCAACGCCAAAAATATCTACACAATATTGCGCCGTACGCCTTTCAAAATTGTATACATATTTTTGCCGTTGAGGCGCGGGCCTGCGTAACTCGACAGACTTTACTATCTACAGGTAACTTTTGTGACATTATTTTAACTAGTGGTTCTGTGAACCGTAGACTTCGGAGAACATAAATAACGCGACAGCAAACTTCCCCCCTTTTCCCCCTCATTTTCCTCCCAATCAAAAAAATGGCTCGACAATTTTTGGCAAATAAATCAAGAAACGTACATGCCAAGTTTCATCGAAATCGGATGAAAAATGCGACCTCTAAACCGACACTGACCAACTAATCAACCAACCAACCAATACACACACATCAATCTGCCAAATCGTCATAGGTACCAGTGAAAACGGAGATGTTCGTCGCCACGCTACGCTCGGCTCCTCAGTCAAATATAACGCGGACACGCGGCAACGCGCATGTGATACCTTTGGAGTTGCAGGCATCCATATGCTACCGTAGCTGCTTACTATCAAGGCGTATACTTGTTTGCCAGACTAGTATTTAGTTTTATTTTTCTTTATTCGTATTTCAGTACGCAACGAAGTTCTGAAAACGTACAAAATGTTTTCAAGAAAACGTGACTTGGCGACGACCTTGGGAAGACACAGATCACTAATGTAATAGATGAATCAATTAATACTCGCTTACTCGCCAATCGTCGCATTTTTTAGGGTTCCGTACCTCAAAAGGAAAAAAAACGGAACCCTTATAGGATCACTTTGTTGTCCGTCTGTCTGTCTGTCTGTCTGTCTGTCTGTCAAGACCATTTTTCTCAGGAACGCGTGGAGGTATCAAGCTGAAATTTATACCAAATACTTAGGTCTATTGTCCCTTGAAGCTGTGAAAAAATCAAACTTAAAAGCCAACGCAATCAAAAGATACAGTCGTTTATGCTGCAAATTTTAGAGTTTTCGGCACTCGCAAAACCTACGGGGTACTTCCCATGAACTCAGAAACTTGTAATTTGGCACAAAGCAACGTCATATAGCATAGACAAAGGAAAAATTATAAAAAGTAGAAATTTTTTGTAAAATAATACAAAAATATATATATAAAATTTTAAACTTACTACCTTTTCCCTCGTAAACGCGTGAAGTTATTAAGTTGAAATTCATGTCAAATACTCAGGGCTATAGGACTTTTCAGATGTAGCAAAACCAAACTTTTATGTCAACGCAATCAAAAGCAATAGCAATTTAAGCTGCATATTTTGAAACTGAGTACTCGCAAGAAACTCAAAACCTAAAGGGTACTTCCCGTAAACTCAGAAACTTGAAACTTGGCATGAAGAAACTTCATGTAGCACAGACAAAGGAAAAATTACGAAAAGTAGATTATTTTTGTAAAATCATACAAAAAAAAATATTTTAAATTTTAAACTTACTACCATTTTCCTCGTAAACGCGTGAAGTTATTCAATTGAAATTCATATCAAATACTCAAAGCTACAGTACCTTTCAGATGTAGCAAAACCAAATCTTTATGTCAACGCAATCAAAAGGAATAGCAATTTAAGTTGCATATTTTGGAGATGAGTACTCGCAAGAAACTCAAAACCTAAAGGGTACTTCCCGTAAACTCAGAAACTTGAAACTTGGCACGAAGAAATTTCATATAGCAAAGATAAAGGAAAAATTACGAAAAATAGACATTTTTAGTAAAATAGTACTTAAAATATTTTTTGAAATTTTAAACTTACTACCTGTTTCCTCGTAAACGCGTAGAGGTATTGAATTGAAATTCATATCATATACTCAGCTCCATAATGTCTTTCTGCTGTAGCAAAACGAAACTTTCATGTCCACGCAATCATAAGAAATAGCAATTGTTTTAGGTTTTTACGGAACCCTCGGTGCGCGAGTCCGACTCGCACTTGGCCGGTTTTTTTTGTAATTATAAAGCTCACTCAAGGACAGAAAACGGGTCACCTGATAGGTATGAAATATTTATGCAAGGAATGTCATTACTTCTAGAGTGAAGTGAGTAAAGAATTACATTTTCGTGCATGCATCAAACGACGTTTAATTATAACCAAAATATATAATGTAATAGTAATTTAATTAGGTAGCTTTTCCTTAAATACGATACCAATAATGCCGTTAAACGGATTATATTACTAGCATTTTTATTACAACCCGTATGTTCCATAACAGCCCCTTGCAATTTTTAATTAATATCACAAATCCTTCACCAATTCCAATAAACCAAAGCCAAAATGAAATATTCGAAGCCTCAGAACGCTTGAAATACAAGCACTTATGTAGGTATAACTAAAATGCACCTTATCTTCTTGCAACAGAGTTCACATTATATCAGTCACAAATCTCCACGTATCTCCTGCTCCACAAATCTCCAGTTGCCATCAAATATATCGGAGCAGCTGGTACTCAAAAATATCTGAACATGCGCTTTATCGCCTTGACCATAGAGGCGTTGTTCAGATATTTATGACCACCCTGGCCGCTCCGATAAATCTGATGGTGACTGTACAAATACTCTGCTGGCTAAAATGGACTTTATTTCTTTCTAATAAGGTTGAAGAAAGTATAGTTCTCCATATACAAGCATTCTTCGACCATCCAATATCTGTAGCACGGATCAGTAGTCAAGTATCGATGAAATATGAAATATTGGGTGGCTCTCTAGCGGTGGAGTGGCGTCTGTGGAACTCGATTTCCAGAGGCTTACCTAATTTTGTAATAGATGTGCAGTCGTCATCAGATATATCGGAGCGGCGAAGGTGGTCACAAATATCTGAACAACGCCTTTATTGTTAAGGGGACAAGGTGCTTGTTCAGATATTTTTGAGTACCGCGGTCGCTCCGATATATTTGATGGCGACTGTATATAAGCGGCTGTCTAAAGCTTCCGGGTTAAATGAGTACTTAATTAGCTATTCCTAGTATTCCTACTGCCCGCGTGTGACGTGTCCGAGAATCATTATTTTAACCTTTTGATCGCCTGCATCTAATATATATTATTTGAATTTCTGTTTCTTTTTTTATATTGTATCTGTTTTTTTCTTTTTGTGCACAATAAAGCATGTTATTATTATTATGTTATTATTAAGGCCTTGTAGGGTTTTCTGACCACCCGTCGCCGTGAATGACAAAGTGACAACATGAATGACACCTTCATAAATTATGACGGAGTTCAAAATTGAAAGTTAAAATTTTGACGTAAGGCAGTTAAAAGGCTAATAATGCCATGTCATATGGAATTCTGGTTTGGGGCAAAGCAGCTGACATACAGACTATTTTTGTTTTACAGAAAAGAGCCATTCGCTTTATGTATAACTTAAAGGCAGGTACATCAGTTAGTGAATTATTTAAAGAAATATATTATTTTTGTTGTAAAGAATATACACACATTCAAGAAGAATTCTGACATCCACAGCTATAACACTAGAAATAAAAACAAGGTTGCCATCAGAAGCTGATGTCGTGTCCGCAAAGCATATAATTCATTTTTTGGTCAGGGTATTCATATTTATTTATAACAAGTTACCCGTCGATGTTTTGAATCATCATTTCCCGCTCTTAAGAAATACTTGAAAAAAACTTTAATGCCAAAGGGTTATTACAGGGTCGAGGACTATATGACAGACATATATGCATGGCCCTAACCAGAATCTATAAAATCATCTAGCATTTAGAGGACACAGTTCAGGTAAGAAAGAATATCAATCATATTGCGAAGCAGTCAGATTTGGATTTTATTTTTATTTTTCATTTTTATTACACAATAGGCAGGTACATGTCTGTCTCTCAAGCTGTTTTGATATGCCTTCTTGAAGAACTACTTATTATTGTATATAGTATCTTTAATGTATTAGTATTACTGTTTTGAAATAATAAGTCCCGCCGAGTTTCTTGCCGGTAATAAATAAGTTATACTTCTCGGGTCAGAGGTGTAGGGTTAGAACCGGTGGTAGTTTCTTTTTATCTCTGACGTTCATAAGTGCATTGTAATGTGCCTAAATTGAAGAATAAATATCTTTTATCTTTTAATAAAAAATAGTATTTCATCAATGAGTTTCTTAGAGCGTTATCATTATCACGCTTGCGATTTGCGAGCGAGATTTGTATGGGAGCGAACCCGCCGCGAGTTCGCCGCGTACGAGTTTTGTATAGAAATCGCTTTCAAATCGCTCAAGTGTGATAAGGCCCATATGTGCATTTTCTCGCTGTACCTACGTAGAAATAAGAGCAGTTACGTTTTGTAAAATTTCGTAGAGATGGGCCGACTAGTCGGGAAAGCCGACTATTCGGCATCATTTGTAGTCGGCGATTAGTCGGCGACTAGTCGGCAAAAAATGCCGAATATTCGGCACTTTAATACCTACAGGAAAATAAGAGCTAGGCAGAAGTTTAACCCTTAATTTTAGTTATGAAATTTAAATCTTATAAGTAGTGTTTGTTATCTTTTTGCCATCAAACACGCCATCGCCAGCGCCGGTTCGTAAACAAAACTGGTCAAAACATGAACGCGTGATAGACAATGGCACGGCTGACGAAACGAAACGAGCGTTTCCGATTGCATCTGAACCTAGCCAAAACCTACGATCGGCTTTGCCGACTAGTCGGCCGATTAATCGGCAATTTAAAAACCGATTAGTCGGCTAAAACCCTAGTCGGCCCATCTCTAAAAATTTGACAAAATAAAACAAATATACAATAAAGTTCCCATACATTCGTCAAAATAAACAACACCTACTTTTTGATATTTTTTTACATTTGATATTATTTTTAAGCCTTACATTTTGATATACCACATACGTCATATAACGAGCGAGCAAGACTACCCGAGTCCCGGTAATACGCACCAAATGCTCGGGTCCGTAATGTCCTCCCATAGATTACTTTACAGTGTAAATGTGTGTGTAAAGTTTACACAAACATGACATTACAAAACGGTTTGGGCGAGCATTTTTAGCAGCTTCATAAACGTGTTAAAAAGGCAAAATATAAATCAACTAGACGAGGCTTTGAAGACGCTCAATAAGAGGGTTATTCCTACTTATGAATAGGCTAGATTAATGTTTTTCATGCATAGTATCAATCGATTCGTTTTGTTGTGAGGATCTAATGTCTATATGGGGCCAATTGCTTTAAATCAACATAAAAGACAGGAAAGAGACTTAAAGTCTGAGATTAGCATTTTTTTCTCAAAACGCTCCTAACAAAATGATATAAAGCCGTGTCGTCACGGCTTCATATTTGCCCTGTTTAAAGTATGGAAAAATTATGAAATTGCTATTTTTGCAGTGAAATGTTGCGTTTATGTATATGGTTGCCATACAATATATTTCACAATAAAATGTTAGAAATCGAATGGTATCATTCGTTTTTTAAATTTCGTACTTTCAAAAATCGAAAAAAATTTAAACTTTGAAGCCCGATTGAACCATTTCAATAGATTTTTTTAATGTTTACTTTATTTGGATACTTTGATCATTTTGCATCCTATCAACTAAATTTCATTGCCTAATTCAACATGTGTCATCACCCCTATTGTGGGTTGAATTTAATCTACCGGAATACAATAAGCATTCCAATATTTTAGAATCAACTAACACTCATTTTCCGTAACCACTGATAATGTAGAACTTAGTATATTCTTTATTTATATTTAAGCAAGACTTAGTATCATATCAAGTATCTATTAATTTAATGTTCTAATTGTTAATTTAGTGTTTACACAAAGTCATTGCATTGTAATTTTTACTTAATTAAGTACCTACCAATGTTATCTTTGGCAGTGTATGATTAATACCAATAAATCTATGATTCTATATGTTGAAAATACTAGGTATAAATGTATTGGTTTTTTTTTCAGAAAAAGTTATTCCACCGACAAGAGCGGAGCTTTTTATTTGACAATAATGAACCTATGCTTTTTTTTGAACGGTGCTTCTCAACAGATCGTTTGTGATCACTGGTAGTCCCTGAATAAACTTGTAGCAGCTCGCGAGATTAAAACAAAACAACCCTTTGTTACCTTTATTCTAAAGATCGCAATATTAGATTTGATTAGATGAAAAATTCTGTACGTCATAAATAAACGCTTTGATTCTAGAAAGCACTGGTCTAGTAGGTAAGTGATCTGCGCCCGAGCCGAGGAAATGACGCGTGAATTTGGCGCAGATAGTTCCCTAAACGATGACGTCACGATTTCTTACACGACCACTAGTAGTCGGGTCAACCTCGTTTGATACGAGTTTCTTTTTCTCGAAAAATTGTATGTCTATGTAACTGTAAAAATAGTAAGTATATTTAATATGTAAAGGTTTGCACATAGATCGTACTGATCGTATAAGTAAGTACATTACGCACGCAGGGTAAAGACTGGCTCAGATCGCGGGCATTTGTGACCCGAACCGAAGGCGCGCGTTATTACCGCCCGTGGTACTAATAATTTTACATTTTACGTCACCCAGAAGGAGTGTGAAGTGACATTTTTGACTGGGTGCGCGGGCGGTAAAAATCACTTACCGCCCGGAGTCACATCAACGATATTTTTACAAGACCACTTTGAGGGTCAGACTCCATCCCCACACGAGAGATGCTATCGATATATAATAATAAATAATAATAATAAAAGCCTTTTATCGATATAGTTTGGTTAAATAATATTATTTGTCTTTTAATTGATTTTAATTTGATATTAAACAGAGAATTGAAGCTATCATCAATATCATCATTGACTTATTCTGATCATCCTTTTTGTTACTAATCGATTAGGTATCAAGTTCATATCAAATGCTAATGTCATGCAGTGACCATGTTAGCTTAAATATTGTATTTTATTTATTTCTGTGATAGTTATCATACATTTATTTATTACTTTAAATCGTAAACCGCAACCAGTACCGTATAAAACTGCAACCAGTATTGATAAGGTAACTTTTTTGATAAGTACGCTTACCATGAGTTATGACGTTAACGTTTTCGAGAATGAGTATCGGATGTTCTATCTGTGCATCTTGCTTGTAACATATTAGTGTAAACGAGATGCACAGATAGAAAATTCGTTACCCGTTAACGAAAAGTCAATGTCAAACTCATGGTAGCCGTAAAACGGCTATTAGACATTGCAACTTGCAGGGCCCAATCTGTTGTGTACCCTGCCTCTCTCTTCCCCTCCTTCAGCTCCTTACAGGCCCTACCTTTAATTACACCTTCCAACCTGACAGATTGGGCCCTGCAGGTTGCAATGTCTAATACCGCTTTAAAGGTCCATATTTAGTAGCTTTTCTATTCCGTTTTTATCGGAAGATGATACGTAACACTCGATACCTGCATCACAGTATATAAAGTCCTATCTCACATCAGCAAACTCCTTCCAATTCACACCTTATGCTCATGCAATAAAGTTAAAATTCGAAATGGTTTGTTATAACTTAGGGTTGTATTACGCGATTCGCAGGTTCAATAGATGGCCGAGACGTTTTTTGCGAATGTGGTGGGCGTAATGAGAGCGACCTCTGATGGCTATTCTATTTCCTACTTTTTGTTGAACGGCCTTTACTTATGTGATTCAAGATCTTTTATTCTGAATCGGATTTTTTAAATCACGTTTTGTTGCGAATTTTGGTAGAAATTTGTTATCAATATAATATAGACGTACTTATAAACGAGTCGGTGGATAATCAATAGGTTACAAGAAAATATCGATCTTAATAAGCTAAACGTCACTTCTGGTGGTTTCACTGATAACAAAATAAAATCAAATAGATAGATTTTTTTAAATAGTCATCTTTGTGTTTGTCATGTCATATCATGTCATATTTTAATATAAAAAAATATGGACGGACGACATTCTAATGAGATATTTTTATAGCACGATGGTGGCAAACAGGCTTGCTGCCCGCCTGATGGTAAGCAGCTACCGTAGCCTATGGACGCCTCCAACTGTCTAGATGTAGGCGTCGCGCTGCCATCGCAGAAGGCCGCTCGTGAAAGTTATATCGTAAATTGATCGAATCATGTGGAGCAAAAATCAACCTTAATTACGTGAGTAACCCGTCATAAATATTTTTAATTTGTTAGTGTCTCACGAGAGTTTCATAGTTAAAAGTAAAAGTATCATTGACGTCGACGGTAGATACAGGTACAGTCAACAGCAGAAATATCTAAGCGGATGAGCTTGACACGACTTTGTGGTTAAGAGAATAAGAGCGCGTGAGGGTCATTTTGACCATGGCAGCCGCTTAACTACTTCTACTGACTGTACCAACACCAAGTCTCTTCTACTCTTACCTACATACATATTTTAAATGTAGGTAAGAGTAATTAGGACAAGTTAAGCTCAAACTTCTCAGTATCAATACTTCACGCAAACTGTTCGTTAATTGTTCTAGAACTTTGCGGCCGTTCCATTAATTTATCTTTACAAGTCTAGACCGGGAACATGTTCTAAGATCCCAGTTTGGAAGGAAATTAATTAAAAGCTCCGGATACAAAGGATTTGTAATAGGCTAGATGAATGTTTTTCATGCATGGTATCAATCGATTCGTTTTGTTATGAGGATCAAATGTCTATATGGGGCCAATTGCCTTAAATCAACATAAAAGACAGGAAAAAGACTTAAAGTCTGAGATTTGCATTTGTTTCTCAAAACGCTCCTAACAAAATGATATAAAGCCGTGAGTGCCGTGACGTCACGGCTTCATATTTGCCCTGTTTAAAGTATGGAAAAATTATGAAATTGCTATTTTTACAGTGAAATGTTGCGTTTATGTATATGGTTGCTATACAATTTATTTCACAATAAAATGTTAGAAATCGAATGGTATCATTGGTTTTTTAAATTTCGTACTTTCAAAAATCTAAAAAATTTGAAACTTTGAAGCCCGATATCTTTGAACCATTTCAATAGATTTTTTAATGTTTACTTTATTTTGATATTTTGATCATTTTGCATCCTATCAACTAAATTACATTGCATAATTCAACATGTGTCATCACCCCTATTATTTAAAGGCTCAGCCGAGAAAAGAGACCAATTCTCTGTAGAGAAGCTGACACAGATTAACTATATTTTTCCCGTGACTTCGTCAGCGTAGATTATCCTTTGGAAAGCAGATTAAATTTCAAATGACAACTCGATTTATTAAGGAGCATAATGGACATGTTATGAATTATGAAACAGAAACGTTCGCGCGTATTGGCGCATTCTAGATCTACGAGTCTTAAAATTCTTATCGTAACAATAAAAAATCGAGTTGGATTTTAAACTTTTTTTGGCCTACAAAAACTATTTAAAACGGGATATTTACCATGTGAGTCCCGAATATCCCGTTTTAAATAGTTTTTGTAATGTTAATGACCATGTTAGCTTAAAATCATATATTTTTTTGGCCTCTAGGAGGCTGTAATTGAATTGCTCACGCTGTATTATATAGAGTAAAGTAGGAATGTCACGAATATTTGAAGGGTACACGGAAAGAACATGTCTAGTCCCTTTTTTTGTAAAATGAGATTTTTGTATCAAAATGTAGAGCTTGCAATAAACTATTAGCAACAACCTCTGTAACAGCTGAAATTTTTAACATAAATCCACTTTTTATTTCATAAAAAAACATCTAGTTACGAAAATAGTATGGTTAATTGAATCGTTCCAAACTTTAAAACCGCTATAACTCAAAATGTAGTCAAAGTGACTAGACATGTTCTTTCCGTGTACCCTTCATTTGCATTCGCATTCGTATAAATTGAATATTCGCATCATTTCTGACATTCGTATCAAATGATGCGAATGTTGGCAGAACGCATCTTATTTTGTCCGCGCTGACCCGGCCGATGGTCATATGCTTGCTCATACATAGGAAGTGAAAACGACCGTATCACTCGACTCCTTTTGAAAAGAAAGGACTCCATCTTATATCATGTTCTGTATTTTTGAACTATGGAAGTATAAATATGATAAGTAAGATTAACTTTTTTACATCTACTCCTCTATCCATCTTCGCATTCGCATTCGGGCATCCGCATTCTGAATATTCGCATTCGCATTCGCGAATATGAGAAAAACGACATTCGTGACATCCCTAGATAAAGCTAGGCCAGAGAAATCATACACACGCCGAGACAATAAACACATTACGTGCCTATATTGCTCCCATTTGTAATGTCTGTTTTCAGACAAAATAAGGGCTTTCATACGCCAAGCTTACGACTTCTATATACCTAGTTTAACATACTCAGCTTCTTTGTGTAAATCAGTATAAAATATAGCAAGTTATATGTAACAAAATGTGTGAGATGGCAGGAGCCAACTGAAAAGAAATGTATGTATCCGTAAACATTAAGACTAGGTACAAAGATTTAGATTTAGATTTAGATTTATTTATTTCATAATAATAAATTATAGTACAAATGGTCTTAGCCTAATTTATACAAATTTATATTATGATCGTCAAAGTAGTGTGAATAAACATATTTTGTAGATTGATTACATTTAAATTTCGCAAAATTTCAAACAATAAAGATAAAAGATTTATTCTTCAATTTAGGCACATCACAATGCAGAAAGTCAGAGAGAAAAAAGAAACTACCACCGGTTCTAACCCTACACCTCTGACCCGAGAATTATTACTTATTACCGGCAAGAAACTCGGCGAGACTTATAATAAATAACAAAACTTAAATAACAATAAAAACTTATCTTAAATAACTACTCGCGGCATGGTACCGTAGATGCTGGCAGCATTTCCCCTCTGTATGTTGTGCCAGGAAGCTGCCAACTTATGTTACGAGCTTACGAGTGATAGAATTGATGGCAAACCGATTTTCTTATTTGACTCTTTCCCATCATTTAATAGATTTGTGAATGTTAGAAGACATTTTAAAACGTAGGATTAGTGGGAGATCTGTATAAGGGTGCAGTGTTTTGACGACGGGGAATCCTCTTATCAGTCTGTAGTGTTTATAATAAAGGGTAGTTATAAAACTAGTTAAGTACGTCAGTCTGTAACCAGCCAGTACACGCTATACAGCTACTCCTGTGTTTTATTTTCAAAACTGTCCTGAAACTTCTCAGTGGCGACGAAAACGAACATACGCGTATTCAAAGTGAAGTGTTTTTATTAAAAGTACAGGAAAATCACAAGCGAGAAGATGTTAGCAACAAATATGGTGTTAGGTAACAGCCTGGTGTTCGACCACCGCACGCAGGAGTGGGCCATCTTTAAAAGTCGTTTTGCCCAGTTTTGTTTGGCGAACGGTTATACTGAAGAGACCGACAAATCTGGAGCTACACGACGAGCGGTACTACTTTCTGCCCTGGTGGAGGAGACTTTTCGCATCGCAAAGGACCTAGTTTTTCCATCCGATTTAGATAAAATCAGTTACAGTGATCTCATTGCGAAATTGGACGGACACTTTGTGTCTAAGCGATGTGTTTTTGCTGAGCGATATTTATTCTACAAAGCGGAGCAGCGTCCAAACGAGGAATTAACCGACTGGGCGGCGCGTGTGCGCAGCCTGGCCCAGTATTGTTCTTTTACTACGGAACTCGATTCAGCGTTGAGAGATCGATTTGTGCTTGGGCTGGAAAACAGGAAGGAGAAGGAAAAGCTTTTTGCCGAAGACCCAGCTAAGTTGACCTTCAATAAGGCCCTGCAGCTAGCTCAAAGTGTCCGGTGCGCGCGACTGGCGGTGCATAGCAACAGCGGTGCAGTAAGCGCTAGCGCCAGCGCAGCTGCAGATATGTTCGCGTTGCGTCCCGCGGCGCCCGACGGAAAAAAAAGATCTAAATGCAGTGTTTGTGGATATCATAATCATTCCAAAGACCAGTGTAAATTTAGCCAATATTCTTGTAAAAAGTGCGGGAAGCCAGGTCATCTAAGCCGAGTGTGTAAATCAAAATTTAAGGCCACGAATTTCTTAGCAGAGGATACTGACGATATATGCGAAGGTATTTATGATTTTCATTACATTCGATCGCTTGACGGGAAACCGATGACGCAATCCGTGTCGATAGGTAATATGTCGGTTTTGTGCGAAGTCGATAGCGGAAGCGCAGTGTCCGTCTTACCAGCTGATAAATACGAAAAATCATTCAAAGCAAATTACGCCCTTAGCAAGTGTAACGTAAGGCTCAATTGTTACGACGGGAGTAAGATCACACCTGTTGGGTATATTTTATTACCTGTAAAATATGATAACCGGACAATAACAATTAAATTTTTTGTTATCTCCTCGGTCGGGCCGCATATACCGCAATTACCGTTACTAGGACGCGATTTTATAAGTAGGTTTGACCTACATTTGTGTAATTATAATTGTCACAGCATAAAGGAGGATCAGATGTTAAAAACGTTGCACAAAAAGTACTCGGAGGTATTTTCGAATGAACTTGGCACTTTTAAGCCTTATCAAATTAATTTAAAACTAAAAAATGATGCTGTTTTTAAGTTTTGCAAACCACGGACGGTACCATTAGCGTTAAAATCAAAAGTTGAAGCTGAACTGCAGAGATTACTAGATTTAGGTATATTAGAAAAAGTCGAGCAGTCAGATATAGCAACGCCTATTGTTCCCGTATTGCGTTCGGACGGAAACATTCGTATCTGCGGGGATTACTCGGTAACCTTAAATAAAATGTTATTTATTGATAACTATCCGTTGCCGCGAATAGAAGATTTATTTTCAAAACTGCACGGCGGAGTGGAGTTTTCTAAATTAGACCTGTCCAGAGCATACAACCAGCTGGTTTTAGACGAATCATCGCGAAATTTGACTTGCATAAATACCCACAAGGGTTTATTCCGTTATACTCGGTTAGTTTTTGGTTTGTCGAACGCACCATGCATATTCCAACAATGTATGGATAAATTATTAGCAGGCATCGAGGGAACGTGTATATTTCTAGATGATTTATTAATTACCGCGCCTAACAGGGAAACACACGTAGCTAGATTGGAACAGGTTTTAAGTAGACTAAACGACGCCGGGTTGCGCGTGAAGCAGGAAAAGTGTGCATTTTTTAAGGATTCCGTGGAATATTTAGGATTTGTTATTGATAAAAATGGGTTACACAAGTCTAAAAAGAAAATCGATGCCATTCTTGAATGTGAACGTCCTAAGAATGTGACGGAATTAAAATCTTTTTTGGGCATGTTAAATTATTATAGGACGTTTATACCCAATGCTTCAAGTTTGTTAAATCCGTTAAATGTATTATTAAAAAAAGATTGCAAATGGCAATGGGGCGAGGCCCAAAATGATGCGTTTGAAGCTATCAAAACAGAGCTTGCGTCTGAAAAGGTTTTGGCTCATTACAACCCCGGGTTCCCGACGATCGTCACCGTAGATGCGGGACCCAAGGGGCTGGGAGCCTTATTAGCGCAGACGCAGCCAGATGGCACCGAGCGTGTTGTGGCCTACGCGTCTCGGTCGTTGTCTACAAGCGAGCAAAATTATGCCCAAATTCAAAAAGAAGCGGTAGCTATCATTTTTGGAATAAAGAAATTCCACCATTATCTATATGGTAGGTCGGAACCTTTCATTTTAAGAACCGACCATAAGCCTTTAATATCCATTTTTGGTAGTAAAAAAGGCGTACCGGAATTTGCCGCCAACCGGTTACAACGTTACGCATTGTTTTTATCGGCTTACAATTTTAAAATAGAGTATATTAAGAGCGCAGACAATGTAGCCGATTTCTTATCGCGGGCAATAAAAGATTCGCAGCTGGTTGCTATGCAGGATAACTTAGTGGAGGATGAAGCTTTATTTATAAATTTTATGTATCAGGACATTCACCCCATATCGGTAGAAAATATACAAAAAGAAACTGTAAATGATCCCATATTAAGTAAAGTTTCGAAATACGTTTTGCAAGGTTGGCCTAGAAAAGTAGTTGATAGCGATCTGAAGCCGTATTTTAATTGTCGATTGCAGTTATCATTAGAAAAAGGCTGCCTAATGAGGGCCCATAAAATCATAATACCCATTACGTTCAGGCAACGTTTATTAAATGAATTACACAATTCACACTTCGGAGTAGTGAAAACAAAAAGCAACGCACGTAAATACATGTGGTGGCCAAATATTGATAAACAAATAGAGGAAAAAATAGGGTCGTGCAGTATTTGTTCATCACTTCGACCTGCGCCGCCGCGCGCGCCGCTAGCTGTGTGGCCGCGGCCGCGCGCGCGCTGGCAGCGCCTGCACCTCGACATGGCTGAGCTGGCCGGCCTACGTGTACTCGTAGCCGTGGATGCGCACTCTAAGTGGGTGGAAGTGTATTTTATGTCGAGTACCGATTCTGCGAGTGTTATAGCGAAGCTATGTGATATGTTCGCTAGATTCGGTTTAGTTAAAACGCTAGTTACAGATAACGCAACGAATTTTACTTCGGCAATGTTTGAAGATTTTTGTAAAAGTAATAATATTAAGCACATAACAATCGCGCCATACCATCCTGCGTCTAATGGTCTCGCAGAAAACAGTGTAAAGTTTATAAAAAAGGGCTTGAAAACAATTTTAGCGCAAAATTTGTCTAAGGTAGATTTTTATAATAAAGTCAATTTTTTCCTATTTGAGTACCGAAACTCTGTTCACGGTACGACCGGACACTCGCCAGCCGAGCTGATGTTAGGGCGGCCACTGCGCTGTCGTTTTGATTCGCTTATGCCGGCATCCGACGCCGCATCCGACGTCAGTCCGTCAGTATCCTCGGCTGATAATAATGTGCTCCAAAAACAGATCTTACAGCGTAAATATTATGGCGGAAAAAGGCAAATCAAATTTAAAATCGGAGACAATGTACTAGTGAAAACCTATTTTAAAAACGGCACAAAACATACGTGGCTCGAGGGGACAATACTAAGTACTATTGGTTCGTCAATGTTTAAAGTATACATTCCAAATCTTCAAGCAACAGCAAAAAAAACATGTTGATCAGCTGCTTATGTACAAAGGCAGTAGGGCCTCACAAGACAATAGCTATGACGGCGATGTTCACATTCCACAAGAAAGTGAATCTGATGTAGAGGAAGTTATAGAATCCGCAGCACAGCCGGTGCCCCAGCCGCCACCACAGCCGCCGGCAGAGCCGCTGTCGACCGCGGGGGAGGAGGAGGACGAGGCCGACGTGTCCGATGGTTCGTTTGCGAGTGTGATCTCGCCAACGTCATCGCCGCGACCGCATGATAGCACGGTTGCCCCGGATGAACCAACCGCTGAAATACTGCCCGTGGTAGATAATAATGAGCCGTTAGAAACAAATGTTTCTTGTAGACGTTTTCCATTGAGGAGTACTAGAAATCCAAATCCCGATTATTGATGTTTACAAATGCCTTAGAATTATTTTTCGGATTGTAGCTCTCCGGATTGTTTACAACTATTGGTGGAGGGATGTAGTGTTTATAATAAAGGGTAGTTATAAAACTAGTTAAGTACGTCAGTCTGTAACCAGCCAGTACACGCTATACAGCTACTCCTGTGTTTTATTTTCAAAACTGTCCTGAAACTTCTCACAGTCAACGCAGTGTTCGATCGTTTTCTTGTTTGCAACCGTCGTAGTATTAAAAAGATATGTGTAAATGTTGTCTAAAACACGGAGTGCGTGATTTTAATCCGGAATGTTGAGATTGTCGGCTTGACGTAATTTGGAGGCGCGAGCAACATGTTGTAATCCGGATTTTCCGGGTCAAGTAGAATCTAACCAGAGATTGTAAGTAATCAAATTTTTTGTAAAAGAAATTAGAACGATGTTGAGGGACATGTTTTGTTGACTTGTCAAATAACCCTTATTTAGTGTATAATATTTATTATTTGGCGTGAATTCGACTACGTCCAATAATTACATTCATCAATGTAATCATACAATCAATCTTTAAGTAGGAACATAATAACTGTATGTACTAATATTTTTTTAAGTTAAAACGTAAATTGATATATACGTCACTTTCAATAAAATGCCAACAGATTTACACTAAGATCTAAATAGATTACAAATATTTTACAATACATATTACAATTTTACATGACACTAGTAAAAGTTACAAATAAGGAAAAATAATTTCCCAGACACGTTTCGTAGCCAGATGCTCAGAACGCGATCCGCTCCGCAAACACGGCCACACTTCAAAAACAAGTATACACTCTTGCCCCTTAACACATTGTAACAAGAGCCAAAATTGTATACATATATCTGATGCTTGCTCAGTCTTGTCATGAAGAATTTCGTTTACCTTCAAAAACACGTCTACATCTTTGGACCTTGTGTCATTGTAATAAGGACGAAATATGGATACATATATTTGATGATTGTTCAGTGTCATGGAGGATTTCATCTCAATCGATAACACGAGTTTGCCGAAAGTATTTTGTCCTTTTGTTTGAGATTTCCAGTTTTTACGATAAAAGCTGCGTGGGAATATTCGTATTTCTGTAAAGAATGGGAAATTAGGGATTGCTGGTGGATGATATAAACGGACGATCGTATGGGAGGGCGTTTAGTAAGACGAGGCAGGCTATTACTACAATAAAGAACATACTAATTACTTGAGTAAAATGCATAACCGTCCGCGAATTATTCCAAAATTACGTGTACATATTAATACTTTGAAATATGATTTGTTAAGCTCTAATGCTTGCATGGTATTTATAATCCAAACACTTACATACAATGAGAGATACACAGAAAAAAAAGGTATCTTAATCCAAGATATTCATTCTTGTATATAAGGAACATCGATAATTTCTTGAACCAAGTATGATTTTGTTGATCCAAGATAGAACTTACTTGGTTCAAGTTATTTTTACTTGATTTAAGAAATTATCGATTTTCCTTATATACAAGAATGAATATCTTGGATTAAGGGGCTACTTTGAAAAATTATAGGTTTTTTCAAACGTTCTATCGACTAAACGGGAAAAGGGACTGAATTTATTTTCGAATATATATTATTAGACTATATACTCTAGTTTATGGCACAAGCCGAAACACGATGGCTGAAAGTTGCCTCGATAGAAAAAAATCTGAAGTTGGGTCCTTTTCCCCCTTATTTTTCTTAGCTTACGTAAATTTTAAGAGATTAAGCAATATAACTAAGTTAAAAATACGGTATTCTGGTTTATCTAAAAAGTCACAGAAGGGTCAGGCCGTAGTTTTTGCCACAAATAGCGCAAAGGTGACGTAAAATATTCTACGATTCGGTCGCGCAGAGTGACGCAAAATAGTTGAGTCGGTCGCGCAGAGTGACGCAAAATAGTTAAGGTTTGCGCATACATTGTATGATTTTGACATAATATATTTTAAATGAACATTCGATTGTTAACCGAGGGATGGAAAGAACCCACCACGGCGAGATATTTTGGCGCTCATAGTTAGGTACAAAAAAAACACGATTTGATACGGTAAGGTTACATTTTTAATCACTGCAGACAAAAGGCTGAACGGTCCACCAAATGGAACTATAGACACATGTCAAATTGCCAAATACTAAGAGATTCCATAGGATTTGACTGAAAACGTCACTTTCAAATAGTTCCATGGTGATCCACGGTTCCATTTGGTTGATTTTATATAGCAAACTTACACCCGGAAACCGCAAACCTATGTGTGCATAAACCTTTATTCGGTAGCGCAATATCATTGGTATCGCAAAGTGGCATAATGGCGACCGTGGCGCAAAGAAAATCTATAATAACTCTATGAATAAGCTCTTTTTTTAAGTTAAAATAACCTAGGAAGATTACACACGCCTTACTTAATAGTGCACAATAACAATGACAGACATTAATTTAAAACTTTACTTGTAATCTCAAAAAATGACCGCCGCGAAAAATGTGACACTTTTCACTCCGAACAAAGTTTACATCGGTCTGACAAAAATATAGCCGCTGCCGCCTTATTGACCATAGACAAAGCTGCTTTGGTGTTGCCACTATTCAGAATACAAACACTACCAAAGCTTAAAGGCCACAAAACGGGCATGATGGTTGCGCAAAAAATAGCGCAGAAAAATGGCTGTTTTCGTTTTTTTATTTAATGTACGAAAATTAATGTACTTTCTTAGGAAACACGAAACGATATTCAAAAGGGGGCTAGGTAACTATTATTTGATAACGTCAAATCAAACAGATCATGAAAATGTTGTCTTTTTTTTAATTTTAATGGATGCGCAAAGTGCACCCGACCGAAGCGGATTTGCATTTTTTATGAAAATTTCGTTGTTTTTATTTTTTAAAGTCGTATAACTTTGCAAATATATCAATTTATTTAAATATCTCCAGTGGCCGTGGGTAAACAGGTCTTCAGAAATACAATGCTATAGTTAATTACTATATAAAATGATTACAGTCAAAAAAAAAAGTAGCGGACCGAAATCTGAACTTTTTTCGGCAAAAACTACGGCCTGACCCAGAAACAAAAATAGACAAAACTTTATGGATTCGCTTATTTATCGTAGTTTAGCCAAAAAGTCTGATCCTTAAGAGCACTGCATCTCTTTCTTTCGTGCACGGGAGCCATAAACGTGTCTCTTACGGATGGGCGTGGCTTGTCCGAATCGAGGAACGGCCTTAAGATATCTTTTTTTTCTGTGTACCTATTCAACTGTAGGACATATAAGTAGCGACAGAAAGTTAAAGTTATTCGCCGACAAGCATATTTAGCTTTCTTGGTAATAATTTCACATGTTCTTAGTGTAAGACGGTTATATATATTAAAAGCAGTGGTCCGAGCTCATATCACAACCACAGAGTCTTCTAGTTATACTCAACTTCTGGCTAAGCGGATTTTCAGGGTCCCGCTTCCAAATTATAGTTCAGCGTTTGCTAAGCGTTCACCCGACTATATGCAACTACGTATCTATAATAAAATATGTAAGGTACTTGGGATTCAACATTGTGCGCTAGGTAAAATCAAGGGAATTGTTAAAAAATGGCTAGTGCCCTTAACCTACAATGACACGGAGGCCCTTCTTCTCGCCACTTGATTTCTGTTCCTGTCAGCACAAACATACACACACACACACTCACACACACACACATACACACACACACACACACGCAGTTTAGTCACTTTAATGTTTAGTTAAGTTCTGCTACTTGTACATATTTCTTGTCCGTGTATTTGTGTTCTTTATCTCACCTGATGTATACATGTTGTGTCACATTTATAGCACTCCAGGGTCCCAAGATACAGCCTAGTTTGGGATCCGACAGATATTTCAGTTATGTTTTGATGTTTACTGACTAATAATAAATAATTTTTTGATTTTTGATTTTTTTTTTGATGTCACATTATATCAAAATATTTTTATTTGTTAATTATAATTACAATGATGTACTTAATGGATGAAACAACTATAATAATTACCTACTCAATTTGTTCTAAAGTAAAAGGTGTTCAATATGATGTAGGTACTTTAATCACCTCTCACAGGATTGAAACAGATTTGTAAATTCTGCTAACGATGATGTCACGTAATCTAATCTTCTGTCGGTACACGTGTACAAATTGTACAATACAATGTACTGTACACTGTACAGCGCACAACGCAACGTGGCGTGATTAAATTCCTCAGTGCGGTCACTACAATGTGTTATTGCCTCATATTGGCCGGGACAGAGACAAGTATGAGAAAAGACTAACCCGCTTATTCATAAACGTGTTTCAAACCTGATTTAACTAAAACATCTTTTGTCCTTATCTGTCACTTTGACAGTTGTGTTTGTTAGATACAGACAAAACATAATTTAACTAAATGAGGTTTGAAGCACGATTATGAATAAGCGGGTAAGTCTAGTCGTAGTCGTAGTCGTAGTAGTAAGTCCTATTAAGTGCATGTGGTAATGATCGTTATCATATTCGATGACGATTCACAAACTCAAACTGCTCAAACGTAGACTGGAAGAGATCCCTTAAGGGATAAGTCCGCCTTTGTACAAATATTATGTATTCTTCCTATTGTATTTTTATTTGTTGTACAATAAAGTGTTATACTACTACTACTACTACTACGATTTGTAACCTGTTTTGAAATGGTATTTTTACAACAGCACGCCTGTGTTTTATTCACGTATTTAAAAACTGAAGAGATAATTTAGTTTCAGGCTTATTAGTTTAAAGAGATAAGTTTTCTTTTGTATAAATTGTATGTATCTATATTTCATAATTGTTTCGTGCAATAAAGTTTTTACTACCACTACAACTATATGCCAGTCATTTTTTTCACTGGTCTCTGACAAAATGTGCTCTCATATCGGGTGAGGCCCATATATTACGTGCGGCCTTTGTCCACTAATGTAAGCATTGTCTGCGATTTGATAGTGACTGGCTATTTTGTGCTTCTACAATATGGCTACACTTATAGGTACCTCTTATTCGGATTTGTCTCTTTTGTTCTCGAATTTAAAAAACATAAGAAAAACGAATACAATTATTGCAAAGCAATTCTAAACTACTTAAGTATCTAAGTATTATATTTTAATGTGGTTTAAATTTGATTTTCTCTCCAGCGCACTTACTACCTATCAAGAAGTAACGCCTTCTCCCTACTATTTGTAAAGATCCGTATTGCAAATACCGCAAGCCTATTAAAAATCACAAAGAAACATACTATGGATGACAAAACCAATGGTTTCTTAAACCTCCGGGCGCAAAAAAGAGGAGAATGGCACCGGGTGGTAAATCTTGCCACTTACACGTGACAGCCACGACTACTCTGTCAAGAGTCTAACGAAGAAGAAGACAATGGTTGACAATGTCAATCAAGAAATAGTCCGGCTCTAGTATGGCTCCTTGTGGGGTGCTCGTAACCTCAAGTAACGCGTAGGCGTTAGCTGCCGTTCTCTTTCCACTACAACCCTATCGAACGCCACTAAAAATGCGACGAGTCTTAAAATGTTCCCCAGAGCTTTCCAAACCACAAGTAATTGTGTTCAAGCTCCCTTCGCTCGAACCCTATCGAACGCCTCTAAAAAATCCAACCAACATTGTACAGCAAGAAACATACCGGGCCTAGTATCGTTCCCGAGGGTACACCCAACCGCAAGTAACGCTGGCGTTAGCGTTTGTCTAACTCTTTCACCGCACCCGTAACGTACATGAACGTCTGCGTCACGTTGGCAGATTGCTCACAAATAGATTGAGCAATACAATATCTTTAATGCACACCAAAAATAACAACAATAAAGTATAAAGAAAGAATCGATAACCGAACATAACCTCCGATTTTTTTTTGTTGGTAATGATACAGACCGAATCATCATCATCATCATTTCAGTCATAAGATGACCACTGCTGAACATAGGCCTCCCCTTTAATCATTAAAGGGGGGTTTGCCATACGTGCCACGCTTGGCAGGCGGGTTGGTTTTTTGTTTATTGTTTGTAGGCTTTCGGAAAATGCTGCTGCCCATCTCCCGGTATATTCCCTTAGCAGACTCCTACTGCAACCACGGGACGATATTGTGGGGGACAATTCTAAGGCCGGACACCCCACGGCACAGACCGAATAGAGGGTAATAATGGAGCCCATGTGCTCATTGCTAAATCTTTTTGGTCGGCGTCTGTACCTCGTCAACAAATTTTAAGGTTTAGCTGCTACCTACTGCTTGATTTGATACTTAGTTTAAAACATCACTGTGCTTTCGTTTAAATAACTACCTAAAATAAATTTAAAAAGAAATACAGAAAGAGAAACGTAAGTATATCAGAGCATCGGGTTCATATACAAAGTGTAACAAAAATACTGGTGATCCTTTTAAGTGCATAATTTGTACTCTGTATATTGTCACAATAACAACACATGCCTACTTGAAAAAACATCGGTAGTTCCTAAGTAGTATCCCACGCTTTTTTTTATGTATCTAGGATATAATATGATATTTGAATATATAAGTTATATTTTGACTCTTAGCAATATATTGAAACCTACATAGCCTGCTACTGCACAATCTCGCAAGGTAACAATGCAAAAGCCGGGTCTATTGTAAAGTAATCGACGTCACGTTAACCGCATGTAAGCGCGTAATTACTCAAGCCAGGAGAACATTACAGAGAATTTATTCACTGAAGCGAGCCTGATATTTTATTCATGACTCGATGATTGTGAGAATAAGTTATTGTACCCTCTAATTATGGTAATCTCGTAGTTAAAATGAGAAACTAGGTTTCTTGCTGGAAACTTATATTGAGTTTGTGGAATTTTGTAAGTGAGTTTGCAATTCCCGTAGAAAAGACGCTCAAAAAGAGTCGGACTCGTTAGAGTGCTCCGTGCCATGTAGTTAGGACGATTTTGCTATTTATTTCAAAAATATTTTCCAAAAATATATAATACTAGCTTTTGCCCGCGACTTCGTCTACGTGGAATTAGTAATCCCCCTTAAGAAATGACTTCTGGATATCAATTATTCTATACATTCCCTAGAGTTCAAACTATTTCCAGCGTTCAGCGGTTATTGATTCCCCATACAAACTTCCAACCTCCTTTTCCTCCCTTTAGGGTTGATTTTCGGGATAAAAACTTTCGTATGTTGTTTCCAGGACCTCAAATTTTCTCCATACTATTTTTCATCTGAATCGGTTCAGCGGTTAAAAATTATCCATACAAACTTTCAACCCCATTTTCACCCCTTCTAGGGTTGATTTTCGGGATAAAAACTATCCTATATCCTTTCCGGGAACTCAAACTATCTCTATACAAAATTTCATCAAAATCCGTTCAGCTGTTTTCACGTGATGCGCGGTCAAATAAACAGACAAACAGACAAAAATTCTACAAACTGTTGGAATGTGTTATCGATTCTAAGTATTTTCCCCAGCCAACTTTTTTTCGAATATCTTCCATGTACAGACTTTCGGCCCTCTTCAGCTTTATTATATGTATAGATAGATACAGTTGTATATATATTGCTGGACAGACACCAAAACAAACCCCCCCCCCCCCCCCCCCATCTAACTTTTGAATCGTGGGTGCTAAAATTTTGAAAAAATTCATGAAATTGAGGCTTAATGAGTACCTTCAATGAAAACAATATTGAAATAAATCAGTTGAGCCGTTTTTGAGTTATCATTCAAAAACCCATAGTGAAAGGACGTAAGTAAAAATGACGTAAGCGCCGCCAAATTTCCCGTAAGAAACGACCTTTGAATTAATGGTCTCAGTTTACGGAACCCTACACTGAGCATGGCCCGACATGCTCTTGGCCGGGTTTTTTTGTTTATAATTACCGTAAGAAAAACCACGTGTCTAATATTGTTGATAATTTAATTGACTGAGACTTAATTATACTCGTATTTAATTAGACACTTAACTAAAGATCTAGATAGACGATAGATCTTACCTTAATTGTATTAATTATCCCCAATCAATGGACTTTCCAAATACATTTTGATTGGTCCTCAAGATACGGGTCAAGAGGGTTAACATCTTAATGTCTAGAACAGGGCCAAGAGGGGTGGATGGGAGCAAAACAACACGGAGAGAAATTTTTACTAGAAATAAGTAAATAAATTTAAATAAAAAACTTTTAAAAACAAGCTTTTATGTGAATGCTCTAAAAAGAGAAAATAAGCTTTTGAGTCAATCAAACTTTTTTTATAGGAATTTTGTACAATTTTATGACATAAAAGCTTGTCGCGAGACTTTCCCGTGTAAAAGAGATTGCTCATTTATATCGAGGAAACCTTATGTAAATATTGAATATTATAACAAAATCATTGGTTTCATTCAGTCCGATGTTGAGTACTTATTCGTTGAGTAGGTACATTTAATTATTGTCATTAAAAATTATTTGATTTACAATTTTATAATCCACGCCGCAGACTTCGTCAGACAGATACAACAGTAGGTCAACCACAGGCTTCGACACATACCAATATATTGTCATATAACTCGTTATTGACTTCAAAATTCACTTCGTGATTTGTTATTGTATTGCAAATTTGTGTCGCTTTCGTTTGACATATTAAAAAGATGCAACTAGCGTAACAAAAACAACTCATTAACTCAATGATAAATGACAAACCGCCAAGTAGCACTATCTTTATGTACTATATATACTACATCCAAAACACGTAAATAACACTTGACGTGAATTTGTTTTTTAAGAAATACATTGATAATTATAATTTTAATTCATGAATAATGGGCTGGGCACATTACATATTTTAATTAATTTTACACTACCGTCATAGGATTACTTGGCTACATGGTTTCACCTAAAATATGTGCAATCTCTTTTACACGGGAAAGTCTCGCGACAAGCTTTTATGTCATAAAATTGTACAAAATTCCTATAAAAAAAGTTTGATTGACTCAAAAGCTTATTTTCTCTTTTTAGAGCATTCACATAAAAGCTTGTTTTTAAAAGTTTTTTATTTAAATTTATTTTTATGTTTTTAGTTTTTAAGAGACATGTTCCGTAGCCTGTACATTTCGACTAACACATCGTTTCGCTGTGTTGACCGGTTTCTTATTGCTTGTTAATTTTAGATAATAGAAATAATGGCCATTGGGTGTGTTACCTGATATCAAAGTAGGCAATAGGCATCAAGGTAGGCATGCTGAGTTTTTTTTATCATAATAGTGATGAAACACTTACGGGTATGCTATTTCTGTCCGCTAAACCATATCAGGTAATTTAAAAATTCTTGAAAAACAAACATTTTTGTTATATTTCAAAAAGAACATTATGTTACGGAAAAATCCCTAATGACACATTAAAGTTGCAAAACAATAAGCGTAATTAAGTTAACATAGACCTCATAATTTCGAGAAACAGCTACTAAAAACCCAAACTGACAGTTGTGTCCGAGGTTGAATGATAGAACTTCGCGTCGCTGCACTCGCTCGTTCGATAATAGTTATGCACGTATAATTTTCTTTTGACAATCATATACTATTTATTTAGACGGTTCTATTCTAATCTAACAGAACTGGTGGTCCGCCTAGAATTAAGAACTTGCGATTATAATAAAACCCCTCAACAAAACTGTTTTAGGCCTTCTGATTCCAGAACCCCCTGGTCATTCCAGCTCATTGAAGTCTCTTATTATATATACCACCGATACAACCTCAACAAATTTCATGAAGACCAGAAAAACGTTACTAAAATGTTCGCGAAACGAACATTCAAAATTATAAACCCATCGGATGTCACAGCAGGCCCAAACAGCATGAACCTATGATGTCCTAAACCGGAGATCCAGTAGGTACCCCTAGGGTTCAGCATAAAATCTATCTCGTGATACCGGTCCCGACTGCATACTAGTACAAGTCGAATGAGCCCAACAGCATGAGTCTTTGTTGTCCTAAACCCGTGATCCAGTAGGTACCCCCAGGGTTCAGCATGAGCTATATTTTCTGATACCGGTCTCGACTACTCATCAGTACAAGTCAAATAAGCTCACACAGCATGACTCTATGTTGCCCCAAACCCGAGATGCAGTAGGTGCCCCCAGGGTTCAGCATGAACTCCATCTTGTGATACCGGTCCCAACTCCTCGTCAGTACAAGTCGAATGAGCTCAAACAGCATGAGTCTATGTCGCCCCAAACCTGAGATCCAGTAGGTGCCCCCAGGGTTCAGCATGAACTCCATCTTGTGATACCAGTCCCAACTGCTCATCAGTACAAGTCGAATGAGTCCAAACAGCATAAGTCTATGATGCCCCAAACCTGAGATCGAGTAGGTGCCCCCAGGGTTCAGCATGAACTCCATCTTGTGATACCGGTCCCAACTCCTCGTCAGTACAAGTCGAATGAGCTCAAACAGCATGAGTCTATGTCGCCCCAAACCTGAGATCCAGTAGGTGCCCCCAGGGTTCAGCATGAACTCCATCTTGTGATACCGGTCCCAACTCCTCGTCAGTACAAGTCGAATGAGCTCAAACAGCATGAGTCTATGTCGCCCCAAACCTGAGATCCAGTAGGTGCCCCCAGGGTTCAGCATGAACACCATCTTGTGATACCGGTCCCAACTCCTCGTCAGTACAAGTCGAATGAGCTCAAACAGCATGAGTCTATGTCGCCCCAAACATGAGATCCAGTAGGTGCCCCCAGGGTTCAGCATGAACTCCATCTTGTGATACCGGTCTCAACTCCTCGTCAGTACAAGTCGAATGAGCTCAAACAGCATGAGTCTATGTCGCCCCAAACCTGAGATCCAGTAGGTGCCCCCAGGGTTCAGCATGAACTCCATCTTGTGGTATCGGTCCCAACTGCTCATCAGTACAAGTCGAATGAGTCCAAACAGCATAAGTCTATGATGCCCCAAACCTGAGATCCAGTAGGTGCCCCCAGGGTTCAGCATGAACTCCATCTTGTGATACCGGTCCCAACTCCTCGTCAGTACAAGTCGAATGAGCTCAAACAGCATGAGTCTATGTTGCCCCAAACCTGAGATCCAGTAGGTGCCCCCAGGGTTCAGCATGAACTCCATCTTGTGGTATCGGTCCCAACTCCTCGTCAGTACAAGTCGAATGAGCTCAAACAGCATGAGTCTATGTTGCCCCAAACCTGAGATCCAGTAGGTGCCCCCAGGGTTCAGCATGAGCTCCATCTTGTGATATCGGTCCCAACTCCTTACCAGTACAAGTCAAATGAGCCCAAACAGCGACTTGTTAAGACGATTCTAATTCTAGTATCGGTTAGGAGAAATAGGTACCAAACCAAATCAGCTTCTGATGTTGTGGCTGACTGTACTTTTCTTTAGAAAATCAAGGAGTACTCATCGAGGCGTTTCTAACAAACCTAAACTCAACCTGGTTGAGGGATTGTATAGCAGAGTTCTTATGGCCACCTCCTGTCTCCATCATCAGACCAGCTCGATGGTATCAAAATATTGTATTGTCATCCAAGTTACGCAGGTATGCAAAATTTTAGCTCAATCGGATATCAGGAACTGGTTCAAATCTGGCTCGCAAGATTCTACCTAAACATCTAACATACTGACAAACACTGTGAGTTAAATAAAAGCTTGTAAAAATAGTAACTCCCAGGACAAGTAAACAATTTACTGAAAACAAGTAAACGTTTACTAAAAACAAGTAAACGTTTCCTGGATTTTAGTAAAGTTTACTTATTTTTAGTAAACGTTTACTTGTTTTTAGTAAAAGTTTCCTTGTTTTTAGTGAACGTTTACTTGTCCTGGGAATTACTATTTTTTACTTATTTCTAGTAATTTTTTTTTCCTCCGTGAAGTGGGGAACAGCAGAATCTCATGGGAACGAGAAAATTGTACAAGATTTACAAATAAATATTTAAATATAAGTATTACATAAATCAACCAAACTCTAAAGTAAGCAAAGCTTGTACATCAGCAGCATAAGTTTCTAAGCGGGCGAAGTGTTGTCGTGTCAAGTTCATTTTGAACACCCCGCCCGCTTAGCTTATGGGGCCCACCCACTATCAGTCGGCCTGACGATATTGGCCTGTCAGTTGTTCGGAGCTGTAAATTTTTTGTTCTAACTGACAGGTCGATATCGTCTATCAGTCCGCCTGATCGTCGGTGGGTCCCCTAAGAAGTAACTACTTCTGCTGCTGATTATGGGTGTCAAGCGATGGGATACTCACTTAGATTACTACACAGGGTGGAAAAAATGGGCCCTGGAGGGAAACTACCTTAAAACTTTGAGGTAGCTCAAGTCGCTGAAAGGAAACATTCTTTTATTTTTACTGAAAAGTAAAACAACATCACAGTTTTTTTAATTTTGCTTTGTTCCATAAAATATTTTTTTTTTTTCATACAATTACTTGGTGGGATTGGGGTGGGAAGCTGGGGTCGCGCCTTGGTTAGTGTTTTTGATACAGAGATTCGTAATGAATTATCAGTTTTATATTCTGGAAACAGAATTTGTCTAATTTCTCAGCTGTTCCTTTAAATTAATTCTGAATGCGTTAGAGGACTTGTAGGTATTTGAAGGTCTTAATTAATTTCTCTTCCCAGGACGACTGGGGTTTCCCGAACATGTTTCTAGACTTGTAGGAAGATAAATTAACGGCGCCGCAAGGTCACAGATTTGACAATATTTGCTTTAAGTATTTAATTGACACAAAAAAATACCGTACCGTACTTGCAAGAGAGAAGTTCCTCATTCAGCGGAAAATACGGGAGGCTATAGAAATAAGTCGTCATTCGAATTTCAATCGTGATGGTGGTTGGTCATTGCCCCCTAGTTGGAGAACGGTCTTGGGTACTACGTCGGTGTCGGACAGTGTGAACGTGCCTTTAGCAAGTGACGTCGTGAGTGTAGTGTGCAAACATTTCGGCAAAAATGATAAAGGGGATGAGGGTAGATCTGTCACAACATCGCCGCCGCCGCCGCCGCCGCCTCCCGCCACCAGCAGCAGGGCACACCGCGCGCAGGCGCGCAGTAGCCGACGCGCTGCCGTCGCGGAAGGCCGCTCGTGAGAATGAACATCGTAAATTGATCGAAACATGTCGAGCAAAAATCGACAAAAATTAAGTGAGTAACCCGTTATAAATATTTTTAATACAAAAAATTTAAATAAAAAACTTTTAAAAACAAGCTTTTATGTGAATGCTCTAAAAAGAGAAAATAAGCTTTTGAGTCAATCAAACTTTTTTTATAGGAATTTTGTACAATTTTATGACATAAAAGCTTGTCGCGAGACTTTCCCGTGTAAAAGAGATTGCTCATTTATATCGAGGAAACCTTATGTAAATATTGAATATTATAACAAAATCATTGGTTTCATTCAGTCCGATGTTGAGTACTTATTCGTTGAGTAGGTACATTTAATTATTGTCATTAAAAATTATTTGATTTACAATTTTATAATCCACGCCGCAGACTTCGTCAGACAGATACAACAGTAGGTCAACCACAGGCTTCGACACATACCAATATATTGTCATATAACTCGTTATTGACTTCAAAATTCACTTCGTGATTTGTTATTGTATTGCAAATTTGTGTCGCTTTCGTTTGACATATTAAAAAGATGCAACTAGCGTAACAAAAACAACTCATTAACTCAATGATAAATGACAAACCGCCAAGTAGCACTATCTTTATGTACTATATATACTACATCCAAAACACGTAAATAACACTTGACGTGAATTTGTTTTTTAAGAAATACATTGATAATTATAATTTTAATTCATGAATAATGGGCTGGGCACATTACATATTTTAATTAATTTTACACTACCGTCATAGGATTACTTGGCTACATGGTTTCACCTAAAATATGTGCAATCTCTTTTACACGGGAAAGTCTCGCGACAAGCTTTTATGTCATAAAATTGTACAAAATTCCTATAAAAAAAGTTTGATTGACTCAAAAGCTTATTTTCTCTTTTTAGAGCATTCACATAAAAGCTTGTTTTTAAAAGTTTTTTATTTAAATTTATTTTTATGTTTTTAGTTTTTAAGAGACATGTTCCGTAGCCTGTACATTTCGACTAACACATCGTTTCGCTGTGTTGACCGGTTTCTTATTGCTTGTTAATTTTAGATAATAGAAATAATGGCCATTGGGTGTGTTACCTGATATCAAAGTAGGCAATAGGCATCAAGGTAGGCATGCTGAGTTTTTTTTATCATAATAGTGATGAAACACTTACGGGTATGCTATTTCTGTCCGCTAAACCATATCAGGTAATTTAAAAATTCTTGAAAAACAAACATTTTTGTTATATTTCAAAAAGAACATTATGTTACGGAAAAATCCCTAATGACACATTAAAGTTGCAAAACAATAAGCGTAATTAAGTTAACATAGACCTCATAATTTCGAGAAACAGCTACTAAAAACCCAAACTGACAGTTGTGTCCGAGGTTGAATGATAGAACTTCGCGTCGCTGCACTCGCTCGTTCGATAATAGTTATTCACGTATAATTTTCTTTTGACAATCATATACTATTTATTTAGACGGTTCTATTCTAATCTAACAGAACTGGTGGTCCGCCTAGAATTAAGAACTTGCGATTATAATAAAACCCCTCAACAAAACTGTTTTAGGCCTTCTGATTCCAGAACCCCCTGGTCATTCCAGCTCATTGAAGTCTCTTATTATATATACCACCGATACAACCTCAACAAATTTCATGAAGACCAGAAAAACGTTACTAAAATGTTCGCGAAACGAACATTCAAAATTATAAACCCATCGGATGTCACAGCAGGCCCAAACAGCATGAACCTATGATGTCCTAAACCGGAGATCCAGTAGGTACCCCTAGGGTTCAGCATAAAATCTATCTCGTGATACCGGTCCCGACTGCATACTAGTACAAGTCGAATGAGCCCAACAGCATGAGTCTTTGTTGTCCTAAACCCGTGATCCAGTAGGTACCCCCAGGGTTCAGCATGAGCTATATTTTCTGATACCGGTCTCGACTACTCATCAGTACAAGTCAAATAAGCTCACACAGCATGACTCTATGTTGCCCCAAACCCGAGATGCAGTAGGTGCCCCCAGGGTTCAGCATGAACTCCATCTTGTGATACCGATCCCAACTCCTCGTCAGTACAAGTCGAATGAGCTCAAACAGCATGAGTCTATGTCGCCCCAAACCTGAGATCCAGTAGGTGCCCCCAGGGTTCAGCATGAACTCCATCTTGTGATAACGGTCCCAACTCCTCGTCAGTACAAGTCGAATGAGCTCAAACAGCATGAGTCTATGTCGCCCCAAACCTGAGATCCAGTAGGTGCCCCCAGGGTTCAGCATGAACTCCATCTTGTGATACCGGTCTCAACTCCTCGTCAGTACAAGTCGAATGAGCTCAAACAGCATAAGTCTATGATGCCCCAAACCTGAGATCGAGTAGGTGCCCCCAGGGTTCAGCATGAACTCCATCTTGTGATACCGGTCCCAACTCCTCGTCAGTACAAGTCGAATGAGCTCAAACAGCATGAGTCTATGTCGCCCCAAACCTGAGATCCAGTAGGTGCCCCCAGGGTTCAGCATGAACTCCATCTTGTGATACCGGTCCCAACTCCTCGTCAGTACAAGTCGAATGAGCTCAAACAGCATGAGTCTATGTCGCCCCAAACCTGAGATCCAGTAGGTGCCCCCAGGGTTCAGCATGAACACCATCTTGTGATACCGGTCCCAACTCCTCGTCAGTACAAGTCGAATGAGCTCAAACAGCATGAGTCTATGTCGCCCCAAACCTGAGATCCAGTAGGTGCCCCCAGCGTTCAGCATGAACTCCATCTTGTGATACCGGTCTCAACTCCTCGTCAGTACAAGTCGAATGAGCTCAAACAGCATGAGTCTATGTCGCCCCAAACCTGAGATCCAGTAGGTGCCCCCAGGGTTCAGCATGAACTCCATCTTGTGATACCAGTCCCAACTGCTCATCAGTACAAGTCGAATGAGTCCAAACAGCATAAGTCTATGATGCCCCAAACCTGAGATCGAGTAGGTGCCCCAAGGGTTCAGCATGAACTCCATCTTGTGATACCGATCCCAACTCCTCGTCAGTACAAGTCGAATGAGCTCAAACAGCATGAGTCTATGTCGCCCCAAACCTGAGATCCAGTAGGTGCCCCCAGGGTTCAGCATGAACTCCATCTTGTGATAACGGTCCCAACTCCTCGTCAGTACAAGTCGAATGAGCTCAAACAGCATGAGTCTATGTCGCCCCAAACCTGAGATCCAGTAGGTGCCCCCAGGGTTCAGCATGAACTCCATCTTGTGATACCGGTCTCAACTCCTCGTCAGTACAAGTCGAATGAGCTCAAACAGCATGAGTCTAGTTATGTTGCCCCAAACCTGAGATCCAGTAGGTGCCCCCAGGGTTAAGCATGAACTCCATCTTGTGGTATCGGTCCCAACTGCTCATCAGTACAAGTCGAATGAGTCCAAACAGCATAAGTCTATGATGCCCCAAACCTGAGATCCAGTAGGTGCCCCCAGGGTTCAGCATGAACTCCATCTTGTGATACCGGTCCCAACTCCTCGTCAGTACAAGTCGAATGAGCTCAAACAGCATGAGTCTATGTTGCCCCAAACCTGAGATCCAGTAGGTGCCCCCAGGGTTCAGCATGAACACCATCTTGTGATACCGGTCTCAACTCCTCGTCAGTACAAGTCGAATGAGCTCAAACAGCATGAGTCTATGTTGCCCCAAACCTGAGATCCAGTAGGTGCCCCCAGGGTTCAGCATGAACACCATCTTGTGATACCGGTCCCAACTCCTCGTCAGTACAAGTCGAATGAGCTCAAACAGCATGAGTCTATGTTGCCCCAAACCTGAGATCCAGTAGGTGCCCCCAGGGTTCAGCATGAACTCCATCTTGTGGTACCGGTCCCAACTCCTCGTCAGTACAAGTAGAATGAGCTCAAACAGCATGAGTCTATGTTGCCCCAAACCTGAGATCCAGTAGGTGCCCCCAGGGTTCAGCATGAACTCCATCTTGTGATACCGGTCTCAACTCCTCGTCAGTACAAGTCGAATGAGCTCAAACAGCATGAGTCTAGTTATGTTGCCCCAAACCTGAGATCCAGTAGGTGCCCCCAGGGTTCAGCATGAACTCCATCTTGTGGTATCGGTCCCAACTCCTCGTCAGTACAAGTCGAATGAGCTCAAACAGCATGAGTCTATGTTGCCCCAAACCTGAGATCCAGTAGGTGCCCCCAGGGTTCAGCATGAACACCATCTTGTGATACCGGTCTCAACTCCTCGTCAGTACAAGTCGAATGAGCTCAAACAGCATGAGTCTATGTTGCCCCAAACCTGAGATCCAGTAGGTGCCCCCAGGGTTCAGCATGAGCTCCATCTTGTGATATCGGTCCCAACTCCTTACCAGTACAAGTCAAATGAGCCCAAACAGCGACTTGTTAAGACGATTCTAATTCTAGTATCGGTTAGGAGAAATAGGTACCAAACCAAATCAGCTTCTGATGTTGTGGCTGACTGTACTTTTCTTTAGAAAATCAAGGAGTACTCATCGAGGCGTTTCTAACAAACCTAAACTCAACCTGGTTGAGGGATTTTATGGCAGAGTTCTTATGGCCACCTCCTGTCTCCATCATCAGACCAGCTCGATGGTATCAAAATATTGTATTGTCATCCAAGTTACGCAGGTATGCAAAATTTTAGCTCAATCGGACATCAGGAACTGGTTCAAATCTGGCTCGCAAGATTCTACCTAAACATCTAACATACTGACAAACACTGTGAGTTAAATAAAAGCTTGTAAAAAATAATTTAAATTAGGTATTTTCAGTCAGCTTCAACTAAAATAGCGTGTAAACGTTTGTAATACTTACATCACCTGTGTTGTATTAAAAAAAAGGTCCTTGGGCCGTATTCTAACTTTAAAACACGCATAGACACGATCCAACTTCAATGTAAATCCAATGCAATAACAACACAACACAGCTAACGCCTATAGATTAAGCTCCCATTGCATGAAACCTTACCTCACACGGTGGCAGAGCAAACACATACTACAGCGATAGATAATACTTAGGAACACTGGACTATAGTAGGTTGCCATGGCACAGCCTGGAAGAACATAGTTTTTTTTGAATTTTAAAACGTCAATTTTTACCAAAATTTACATCATAAGGTGGCAGATTGAAACCTTTACCCATCGAAAGAGACCCCTTTGGTGACCCGAACCCGCATAGGTTGCCAGCCCTAAACCTGGTAGATTTCCAGGTCAGCCATGTTTTATGAGGCCAAAAAATGGGGTAATTTACCTCATCAGGTGGCAAGCTGAAATTGATGCAGATCGATAGCCCTTGGCGTGCCATTCTCGAATATATAGGGTTGCCTGCCATCAGCCTGGTAGTTTTTCTGGTCAGCCTCCTCAAAGTATCGATTTAGTAACTTGGACCAACGAGAAATTCATGTACAGACGCTAAAATTCGAGGAATATTTTAGTGCGAACCGTGATATTTAATTAAAATCTATATATTGACAGTCTGGCAATGCATACGTGTTGAAATAATAGGGTAAATGAACCAGTTCTGGTCATTTCTTACTAATTATATAGATGACTACCGGAAAACTTAGACTGCGGGTAATATTGAGGACGCCGTGACAATAAATCATCAGTGTGTGATGTAAAATTGGTTAATCACCTCATTTCCGCAATCTCCTATTACTGCTTCGCTTAAATATGCTCAATCTGTGGGTGAAAAAACACCCTGACTTGGGTACTTTGATTACTGCGTGAAGTCATAATATATACGACCGACGCCTACCAGAGCACTCCTACTACTGAAGGGTAAGCATCCTTCATGCGCATAGACTATAGGGCTAGTATCCCCTGGAAATAGGCCGCGCCCGTGCATCCCGTATCCGTCATGACAGTATTTTCAAATATGGGAAATAAATGTTTCCGTTTAAGTTCAAAGTTCACTTAATGTTAAACGAGACATATACCTAAGATCTACGTACGGTCATGCTGGATATTATAATTATGTAGAAATCATAGGACATCATTAATCACTAAGTATTTTGTTCTTACCTCTTTTCCATTTCAATTGGGATTGGGCCTCTTCGTATGTAGGCACCAGGACTTTCAGTCTTGGGTATTCGATGGTTCGTTATTCAGGGCCGAACCCGCATAGGTCGCCAGCCCCAAGCCTGAGAGATTTCAAGGTCAACCATGTTCCATGAGGCCAGTAAATGGGATAATTTACCCCATCAGATGGCAAGATGAAACTGATGTAGATCGATAGCTCTAGGCGTTCCATTCACGAGAATATAGGTTTGCCTGCCATCAGCCTGGCAGTTTTTTTGGTTAGCCTCCCTAAACTATCGATGTTAATATCTTGGAAACAAGAGAAATTCACGTAGAGATACTAACATTCAAAGTATATTTAAATGCAAACCTTGATATTTAATTAAATAATATTCTCGTGAATGGAACGCCTAGAGCTATCGATCTACATCAGTTTCATCTTGCCATCTGATGGGGTAAATTATCCCATTTACTGGCCTCATGGAACATGGTTGACCTTGAAATCTCTCAGGCTTGGGGCTGGCGACCTATGCGGGTTCGGCCCTGAATAACGAACCATCGAATACCCAAGACTGAAAGTCCTGGTGCCTACATACGAAGAGGCCCAATCCCAATTGAAATGGAAAAGAGGTAAGAACAAAATACTTAGTGATTAATGATGTCCTATGATTTCTACATAATTATAATATCCAGCATGACCGTACGTAGATCTTAGGTATATGTCTCGTTTAACATTAAGTGAACTTTGAACTTAAACGGAAACATTTATTTCCCATATTTGAAAATACTGTCATGACGGATACGGGATGCACGGGCGCGGCCTATTTCCAGGGGATACTAGCCCTATAGTCTATGCGCATGAAGGATGCTTACCCTTCAGTAGTAGGAGTGCTCTGGTAGGCGTCGGTCGTATATATTATGACTTCACGCAGTAATCAAAGTACCCAAGTCAGGGTGTTTTTTCACCCACAGATTGAGCATATTTAAGCGAAGCAGTAATAGGAGATTGCGGAAATGAGGTGATTAACCAATTTTACGTCACACACTGATGGTTTACTGTCACGGCGTCCTCAATATTACCCGCAGTCTAAGTTTTTCGGTAGTCATCTATATAATTAGTAAGAAATGACCAGAACTGGTTCATTTACCCTATTATTTCAACACGTATGCATTGCAAGACTGTCGATATATAGATTTTAATTAAATATCACGGTTCGCACTAAAATATTCCTCGAATTTTAGCGTCTGTACATGAATTTCTCGTTGGTCCAAGTTACTAAATCGATACTTTGAGGAGGCTGACCAGAAAAACTACCAGGCTGATGGCAGGCAACCCTATATATTCGAGAATGGCACGCCAAGGGCTATCGATCTGCATCAATTTCAGCTTGCCACCTGATGAGGTAAATTACCCCATTTTTTGGCCTCATAAAACATGGCTGACCTGGAAATCTACCAGGTTTAGGGCTGGCAACCTATGCGGGTTCGGGTCACCAAAGGGGTCTCTTTCGATGGGTAAAGGTTTCAATCTGCCACCTTATGATGTAAATTTTGGTAAAAATTGACGTTTTAAAATTCAAAAAAAACTATGTTCTTCCAGGCTGTGCCATGGCAACCTACTATAGTCCAGTGTTCCTAAGTATTATCTATCGCTGTAGTATGTGTCTGCTCTGCCACCGTGTGAGGTAAGGTTTCATGCAATGGGAGCTTAATCTACTACCCGTCTGAATCAAAAATGACGGAATTTGCTTGAAAATTACTGCGCTGCAACTACAATACAACTTCAATATTGGTTGATTATTGGTTGAGTGTTGGAGTTATGTTTAAGACAGATTGTGTTGTTAATGTATTGTTTATACATTTTAAAATTAAATAGAATACGGCACCAGGCGGCTTAGCATGACATGCGTTGTCGCGCGCGACTCCATACTTACTTCGAGTCGCGCCTGAAGTATGGAGAGTCGCGCGACAACGTAAGTCATGCTAGACGTACAGAGGTCAAAGGATGCAGTGTATTGATGACTGAAGACTCTCTTGTCCCTTTAGTCGTCAACACAGTGCACCCTCCTTCATATTAAGGCCGTTCCTCGATTCGGACAAGCCACGCCCATCCGTTAGAGACACGTTTATGGCTCCCGTGTACGAAAGAAAGAGACGCAGCGCTCTTAAGGATCAGATTTTGTGACTAAACTACGATAAATAAGCGAATCTATAAAGTTTTGTCTAATTTTGTTTCTGTCACTTTTTAGATAAACCAGAATACCATATGTTTTACTTAGTTATATTGCTTAATCTCTTATAGTTTACGTAAGCTAAGAAAAATAAGGGGAAATAGGACTCAACTCCGGTTTTTTTTTCTATCAAGGCAATTTTCAGCAATCGTGTTTCGGCTAGTGCCATAAACAAGAGTATATAGTCTAATAATATATATTCGAAAATAAATTCAGTCCCTTTTCCCGTTTACTCAATACAGCGTTTGAAAAAACCTATAATTTTTATAGGGTCGGTAAAGCGCATGTGACATCTCTGGAGTTACAGTCGTCAAAAGGCTACGGTAGCTGCTTACCATCAGGTTTCAATTTCAATCAAACGCTTACCTACTTATACTGCTAACTGTACTCTAACCAACAACACCCCTCCCCCAACCCTTACCCCTTACTAATCAGATTACACCCCCAATATCTATTGACGCCATGCCACGTCGTGCGGACAATATTAGGTCACATTATCCTTATTGCTGACACGTTGTATAGTCAGCAGCAGAAGTAACTAATCATTTTAATCAAAAAAAGAACCGACTTCACTTAGGATCCGCTATTCCAAGAGGAAGTGGCCGAGTTGCTGTAAAAAATAGTAAAATCGAACTCTTCAACTATTATAGGTACACCTATAGACCTATAATAGTTCAAGAGTTCCCTCGATTTCTCCAGGATCCCATCATCAGATCCAGACCTGGTGACAATGGGACCAACTGTGAAGTATACTCTTTCACACAAAAAAAAATTCAAATCGGTCCAGCCGTCTTCGAATAATCGGTACACATACAAAAAAAATAGCAAAAAAACAGCAAAGATCCCGACGAATTGGGAACATCCTCCTTCGAAATCTTGAAGTCGGCTGAACAGGCAGTATGCTTGAGAGATTAAAAATCGGACGTCTTAAGTAGTTAACGGCCTCCTAGCCTAGTTGGTAGTGACGCTGCCTATGAAGCAGGAGGACCCGGGTTCGAATCCTGGTCAGGGCATTTATTTGTGTGTTTATCACAGATATTTGTACCTGAGTTATGGATGTTTTCTATGTATTTAAGTATTTATCTATATCTATCTATTATATATATCGTCATCTAGTACGCACGCGTGCGTAGTACCCACAACACAAGCCTTATTGAGCTTACTGTAGAACTAGGTTGATTTGTGTAAGGTTGTCCGAATATTTATTTATTTATTTTATTTATTTAAATTCCTCCAAGGTACAGACACAAAAAGAGACAAACATTTGTCTTCGTCATTTCTGTCCTCATAAATCTTCCTCCCATACAATGGTAATGTATGAATGAAAGCCACACAGCGGCTTAAAATGAACACAACCGTAAATTAATTCATAAAACATTCAGAATCGCTCCATACTGAGCACTCGCTCAAATTTACAATCGGACGGAACAAAGAAAATTATCTTTATCGCTGCACCCCTAATTACTGAACACAAAAACCGAAGCAAAAGCAATCTTAAACACTAGCAAATACGTATCACATTCCTACAACTCTTATAGTCTTATAGGAATGTAGTACGCGAGCAAAATAGGGAAGATGCAGCTATAATATTTACCATTATTTTTTGATCAAAATGTTGAAAAACATAAAATAATAGCTATTATAACGTTTTTACTTTAGTTTATACTAATTTAAACAATCATTATGATTTGAAGTCATGTGAAACGGAACGTGTTGGTGTCCGGTGACGTCACTCTCGTTATGACAACTAATAGAGTTGGCAACTGTCACTAGTTTTGTTCTATGGGATCATGGGATTTGGCTTAAAAAGCTAGGATAAATCCGGGTAAAAAAAACAGAATTTGACACTGTTGGCAGGTTTGACAGAGAAGAAAAAATATGGCGAGTGACACACATGCAAGTGACGTCAAAAGAACTGTAGATACGTTTAGGCGCAAAAATTTAAATTGTCAGTTTGTAACACCATTTTTTTACTACAAATTATATATTTTTTTTATACACACGTGATCTATTCTACGTGCGATTCTTTCAAATGAAAGCATAAATCAAAATATTGTATTTTGCCGCATAACAGTAGCATCATAAGATCCAAATTGAAATGTATGCAACATCCTTGCAGAGTTGAGTATCTAAGCGAAAATCCAGCTTACGCTTAGCGAGATAAGATTTAATATAGAATGAGTGTTTGATGTCACAATAGGGTTGATTTTCTGGCATTGTCTCGGTGATGTAAGGGTTAAGGAAGGAACAAGTTAGTTAATTATGATATGACGAATTCATTTTGATGTTTAAAACGTTTTGTATGACTAGCTTAGTGCCGTAGTAGTTTTTTTAAATTGTTGTATAAAAATAGGCGGATACTAGTTTCAGAAGTATCTGCTTGAGTAAATATGATATGTCAAACAATTCAAATTAATTACCTCCTTAATAAAAGAAAAGTATATTAAATAAGGTGATAAAATTTAAATACAATTTGACATGCAGGTGCCGTCGCACAGTCTTGTGGGGAAACTCATCCATGGAGTCAATTTTGCAGGGTCTACTACTCCAGAGTTCCAAAGCAAGCTTGCTATTTACATAAACTAAAAGCACATTATATTATACATTTTTATTTTTCAAACATACATTGGTATAAACACAAAAGTAGGAAGTTACAAAATGGGTTAATAATAACTTAGTCAAAAAGCCCGCCCCGCGACACCCCCGGCGCAAAGGTGCCCATCACGCTCGCCGCGTTGCCGCGCTGAATCGCGATGGACAGACGTTGCACCAGGAATGACCCGGAACGGGGGTCATGAACCCTCTCCGTCAGACGGCGCCCGATCTCCTTAATAAATTTTATGGCCTCCGAACCTCAACAACCGGTCGTTTCTACCGCGAGCAGAATATTTGTCCCGCTTCCTAAGAGCCGCCGTCTCAGCAGCTGCTCCAGCCGTGCACGTGGTGCGACCGAGGTGCGAAGCCGCAAAAGTGCTGACGCACGTAGCGTCCCAGAGAAGGCACTTCCCTCTATGCCACGGCACCAGGGTCAAACCATCAGGTCTTTTACCGTCCGTGCGACTAAGGCCTGATGGCTCCAACACACACGGAACATTAGCCGAGACTAGCACTCTCCGGACAATATCATTGAGAGCGTGGTGACGCGGGAATCGGCCGGCACATCGACCACAACTCAAAGCGTGAAATTTAAATTATGTATATAGGTAAGTTGTTTTCACAGTCCCTTCTGACTATCTACACTTACCGTGACGCTTGAAGATGCAACCTTGAGATATGGTGTTATAATCTGGGGCAAATCGACCCGACAAAATGTAGCTTTTAAGCGTCAATAAACATGTATCAGATCCGTTTATAAGTTGATTAAAAGCGCAAAAGAGGGCTCCTACAAATATGGGTGCCACTATTTTATAATTGAGAGGAAATATAGAAAAATTCACCGCGTCGAGCAAGACTCGAACTTGCGACCTCTCGGAACACCGGTCCGATCGCACTGCCAACTGTGCTATCGACGCTTACTCAACCCCGGTGAATCTTTTCATCTGTTACTCCTTTTTGCTTACGTCAGAGGGAGACGTATAGCGACATCTACCGTAAGTGCATATACACATTAACGGCACCGAAGTTCCAAGTCATATTGGAATAACATCGATAACAATGCGCTAACCCGTACTAATTAATTGTTGTTATAAGCAGAAACGTCCGCAAACGATATTTTAATTTTATAATTGAAAGGAAAAATGGAAAAAAAATAAAAAAATTGAAATATCGTTTGCAGACATTTCTGCTTATAACAACAATTAATGGGTGCCACTAGCTGTCAAGCTTATATAATTTTAAGATGCCGATTTGGTTCTATTAAATCAAAATAGATTTTCAATAGGAAATATTACTGCAATGTTCTGCCGCCAGAGTGCAACACTAGCACTAGTATGTATTATGAACTCTATGGTTCACCGGTAACCATAGAGTTCATAATACATACTAGGCCTTAAGCAGTTTTTTACAAGTTTGATGATGATGAATATGTAATTTGTGCACCAAGGCGGTTTGTTTACAGAGGGCCTATCATGAAACAAGAGAATCTGAATTTTGACATCTGTCTCTCTATCGCTCGAATATGTAAGAGTGACAGAGAACCAGGTAACGAAATTTGATATTTTCGTGTTTCGCGGTAGACCCTCAGTTTGTGCTAGTACCGCCCTCTACGCAGAGTTTTGCGTAATATTCCTTATTCATTGCTTACAAATATTATCTAAAATAGGGTACGCTTCGAATTTGTGAAAGTAAATACCTAAGGTTTAGTATTCAAGGCAATTGAGTTAAACAGCTTATGAGGGCTGTAAAAACAGACTAAATCTTGATTTAACATTTCCAAAACGAGGGAAACCCGACTCAGGATTACAGCACCGATCGGTTTACAAGGGTACGGGTCTGAGGATCGCCAACTTTGTGTTATCGTTGTAAAGAGGGTTACGTTCTTTATTGTCTTTAATGTTATTTCATATATTCCGAATATGAAAATATCTCATGGCCCTGGGGTATTGGACTGGCAGTTATTTTTACACGCCTTAGGCCGGACACACCTAACGATTTCCACTAAAAGAGGGCTGTTGAACAACTAGGGTTCACTTTACACTGGACACTTTATACAGTAAGTAGTAAACAAGAGAAAATAGCTTGAACTGTATATAGTCCGTGACTGTACAAAATAATCTGAACGGTATATTTTTAACTTAGCTCTAAATACAAGATGTCACAATAATACTAGTGATCCTTTTAAGGGCATTATTGGTATTGTATTAAATAAATAAATAAATAAATAATAAATAAATATTTGGGGACAATCTTACACAAATCAACCTAATAGACGGAGAGCTAGCCACGTCAGATATGACACAATAATGAGAGCAACGAAATCCCTCTAGTTAGTTTGCTATACTATGCTTATTTCAAGATCCGGACATCTGGCAGCTGTAAAGTGGTGGAGGTAAAAGAAAGCAAATAACTTGAAGAAAATAAATTCTAGAGTTCTGGTTTTGATCCAATATTATGAAAAATTATGTAATTAATTAGATTATATAATATCCAAAAGTTTCGGTTGGGGGAAGTAGTGCCAAATGATGTATAATGTAATTTTTGGTTACTTGCCTACTGTTTTTGTTTGCGCAATAATACACAATGTTTTTTGTTCTAATGTTAAAATATAGGCCCTGTTCTCTATAAATGACACAACTTCAGCAGTTTTTACCTATTTTGGTATTACTTTTTTTCAACTTAATAACTTTGTTGGTCTGTCATTTTGATCTCCACCCATTAAAAGCTGCCAGATGCCCGGATCTAGCAATAATGATGGTTATGCAATCTAAGTGGACTGATTACAAACCTCTCATTATTGTGTCACATCTGACGTGGCCAGCTCTTAGACCATAACCCCAAACTAAGCAAAGCTTGTACTATGGGTGCTAGGCGACGATATACATACTTAGATATATAAATACATACTTATATACATAGAAAACATCCATAACTCAGGAACAAATATTTGAGATTAGCACACAAATAAATGCCCTTACCAGGATTCGAACCCGGGACCTCCAGCTTCGTAGGCAGGGTCACTACCAACTAGGCTATGGAGGCCGTTATTCTTATTATGAAAAAGTAAGAAAAACAATTTCTCTCACAATTTTTTTGAGTGGGAGTTATGGGAAACGTCATCCTAGCCGCCGGTTGGACGGCTAGAACGACGTGTCCCATACAAAAAAAAATCTACTTCTTTTTCTTACTCGCAATATGATATTTTTGCTACAGTCTGTACTTATACAAAACAGTCGGGTTACATAAAGACTTACAGACAACTCAGCCTATACCGTTGAAGTAGTTAATATTTAAACAGAACGCTTTGTACGGTTATGACATTGACGTTCTCGAGAATGAGTATCGAGTGTTCTATCTGTGCATCTTGCTTGTAATATATTAGTGTAAACGAGATGCACGGATATAAAAATCGTTACTCGTTAACGAAAAATGTCAATTGTCAAACTCATGGTAGCCGTATGTCCCTTAAAAGGATATGTTCGGCTTTCTTCAAATGCTATGTGTTGTTTTTCCAGTTGTATTTTTATTTTGTGGTACAATATAGTATTTTACTACTAGTACTACTACTAAATAAATATTTTGTAACACACTCTATGATAGTCGTGTAAGTACTGTTCCAGGAACAGTTGCATTCCTAATAAACGGGTTTATAGTGAAGCGGCGTGTTTGCGGCACTAAAGTGTGAGCCCCCCTATTGGAGAATGCGGCGACAAAGTTACACGCGAGGTGCATAAGGAATTACAGTTGTCGCAGTTATATGGCTTTCTTGGAATTGTTTCATAACGTCTTTACGAAATAGGTAAGCAAAAAAGCTGGAAAATGAGTAAAATTGAATGATTAATATATGTTCTTATTCTACGGTAAGGCATAGTGTGAAGGTTTTCCGCATTGATCTTATCGTCGTACATACAATTTTATTAGACTGTACTGTAGTGCCTCTGTATATTTAATTATGTAAAGAAAAATAAAAAAATATATACCTACTATTTCAATACTATCAAAATGAGATCAATTTTTGAATTTCAAATAAACCTCTGTACTAGCTGTCCGTTTGTAAGAGATGGTCCGCTTAAAAGACATCCTCTGCACCAGATGCAATGTGCTTATCAGTCTGGCAAATCAACTGAGACAGCACTGCACCTGGTGACGACCCGAGCGGAACAGGCAATAGAAAACAAAGAACTCTGCCTGGCTGCTTTTCTAGATGTAGAGGGAGCGTTTGACCGCACCACCTACCAAGCAATCAGTGCTGCGGCACTAAAACATGGCATAGAACCGACCATATGTAAATGGATAGGTAACATGCTAAATAGCCGACTTATAAAGTCCTCCCTTATGGGGGAAGAAATTATAGCAACGGCCACAAAAGGCTGCCCACAGGGAGGGGTTCTCTCACCAACTCTTTGGAGCTTGGTAGTCGACTCACTCTTGGAAGAACTGAATAAGGGCCCAACCTATACGGTAGGGTATGCAGATGACTTAGTGATACTTGTCAATGGGAAATTCCCCAGCACGGTATCGGAAATCATGAATGGAGCACTGAAGCTTGTGGAGCAATGGTGCGAGAGCCACCAACTCTCGATCAATCCAGGCAAAACAGTGGTAATACCATTTACCAGGAAAAAGACCCTGAACGGTATGAAGCAACTGAGCCTCTACGGAAGGGTACTAGAAATATCCAATAATGTAAAGTATCTAGGTGTAACACTGGATAAGGAACTGAATTGGAAAAAGCATGCCGACCTCACCATAACTAAAGCTATGAGAGTGTTTGGCATGTGTAGGTCAGCATATGGCAAAACCTGGGGCCTAACACCGAAGGTACTGAGATGGATCTATACCATGATGGTAAGACCTATCATACTGTACGGGAGCTTGGTGTGGTGGCCAAGGACACAAAAGAGCACATGCAAAGAAGCCTTAATGAAAATACAAAGAATGGCAAGCATGGCTATCACCGGCGCGTTCAGAACGACGCCAACGGCGGCACTAGATGTATTACTTGATCTACCGCCTTTACACTTAGTGATACAGTCAGAGGCGCGCAAATCGTTACACAGACTGGCTGTTGCAGGCCTCTGGGACGACAGCAGGCTAAAGACTAAGCACACAAGCATGGAATGCGACAATTTCATGGATAGGTTAACAAGCATGGGCTGTGACAAAATGCAACCCAAGTTTATTTTCAAAAAGAATTTTAAAGTACAAATTCCTACAAGGGCCGACTGGGCTGATGGTCTGGAACCACCAAATTCTGATGGTACAGACAGCATATGGTACACAGACGGTTCTAAAATAGGATCTAGTACGGGAGCCGGCATTTATGCAAATGACTACAGCAATAGTATAAGCATGGGCAATTATGCGACAGTCTTCCAAGCGGAGACGTACGCCATTATTGCCTGCGCACAAGAGAATATAGATAGACAGATCCAAGGGAAGAATATCTATATACTCAGCGACAGTCAGGCTGCACTCAGAGCACTTATAGCGCCAAAAGTGGAGTCCAGACTGATATTCAATGGCATCCAAGTCCTTAACAGGCTTGGAAGGCACAACAAAGTGCAACTGGTGTGGATCCCAGGGCACGAGGGCTTTATCGGCAACGAAAATGCTGATGAACTTGCAAGAAGGGGCTCTATGAATAATTATCTAGGCCCGGAACCATTTGTGGGGCTCTCGAAGGGAACCATAATCACAGCCATAAAGGATCACACCAAACATAAACACCAACAAGAGTGGGGTAGTTTGGCTGGTCTAAGGCATTCGAAGCTCTTCATGCACAAAGTTGACTCAAGCTGGAGCAAAAAGCTTTGGAAACTTAGCAGAAGAAGGCTCCAAATTATAACAGGGGTTTTCACGGGCCACTACGCTGTGAAAGGAGTATTGGCCAGAATGGGATTGTCAGATAATACTGATTGTAGGATGTGTGGTGAAGAGGAAGAGACAATGGAACACTTAATGTGTGAATGTCACGCTCTAGCCAGACAGAGAATGAAGGACTTTGGTACTGGCTATCCAGATCCAGAGGAATTCAAAGCACTGCCCTTGAGCTCCATCATCCAACACATGGAGATGGTTGAGAAAGCTCTCGAGTAGGTGTACTAGGGGGCAACTACACAAAAGATCCCTTTGGGTCGAAGTGTATCCTTACGGGCCCCCGAATACAATAAGATAAGATAAGATAAGCTGTCCGTTTGAAAAAAAAAGCACAATAAAACAATAATATGTTATAAACCTATAGTATTTAGGAGTAGTTTTTATTTACTCGTAGGTTTTTAGGATAGTTCTTATCATATTTATTATTATTGTTGCTTGAATTATTGTGATTTTTATAAACCTGAAACGAAATATTGTATTTATTAGATAAAGGCAGTCTTATTGCTAAACAAAATATATTTTCTAGACCAAAAGTCGGTTTTGTTAGTACAAAAGTTTATTCTAGTTACTTCACATTTCAGCTACATGTACAGTAAGCGTCAGAGATATGTGACCCCCCTCCAGCAATAGACAAATGTGGTCGCTAGTTCGAACCCCAGCATAAGAATCACACTTTTTGCTTTTTTTTTACTTTTGTTTTATAATCCTGGTTTTAATATTTTTTTACATTACCACAAATATTTATTTTATACGTTTTGTTATTCCTTATTACCTACTCAGTTATTAACTCGGAACATTAAAATTACCCTTTTAATCAATTTTTAACTAGAACAATAATTTCGTTAACTTCACAAGAGTCCGTGCAGCGTGATGGATAGTGTAACAGACTAGTAAACACTAGGTTCGCGGTTCGAATCTACGTAGAGGATACTTTTTGTATTTTTATACTTGTTCTTTTTTATTAATAATTTATTAACATCCTATTTAATATAGTAAGTTTAATTAAAATAGAAGTTAAAATCTTTTTTTTAAGGACTAATAATGAAAATTCCATAGTCACTGGTAACTTTTTATTAACTAAAAAGTAGGTATTTAAATACTATTATATTAAATATTGTTTACTAACTGAATAATGGGGGTAATATATATATATATATATGACAGTAGATATATTATGCGTGTTCTGTAAACTGATTACTATATATTTTACAGCTAAATATTTACTAGTTAAATTATAATGATAATGTGTAGTCAATTATACATCAGTGAAACTTAAAGTTAACAAGTAAAATACCTTTAGCTTAACTCTTACTGTTTAAAATGGTGGTATTGGTGGTCTGCATGCTGTTAAACTTTATAAGGCATTACACTTTGGTTGTTTACTTTAGATTATACCTACATTTTACTTCATTGAGTAGAACCGTAAAAACAAGTCGGGTCATTTTATAAGTAATACCAAACTACTCGGTTAAAAGTGAAATGTATAGTTTCCCTTTTCTTTGATTATAAATTAATATTCTTATTGCATTTAACACAATTTTTCAGTTATACTTTAGACAGAGATGGCGGGACACAGCGGTGGGAGTTGTGGAAATTGCGGGAAGAGGCTTTTAAAAGTATAAAATGGGCTATTCAAAAAACAATTTCAAAAATGAGTATAGGTTAGACCGCCCCTCGCCCTATTAGTCTGTATGCCATTATCAATATGTAATACGTAATCTAAACCAGCTATTTAACGTTGCAAAGAGAAACGACATGTTATCAAAGATAACAATAATTCATCTCTTAGCCCGTTACCAATGCAATGCAACCTTACCACAATCTTAGTAAGCATAGGGTATTTCTCCACTAATTAGGTCGAATTCAAACAGCTCCCATTAAAGTTACATTGAAATTTCCTATTAACAAGAAACACTTTATTCAGTCATGTCACATCAAATTGACTTGAAATAATACTAATGAAGAAGAATCCATGTTAAAAAAACTACATTAAATGGCTAACAATATGTATGGTTTTTAAGGTAGAAATTAACGAGTTACCTCTTGGAAAAGCCTACTTGTTTAAGCACTATCTTGTTATTTGCAAAAAAACAATATAATTTGTTAGACACTACTTATACAATAGCATTATACCTACTCATTATTTTAAAACTTGCATGGAGTAAATATTTGCCCAATAATGGAGAAATACCAACAACACATTTTTTTTACAATTTTTACTAATAACATAGAGGAAAACCTTTTTATCTTCTACCTGTTTTAGCCGGCTTTTCATGCTTGAAACCATGTTTGAACATACATTGGTGTTCCTCATCAATTCCCACTTTCTATAAACTTCTTCGTCTAAGTTTTGTCTTGATTTGACTTGCGTAGGGTCCCAGTTAAGCACCATAAATTCTCAATAGGATTAAGGTCAGGGCTTTTAGAAGGCCAATCTAATACAGTGATGTCTGTTTGTAAGGCTAACCACTCTTTCACTATACGGGAACGATGCACTGCACTATTGTCATGCACCAATGATTTATGTCTTGCACTAAATAAATTTGTCCTTCGGGATAGGCGACGCGAACGGAAGGCAACATGACGTCACGTAACACTTCGAGGTATCGCTCGCTGTTCATTCGGCCTCCAACTTCAACGAGCTGCTCGGGCCCCATAGATGACATCCAGCCCCAATACGCTAAAAAAAAATATCATGAGCATACCATAACTTGAAAAACGTAAAACTGAAATCACAGTTTTTTTTTAAAGTGCAGGTAATGAAAATTGTATACTTAATATAATATACCCACCTAATGATATCCTTCCGCTTGTTCTAAGGTCTAGCATATTTTTGGGGTCAAATCGCTCTCCACTTCTGCGCCACAATATTTTTCTTCCATCTTTGTCTGACTTAAAATATTTCTCGTCAGTAAATACGATATAACGATTCTCACCCATCTGCGAATCGTATTTCTCTGCAAGTAAAAATAGCATTAAATTTGCTCGTTTATGATGATAAAACTTAAAAAACTCAAATAGCTTTAAAAATAAACATGGCTCTAAGACTATACCTATTACTTCACATAAAAAAGCTGCCGATTAAAAGACTTTTCCGTTAAATATATTTTTCTATCTTATCCCATATATAGGTAAACACACGACAGTAAATCCTCACAAACAAAATCTGGTGGCTTAACTTATTGATAACATTTTACTTTTTTTACTAAAAAATAAATGTCCCAATGGAGTCACAGGTTACAAACTTACCGTTATATTCAGTACTCGTGTGCTATTTGTTTAATACTTTTGTTCTCTTCCCAAAGAACCACAATTTTATCGAACCATATTGTCATTGAAACACAAAAAAACGGACGGGGGCAGTTATTCAATTGCTTGAAATGCAAAAGGATTGTCGAGAGATCGTAATTGCGTTGCGACACAGGTATGATTCGCACACGCAAATTATGACTTACCCTCAGACAAATTTTCTCCACGAAATAACTAGACGCATTTACTCCAGTAAATTAAACCTTAAAATGTAATTGTTAAAAGTCGTTGTTAGTCGTCTGTGGAAATAAAATGAATAAAAATGAGGGTAGGAAAATATTGATAAACCAAAGACATTACTAATATGATCCAAGACAAGCTTGCAAAACAGGGACGAGTATAGATATAAGTAATAGTTGGAACAGAATATCTATGTTAAGGGACCTCGATGTCGATGGCGCTTACGCCATTATCAGCGATGCTCCAATAAAAATGCAACGATGCGCAACCCGATGCGGCCTAAGCGCCATTGACAATAAAGTCCATTTTTATAGATTTTGTCATAGTTCTCTATTGCCGGTCGGAACTGGTTCATATTTTTGTTGTGTAGTCCAAGTGTTACGATAGCCCAGCGGAAAAAAGCCGGACTAATGTATCAGTGAAGCGAATGAGTGTGAGCCGAGGCCCCAGGATCGATCCCAGCTTAGCTGACAAGCAGATTTGAGATATTTCATTTTTGAAAGAATTAAATGACAGTGTGGTAAATGCCGATTCTCGTGTCGAACGAGAGTTCCAGTTTTACACCTAGGGGGGTCACGTATCTCTGACGCTGACTGTACATGAAACCTCGCCCACCCTCCATTTAATAAATATTTCCCTTAAACTAGAAACAAAGTCACTTTCAAAATATATTAAAGTGAAGCAACAATATCGGATTCTCAAAGTGTGATTAATCGGCTGCGACCGACCAGAGGCTGATTCAGAATTCGGAATCGGAGCTTGATTTGTTGTGGTTATGATCACAGACATATAAAATAGGAAGACGTGGTGCCGTGAGGACGAAATTGCGATTCCAATAGTAAGCCGATTTGAAAAATGTGTGTGTGTGTGTGCACGAGACCGCGGCTTATTATGGAATCACAGTATTGTCTTCGTGAGATCACATCTTCTTATTTTATAAGTATATGGTTATGATGCGAACTTGACATGAACTTTATGTATAACACAATAGTATTGTTGCAAAAAGTCAAGAACTTACTAGTGCTACTACTAGTTATTTTAATCCAACAAAAAGTAAGTAGTTACTATTGATAAAGATCGCCAGATTTCAAAATAACGTATTTTCACTAAAGCTTTCAGGTAATTGGTATTGTATCAATGTAATTTATGTTACATTTACTCTCATTCACTCAAAGGTTAACTAAAAGAGATCCCTTAAAGGGATAAGTTTGCCTTTGTACTTTGCATTTTCTGTTCTTTTGTTATCTACTATGTGTGTCACTTACTTACCTCAGTTTAGAAAAAAATAATGTTATCCTTAGACAATGAGAAAGAGTCTTAAAAAATCTCACGAATCTCACCTGAGGTCTCTGAGAGGCCAGTCGAAAAGTGTCCCAAAATTTCAGGCATACTTTATGAACACTCTCTGACATATCAAGCTCATATTCCAAACCTGAAATCTTCAAACAAAGCCGGTTGTAACCGGATTGGAGCAGTTCGGACCGGTTGGAGCGCGTTATTAAAACGTTATAACATTTTATGACGGTATTACACTTAGTGTTACACCTACCAAGTTTAGTGTTGGTAAGCCTGAGTTAAGTATAATATCATGTAACAACTATAAAATCATACTTACTTGCTAACTACATTGGTTCGGTGACCCAAGGAGGAGGAGGAGGAGGAGGGAGGAGGAGGAGGAGTAGGAGGAGGGAGGAGGAGGAGGAGGAGGAGGAGGAGGACCTCTGACACTAAAGATCGCCACTCTTCCCTATTTTGCGCCGCTTCGTGCCAATTGAATATTCACTTATAATACCACACGAGCTTCAAAATTATCGGGTATTTCCCGATAGGTTCGTTGCAAACAAATGAAGGAGTCAAGTTTTTCAGGTTAAAAAATCACGAGCGCGAAGCGCGAGTGATTTTTCCTGAAAAACTTGACGACTTTATTTGTTTGCAGGGAACCTTGAGGGAAATGCCAGATAATTTAGAAGCTCGTGTGGTATTCGGGGGATTATTTTTCCGTCCCAAATGTCGGCCAATAGAATTGCACCATGAGATGAAATGAACAGTTAACAAATAAACATTTCCTTTGACTTTTTTATCGATGGTGGACAGAGAACAAACTCCAAATCGACTCATTTTCATGCAAAATCTCCAATTTTCACAATTGAATTCAACCTGTCAGTTTGACGTGTGACTACCAGAGAAAATAATCAAAAAATTATCAGTATAATACCATGTAGGTTGTACCACGTGACGTCGAATGGTGCAATTCTATTGGTCGATATTTGGGTCGGAAAAATAATCCAAATAAAATCATAAATATAGAAAAATCTTAATACAGCTCAGTGACGTCATATTAAAATACTTACTTGATTCACTTGGTTTGGTGAGGAAACCTGCATACATCCGCGGAGAAATTCAAATGTGTATGAGAAGTCCCCAATCCGCTTTGGGCCAGCGTGGGGACTATAGCCTGATCCCTCTCGTGCATGAGAGGAGGCCTGTGCCCAGCAGTGGGACGTATAGAGGCTAACATATATATATATATATATATATATATATATTTATACAGACATTTGTACCCCAATAAAAACCGAATGCAGTGACACTAATAATTTTAAACAAAAAAAGAACCGACTTCACTTAGGATCCGCTTTTCCAAGAGAAAATGCCCGAGTTGCGTAAAAATACTGAAATAAATATAAAGAAAGAAAGAAAGAAAGAAAGAAACATTTATTCATGACAAACATATACACAGGAAACAAACAGAAAAATACACACACTTTGTCACGAAATGGTTGCAACTCAGCGTTAATGCTGGCAAGGCCAGCGCTGGTCTTCCGTTGCAACCATTTTGACGACACGCCATTTTGAAATATAGGTGTTGAAGAGTTCTCACGATTTCTCCAGGATCCCATCATCAGATCCTGACCTGGTGACAATGATCAACCAATTGTGAAGTATACTCTTTCCAACAAAAAATAATTTTGCAAATCGGTCCAGCCGTCTTTCTATTATCAATGAACAAAGATCCCGACGAATTGAACCTCCTCCTTCGAAATCTTGCAGGAGTGTGATAGTGTATACGACTCAATCCTCATATAATAACGTTTATAAATTGTAAGTAAATGCCGGGATCTCGATATTTTCAACCGACTTCAATATTTCGAAGGGGTATCCTGCCTTTTCGCCGAAAATTGTATTGCCGAATTTCACTTACCAACCAACTTTTCGCAGAAGTTTCATTTGGCCGAACGCCGTTTACCAAATAATTATTTCGCAACCATTTCATTTCCCAACCCCAAAGTTAGATTAGGTTGGATTATGTAAAGTTGGAAAATGAAATTCGGCCAAATAAAACTTCTGCAAAAAGTTGGTTGGCAAGTGAAATTCGGGAATACAATTTTCGGCGAAAAGGCAGAGAACCTTTCGAAGGAGGTTCTCAATTCGTCGACATCTTTGTTTTTATACACAAAATCCCGGGATTGGTAGCCCTAATGTGAACTGCTGACGATATTTAAATTTTTCTAACCAAGAAAATACCAGACATCTTATATTATCTTACAATTATGTTGAGGGCTGTCCGAAAACCTCATTTTAAATATAATCCGGTGTTGTTATAGAAGTGTGTCCTGGCAAGATTCAGGTTGAATTTCCATTTTCCTCCTACACTCAAGTACAATGATGTTGGGTTACCATATTGAAATTTCTACACGTTGCGACACATTTTGATTATCATTATATATTTTCCTCCCTTGGCCCAGCGAAGGATAAAACTATAGAAGTATTTTGATCTCTTTTTTTGACCCTGCAATAAATATGACATCGAAGGAGATACAATAAGACATTAGTAGTCATAAGGGTGGTAGTTTCTTTTTTTCTCTCTGACGTTAATAAGTGCATTGTAATGTGTTTTAATTGAAAAATAAATATTTTTTATGTTTTATCATACCGAGAACACGCGGTTTGACGTGTAAAATTTCATTTCAGCTGAGCAAAACTTTGATCGAAATTTAAACTTTTCTAAAGCGGGAATTAGCATTTTGTTCATATTTAAAACTGGGGTAGGAAGGGGTAGGGGTAAAGGTATAGCTGTCAGACTAATAGAAAGATCGTTTTTCGAGACACGTTTGTACAGTCGACGTCATAGATGTTTATACATTTTCACCTTATTAGAAAAGAGTAAGGTGCAAAAGTGTAAACATATCTTTGACGTTGGCTGTTGTTTGCGATGTCTACATGTTTTCCGTCGCTGCCTTGGCCTCGTTTGCGTTGGGGTATAAATATCAATTTGGAAAAACGTTGTTATTAAAACGTTTTTGCTGGATGTTAATATATCAAACGCGGACATTTGATATATTAATATCTGTTGGGGGCGGATTTTGTTAAAGTAATTGAATTATTTTTGTTAGGGTTCCGTAGCCATAATGGCAAAAACGGAACCCTTATAGTTTTGCCATGTCCGTCCGTCTGTCCGTCCGTCCGTCCGTCCGTCCGTCCGTCCGTCCGTCCGCGGTCTAGCTCAGTGACCGTTAGCACTAGAAAGCTGAAATTTGGTTTGAATATGTGCATTAACCAAGCTGACAAAACGGTAGAATAAAAACGCGAAAAATATATTTTGTTCGGGTACCTCCCGTACACGTGAAGTGGGGGGTGAATTTTTTTTTCGATTCAAACAAGTTGTGTGGGGTATCGTTGGATAGGTCTTTTAAAAAGAATTAGGGTCTTCTAAAACAGTTTTTGGATAAAACTAATACTTTCAGAAATAGTAGCTCCGAAAGTTTAAAACAGGGCGTCCCTCCCCATCTAACTTTTGAATCGTTGGTCCTAAAATTTTGAAAAAATTCATGAAACTGAGGCTTAATGAGTACCTTCAATGAAAACTATATTGAAATAAATCGGTTGAGCCGTTTTTGAGTTATCATTCAAAAACCCATAGTGAAAGGACGTAAGTAAAAATGACGTAAGCGCCGCCAAATTTCCCGTAAGAAACGACCTTTTGAAATAATGGTCTCAGTTTACGGAACCCTACACTGAGCATGGCCCGACATGCTCTTGGCCGGTTTTTTTTATTCGGATTACTTGGGATCAAGTAATTACTTATTAAGTAATAATTGTGTTTCTTAAGATAATTTAGTGTCAGCAGGTAAATTTATGACTCGGATGAGCACATTATGAGTTCTTAAATAAAACTTCCTCTGTAGGTTTTTAACTTTGTACGGCTAAACGTCTAAACTATTTTTTGATGAAATAGCGTGCACATATCCTTAGTACCAATGAATGATGAAGGGTACTTTCTGGAAATATATGCTGTGATCGAATTTCAGGAAACTGGTACCACGGTTACCTAGGATTCAAAACCTACAGCCTACTTCCCATAAACCCCTTAGAATCATGAAATTGAATGGCAAAAAGTCTTACAGCATAAATAAAGGAAAAAGTCCGATTTTTTTTATATTTGTGTTCCATTGTGTCCAAAATTGCTCTGTTCGGTGATTGTTAAAATTGTGTGACGTAAAATGTACGGAACTCTCAGAGCGCGAGTCCGACTCGCACTTGGCCAGTTTTTTGTGATGCTTATAAGCGCGAATCGGTAAATTAAAATATATAGTTTCTCTAACTTGCTCAATAAAACACTTGCTTTTAAATTAATTGTAAAATTATCGCATCGCTCTGTGTATTCCCATTCCAGGCACGCATACCTTCATTCTATTTCACTTACAGCTAAATTTGAATTATCATAGAAGCTCCCAACCCCAGGACGTCTCATAGAACTTAGGACCTTTCCGTCCAAGGCCGTGCAGACCCGACATTAACATATTTCAGGCGATAATCGCGGCGTTGACAACCCTAGCGCAGTGGCCGTGGCGAACTTGACCCCATGACCTAGGGCACACTAAATGGTCGGTTCGGGGTGAAGGGAGAGGAGTGTTCATATTCAATTATATTTTTAATTAAAACCTCATAATTATATTTATATTACCCTCTGAAGTACATAAAATGTAAGGCATCTTGCTTACGAAGAAGAAATAAGGTTTTAAAGACGGTGATTTAAATTCTTAATTTAAATTGTACAATTTCATCATCTTCTTAGCGTTTGTTCCGGCTTTAAGCCACGGCTTAATACGGCCTGGATTCCACTTGGCAACCTGATCCTTTTAATTGACGTAGACACTAGTTTTGATGAAAGCGACTGCCAACAGAACTTATAACACAAATTTAGCCTTATTGGAATTAGATCAGGTTTCCTTACGATGTTTTCCTTCACGAGAAAGCGACTGGTAAATATCAATTGATATTTCGTATATAAGAAAGCTCTGAAAAAGTCAGTGCTGTGAGTCGGGGTGTGAACAACTTCATATTTATTCAATAAAAAGATTAAGAAAAGGTTTGCCAATAAGATTTTGTGGGAAACGACCGAATCGAGGCCAGAACAAGTGGACGATTCAATTAATTGGTATTTCAAAAACCGTAAGGAACCTAATTACCAGGTTCCAGTGTCATTAATTTTTGCGAACCAATTTGCGAAGTTTTATATACGAAGTGCACAGCCTGGTAGCTATATTATTTAACACCAACTCATTCTGGGAGTCAAAGAACAAAACAACCACTTTAGAAGATATTAAATTATTACTAAATAGGTAATAACAAAGTTAAGGCCTTCGAATAACTTCAACGACCGAAACATCGAAGTATACATCAAAAGTTACCAGCAGATTTGACCTCCTTTATTCTTTCTTCAAACACGTTCACAGTCCAACGATCTTGATATTTAACCGAAAACAAAAACTAAAGCGGTAAGCAAAACAAAAATACAAGAAACCAATTGAATCGTTTGATCCGAAACGATCCGGCGTCACAGTGAAAAGTTATAATTTCTCTGCATTTTGTACCTTATCTTTGTGTCATAAGAGTGACATTTGTTTGGATAATGATGTTTATTTGTAGAATACTTTTCCTGTAAACGGCCGGATGGGTTTGGACAACCCTAACTAAGGACGGGCGTCCTGTAATCGAATAGACGGAAAATAATGAGCAAGTTGCGCTTCTTAAGTAAAGATATTTCGAAAATTTAACATTTGTGTAAGAAACAAATAAAATGAAATATTTGTGTTCATAATACTCTAGCTGCAGAATTAACTAAATGTTAATTGCTTTGATACACACTTTATTAATAAGTAAATATTGAGTTTATTGTATTATGGGTGTCAGATATAATACAATACAATACAATAAAATATTCTTTATTGCACAAAATAAAAAATTGTATAGTAATAAAAAGTTTAGAATCTACAATACAATATAATAGACATAAAAAGTTCACAAAATCAAAATTAGTTCAGTGCTACAGAGGTTATTTATTTCTGATGTCGCATTATGCGAAAGTCTAGTAGCAGAAGTACGGTCAACGCCATAAATATGTGTTCACTTTTTCACCTTACTCTATTGTAATAAGGTTCAAAATGTATACATATTTTAGGCGTTGACTGTACCTACTACTAATGTCTATTTATTCGCTATGTGCGAAGTGCATGGTGGGGGTAACGAGAACGATCGCAGTGCACAATGTGACAAGAAATTAAACTGCAAATCCCCTGTCTGCTGTCAAAATAGTGAATCAGCCAGTTACATTTCATATAAGCAAGGAATACAACCTATTTATAAAAAAGGAAAAAAAGAGATTGACCACCTGCCCAAGAGATGGCGCCACAATCATGCACACAGCGAATACTAGACATGAATGCTTGACATTTAATATATCGGGGCTTTTAAAACCCGACAGATCTTAACCTCGCACTCCTGAGACCAAAAGGAAGGAAAAACTTTTTATGCCTTTACGTGAATTTCGCAAAAAATAGTACATTTCGATATTAGTGCGGAAAGTATGTCATGCGGAAAGAATGACATTTACGCACGAGTATCGAACGACGTTTTTTAATACAGTTGCGAAAAAATTATAAAATTGACAATTATTCACTTTGAGGTTACTTTAGTACATGTATCCGAACGCTCCGCGCGGTGCGGTGCGGCGCTGTGATTGGCTGTCTGTCACTGTCATTAGCTGTGATTGGCTGGAAAAGTAAAAAGCACTAGTGCGCGATATCAAACTTTCCGCATGCTAAACCACTATAAGAAAAGCACTTTTTTGAGCAACTGTATTAAAAATAATATTTATTTCCTTCTTCTTCTTCATTTTTTGAATGTATTGTGGACATGAAAAGTAAATGTTATTAATAAAATGATCTCGTTCTTCACGGGGGCGAGAAGTGGCTCACGGAGAGCCGTTCTGCTGCATTGATCGTAGCAAATGGAAATCCGTGATCTCTGCCTACCCCTTTTGGGATATAGGCGTGATTGTATGTATGTATGTATGTAAAATGATCGCTTAAAACGAAATGGTACATTAAAAAAAATTGTTATGCAAAGTGTTTTTTGTCACTTTGATATCTGTCAATAAGGATGCGTATATTCCGACCAAAAAGTGTAGAAATTAAAAAGTGGCAACATCGTAGTGTCGTCCCGTTTTAAATTCTTAGATTGATTTGAAAGGGACGACACTACGATGTTACCACTTTTTAATTTCTACACTTTTTGGTCGGAATATAAACTATGCCCAGTAGCCATGCACCAACAAAAAGGCTTTTTGAGCTAAGTTATAAAAAAAAGGTTTTTTTTTTAATTGGTATTTTCCAGAAAAGTTTATAGTACACTATTAAAATCTGTCGAGGTTTAACAGCCCACGGTGAATACCGGTTCTTATTAGATAAAAACTTGACACAATTATTAACCGACTTCAAAAAAGGAGGAGGTTCTTAATTCGACTGAATTTTCTTTTTTTTTCATTATTTTTTTTTGTATGTATGTTACTCGATATCTCCGTGAATCGTGAATCGATCTTCAATTTTTTTTTTATCGATCGGGTATAACCCCTAGATGGTCCCATTGTCACCAAGTCGGGGTCTGATGATCGGATCCTGGAGAAATCGAGGGAACTCTTCAACTGTTATAGGCACAACTATAGTGATTTCACTATTTTTTAAAGCTCGGCCACTTCCTCTTAGAATAGCGGATCCTAAGTGAAGTCGGTTCTTTTTTTGTTTAAAATTATTATCTTAAACCAGGTCAACCAGGTATTCTTGGGTCAATCAACTATTCTTTGTCAGTAAAATTTCGCATACCTCGACTAATAGTGATAAAAATAAATTATGCGGATTATATTTAACTAAGTTATGCACTTTATATAAAATACAGATAAACATGCTACGAATTGCAATCTCTTCTATCACATTTTAACACGTTATATCTTCGTTAATGCCAGTGACCCAGTGGACATAGGTGTCCCTCACTTTTGTATGAAAATAACGGCTCTTCCGCTGGGTCACCCATTTTTTTAATGAATAATGTGTCGTTATTATTTATTTTCCTGATCTGGTATGCGTGTAAAGGATCTTGATTCATGTTGACATTGTTATAACCCACAAAAGTTAAACTAATAATGAATAAGGGCAATTCTCGCAAAAAACAAGAAAAAGTTGATTGACCCTCTTACATCTGGCTACGGCATACACTAAATATAGTCGTTCCAAGCTACTTTTGCCAACTGTACGTGTACAGGGCCAAAATGACCTGTTCCGCATTGAACGTGTTAAATAAGCAAGCCGTAGCATTAGAATTCCGCGTAGCACCCGCGGCTACGGCGTAGCACGTAGCCTATTACGATCGTAGCAGGTTCGCTACGACTTTATAACAACCTTGTAATGGGGTATGATGCTGGGCCGTATTATAACTTTTAAATATTAAATATATATTTAGAAACGAAATGGGCGAATCAACTTTTTAATATTGTTTACTCTGTCCCCGTTGTCTGAGGGACATCCTCATACTATTTCATAGAAAATCTTTGGTTGTCCAAGGGACGTAACCATAGCAACCAGGCGCTATAAAAAGTTGATTGACTCAAATACAACTCCAATGTATTAACTACGCAATACAGCTAGCGGCTAAACGCCTGAATCAGAAATATCAGAATTTGCTTGAAAATTATTCCAATGCAACTTCAATACAACTACAATATTGGTTCATTATTTGTTGTATGTTGGAGTTATGTTTGAGACAGTTTGTGTTTTTAATTTATTGTTTGAGTATTTTGAAATTAGAATACGTGTATACAAAATATGTTTGTACGATATAACACAGTCAAAGCTAAAATATCGATGCAATTTATTGGATAAAAATATATGAACACCAATATTTGTCCAATTTTTTTTTCGATATTTTAGAAATTGATTGAATCAATTTTTTATTGTATTCATAGAAATTAATATACATATATGTTAATGGATTTACACATATATTTAGTCAACTCGAGCGTCGTATTTTGAAAAGCCTAGAGGCCTCCATTTTCTATGTAACACTAAGAGACTTGGTGACATTAAAACTATATTTATACTCGTCCTTTCTCAACTATTTATTTATTTAGGTACTTATTTAAAACCTCTTAAGATCTAATAGCAATCTAACGGCTACATTATTATTTATTGTCTAGTATAAAGCAAAACAGTTTAAACAATTGATTTTAATGAGTGTCATAGTTAGTAAGATGCGTAATTTGAAGGGTACACGGAAAGAACATGTCTAGTCCCTTTTTTCGTAAAATGAGATTTTTGTATGAAAATGATGAGCTTGCAATGAACTATTAGCAACAACTTCTGTAACAGCTGGAATTTTTTACATAAATCCACTTTTTAATTCATAAAAACCATCTAGTTACGGAAATACTATGGTTAATTGAATCGTTCCAAACTTTAAAACCGCTATAACTCAAAATGTTGTCAAAGTGACTAGACATGTTCTTTCCGTGTACCCTTCATTTAGTTTTTTTTTTCAAAAATACACGTGCCAAACCTAATTAATTTCAAATTTTAAAACAGCATCTACCTAATTCCATTTTAAACCGGATCCACCCAAAACAAGCGGATTAAAAAACCTAATTAATATTCAAACCATTCTTACTCAAACACACTACAAAATAACCTACCTTCAATTCACAATTCCCATAAACCGTCACTCAAAACCACGTCAATTCTCGCGATCACGAGAGCGCGCGACGAAAACGCCTGGTCCCAGCGGCGGTCGGACGGGTACTGCGGGTGCGGGTGCGGGTGGGATCGCGAGGATCCTGCGGGAGCAGCGCGCAGGCGCGGTGCCACGCTCAGCTGCCAGGTTACTGGGACTCTGGCTGTGGTGACCATCCTGTAGTTGGGCGCCAAACAGTATCTAGGAATTTTAAACACAAAACTTCCGTGAGAGTCAGACATATTGAATAAATAAACACGGGTAACTCACGTCTAAAACGTCGCGTCGGGTAAAAGACGTGAGTTACCCGTGTTTATTTATTTAATAGCATCTAGGAACTTCTTCCTCCTAGCGTTTGTCCCGGCTTGGAGTCCGCTTGACAACCTAATCCCATGTTTTGGCGTAGGCGCAAGTTTTTAATGAATTGGCGAAGAATAGTTTTGACGAAAGTGACTGCCATCTGACCTTCCAACTGAGAGGGGAAACTAGGCCTTTTCGGTATTAGGTCCGGTTTCCTTACGATGTTTTCCTTCACTGGTGAATATCAAATGATATTTCGTACATAAGTTACAAAAAACTCAGTGGTATGAGCCGGGGTTTGAAACCGGAACCTCCGGATTGAAAGTCAGACGTCTTAGGTAGGTACCGCAAGGCTACCAGCGTTTTTTTTAACATTATGTAGGAACAAACTTTTATTATTTGGCAAACAAGCATACGCCTGATGGTAAGCAATTACCGTAGCCTATGGACGCCAACTCTAGGGGATTCACATGAGCGTTGCTCTAACCTTTAAAAACCTATACTATACTTACACTCCTTTTTTGAAGAACCTCATCACCTCTTTTCCCGAGTCCCTTAAAAAAAACCTAGGCAGGGAGTTAATTTTCAACCGAGTTTAAAATTTCGATGGGGGGAGGGGGGATCTCAGTTTGTCGGATTCTTTGTTGCTCTATTTGCATGTTTTTTTGAAAGGGTATATACTTGATAGTTGATACCCTTTCAAAAAAACATGATTAGAAGCGCTGGTAGCCTTGCGGTAAGACGTCCGACTTTCAATCCGGAGGTCTCGGGTTCAAACCCCGGCTCGTACCACTGAGTTTTTCGGAACTTATGTACGGAATATCATTTGATATTTACCAGTCGCTTTTCGGTGAAGGAAAACATCGTAAGGAAACCGGACCTAACCCCAAAAAAGGGCCTAGTTTCCCCTCTGGGTTGGAAGGTCTGATGGCAGTCGCTTTCGTAAAAACTAGTGTCTATGCCAATTTATGGAATTAGGTTGTCAAGCGGACCCCAAGCCGGAATAAACGCTAGGAAGAAGAAGAAGAAGATATACTTGATAGTTGATCGCTTTGTCATCAAGTCATGTCAATCATCCAACTTGTAAGCACATGGTGTGCCAAAGTCATTCAAATTGTGTATTAAATGCAAGTTAATAGTACAAACGTCCACCGTTATTATAATATTTAATTATGTATTATTTGATGTCAACCCAGAAGCACTCGTACAAGAAGATAATGTAATGTTAGTCCACATTCTCGTACATATGAAATTCCGTAGTGCATGCAATTCCAAATGTTATTAAAGTCACGGTGTATAGCCTCCACTCTGTAGCGAACAGTTTAATACATTATCTACCTAATAGTACATTACAGCAGAGGCCGGGGAAACAGGGACTACCGGCATGTAGGAATAGATTCAGCTGTTTAACACCTGCCGCCATCTTTGAATCCAAGGTTACTTTGCAGGCCTAGGCCTGAACAGTTGCATGAAATCCTATCACTCGAGTTGCTAAACAGGATACCTACTCCTAATTAATACCATATGAATATTTAAAACAAATATAGCACACAAAGTAACTCAAAGATGGCTATCATCGATAAAAAAATCAATTCTCAAATAATTCATTTGTCGATAAGTCAAATCCATACACACTAAGGTAAAAGTCACTAGAAACCGTTTATTTCTACGGATTTTTAACCTCTTTAACATGGAATTCCCCGTTCTATCCATATAAAATCAGAATCGAGAGAATTCGGTACTCTTTATATTATTCAACGCGCCTTTATATATTTTATTTTATTTTTTGTTTATTTCTTTTTATTATTCTTTATTTTCTTTATTTATTTTTTATTTTTTTTATTATTTTAACGGCCTTCATAGCCCAGTTGGTAGTGACCCTGCCTACGAAGCTGGAGGTCCCGGGTTCGAATCCTGGTAAGGGCATTTATCTTGTGTGCTAATCTCAAATATTTGTTCCTGAGTTATGGATGTTTTCTATGTATATAAGTATGTATTTATCTATCTAAGTATGTATATCGTCGCCTAGCACCCATAGCACAAGCTTTGCTTAGTTTGAGGTTAGGTTGATTTGTGTAAGATTGTCCCCAAATATTTATTTTATTTATTTATTTATTGTAATACAATAGCTCTAGCTAGGCCTTTCTATTGGTGCAAACAACATTATCTTCCATTGTTTTGCTTTTCGAACTAAGCTGCTAAATATCGCTGCATCGATTGTTTGTTTATAAACGTAAAAAAGTTTGTCGTACGTAAAGTCACAAAATACCTAACGATGGTATTTTATTTTTAACCGACTTCAAAAAAGGAGGAGGTTCTCAATTCGACTGTTTTTTTTTTTATCATTTTTTTTTTGTATGTATGTTACTCCATATCTCCGTGAATCGTGAACCGATTTTCAAAATTTTTTTTTGAATCGAACAGGTATAACCCCTAGATGGTCCCATTGTCACCAAGTCAGGGTCTGATGATGGGATCCTGGAGAAATTGAGGGAACTTTTCAACTACTATAGGCACACCTATAGTGATTTCACTATTTTTTACAGCAACTCGGCCACTTCCTCTTGGAATAGCGGATCCTAAGTGAAGTCGGTTCTTTTTTTGTTTTAAATTATGTTAAAGGAGTAATGATTGTCTATAGCAATATATTTAAATGAAAATTTTAAATTTATACTAGCGAGGAGCGACCAGAACGGCCCCAATGCATCCTTTATCGTGTGTTGAGATGTTTTATGAGTAGCTGGTCGCACTGAATGCATGCTAATGCAATTCTATATGCGGTAGCATTCCAGCGTGTCATGTGGTGCCGTATTTTAACTTAAAAATACGTAAATAATACATTTAAAACACAATCTATCTCCTACACAACTCCAACGCACGACAAATAATCAACCAGTTAGAGTTCGCATCGGAATAATTTTCAAAAAAATGCTGATTTAAATAGATGCGTTACACGGAAAAAAATAATGTTAGTAAAGTACCAATTAGGCTCGGTTAAGATATTTTTAGTTGCATACAACCAAGACATATTTAAAACACGGAATAAAGTTATTGCTAAATGTTCTTGGTTATTTTAAACCAGCACTAATTTGAATCCAAATAAGTGTCCTAGTAAATATAACCCTTACTTATAAGTAAGCCATGTTGAGTGGGACTCGGAGTGGATCCTATTTTACCTTTTGAAAGTTTAATGTGTTATTTATTTATTTTTGTTTCTATCTCTATTAATGTGTACCTAACGTTTTGGTGTTAATACATTTTCTTTCTTTCTTTCTTTCATAATCTTTTCTAAGTGAAGTCACGATGTTTAAAGAAATATAGTACCTACGTGTAAAAGTTATAAATATCTTGCATGTCAGTCTCTTTGTACTTCAATTTGTATGTAAGTTTATAATCAGTTTTTAAATACCACAATAAAAAAAAATGTTTTTTAAAAGGTAATTATTTAATTTCAGCAGAGACAAGCATGCTGTTATTACATTTTAAAGTATTTTAGCCAAACCTTATTTAGCTTACAGTGTGACTAGGTCGGATTTTGTAATATTGTCCCATAAATAAGTTTTTAATAAGTATCCAGTCGCGGCCCTCGCATACCTAAATGTATGCTAATGCTATTCTGCTTGCGGTTGCATTCCCACTCTGACAGCGCGTGACACTCGGAGTGTTAGTCTGACAGTGCGTGACATTTGGAGTGTTAGGCGAGTTCCTTGTTTGTATAAATAATAAAACCAGTATTTATGAAATGGGATACGAGTATGCTCGAAGAATCCGATTAAAAAGGGCATGTGCCTTTAACCGCGTCAAACACAAATAAATGGCCTTACCAAAATTCGAACCCGGGTCCTCCTGCGTCGTAGGCAGGGCCATTACGGAACCGATTAGGTTAGGAAGCCATATTAAATTTGTTGTTAACTTAAAAATAAAACTCACAATCAAATTTTGTTTATTTTTGGTAATTAAATATCGAAGTAGGTTCCCGATTTTAGCAGACACACAATTTTGTCATATTATTACTTTAAAAACAACGTCACCACGCATTTTTCAAGTGTTGAATTGCAACTCCTTGCCACTGAAATACGTGACAATGCAATTTTGCATGCAGTTGCATTTCCACTTGTCACTTTGAGTTAATGTTAGAAGATTTTTTTTTATATTGCAGTATTCACCAATGTTTATAAATGAAGATTAAAACAAACCAATTCCGTACAAACTCTAATTTGTGAAGATGCAATAATCCTAAGTCTTCGTAGTCGAAAGTTCTCGTATCAAGTATCGAAACGTTTTTACGTCTTCTCTGCAAATTGGAAGAGATGTTGTTCCATTGCGTAATCCGACGCTGAATTCTTGTAGTATAAAGCCGGATAATTTAAAACATGCTTAGAAAAATAAGAACCATTTAGGCTTCACTTTATACTGGATATTTCATAGAGTTAAGTACTAAACAAAAGAAATGAGCTACAATAATAATTATGTTCGGCAAAGTAGGTCACAAAAACACAATCTTATTTGAAGAGCATGTCACATATTTTTGCGGCTTTTGTAGTGTGAGATGCCACTGCAAGTGACTGTACAGTCGAGGTCATAAATATGTTTACACTTTTTTACCTAGTCGAATGCGTTTGCATACTAATTGTTAGCGACCGCATTCGAGTAGGTAAAAAAGTGTAAACATATTTATGACCTCGACTGTACAATTGTATTATAAGAAAATCAAATCAAAATCTTGTTGACTATCTTATACGCTGTGAAGCCTAATATGTAAAGTTTAATTACATGTTGTCGATATTTACAAACCTTTGAGGGTTTCAAACAGTAAAAGAACCGGTTAAGTTGATTTTTACCCTACACTGATTTAGACTATCACGGTTTTTACTCATAATTATTTGTAATAAACGGGACTTAACCGCGTATAATTAAAAATTATATACGCGGTTAAGTCCCGTTTATTAAAAATTATATACGCGGTTAAGTCCCGTTTACCGGTGGTAGTTTCTTTTTCTCTCTGACGTTCATAAGTGCATTGTAATGTGCCTAAATTGAAAAATAAATATCTTTTATCTTTTTTTAAATCTTTTTATTACAAATGATTTTTACCCTGTTAGTAAATATCGTAAGTAATAATTATTACACGGAGAGAAAAATTTTACTACAAATAAGTAAAAAATAGTAATTCCTAGGACAAGTAAACGTTTACTAAAAACAAGGAAACTTTTACCAAAAACAAGTAAACGTTTACTAAAAACAAGTAAACTTTACTAAAAACAAGGAAACGCGTACATGTTTTTAGTAAACGTTGACTTGTTTTAAGTAAATTGTTTACTTGTCCTTGGAATTACTATTTTTTACTTGTTTCTAGTAAAAATTTCTCTCCGTGTACATAGGTACAAAACAAGAAAATGTATTCAATCTAAAATGTCCATGACAGTGTTTATTTCCTAATAATATGAAGATAAATAATAAACATGGAACAACCTGGTAATTTAAATTAATTGCTTTTGTTATCCGACTTCATCTTACCAATTCTAAGAAACATATAATAATATTTAGTCAAAACGAACATGATATCGGGTAATTTTCACTGACGATCAAATTGCTATTTATTTGTAGCGTTTTCAAGTAAAAGGTACATCATTGTCAATTATTAATAGAGTTTATACCTAATTGAAAGCAATAAGCTGGAGAGAGAGAAAAACGAACGAAGGAGTGCTGAATGTGGTAGGGGAGAACAGATGCCTACTCAAAACAATTGAAAACAGAAGGGGAAATATGTTAGGGCACTTGATTCGTCATGATGATTACATAAAAACGATTATTGAAGGGAGAATACCAAATAGAAGAGGCCGAGGAAGACCAAGACGTGCATTTCTAGACCAAGCCAAATAAAAAGTCAACATTATGACGTATCAAGAGCTAAAAACATTAGCGGAGAACAGGACTGAATGGCGATTACTCCACCGACAAGAGCAGGCTCTTAAAATTATGATGATGATGATATCTAAATATTTTTTATGGCTTATTGGTATATACATATGGTATTGCTTTATTGACAACCGACAATGACGAACCTTTTACTTGAAAACGCAAAATACCGCGTGTATATTTGATATTACCACAAAAGGAAACCAGAAGCAGGTTTTGATGTTTTAAATCGACATTGCAATAAATATTTAGTTAAAAAAAAAAAAACATATGGAAGTATATTTATTAGGGTCTATACTAACTACCCATAGCCTATGTTGTAATATCAAAAATACACGCTGTATATCGATGTCATGACAGATATGCAGATTAACACATCTTAGAAAAATGCATATCCATCCGAAAATTATTTACCCGCTTATTCATAAACGTATTGCAAACCTCATTTAACTAAATCATCTTTTGTCCTTATCTGTCACATTGACAGTTGTGTTTGTTAGAAACAGACAAAATACATTTTAACTAAATGAAGTTTGTAACACGTTTATGAATAAGCGGGTAGAGTCCCTTAATTCTATATTTGCATTGACATTTAAACGTAAACTTTTTACTATAATTAATAAATAAACACATTCATATAAATACCACATTTTACAAATAACCACATTAAACACATATTATATGATTACCATTACCAATATTTTAATATTAATAATCAATATTAAATATATTCATATATTTTAACTATCGCAATCATCTGTTTGCACTAATAGGTACCCAGTTTTAATCTGACTTAAAATAGTTTATGTTATGAGGTAGCATTATGAAGAATCCTACAAATGTTGTGACAAAATCAACTCCTAATTACGCAGACTCACGTCTTCGTTATCATACAGTTCATGCCTTGCTCTTTATCCGGTTATCCGCCTCTGAATCCGGTGATGAAATACAGCTTAGTCTAATAATAGAAAATACTTACGAAATTGAATCAAGCACCAGCAGAGACGTAAACATATTTTCATCATGAGAAAAATATAATTTAAATGGTATTTAGAAGATAATAATATTAATAAATTAACGAATGTGAACTATAGCTTCATAATCATAAGGTCCAGTCTATTTTTAAGACAAATAAAAAAGGACCCAGTATCCTAAAAACAAGCCATTACATTTTAGAGTTTCAGCTTCTGGAACAAGGTCTAATTGGTTAAATGGTTGACTGGTAGAGAATGCCTTAAGGCATTAAGTCCGCCTTTTGTACTTTAAGTTGTTTCTTTTGTGCAATAAAGTTTAAATAAATAAATAATTTGAATTTAAAAAGTTGACCTCATGTGAGACATTATCATAACATTTTGCAGTCCTAAAACAAGCCATTACTAGGATAGCATAAATTATGACATAGTTAAACCTAACTTACGCAGAGTCATGTCCTAGCTGTCGTGCAGTTTATGCCGCTCTTACCCGGTTATCCGGCTCTACCCGGTGATCGAATACAGCCTCCTAATTATTGCTCCCTCGTAAAAGGTTTACGGCGCTCTTGAGATTTCTTCGCGTTTCGGTTTCATTCCTTTGCTAATACGAGTAAATGTGAGACAGAGAGAGACAATTGATAATGAGACGGACGCAACAAAATGCGTGAAGCAATGAGCAATTGTTTAAAATCTTGATCATAACCATATCATATTGTACCAAGATTCATGACATCACAAAACTACATACCTACGAGTTTTTTTTTTTCTAATTATTATGGCCACGGTACCCTTTTTTTCAGATATGTATTAAAACAAATGATATTTATATGATATTAAGACAAATGTACGATAAAATATGGATATCCCTCCATGTGTTATTGAATCAAACTATAATTAAGAGAAAATTAAACCCGTCGTGCAGTTTACCCGGTTATCCGGCTCTACCCGGTGATCGAATACAGCCTCCTAATTATCGCTAAGAACCCTCGTAAAGGTTTACGGCGCTGTTGAGATTTGCCGATACAGTTCTTTGATCAAATGGACTCGGTAATTATAATGAACGGTGCTATGTTGGAACGATGTTTTATAACTTTGTTTTTCCGGGAGAAACAAATAAAATTTATTTATTTATTTATTTATTTAATCTTTATTGCACAAAAAGAAAACTTATCGTACAAAAGGCGGACTTAATGCCATAAGGCATTCTCTACCAGTCAACCTTAGGGCCAAGCAGAAAGATTGTAGGCGGTGCTACTAACAATACAATTAACAATTAAATAACGGAAGCATAAAATTTTAAAAATATGCGAAACTAATCCTAAATGTTTACACTTGAATTATAAATAAAAGATCGGTAACTCCTTTGGAGTTACAGGACTCCGTAGGCTAGGGTAACTGTTTACTATCAGGCGGGCTGTATGCTTATTTGCCACGATCGTGGTATAAGCAATGACACGTATTCACTTCACTTTATTTCACATCTACACTTTACATTTCATTTTACATGTTTCGCAATCGTATGGTTTTTCGTTTTCACTGACTCGACAATAATTATATTTTTGCTGGTACAGTTTTACAAAGCCAGTTTATTGTTTTAGGCTGCGTTTCCAGAGATGAGCGAGGATGTGTTGCGGGTAATGTGTTTTTGAAAACCAATAGAATCACTTCATTTGTTTATCCTCGCACAACGCAGCTCTAAGGATTGGTTCTTAACAAACACATCCCTCGCAGCACATCCTCGCACATCTCTGGTGGGAACGCAGCCTTAATTATTAAATGGATTTGGTGATAATGAGGGTTACAAAAATTTTAACATCTTGACATGACATATAAAGTTGCGATTAAAGATATGTTTCTCAACATTATTACAAAGGAGTAAGGTGCAAACTTGTTTTTAACGATTTCGAAACAAAACATATATATGATGAAATAAGTACCTAATAAGTTTTGAGGGGAGCCCCAAATAGCTTTTTAATTTTTCTAATGTTTCGTGAACTTGCTTTGATGGTATTTTTTATATATTTCGATCAGTTTATTAGGTGGTTTTATAAGATTAATTCTTTTGATGTTGCTATTGAAAGATATTTCTATAGGAAGGCCAGGCAGGCTTTCAAGAAAATTCTGTCGAATAAGATTAAATTACTGTAAGTAGTTTGAGGGCCTACAGTTCGGAATAGTTCACTGTATTTTAGTACCTATCTTACTAAGGTGTTCTGTGAACCGTAGACTTCGGAGCATTTCCCCCCTTTCCTCCTCCCTCCAAACTTCAACCTCTAAGGAAGTGTGGGCTTGACCTTTTACCCGAAAATGATTGAAGTCCGTTCATAAATAACGCGACAGCAAATTTCCCTCTTTTTCCTCCTCATTTTCCCCCAATCAAAAAAATGGCTCGACAATTTTTGGCAAATAAATCAAGGACGTACATGCCAAGTTTCATCGAGATCGGATAAAAAATGCGACTTCTAGACCGACACTGACCAACCAACCAACCAATACACACACATCAATCTGCCAAATCATCGTACCAGTGAGAGACCCCAGACCCAACACGCACCCGCGCGCCCATCGCGGCCTCTCCTTGTGAGTTAAAACGGAGACGTTCGTCGCCTCGCTACGCTCGGCTCCTCAGTCAACTAGTTTCTACCCGCTACTTCAACCGCTGTTAGCCATGAAAAGTCCCATCTCGCAGCAATCAACGCTTAATACACTTGTAATATTTGTCATTATTTTGGTAAAAGTACCATTTAGCGGCCTGCGCTTACGCTTCTATTGCTCGTATACGATATTGAATTTGTACAATGTACGGCGTAAGTGCCTCCAAATGGTACCTTTACCAAAATAATGGCACATAAGTATTAGTTTATGCTTAAAGAGGAAACAGAGAAACGGACAGACAGACGGATACAATTACTTTCGCATTTCCTCATATGTTAACTGGAAGAGATTCCTTTCAGGTATATGCTCACTTATGTGCATATCCCTTATATATTTTACTGCAGTTTTGATGTTTATGTACAATAAAGTGATACGTCTACATACATATATTATTAGTAGGGATTGCATACTAACTACTTGTTTTATATATGCAAATGACATACAAACATGTATGTTGGTGGTCGCAGGACAAACTTAGATGTGGAAACTTACTCCCCAAACTATGGTCCCCTTTAACGTCCGCAGATTCCGAGAGGCGCATTCCTATTTGAAAAATACGATGTTGATTTGACGTAGCTGAAGAAAAAACGCTGTGAGATTACTGAAAATAACCTAGTTCCTCTGCGTTGGCTAAAGGTTGGCTAGTACAAACAGTCGACGTCAAAGATATGTTTACACTTTTGCACCTTACACCTTTGTAATAAGGTGCAAAAGTGTAAAGATATCTTTGACGTCGACTGTACATTCGTACGTCACCTGAATGTGCTATAATATTGTATGAAAATCTTTAAGACCATCGTCTACAATGCTAAAGTATGCGACTATAAAAGCTCCATCGAAAAATGCATGCGTATGTAGTTCAGTCTACAAAGTCTCAATTCAAATGGACTAGTATAAAATAGTAGATTGTTCAACAAGTGCATAAAACGCACCATTTTACGCGAGGCGTTTATCCATACGAGCGAGCTTGCGAGCGAGGATGGATATAAAGTACGAGCGTAAAATGGGTTTTATGGACGAGTTATACACTCTACTTTTTACTTCGATTGTGAGGAAATAAAAAGAATAGGAATTTCTTTCATAAGTGTTTATATTTTTTTACTTCTCATGCTCGTAAAGTTTCACTTTATGCTGGGTATAGGCGGACTAAAACTCAATTTTATGCACAAGTGCATAAAAAATTGACTTCTTCTAAGGCTATTTTGACAATGGCAATTTTTTATGCACTTGTGCATAAAATTGAGTTTTAGTCCGCCTATACCCAGCATAAAGTGAAACTTTACGAGCATGAGAAGTAAAAATACAATATTTTACCAGCCTTGAAACAATGATAAACGCCGGCCAGATTATACACCCTCACAAAGCGGAAGTAATCTCAGTAAAAATAAAATAAAACGCGCTAAACGTCACCATTTCATCATCATCATTAAATCTCGAGCAATAAAAGACCTCTTTTTACTCCGGAGATATAATAACAACAGTTAACTCTTACGATACGACGCCAAATGAAAACTGGGCGATTATTTTCCTTGGTTGGACCAGGGTAAACTGACCTTTAAATGTATAGCAATAACATTTTGTTATGTAAGACAAAAATTATGATTGAAATATTTGGTAGAAAATTAAATACCGCTTCCATCAAACTTCCGTTCTGATAGCTTATTCTCTAAGGACTTTTTATAACATTATTTAGCAATTTTCGTACTAATTTATTCACGAGTGTGATATAATACAATGCGTGTGATTATGTAAGTAAGAATATTGCGAACGAGTCTAATAGATGCCCGAGAGTGAAGCCGAGGGCTTTTATGACACTACTTCCCACGATACACTACATGCATAATATATAATCCATAGATCCCTTCCAAGAGCACGCATACATTGGCTAGGGATGCACATACAGGTCTGTCCGCTGGATCTGTCTGGCGGATATACCTGGCAGAAAGATCCATCCATATATGGCGCTATACAGATCTGTCCGCAGACACATCCGATCCATGTCCAATTCCGTACATTGACTGATCTGCCCACCAGGCACATCCACGTTACAGATCTGCGCATGTCTCCTATGCTATTGGCCCGCCGGACCCAAGCTCGGTCGAGCTTAGCCGGCAATGGGAACTCTTCTGATGTAAGGATAGTTAAGACATATAATGAAACGTTTCATAACACGTACGACAATTGGAGGAATCTTCCTTTAATTGTAACAATAGGTAATGTGATATGAAACGTGTTGTACTGAAATAACGAAATATTAAATATTAAGGGACTTGTCTTACAAAAATCGACCTAGTTCCACAGTAAACTCGGTAAGGCTTGCGTTGTGGGTAGTATAAAGACGATATAAAAAAAGAAATAAGAGATACATACTTAAATACATAAAAAAACATCCATTACCTACTCAGAAACAAATATCTATGATAAACACACAAATACATTTATTTAGGCCATTCCCATCTGCTTTGTAGGCACTACCGACTAGGCTAGGAGGTCGTCCAAATATAACTATGTATTTCAACTCAGGACAGAAAAAAAAAGGTGTAATAAGTTTCAAATGTGAATATAATGTTGTACAAATAAAATACCAACAGGGTGTAACAAAAATACTGGTGATCCGTTTAAGGGTATAATTGGTATCGTATTGCGACAAAAAAAAAGTAGGAGAATAAAATGGTGGACGCGATTTTTTTGTATTGGACAGATTTTTTTTTTCATACTTTTCATAATTAGAATAAGATACTAATTATGCCTTTAAAAGGCGGCATTTTTGTTACACCTTGCATGTATGTGGCATCGTATCTCAGAAACGGACAAGCAGATTTTGGTCCGTTTGTCATATTCTAAATTTACGAGTAATTAATTTATACACACTATAAGCTATGCGAACTCGATAGACGTAGTAAAGTGCCCAATGTCTACATCCGTGGTAGCTATAAAATCAGGCCAATACAAGACAAAGTAACTGAATCGCGCTTACGCTGGTACGGCCATGTCATGAGAAGACCCGATGAACACATGACAAAAAGTGCGTTAGAGCTCATATCGGGACCAAAACCTTCTGGCAGACCCCTAACAACATGGATGTCAGTTATTAGAAAGGACCTCTCTAATAATAACTGAGACCCTGCGACGACCCAGAGACGATATCTCTGGAGAAAGAGGATTAGGAGAGCCGACCCCAATTAGAAATGGGACAAGGCCGGAAGAAGAAGAAGAGAACTCGATAGACGTAGCGAATTAAATCAATCAATCAATCAATTTTATTTGCCAAAATACAGTTGTTAAGTTCTTATATATACAGTTCGTACATTGTATTTTGCTTGCAAGCAAGCGTGCAAACGTTTCCTTATAAGTAGTTAAATATTCTAAACAGGAATTCATTCAGGGCAGATTATTCATAATTACAATTTCATTATCAACAATGTCAGTCATATACATTACAAAATAAAATAAAGAAAGAGGAAGTCAAAGAAAGAAGTAGAGTGTGTCATGACACATGCTGAGTGGCAACCATTTTGGTGTAAACTTTTTAATTGTATGTCCTTGCTTTCGTTCTATTGTGTTACACCAAATAAACATTTTTCATTTCATTTCATTTCAAGAATGTCAAACATAATGTCACAAATACCAAGAACTTTTATGATACCCGACCCGAAGTGCCTATGCTGGAAAGTTGAAGCTTGAGTATCGTAGACTCACAAAAACAAAAAAACTTACGCACATGGGACGTAAGATATACAATCATCTTCCGGCCGATATAACCTCAGCACCAAGTGCCCCGATTTTTAAGGCAAAGCTAAAAAAATGGCTTCTCGAGCAGGCGAGGCGTTCTTCGACCATACACGGAAAAAATAGTGTGTTAGCAAAGTACCAATTTGGCTCGGTTAAAATATTTTTGGTTATATACTACCAAGTCTTATTTAAATCACGCAATTAAGCTTTGTTAATTACAAACAAGCAATTATTGCTAACTATTCTTGGTTATTTTTACCAAGCACTTATTTAAATCCAAATAAGTGTCCTAGTAAATATAACCCTTCCCTGATTCCCTTATTTATTTTTAACTAATTTAATGGTGTAGTTTCACATACGTAAGTTAGCCAAGTTGACTTCTTTGATTTAAGCAACGAACTTTGCAGGCTCCATGCGAAGCGAGTCACTCGGTTGTAAATAGCAAAAACTTATTTATTTCTAGCCGTTTCATTTTCTCAGTGTACAGAGATTTTCTCTAATAGTCTTATATAGAAATACATTCATATACCTAAATAGGTATATGCCATAATTATGTTTTATAAATAAGCCTAACATGTAATTGAATCTTCTTCTTCGGCTTAGCGTTTTCTCGGCCTAGTGCCAGGGTCCGCTTTCCTGCTCAACCTTCTCCACTTTGCCTGGTCTTCGACATCCTTAGGTGTGAGTTTGTTTTCTGCCATGTCCGCTTTCACGACGTCCAGCCAGCGCATCTTAGGCCTGCCGCGGGATCTAGGGCCTTGGACAAAGAGGTCGAGGCATCTATTTCCTACGTAGTCCGGTGGTCTGCGTTTGATATGACCATACCATCGGAGACGACTATCCTGCAGCTTATCCGCAATGTCACGAACTCTGAGGCTGCCACGGATGTGTTCGTACACATGTAATTGAATATTACCAATAAATATGATTAAATTCTAAATATTGTTTGGTTAAAGCTTTCTTTGGTTGTAAATTAAAAACGCTAAAAACCAAAACGCTGCACCAATTAATGCATCGGGTAGCGTTAATTTTCGAAATTAACTGTCTCCTAAAACCACACAACTTATATACGGCGAATATGCACACAAATATGAAACCGCAGAGAACACCGAAATGAAACTCACAAAATTCATGAATTGAAAGCATGTTCGGAAACCAAAATTCAGTACCAATTAATATCAATTCAATGCGCATAGCATGCTAAGGTGGATGATGATGATGATGATAATGGGTTAAGGTCGTGTTCACATATTTTTGGATGTCCATGTGTCCAGATATTGAAGAACGGTAATAGTAACGGTACCTGTCATTAGTCTTATCTGATCTAGTTAGTCTTGTTTTTTTTAGATAAATCTGTGAAGAATAAATTTAGTATGTATACTATTTGCACAAAATGTTTTAGTGTCGGTCACAAATATGTGTCAAATGTCAAATGTGCCAGTTGTGTGACGAGTGCGAGACGACTGCGAGTGAGACATCAAATAGCCCTCTACATTATGCTTTTATCGGACCGTTTTTACTTCTTTTTACTAGTCATCTACAAATGACTGTTTTGCTGGTTAAAAAAGTTCAACTGTGGTTAGGGAAATACAGTAAGAGTAATGTCCGGTTTCTGTCTTGGTCCGTGACCTCTCTCGTGTGCCATCAAAACAGCAGCGATACAAATGAGATATCTACGTGTGGCACTCACATGATCTTACGTGTGGCACTCACATGATCTTACGTGTGGCACTCCCATGGTCCAGGTTGCCACTCACATTATCTTACTCTAGAGTACTTCACCAATTCGTTTGCAATACCATTTTGTTACGGGAACTATATTTCAGAATCAAGCTCCTGGCTGACTCTCCGTTGTTTTTGCATTTCTAATTAATTTCTTTTGTCCTGTTTCCCTATTATTTTTAAATTCATTACGAAAAGACAGCGGAGTGATACTCATTATATCTCTGATTATAAAAATTCTCTTATTTTTAGCTTTGTCAAGTTATTGTATTTTTTACTGTGATAATTTTATTTCAGGGAGAGTTCTTTGTGCAGATGTTTCTTTTTAATTTTATGAGAATATCTTTCTTTCAGAAATACTATTTTAAAAGAGTACCAGTGGAAATATACTTTGGTCTTGAGTGTGGTTAGATAATAAATTTTTATAAGACTTGCCTATTTACATGATAAAGTATCCATTATAAACCCCCACCTGAGAGCCCACGAACGTCGCTCTCACTAGCCAGCGGAAACCAGTCGCCATGGTCGAAATCGGCCTGGACAGGATGATGATGATGATGATCCATTATAAAAATACTAGTATTTAGTAGGAACTAGTATTTAATAGGAACTTGTACAGTCGCCATCAAATATATCGGAGCGGCTAAGGTACTCAAAATATCTGAACATGCACTTTATCGCCTTGACAAAAGAGGCGTTGTTCAGATATTTATGGGCACCTTGTCCGCTCCGATATATCTGTTGGTGACTGTACAGTACTCTGTACAGTCGCTACTACCCAAAACGAAATTTAAATGATCCTTATAGATGTTGACGTGACTTTTGTATCTATATTTTAGTTGTTTTACCAAAATATCTTGGTCTCTCTTTCCACCCCCTATCCTGAGCATGAAAGGACCCAAATTAAACAGTGCAATTTTACTTCCGCACACATAATTTTCAAAAAGCGGAGCCTATCAAATGGAGTCTAAAGTGCACTTTAATAATTTAATTAAACCTTCCATTTATTAATTACATTTCATATGGAAGCCATCTGTTTGCTTCCATTCCTGCATCATTCAATTAGTTATGGACTTTATAACATTTGCATTAGAAGCTTCAATTCTCGATGAATTTACAGAGAGAGGACTCAAGTAAAGTGATCGGGTGTCCGCTGGTCCGCCTGCACTGAGATAGTACATACAAACGTACGTATCTATTGTACAGTCGCCATCAAATATATCGGAGCGGCCAGGGTATCCACATATATCAGAACATGCACTTTATCCCCTTGACAACATAGACGTTGTTCAGATATTTTTGATTACCTTGGCCGCTCCGATATACCTGACTAGCAGTTGCCCGCGGCTTCGCCCGCGTACATTATGATTAATGCAGATTTCTACTCTTGAATAAAAGTTTTTCCCCGCGACTTCCTTTGCGTAGAATTAGTAATTGACCCCCCTTTTTACCCTCTTAGGGAATGACTTCTGGGATAACTACTATGTATCCATCCCCAGAACTCAAACTATCTCTATACAAAGTTTCATCTAAATCGTTCACGTTTAAAAATTCCCCATGCAATCTTGCAACCCCCGTTTCACACTTAACCTTTAGGGCTGATTTTTGAGATAAAAACTATTTTATGTTCCTTCTCGGGACTCAAACTATCTGTATGCTAATAAGCATTAAGATTCATCTAAATCGGTCCAGATGTTAAAAATTTCCTAATCAAAATTCCAACCCCTTTTTCACTCCTTCAAGGGATGATTTTCGGAATGAAAACCACCCTTAGTCATTTGCAGGGATTCACACTTACTATATCCCAATTTCCGTCTAAATCGGTTCGACGGTTTAAAATTCCCTATACAAACCTGAAACCCCCGTTTCACCCTTAACTTTTTTACCTTTAAGGGTAGTTTTCGCGAAAAAAACTATTTTTTGTTCCTCCCCGGGCCTCAAACTATCTGTATACCAAGTTTCATCTAAATCGGCTCAGCTGTGAAAAAATCCTATACAAACTACCAACCCTCCTTTCACCCCTTTACAGGTTAATTTTTTCAATGAAAATAACCCTTAGTCGTTTCCCGGGGTTTAAACTATCTATTAAATCATGTTTCATTTAAATCGGTTCAACGGTTAAAAATTCTCTATACAACCTTCCAATCCCCTTTTCACCCCCTTAAGGGCTGATTTTCGGTATAGAAACTACCCTATCTCCTTTCCCGGAATTAAAATTATTTCTTTACCAAAATTTCGAAATTGATGCCATTTTCGTACTTAATTAACGTCCCAAAATACCATAAATCGACTCCCATATTGATATTTAGTCATTTCCACCCTATCGCACCCGAACAGGGGGATGATATTTCACACCCGCCACGTTGTATCAAAAAATCATTGGTGTTTTCGTAATCAGCGACCCGATAAACCATAGAAACGATACCCATGTTGATTTTCAGACTTTGTCACCCCCATTTCCCCCATTATGGGGTTGAATTTTCTAAAAACCTGAAACACGTGTTTACTCATTTATTATTAGGAATACTCCTGTGAAGTTTCAAATAAAACAGTCTAACTAATCTTGTTTCCCTATACAAACTTTGGACCCCCATTTCACCCCTTGGGGGATGATATTTTACACCTGCCACGTTGTATAATAAAATGGTTGTTGTTTTCGTAATCAGCGACCCGATAAACCATAGAAACGATACCCATATTGATTTTCAGACATTTTCACCCCCATTTCCCCCTTTAAGGAGTTGAATTTTCAAAAAAGCTGAAACACGTGTTTACTCATTTATTGTTAGAAATACTCCGGTGAAGTTTCAAATAAAATAGTCTAACTAATCTTGTTTCCCTATACAAACTTTGGACCCCCATTTCACCCCCTGGGGGATGATATTTTACACCTGCCACGTTGTATAATAAAATGGTTGTTGTTTTCGTAATCAGCGACCCGGTAAACCATAGAAACGATACCCATATTGATTTTCAGACTTTTTCATCCCCATTTCCTCCTTTAAGAAGTTGAATTTTCAAAAAAGCTGAAACACGTGTTTACTCATTTATTGTTAGAAATACTCTGGTGAAGTTTCAAATAAAATAGTCTAACTAATCTTGTTTCCCCATACAAACTTTGGACCCCCATTTCACCCCCTTACGGGGTGAATTTTGAAAAATCCTTTCTTAGTGCACCCCTAGACCTTATAAGGGACCTACGTGCCAAATTTGGAAACTCTAGACCCAGCGGTTTAGGCTGTGCGTTGATATGTCAGTCAGTCAGTCAGTTTCTTCTTTTATATATTTAGATAGCGACTGTACTGTACTATAGAATTTTTCCCACTAGAGCCGGAATTAGTTTTAAATTCATCAAAACCTTTTCAATTTGTACCAAGTACCTATTCTAAATTTTCATCAAAATCTTCAGATTATTAGGTTATTATTATTGCATAAAACAGGTCACAAGAGTATCTAGTAATTAACATGTCAAGAGTACATTGCAAATTCTAAAACTACACTTATCAAATACATTAAAACTAACTTACAAATAACAAAAATGGTCCCCCAGGTCCGTCCCCTGCGGAAGGGTGCCCATAATGCTGGCTACATTCCCTCGTTGAATGGCGATGCCGATTCTCTGGGCAAGAAATGTGCCAGCTTTGGGGTCCCTAGTTTTATTAGGTTATTGATTCTCAAAATCTTTTCAATATATACAAGTCAAATCAGTTACCCTCTTTATAGGAAGGTTGGACGTATTTTTACTTCAAAAGTAAGATTAAGATCCACCTCTTTTATACGAGATTGTGTTAATCAAAAAATATAATCTTCAATGATTATACGGAAAAAAGATTCCTCCTTTATACGAATTTGTTTTGATTTTAATTATTCAAAGTCCAAAAATATATTGAGTTTCTCCGTATTTTTGTGAAACTACTTCAATAAATTCTGTAGTAAAATATTATTAAAATAAGCTATGCATTCTGTAATAGTTTCAGCTGCCTCCTTGTTAAAGTTTGGACAAGCTAGAAGCACTCAGATACGACCACGTACAAAGCTTACAAAGGATGTTCACAATAGAGGGCTATCGAGTGGCGACACAAACGGGGCACCCTGTGTGTCGAGCTCGAGCTCGGCGGCTACCGTGTCAAGAGGATTCGCGTGTCTCTGGAAGTTTTCAATATTTGTTACGTTGGGTTAGAGAGTATATAATTTCACAGAGCAGCACAGTCTAAGGACTATTATTCAGTAAGTAGACAAGGGCACTTTTATACGTCAGATAGTTTATCAAAGTAAAAGAGATAATACTACATCGGTTCTAACCATACATCTCTGTCTCTGTCCCGAGAATATTTAAGTATGACCAGCAAGAACTCGTCGGGATCAATTTTTTTCAAAACAAATCCTAAATAGGGATGTCACGAATATTCGCATTCGTATAATGCGAATATTCGCATCATTTTTGACATTAGAATCAACATTCGCATTCGCATCAAATGATGCGAATATTTTTCGAATGCGAATGTTGGTAGAACACATCCTGTTTTGACCGCATTGACCCGGCCCATAGTCATATGCTTGCTCATACACAGGAAGTGAAAACGACGGTATAACTTCACTCCGTTTGATCATTAATTTAGGACTCCATCACATGTCATGTTCTGTATTTTTGAACTATGGAAGCATAAAAATGATAAGCAAGATTAAGTTTTTTGAATCTACTCCGTAACATTCGTATTTGCATTCGCATTTGGACATTCGCACCCTGAATATTCGCATTCGCGAATGTGAGAAAGACGACATTCGTGACATCCCTGATCCTAAACTTAAAAATACATATAAATGCGCTGTTCTATGAGAAAACCTATCAAATCAATTTAAGAGAAATATAAGAAAAAAAATATTTATGAGTCCAAATCTGTCTATTTAAAAACGAAGTACTTACATAAAAGTTTGTTATACATACTTACCTGACTATGCAATGCCCTTTACTTAAATTTCCGAATTACAATAATTTTACAATAGTATTTACAAACGTACTAGTATGTCTCTCGTTCCTATAGGCTTATTCATATATTTCATACCTATAGTTACCATAATATGGAACCCACTGGAATATGCATGCACGGAGTGGGCGCCTTGTGGTAGAATACTCGAGATTACAGTGGATAGCCAATGTCGGGCTGGAGCTACATTCGACTAGTATTTATAGTAGCTTGTGACACTGTTTATTACCTCCAAGTTACTAGCTACAGCAAATATCAAATTGTGCTGTTCACAATCCACATTTAATGAAAGTGGTATCTTTTTGCAAAGTATTGTAAATTTCGTACATGCACGGAAAAAAAGCTTCCGGGATATTCTCAATCTAAGACATTATTATTTTCTTGAAGATATTTCCTCGTGACAAGTATCATCGCTTTGTCAACTTTTTTAGGCTCAAGTTGTTATAGGTACAGATTTTTCATTCCCGGAAACACTACCGAAACACATTATAGCACCATAGAATCCTAATTGCAGAATTGAATTTCTGAACATACTAATTTACAATCTCGTCTAAAACATCACCCTTACTGTGACACTATACTTACTACTTAGCAAACTAGGTAAACCTTGAGACAAGAGGGTCCCCTGTGCCGTATTCTAATACATTGACAACACAATCTGTCTTAAACATAACTCCAACACTCAACCAATATTGAAGTCGTATTGTAGTTGCATCGCAGTAATTTTCAAGCAAATTCCGTCATTTCTGATTCAGACGTGTAGGCGTTAGCTGTATTGTGTTGTTATTGCATTGGATTTGCATTGAAGTTGGATCGTGCCTGTGCGTGTTTTAAAGTTAGAATACGGCCTGCGACGTTAACGTTGACATACTATTTGGTACTGATCATTGGATTACTAGATGGTTATATATTATGTCGATACCGAGGTGCAATGTAGAATGCACCCGTGCAAGACGCATCGGCTTCGATTGGGTGCCACAAGACAATAGCCCTGCAATCGTACGTATAAATTGGCTAGGTGGCAATGTGTACTCAGACCGACATGGATCACGACACCCATTTAATACAATATTTTGAAGGAGGACGTTCTAATTTATCGAGGTTTTTGTTCCTTTTTTTGGCGGGACCGATTTGGATAATTATTTTTAAGGGATTACTTGTTTTGACAGTAGGTCCCAGTCTCAGTCAAGTCAGGATCAAATGATGGGATCCTGGAGAAATCGAGGGCCCTCTTCAAATACCATTGGCAAACCGATAGTGATTTGAATATTTTTTAGTGACTAGAATATTTGCTCTTGGTAAGATGTAGCCTATGTGAAGTCGGTTCTTTTTCGGTCAAATTAATTAATGAATATTAGTTTCCTCCTGCGACTTCATCAGCGCAGAAGTCTTGAAATTTACTTCCCGTCTGGCCTCTCATCTCGATTATTAGCCCTCTTCTTTGATCCTCAACTCAACTCTGTAAGGGACGCATTCCAGAATGGAAAGTATGTATTCAGCCGTTTTTTGCTTGAAGGTGGGACAAACATCCTAAATAACCAAACATCTAAACACAAATACAGAAAGACCATCATCATCGTCATCCGTTATGATCAATGAGCGTTAAGGTCCAACCAAAACATTCTCATAAAAATCAAACTTAAGCAATAATATTATATGCTCCTCAAAAGCCGCAATATCGTTATCCATGTCTGCCCATATCGAGACACGAGCATGTCATTACCACGCCGTGTAGAGTGCAGTGCTCGAAGCTTCCACAAATACTCCAATTGCTGCGAGAAAGCGTTGGATGAACCAGTATAATGTATGACTCATATTTCCCGAGCCGAAGATCCCGCCGCTAGCATTGGTATACTGTACCGCATCCGTTCAACTGCTAACTATAAGTAGAGAAATTTATTCGTAGTTTAGGTAGCTAGTTAAATATCATCATCATCATAGCCATAAGACGTCCACTGCTGAACATAGGCCTCCCCTTTAGGGGGGGGGGGGGTGGCCATGCGCGCCACGCTTGGCAGTTAAATATGTACGTACCTAATAACGGAGTCATGTCGAATTATGCATGTAAATATTTCTTTGATGTCTATTCCACTATACGAGTATTGCGAGTATCCTCTTTATACAATCCATAGTCTAGTGATATCGATAGCAACGTTAATATTACATCGGAGCGTAAGCACAACAAGAGAATTATTTCAGGTGACTGTAATACATAATACCTTAACTATAATGTTAGCTTAGCCTGGAACTTGGAAGATAATGCTGCGGTAAGTGAGTTTCAACCTTGGTGAGCTTCAGTTCCTGCCAGGTTAGGTACAACGAACTAGTTAGCAAAGTACCTAGACATTAAGTCTAGTTTAGTTATACTTAGAAAAAACGTGGGTTACGATAAGGTATCGCAATTTTACAACTTCTACGCTACTTCTGCGTGCTGAGGCCATTGTAAATTGGATGTCACGAATATTTTTGCATTCGTATAATGCGAATATTCGCATCATTGACATACTAATCTAAATATACAAAACGGCTGCGTTATGATGTATGTAACCAGATGGTAGATAGCGACACACACCTTTAAAGCCTTCAGAATCTCGAGATGAAAAAATCTTTAAATACCATGGAACTTCGGAAAGTAATTTTTGGACATTTTTCGACATGGATGTTATTGGGTAAAAATAAGTTGTTGAGTGGAGGCTAATATAATAAGTTTGAAACTATCTAAGTCATAAATCCATCTGCAGGCCCTATACGTAGCAAATATAGGGTTATTCCTCGGAGGCCTTGACAACAGACGGGATGCTCTGAAGGCTCAACCACCTGCAGCCTTAACTTACCACTACCTAGACGGAGTCCTGACATGCCCTCGGTGCGGGCGCACACTGCAGACTAAGATTGGCTACTGCAGTCACATGAGGGCGCACGAGCGGGCGGACCAGCTTAGTTCCCGCAGCTAAAGAGCGTTATGCAGTAATTAATTTAATTATGTGTGTAATATAGTTATTTCGGTTACTTTTACTATAGTGCATAAGATATCGCCTTTTCATATGGGAAGAATTATTAATAAATTATTTCGGCTGTTATCTATTAACGTAAATATCAAATTATAAAACTGAATTGATTTTGAAACATAGGTAATGTTATAATTGTTTAAAATAAACAATTATCACTTTAAAAATGTAACGATAGGTTGACACAATAAAATTGCCAATGGAATAGATAACTGCCATTACGTTTAGTATTTAAAAGTGCATACTGATTATATAAATAAATATGTTTAGTTTAGGGTAATAATTATGGTATCTCAATTAAATTAATAAAACTGTTTCATTTATCTGAGGGGTATTTATTGTTATAAAGTAAATATTCTCTTTTCATTTCAATTTACTTTTAATGACAATTAAACTATTGCAATTGACTGTGAACAAACATGATATTGTATTTATTTAGATACACAGTTTATTCTTAAAATGCAACAAAATATTTTTAAAGTGTACACAATATAGTCATGCTCAGATTAAGGTACTTAGCTCTGTTCGTGACGCTGGTAGCACAACAAGTGACTGCTCGTCAGTGAGCGGTCCCTTTTATACCTGGCTTAGCAGGTGGCCTGATCGAGCCGTTTCATTCGTTTACCCACATTCATAAAATAATTAGTGTTTGAGTCAATTAAATACCTTAAACTTTTACAAATATTAAATGTAATCATCCTAAATCCAACACGGCAATACTGACAAGTACTTCGATCTCGAAGTACAAATCTATAATATAACTTTACATTACCTTTCAAAATTTGTACTACTTAAATCTAAACCTTAATTTACCCCTTTTTTATAGCCGATTGCCTCATCTAAGCCCCTTCACCGTGAAGTTAAGGGCACAGAACAGACAATCGACCGACCAACAGTATTACATTATTTTCATAGATCATAGGATCATAGGATCATAGGTTCATAGGTTCATAGGTTCATAGGTTCATAGGTTCATAGGTTCATAGGTTCATAGGTTCATAGGTTCATAGATTCATTGGTTCATTGGTTCATTGGTTCATTGGTTCATAGGTTCATTGATTCATAGGTTCATAGGAGCATGGGATCATGGGTTCATTGGTTCATAGGATCGTAGGATCATAGGTTCATAAGATCATAGGATCATGGGTTCATAGGTTCATTGGTTCATAGGTTCATAGGATCATACATTATTTTATTATTCTTACTTATTATCATTATTTTTAATCAACAATTGAATGTAGCTTTTTTTATCAGTATACATACATATTATATATTTATATTTCTTAAATGTCATGCATTTATACTAATCACATACCTATATTTAACTCCAACACGGTTAAACTAGAAAGATTGTATTATCCCAAATGTCTCATATTCCGTAGTAAGTGTACTGATTTTTTTTCGAAACTTTAGTGTCTGTTGAACCTTCCATAAAGAGCTCGGCCAGTCTGACCATCCTCAGTGACCATGACAACGCCGTTCTGTGGAAGTTTCTTGCCGAAGGTCTCGACGCTGATGCACCATGACTCGCTCCGTTGTCGCTATAGCAGGGCCGATCGTTGAAAGCGCGACGTCATCCTGCCGATGGTTCCAAGTAAGCGTATCTTGGATGGCAGTCACCAGACTGTTCAGCGGATTTCAATCCATGTTTCTGAAATTATAATTTAATCAGTTTAAAACGTTTAGGTTAAACGTATCCCACTTCTGAAATTAATTTAATTATGTGTGTAATATAGTTATTTCGGTTACTTTTACTATAGTGCATAAGATATCGCCTTTTCATATGGGAAGAATTATTAATAAATTATTTCGGCTGTTATCTATTAACGTAAATATCAAATTATAAAACTGAATTGATTTTGAAACATAGGTAATGTTATAATTGTTTAAAATAAACAATTATCACTTTAAAAATGAAACGATAGGTTGACACAATAAAATTGCCAATGGAATAGATAACTGCCATTACGTTTAGTATTTAAAAGTGCATACTGATTATATAAATAAATATGTTTAGTTTAGGGTAATAATTATGGTATCTCAATTAAATTAATAAAACTGTTTCATTTATCTGAGGGGTATTTATTGTTATAAAGTAAATATTCTCTTTTCATTTCAATTTACTTTTAATGACAATTAAACTATTGCAATTGACTGTGAACAAACATGATATTGTATTTATTTAGATACACAGTTTATTCTTAAAATGCAACAAAATATTTTTAATGTGTACACAATATAGTCATGCTCAGATTAAGGAACTTAGCTCTGTTCGTGACGCTGGTAGCACAACAAGTGACTGCTCGTCAGTGAGCGGTCCCTTTTATACCTGGCTGAGCAGGTGGCCTGATCGAGCCGTTTCATTCGTTTACCCACATTCATAAAATAATTAGTGTTTGAGTCAATTAAATACCTTAAACTTTTACAAATATTAAATGTAATAATCCTAAATTCAACACAGTCGCTGTAGCCGAAATCGGCTAGGAAGAAGAGAGATTCCTCGGAGGTAATCCAAACCTTTGTCTGACTCTGTAGGTAATGATCGTCATTATGTGGTATTATTTTATCACAACAGAATTAATTCGTGTTTTCTTATTTTTCAAATTAATCTTAGACTACCGGTAAGTAAATCATGGTCACCATATGACTTTTGTTTTTTTTTGTCATCTGGCTTTTATACGGGAAGCAACAAGGAGCCACATTGAGTGGGGTGACCAATTATATGTAGAACACACTAAACCTGTAATTTTCAACTTATCGCCTAAAAAAGAATTATTAAATTAACTAGCTTTTGCCCGCGACTTCGTCCGCGTGGAATTAGTAATCCCCCGTTAAGTAATGAATTCTGGATATCAACTATTCTATATCCTTCCCCAGAGCTCAAACTCTCCAGCGTTAAACGGTTATTCATTCCCCATACAAACTTTCAACCCCATTTTTATCCCCTAAAGGGTTTATTTTTGGGATACCTATAATCTATAGTATATTATTTCCGGGACTCAACTATCTGTGTACCAAGTTTCATCTTAATCGTCGGTTCAGCGGTTAATAATTCGCCATACAAACTTCCAACCCCCTTTTCACCCTCTATAGGGTTGATTTTTGGAATGAAAACTATCCTATGTCGTTTTCCGGGACTAAAATTATCTCCATACTAATTTTTATCTAAATTGGTTCAGCGGTTAAAAATTCTCCATACAAATTTTCAACCCCCTTTTCACCCCCTCCAGGGTTGATTTTCGGGATAAAAACTATCCTATGTCCTTTCCCGTGATTCAAGCTATCTCTGTACAAAATTTCATCAAAATCCGTTCGGCCGTTTTCACGTGATGCGCGGTCAAATAAACAAATAAACAGACAAACAGATAAACAGATAAACAGACAAACAGACAAACAGAAAAACAGACAAAAATTCTAAAAACTGTTGGAACGTATTCTGTTACCGATTCTAAGTATCCCCAGCCAATTTTTTTTCGAATATCTTCCATGTACAGACTTTCGACCCTCTTCAGCTTTATTATATGTAGATAGAAGAAGATAGATAACCAACATCATTAGGTTCATCATTAAATTCTGTATCGAGCCTTGTTGCTCCACGACCCTGAAATGAGCCTGTATAAAGCGTGTTTCGCAAATCGCGGGGTATTTTTACCCAGCGGCATTGTGGGCGTAATTCTTAGACCCTGGGGTCTCGGGGGCTTAAATTTGCCGCATTAATAACAAGGGACCGCAGACTGTGTTTTTTCATTAAAACGCCTACAAAGGGTTGTTTGGTTCGCACTCTGACACACGGTGACGAAGACTAGCGAACTAAATTATAACATATTATTAGGTTTACCATTGAATCGCCGACAGACATTTCATCGAATATTATTTCAAAGACAACGTTTCAAGTATTTTCATTTCATCGACAAGTCATTCCGTCGATGACTCGTTACTAGGTATTTTAAACCGAGGTCTTTTAATTGGTAGTTGACTTATTTCAATAAAATTCATGTCATGGCTTTTCATTTCGGGTTTTTTTAATTCAATTTTTTTTACATGTAATCATATTTATTCCGATTTACCATTGAATCGCCGACAGACATTTAATCGAATATTATTTCAAAGACAACGTTTCAAGTATTTTCATTTCATCGACAAGTCATTAAACCACCCACGACCCATTCGGCCTTTTTATAAATAAATAGTTCTTCTAAATTTATTACGTCACATTGTCACATGTCAGTTTTGTTTTTAGGGTCATCAAAAAAAATAACCCTAACCTACCTATCTCTGGGAGCAGTTATGTTTTTAGGGTCATCAAAAAAAAAATAACCCTAACCTACCTATCTCTGGGAGCAGTTATGTTTTTAGGGTCATCAAAAAAAAATAACCCTAACCTACCTATCTCTGGGAGCAGTTATGTTTTTAGGGTCATCAAAAAAAAAAACCCTAACCTACCTATCTCTGGGAGCAGTTATGTTTTTAGGGTCATCAAAAAAAAAACCCTAACCTACCTATCTCTGGGAGCAGTTATGTTTTTAGGGTCGAAGAAAAGAGTATTCAGAGGTGAAGTTGCTAAAATGCATTGCAAAAAATTTAAAAGTTTAAGTCTTATGTAGTTACTAGCAGTTGCCCGCGGCTTCGCCCGCGTACTAAAAGTACTAAAAAGGAGATTATCAGTTTGACCCTCATTTCTGTATTGTATGTATGTTTGTCCGCGATTATCTCGCGTTTGGCTGAACCGATTTAGATGCGCTTTTCGGAAAAGTATTTGTTACTTTCTGGAGGTTTCGGTATATGACATTTTGATGAAGGCTTTCCCTTATTTTTTTTTAATGAAATGGTTGCAATATTTCTTTTATTGTTACGCCATCGCCAGCAACGACTTGCTTGTAGTAACTTATTTACTAAGAGATTATGATTAATGCAGATTTCTACTCTAATGAATAAAAGTTTTTCCCCGCAACTTCCTCTGCGTGGAATTAGTAATAGATCCCCCTTTTTACCCTCTTAGGGAATGACTTCTGGGATAACAACTATTATGTATCCTTCCCCAGAACTCAAACTACCTCCATACCAAATCATCTAAATAGGTTAAGCGGTTATCAATTCCCGATACATACCTTCAACCTCCTTTTCACCTCTAAAAGGGTTGATTTTCCGGATAAAAGTGTCCTATGTCGTTTTCCGAGACTCAAACTATGTCTATACCAAATTTCATCTAAATCGGTTCAGCTGTAAATAATTCTCTATAAAACTTCCAACCCCTTTACTTTGCACCCCGTAAGAGTTGTTTTTCGGAATAAATACTATTTTGTCGCTTCTCGGGACACAAACTATCTCTATACCAAGTTTCATCTCAATCGGTTCAACGTTTAAAAAAGCCCCATTAAATCTTTCAACCCCCATTTCACCCCCTTAAGTAATGATTTTAGGAAATAAAAAAAACCCGGCAAGTGTGGGTCTTACTTGCGCCTCAAGAGTTTTTCTCAAGAGAACATTTTTTTTATTCCATTTTTTTAAAAGACGCTTTCAGCATGATATATTTTGTTTATATATTTTTTTTATTATATATTTTGGTTTGTAGTTCGCAATGCCTTGGTTTTTACTGTAATGCTGTGTAACGAATAATTTGAATAAATAAATAAATGATTTCATGAGAATTTATCGCGACTGAGTGCGAATCGGAGTCGGTACCCCGATTTCAACAAATCCCATAGAAACTTCCAAACCTCTTTTCACCCCTTTAAGGGTTACTTTTTTTTCAATGAAAACTACCCTTAGTCGTTTCCCGAAATTTAAACTATCTATTATACCATGTTTCATTTAAATCAGTTCAACGGTTAAAAATTATCCATACAACATTCCATTCCAATCACCTTTTCAGTCCCTTAAGGGCTGCCCTAATCTATGTCTTTTCCCAGGATTAAAACTATTTCTATACCAAAATTTCAAAATCAATGCCATTTTCGTAATTAACGTCCCAAAATACCATAAATCGACACCCATATTGATATTTAGCCATTTCAACCCTATCGCACCCTAACAGGGGGATGATATTTCACGCCCACCACGTTGTATTATAAAATCATTGTTTTTTTCGTAATCAGCTACCCAATAAACCATAGAAACGATACCCATGTTGATTTTCAGACTTTGTCACCCCCATTTCCCCCTTTATGGGGTTGAATTTAAAAAAACCTGTAACACGTGTTTACGCATTTATTGTTAGGAATAATCCTGTGAAGTTTCAAATAAAACAGTCTAACTAATCTTGTTTCCCCATACAAACTTTGGACCCCCATTTCACCCCCTGGGGGATAATATTTCACGCCTGCCACATTGTATAATAAAATGGTTGTTGTTTTCTTAATCAGCGACCCGATAAACCATAGAAACGATACCCATATTGATTTTATATTTTTTCACCCCCATTTCCCCCTTAAAGAGGTTGAATTTTCAAAAAAGCTGAAACACGTGTTTACTCATTTATTGTTAGGAATATTTCGGTGAAGTTTCAAATTAGATAGTCAAACTAATCTTGTTTCCCCATACAAACTTTGGACCCCCATTTCAACCCCTGGGGGATGATATTTCACGCCTGCCACGTTGTATAATAAAATGGTTGTTGTGTTCTTAATCAGCGACCCGATAAACCATAGAAACGATACCCATATTGATTTATTGATTTTTTCACCCCCATTTCCCCCTTAAAGGGGTTGAATTTTCAAAAAAGCTGAAACACGTGTTTACTCATTTATTGTTAGGAATACTTCGGTGAAGTTTCAAATTCGATAGTCAAACTAATCTTGTTTCCCCATACAAACTTTGGACCCCTATTTCATCCCCTGGGGGATGATGTTTCGCGCCTGCCACGTTGTACAATAAAATGGTTGTTGTTTTCTTAATCAGCGACCCGATAAACCATAGAAACGATACCCATATTGATTTTATATTTTTTCACCCCCATTTCCCCCTTAAAGAGGTTGAATTTTCAAAAAAGCTGAAACACGTGTTTACTCATTTATTGTTAGGAATATTTCGGTGAAGTTTCAAATTAGATAGTCAAACTAATCTTGTTTCCCCATACAAACTTTGGACCCCCATTTCAACCCCTGGGGGATGATATTTCACGCCTGCCACGTTGTATAATAAAATGGTTGTTGTGTTCTTAATCAGCGACCCGATAAACCATAGAAACGATACCCATATTGATTTATTGATTTTTTCACCCCCATTTCCCGCTTAAAGGGGTTGAATTTTCAAAAAAGCTGAAACAGGTGTTTACTCATTTATTGTTAGAAATACTTCGGTGAAGTTTCAAATACGATAGTCAAACTAATCTTGTTTCCCCATACAAACTTTGGACCCCTATTTCATCCCCTGGGGGATGATATTTCACGCCTGCCACGTTGTACAATAAAATGGTTGTTGTTTTCTTAATCAGCGACCCGATAAACCATAGAAACGATACCCATATTGATTTTCAGATTTTTTCACCCCCATTTCCTCCTTAAAGGGGTTGAATTTTCAAAAAAGCTGACACACGTATTTACTCATTTATTGTTAGGAATAATTCGGTGAAGTTTCAAATAATATAGTCAAACTAATCTTGTTTCTCCATACAAACTTTGGACCCCCATTTTACCCCCTTACGGGGTGAATTTTGAAAAATCCTTTCTTAGTGCACCCCTAGACCTTATAAGGCACCTACGTGCCAAATTTGGAATCTCTAGAACCAGCGGTTTGGGCTGTGCGTTGATATGTCAGTCAGTCAGTCAGTCAGTCAGTCAGTCAGTCAGTCAGCTTCTTCTTTTATATATATAGATGTCTCTACACACTTATGTTTTTTTTATGCAATAAACGAGTTACCTCAATGATTTTTAGTTTATATATATTTAATCGTTGTCGATGAAATAATATTCGATGAAAAGTTTGTCGACGAAACAAGGGTACACCGTTTTGTAGTTGTGCCAATTAAGATAATTTGAAACAAATCAGCGATTAACTAATATTCGTTGAATAGTATTTCTACGTAGTAAGATAAATTTAAATAAATAGAAGTTGAAATAAAATTACGCCAAACAATATTACTTGTACTAAAGTTTCGATGAATCGTTGTCGATGAAATAATATTCGATGAAACGTTTGTCGACGAAACAAGGGTACACCATATTATTAACTATTAAACTCAAATAACAGAGAATTACAATCAGCACGTAAAGTGGAACAGAAAAAAGATTCTAAATCAACCCTTTTTGGAGAAGAGAACCGAGCAAATGATGAGGGCCTACCGCGAACAATGGAACTCGAAAATTAACCATCTGAGTCTCTATTGCTCTTCTAATTTTAATGAACGTGCTACGTAAATATTAGGAAGGAATAAAGCATAATTTCTACTAGTTAAAGCACTGAAAATTACTTTTTTCAGACGGCTTGGAGCATCAGCGGTTCAAACAAATCTCATTAACAAAATAATGAGTGAAAATCGTGTGAACTTAAATCAGTAAAATTTTCAGTGCTGAAAAATATGTTTTTTAGAAATTCCAGCATCTTTAAAAGAATTGGAGAGATCAAAGAGTATTCATGACACAAACACTGCATAATTTCCTTCCTAAGCTCCTACTCCGACAGACTGGTCGTGCCTGCTGTCTGTGTGTCCGGGGCAAGAAAGAAACGAGTGATTAATTCGCGCAGTGCGCGGCCAGAGAGGTGTTTTATCACAGCCAGGATTTATTCCGGCCAGAATGCTCTTGTTGCTGTTCTTCATGCGCGCGAGTTTATTTGACGAGACCTGGAAACTCATAACACTTCACTGATTTAGACTTTCACGGTTTTTACTCATAATTATTAATGTTCAAGTTGATAATCAAGAGTCAAGACCAAGTGCGGGTAGTTCGAAAAACTCGCGCGGCTAGAAGATGTTGATGTCAACTGGAGCCAGTCTTTCCTCGCGACCACGGGGACAATGTCGTCCTCGAAACGTCGAAGGTCATTTAAAAATTATATACGTGGTTAAGTCCCGTTCATAACACTTCTCTTTTCTTTCTCTTTTCAGATGAAGGCAGGTTATAATAATATCAACTGTCGTCATCATATTAGCAGTTGAAAGAAATCTACCGCTGAATTTAGCTCTGTTACTCTCAGCCAACAATTCTTCTGTACAAAGGTATCCTTTTTTTCTGTGTAAATAATTGACAGCTGACAATTTTTTGGTCACATCAAGCACATTCTGAACAAAGAGCCTAGAACCACGTATCTCAACCAAGAAAAGAATAACGTGTCGAATGATAAAATCAAAACACTGGCTGAAAACAGGATTGGTAACTAATTACTTCACCGACAAGAGCATACCTCTTAAGTAAACGATAATGATGAGCGTCTACATCGCCTGATGGTTAGCAGCTACCATAGCCTCTAAATGCCTGCAACTCCAGAGTTATCACATGCGCGTTGCCAACCCTTTTATATAAGATTCATTGTGTTGACGGTTAAAGGTACAATAAGGTGAACTCCAAACCAAAGAACGATCAACTAGGTGCGCAAATATAATAGTACGAAGGATGTGCGGGTGAGATTAGGCCGGTTTTTGCGCGCACATGTTTAAAGAAAGGTTAAGTCTTTGTGGCGCGGGCTTAATGAGCGCATTATGTATATCGCGTGTGATATGACAATAATTAACATAATCTGTGTAGAATAGGGCAGCCAACGGTCTTTTAAGTAGGGGTATTTAGGCAAAAGACTTCTGTATGAGTCAGATATATTAAACATATTAAATAAAGGTCCCTAATATTATTTAATGCTACTATTATAAGATAATTTTAAACAAAAAAGAACGACTTCATTTAGGATTCGCTATTTCAAAAGGAAGTGGCCGAGTTACTGTAAAAAATAGTGAAATCACTATAGGTGTTCCTATAATAGTTGAAGAAAAAAAAAGATTTCCTTCGATTTCTCCAGGATCCCATCATCAGATCTAGACTTTTTTCAAACAAAAAAAAAATTTCGAATCGGTCTAGCCGTCCTCGAATAATTGGTGAACTTACAAAAAAAACATCCCGACGAATTGAGAACGTCCTCCTTCGAAATCTTGAAGGCGCTTTAAAATGGACAACCTGGACATGTTTTTCAGTTAATTTAATCTCGAGGAAAGCTGATAAATGTCCTCTTAATTTGATTTAATTGAGTGCTCCATCAGGCGGTCCGTAAACTGTCAACATTGTGGTATTAGCCAGTATATTTTACTTATATAAATTGCGGTTATTACTATAAAACTGAAAATTGCTACCTGCAAAAATATACAAATAAGTCGGATGAAGGAATTGGTACGTTAAACATTTCAGTTACACACAATAAATCAATTTTAATCATCATCAACTACACGAAACTCAATCTAAATGGCCATTAAAACAATTCCCATTTATTCACGCCAAAGACCGCAATACCTATTTGTTGGGAAGTTGATTGAAACCGAAACAAAAACAAAACGCAGCTTCATGAGGAAGCGTTTAATTGGGTTTTTGATTAATAAAGGTTGCCAGCCCCCGGGTGTTGTTCCACACGCATGGGCGACTCGAGGAGTGAGGTACAGCGCAGGTGAGGTACGCTTATTTGTACCTCATTCCTACCTGTCCTATGTGCAATGCATAGCACACCTCGCTCCTAAGTGGGTTCTGCAGCTAACGAGCTGACTGCAAAAAATGAAGTTTCACGGCTGTCTCTCTGTGTATCTGTCTATAGCACCGTAGCGCTTAAACGGTATGCATACATGCTCTTGTATTAGATACATACTTGTTTTCAAATTATAGGCCACCTTACTCTGGTTGGTCGGAACCCAACACTCCCGCGCTCCACCAATCACAACCCAGAGACGGAAATTTAAAAAGTTTCAGCCCAATCGAGTGCGAACTAATTGTATTTACGCTCAACTTTTTCTATCTAAAGTTATAAAAGTTGTACGGTTATAAAAGTATTTAATGCCGAAAGTGACACCGCACCCAATTTTGAATTCATTTTTAATTTAAGAAAGGCCTCGGGCGATGTGCTTATTTATTAAGTGGCTGGGATATTGTCATTGCTTACCAAAAAATGGCGAAAAAATCTATAGGTTCCTACACTGGACTGTGAGCTCTGATGATCTGAAAGACTGACATTACCAAGTTATCACAATAACAATGTCAATAAGTCAAAGCATAAAGCAGTCATGCATAAAGTAGTTATTTTTTCTATGTTTTCAAAGTTTGTATTTGATTTAATAACAAACTAATGCCAATAAGAACGAAATTCCTAAAGAAAAGCAGTGTCTACTAAAAAACATCATAAATAGAAGAGGGGACATGTTGGGACACCTGTTATAACACAATAAATTCATCAAAACTATTGTAGAAATGAAAGTAGAAGAAAGAAAAGGAAACCAAGATTATGGATCAAGTGAAGATATGGATGTCGTATGTGGAACCAAAGTGGATCTTTAACGGTGAGAAATTTCAAATTCAAAGGGTGTTTCTGCAAAATAATAGTTTGCTCATTTTATCGTGGTCATGTTCTCAAACATATTATCAAATCAGTCCTAAACTTGCTTGAACAACATTCTATTCAATTATATCTGTGATTATAAACTTATATATAGAGTGTTTCCTGTAACATGAGCAATAAATTAAAACGTAGATTCTACTCCTCAAACAATAAAATTTTTGTTCAACAACTTTTAAAAAATATGCATTTTTTAGATTGTCTCTTTTTCATACAAACTAAATAGTATTTTCAATGTACGTTAAAATCCGTCCAATTGACATTGCTTGTCAGCCTTGTCACCCTACAGACATAATCAATTTCGGAATACATTGCGTGTTCGAATAATCTTTAAAGTGAAATAAAAATCAAACCATAAGTTAATTTTAAAAGTTGCTGAACAAACGTTGTCTGGTTTGAGGAGTAGAATCTACGTTTTAATTTATTGCTCCTATTACAGGAAACACCCGGTAGATGTCATATATATTCATTAAATAATTTGATTTGCTCTTTCAGTTCTATATCTGTGACTTTCTGTAATTGGTTCTGTAAATACAACGCTAATTAATAAAAATCCCTAATGGAAGTTAGAGATAAAGTCACTTCTCCGTACTTTGAAGGACAACTTGTCTGAATAAGTATGGAAGCTTTAAAAAAACATATATTTTATTAAAAACAATGAAATCCGAGCCGGACAGGTGGTGGTAAGTTTGTGTAAATGTAATAATGCGATAACATGTCACATTTGAGGCGAAAATTCTGCAAGCGATCGTGTAAGCACGTCCCGTCTCGTCCCGGGTGCACAAGTTCTCTGCCTGGACAAAAGTTGGCCGAGGGTCGCGTTTGACTTCGGCTATTTGATCTTAAATACTGACACAAGAATCAGATACCCTGGGGTATTGAAATGTACAATCGCCATTAAATATATCAGAGCGGCCACGGTGCTCAAAAATATCTGGACAAGCACCTTATCGCCTTGACAATAAAGGCGTTGGTGTAATATTTATGACCACCTTGGCTGCTCCGATATATCTGATGGCGACTGCACGTATCCATATAACGTGAAACAATCTAGGGTTTTTTATCCACGTCGGTGGCAATTGAGCATAAATCCTGGGTAATGGTAAACGGCCACTGTAGCCTTTGTACGCTAGAAACTTAAGGGGTGTTACATGCGCGTTGCCGACACTATAGTCTATAACACTACTTTTTTTGAAGAATCTCATACTGAAATCCATGGACAATACGAGTACGTACAGTCAACGCCTCGCTTTTGAACCTTATTCCGCTGTAATAACGTTCAAAAGGGTATACCTAGTGAGGCGTTGACTGTACCTTGAGTTCCGCATAAGTCAATTATTTTAAACTTTAGAGAGTGGGAACCTCTGATAACCTAAAAGATTGGACTAAACATTTTTAGCTATTGTTTTACAGAAAATATAAATTATCATTAACCGACTTCAAAAAAGGAGGAGGTTCTCAATTCGACTGAATTTTTTTTTTTTTTTATCATCATTTTTTTTTTGTATGTATGTTACTCCATATCTCCGTGAATCGTGAACCGATTTTCAAAAATTTTTTTTTAATCGAACAGGTATAACCCCTAGATGGTCCCATTGTCACCAAGTCAGGGTCTGATGATGGGATCCAGGAGAAATCGAGGGAACTCTTCAACTATTATAGGCACACCTATAGTGATTTCACTATTTTTTACAGCAACTCGGCCACTTTCTCTTGGAATAGCAGATCCTAAGTGAAGTCGGTTCTTTTTTTGTTTTAAATTATTTATAATATTAGTGGGATAGCAGTGAATGCCCAGCGTCGGCGTTAAGCAAATCCGCTTGGCGCGTTCATTCCATGGCTCAGTTCAAAGTTTTCCTTACTTTACAAATTCCGTTTCGCCGAGTTGAAGTCTTTTTGAAAAAGCTACTATAAAACTATCGCAATTAGACGCCATACCTACTCGTAGCTTGCAAGTTTAATTAATGCGGAGTCTAGCTGCAGAACTTAGGCGGGAGATAAACGGGCTATACAGGGTGCTTCTGTTGTTCCGGTCACCGGCACAACTAATAACTAGCACCAAACATCTAAGAACGTACTTCTGGTTAAAACTACAATCACTGAAATAATTGTAACCTACAATTTTGCTATATCAAATTTATATGTAGTGTTTCTATTTATTTTAAATAACACAAATTCAATTATTCAGAAAAAATATTTTTTTCTGTAACTTCAATAATGAATATGCATAAAGCATAATTATTACTTATAGATATATTTTTTCTGATTTTATTTTTTGTTTCTGATATTCTGTTGGTATCTCATTTGGATTTAAATTTTTTTGGACACACAGGACCTAATAACTTTTTCTTTCTATTAAATTTTTTTAGTATGCAAAAATAGATTTTTATTAGGAGCAATGTTATTTCACAGCGAGCAGAAGAAATAGTTTACTTGATGAGAAGTCCAAAATTACCTTTACACTAATACGTGGTAAGATTTTGAATACGCCAACAATATAGCGGCATGGGTAGCAATTTTATACGAGTATCAAGTCGACCGTGAACGTATCGGCCGAAGGAATTTTTAATTTAGCTGCCTAATACAGGCAATATGTTGTCCATGGGCTTTGACACAGCGTTCACAACGCAGTAGGGAGCGGAAACGAGACATTAGCCGATAACCGAGCGAGATAAATATTTGTGTCATTGCGAGAAGCATTAACTGCATTACATAACCTAACGATTAAACCTCTGAAATGATTGTTATATGACTAATACTTGACATATTTAAGAATCATTTTGTTGGACAAACGAAACTTTGAGAGCTACGATGCCACAGGCCAGGGATGTTATAGGGCTCCGGTTCCGGTTCCGTGAAGTCGGAACTTCCGATTGGTGTTAAATATCCGCTTCGGTTCCGGTTCTGTTACTTTCAAAACAGAAGTCATATCGAATATCATAGCACCGCATCTAGGGCAAATGAGCAGCGTACATCAAAAACAAATAGGTTTATAGCTGTCATTTGCTCATGCTTCCGCTTGCCACGTGACCTACCCTTAACATCTCGTCCACCTATAAACTCGGGCTCCGATTCTGGTTCCGCTTCCACTTTCAGTTCCGATTCCGTTTCTGGTCCCGATAAAACCACATTTGTTACATCCCTGCCATATACTGACACATAGATACACACTAACCTTTATAATCATGGGTAAAAAGAAAAAAAAATACCTCCGGGTTCTCTATAATGAATTTTGACGTGCCACCACAGGTACCTACTGTTCCTACTCTTATACTGCTTGATTGCACACTTCTACACACAGGGTGTCCGTAAAAAGAACGGCTCTTTTATTAAGAAGCCCGTGGAAATAATCGCTAGAAGACCGATCCAATTTATAAATAGATTGCATCCAATGATTCCGAAAATAAAGTTTATATTGGAATTTTTATTGGAACACATTTTCCAATCGAGAAGGCAGTAGGCGTTTTTTACGCAATATACCTATTTAGTTCATTTCGAGGAATTCAGGCTTTATTTGTACAGAATTGTAATCACATATTACCTTATTTAGAAATATTACAGTTTAACTCAAGTATTTTATTCAGACGTATGTGCCGACGCATCTGCGATGCGAGCACTGACGATAGTGTTAAAATAATGTGAATTCATCCGTAATAAGTATAATTTACTACCTGATGCACCTGATGCTTACTTAATTCAAAAAGTGTTTCAACTTTATAAATATTTCAAGCACATGCAAGCTAATAAGTTAGGTACAGTCTCCTATATAAAAGCTTGCGTTAGATAAATATTCAATAAACATTCCATAGTTTGTTTATTTCTAAGGAGCAAATTAAATAATTTGTGCATCTTAGTTTTTACGCTAACTTGGTCATTAACATTACAAAAACTATTTAAAACGGGCTACTTAACAATTGTGTTTCTTTTGGTGAGTTGCCGATATTTCGGCACAGTTACTCCGTGATAATGGCGCATGCAACTGTGCCGAAATATCGAAAACTCACCAAAACAAACTCACATGGTCAATACCCCGATTTAAATAGTTTCTATTAATTTCGAGGAAACTCAGCAGCTTTTTTTTTTTAAACAGGAGTACAGTCGGCAACAAGGTAGGCACGAGTACCTAGCACCTTTCGCTGAGGCAATAAGAACCACCGTGTCTTTTCAATTTTCAGTTCATCGTGTCGAATCCAACTGTGACGGTTGTATCGAGAATTATTGTATTTAAAAAAGCCTATTATCAAAATTAAATGTAAGCACGACTAAAAGCTTAACCCTTATTTTTTTTAAGTATTAAAGATACATTTTTTTATTTTCTCCATTTTCTCCATACTTTATTTAATAACCTGGTAATCGCCAGCCCGCACAATATGTCACGCAGAATCAATAAGCCCCCGTTTTCATCACAAGCAACGGCTGTCGAGCGATCACCAATTTATGAAAACTTGTAATCTCGCATAATTGAGGCTTAGGTGTATGTGCACCACGGATTACTCGTGCCACGCATATAGAACGTCGTAACCATCTTTAAAACCTATATGTCGTTAAGACTTCCTTCACTTAGATGGTATTCTTTGTTGGTCAGCGTTCGATACTTTCTTTATGAGAAAAGTCTCAAGTGTCTTTGAAGTGCACTGCCCATCTCGGCGTATTGGTAACTATTTCACTTATTTTTTTTGAGATCGACAATGGAGAATGTTTTTGAAAGTGAATTTTAATAATATTTCTTTTTTAATTTAATCATATTTTGCTTTCGTTGAATACATTCCTTCCTAAATAGATGCTTAGTCGCATTTTTGAGATAAGCATTATACAGTCAGCAGCAAAAGTACTTAAGCGGGTAGGCTGTTCAAAATGAGCTAGACACGACTTTATTGTCAAGTGAATAAGAAAGAAAGGAGTGAAAGATTGAGTGTGTGTAGGTCATTTTGAACACCCTACCCGCTTAGCTACTTCTACTGCTTACTGTACCTAAGAAATTGTTCAGTACAGGTACCCTATATTTGGTAGATTATGCCTGAGCTGAGCTTTTAGTTCATCAGACCATCATCCAGTAAATTTTAGGTATAGACTTATCATCGCTCGCCCTGCAGAGTGAGAAATAAAATTTCATTGTTTTTTAAAGACTTGCCACGCCTTGCGTTCTAAATAATGTTTTCTTATTTTAAAGTCGGCTTTACTCAGCGGAAACACCGCCGGAGGTATTATTTATAAAACATTTGCAGAAAACTCAGCAAAAGGCGGATTTGCTCACGGTCTGCTGGAGACTACAATGGAATTTCCGTTTTGTTAAAAGTTAAAGTTTAAAACAAGAACCAAAGGAAATGATGCGCGGCGCAGCCATGCGACCATCTCAATAATGGTTAAAGTTAATATTTACAAACCACTCGACTTTGATTTAGTATTTCCGTATATTTATTTTCTTTCCTAAGTTAGGCTTTTTACAATATGAATGTAAAATTAAAATAAAATATACCATACAAAACAAGAACAATATAAAACATAAACACATTATAAAAAACCTAACCTAGAGTGCCGCCGGCAGCAAGGCAAGGCCCAGGCTACCGGTGGTCAGGGCCGCAGAGAGAGGAACCTTCGGACTTCGGACTATACGCGCCGTGTCCAGGATTACCGCCTTCTGAATCTGACCCTTGATCCAACCACAACCCCGTAGCGAAAGTCTCTCAAGATGTTGGTCGAGACTCTTCGCTATGAGACCGTTCGCAGAAACAACTATCGGCACATGATCGCCGAATCGACCTCCCACATGGCGGTTACCTCGTGAGCCAAGTCTAGGTACTTGCTGGACTTGTCCTTCTCGGCTTTCACGAGGTTCACGTCACATGGGACGGTGATTTAGTATTTATTATTATTTAATCGTGGCGTATTTAACCGAAGGGCTTCACGCTCCAGAGGAAATACTGGTGCCGCCTCAACAGAATCCGTACGGGTCACGGCAGGTGCAATTACATGTTGCACAAATGGGGATGGAGTACAAGTCCGATGTGCGACTGCGGCCTTGAAGACCAAACCACTCAGCACATCGTGGAGCGCTGCTCAAAACTACGTTGTCAAGGCGAACCGGAGGACCTCTACACTAACTTATTAACATCTGACGCGATCGACTGGCTGTGCAACCTGGATGTCGATTTATAATAGTATTAATCTTACAATGTCTGATTTAGTAAATATAATATTGTAAAATGATAAACTTTCGCGATAAGGTTTTTTTAATTCTAGTTTCAGTAATAACTGGATTCGTGTATGTTTATATAAATGTTATCCTTAGATTATAAATATAAAAGATTTTTTAGGAAGGATATTGGCTGCCTATTGTGGCTATAGTAAGTAAATATATGTCTTACAAACCTAAAAAAAGCCGTATTTCATCGGCCGTAGTAGTAACCACTAACTAATCCACTTGAATATTATATTATGTGCCTTTGAGAACGGTTTCCTTTAAAAGATACACACTGAAGCCCTGTTAACCTAGCGGTAAGACATGCAACAATCAATCCGGATGTCTCGGGCTGAAACCTCGACTCTTAACTAGGGATGTTACGGAGGTGGTTTTATCGGAACCGAAGCCGAAACCGGAGTTTTTAAATTTGTTTTAACGAAACCGAAAGCGAATCCGAAACCGAATGCGAACCCAAAAACGAAACCGAAAGCGAAACCGAATCCGAAACCGAACCCAAAAGCGAAACCGAAGCCTTCATCCGCTTCATCGTCGAATGTTACTGTCACTGTCACACTAACTAACACTAACACTTTGAAAAAACACACTGCAGGCCGTGAACCAAAACAATAAACGAATGAGTAAACAATCGTCGTAAAAAAGGTGGGGTGATTCCCGGGGAGACAAGTCAAAACCTGTTTGTACTCCTAGGCACGTAGGCACACGCCGCGCGCCGCAGCTGCTGACTTTCGGCTCCGTTAAAACCTCCGCTTAAAATTAGACGAAACCGAAGCCGGAGCCGGAGGTGTTCGCTTCAAATTAGACGAAACCGAAGCCGAAGCCGGAGGTGCGAATTCAGCCGAAAGTTTCGGTATATCGGAGCCGAAGCCGAACCTCCGTAACATCCCTACTCTTAACATTGAGTTTTTTGGAGCCTATGTACAAAATATCTTTGATAGTTACCAATCACTTTTCACTATAGGAAAACATCGTGAGAAAAACCTATTAAGGCCTAGCTTCCCACGTGTTGGAACGTTAAATGGCTAATTCATAAAATGATATTGCAGTTCAAAAAATAGACATAAACGCTAGAAGTATGATATTGATGATACACAGACATGTACAAGTTTTACAACCCTTTCCCACGTTTAACACAAATACAGAGTTAAGACAAACGCGCAATGTTTTCTAGTAATTAAGTATTCATGAAACCGCGAGCAGACTGCAAATGAGCGGCATATTGACGGAACTGGCAGCTTCGAGGAAATTCAAGCCGAAGTTGAGTGAATTAAAAAGTTACTCCGTGAGGCGCCGACGTTTAGAGCGGTACACATTCATGTGTTTATTACCTTTTGATGTGTTATTTTAGGTTAACATTTTGAAAACACATTTATTTACATAACTAAATATACAGAGGTACTACAGTACAAATACTAAACTAAATTAATAACTAGCTCAAATCTAAACTAGGCCTTTGGTTAACATTATTGTTCAGAAATGAAAATGTTGAGATGTGCCGGTGGAGCGCGTATGGACAGAATACGTAACGCATATATCAAGGGATCTTTCAAAGTAGCGCCAGTAGCAGACAAGCTGAGAGAAGGTAGACTTCGACGGTACGGCCACGTATCGCGTCGAGATGACAGCTACTCTGTGAAAACTGTACTCAACATCAGTACACAGTCTAAATACATGACGAGGCAGACGACCAGCCACGTGGTGGTCGACAGTAGAAAGGGATTTAAAAGCCCAGAAACTTTCGCCAACGACAACCCGGGATAGAATATCCTGGCGCCGATGCACAAGGAGGCCAGACCCCAGATAAACTGAGACAAGGGCAGGAAGAAAATGAAGAAGAGCATTATTGTTCAGAATTAAAGTAATGTCATCATCGTAAATGATGAATTTCTAAGAGTCACGAGAAAATGCACCAAGGGCATTCGTACGATGCACGTAGGATTTGTTTGTGTGTGACTTTTCAATAAAATCAACAGATTTATTTCCCCTCCTATTCTCTCCGAACAACATTTGCACTTTATTTAATTCTGTCGGAAATGAAGGAAAACATGCACTTCAATTATATTCGAGCATACAATGAGTCGAATGTGGACCGAATGAAAACCGAACCGTTGATTGGACGAAACGGAGGCCGAGCGATAACATGCTTTTTTAATGAAAAATAATTTATTCAGTTTCAGGTGTCTGATTGGAAGTTTGAAATCTCAACTCGATGGTCGCCTATAGTACAGTCAGCATCAAAAGTATCTTCCTACACGAAAAAATATGTGACACGCTCCTATGGCTCTACAAATAAGAGCGTGTCACATATTTCTGCGGCCTTCGTGTAGGAAGATACTATTGATGATTGACTGTACGACCGCTCCCGATTATTTATTGGTGAGTTAATTAACCTCCGATGCGAAATGAGGGGTGTTATATGTAGGTGTAACTGCTTTTAGTAAGTAAATATCTGTGGCACCGTAGCGCTTAAACGGTTGAACCGATAATGCGGTTTTATTTATATGTGACGTTTACAAGACAAAGGTATATAAATGTGGGTTGTTAATACAGTTTATTTCTAAATGAATTATTATGGCAGTAATGTCTTATTGACAACCAACGATGATGTACGTTTTACTTAAAAATGGCACATATTTGATAAATTTTCTAGAGCAACCATTCTCAAAGTGTGCTCTTCCGATAGAATACTTTCAATATTGAGAAAAATTATTCAAAAACCAACTCTTGTAGATACAAGAAAAATTATATGTGTTAGACAGATGTCTAGCACCAAAATTCTAGGTTTTCCAAATTTTTTATTTAATTAATAATGGTTATTCTATTGTGTTGTATTTAAGAAAATGTGGTAGGTACTATTACTGTATGTATGTCAGTTTATCCGGGCCCAGATGTAAATAGCGCTTGCGATCGGAATCGAACTTAGAACTTGTATCCGGAATTCCGGAACTTATTTACGGAGCATCCCGTATGCAGATTAGTTTGAAACTACTACGCTACGCAACTTTGTATCTTATTACTTAGAAAATAAAATCCAATTTTAGAAATCGGGTAGTGGAGTTTTAAAGTAGTGTGGACTTAGAAAAACTTCGCCAAGTCATTTTAAAGTTAGGCGACCAATTTTAATGAACAACTACCGCTCCGTATTGACTCCATAGATTACTACTATCTAGATTCTGCATTATGAGCTCCGTATTGGCTCAGTTCAGATCGGTTTTGAACGCCATCCTTTGATTTCTCTAGAGAAGAATATTAAGCAAACTTTTGCCCGCATATTTGTACCTGTAAAATATCAAACAATACTACTTTACAAACATAAATAATGAATGCAGTTGTTAAAGAACACACTTGATATTTATTAACACACGCATGGTGATGGTGAACTTAACAACCGAGAGATGCTTAAGCTTCGGTAATGCCGGTAAGGTTCGGTGTTATAAATCAAAAGTACAAGTGTTTCTTAACCGGTTGTCCACGAGCGACTGGTGGTCCTTAGAGGCCCGGAGACAGCTGAAGAAATGGTCCCCGCGTTTATGAACAAAACAACTTTTGTTGACTTTTCTCATAGTATTTACTTCCGAACAAATGGTGGTTTCTGCTCAATTTTGTCGTACTCGACAGTTTCTTGTTTCTTATCACAAAACAATGTTTTTTTGTTACCAGTAACCAGACTTCCTCTACCTTACTCAAAATTTATTTAAAATACACATAATTATTTTAACTACAGCTTTTTAATCCGCAACGCAGGCTTCATCAGGTGTATACACAAAAAGGGGTCAACCCCAGGCTTCGTCACTTAACAATCAAAGATGATATCCGCCACACGCTTTGACAATCTGAACCACACAATACACGTTCAGTTACACTGGCTACCCCGGACCGTAACCGGCTCAAACGTCCCCATGACACTAGCAGCGTTTCCACGTTGTATGGCCAAGGAAATCCGTTGAACCAGGTACGATCCGGAGCGAGGATCGCAACCCCTCTCTCTGAGTCGACGACCCAAGTCCCTGACGAACTCCATTGCCTCTGCACCCCACGACCCTGCAGTCTCTACCGCAACCGGTATAAAGTCATACGTCGTCTCCAAAGCAGAATACTTAGTATTATCTACTACCTTACTTACTACCTTAGTTGAGTTTTGGGACTTCAGAACAAAGGCTTATTACTTACCAAAGTGTTTTGTTATTTATTCGTAAACTTTGAGTAATCAAATTAAACTTTATGAACTCTTTACCAAATTTTGGTTATTGATGAATAGCCGAAGAAGTTCGCTTGTCCTTTTCTTTCAGTGAAGGACGGTCTCCAGTGGAAGAGATCTATCACTAACTTGTACGACTAAAGCAGAGTTTGCAAGGAAATTTTATTTATTCGTCATGTCCGTTCTTTTGAAATGTTCTACATAATGTGGTCGTGTGTTATCTTTTAGTCTTGGAGGCGTGCTCTTAATCCCAGAGTCGACGTCAAAGACAACTTTACACATTTGTTTGTACCTTATTACAAAGGAGTAAAGTGAAAATGAATATATCTTTATCGGCATCTATAAATGTTTCCTAATCAACCAGTGGCTCAAAAAGTGGGTCAAAAAATTTCTTTGGCAAGCCGGTGCTGATTTTGGCTTAAGGCCGTTCCTCGATTCGGACAAGCGATTTGGTGGTCAAGTGAGCCCACAGGGCACTCAGCCCGCGGGTTGAGTTGACCATTTTTTTTTTCTACGGCTGAACTCGACCCAATGTGCTAACTGAGCCCGCGGGCCCATTCCACCAGTAATTTACAGTTAGAGGTCAGCTCAGCCCGTGGGCTCAAACGGCCACTACCTACCGCTAAGGGCTTACTCAGTCTATGGGCTCAATCAATCAGTATACCTATTACGATTTGGTGGTCAAGTGAGCCCACTGGGCACTCAGCCCGCGGGTTGAGTTGAACATACTGCAAATAGGTTTTTTCAGCCCATAAGCTCAATCGGGCAATTTCTACTTTTTCCGTTGGTTAGATTCGTGTATGTAATATAAATACAGGTGATTAATAATACACACACGAAAATTATTCGGACATTTAATATGGTAAAGTTAATAAATACTATAAATGTCGCGCACGAACTGTTTCGCGTCAGCGCCCCAGCAGCCCGCTGTTTCCACCGCAAAAGGGACGAAAATGTAACCCGCGCCCAGAGGAGCATACTTTTGGCGCTTTACCACCGCTTGAGACTCAGCCGCCGCGCCGCTCCATCTGCGCGCATCGTTTGGCTGATGTGAGAGGCGGCGAAGGTGCTGACACACGTAGCGTCCCACACCAAGCACCGTCCTCTCTCCCACGGCACCAAAGTTAGACCATCTGGTCGCTTGCCATCTGTGCGGCTTAGGCCCGGACGCTCAAGTACAGATGGGACACCACACCAGCCGACCTAAGCGCCCTCTGGACTATGTCATTTAGGGCATGGTGACGCGGATGTCTCCCGACACATTGCCGGCAACTTAATGCATGATGGCCGTCAGCTTCCACCGTGGAACCGCAGATGCATACGTGTGGTTGACACACATCGCAGCCCAAGCGGAGAGCAACGGACACCCGCAATGTGTCACCATCGAGCAAAGTGCCAAGTTGAGGCAATGGCAACGCCTGCAACCACGCCCCTGACTCTGGCCGCGACACAGCCATAAGTCGTGCACGGTCTACACCCGCCGCACTGCCCACTAGATCGTTAAAAATGGCCTTACACCCTACGTCATCCCACGCGCGCTGGTGTCTTGGATTCTCCGGAACGGACGCTTCTGGGTTGACAGCCAACCACCCCTCACGGTGTCCGCCACATACGGTACGCTTACCTGGTCGCCATTTGAGGAAAGAATCTTAGCAACCAGGTCAGCTACCCCATGCGCAGACGCCAAGAAGGCCGGCAGGCTCACGTCCCCCACTCGGCAGATCCGCCTGCGCCCATTGGCCATCGCTAAGGGAAACATTTACCACCGACTCAATGGTTGCCTTAATTACCAAGTCGAAAGTCCCAATATCCTCGGGAAACAACCAAACAAGTGCCGTGCGCAGCAGGTAGGGGATTTTTGGGACCGCAAAACACTTCTACATCAAAACTAAAGCAACGTGCGGATTTAAACCTTTGAGACGTTTGCCAGCAAGAATAAGGAGATCCCTACGAGTTTTAAGGGCCTCAGGAACTGAAGAAGGAAAAATGGGTGCAGAAGACAAAAAGAGTCGGTGCTAAGTTTCGTGAGGCCAGGAAGTAAAGCTGAGAAGAAGGAAAGCACGGAAGATGACTGCAGACCACAAGGAAAAATACTCGCACTTCGAGGAATCCACTTCCAGCCCCAAATCCTTCAGGCGCGGCAGCAACACGAGCAAGTCTTGCTCCACCTCCTCTGGCTTGCCCCCAACGGTACCATCATCGAGGTACCAGACGTTGAGAGGCGACTTTAGCTCGGCAATAGCTTTATGGATTGCAAGGCTGAAAGCGAGTGGACCAAGTGGATCTTCCTACTGAGCGCCCACCTGGGACAAAATGGGGTCAGCTCCATAAAAAAGGTTAGAAGGCGAACAATAGACTTGATGAAGATAAGGATAGAGCGCAGGAATTTTCTCCTTAACCTCGGCCTATAAAACGTCCCTCTCCACCATGTTGAAGGCGTTTTTCAGGTCCAGTTTCACAATGACGCTGCCGAAATAGCTCCGATAGTTCCAAAGAAAGTCGGAGCGTAACGCTACAGCAGGTATATTGAAAGCAACCAGTTATCCCTCTACAGTTTGAGAACCACTTGCTATCACTATGAGATTTGAAAGCGGGTTAAGATAAAAAAAATAAGTATTGCCGTCTTATCCCACGAAAAGTCACCGGGTCAAGATAAAAACTCAGTAAATAATAAAGATAATTTAAATCCTCATTGACAGGTGAATAAAATAACAATAACGAGCAAACGTATCAACTCAGAATATTTATAGCTACACTGAAAAAGAAGTTACAGAACATGGGGTAAGATAAAAAAACAGGATTTGATGTCGAAAAATACACGTTGTCGAAAGTTGCCAATCTTATTCCCACCTTCACTTAGCGGACGGAACCGACTGAAGGGCGGGGAACAGAACAACAAAATGGAGTTCCCAAAAAAGGGCTCAGGAACAAAATATGTGCCAGAAGTTGGGAGCTACAAACGGTTTTTTTACCTCCCCCCATTTTTCATCTAACCCCAACGCACCCTAATAGTAAGCAAGTATCAAGCCCTTACGAAGAACCTATTCAAAACCGTACCTGGTGATAGGTGTAATAATTTTCAACATCGCCGTTACTGGATTTCCATCACGCGTCCAAATACTGCGGTAACCGCTTACCGAGCTGAGTAGACCCTAAAGCAGTATGCTGTGGTTGACTGAGCCCATGGGCTGAGTGAGTCCTTAAGCGGTAGGTAGTATGCGATTGAGCCCACGGACTGAGTTGACCCTTACCTGTAAAATAGTAGTCGACTGGACCCGTGGGACGAGTTGTCCGATTAGTGTGGGTCGAGTCATCCACGAAAAAAAAAGAAATGGTCAACTCAGCCCGCGGGCTAAGTTTCTGTGGGCTCATTTGACCACAAAGCGGGACAAGCCACGCCCATCCGTTAGAGACACGTTTATGGCTCCCGTGCACGAAAGAAAGAGATGCAGCGCTCTTAAGGATCAGACTATTTGACTAAACTACGATAAATAAGCGAATCTATAAATTTTGTCTGATTTTGTTTCTGTGACTATTTAGGTAAACCAGAATACCATATTTTTTACTTAGTTATATTGCTTAATCTCCTATAGTTTACGTAAGCTAAGAAAAATAAGGGGGAAAAGGACCCAACTTCGGATTTTTTTTCTATCGAGGCAACTTTCAGCAATCGTGTTTCGGCTTGTGCCATAAACAAGAGTATATAGTCTTATAATATATATTCGAAAATAAATTTAGTCCCTTTTCCCGTTTAGTCAATAGAGCGATTGAAAAAACCTATAATTTTTCAAAGTAGCCCCTTAAAATTTGTTCATGAGCTGTAGGAAAACAGCTCAGATGCCTGAACCTTAGGCAAGCCGACGGAAATCGTGATCTATGGCCACGCCGCCACTGCTGTCAACAAAGTGATATGGTTAAGTATGTAAATAACTTTATTGGCAGAAAACAAGATACATGAACATGATAGGATAAAAATTAAACTAAACCTATAAATAAAAACTAATTTTAAAAATAAATGCTAATTAAAGTAAAACTTAACTAAAATTTAAAACTAAATAACCCTAAAAAATATCAAAAACATTGGGCCCCCGCGGCATGGTGCCAAGGACGCTGGCAGCATTCCCCCGCTGTATAGCAATGCTGATGCGTTGCGCGAGAAAGCTGCCAGCTCGTCGGTCACCAGTAATTTGGATTAGTCTTTTGGACAGTATGTAAATAGATTGTTCAAAGAATGCATAAAAGAATCCGGTCCGTCCAAATACACTAAAACGTTCACTAGCACTTAAGGCCGTTCCTCGATTCGGACAAGCCACGCCCATCCGTTAGAGACACGTTTATGGCTCCCGTGCACGAAAAAAAGAGATGCAGCGCTCTTAAGGATCAGGCTTTTTGACTAAACTACGATAAATAAGCGAATCTATAAAGTTTTGTATAATTTTGTTTCTGTGACTTTTTAGATAAACCAGAATATCATACTTTTTACATAGTTATATTGCTTAATCTCTTATAGTTTACGTAAGCCAAGAAAAATAAAGGGAAAAAGGACCCAACTTCGGATTATTTTTCTATAGAGGCAACTTTCAGCAATCGTGTTTCGGCTTGTGCCAAAAACAAGAGTATATAGTCTAATAATATATATTCGAAAATAAATTCACTCCCTTTTCCCGTTTAGTCACTAGAGCGCTTAAAAAAATCTATAATTTTTCAAAGTAGCCCCTTTCATGACTAGTCATGCACCAGCAAGCGAGAGATACGGACGTGCCAATGAGCTCCCGATACCCAAGTGAGAAAGAGATAAACAATTTTCTAACAACGAGAGGGATATAATTATTAATTGATAAATATAGATACTAACAGAAACATAGCTTTGCTAGAAAGATTATAAAATAAATTTATAGTTTATTTTTTCCCATTTATAGTAAAAATCATTGTGTACAACACAATAATAAGAGCATGTGATGGTCATTTAGATCAATTTGAACATCTCGCCCGTGTAGCTACATCTGCTACTCTACAACAAACTAAGTATTTTTGAAGTCGGTAGCAATCTAAGGGTCCTTACCGCACGGACGCACGGGAGCAATACAGGCCCCTCATCACCTCCCCGACTCAACAACCAATAAAAACGTCTGTCAGCGACGCCTTCACACACTTCACCGGACATTCTCGACCTTACTGCTAAGAGATAAGGTCTGCTAACAATCAGTAGGTAGCTACTTGTAGTGCGTGGAAACAACGAGCTAATGGAACCGTCCGTCAAGTGAAGCCCATGTCCATGAATAGGTAAAACTCGGGATACCCGCCGATTGATTGAAAAAGTCTGCCTATTTAGAAACCTAAAAGGTTTAACAGTGTTAGAGTAAACAATGGACATTTGTTTTTACGTAAGACTGTTCTAATATCTGTTTTATAATTAACGTCTTGTAGCCACAACACTTATTGAGCTTACTGTAAAACTAGGTTGTTACCTACCTACGTACAAATCATCATCATTGGCCTGTAACGTCTATGGCAGACGATTAGACGCAATGTCCAAAATCACCTTAGACACTTCCTTAGGTGACTGTACAAACGAATACGGGAGTGGCAAGCGCGCCCACATTTTGCACAGTAAAATGTTGCAATTGATGTGCTGGTGTTACAATTACAACCCTGCCGTCTCGCCCTCTTATCGGCTAGTTTGTCGAACCAGATCCCATCATGCAGTTTCTGGCCTTCCCTGAGGATATTACGCCACTGGTCCCTGTTGTCAGCAAGCTTCTCCCAATCTCCATGGCCGATGTTGATCTCATTTAACGTACAAATATGTTTACACTTAACCACCTTATAACAAAGCAGTTAATTGCAAAAGTGTAAACGTATATTTGTCACCGACTGTACGTACAGTCGCCGTCCGAGATATCGGAGCAGCCAAGGTGGTTGTGACCACAAATATCTGAACAACGCCTCTAATTGTCAAGTCAAGGTGATAAAATGCATGTTCATATATTTTTGAACTTGATATATTTGATAGCGAGTGTAGATATTATTCTCGTTAGCGACAAGAAGAAGCCGAGTCGAGTGAAATTAGAGAAGGCGTCGATCAGCGCCGTAAAGAGGCGCAAATACCACTCATAAAAACCAACGAGCACGGGAATTAACGAATGCTTTAGGATAATCTCCGAAAAAACTTAGTCGTTTTATTCTATAACGGTTGAAAACCGTTAAAACGTTTGTTAAAAAGTAAAAAAAACGGTGAAAAGCAACGAGCTTGAAAGACAAGGGTGTTTTATAACCATGCGTTTAAGACCGTAACAATTTTGAAGATACCGTTATTTATATGTTTCTGCGAAGAAATACATTCAAAATGAAATCGGATAGCTTGTACGGAAATTTTATAAGATTACCGATAGCTTTTGAAGATAAGTAGGATCTTATACCTTAACGAATTTTCCAAATTAATCTCGAAATGGTTTCGAAAACTGTGTAAATTATAACGGTAAAAAGTTACAAGTCCGGAAAAAGAAGAAGTCTGGAAATTAACGAGTTCTTTACTTTAATGAAATATCCCGAAAGTTGAATTCTTTTCTAGATTGTTTCAGAACTATTTCAATTAAAATGTAAATAAGTAATAAAAAAAATCAACAAATGCTCAGGATGATCTTCAACTGGATAAACATTGATGTATTTCTAAAATGCAATATTTCAACATTACAGCTTTAATAAGGCTTGCAATCCCTGTATTTATTTGTATACTCCGTCTCCGTATTTGTAACTCCGGCATTACGGAATTGGCCATACGATAAATACCGGAATTGCAAGCCTTACGTGCAGCGTTACATTGCAACGTAATTTCCGAGACCAAATTTTGCCGAACCACGACCAAATTATGTGATATTTAGGCACATTTTTCTGTTAACAAAAAACGGTTAATTTATTTGCAACAAAACGTTGACCTATTTACATCTCTATCGGCTGAACTCTTCACGGCTTCATTCACTTTTTAGTTCCGTTCCTTTTCGTCGTTATGCCGGATTGTTTGTTTTATCGTTACAATATAATTGAAAGGGGCGGGACGTGTTTTGTTTGGTTAACAGATTGAAAGTAAACCCTCCAGCTTCTGGAAAATAAATACGCTGGCCCCTATTTTGCCAGTGAAGTGTAGTACCTAAATATAAATAGTGTCTACATATTTTAAAATACACAACATATGTAGCGCTTTGTAGCGAAACTGCAGTGGTATTGTGCTTGTATGGCATGTGTTAACGATTCAACCTACATGGATTGGTCGCCGGGAGAACTCTACTGCCGGCGCATAACAATTCGAAAGATGAATTCGAATTGATTATGACACATACTTCATTACTTACTTATGTCAAGGGTTAGTTCTTGAAATGTAATGCTTAAATTATTACAATAAAACATAATATTATTACTTCGTTAAGTGGCTCTTCTTATTATCGCAACATCATTTTACCGCTTAACATTTGGTGACCCCGACGTGATTGATTATTAAATTGATTTTACCATTTGGTGACCTCTACGACGCTCATTGAGCAGCAATCTTCTTTGAAGAACAAAGGACGTGTGGATCCTTGGAGACAAGCGGAATCCCGGAGTCAAGTAAAATACGAGATCAGCCAGCACGAGCACAGAGATTAAAGGGGAACCCTTGCGTGAAGTGTTTCAAGTTGTAAATTCATTACTTACTACGAATTTCATGGTTGCCTCAATCCTGCTCTGCATAAGGTTGTATTTTTCCATAATTACGTTTAAAACTAAAGACGACTACTAATTTAAATTGATTTTACCAAGAATAACATAATTTTCTTTCAATAAACGTAGTCCAGTCAGTTTAGACATAGTCCAGCAAAATTCGTAAGAAATTAATTTTTTTTTTCTAAATACTATAAAGTTAAAGCACACGCAGGAAACGACACTTGAGCATCATTTGCAGCTTCTTTACAAAATATTAGAGAGCTCCGGTATTAGCTTCATTCAAATTTCAGGGATTGTGCTTTATGCTGCCTTCGAGATTCTTTCGGAGTTCCGGGGTGTAAGCTGGCTTTCTGCATCATTTTGCCGCTTGATCGCGAAGGTGTCGTCATTGCATACGGACAGCTCTCCTATCTGCCACTTGTTTTGACACGGTGGCCTGCACGGTTTGAATTTTAATTTATTTTGTAGTGCAGTCTGTTCAATTTGTTTGTAGCATTGCTTAATAGACCTACGCGTGTGCATTTAATTATTTGTACAAAATGTCTAATGAAATGAAGCCGTTAGTCCGAAAGCGCGGTACCATAAAGGCAAAAGTTACTTTATACGAAAAATATATTGATACAATAAAAGCGATTCCAACCGAGAGCTTTACTAAGGCTTTATCAGGTGAGCTCCAGTTGAAACTTAGTCGTTTTCAAGAATTATTTTCTCAGTTTGATGAGATTCAGACAGAAATTGAAAATTTAGATGACATCGACTTAGCCGATCAGCTATTAGAACGTGAGCAAGTCGAGGATTCTATGATAAGATTGATTTCATTGTCACAATTGATGCTTGAGCCACACCAACAAGCAAATGATACAAAATATGCTACAGCTGCATCTCTAGCCGGCGGAGGTTCAGTCCGTTCAAATGACAGTTCACAGACGTCTGTTAACTGTCAAATTCGGCTTCCTTCAATAAAATTACCTTCCTTTGACGGCAATTATACAAAATGGATGGAGTTTCGCGACACCTTTGATTCATTAATAAACAAAAACGAGTCCATCCCTACAATAAATAAATTTCATTATTTGCGTGCGTCTTTGGAGGGTGGAGCAGCTATAGTCATAAAATCCATAGAGTTTACAAGTCCAAACTACGAACTAGCATGGAATTTACTATGCGAGCGATACAACAACGAAAGGATCTTGATAAATAACCATATTAAGTCATTATTCAGCTTTGAACCAATTACAAAGGAATCTTATAAGGCTATTAGGTACATGATTGACTTTTATTCCAAAAACCTACGCGCTTTACACACACTCAAAGAACCCACAGACAGTTGGGACACATTAGTAATATACATGATGGTGTCAAAACTAGATGGCGCCACTAGTAGGAAGTGGGAAGAACACAAAAATACATTTAAGGTTTCACCAAAGCTCGATGATTTCTTAACATTCCTTCGTAATCGAGCAGATGTTTTGGAAACTATTCAGTTCAGTGCTTCTACACAAAAACACGATAAACCTACTAATACAATAAAAGAAAACAAAAATTTTAAAACAATGCTTGGTGCAAACGACGAAAACGATAGGAACGATAGTGCTAATAAATACAATAAAATAACTTGTGCGTTTTGCAAACAACATCATTTCAATCACGAATGTAACAAGTTCAAAGAAATGTCAGTGGATTGTAGGCAATCTGAAGTATCCAAAAATAATTTATGTAAGAACTGCCTGCGCCCTGGCCATCATCACTCTCGTTGCCGCCTAGGCCCATGCAACAATTGTCGTAAAAAACACAACACACTATTGCACATTGATACAAATGGTAACAATGATTCAAAATCTGAAAATGTTAACGCCATGACTTCTGCGATGTCTTCCTTCAACCATGTTAACAAGGGTCATGTGCTTTTATGTACTGCTGAAGTAAAATTGGTTAATCCTATAACAAAAGAAACTTACACTACTAAGGCTCTTTTAGATATTGGAAGTCTATCCTCCTATATATCTACAACAATGCAACAAAAGTTGAACCTTACCTACATTAATACTGAACCCAATCCTATAACTGGGCTAAACAATTGTATAATAGGCAGTGCTTCTAAACTCTGTGGTGTTCAACTACAATCTAGAACAGGTAAATTTAAAATCGATTTGTCCTGTCTGGTAATGCCGCAGATAACACGGCCTACGCCAAGCACAGAAATCGACACATCACATTTTAATATTCCCTTGTCCATCGAGTTAGCTGACCCCAGCTTTCATATCCCGTCCCAAATTCATTTACTACTGGGGTTAGATGTGTTTTGGGATATTGTAGGATGCAATAAAATTGAATTCAAATCAAATCAAAAATCAAATAATTTATTCAAAAATAATTGTACAGATAATTCTTAGAACTATGCATTGAACTATGAATTGGGCAAAAACAAACCAACTCTCAAAGAGTCTGAACTTGGTTGGCTTGTTTCTGGCCCTACAGGTCAGGGTTCAAGCTCTTTTACTCGATGCAATTTTTCTCAAGCGATCAGGGAGTCTCTTATAAGGCGTGATGACATCCCTAACTATCTATGTAAATCATCAATAGAGGAAAACTGCTACTGTACAAGACTAATTTTAAAGATACTACAGTAGTGCGACCTAATGGTGGTCATTCCAACATCAAGCCTCCACTTCGTGAGGCCCCGGAGGACGCCTTAGGCGACTCTTATTACGTCAAAAATTATAACACTAATGTCTTTCAAGGTGTACGATCTCATTTTAGAACAATTGACCGAATCCGACCGTCCCGTTCTCGGGTATTTTACAACACATTAATGCATAATCGTGTACACAACCAATAATTTAAATGATATCTAGTTTTTAGGACCTTCAGTCCACGTTACAATAGATTTAAACCCAACAGATCTGGCTTTAAGGGGGGTTAAATCTCAACAACTACTCACCAGTGCTTTGTGGTGGGAAGGACCCTGCTTCCTTAAGAAGCCAGAGTCTGAATGGCCTTCAATCAAACATACTGAAAGTCCATTGCTAAAAATAAAATCGTTTATGTCTACACAATGTGAATCCCATGTTGTTCTATTCGACAAGTATTCCAAATTGCTAACTGTACAAAGAATGTTTGCATTTGTGTTGCGCTTTATAAACAACTGTAATAAAGACAAGTTACTTGGTTTTTTGAATGCTACTGAGTTGCAATCAAGTCTTACAATATTAGCAACCGCTTCGCAAAGTGAATCCTTTAATGAAGACATTCATTCTCTCAAAACAACAAAGGTTCTTAACCGCGAATCAAGACTATTAGGATTTAATCCATTCCTTGATGAAAATGATACGTTACGTGTTGGTGGTCGCATTGTGAATGCTTCACACTGTCCTCATTAACAGCGACACCCAATTACTATTGATAGTAAAAACGTATTTACCAGACTATTATTCAAATGGGCATATTAGGCTGTTAAACGGCAGTGCTCAATTGATGTTAAGTTCTGTGTGAGAGAGATTCTGGCCAGTTGGTGGTCGGGCTTGAGCAGCTAGTGTTGTAAATAAATGTATGAGGTGTCAAATATTTAAAATAAACTCAATACAACCTATTATGGGCAACCTACACGCTCCACGTGTGACTCCTGCTCCACTCTTCACAAATTGTGGGACCGATTTCGCTAGCCCATTTTTAATTTCAAATAAAAAGGGTCGTGGGGCTAAAACATCCAAATGCTACCTTTGTGTATTCGTCTGTTTTTTGACAAAGGCTGTCCACCTTGAGGTCGTTAGTGACCTAAGTGCAAACGCTTTCATCATGTGCTTGCGTAGATTTATTGCTAGACATGGCAAGCTTGAAAATATCTATTGTGACAATGGAAAAAACTTCGTAGGAGCTAAAAATGAATTGAACAGAATGTTACAAACGAGTAAATGGCAGATCGGGGAGTTCGCTTTCAGTGAGGAACTTATCTTTCACCTTTCTCTGGTTTATGCTCCGAACTTTGGTGGAGTCTGGTAGACAGCTAACAAATCTGCTAAATATCATTTAAAACGTATTGCTGCTAATACCAGCTTCACATTTGAGGAATTAGCTACATTATTAGCACAGATTGAGGCAATTATTCGCGTTCTCTGGCACCTTTGTCTGAGGATCCGTCAGAACTAGCTCCACTCACGCCTGGGCACTTCCTTGTTGGGCGACCATTGGTGTCTCTGCCATCACCTGAACTAAAGACAATGACAGTTAATAGATACCAGCTCGTACAACAACTTCGACAACATTTCTGGACGCGTTGGACTAAGGACTATCTCGCAACTCTGCAACAACGTCTCAAGTGGAAGACCAGCAAGGGATCCATCAAAATTGATGACATTGTTTTAGTCATGGACGAACAGTTACCGCCAATGAAATGGCTACTAGGACGTATAGTAAGACTGTACACTGGCAACGATGGAGTATGCAGAGTCGTCGATATTAAAACGAAAAATGGCATCTTAAAGAGAGCCGTATCTAAACTATCAGCCCTAGAAGGCATAGACTCTTAGGAGCCTCTTGAAAGCTAGGCTTTCAAGGAGGGGCAAGATGTTAACGATTCAACCTACATGGATTGGTCGCCGGGAGAACTCTACTGCCGGCGCATAACAATTCGAAAGATGAATTCGAATTGATTATGACACATACTTCATTACTTACTTATGTCAAGGGTTAGTTCTTGAAATGTAATGCTTAAATTATTACAATAAAACATAATATTATTACTTCGTTAAGTGGCTCTTCTTATTATCGCAACATCATTTTGCCGCTTAACAGCATGACACTGTCATTTATGCAATGTCGAATAGGGGTCCTGTACGCCGTTTATAAAACCAGCTGGTTTATTGGTAAGTGCGTTGGGGTAAAGATTAAAAGAGGGTTTAGATAAAAAATTGTATGTAATGCTCCGGAATAGGGACGATTTTTTGTCTGACCCCTCATAAAAATACTATTTGATCTTATCCCAACGTACTATACGTCATTTTGGTTACTATAGCATCCATTCAAACTTTACCGTAGACTAGATTTCAGTCTAAATTTTTAGTTAAGAAGTATTATAAAGGTTCCTAAATAATGGGTAAACATTGTTCAGAGATAACGCTCCGTTCCGTTCGAAAACGGAAAAACAAATATATTAACCCTTACTTAAATTCACCCTTTATTTATTTAAATAACATAGGTACTTATATTAAAACTAAATTAAAAACTAAATATTAATAAAAACCTTATGTAAACCAATTAAAACTAACTTAAAAATACTAAAACTAAAAATCTATTTCTAAAAACGGCCCCTGTGGCATAGTGCCGAGGACGCTGGCAGCATTTCCTCGCTGAATCGCAATGCTAATGCGTTGAGCGAGGAAGCTGCCAGCTCGTTTGTCCCCTGTGACGTCAACCAGCCGTTTGGCTAGCTGTCGGTACAGCCCTTGTGCTGCTGGACCCCACGGACCGAGGGTCTCCACGCCAAAAGCAACAAAATTGTAATTCACCCTATATAGTTATGTCGTTTTTCTCACATTCGCGAATGCAAATGCGAATGCGAATACGAATGTTACGAAGTATATTCAAAAAAGTTAATCTTGCTCATAATTTTTATGCTTCCATAGTTCAAATATACAGAACATGATATGTGATAGAGTCCTATATTATTGATCAAAAGGAGACAAGTGATACCGTCGTTTTCACTTCCTGTGTATGAGCAAGCATATGACCATCGGCCGAGTCAGCGCGGTCAAAAAAGAATGCGTTCTGCCCACATTCGCATTCGGAAAATATTCGCATCATTTCATGCGAATGCGAATGTTGATACGAATGTCAGAAATGATGCAAATATTCGCATTATACGAATGCGAATGCGAATATTCGTGACATCCCACTGCTAGGCACAAGTCCTCCTCTCATAAACGAGAGAGTAAGCTATAGTCCCCTGCGGACTACACTGAGAAAATGAAACGGCTAGAAATAAATAAGTTTTTGCTATTTACAACCGAGTGACTCGCTTCGCATGGAGCCTGCAAAGTTCGTTGCTTAAATCAAAGAAGTCAACTTGGCTAACTTACGTATGTGAAACTACACCATTAAATTAGTTAAAAATAAATAAGGGAATCAGGGAAGGGTTATATTTACTAGGACACTTATTTGGATTTAAATAAGTGCTTGGTAAAAATAACCAAGAATAGTTAGCAATAATTGCTTGTTTGTAATTAACAAAGCTTAATTGCGTGATTTAAATAAGACTTGGTTGTATATAACCAAAAATATTTTAACCGAGCCAAATTGGTACTTTGCTAACACACTATTTTTTCCGTGTAGAAGCGCGTTGAACACGTTATTCAAAACAACGTATTATACTAAAAATAAGCAAATGTTACATCTAAATTGGGATTTATTTTATTATACGAGTAGAAACAGAAAAGGTATCTGTGTAAATAACAATTTACTTCATCCAGGCTAAAAGCATCAGGTATAAGGGTCCACTGGGATCACATAAAAGCATACATTTTCCTAATGACTTATCTGGGATCTCACACCAGATTATTTCCAACGATTATATTCGTAAATACTTGTCTCGCAACAACCGACCCGTTTAAGAGGTTTTTCGTGGACCGGGCTCACGGTGACCTATTTTCTTTTTCCTGTACAAATATACTCTCGGTGCTATTAAAGTATTGTCGAGATGAACCTCCTTTAACCTTTTATATAAATGTATGCAAGCAGCAGTAAAAATATTGCTATTAGAGTAATTTTTAGCCAGCTTTAAAGAGCGTCTTTCGAGATAATTAGTTAGTACCAGTAAACACAATAATATCCACCTTAATATGTCAGATTTCTAAATTCCGTTTTATTCATATTCCTTAGTCTCCAAGACACTCCTTCTTAGAGCCACAACACATATTTATACACACACTTATTTACATATTTATTACATACTTTTTATTTATATCTTGGAAATTAAAAACATAATATTATAATTATTATCTTGAAAAGGGAGTGATTATGTATGGTTATCGAGATGATGGATGACAGAGAGGTATAGATGAGAACATTATGATTCCACCTCAAAATAAATTTACTTAAATTTTAAATAAACGGTGTTTAATAATCTCACATGTATTTATAAACTAACATCCCCATCCTCGTTTTCCTTATCAAAAACTTAATAAAACTCTGACATCTGATTGAACAACATTTTTCCTGCGCTTTACCTGCAATTTGTGTTCACAAAAGCTGTTTGTTCGGTTTAAAGATAACTTGGAAGCGAGAAATCGATCCCGCACTAATTGCGCTCTATCCGGCTGTGAGACCGATCCCGACCTGTGCTGTTTTAAGGCTTAAGATAATGGAGGATTGTATACACATTATGATCATATCAGATAAAAAATCACAAAGTTAGGTGCTTATAACTTGACATTATAAGTATATAAAACTTTAATTATGTCAGTAATTTTGTAGTGTTTTTTAATATTCTGAAAGTGACATCTCCCGGCATATCAATAATCTTGTTTTTTTTTCAATACCTGTTCATTCAGTTTAGAGACAGCTACGTTTGAAGCAAGAAATTGATCCGGCACTAATTTCACTCTATTCGGCAATGAAACTGATCCCGACCTTTGCTGCTTATTATCACAACTATATAATACCGTTCTTGCTTAACTAAACGTCCTGATTTTTCTTATCCCGTGAGTTAAGGATAGTTTTCTGTGTATCTATGTTTATTAATTATCGTCGACGTGTACCTAAAATACTACAAGCCTTGGCCAAGGCACAATTTAAAACTACCAGTACTTGTTCAAAGTAGATGTAAACGGTTATAATACAGAAGTGACTGAAAAAAATATTAATATTAAATCAAGAGTAACTAAGATAAGATTGAGATTTATTACCAATGTTTCTCTTCTTACAACAAAATCCAGTGGCTTGCGCCATGCCGGCGTGGATTTTTGATAAAGGAATTAGTGAAAGAGGGCCTGTATTTAGGCAACACTTAAAGCTTATCGTCTAATGGAGGATCAAAGCGTGGCGTCGGAAACGGAGCGTCAGAAAGCGGAGCGTCGGATAAGCCGATCTTACTTTTAGGATCCATTTTAGGATTCCTGAAATTCTGACCTACGGTTCGTTTGTACGCAGCAAGTGGAATTTATTGTTATCCACTTTTGCTGGGGCGTTAGTGAAAGTATCGAACTCAATTCTTCGTTAATTAAAATCCGGTTTAAGCGATGCTAAAATATACTTAAAGACACGGTTTCCAGATATAAATAGTAGATTGTACAACAAGTGCATAAAACGAGCCATTTTACGCGAGGCGTTTATCTATCCGAGCGAGCTCGCGAGCGAGGATTGATATAAAGTCGAGCGTAAAATGGGTTTTATGGACACGTTGCACACTCTACTTTTCGCTTCGATTACGAGAAAATAAAGCAATTTCAGGTTGTAACACAAAATTACAACGAAAAATAAATGCAGTTCCCGCCTGTTAACTTTTTTTTTCAGTAGGTACGTGACAAAGGTCGTAGTGATTTTTTTAAATAAAGTTTAGGAAGTTGTTTGCTTGCGGCTGTTGGACCAACTGCCTTGGTATTCGACGAAGATTTTACTTTAGGCCCAAGTGCATAAAAAGCGATTTTAGGTCGCCTACGCAAGGCTTAAAGACGAACTTTTAGAGCAAGAGAAGTGAAAAGTAAATATAACTCATTATTTACGTATTAAAAGCCGACGCATGTTTATTCTTGCCTATTTTTAGAATACTGTCCTAAAGTAAGAGAGTCCTAAAAAAAGAGAGTAAATTAAAATATATATTTTTTACTTTTTACAAGCAGAGGTAGCCATCGATACCACGTCATTACTGGCCTTCGCAGCAATTTGAAAGAACATCAAAATTTTATGTTAACAAAAGCTAAAAGTACGAAATTTATCTCCTACAATATGTCTATAAAATATGAATTCAACGATTTGTTGTTCTTTGAGTATTTAATATACCTTTGGGTTGTTATTGTTATACCACCAAATATTTATTTGCAATATGCAAATGAACTGGAAATGGTTATTATTTGCAGTAATTAAAAAGCCTTTTCCGATGCTTATCACGCTCACCCTTGTCCGTTTTTTATCCTCCCGTATTTATGTTCCCGTTTTGATTCCAAACTCCCTGTTTGTGTTTTTCGTTCATTATTATCATGAATATTTACTTTTCATTTGCTTTTCTTGTTTTTGATTTGAGTTTATGCGTGAACAAAATCGGGGACTGAATATGTTATTTTCTTTATAATCCTCTTCTTTATTTGATCATTAATTATTTAAAATGCTTTTATTCTTGTTTGTTTTTAAAAGTTTTCTTTCTGTAATACTTTAAAAGCCCTTTGATTTTGATGCGATTATTAATGCTTCGTATAAAACTTCAAATAGTAAAACCGAGAATAAATTCAAGATAGATTCATCAAAAGCAGAAAGAAATGTAAACTAATTTTCTTTGAAGCTTACCAAGAAATACGATACCAACGAGAACGGAAAGTTCTCAAATGTCACATAATAAGTTTCACCTTTACGCCGACGAAACGTGCGTGGCGTGCGACCAAATTCATGAGAACTGCCGCTCGGGGTCGCGAGCACCGCAGGACGGCCGGGCCGTGTGGTCGGCCAGCAGTACGCACCGCGCACGTGCCACGTATATTATGCAGGGACCGTAACCGCGCACGCTTCCACAACATCAGTCACACGTCGACCTAACTCAGCTCTTTAAAAGAGCCACATATTCGCATATATTCGCAAATACCGAACGGCCGGAATTAGGTTGCGGCCGGGAGGGGATTAATAAATAATCTACTGGCTTTAACGTTGAACACCAGTTTATTCCAGCTAACTTTTTCGCTCTAGAAATTTTAACGGCGAAATTTATTAAAATTTAAAACGTGGGCAAAATCATACTTTTGATGGTATATTTAGTGATAAGCTTTGAAATAGGTAATCTTCTCTCCTCTCGTGTTTCTTTGATAATGCGGATACACGCGCAAAGCTAAACGCAGATGTCGCTGAAGTCGTTCTCTTTCCTGTTTTCGTAAGTTCCAGGTTATTTTCGATATAGTTCCAAAACAAAATACATCTTGAACCAACAATTAAATCTATAGATTTCTAGCCCCGAGAAATCATACATGTATGTGTGAGTAAGTATTAGTATAAAACTGTTCTGTTGTTTTTAATACTAAACCATTACAAGTGATCCATCATATCCATCATCATAAGTACTGACTTACTACTTGCTTACTTACTTTATTACTTGTAATGGTTTAGTATTAAAAACAACAGAAAAGTTTTATACTAATACTTACTCACATATACATGTATGACTCCTCGGGGCTAGAAATCTATAGATTTCGCTGTTGGTTCACTTGTAATGGTTTAGTAACCATTACAAGTGATCCATCCTACCGACTGCGCCATAGCGGTGTATGCAACTTGAGCTTCTGATAAGCAACAAAAAAATGTCTTTCAATTAAATAAAAATATGTTAATACTCCCATATTAACAAAATAACCTACTGCCAGTTTTTTATACCACACCGATCATAGGAGCAAAGTAAACACCGCCGTATAAGCAATCAGTTACGATAGCCCAAGGACACAAGCTACTTCAGGGCTGTCACATGAGCCGACCCTTTAAAAACCCATACGCTCGTTTTTAAAGAAACCCTAATGTACGAATCACATCAAACGGCCGACGCCAGAGTGCGTCATATCAGAGCCGGAGGATTGTCAACGTTTTGTACAGCAATTAGGTTTTATATTTAATTGGGAGCGGTAATGGTGTCGAGCAGCGGCGCACGCGGCGCGGCGCACATACGTCATTTTGTTATGGAACGTAACTTCTGCGCAGAAGGTTCATATTTATTTGGCTACCGTAATGCAAGACGTGCGCTGCTGCCACTGTTTGGAGTGAACGAAGAAAATATACCTTATGGTTGAAGCGTTTCATTAAGTACCCTGAAGAAAATGTTAGGAATTGACATATCTTTCTAGTCTAGAAACTAGCAGTAACTATTTTTATAAGTACGCGATAATTATCGTGTTTCATCTCGTTCATTCACGTGGAAACAATATGGTGCACCTCTACGTACACGCGATAATGATCGCATTGAGACGCAGTTGAAGCAGTAGCAATGCTGTAAAGAAAGAGATGGCAATTCTAACCAAATTGGTAACTCGGAGTCTCTTCGTCCAAAATGTGTATTCTTAATGTGAATCGTACATAACGTCGTTCCTTTAAAAGCTGCGGTTAAAGGAAAAACGTCAATGTCAATTGAGACGTGGGTATGCGGGCTACATATCCAATTTGGTTCCGATTCTATTTAGACGGAGCCTATTCAATGTCTAAGAGGATTTCCTTGTATCACAGCTTATTATACTGGCTCTGTCAGCTACCCGAGAAAAACATACATGAAATAAATATTATTACTCAGATTGGGCCTGTAAAAATATTTAGAATAACAGCTAGGCAAAATACCTATATTTATCGATAAATAAATTAGGTATCTATAAATACGTGTTGGAGAAGAAAGTTCTAGATTTGTTTCCAATAAATTAAGATTCAAGGAATTCCTCAAATCTTTTGGGTAGAGATTCCTAGCTGGTGTTTAAATAAAATATTTCAAAGGTATTTTCGTAAATAAAATGTAGGTATTACCTACTATTTTTGTTAAGGTACAATTTGGTGGCCGCGACTTGCGCTTTAATTTTTGGAATACAATATTGATTCTATATATTCTATATAACGTTTAACGTAATTAAGTGCCTTCCGTCGAATGGTACCTTTAACTACAAAATATCTACGAGTAAAATACATTCTTGATAAAAAATATGTAGCAGGAGAATGTTAAATTTTGTGTCCATTTAATTCATTTCACTTCTGAAAAGCGAAGTAAGATTGTAAGTCACGTCACGTTTATTACGTACAAATTAAGAGTAGTAAAAGGGCTCAACCAGAGGCGCTACCAGATTAGTACATACCTACTACACTACTGCAATACGGTAAACTTCACGAACACGTTCATGAAACCATGTAACTTGCATTTATGCTTATGCATATTATGCATATGCCGACGCCAAGTTACGGGAGTTACGCGGTTCAGCTCTGACTTAAAGTTGACTTACAACCTCAGAGCACTTCTTACTGCTAGGTGGAGCATTCACTTGACTTGTTATTTAATTATTTATTTAATCTTTGTTGCTCATAAGAAAACTGATCTTACAAAATATCAATGGATTAAAAAGGATAAAAACTGGTTTTAGTGATTGGCTTTATTCCGTACACAAGTTTACAAACTGATACTGTAATGGATATTAACGTTTTGTTGGCAGCGCCTCCTAAAACCCAAAGCTTAATTAGAGCACAGCTTGATATATGTTAAAAAAAATTATAAACTCTGGCCTTGTCTATATTATTTATAAAGCCATGTTTACAAATCACCTGCTCGGTCATACACACGCGTCACACCTAGCATGAGTCATTTAAATATATTTAAAGGTAATTATATTTTTTATTAAAAAAAAATGTTTTGATTACGCAAGTGACTTTGTTTTAATCAAAACGTGGGTTAGGTGTAACTAACTGTATGTTCAGAATGCGGGGTTTAGTGGGAGGTAATCCACGTGAATAAAGCTTGGTTTAAGCTCACGTTAAATTCGTGGCAATTTATGAACCCGAGTTTCACTTTAGCTCCAAGTTTTTTGTTACGATTCGTTTTATAGGTAGGTTATAGTTTGGCCAGGATTTGTTTTACTTCAAGCAAATACAGATAATCATATTATCTCTTTCTTATGCTAGTACCCTCGCTACTAAAATTGTGGCGCCATCTCTTGAGCAGGTGTTCAAATCTTTTTTTTTCTTTTTTATAAATAGCTTGTATTCCTTGCTTATATGAAACGTCACTGGCTGATTCGCTATTTTGACAGCTGACAGGGGCTTTTGCAGTTTCATTTCTTGTCACATTGTGCGCTGCGATCGTTCTCGTTACCCCCACCATGCACTTTGCACATAACGAATAGCTTATTACTTCCACTGTTACTGCACTAATTGGTCAGCCAGACTATACTATATAGTAAGTAAAAGGGAAAGAAGCAACGGTAAATGCTTTTCAGAAAAACGCTTCGAGTGATATTTCTAGATTTTATTTCAAAGGAGTAAGGTGCAAAAGTGTGAACAAATTTTTGACGTCGACCGTATAGTCAGCGTTTTGGTTATAGGTTAGTCCTGCACAATCCTGAGAGTCTATATCGCAAACCTCAATAATAGAAATGTCGTTATCTGTGTCTACAATGGGGTTGGCAACTGTCAACGGTTTGGCCAGATGGCGCCAGCATAGCTAGGTCCCTTTCACTAGTATTGTTGTATGGGATTTGGCTTAAAGGCTAGCCCATCCAGGTCAAAAAAAATTAAAAAAAAACGTGATTTTGACACTATTTGTAGGACTGACAGGGACCCAGCTATGCTGGCGCCATCTGTAAATACTTTCGACCGGCCAACCCCATTAGGCCGCGTATCCACCAGAGATGAGCGAGGATGCTTTGCCAGGGATGTGTTTATTAAGGACTATTCATAGAGCTGCGCTGTACGAGGATAAACGAATGAAGAGATTCTATTGATACTTAAGAGGATGATAAGAGCTAAATTCTCTCCCTATCTTTTTCAGCGCGAGTGAAAGAGAAACACTGCGTTACGATTAGTATGGGAGCTCGTTGCAAATTTTGCAAAATGATGAATTAAAAAAAAACTATGCATTAATTGAGAAATATAAGGCAACCAAGTTTTTAGTATTAGTGTGGTGGAATTTTATCCTTAATTACAGACATGTAAGCCAAGAAACTAAAGACGTGCAATTGTTTAAATCTAATTTTAAGATGTAACTTTGGAATTATTTTGTATCGAGCCGATTTCGTCCAATCGTGTATTGGAATTAACGAAGTTCTTTTAAATATAATGAATATTAACATATATTTTTTTTACTTTTCCAATACAAGTAGTTATAGCTATATGACTGTTTAAGTAAAGTCAATTTGAAGGTCATCGGGTGTTGTCAGCCTCTTAACAAACGCATTAGTCGCAACATCTCGAGTTTCGAGGTTTGCGGGAAGCCATTATCTGCACCAAACTGACGGCACCCTGCGAAACATGATAATATGAGTGTAGGTATTCGACGACCGCGTGCAAGGCCTCTTCATACAGTGCGGTACTTACACCTGGCGGTCCGAGTGCCCGTCTGTTCCCCTTCTCAAACATTGTGGAATCCGGTATGGAGGAATGTTCCAGAAAAGTTGTTATTGGTGGCTGAGCGGAGAGTCAAACGCTCGGCCAAGGGCATACAATAAATAATTATTTTTACGTCACTCTGGGTGGTAAGTGAGATTTACTGCCCACGGGCGCAGCGGCAAATCTTACTTCACACCCAGGAGAAGACGTAAAATTGTGTACGCACCACGGGCGGTAATAAAGAAGGCCTCGGATCGCTTGTTTATGGCTCTTACCTTCGGTTCGGGCCAAAAATGCCCGCGATCTCAACCGTTCTTAATTTTACCGCCCTAAATACGTATGCTTTTCTTTTTTATATTTTTTATTTTGTTCAGTACCTACTTAGATTAAATAGGTACAAAATTTTTTCATATTCAATTATTCTTATTCTTAATTATTCTTATAGGTACTTAAATATCTTTATTACTCGTACCTATATTCGCCAATATTTAATAGCGCTGGTAGCCTTGCGGTAAGACGTTCGACTTTCAATCCGGAGGTCTCGGGTTCAAACCCCGGCTCGTACCACTGAGTTTTTCGGAACTTATGTACGGAATATCATTTGATATTTACTAGTCGCTTTTCTGTGAAGGAAAACATCGTAAGGAAACCGGGTCTAATCCCAAAAAGGCCTAGTTTCCTCTCTGGGTTGGAAGGTCAGATGGCAGTCGCTTTCGTAAAAACTAGTGTCTACGTCAATTCATGGGATTAGGTTGTCAAGCGGACCCCAAACCGGGATAAACGCTAGGATAAAGAAGAAGATATTCGCCAATATTTGTACTAATATGCTGTATAACATCTTTCATGTTGCAATTGGTTTAGATCAAACTAGCTTGCGAAATACTAATCAGTTGTTCGGAGCCGGCAAATTGTTGTTCGAACTGACAGGCCGAGATCGTCAGGCGGGCTGCAGGTGGACTGATAGTCGGTGGCCGGCTTTATCTGATTGTTCGACTCAGGTGGTGTGTACAGAATACGCGACCAGTCGGTATTCGGTATGCGAGGTCGCGGGCTCGGCCTGGGGATGTTTGAGGCTCTTTAGAACGTAGAGGTCTTCTGTCACTGGCATTTTGCATAACGAGGATCATACAAATAGGTATAACTAGCCATACCTTTATTTACGTAAATACCTAGTAAATAACCGAATATCGTGGTTCGTAACCGGTTAAAGCAAAAAACCCCGAAATAACCCAATATATTTAATTAATATATGGTTTTTATGTAAGACTCAATATTTTTTTAGGTAGGTAAGTAAAAAACTTCATATTATAGGATTTTTTGATTAAACATTAACAGTAATGAAAGAACGAAATAAAAACGGTTTTCCGAGCCCGGCCCATTATTTCACATGACATAATTTTATTTTGTCGAACTGCGACCAAGAATGTAACATCACGTTCGAAATCATTCTAAATGATAAAAGTGTAAGTACGCGAGTAAGTTCCGTTTTATTTAATGAGTGAAAATCGTGTGACTTTAAATCAGTACCTACAAGAAGTGACCCATTTTCATTGTCAATAAATATAAGTCCTATAGTCCAATAGAGATTAAACCTCCAAAGAAACCCAAGATCACGTTACCAATCAATAAATAATTCTCAATAGGAGATATTTTATATTGGCTGTCAGAAACAATATGTATTAGACCGCCCTTGTTTGCCTCTAATTATTATTATTAACTGTACTGTTTTTCTTTTTGAGATGTTCAATAAAGAGTATTTTATACTCGGCGACTGTAATACTCGAATTGAGATTGTGGTGGCGGAACTACTAGCGCATACTTTTTGATAGAGCTTCTATGGTCGCATATTGTAGCATCCATAACAATCACAGAAAGGATTTCCATACAATATTGTGAAACTGTTGTCGGGCCCCGCACTGCGTGTCGCCGCCGGCACAATCCACCGGGAGATCGAACGTTACGAGATTACATAGAAGCAGTAGGTTGTGCACGGCTTTCGTCGAACTCAATTCTTACCGGCTTGCTTAAGCACTCGTATAAAAACTATTGTGTGCAACGGTACATAATAAGGGTTCTTAAAATTCTCGGGTCTGTTTTTACAAAATTCGGCCCTCATTATGTAACTGTTGCACAAAATACTATTGTATTGTATTGTATTGTATTGTATTGTATTTTATAAGGTTGAAACCTTGCCCTTTTTGGATAATATTATTTCTGAAGGCCCTCTAATGGGGTTGCCACCTTTTTTTGAGAGAAATATAGTATTTTCCAAACCTACATCAAAAAAACCTTATAGTACACCTTGTTGTTACCTCATGAAACGTTCCAAAAATATAGTATTTTCGTCTTTTTTGCATATTTTCAACAGTACACCAAGCCAAAATAATAATATAGTACGATACTATATATTATAGTACGGGTGGCAACCCTAAATGGGGCCCTCCCACTATCAGTCAGCCTGACGATATTCGCCTGTCAGTTGTCCGGAGCTGTCAAACTTTTGTTGTAACATACAGGCAGATATCGTCAGGAGTCGGTGTGCCCCCTAAAACCATCAAATTGTCAAATGTAGGTACAAAATGTTGCCTAAGAAATTCGGCTGCTATGCTAAGGTCTGATATTGACCCAAAACCGTCTAAGTACCTATACAATTAGGGTGAGGGCTGAAATGATTTTTCCATCCCCATATTAACCGAACTGAACCAACCTAATTTGTAGCCCCTTCATAAAATCAGAACACTCATCACAACAATCCACTTGTAAAAGGCCCGTTGCAATTTACTCACTAAATTGCAATGTCAACCTTCTCATCATAACAATAAGGTATTATTTCTTTTACAACTCGAGTATTTGAAATAGAAGGGATATTTACAAAAACAACATAACTGCTTAGAGCGGTTGACACTTTTTTAAGAACATTGTTAATCGTTTCAGGTGTCAACCAGTGTAGTCAGTTATGCTGTTTTTGTAAACATCCCTTCTAGTTTTAGCAAGCTCCAATCTTAACCCCTCACTTGCCACAAAAACAACCTTATTTTAAAAGTTATAAGGTTCACATTGAAATGGGGATCGTTGGAGTATAAGCTGGGTATCGGGTATTAATTGCCTCGCACACTGATTACTAACAACACTTGGTATTACAAACGCTTCCCTTAATACACGAGTTATGCACTCAATTAGACCAGTAATGGCTTCTTTTTAAGCTGGTAAGTAACCCTACGAAGTTGGAGGTATCGGGCTCCATAGAAATTACCTTTACATTACTCCGGGCGGTAAGTGAGATTTACCACCCGCGCGCGGAGCGGCAAAACTCACTTCACACCTAGAAGTCATAAAATTGGGTACAAGCACCACGGGCAGTAATAAAGAAGGTCTCAGATCGCTTGTTTATGGACCTCACCTTTGGTTCGGGTCACGAATGCCCGCGATCTGAGCCGTTCTTTACCGGCCTGTGTAATGTTCTATTACGTCACTCTGGGCGGTAAGTGAGATATTACGCCCACGGGCGTAGCGGCAAATCTCACTTCACACCCAGGAGAAGACGTAAAATTGTGTACGCACCACGGGCGGTAATAAAGAAGGCCTCAGATCGCTTGTCTACGGCCCTTACCTTCGGTTCGGGCCACAAATATTCGCGATCTGAGACGTTCTTTATTTTACCGCCCTAGGTGCGTAATGTACTATTACCAGTGATCGGGTTTTAGGAAGCAACACGGTTGTTTTACCTCAAAAATTATCATGAAATGGATAATCTTCGATATACACATTGTTTATTTCAGTTACAACAAATACATTTCAATAACATTTTAACGTTTTAGTAAGGACTACGTTAAAAAAAATGTGTTTTCCTCCGTTTCAAAATCCGATCACTGACTATTACATCAGACTTGCTAATAAAGCTTCTTAATAGCTTATTCCCTCGATTTATTTACTTATATTTTTATAAAAAAATAAGTTTCTCTTTGCAAATGTGATAGAAACATTGTGTGCAATTAGGAAGATAAGAATATTGATGAAAATTTAAGTCATATAAGCTCTCGGCTTCACTGGGCGCCATCTATTTATATCGTTCACAATATTTATGTTATGGTCGTTAATTATTTTAACCTTTTTTGTATTCAAAATATTCACTAAATTAAAATATTAATGTTTAAATATTTTTGTAGCTTTCATATTGCAAAGATACAGGATGTAACAAAATACTGGTGATCCGTTTAAGGGCATAATTGGTATCGTATTAAGAGTAAGTATTTTTTTTACTTTTTAATAATAACAATATGATACCAATTATGACCTTAAAAGGATCACTAGTATTTTTGTTACACCTTGTATGTTTACACTTTTTCACCTTGCTGCAAAAGTGTAAAGATACCTATCTTTGACTTCGACTATACTATTATTTCATGACTAACATCACAGATGTTTTGTGTAAAAAGTTTATAATTTTTCCGCAAGTTTCACATCTGTAGTAAAGTGTAGTAAAGTTATGTAATTCGCAAAAGGTGTTGAACATTCTCGTTCCCAAACTCCGTGGAGACAATTTTGTGGAACACGCCACGCCCGGCGCCCGCACGGAACAGTTTGGGAACTTCTCATCGAACTATTTCACAAGACTTATTTTGTACGGGCGGGGGTTTGGTAGCCATTAGGCTGCATTTCCACCAGAGATGAGCGAGGATACGTTGTGCGGAATGTGCTTTTAAAGAACCAATCCTAGAGCTGCACTGTACTAGGATAAACAAATGAAGTGGTGCTTAAGAGTCGCCAGGACGCTCGCGTTCCCATACAAACGTAGTTTAGCTCTCATTTTAAAACTACATGCTTTAGAACCACGAAATTTGGCATGGGCATTCTAGTAGTACATATCTATGTCGGTAATTCATTTTCGTTGCAAATTTTAATACAAAGAAAATACAGCCAGATACAGATTTACATACAAAACTTATTTTTGCTATATTTTCTTTGTATTACAATGTTTAGCAACGAAAACAAATTACCGACATAGATCTGTACTGCTAGAATGCCCGTGCCAAATTTCGTGGTTCTAAAGCATGTCGTTTTAAAATGAGAGCTGAACTACGTTTGTATGGGGACGCGAGTTCACGCGAGCGTCCTGGCGACTCTTAAAAAACACATTCCCCGCAACACATCCTCGCTCGTCTCTAGTGGAAACGCAGCCTTAAGTTTTATTGATGAATATACGTTTATTTTACGCAAAACACAAAAAAAAGAAAAACATAATATAGGCTTAATTTAAAACACCAAAATGCTTTGCAAAAATTATTTAAAACGGGGAATTAGTTAACGATCACGTCAGCTTAAAATTAAATGCTTTGTAGGGTGAAAGTGTCTGACATGGTATGAGTTTTATTTTTATATAGAAGAAACAGATCACCTCAACGACTTGATGGAGCCAGTGTGGTCAACATATATTGGGGACCTTTCAGATGTCCCATAGTCGTCATTTGTTAGGGAGGCGAATAGGGGAATTTTCTGCAATACTCGAGCGTGGCAGTTTAAGATATGAGAGATACCTTAGACCTAATAGAACAACCTTGTAAAGTATTTAGCTCTATATGTAGTGACGCGCGCCTAGGATAGACTATCAGATTAGTAAAAAAAAATGGATAGTCTGAAATACTCGAGCGCATCAGATTAAGATATTGGGGGTTGATTTTAGTGTTTAAAGACTAAATTTAACTAATCTGACGATAAGTCCTTGACGACGCCGAGTTATAGGGTCGCGAACTTGTAAAAAAAAAACGTTAATCCGGCATTCTCGAGCGCGATATTTTATTTTTTTATTTAAAAGAATATAATCTAAAACTTACTAAAAATACAAAATCTGCCGGTTTCCGCATGACCGGAAGTGTGGAAGAGCCAATTCGTCTTCCTAAGAACGCGTTACGGCATATAAGTCGCGAACGATACATTTTCCAAAAAAAAAAGTTTAAATAAACAAAAAAGGTAATTTTATTTTACACAAAAAAGGTCTCTTTACATTTTTGTCCAAAGTTAAAACTTTTTGACTTGAAGCATCATAAAAACTCAAACTCCCGGTCAGATTAAGAGAACCCACCAACATTTTTGTCAGATTAAAAAAATATGCTTTCAGGATACCGAGATAAACCTCCCCTATGAAAATCTGACGCGCTCGAGTATTTCAAAAGAACTTTTTTTTTGCATTTTCAAAAATTCATCGTAACTTATCGTCACGCCGAAATAGTCAGTTTTTTTAAAGGGAGCTTCCTTGGGGCCTACTTAACACCCCTTCCGAAAATCTGACGCGCTCGAGTATTTTTTTTTTTTTGCATTTTTGACTACTTTATATGCCTACCCCCACCACGCAAACCGGCAGATTAGTATACCGTTGTTATCAGAGGCACTCGGGGCATACGTAGTATGAATATCTGACGCGCTCGAGAATGCCCAAGTAACTGTTTTTTTTTACATTTTTGAAAAACCGTACACGCCAAACCCACCGCTAAAATGGTTTTTGCCATAAGAGCTTTTCTTTTCGAAATTATTTTATCTTTCGATTTTGATAGGTCTCGACGGCGCCGTTGAATTACGCCATTTAGCTACCTCGCCTCCCTAACTAGATAATTTCAATGAAATGTTTACCCAGGTTTAGTTGTATTTTTTCAGTGTTGTGACTTTCTTACTAGTCAATTGCTATAATGATAATAAAAAACCGGCCAAGAGCATGTCGGGCCATGCTCAGTGTAGGGTTCCGTAAACTGAGACCATTAATTCAAAAAGTCGTTTCTTAAGGGAAATTTGGCGGCGCTTACGTCATTTTTACTTCCGTCCTTTCACTATGGGTTTTTGAATGATAACTAAAAAAAGGCTCAACCGATTTATTTCAATATAGTTTTCATTGAAGGTACTCATTAGGCCTCAGTTTCATGATTTTTTTCTAAATTTTAGGACGATTCAAAAGTTAGATGGGGGAGGACGCCCTGTTTTAAACTTTCGGAGCTATTATTTCCGAGAGTATTAGTTTTATCCAAAAACTGTTAAAAGACCCTAATTCTTTTTAAAAGACCTATCCAACGATACCCCACACAACTTGGTTGGAACAAAAAAAAAATTTCGCCCCCCACTTCACGTGTACGGGAGGTACCCTAACAAAATATATTTTTCGCGTTTTTATTATACCGTTTTGTCGGCTTGGTTAATGCACATATTCATACCAAATTTCAGCTTTCTAGTGCTAACGGTCACTGAGCTAGTCCGCGGACGGACGGTAGGACGGACGGATATGGCGATACTATAAGGGTTCTGTTTTTGCCATTTTGGCTACGGAACCCTAAAAAAATTTAAAAGGGCCCTTAAAGCATTGTCCTAAGGCATTCTTGCAGAATGTTAGAATAATTGTTTTTTTCTGATACTTGGGAGCTACTTGTACAGTCGCCATCAGATATATCTGAGCGGCCAAGGTACTTAAAAATATGTCAGCATGCACTTTATCGCCTTGACAATAGAGGCGTTACGTTGTTCAGATATTTGTGACAACCTCGGCCTCTCCGATACATCTGATGGCGACTGTACCATCAGCCCAATAGAGAATGTTTGTATTCTATTTTATTAGACATGGCAATTGACTTCTAAACAGACCAAGTCGCAGGAGACGGCTAGTGATGAAGATAAAAACGGGAACGAGGCCCTGAAAGCATCAGTACCGTTGTTCGGCAGTTGGCACTGGAGTCGGCTAGTGTGAGCGACTCGTTTGCGATTTATCGCTCAATCGCGATTCCGTTTGGGTGCGCCATAACCGTTTATGGGAACAGCCACAGATTAGGCCGGCTAGAGTCCGCCCAACCGATGTTGCCAACTGAAAGTTTTCAAAATTATGAAATAATCAACATTAACTAAAATTTTAGAAACTATAGGTAAGTACATATTTTTGTACTTCTATAACAATAATTAAAATTTTTCTTTTCTAGAATTTCAAATTTTCTATCTCCTATTATAAAAAAAACAGAAACTTCCAGTGAATTTGGAAAGTGTCTGCAACTTGCACATTCGTGGCCGGACAGCGGACACGCTAACTCCACAACCATTTTGCAGTATGCTACCATGAACGTCATATTTCCATATAAAGTTAATCCTGGCTCTCCAAACTTTGTGGCTTGAAAAATCGGTACTTACCTACAGAGTTAACGTTAGACTTTAATTTACTTTACGTCACTCTGGGCGGTAAGTGAGATTTGCCGCCCACGGGCGCATCGGCAAATCTCACTTCACACCCAGGAGAAGACGTAAAATTGTGTACGCACCACGGGCGATAATAAAGAAGGTCTCAGATCGCTCGTTTATGGCCCTTACCTTCGGTTCGGGCTACAAATGCCCGCGACCTGAGCCGTTCTTTATTTTACCGCCCTAGGTACGTAATGTACTATTGCACGGTCTTGGCATTAACTTTTGTGACCCCATTTTATGTATTATAGGTACTGTCGTCTGCTAACAAAATACAAATACTTATTTATTTTGAACCAAATTAGGCTTCAGATTTTAGATATACACGCTAAAAAACCAACTACATTTTAGAGGTAGTGAGACGTCTAACGGGCTCCCTATAAAAAAGTTTCCGGGTATTAACCGGGGTCCCATTGCTATGACCCACAGTGAGTACACGAGTAAGTAGTACCAAAAACACAACAAAAAAACCTAAACCTACCTATGCGGGGAAATTATACAGGCTGTAATCTAAAACGTGATACAAGATAATCAAACCTGAATCTATTCATGATATTGAACAACTTTTACTATGGGAGCAACTTTGTAAAAAAAATAAAAAAATTGAGCTGCTCCATAGAAAAAGTCAAGGATAGGTAGACGAAAATGTATGAGAAGTTTAATTTTTTTATTTTTTTACAAAGTTGCTCCCATAGTAAAAGTTGTTCAATATCATGAATAGATTCAGGTTTGATTATCTTGTATCACGTTTTAGATTACACCCTGTATAAGCCCATAGGCCCACGTAAACAGTCGAATTGGAGCAGTGGGTCCAAAAATAAGTACTCGTGGACCCACTGCGGGTCATAGCAGTGGAACCACGGCTAATTCGTCCAAGTTTCATGCGCAGTCGCGGCAAAACACTAGCTACATAGTGCGGATTCTATAGTAAATGATCGCGCGGTATCGATACGATTATGGCGCGTGTTCGAATGGAGGGAACAAAGCGTTTAAATAACGCCCGCTACGGCGTCGGCGGGCGGAAACAAGGACATTTCACGCCTATAGTTATTAACTTTAGCTTAGTACAGTCATTCGCATCGTTATGTAGCTACACTCTTACTACACTCACCTGGGAATTTCTAAAACATTCTATAATATCTATCTTATATCCATAAATATATAGTGCCCGTCTTCGTGCATACAAGGTGTAACAAAAATACCGGTGATCCTTTTAAGGGCATAATTGGTATCGTATTCTTATTACAAAAAAGTGGGAAAAAAATTTTTCGCGCGAAAAAAATTTCGGTTTAGTATGGTAGGTCGGCCGGCTGGGACCACCTGTCCCATAGAAAAAAAAATTTTTTTTCGCGTCCAAAAGTTTTTTCTCCTACTTTTTCTTAGTCGTAACACGATACCAATTATGCCCTTAAACGGATCACCAGTGTTTTAGTTACACCCTGTATACTGAAATGACTAAATGAGAGCTGAATGTCGATATACGTGGGCCAGACGAGTCGCGTGAATGCAGCCATACCTACAAACATATAGTAATCCCGTAAAGGGGAGTAATTCTCCGAAGTAGTGAGATAAAGTAGTATTTCATAAGCAACGGCGCGGCGTCCGTGCGCCCACATTCGTCTTCACCGCACTATAAGACAACTCAGTAGGGAAACTACTATAGTATTTTATGCAATAGTTGTATAAGAGGGTAAAAACTAGTATCTACGCTAATTCATGGGATTAGGTGGTCAAGCGGACCCCAAGCCGGGATAAACGCTAGTAGGAGGAAGAAGAGACTTAAGATTTTTTGAGATGACGAATTAAGGCAGGGTAACATTTCCGCGTTTGCATTAAATGACGTTTTATGATGCATTCAAATTGCAATAAAAAAACTATTGTTACATGAGTTATAAAAAATAATACTCACGATCACGTCTGATAATATGAATACATTTAATGTGACAAAAACATGTACCTTAGGTATCCAAGATTTTAGGCCTTGGTAATAGAGTGGTGGCTACAAATTTTTGTCACATTAAATGTATCCATATTCTCAGACGTGACTGTACATCTAGATGGTAATTAGTACATTACAGCAGAGGCCGGGAAAACAGCATTCACGCCTCTTGTCCGCTCCTCCGTCAGGCCCCTTAGTCGTCTAGCCTTCATACCAAGCTTTAGGGCTAATAACCACGCATGAAGTGAGCGTTCTATGCTTACTGGTTTATTTCTCCTCCTCCCTTACGGCCTCATAGCTTAGTTGGCCTATGAAGCAGGAGGTCCCGGGTTCGAACCCTGGTTAGGGCATTTATTTGTGTGTTTGTCACATATATTTATTCCTGAGTTATGGATGTGTTCTATGTATTTAAGTATTTATCTATATCTATCTAATACATATATCGTCGTCTAATACCCACACCACAAGCCTTATTGGGCTTACTGTGGGGCTAGGTTGATTTGTGTAAGATTGTCCCAATATTAAAGTGAAACTTTTATCCATCGCCTCAAATATTTAAGCCTGCCTTCTGCATGTCGCGCGTTACACGATGTAACGCAGATTCTCGTTTATAGGTGAGGCTTATTTCATAAGCAATAAGGTTCATGTCATCTTTTGGCATGACTGGTAGTCAACCGCGGTATACAAATCTATATTTCGCATCGTAGCGTAACAGCAACGTTGGCACTGTGGTATTTATTTATTTATTTTTATTATTTCTCTCTGTCCATACTGTACCTCGCTGTCATGTCGCTCGCAACTCGCAGCCCTATCGAATCTAATATTTATAGAGGCGCTCTTATTGTCGCCCGACACGAATTTCTTTATTCCCGGCCGGCATTCTGGTAAAAAGAATGTGAAGTACGAATATGCGCGTAGCCTGCCATTTATAACCTTACTACAGATATATTGCCGGCAATCGGACTGTTATGTGCTCATTTCTTTTTCGGGTTTTTTAAGGGTACATCACGGAAAGAACATCTATCAGGTACATAAAAACATGAAAGAACATGTATATAGTCACTTTGGACAATATTTTTGGTGATCGCGCTTTTAAAGTTTGAAATGATTCAATAAACCACACTTTTTTGCAATCGGATGATTTAATAAATGTTTACGGCTTTATCAGTCTAAGTAAGTTCGTTTTAAAAATCTCTTTTCCAGTACAGTCGCCATCAAATATATCGGAGCGGCCAAGGTACTCGAAAACATCTAAACATGCACTTTATCACCTTGACAATAGAGACGTTGTCCAGATATTTGTGACCACCTTGGCCGCTCCAATATATTTGATGGTGACTGTATATATAATAATATATTCTGGTCACTTGTATTAGATTGGAATAACAAGTTTTTGGAGCTATAGTTTAACTATCGAGAGCGTGGAATTGCATATGTAGTAGTATTGTTTGTTTACAGGCATTCTATATTTGAATCCGCACACAAAGAGGCACAACACGGTACAACCACTACATATGCAGTTCCACGCTCTCGATAATTCAACTATACTAGCTCTGAGCTAGCAAGCTTAGGTACCCTTAAAATGTACCTAGATATGAATTCCGACCTTGATCTAATTATTTTCAAAGATAGCTCGATAGGTTAGGTTACACTACATTGTAATGTTAAACAATGTGTTTGTATGTCAATGTGTAACCCACAGTTTGTGTGAAGCGCACCAAAAAGGGTCTGTCACCAGTCAGCCGACGAGTTAATTTGAATATCCTCAACTATTCACACACTAAAAGCATCCGCTCTAGAATATTCTAGCAGCATTACGACTGACTCGTGGCAGCAGAGTTCTGCGTAGAGAAGCCACATCACATCAACAATGCAAGGTAAAATAAAAATTCAGACGAATTCGGAAAGAAGTCGGTTAAAAAATACTGGAGATCATTGGTATCGTATTCTAAGTATGAAAAAGTAAGAAAAAAATCCTCGCGAAAAACAATTGGTTTTGTATGGAGGACCGGCTGAGACGACGCATCTCAAATTTTTTTTCGCGTCCAAAATTTTTTTCTCCTATTTTTTCTAACTCGCAATACGATACCACTTATGCCCTTAAACGGATCACCAGTATTTTTGCTACACTACTATTTGAGAAAAAATGTGTTGTTGATACTTTTATACCTACCCGAATTTACATTTGTACAGTCGCCATCAAATATATCTTAACGGCCAGGGTATTCAAAAATATCTGAACATGGACTTTATCGCCTTGACAATAGAGGCATTGTTCAGATATTTGTGACCACCTTGGCAGCTCCGATCTATCTAATGTGTATCTAAAGTTTTGGCCACACTTTTTTTATCGAGCTCCTTTGTAAAAGTATTCAGAAAGTGTACACAAATCCATCACATCGACCATATTTTTATCACTGTCGAATGTAACCAACAAAAATCATTTCTACAGGAACTTGCAGTCAGCTCTTGCTTGGATAGGTGGTTGTTTGGCCTAAAATCTGCAAGTTATTTATTTATTTATTATTCAAATAAGTAACACAGCATTACAGTAAAACCAAGGCACTGTGAACTCAAAAACAAATTACAAAAATACTTAAAACTAGTTTGATTTAGGCGACGTAACTGCGTGGCTCCGTTGCGTCGTCTGATCTGGTGTAGGGTTCGGCAGATTGCCCCGGAACCGTCGAAACACGACACCCTTCGGCCAGAAGTCTGCACTCGCGATGGTGTTCTGCAGCGGCCGCGGCACGCGCACCACATACGAGCTGAAGTGCACGTAGTGTCGGGACCGCAGCTGGTGCACCCTCAACGAGGAGCCAGTCTTCCGGCGGACGTACTCCACCACATCGTCAGCCACGGCGGAGTGATGCAAGAGGGACACGTAGAGCGCCATATGTTATATCCAGCGCCACCTTCGCAAAATCCACTATATGAATCTTCTTTCTCCTAGCGTTTGGGGGCTCCCGGCTTAGGGTCCGCTTGACAAGTTGACAACCTAATCTCATGAATTGGCGTATATATAGACACTAGTTTTTACGAAAGCTATTGCCATCTGACCTTCCAACCCAGAGGGGAAATTAGGCCTGTTTGGGATTGGATCCGGTTTCCTTACAATATTTTCCTTCACCGAAATGCGACTGGTAAATATCAAATGATATAATGGTACATAAGTTCCGAAAAACTCAGTGCTACCAGCCGGGGTTTGAACCCGTGACCTCCGGATTGAAAGCGGATATCTTAGCCCAGGCTACGAGCGCTTTAAAATCCACTATAAGAATAAATATATAAAACCAAAAGAATGATGCAGCCGTCATCAACTGTCAGCCAGCCAGTAGCTACGCCAGTGGCCGGCAACATTTCGGCGTGCAGCTTAATAATACCGCAGTCTGCGTCTGTCAGGGGCGCACAAACCGAGGTCCGTCACACGCTCAAGATATTTCGTTTGCATATGGAACTCTTGCTCGGTTTATTGAAGTGGTGCATAAACTTTAGTTCTTAACTATATGAGCCGTGAACTTATGTTTCTTCCACTTTATAGGTACTTTAATTTAGGCACTTGAAAATGCACCATTAAAAACGTCAGAAAAAAGCTTTCATCGGTTCTAATCTAGACTCTGACCCGAAAAGCATTATAACCGGCAAGAAACACGGCGGGGCTTATACATATAAAAAAAGTTATATTAGGTATTAGGTACATTAATTTAAATAAACGTAATAATGAGGAATACCAGGGTATGAGTATGTTGCTCAAATGCTCATGACCTGATGACGATGATGATGTTTCATTTTCCCCTCCTCCCCCTTTCCCCTCAAATTATCATTTCTTTGTGGACGAACTCATGAAATTCAATAAAACAAAGCTGTCAATCGGAAAGATATGTAGATATCATATGGAGTAGATTATTAACTAAAGTATAACACGCACGCGTAGTATGCACGTAAGTATTTCTGACAAGATATTTTAGCGCCCAAACGTCATGAGATATTTCTTTCTAGGTTATAATCTACCTGTGAGTCAATTTTCATCAAAATCCGTTGAGCTATTTTTGCATGAAAGGGGAACAAATACACGAAGCTTCTCATTTAGGTACGGTATTTGAAAACTATTGCATTCATAACTTAACACAAGCCAAAACCTCAAAAAAATCCCAAACCCCGCTAAGTAAGACAAACGTTCCTCACATCAACACAAAGTAATGAACGCCTTGTAACTTTGATGACAGCCGGAATTAACTGCGTTTCCACATCTCATGGCGATGAAACACGAGGCTTCACCAGAGAGCCTTTATTAATAACGACAGGCATGTGGTTTTTATTCAATTAGCAGAATAGTTACATACTTAGTCCGTTTTTAGGGTTGCGTTTAGTTGACATGGCGCGCCGTCCACGCTCACAGATGTTGTGTTTTACACTGGTTCCCATAAATTAGATTACAAATGGTGTTTGGTGTTTTTACTGTAATAGTTCTCAACTCGGAACCCTGATAGTTTCGCCATGTTCGTCTGTTCGTCGGTCTGTCTGTTTGTCCGCTTCAACCCTAATTTGTGGAATATAGTTGGATAGGTCCTGCAGCTGGACCGATGGACCTGAGGCTGCAGGACGACCGATGGACGAAGGAAGCGACAATATGGGCCGGACCCAAAGGGAAGCGCAGCAGAGGCAAGCCGCGTACGCGCTGGTCGGACGACTTAAAGGCAGTAGCGGGCCCCGACTGGATCACGACAGCGTCAGACAGAGAGCTCTGGAAAACCTTGGAGGAGGCCTTTACCCTTTAAAGGGGTTCTCATCACTATTTAGCTATTGTAGCACACTACCTAATTAGTATCTAGCTTAGTCCACTTAGAATTACAAACTATATACTTACCTTAAATTTAATTGATTGAATTATGATTTATAATTTATATATAATACTGATTACTTAGGATAATACAAAAAATAAAATCTTCTTAGTCTAACAATTATCTGTATTCACCTCTTGCATTGTGTTGGGAAATAAAAGGCTTTTTTATTTTATTTTATTTTATTTATTAGTTGGATAGGTCTTTCAAAAATAATAAGGAGCTTTCAAAATTATTGTTTAACATTCGTAAAGTCAAAAATATTTGCTCCGAAAGCTAAAGCAAAGATGTGTTAATGTTTGTTACTTTACTTACCCTTAAAAAAACCTGTACAGTTGTTTTTTGAACCTATACCCTAGTCTCAAATCTCAGTAGGGAGCTTATTCCACATCCGAAGCGTTCGCGGGAGGAAATTCGTCAAAAACTGTACCAATGATTTAGGCTGTAGTGTATACTAGATATAGTTATGTACTTAGCTCATAGGATATATAAGAACCATTTACTCATGTATTGATGCCAGTAATAAAGTAGCATTTAAGCTGAATACTCGTTTCCACTCAACTCCGAACCCCCACCTTACATGGCGACCCGGGTTATTCATAAAAATCATAAATTACTGCATTTCAAAATAGGGGGGGGGGGGGGTCTGGACATCGGATGATGGTAGCATAACGGAGGAGGAAACGGGGCCATTCGAAGCATAATCTTTGGATGATTTTAGGGGGGGAGGGGGTCAATAATCTATGAGGTAATTTATGGACAGCCCGTGCCATATACGGTGTCGCGCGTGCGGTCATTAACCGTACTCTCACTAGGCGGTACTTGCAATAGTGGTGAACAACTATAAATGTACTTCGCAAGTCTTTACTCTTTACTTGTCTTTGTTTTAGCGTACAGTACTTAAATGAACCTTCTAGCACAGTTAACAATAGGCACTGTAATTATACTCTATGTGCGTAAGTTACGTCGTTTTAACATTCAGTTGAAGTCAGTTTTATTCACGTAAAATATTCATGAGCAAATGAGGCTCACGTAGTGAACGTCAACTACATTAGCTTTACACATACCTATTTAAATACATTACTTACTACTATTTATCTAAGACGGTTAGTAAATTATTATGGTCAACTTGGATTGACCATTATTGTGTGTTGCTGATATGTATATGTATTATAATTTAGTAAGTAAAAATGTAGATATTTTATCATATTGGTATGCAAAGATGAAAGCTGGTAATTTTTTATAGAAATTTCTACACAAAGTCACCAGCTTTCATTGTCTTTGAGTGACTATTTCGTTACAAAATTATAGTTCATTAAGTACCTACCCTAGAAAATCACGGCACAATTTCATTATCTACACTCGAGAGCAAAAGTTTCGGGTCACTATCATTTTCTTGAATATCTCAAAAGATATTAATTTTAAAGATATTAAAGTTTATGTTGTTGACCCAAAATTTTTGCTCTCGAGTGTACTTAGTACAACCGCCGTAGATAAGTAGTATAAGTAGGTGTAATCCTTTTATACCTATAACATAATATAAATTCTATCCTATCTGTCTGTTGTATTTTCATCACTCAAGTAACTGTACATATTTTGATGAATTTTAACTTTTTTTTTAAGCATTTAATTGTGTTTTGAGTGAATTAAAATGTCAGAGCATGCATTTGCCCTGGGATGCATTTGCCTCTTAAACTAAATCCTTTATCCTAGGTTACAAAGGTCGTCAACGCGCTTGTGACACCGCCCGAGTAACAGTCGTCTATAGGCTCTCCTGTCATGCCACGAGTGTGGTAATCATAGTAACTAATAGTAAGTATTCAAATTGTAAGCTTCAATTTTGTAAAATGGCACTATCATTAACATAAAATATTGAATTACTATAATCTCTCACTACATTGCAAATGAGAGAATTCAATTTCAGTGTCATCATCATCATCTCAGCCATAAGACGTCCACTGCTGAACATAGGCCTCCCCTTTATGGAACTTATTATTAAAGGGGGGGTTTGCCATACGCGCCACGCTTGGCAGGCGGGTTGGCGCGCGCAGTTTTTTTTGTTTATTGTTGTTTAGGCTTTCGGAAGATGCTGCTGCCCATCTCCCGGTATATCAGCCATCAGCCGTGGGGTGCCCGGCCTTAGAACTGTCCCCCACCATATCGTCCCGTGGTTGCAGTAGGAGTCTGCTAAGGCAATTTCAGTATATTCTAACTTAACTCGAAATACAATCGACTGCATTATTAGCAATCACCATGATTGATGTTGCCTATTAATACTCTGGTCGCTCGCCATTGGCTGAAGCTGATCGAATGTATGAAGTACTTATTTAAATCAATCTAAACCGACCTAACAATCAAATATGTTAACTAGAATTGATAATTTAGTATGAGTAAAATAAAATAAGTACAATCGAGTTATCCAATATTTCTACACATCGACACAAAATATATGGAGTCAACCTTATTTGCTTGAAATTAATGTGTTCACTTATTTTGGAACTATACAATTAGGCGCAAAAAATAAATAGAAAATTACACTTAAATTGCCTAGTTTGTAAAATGTGCTTTTTAGGGTTCCGTTGCCAAAATGGCAAAAACGGAACCCTTATAGTTTTGCCATGTCCGTCCGTCCGTCCGTCCGTCCGTCCGCGGTCTAGCTCAGTGACCGTTAGCACTAGAAAGCTGAAATTTGGTTTGAATATGTGCATTAACCAAGCCGACAAAACGGTAGAATAATATCGCAAAAAAAATATATTTAGTTAGGGTACCTCCCGTACACGTGAAGTGGGGGGCGAAATATTTTTTCGTTCCAACCAAGTTGTGTGGGGTATCGTTGGATAGGTCTTTTAAAAAAAATTAGGGTCTTTTAAAACAGTTTTTGGATAAAACTAATAATCTCGGAAATAATAGCTCCGAAAGTTTAAAACAGGGCGTCCCCCCCATCTAACTTATGAATCGTGGGTCCTAAAATTTTGAAAAAATTCATGAAACTGAGGCCTAATGAGTACCTTCAATGAAAACTATATTGGAATAAATCAGTTTAGCCGTTTTTGAGTTATGATTCAAAAACCCATAGTGAAAGGACGTAAGTAAAAATGACGTAAGTGCCGCCAAATTTCCCGTAAGAAACGACCTTTTGAATTAATGGTCTCAGTTTACGGAACCCTACACTGAGCATGGCCCGACATGCTCTTGGCCGGTTTTTTTTAATGCTGCCGTATACTTACTGTACACACATACCTAGCTATTGTAAATGATGGGTATGTACTAATAATTAGCTACGACATATACGTAGGTAAACTAGGTAATGTAGTACTAATGTACCTATGCGTGTTCTTGTAATGCGCAATTGTATCAGTTGTACCGCTAATGGCCGACCAGGCTTCGGGTCCGCGGCGGCACGCGTACAACGCGACAGGCACTTTAGTGATTAATTAATTACCGATTATCGTCCTATTTGCTCTGTGTACAGTCGACGTCAAATATATGATTACACTTTCGCACCTTATTACAATCGAGTAGGTAAGGCGCTTAAGTGTAAACATTTACAACCTACCTACCTACATAATGGGTACGCGGATAGAACATGCCTAGTCAATTTGACAATATTTTGAATTATCGCCATTGAGTACTTCTTTCTGCTCTTGACTTTACTTCCGATGTATAATTCTTAGCAATATAACAGCTAATTACGTTGCTCTAATTTGTAGAGTACTATGTAATTTATGAATGAATTAATTCATAATGTGGGTATGCGTTTTAGCAGCCCACCTTATTAGTCGTATGGTGGATTCATGCCTAAATTGCATAACCTCTACTCTGTCGAACTAAAAACAATAAACATGACAAATGACTGTCAAATGCAATCAATTGTCATGATAAAATTAAATAATCATGCATGTCCACGGCCCATGATTAATTGTCATTAGTAGCGTAAGGCTGGCTCTACATCATCATCCTGTCCAGGCCGATTTCGACCATGGCGACTGGTTTCCGCTGGCTAGTGAGAGCGACGTTCGTGGGCTCTCAGGTGACTGACGTAGCCTATTTTAGCAGTAAAAGTACGAAAACATTTACTGCAGGTCAGCACCCCTCCGACAAAATTATAGTTTATGGCCGCAAGTGGTCGGGCCTTCAACTCGTCGCGCTTCGCGTCGAGTTCTACTCGTCTTTCTTCGAAGGCTTGCACTTGTGTCCTCACTGTATGCCTCCACTTTGGCCGGTCTTGCGCCAAAGTCTCCCAGAGCGATGGCTCAATGTCGCATCTCCGCATGTGGCGCTTCAGCACATCTTTGTAGCGCAAAAGCTGGCCGCCTTGTTTCCGCATACCACTTTGCAGCTCAGAGTAGAAGATGCGCTTAGCTACTCTGCCATTAGACATACGGGAGACATGACCACACCATCGCAGCTGTCGCCGCATTAGATAGGCTTCAATGCCGCTGACATTAGCACGGCGTAGAACTTCTGTGTTTCTTACACGATCCATCATAGGCCATCATAGGGACGCAGCTATACGACGGAACGAGATCGCAATATTGTTGGCTCCCTCTAACGTATAGCTGCGTCCCTATGATGGCCCATCATGTAGAGGAGCCATAAGGACGGGTGGGGGCATTATTGAGCAGAGAGTACACTGAAATCGTCTAGGTTACATTTTATGATTGAATTACTAATGATTAAATTATAATTTTTTGCCGAAAACAAACATTTCTTATTCAAGTAGTGCCAATATTTTTGGATCGTATCGTTGAATAATTTTTAATATTATTAATTTAATTAGGCAGACCCAAAAATTGTTGGAAACATTAGCCAAAGGTCTAACGGAGAAAACGAGGGGGGATTCAATGATTCAACCCAAAAATATCGGCACAAAAAATAATATAATCATTAGTCCTTCAATCATAAAATGTAACCAAGGCGTCTCTAGTGTACTCTCTGCTTAATAATACCACTACCTAGTCATTAGCAAACATTAGTGGGACAGCTTTGAACGTGTGTCAGCGTGTCATTTGTTTTACGAGTATCCTAATTGAATACATTAGGGATGTCTATTGTAGTTAAAATATATGATTTCACACTATTCACGAAATCATGCATTTGAAAATTATGCGCTTGGCTCAATTTCTGTCTAATAAACCGGGAAAAGCAGGGTATTCGGGGTAAAAATATGTAATTAATCCGTATATTAGATTATCAAAAATTCTCAACACGACTTACCTGGACTCCGGTTCAAACTCAATATTTGTTACAGAATATGTAAAATGCTATCGCTTTACGAAAACCATGGCCTGTACCGAACAACGTTAAGCTCAACGACCAATTTTAAAATTTTTAACATACCATTTATAATCGTATTTAATAGGCACGCTACCTTCACAGTGGCAAAGTTGTAATGGACAGAAGCCATTTATTCATAAAACAAAATATTTACAGAAACACGTTTCTTTTTATACTCATAACCTTCAATGACAAAGGCTCGTCGAAGTTTGGGATCGGGGACTCGTGACGTCACATTTGCTAAGAATTGTATCACGACAGGACAATACGCGGAACATTAACGGATTTTAATTTAAATATCATAAGAAAAATACGTGTTCAATGTTTTAAATGTTCTAACCTATAGACTTATTGTATTTTTAGGACGTAAACACAAGCCTGTTTGATTAAATAAGCAGAATTGGTCATTCAACAACTCTACAAATTACTGCCCATGAAAGCAAAGGAGCTGCTCTGGCACTCGCAGATCCATGGAGTCAACCGACTTATCGAGAAGAGGCATAAGTGGGTATTTATTTGTAGGCAATATTATCAGAAACGACAAAGAGGCTGGAATATCGCACACAATCCTATTTGTAGAAACATAAGAGCGTGTCACATATATTTGTCACACACCGAGTCTGTGCATTTTTAAGAGTCGCCAGGACTCTCGCGTTCCCATACAAACGTAGTTTTGCTCTCATTTTAAAACGACATGCTTTAGAACCACGAACTTTGGCATGGGCATTCTAGTAGTACAGATCTATGTCGGTAATTCGTTTCCGTTGCTAAAAATTGTAATACAAAGAAAATACAGCCAGATACAGATTTACATACAAAACTTATTTTTGCTATGTTTTCTTTGTGTTACAATTTTTAGTAACGAAAACGAATTACCGTCATAGATCTGTACTGCTAGAATGCCCATGCCAAATTTTGTGGTTCTAAAGCATGTCGTTTTAAAATGAGAGCTGAACTACGTTTGTATGGGGACGCGAGTTCACGCGAGCGTCCTGGAGCCTCTAGAGGGTAAGTGATGCACTGTGAACTCTTTAATTATGATCAACTCGTGTAAATATATACAGGGTCAGCGATATAAATAAAAAAGGTATAATAAATGTCAAAGTCTAAATTATTAACACACTTTTTCATCACGTCCTGGGATTGTCCCTAGTTTGTCCAATAATAACGATATGGCCTGACCAAATTCAGTTTCTTGAACCAAGAACGTATACCGTGTTGTGAGGCAATTCAGACATAGAAAAATAAGTAAATATTATGCATTAGTACACATAAAGAAGAACTAGACAGCTGGAATAAACATTTCATGTTATTATTGATGTCTGTTTTAGGTTATACTGGGCCACGGCCTTGTCCCTCCTGCTCTGCTGCGCGCTCAGCAACCTCTTGTCCTTGGTGCTGCGCTTCTTCGACGCGCCCACGCACCTCGTCACACAAGACACGACCACGCCCAGGATGGCGTTCCCATCTGTGCTCGTGTGCCCAGAAGTATACTTCCCGGATTACAAGATAGAGAAGCTGCTAGAGAATGCGTAATTATTTTTAAAATCCTTTTCTATTTCCATATTTACTTTTACTTATATTAATTTTAATATAAGTATGCAACATGGTAAAATGCAACAATAAATTCACCAAAATTTACTACAAGGAAGTGTACATCAGTAACACTATTAGTTCGAGTAGAAGCAATCCTCAATGCAAGACCTTAGAAGTACTATAGCAGGACTAAAACAATGTAAAATTCGTAATTATTTTCTAAATGCATTCATTACCTTATTTAGATCTGTCACAAAACAACAACAAACTGGCCAAACCACTACTACAGATGAATTGGGAAATAAACTACGCAATTAGGACGAGTAGAAGGAATCCTCAACGCTAGACCATAGAACTAACAAAATTACACGATCTGGAAAGAAGTGCCTTACTTATAGCCATTTAATCCGCCTTTAATGCGTGAAATATTTGCAAAATAAATAAATCCTCTTTCAGAAGTTACCCTCCAGGCATGACGTCACACTCCATCAAGATTTACATGAAGCAGTTGTCCGCTTTCTTCTCCCCAGACGTTCCTTATTCTGTAGAGGAGCTGTCGCAGGTCATCCAGTTCCTAGACTATAATGGCCTGGACGTGGAACAGGCTGGGACACTGCTGACGCCTTCCTGTGAGGAGACACTTTTGAGGTACCTAATGAAAAGTGGAACCATTGTAAAATGCTAAAGCGGAAAAATAAAGATTTTTATTTACATACATAGATCGCATTTATTACTACATATTACTACTCTGTAAGTTTATACAGTGTGGAACGGAACGAGGGAATCAACGCAAAGTAATGGAAATGAGGAATTCTTTAGCTTTGGGAATAAACACATAAATAATACAGATAATTACATGTAGTCTCTTGCCGACAAATGGGATTATGTTAGGACTCCTTTTTCAATACCGCTTATGCGTGCTGACTGTAATTCTATGTGAAACGGAGTAATTCTTAGGAACGCAAATGAAACATTTCTAAGAGAGTACAAGGATGTAGCTTATAGTAGGGTTCTTAATACTCGTATTTTATTTTCATTGGGCATTATCAGGTGTCGGTTCCTGCAACAAGACTACGACTGCTTGGACATGTTCCACATGGAGATCACATCGTACGGCTTTTGCTGCACCTTCAATGGAAGATCTTTGAAAAGGTATTTTATGTACTGTGGACATTGGATATATAGCAACCTCTACATTTTTGTCATTTAATATCAGATATTTCATATTTAAATGAAAAAGTCAGTGTGAATAATCAATCAAATTAAAATTAGTTGCTATTGAGGCTCTAGACTCGTAGCCATGCTGTTCTAAAACCTAATAAAATACAACAAGACCTCACCCACACACACATCACATATTGGAACAAGAAAATAGGACTTGAGAGATCTTACATATCTTGGATACATTACTGGTGGCCATTATATACGGTTTCCGAACGCAGAATAGATGAATATAATGATATGGATGTAGATAAATATATAAAACTACCTACACATAGTAATAATACTAATAATAGTCACATCATTCATATTATTGAATATTTAAGGGACATGAAACTAGGAGGAGATAAGACGAAGAAGCTACGTGTATGGTACTCTGACCAGGTGGGACCGTTCCACTCTCTCCTGGTGGCGGTCAATCAGAGCCAGCACGTCGACAACGTGGACCTCACCTACAAGTGGGTGAGTCGACTACAAGATATATATAACCTAGACACACAGAAGTCAATAACAGGTGTTATCATTCATAAAATACTCATCAGTTTCCAGTTTAAGTTGCTACAAAATAATGCAGCAAACTTTTAGATATCAGTTTACAAATTCATAACGGGTAAGTAGGTTGGGACCCTATCTACGAAGGTTTAAAGCCCAGTAAGGATATTTATTTGTGCATTTTTCATGAATATTAGGTTCAGAGTTATGAGTGTCTTTTTAATATATGTAATCATTTGATCTACTATTTAAATAGTATCCACAACACAAGCATTTTAAAACTGGGAACAAGGTCGTTTGTGGAAGATTGTTCTATAATATTTATTATTGCTATACCGCATTGGAGAATTCGATCCTATCGCATAAATTTTCTTCCAGCTAACTATCCAAAAGAACCGTCGCTACATTGATGGCGTAAACAACGGGACAGCCCTGTCCCCAGGGACAGAGATGTGGGCCTCCTTCCACACCCAGTTCCTTGAGGTCAATGAGGACACTCGCTTCATGGGAGACAGCCTGAGAGGATGCTTTATTGAAAACAAGAGTCTCAGATACTTCACAGAATATAATAAGTATCTTTTGTTGTATATAGCCATTAGTGTCCTACGGTAGCTTAGTGCTAATCTTAGAGAGTTCTACAGCTGGGCAAAGGCCTCTTCTCTATCCCTGAATTGAGTGCTATCTAGAATTGCTCATAACCTTTCACAAGAATCCTTTCAGAAGAAGACATTTGAAAGGATTGTATCATATGTCGGCGGCCGATAGCAAAATCAGGCATATCGTGAAATTCCTAGGCATATCGTAAAACGTGAAAATCTTTGACTCGTTCCCCGAGTCGACGGAGCCCCGCTATCCGGGGCTCCTATTTCTGGGCAGTTTGCCCTTCGGGCATCTGTTGCAACCTAACGAACCTGACCTATACATGTTTAATGTAACTATCGTTAAAACATTACACAGGAACAATACGATCTGCCCGATTTTACGATCGGTCGCCGACAAACCTAAGCTATCCGTAGAAGCTTTGCTCGTTTCACTCGCTTGAATCAAACATAACATAACCAATAATTTAACTTTTCAATGCACGCAGAAAAAACTGCATGCTGGAGTGCAGCATCTACTACGTGTTCAGAACCTGCGACTGCCTGCTGCCCGCCCACTACCGGCCGCCGGGAGTTCCGCTGTGTGACGCTGTCACTTTGCCGTGTGCACAACGAGCTTTAGGTAGCACAACCAATACTATGATCTGTCTAATTCTTGAAATAAAACAACTTTGAACGGATTATATCGCGTATACTGAATTTAAATTACATCCCGACGTTTCGAACACTGCTGCTGCGCTGTCTAATTCTGTCAATCAATCCTATTTTTATGGAACCAAATGACTGCGTGATATCAGTAGAAGCCAGAAAGAGTCAAGTCAACTATTCACACATACATAAATATCCATATCGTGGAATCGATCGTCGAATCGATGGAAAGGTTAGAGGTTAGTCTGTATAACATTTTTTTTTAAAGTATGAAGCACTACTTATACTGCCAATATTCATTCAACTACTATTTAAAAATAAATTGTCATAAAAAATATTGAAGACGGTAAGCCGTATTCGCACGATCAGACGCGATAGTCTTGCAGGCTATGACAAAAAACGAGACAACCAAGGTTTTTGATATCGCTGTCTCGCTCTATCCTATAGTTTGAAGGGATTGCCGTTCAGAAGGTGTAGAGGTGGCTTAAGTAATTGGCTGTTTGAAATGGCATTAATGAAATGTTTGAAAAAAAGGTAAAGAACAATGGATTTAAGAGGCCTTATTCCCTATACGCGCATATTTCGCGAAAACCTTAATTTTCTTTTGAGGATATGGCAAAAACACTTAGTGCTTTTAACTTAACTTTTTATGTATATGATAGTCCGTACCTTTATCTAGACGGCCACCGGAAAAAAAATACCATTTTTGAACAAAAATTAGGAAAAACATGGCTTCTCTTGGAAGGCCTTTCCGGAATTTTCAGATATACATGTCGTTTTGTTTTAGGATAACTTAAACATAGAGAACATTTCTTATAAAATTTGAATACAATTTCATTCAGCACAAAATTTTTAAGACGGCCACCGCAAAAAAATTTAAAATTTCATCTTGGATAATAGAGAAAATACTTTCTGAATACTTGTAATTTTTTGATTAAAACAGGGTTACATTAAATTTTTTTCACGGAAGTCCTATTATTATTCTGCCTTAAAAATATAAACATAGCAAAGTTCAACTATGCATCTACCATGAAAAAAAAAATCATTACTCTAACCCTAAATTTACTTATGGTAGAATTTTTTAAAGATGACTCTAAATCCCCTCAAAACTTGACAAAACACACCGCGCCGCCGTCTCTGGCTCAGTATGGAACGAGAGCTCGTAGACGACGGACCTGTGTTAAATCGTCCCGCGCGCATTACGTAAGTTTGCCACATAGCTACACTCAGAGGTCACCTAAATCGGGTAATCTTCTATGGTATTGGCAACACGTAGTGACCTGCTTCCATTGCCCTATAGTTGCGAGAAGTATGCGAATGAATTACCAAGATCCTTACTTTCTTTATTTTATTATTACTTTATTTATTGAGGTTTAGTTGATCACTGATTATGTTTAGTTTACTTTTTTATTATTACTTTGAGCCCTGATGTAGTCCAGGGTCTGATGAAAGAAGTTGGTTACCGGAACTCCTTATCTACTAGGCATAACTCAACCGTGTTTGAGGTTCTTAGACTTAGCTTGAGAAGCAGCATCACGTAAGATGAGATCCAGGGTCTCATGATGAAGTCAGGTGTTGGTCACCGGAACTGCCTATCTACTCATCACAACTCCATCGTGTTTGGGCTCGTTAGACTTAGCTTGACGAGCACTCCCACTTGAGATGAGGCACAGGGTCTCATGATGGAGTCAGGAGTTGGTCACCGGAACTGCCTATCTACTCATCACAACTCCATCGTGTTTGGGCTCGTTACACTTAGCTTGACGAGCACTCCCACTTGAGATGAGGTCCAGGGTCTCATGATGGAGCCAGGAGTTGGTCACCGGAACTGCCTATCTACTCATCACAACTCCATCGTGTTTGGGCTCGTTAGTCTTAGCTTGACGAGCACTCCCACTTTACATGAGGTCCAGGGTCTCATGATGGAGCCAGGAGTTGGTCACCGGAACTGCCTATATACTCATCACAACTCCATCGTGTTTGGGCTCGTTACACTTAGCTTGACGAGCACTCCCGCTTTAGATGAGGTCCAGGGTCTCATGATGGAGTCAGGAGTTGGTCACCGGAACTGCCTATCTACTCATCACAACTCCATAGTGTTTGGGCTCGTTACACTTAGCTTGACGAGCACTTCCGCTTTACATGAGGTCCAGGGTCTCATGATGGAGCCAGGAGTTGGTCACCGGAACTGCATATCTACTCATCACAACTCCATTGTGTTTGGGCTCCTAATACTTAGCTTGACGAGCACTCCCACTTTACATGAGGTCCAGGGTCTCATGATGGAGCCAGGAGTTGGTCACCGGAACTGCCTATATACTCATCACAACTCCATCGTGTTTGGGCTCGTTACACTTAGCTTGACGAGCACTCCCGCTTTAGATGAGGTCCAGGGTCTCATGATGGAGTCAGGAGTTGGTCACCGGAACTGCCTATCTACTCATCACAACTCCATAGTGTTTGGGCTCGTTACACTTAGCTTGACGAGCACTTCCGCTTTACATGAGGTCCAGGGTCTCATGATGGAGCCAGGAGTTGGTCACCGGAACTGCCTATCTACTCATCACAACTCCATTGTGTTTGGGCTCCTAATACTTAGCTTGACGAGCACTCCCACTTTACATGAGGTCCAGGGTCTCATGATGGAGCCAGGAGTTGGTCACCGGAACTGCCTATATACTCATCACAACTCCATCGTGTTTGGGCTCGTTACACTTAGCTTGACGAGCACTCCCGCTTTAGATGAGGTCCAGGGTCTCATGATGGAGTCAGGAGTTGGTCACCAGAACTGCCTCTATACCCATCACAACTCCATCGTGTTTGGGCTCATTAGCCTTAGCTTGACTAGCACTTTCACTTGAGATCGGGTCCAAGGTCTCATGATGGAGTCAGGGCTTGGTCACTAGAACTGCCTATATACTCATCACAACTCCATCGTGTTTGGGCTCATTAGACTTAGCTTGACGAGCACTTCCGCTTGAGATGAGGTCCAGGGTCTCATGATGGAGTCAGGAGTTGGTCACTAGAACTGCCTATCTACTCATCACAACTCCATCGTGTTTGGGCTCATTAGATTAAGCTTGACGAGCACTTCCGCTTGAGATGAAGTCCAAGGTCTTATGATGGAGTCAGTCATTTTGAAACAGACATAATTTTTGAAATCTAGAGCCCCTAATTATCTGAAAACGACTACCATGACGATTTTTCACAAAAGTGTATGCCCGCCATCTTGGATTTTGAAACGGACATAATTTTAGGTAGATTTCGAAAATCGAGTCTTCCTATTCATTTCTTCGACACAATCTAAATTTGAAAAAAATTCTTTACAGAAGGTCTAGTTATGACCCCCAGATTCCAAAATGACCACTGGTTCAAAAGTTTATATATATATAAATTATGTATGTATGGATGTATATATCCGCAGCCCGATTCTGTCATCACGATAGCGGTCGCATCTTTGCTCCGATTGCTTTTGAAACTTGGTACAAAAATCGCCCTGGTTGATACCTAGGACAAGTTCGTGAATGGGCGGAATAGGGCCAAAGGGACGGGAGAGGCCTCACTTTTTATGAAATCAGTTTTTCGGAAATAACTTTTTTCCTATGGAAAATATACCATCCGTTTTTCTTTTATATGGCGTGGGACCTGAATATCTATAACTCTTTTAATCATATCTTTAAGAAAATATCGTTAATTTTAGTCGAAATGAAAAAGAAACCTAAATTTTTCTGGAGAAAATTCTTAACTCCTAAACCGTGAATAATTTTATGTCAGCAATATTTTTTATCGAAAGGTCATTTTTTTTCTAAAATATTCAAAAACTATGTCTGTCGGAAAAATGCAGTTTCAAAAAAAAAAAATCTGAAAGTGCGGATTTTGGCCTTGTTTAGCAGGTCAAAATTCTTGTGCCCGACTTTTACTGTTAAATTCATGTTAAATATTACATAGGTCGTACAAAAAAAATTTAAAAAAAAAACTTTGAACTGGTATCCCATGCGGTACCATGCAGCGCCCTTATCCATTCATCCACAAGGACAAGATGCGAAATCTACCTGTGCGTTCCCCTTGCGGGGACGGATTTTTTTTAATCTAGAGCCCCTAATTAGCCGAAAACGACTACCATGACGATTTTTCACAAAAAGTGTAAGACCGCCATCTTGGATTTTGAAACGGACATGATTTTTGAAATCTATAGCCCCTAATTAGCCGAAAACGACTACCATGACGATTTTTACAAAAAAATTATACGGCCGCCATCTTGGATTTTAAAACAGACATTATTTTCGAAATCTGCACACCCAAATTAGTCGAAAACGACTACCATGACGATTTTTACGAAAAAAGTATACGGCCGCCATCTTGGATTTTAAAACAGACATTATTTTCGTAATCTGCACACCCGAATTAGTCGAAAACGACTACCATGACGATTTTTACGAAAAAAGTACATGGCCGCCATCTTGGATTTTAAAACAGACATTATTTTCGTAATCTGCACACCCGAATTAGTCTAAAACGACTACCATGACGATTTTTACGAAAAAAGTATATAGCCGCCATCTTGGATTTTAAAACAGACATTATTTTCGAAATTTGCACACCCTGATTAGTCGAGAACGACTACCATGACGATTTTTACGAAAAAAGGATGTGGCCGTCTTTGATTTTAAAACAGACATTTTTTTCGTAATCTGCCAACCCTAATTAGTCGAAAACGACTACCATGACGATTTTTACGAAAAAGGTGGATGGCCGCCATCTTGGATTTTAAAAGAGACATTATTTTCGTAATCTGCAGACCCGAATTAGTCGAAAACGACTAACATGACGATTTTTACGAAAAAAGTATACGACCGCCATGTTGGATTTTAAAACAAACATTATTTTCGTAATCTGCACACCCGAATTAGTCGAAAACGACTACCATGACGATTTTTACGAAAAAAGTATATGGCCGCCATCTTGGATTTTAAAACAGACATTATTTTCGTAATCTGCACACCCAAATTAGTCGAAAACGACTACCATGACGATTTTTACGAAAAAAGTATATGGCCGCCATCTTGGATTTTAAAACAGACATTATTTTCGTAATCTGCACACCCGAATTAGTCGAAAACGACTACCATGACGATTTTTACGAAAAAAGTATATGACCGCCATCTTTGATTTTAAAACAGACATTATTTTCGTAATCTGCACACCCGAATTAGTCGAAAACGACTACCATGACGATTTTTACGAAAAAAGTATATGGCCGCCATCTTGAATTTTAAAACAGACATTATTTTCGTAATCTGCACACCCGAATTAGTCGAAAACGACTACCATGACGATTTTTACGAAAAAAGTATATGGCCGCCATCTTGGATTTTAAAACAGATATAATTTTTAAAATTCACACCCTTACCCTTCACCTTAGCCTAAAACAACTACCAGTCCTTACCCTCTACCCTCATCTCTTACCATAAGGCAGGCCGTGCGCTAGTTTGCCACCATATATATAAAAAAATCTACTCCAGATATAATGGCGAACTTAGGTAAAATGCAAATGACCGGTCGGGCCGCTATAAAATATCTGATGGTGACAGTACAGTCGCCATCAGATATATCGGAGCGGCCAAGGTGGTCACAAATATCTGAACAACGCCTCTATTGTCAAGGCAATAAAGTGCATGTTCAGATATTTTTGAGTACCGTGGCCGCTCCGATATATTTGATGGCGACTGTACATGCACTCTGTAAGGTACAGTTGCCATCAAATATATCGGAGCAGCCAAGGTACTCAAAAATATCTGAACATGCACTTTATCGCCTTGACAATAGAGGCGTTGTTCAGATATTTATAACCACCTTCACCGTTCCGATCTATCTGATGGCGACTGTACCTCCAACAGGCCTATTGATTTTAGTTGCGTATTTAATTCTCTCTTCCATGTAAAAGAAAATAAAAAGTCTGTACAACTTATGCGTAAAAATAATTTTGCTTGTAATTGAAGTTGAAAACGATCAAGACTATTGAAGCGTGCGTATCGTCGTTGTTATTGCCGGCGGCCGTGTATTGAGCGCTAACGCCATCTATCGAGTAAGAAATCGTGAAATTGAGGAACGTTCACGGGACTAAGGCCTCTTAAGTACAACTTCTCGTCCGCTAAAACAGGACGATCGTGACTTTTTATCTTTTCAACCGACTTTAAGATATCGAAGGAGGAGGTTATCAATTCGTCGGGGTCTTTGTTTTTTTTTAATGTATGTTCACCGATTATCCGAAGACGGCTGGACCGCTTTGGAAAATTTAATTTTTGTGTCTGAAAGAGTACACTTTACAGTTGGTCCCATTTTCACCAGGTCAAGATCTGATGATGGGATCTTTGAGAAACCGAGGGATCTCTTCAACTATTATAGGCACACCATTAGTGATTGCACTATTTTTTACAGCAACTCGGCCACTAACTTCCTCTTGGAATAGCGGATCCTAAGTGAAGTCGGTTCTTTTTTGTTTAAAATTATTAAATTTGTTTTAATAAATAATGAAGAACTTCACGTACTCATTTTGCTACAGTAAGGTGAACATTTCCGAGCATATTGGAGAAAAATAAATATATTGTGTGCAGTACAGTTCAACAAGGCGGAATGCGACTGTCCGTATGCTTGCTATTACCAGCTAGAGCTGTTAGAAACCGGCGCACACCCACTAGCGTCGACGGTGACGTCAATGGACAGTTTTTAGTAAGTATAGTATCATCAGAAGGTTGCGATTTTATATCATACCACAGTTCTTGAACCCATGACGTCAATGGAGTCGGTATGATAATTAAAAATTCAAATTCAAACCGAAATATCAAAAGAATATAACCCCCTAAAACTCCCAACAATCAAACCTAAATCCCACCAACAAATTCCCCAGCAGCTTCCAAAACTGGCCTTACCAAATCCTAATCCCCATACCATCGATCCCCAACCCCACTCTTCCCACAACACCACAGCGTTAATACCAATATAATTCATTGGTCGCATTTCTAATTATAAGTTAAGTCCTAGAACAGAAAGGAGCCTTCATTAATCCCTCCTAACGGGGAATCAAATCCCGTATTCTAAACCACTTATGAACCGACTTCAAGATTTCGAAGGAGGTTACCAATTCGTCGGGATCTTTTTTTTTATGTATGTTCACCTATTATTCGAAGACGGCTGTACCGATTTGGATTTTTTTTATGTTTGAAAGAGTATACTTCACAGTTGGTCCCTTTGTTACCAGGTCCAGATCTGATGATGGGATCCTCGAGAAATCGAGGGAACTCTTCAACTATTATAGGCACACCTATAGTGATTTCACTATTATTTGCAGTCAACTCAGCCATCGCTATTCCAAGAGGAAGCTCTTGGAATAGCGGATCCTAAGAGAAGTCGGTTCTTGTTTTTGTCGGTTTTGTTTAAACTCCTTGTTGTATTTGTTAACACAGTCACGGACTAAACCTGAGCGGCGTGACCGTGGTGCGGGTGTTCCTTAAGAGCCGTCAGACCACCTCCTTCTACCGGCGCCCCTACTATAACTTCTACGATTTGTTCTGTGAGTACCTGGCGTACCTGCATCACGGACTAAACCTGAGCGGCGTGACCGTGGTGCGAGTGTTCCTTAAGAGCCGTCAGACCACCTCCTTCTACCGGCACCCCTACTACAACTTCTAGGATTTGTTCTGTGAGTACCTGGCGTACCTGCATCACGGACTAAACCTGAGCGGCGTGACCGTGGTGCGAGTGTTCCTTAAGAGCCGTCAGACCACCTCCTTCTACCGGCACCCCTACTACAACTTCTAGGATTTGTTCTGTGAGTACCTGGCATACCTGCATCACGGACTAAACCTGAGCGGCGTGACCGTGGTGCGAGTGTTCCTTAAGAGCCGTCAGACCACCTCCTTCTACCGGCACCCCTACTACAACTTCTAGGATTTGTTCTGTGAGTACCTGGCATACCTGCATCACGGACTAAACCTGAGCGGCGTGACCGTGGTGCGAGTGTTCCTTAAGAGCCGTCAGACTACCTCCTTCTACCGGCACCCCTACTACAACTTCTAGGATTTGTTCTGTGAGTACCTGGCGTACCTACATCACGGACTAAACCTGAGCGGCGTGACCGTGGTGCGAGTGTTCCTTAAGAGCCGTCAGACCACCTCCTTCTACCGGCACCCCTACTACAACTTCTAGGATTTGTTCTGTGAGTACCTGGCGTACCTGCATTACGTAATATTGGACCCGGTAAATCTGACATACTTATAAACCCTTACTTGACATATCTTATCAGTTCTGAACTAGGAGAACTACAGCAAATTTAGCTACACATGAAGTTTCTATACTTATTATTTTTTTGTCACCCTCGCAACATCAAGAAACTATGGTTAATTTTGTTTGAGTTTGTTATCCTATTACCGTCAACTACTACAATTTTGCCTACGATGCAACTTTGCCTGGCTTTAAAAACAGGGTTTTCTTCACCAAACAGCTATTTATATCTTATTCCTGAGATGATACCATGAATCAAACCAAACCATGACCAAAAACCATGTTTTTCAAGCCAGACAAAGTTGTGTATCGTAAGCAAAGTTCTCCTTCTAAGCGTTTAGAATTAGGTGTTTGGTAACTTAACATGTTCTCATCATCATTAGTCGATTCCTAACAACTAGGAACATAATGAAGGTATTTCTAGACTCTTCTAATGAACTTGGTGCACATTTTAGCTCAGCTCGGCGGCGTCTTCAACGTCTTTTTCGGCTGCAGCATCATCAGCATATTGGAACTGCTCCAGCTGGCGTGGTACACTCTCAATCCAAACAATAAAAGAAAGAACAGAAGAAGAAAGAAGATGTACAAGTTTTTCTTTGGCGTGTGTCGGGCGAGGAACGGGAGAGTGGGAAAAAGAACGGTTAAGAAAGTTAAGTTTTTGAAGAAATGTAATAAGTTGTTTTATACTCGTTGATATTATATCATTACCTACAAGCGCTGGCTTTCGGGTCAGCATTATGCTGAAGCGGGTCCATTTCGTGGTAAACGCTGTTTTATGTTTAAAATGTTTCTTGTTATGTCTACTTCTTTATGTTCTAAGTTTACTACGAATAAAATGTATGAGTTGATTTTGATTTTTTGATTATATAGTAACATTATACCTTGTGCAATCTAAGAAGCGGTTTTTGACACCTGTCATTTTATAGCTTAAAATCGATTTTAGGTTATAAAACATACTGAGATGACAGGTGTCAAAAACCGCTCCTTAGATTGCACAAGGTATAGTCACGTCACGATACAGCATGGAACAAAAAGACTGTGTTTTACGCAAATATGGGAAATTTTAGCTTTATAACTTTACTTATACCCAAAAATAGCAATTGTAGCACTTAAATAATACTAATGAATAAATTCGGTTCTTGCACACATATTTGCCTCTCCTATTAATGAAGTTCTGAGGACTAGATAGATGGAAGCATCTCAACAGTCTCATCACTTTAGCACAGAGTGCAAATAGCGCGGAACCTAGGAATTACACGACGGATCTACTAATGGTAGACGCGGCAAATAATGCTTGCGTAACAGAAAGCGAGCCAACTGCAGAACACAAGACTATTATTTGAGTGAAATGCTAATGTCCCGTAATGCTAGCGGTACGCCAAAAACGCTGCAAATGGTGTTAAAAGCATGAAAATTGGAGCGATTGATCTTTAGGCCATAATAATCAATTTGACCTGTAGCCTCAAAAAAAAGAGATGAGTTATGACGTCATCTTTTGAGTGTGTCATTTGCAGCATTTTACCGAATTTCGGGGTGTACCTACCGCTAGCACTACCGGGTATGTTCTTAAAATTACGTCCAAAAGAGAGGTACGGGTACTGCGCATTTCATCTCGCAAAGTGTGGTACAACTTGATAGGGCACAGCGCAGCGAAAGTCGTCTCGCTCAAATCTGGAGCAGAGCGACTGGGTAAATAAACTTACAGAAAACCACAGAGCCAAATAGCACCAGATTCTAGTTGTGCGTTCCTGTCGGTGAGTTAACGTTGCAACTAGTAAGTAAGTATGAGAGTTACCGACAACTGCTACAACTGGTTTTTCAAACCAGGCAAAGTTGAGCGTCGTAGGCAAAGTTGTAGCACTTGACGCTACCAATAATTTACCGGTTAAGGGTAATAATGATATAATTTTTTCACTGTTTTCCATTCCCTAGACACATCTGTGAATATCACACTCTGTCCCTGGAGGCACCGCAAATTTAAACTATGTGTGTAAACCGCAGATTACTCCACTAGAACTCGCATACAAACAATGATCCGGCGCTAACTACTGATGTACAGGGAAAAGTTTCCAAATGGGTCAGAAACTACCGGATCCAAAGACGTTACGTGAACATGTCCTTAGAAGACCAAGCGTATTTTTTTAATTTACTATATACGATGGACATTTACATAATATATAAATATATATAGTCAGCGAGGAAATCGACATGATTAAAACAAATATTTTTGCCATTCAACCGTTTTCCTGACAGGGATCAAGTCTCTTACATACCAAGCAAGTTAAGGGCACCAAAAACAAAAATTATGTTTTCAAACATTTGCTATTTGCTATAAACAAAAAAAAATACATGCGTTATAATCATGATGCATGTTATTATGCATGTAATGTTATTTTTCCAGGAGGAAATCACTCTGTTACAGATGGTAGGTGGGCATTTTCACTTGTACCACGGCCGTCTAGCAATCGTCACAAAACTGACGGTCAATGTCAAATCCCATACATTTCATCAGGAATGTGACAGTTAGACTTTACTGAAACACAACTTAAATCGTGCTTTAAAGTACAAGTTAAAATAAAAAATGCCAGTATCATATCTAAAAAAAAGTACCAGTAAAAAGTATCAGTTTCATAGGTCGAAAAGGAAAGCAGTATCGCGTGGCTGGATAAATAGGATTGGTTTCAATTTTTCGCTTCGATTTAGATTGCTGCATCTAACAGGGATCTGAGAGAGCAAACACCAAACACGCGCTCTATCCATTACGGGTGTATTTGAACACGCTGTATAACGCCGCGCCGCGCCGCTCGACGCACGGAGTGCACTAATGTAACAAATAGAACCTTTGGTAAGGCGGAAATGGTATATCAACCAATTTTTGTGGTTTTTAAATGTTATTATGAATTCTACAGTGTATTGGCACAACCGTAATATTGTGTATTTTTGAAGTGAAAACTTCTTTAGCCGCGTTGGGCAATTTTTGGTAGGGGGAAATCTAATGAGTTCGCGTCACTGACACCGTCACGAAACAAAAACGCATCACAAGATTTTCCTTGGGTTGGAATGGAAGGTTCGTTCGATATTTAAACTTATAACCGTTTAAATAAAGTCTAATTTTGTTAGTAGTATTTTTCTCTTATATATGCTTTTAATAAATTAATCATAGAAAATCACCATTGTAAATTGACTGTAGGTACACATTAAGTCCTATATAAACCTTAGGTCAATCCGTGGTCTGAAAACTGTTAAGGGTCGGGTACAGGTGGGAGAATTTTCAGATTCTGTCAAATTACCCTGATTCGTACACAACTACACTTCACGCACACTACCACACTTTTGGGTGCCAGGTCATTGACCGTTAATATTTTTTATAGGTTGCCATTATTAGTATATATACTAACCAAAGGAAACAACTCAAAGGAGGTGTCACTTAAGAAATTTAAACTGTAATGTTTTCCTTTGTCAGATGACAGAGAAATAACATATCATATCTTGCTTTCCTTGTCTATCCTGATTACGTCACATGACGTACCTATTATGTTTGATTTAAAATGATTAAATGACTTTGGCAATGCATTATCGAGATAAGTGTTTTGGAAAGTTAACTAGCCGAACAACCTTAGGTAGAAATGAACGGAAATAATGTTTGAATAACGTTTTAAGAGTTGTTTCGGTAGGTATCTCTATAAACTTTCATGCAAATAAATCGAAACTTTTATCCCATATTCAATTATATTAATTTTATTTACTAAGTAAATGTTTCGCATACTTTCGTATGATTTTAGTTTTAGTAATGTAGCCCACCATACTGTAAAATCAAAATTCTTAACGAGTAGTTTCGTAGATGTAGAGGATATCTTGGAGATCAAGAAGTGGGGAAATCAACTTTTAAGACACTTAATATCTTTTATGATAGAAGCGTTGCTGCGTTACATATAAATAAAAACACGTAAATTTATACACTGAAGTGTTGGCTTGGTTGCATAACTTATCAAACATCTGGTAGCCGAATTTTAAACAATGTATTCATTAAAAAAAACTTTTCTAAAAGTTGATTCACTCATATTATTGTATTGAGTCAATTTGAAAATATACAAAAATTACATTGATTTATCTTTAAGCCTACCGTTCCAAATGTTTAGCACATGCTATGGTGCACTTTACATAACCTACATAAGTAAATGCCAACTTTAAGACCCGGTAGGTGCTTAAATTTTAAGACCATTTTAAGAAATAATTGATTTCATATGAATAAATAGCAAATGACTTTAAATCCCTTACAAAAATGTATATAAATGGCACAAACACACTTTCAGACTCATACGTATTTAAGTACATTGATATAACATATCCCGTAAAATTTAGACCATAATAAATCGAATATAGGTAATAATATTACTGAAGACATAGGCGGGCGTAATGCCTATAAAAAAAACTAACCGTTGTTTATAACCGCAAATAGCGTCAAGTTAACTGCACAATAAGAACATGTCTTTGATCCCATCCCATCCCATCGCTCCAAACTCTGGCACAAGGTACCTATGGAACACATTCAATAACCAACATATCAAATATAAAACCAATATTTTGGCCAATTTGAATTTAAAGACCAGTTGAACTCACGAACTAGCTCCAAATTAATTTTGAGCTTGCTATACAGTCGCCATCGAATATATCGGAGCGGCTAAGGTACTCAAAATATCTGTACATGCACTTATCGCCTTGACAATAGAAGCATTGTTCAGATATCTGTGATCACCTTGGCCGCTCTAATACATCAGATGGCGGCTGTACCAATTTTTTGCTACACATAGTTAAAGGCCTATTAAAGTCAACAAATACATTGTTTTTAATTATGATAAAATGGCCCAAACATAATGTTTTGAATATTTCATTTAAATTTGTAAAAAAAATATGAAACTCTACTTACGTTTTTTTGGTGACATAATTCTTGAATTAAGCTTAGATACGTTTTTCAGCTGCTATTGTTACTTACCTACTTAGGTTAAATAATAGTGGCTTTATGGAGTACAAATCCTTTAAACGGTCTTGAATTTGGTGATTGTTTCATGCAAATGATTTGCTGGCAGAAGAGATTTCTAATTTGTAAAATTTAATTTATAAAGGTCACTGGAACGGTCTTAAAGAAAATGTATAGTCTGGGAAACTAAATCTGCAGTACCGTTAGAAGTATGGCAGTATTATTTTCATTGTCTATGCCCGAATTAAGAAAGTCCCTGGCCAAACTATAAGTTTTTAATTCATAAATATTCAAAATATTTTGTATGACTAATAGTATAAATGACAGATGTAAAAATGTAAAAAAGGATTTCACCTGGTTTTAAAATGGAAACACTGCCACCTTAACGCCCTTTGATAAGACAAAATAGGTTACCTACTACACTGGAGGCGTTTTAGAACTTTGAATCTGCATTTCAGCTACATCAGGCCACGCCACTTTGCATGGTTGTCCCTCGTGTCAATTAAGCTGATCAAGCTCCCTTGCTAAGATATAAGGTACATGAGCGCCCCCTTCAAAAAGGTCTAGTCCGTGCTATACATATTTTTGAGCTTGATATTATTTTCATATATCAGTTAAAGTAAAAAAAAACATTTTAAAAATACTTTTTATATATATACTTATAAATGTATATGGATTCATACGTGTATAGAAATCCATTATATATTTTTCCCTGTTTATAATTTTATATTTCGTGCAAAATGAAAATTATCTCTACAATTTTTCACTATTTTATCCTTGACGATCACAATTCATTTACCTACTTGAAGTGTTATGCTTTAGTTAGGAGCTGTCGCCTTATCAATTTCACGACTTACCCTCTTATTCATAATAGTGCCCCTTGTACACAAAAAAACGCAAATGGATGGTCAACCAAATTTTTGACACGCAGTTCTTTGAAAAAATTCCCTTAGGAGGGGGGTGCTGATTCATATTTTTTTGTATGGGAAAAAAAATCTTTTAAAAAACCTATCGTGTGTGGTATCATATGAAAGGGCTAATAGAGGCGGTTCTAAAAATATACCACATCTTTACATTTCAGATTTTTTTTTAAATTAAAACAAAACTAATTTTCAAAACATACCAAGTTTAAGCTCCTCCAGATACGACATGACTGTTTTTTTTTTGGTACAATATATCACAAATGATACTTGATATCCTCATATCTAACCCCAAGAAAGCTATTTTGAAAATAAAGTACCAAAAAAAAACCAGCCATATCGTATCTGGAGGAGCCCAAACTTGGTATGTTTTGAATAGAATAGAATAGAAATCGTTTATTTGGTGGTACAGAAAAATAATCCAATATAAAACTTAATCTATTTACATCTTAATCCTAAAGTACAAAGCACCAAAAAGGATGCCACTCAGCATGTGCCGATAGCTAAAAAATATTAGCCATTATTATTATTTTGAAAATTATTTTTGTTTTAATTTAAAAAAAATGGCTGAAATGTAATGACGTGGTATATTTTTAGAACTGCCTCTATTAGCCCTTTCATATGGTACCACACACAATAAGTTTGAGAAAAAAAATGTCCATGCAAAAAAATGAAAATCAGCACCCCCCTAAGGGATTTTTTTTAAAGAACTGCGGATCAAAATTTTTGTTTTGACCTCTAGTACAGCGTCGAATATAAACGTCTCTCAGGCCTCAATTACTTAATTTATATTTTGCCTTTTTCTAACAAACACAACTGTCAAAGTGGCCATGAATAAGGACCAAACACAAATTAACTAATTGACATCCGAGAGATGTTTATGTCAAAGGAAATTAATACACATCTTTAGGACGTAGGCTTTATGATTTTAAATATTATTATATTAGTATACTATTTATGCCGTTATAATATTTTTCCCTCTGACGTCTATTGATGTTTTCAGAATGACCTAACCATTTCTAAAAATCAGTCTTAAAATCCAAACTAGCCCGAAGGGTCTTATTTTTTGTTGAAAAAATTTCCTTAATATTGTTCTGTTAGTATAATGTCCAGATGTCCAGGTCTATGAATAAGCATAGTATAGCAAACGGACTAGGCTAGGGGGGTTTAGTTGCTCTCATTATTATGTCATATCTGATGTAGCTAGCTCTCCGTCTATAGGCCTATCAGTAAGACATCCGATTATCAATCTGGAGGTCTCGGATTCAAACCCCGGCTCGTACCAGTTATGACAATCATACATATATCACATCTCGAAATATCATTTCATATTTACCAGTCGTTTTTCGGTGAAGGAAAACATCGTGAGGAAACCATGTCTAATTCCAATAAGGCCTACTTTTCCCTCCGAGTTGGAAGGTCAGACGACAATGGCTTGCGTGTAAGTGCCTACGCCAATTCATGGGATTAAAGTGCCCAGGTATATACTTCAGCCATGACAAAAATCGCGACGAAATGCTAAGTGGATGAGAATTAAAAATCAGTCAGTGAATAACATTGTTTGTAATACAATTATTATAATTTATTTGACCAGAGTACATTAATGTAACGAATCTATAGATAAATGTAAAGCAAAATTATAATAGGTTCCGGCACACAATCTACCTGGAATTCGATAAGAGGTAAACCATGACCACAAAAGTCGCACCAGATAGAGTGAGCTTATATCGTTTTTCTACTCCTGCATTCTAATTTGCCAATAAAATGACTGACATTTAAATTCAAACGTTGTCATAATATGACTCAAAAGTCGACTCTTAGGGATATAATGGGTCTGTTGGGCCCCGCACCGGCGCCGCCCCCCGCCGCTGTAGACGAGGCGGGCGCAGATGCAATCCGCCGGGAGACTGAAGACAATTGTATAGAGGCAGCAGGTCATTCGTCGAACTCAATGCTTACCGGCTTGCCTAGCACTCGTAGAAAAACTATTGTGTGCAACGGTACATAATTAGGTCTTAAAATTCTCGGGTCTGTTTTTACAAAATTCGGCTTCGCCTCATTTTGTAACTTCGACCCTCGAATTTTAAGAACCCTCATTATGTAACTGTTGCACAAAATACTATTGTACAAGTAACTAAAAACTTTTTACAAAAAAAAGATAAACCGACTTCAAAAAGGATAAAATGAATCATTATATTATTTACATGCGTTACCAACTGATATGTTAGAAGTCGGTGTCAAGCCAAATTTGGAAGAGTTAATACGAACGAGGCGATGTGTTCAGTGAATTGTTATTTTTACTATATAACTAATCTAATACGGTATGAATCGCACGTACACATACATTCGTTTCGACCATGCGTTAACTGTTAGGCAAGTAGGTACAGAAAGTATAATCATGCGTCCTATGTTTGTTTGTTAACACATTGTTGGAACTATCCGTATGTCGAACGAAGCTCGTGGTTTTTTTGTATTTGCCGCCTTTTTCTGATTATTGACAAAGCAGACGTGTATCAGAATATATATATCGTTGTCGCATTTCATCAAAATAGGATTAGTAGTTTAAACATGAAAATGTACCACATGAAATCGCATTCACCTTTGCATTATTAGTACCGATGTTTTGTGATGTCAACACTTGAAGCTAATTTGACCGGTTTTGTAATTTGTGGCTTGGCACCGACTTCAAACATATCAGTTGGTAACGCATATAAATAATTTAATGATTCATTTTATCCTTTTTGAAGTCGGTTTATCTTTTTTTTGTAAAAAGTTTTTATTTTTCTATTTTTAGTGGTTATATATTTATCAAAATCGGTCAAAAAGTCTCAGAATAATCGGTAAAGATTTATAAAAAAGTTCATAATACACCAATTCTGTCTAAGGAAAGGTCCACGTATCATACGTGGACTTCATCATTAGGTACTCTCTATCAAATTGGTGGTTTTCAAGAGGGAATGCTCGAGTTGCTTAAGAAAACACCCAAATCAACATACATGTGCCTTTAAAAATAGAGGAGTTCTCTCAATTCCTCACGGATCCCATCATCAGAACAGCACCAGGTTAATGTGGGACCATCTTCTAAGTAGTTCCTATAAAAAAAAAGGAATTGTCCAAATCGGACCACGGGTCTCGGAGTAATCGCTGAACATCCTACATAAAAAAATCTTCATCATTATCACGAAAACAATCATCATCATCAGGACCACTCCATCACATTGGCGGTTTTCGTGAGAAAATGCTTGAGTAGCTTAAGAAAACACCCAAATCACCATACACGTGCCTTACAAATTGAGGAGTTCCCTCAGTTGTTCATAGATTCCATCATCAGAACAGGACCAGATTAATGTGGGACCATCTTTGAGGTAGTTCCTTTCAAACAAAAAAAGAATTATTCAAATTGGATCACGGGTCTCGGAGTAATCGCTGAACATCCTACATTTAAAAAATCTTCATCATTATCATCAAAAATCAAAACAATCATCATCATCAACTCCACTCCATCAAATTGGTGGTTTTCGTGAGAAAATGCTTGAGTAGCTTAAGTAGCTTAAGAAAACACTCAACTATACACGTGCCTTTAAAAATTGAGGAGTTCCCTCAATTGCTCATGAATCCCATCATCAGAACAGCACCAGATAAATGTGGGACCATCTTCGAGGTAGTTCCTTTTAAATAAAAAAAAATTATTATTCAAATTGGACCACGGGTCTCGGAGTAATCGCTGAACATCCTGCATAAAAAAATCTTCATCATTATCATCAAAACAATCATCATCATCAGGTCCACTGCATCGAAATGGTGGTTTTCGTGAGAAAATGCTTGAGTTGCTTAAGAAAACACCCAAATCACCACACATGTGCCTTTAAAAATTGAAGAGTTCCCTCAATTTCTCATGGACCCCATCATCAGAACAGCACCAGATAAATGTCGGACCATCTTCGAGGTAGTTTCTTTCAAACAAAAAAATAATTATTCAAATTGGACCACGGGTCTCGGAGTAATCGTTGAACATCCTGCATAAAAAAAACTTCATCATTATCATCAAAACAATCATCATCATCAGGTCCACTGCATCGAAATGGTGGTTTTCGTGAGAAAATGCTTGAATTGCTTAAGAAAACACCCAAATCACCATACATGTGCCTTTCAAAATTGAGGAGTTCCCTCAATTCCTCCTGGATCCCATTATCAGAACAGCACCATATTAATATGGGACCACCTTGGATGTAGATCCTCTCAAACAAAAAAAGAATTACTCAAATCGGACCACGGGTCTCGGAGTAATCGGTGAACATACATAAAAAAAAACACCAAACCGAATGCAGAACCTCCTTCCTCAATGGAATTGAAGTCGGTTAAAAATGAAAAAACATGTATTTTTTATGCAACTAGTCGCCCATAGATAAATACCTTAAAGACTAGCATACATATTACTTACATCATAAAACTAAAACTATTATTTTGGTTGGTACGATGGTTTTCTGTTGTGCCACCTGCTCCGGTGTAATATTTGGCAGCGTCCCTCGGAACCGCCGAAACACTACTCCCTTCGGCCAAAAGCCCGCGCTCTCGATGGTCTCCAGCAGCGGCCGCGGCACGCGCACCACAAACGAGCTGAAGTGCACGTAATGGCGCGATCGTAGCTGGAACACCCTCAACTCGTAGCCGGTCTTCTTCAAATCTTAATCTGCTGCCGTGGCGGAAAAATGCAGGCGCGGCACGTATAACGCCTTATTCGACGTGGCAACCCGTAGACCCGCACACAGTTCCGCAGTACCACACTGACTTTTACGAGGCGCCTTGCGCGCCCCTGTTCAAGAATCAAGTCTTTTAATATTAAGTAAATAAAGATTGCAATTAAAATAAAATTGTCATTCAAGTATTTTGACGTTAAAAGTCATGTTAAAATGTCGTAATATTATGACCAATGTAATAAAAATAAAGTCCACTAATTAAAAATCAATCCAAAAACTCTTTTAATTTTGAACAGGTTTTTAAGCAATTTATTATGGGGATTCTGTAGAAAAGCATCTTTTATTCAATCATTAGTTGTATGTTTCTAGTATTACGACGTGTAAATATGAAAAAAATTAATTTAAAGTGACTCATGGCTTTTATTAGTTTTCCCTATTTATGTTGAATACAATCTAGCTACTGGTATCCTCTTTCGTGTTCGTATACGATTTTCTGTCAGAATAATTGTCAAAATGAAATGTCACGGCTAAAAATCCAACATACGTCTGCTTCCAAGGAGCCCCAGCGGGCATCTGAGTCACAAAGACAATTTGACAATATGGCGAATGTATGGGAATTTTTCAAAATTTTAAGTTTACGATTGAATTTCTTTGTGATCTTTATGAGGAAAAATATGAATATGCTCCGATGCACTAGTCCAGTTATCTGGCTTCCAAAATAACAAAACGATCGAATTACTGTCGAAGACAAAATCGCAATGCGACGTGTTCAAACGGAACGCCATTTTTTGATTTTTCGCTACTTTTGGAGTCGGTTTATGGATAATCAAAGCTAATAAAAAATAAACTATCAATTGGAGCCTCTGCACGGCTTCTTTATGAATAAGTAGATAGCCATATTAACGCGATTACGTAACATTAACTATACTAATTCATTGTTCAAAATGAGGTCTAAAACGACTTCGGCCTGTATCCGCCCCTTAAAGAGAGGTGTACCAAATAATTATGCCGTAATCTCCAGGGTCTGTTTAGTGGACTATTTGGTTCTCAGTTTCTAGTTAAGTATAGTTTCTGAAAAAAAGGCTGGGACACAGAGCCGTAATTTTAGTATGAAAAATTGCATTTACAAATGGGTTTTTTTATCGAAACTACTGCTCGTAAATAAAGACAAAATCAGTCAGCTGCCCACACGTGTCATACAAATGAGAAATTAAATTATTTTCCCCCTTGAAATATATAATATACCGGGTGTACAATCCAAATAGGTCAGTATGGAGAACTCGGAAACTATGAGAGATAGCGAGATCTGTTCTTAGGAACCATGACGTTGATTTTAGATTTAATAATAATTACATTCAAACTTTTTTATTAACTCTCATACATAACCGGGAATCGAACCTGGTCAAAATCAATGTGTATAAATTCTGCAAGTCGCAAGAAGCACAACACTACTCCCAATGAATATTGAAGTGTGAAAGTACCCTGTTAAATAAGGGATAGGTACCAAACATTGTTAATGAGAGTCAATAGAAAGGAACCCGATGTCCCAAGTGTTTATACCTAATATTAAGTAGGTAGGTAGGTATAATGTGGTTTATTATTACACTATACCTACACCATGGGCTGTTAAAACCCAAAATTTACGTTCGTCCGCCATTTTGTTTATTGTTTATCGTTATTTTGGCATCATGAAAAAATTTTTTGTAAAAACAAACAACTGCTACCTCTAAAATCATAAACATCAATTATTTCAAGTAAAGAAATAATTTGACTCCGGGTGTTTTTCATTGAACACTCCGTATACAATTCCTATCACAACTACTTGGGATCTCGTTGTAATTTCAAACTTTATTTTAGATACTTTTTCGCCGCTGCACAAAAATAAATAATAGAAACTTGTGCAGTTTTAGGCGGAGTCTGAAATAGTCCGCGCACCGCACTTCGCAAGTTTGGCGGCATGCATGCTGTGCGCGGCGAGCCACACTTACGGCAGATAACACCCAGGTTTAAAATATCCAGGTTTACTGTGAAAATATTTGAGGATATAGAAGCTAGGTGACCTTTCTTTATCATTTAATGGTATGGGCAGCGCGTATGAACTTTTATATTTTTATTGACGCAAGTACTAAAAGTGTGAATATATTTATGACACAAATTCGACTCAAACATTGCATACAACTTCAATACATACATTACACTGAGAAAAAAAACAACCAGAATTCACGTTCGTTCAACCAAACTCTCATTTTAAATTAAAATAGCTCTTTGGTTAAAACTACAAGTTCGATTTTGTTAAGTTTAATTAGTTCATTCTACAAGTTACTTGTCATGTAATGTGGTATTTCAATCAACAACTCGATTATATAAAACCAACATGGCACATATTGTTTTAAACATATATTTGGCTGATTCAATCCAATATCTTTTAACAAGTTCAACCTTGTTGTTCGTACAAATTCGACTTGTATTATCAATATTGGTGATCGATTCCGTTTACTAAATTACTTTAGTTTCAAGCTGATAAACACGCAACAAGTCGAATTTGTTAGACTCACAAAGCAAATTTCTCTCAGTGTGGGTATTGAAGTCGAATACGAATGCGACACATTTTCATCAGAGTGCGATAGGTATTTGCGTGGGTGAGCCGTCTAGGTCGTCTGCAATGAAATGAATCCCTATCCCTACCGAAAAAAGAGGACCTTTATATTTAAAGGGTCAACAGTGAGGTGTAGGCGTCCACAGGCTACAGTAGTTTCATGTCATTAGGCGGGCCGTATGCTAGTTTGCTACCCTTATGGTATAAAAAATATATTAATAATATTTATTTATTTAAACTTTATTGAATAAAAATAAACACAATCGCACAGTAGGAGGATTTAGTAAGGCCTCACGAGTACGACACAGTGTAAGTTGCAAGGCATGGTCATGCATAGCCGTCGCGCGCTGATCCTTATTTACGACTTAACTGCACTTTTCTTCAACTTCACCAATAATCTTCAACACACATAACGGCCGTAACATTTTTGCAACGCATGCAATTTTTACCCTATTCCCAAAAAATAAAGTCCAAATTCAAACGGGTTTTCAAATGGTTGATACGGCTTTTATGCTTGGTTTTGTAGTCAGTATATTGTCGGCTTTGGTCACGCGAGGCTGATATACTTTGTTGCATTGTTTGTGAATAAAGAGTGTAAGTATAAAGAAGTTGAGCTTTATAAACGCGAGCCAAACCACGCGTAAGGAGGAATAGGTACTTTTAAAATTTATATTCTAGGAAATATTGTACGGTCAAGGAGTTTAATTGTTGAGCCATTTAGGGTTCACTTTACAGTGGACATTTCATAGAGTAAGTATTAAACAAAAGATAGCTTGAACCGTAAATGGCTCAAAAACTAAAGTCCGTGACTGTACCTAGATCAAAAAACTGCTTTGAAAATGGCTGATTTAAACTTTTAAACAAAAGTTTTCCTTTATCATGATGATTCCTTAGGACCCAGGGATGGATTTGAGAAGTGGAGCCACCAAGATTTTTGATATGATTTTTTATGGGAGAGGAAGCTCTTAAATATTTCCATATTTTTGTGCTAGAGCTGTCACTACAATATTAAAGATTAGGTAACAACAACAAGTTAAGGAGGCATAGTTTTGTTATGATTCAAACAGCCGATATACTTAGGTGCTGATAATATCATTTCATTAGATACCTAACTGCCTATCTAAGCTATTATTATCTTATGTCAGATGCTAGAAGGTCTATTATTATTAGAGATGCGCCGAATATAGACTTTACCGAATACGAATATTCGGCCGAACGTTCGGTTCAGATCTTACCGAACCGAATATTCGGCCGAATTATTCGGTAAAACTAAACAGGTTTATGCAGATTGCAGGTCCGCTTGGCTCGCTGAACGCGATTTTTTTTTATTTCTAGTAAAATAATATGTGTATGCGACCTTGGCATTGTCAACGACAATGTCAACATTTGCAATGGTTGTAGATATTTATTATAGACGCTGAATTAATATACTGCTTAAACTGAATAATAAAGCTTACAAAAATCAAGTTTTCTATATATCTTTTAATAACTTAAGTTTTAAGAGCTAAAAATTGTATGAATGATTAATTTATTATCAGATAAATATCATATGTTTATTCGGTAAATATTCGGCAGTTTTACCGAATAATTCGGCCGAATACCGAACATTGAAAAACACGCCGAATATGCCGAATACCGAATTATTACCGAATATTCGGCGGATCTCTAATTATTATGTACATTTTTCTCTTTCCTTTTTGTACACCCCTCGCATAAACGTCACAGTAATCTAATTTTTCCGTCTTAACGCAAACAAAACAAAATGGCGTCCATGCATCATACGCAACATTTTCCATTGAGAGAACAACAGAACAAAGGCCCGAAAGGTCGCTTCCGGCCGCGGCTAATTTATTGCGAGCGCGCGAGTGTATAATTTTGGCAGCGGCCCGTAAATAGCGACAGAATAGACATAGAAGGCGCTGTGGGTACAAAAAGGCTCCACTGAAAAAATTAAACGGCTAGAAATCAATAAGTGTAACATAGGTGTTACATAACCTTGGTTAATATTTGATACTAATTAATTATAAATGAACCTTTTCTTAGGTATTTTAATATTTTACATAAAAAATATTATACGTTATATTATATATTATTACACGATTCTAAACATAACACTTACCTAACAAGAACAATATAGTATTTATATATATCTAGGATTAAAATTATTAATGTATAGTAAATATGATTTTAATCTCAAGTTGTTACCTTTTTTCCGCGCGGGCTGTACTTATCGCGCATTGCTTGGTCTCGGCCGGCTGACCGGTTTCCTCGCCTCTTGCCGCGCTCCCCCGCGCTGTCGCGGGCATCGCGGCCCTCCCGCCTCCGTACCGAATTAGAGATCAGCGCGGGCGCACGCACGCTCTCTTGCAGCGTCTTCATACGTCGCCGGCGCACAGCTGATCATTATTTTAAAAGTTTGCTTGGTAAAGCGATATTATTGTGCTTGTTTGGCACTGTATTTTTAAAGCCAGTGTTGACCCCTAAACTGGGTAAGTGTTGAACATTTAAATGTGCTTTAGGGAGTGTTAAATTTGAATGTGTGCTCAACGGATATTTTACCGTTATGTTGTAACGACTTTTTTTCCTTTGTTCGACTTAGCTTATTTGCAGCGTAGGTTATGTATATTCTTGCTTAGCACAATGTGGAATGTAATACTTTTTGGATATTAATTTAAATTGAGTTTTGCTTAAACTAAAACGCTTGTTATTCCGCCTTTGTAAACTCCGTCTGACTGTGACATTTTTACATCACCAAGGCACTTTTACCAACTTCACGCAGTACTTTCTCTTTCGCTTCTGCTCTTCTGCTTCCTGCCGGTCACAGTCAACGGAGCCGTTATTTTCAAATTATTAAGACGGAGAAAATAAATTCCAGGGTGCTACAGCTCGGCTAGAATGCCACACTTCTCTCCACCTCGTTGACCTGGAGGACCTGGTGCTGCCCCTGGCTGAACACAGCTGACGTCCCTCAGCTATCCCACCGCCTACGCACGGAGACATTGTTACCCAGGGGAGTACTAGCGTGTTGGCAGCGACTACCTTCTTCATCCGGGAGCAATAATCAGACGGCTTATAACGGACCTTTGACCTTTCGTCTTCTACGAATGCTTGCGGCGGAATAGGCACAATAAATTATTTTATTTTAAGTGAGCCATTGTGTTTAATTTAAACATCTCCAGCTTAAACCGTAGCCGTGGCGCCCTTACGTGGTTTTCTTTTAAATTAATTGAGGTCTGGTTTTGCTCCCGGGTAGGTAGTTGTAATTTATGTGCTTGGTGTTTGTTTTTTTTTTGTTTTGTAAAACGTTGTTTTTGTTTTTGGTTGCCAGCAGCTAAAGTGTACGGAACCGTTTCGTGGTACAGTCGGACACATAATTGTAATAAAAATTTTTTGTCCTCTTATACAGTCCACTACATTTTAGTGTTGTTTAGATTTTTTTTGTATTCCACGTTTCGTACGCATTAGTTGCACTTTAAACGCTTTTTATTTTTATTTTATGTGTGTGTTTTTTTTGCTATTACGCTTGTGTTTTTTTCATGCTTCTCTGCTAATTTTCATCTCTATTATTAAAAAGCGTTAGTTTGAAGATAACAACCAGGACGTTAGTAGTCTCATTGCTTAATATTGTAACAGACGGAGTATTTCATTATTATTATATTTTTTTTTTTTTGTTGTTCAACATTTATCCAGGGGTATTTGAATAATAATTTACGATGGCTTTTCCTATTAAGTTTTTGTCTCTTCAAAAGAGTGAGTTAGAGTACGAGGTGGCTGTCCGGGGTGAGACTCCCGCTTCCACGGTCCCGGACCTGCGTAAACAGATAGCCAAATGTGGTCCCTCTTTTCCGTCTGAGGATATTCTGGTTAGCCCGTTTGATACGAGAGAGGATATTGACGGCGTAGTTACTGTTTTGGAAAAAATCAACACGATGCTCGATTCCAAACCTCTTAATAAGAGTACCTTACTCCGTGCGCAGAATCTAATTAATCACCTTTATCACCGGCTCAATCGCGTTAATACCGAAGATGCGGACCAGAAGGAGGCGTACGACCAATGCATTACGTTATTTAAACATTGTTTAGACCGCGCCAATTCCCTCAAGGACACTATCGATCCGTTGGCCTCCACTTGCAGTGACGTTCTGGCTCCTCCTGTCACTTTAACAGCGCCACTTAATGTCACGGTGACGTGTGAGGGTAACGACGCGAATAAATTTTCAAAGTTGAAATATGATGGCCAGACTTGTGTGCGAGCGTTCATTCAGCGCGTTTCCGAGTTTTGTGCGGCTAAGAATATTCCAAGTAGCAGGGTTCTGCATAATGCCACTGAGATTTTTACAGGCAATGCACTCCATTGGTTTCGAAGCGTTAGAGAAAAGGTAACAAGTTGGGACGCCTTGGTCGTGCTGTTGAGGCAGGATTTTTGTCACGCGGGATATGACTATAGGCTCATTGATGAGATTAAGGCTCGTACGCAGGGTGAAACGGAGAATATTGTGATATATTTGGCGGTAATGTCCGGTCTTTTCTCTCGTTTATCGAAGCCATTGCCGGAAGATGAAAGGTTAGAAATTTTATTGCATAATATACGGCCTTGCTATGCGAGCACTTTATCTTCCGTTTCTGCGATTAATACTATTGAGGAGCTCAAAAACTTATGTCGCAATTATGAGAATATACAGTCGCGCCTTTCTCAGTTTAAAGAACCTCCGCGGCCGACTTCTGATACCCTGGCGCCAGAGTTTGCTTACTCTGGTGGTTCTTCTAAAAGTAAAGCTGGCCCTAGTACAAACACATATTTTAGTAATTATAATAATTATGGCAATAGATATAAACATTACAATCAAAATTTTAATAAATCGCATGCCCAAAACAATAACCACAGCACTGGTAGCAAAACAAATAATACGCCTAGTACGCCTAGTTATGTAGCTGCGATCACTACTTCTGAACCAAAGGCACGTTTTTGTCCTAGGTGTCGGGTAAACACTCATAATTTAAGACAGTGTACGGCGAACAAGGATGTCATTGTTTGTTTTGTTTGCGGTCGTAAGGGTGTAAAGTCACCCGATTGCCCTGATTGCATCAAGAATAAGAAACAGGATTCAAAAAACTAATGGGGCAGGGTTGTGTCAATGTTGATGTCGCAAGTAAATTTGATAAGGATGACTGGCGGAGTTGGTTACGTACGGTTAATCTTTTCTTTAGGTCATATAAGATTGACACAATTCTGAGAGAGGATTTTGTGAATGATGACAGACCCTATGTCTCGGTGCAAATCGGTAGTTTATCGTTATCAGGCTTGTTGGACTCTGGCTCCGCGGTGACAATCCTGGGAAACGGCTATCATTCGGTTCTTGTTGACAATGGTTTTAAAGTGGTTAATGGTGGCCTTTCCTCGGTAACTGCAGCAGGTGGTCGCGTATATTGGAGCGAGGGTTATATAGAGTTACCTATTAATTTTGATAACAGGTTTCGTATAATAAAGGCTTTTGTCGTGCCAGGTATTAAGGCTAATTTCATTTTAGGCTGTGACTTTTGGCGTGCTTTTGATATTCTGCCCAAATACCTTAGTTCCATTGCTGTGGACAATGTTCCTTCGTCAGGAAAGGAGGTTACTCAGGCCGATCGTAAAACCTTCATTCAAGGTTACGACAATTTGGATGAGTCCCAAAAACAGTTAGCGGATAATGTAGTAAAGCAGTTTGAGGATATTTCTTTTCACAGTAAGGGTTTAGGTGTGACAGATTTAATTACACATCATATTGATACTGGTGATACGAGTCCAATTCGTCAGCGCTATTACAGGTTGTCTCCCGAGAAGCAGCGTATTCTGGTGGAACAGGTGGATGAAATGCTTTCACTCGATGTGATTGAGCCTTCCGAGAGTGCGTGGTCATCGCCTGTTTTGATCGTAAATAAAAAGAACGGCCAGCCTCGTTTTTGTCTCGACAGCCGTAAGCTCAACTCGGTAACTAAGAAGGACGCCTATAATCTGCCTTATATTTCTGAGATTTTGGATAACTTGAGAGACGCTCGTTATCTTTCTTGTATCGACTTGTCCAAGGCCTTTTGGCAAATTAAGATCGCTCCAGAAGATAGGATCAAGACTTCGTTTTATGTCCCAGGTAGGGGGACCTTCCACTTTAAGCGGACTGCGTTCGGCCTGACCAACGCTCCTGCTACTCAACAAAGATTAGTGGACCTGTTGTTCTCAGAGTTCGGTCTTAAAGTGTTCGCCTACCTGGATGATGTGATCGTCGTTTCGGAAGATTTTAATAGTCACGTAACTTTACTCTTACGCGTTTTGGATAAGTTGAAGAAGGCGAATCTGACGGTGAATTTGGACAAGTGTCGTTTCTTTGCCAACCAGCTTAAATATCTCGGCTATGTTGTTGATAGCTCCGGCTTGCATACGGATCCTGCGAAAGTCGAGGCCATTTTAAATTATCCCACTCCTACGTGTATAAAGGATGTCAAGGGCTTTCTTGGGACTGCCACGTGGTACAGACGGTTTGTTCCTAACTTTAGTACCATTGCTGGGCCTTTAAATGAACTTACTTCTAGGAAGAAGGGCTCCCCGCCGTTTAAATGGACTCCGGAGGCAGATGCTGCGTTCCGGGAACTCAAGGAGCGGCTCGTTTCCGCACCGGTCCTTTGCTGTCCGGACTATTCTAAGCCTTTCGAGGTGCATACCGATGCCAGTAGTTACGGGTTAGGTGCCATGCTCACTCAAACCATCGATGGCAAGGAGCATCCAATTGCGTACATGTCAAAGGCTTTAACTGCGGCTGAAAAGAACTACAGCATTTCTGAGCGCGAGGCGTTAGCCGTAGTGACAGCGTTGGAGTATTGGCGTTGCTACGTGGAGAATGGACAGCCTTTCACGGTTTATACCGATCACAGTGCACTTAAATGGTTCCTCACTATTAGTAATCCTACTGGTAGGTTGGCTCGATGGGGTGTTCGGCTCTCGGCGTTTAATTTTGTTATCAAACATCGTAGGGGCGTAGACAATGTCATTCCGGATGCGTTATCTCGTATACATGTTGATGCTATTAGTACTTCGAACACTCATTTAAGCACTAAAGATACCTGGTACATTAACATTTATAACGGTTGCTTTAACAACCCAGTTGATTTCCCAAATTTCCAGATTAAAGACAATTCTTTGTACCGTTTGACCAAAAATAAGCACGAATTAACGTCGGAGTTTTCATGGAAGTTGGTTGTTCCCGCCGAGTGTCGTCAGAAGGCCATGCACGAAAGTCACTCGGAGCCTACTGCAGGGCACATGGGAATTTTCAAAACCTATCGCAGGCTGTGTCTTCGGTACTATTGGCCGCGTATGTATCATGATGTCGTTGAGTTCGTTGGTTCGTGTGACAAGTGTCTGTCATATAAGGCTCAGAACCACCAAACCTTAGGGGAGATGGGTGGGCCAAAACAGTGCTCGCGCCCGTTCCAGATGATTTCGATTGACCTGATGGGGCCGTTGCCGACCACAAGGAAAAGGAACAGCTACATACTAGTTGTCACGTGTTGTTTTTCCAAATATTGTTTGATTTTTCCACTCAGACAGGCCACTGCAGAGGTGATTGTTCGGATTTTGGAGGATTCTGTTTTTCTTGTGCACGGGGTACCTCAGACGGTTTTAATGGACAACGGAACGCAATTCACAAGCAGGGTTATGCATAATTTTTTCAAATTTTACAATGTCCCAAACGTCTTCTTTACACCTAAATACAGTCCACAGGTAAATTTGGTAGAACGATACAATCGCACAATTATTACTTGCATTTCTACTTTTGTTGAGGATGACCATAGGTCATGGGATGTGTTTATTCCTAGAGTGCAATTTGCCATAAATAGTGCCGTCAATGAGGTGTCGAAGTATTCACCGTCGTTTTTGGTGTATGGTCGCGAGTTGGTACCTTGTGGAACTCATTATACGGACAACGACATCGGAGGCGAGGTGTTGTTCTTACCGCGCGATATTTACGCTGAGAACTTAGGTTGTCTTTCTGTCATTTTTGATGATGTGCAGAAGAAACTGTGGCATGCGCATGAAAAGAGTACGTCACACTACAATCTCAGACGGAAACCTGTTGAATTCAACGTCGGTGATGTAGTAATGAAACGGGCTTACTTTTTGAGTGATAAAGGCAAGCAGTTCACTAAGAAACTGGCTCCTAAGTTTATAAAGGCTAAAATCGTTAGTAAAAAGTCACCTTTGGTTTACGTATTACAAGATTTATCGGGTAAAGATCTTGGTACTTGGCACGTAAAGGATCTCAAGTTGGTTGGTCTTAATAAGTAATATTAGATTTTTTTGTTTGTTTCCCTATTCTCCGTTGGTCACACTTCAGATTTGGGTACTGTTAGGGTTATTAATTTTGCGCCTTAACATCTTCTAGTGGCGGTACTTGTATGGTTTCCGGTTCTTGTAACAGGTAACCCCTTATTTTTGTTAAATGAAGCGTTGTAATCTGATCCATAAGACAGTTGCTAACGTAATAGTGTAAGTGTGAAGCATGAAAGATGACTGATGGTAGGGTGACTACGAGTACCTAGATTCGCGGATTTTATTTCGGTAGGGTAATAAAATCCTTTCGCGGCGCGCCGGGGTACTGTAACATAGGTGTTACATAACCTTGGTTAATATTTGATACTAATTAATTATAAATGAACCTTTTCTTAGGTATTTTAATATTTTACATAAAAAATATTATACGTTATATTATATATTATTACACGATTCTAAACATAACACTTACCTAACAAGAACAATATAGTATTTATATATATCTAGGATTAAAATTATTAATGTATAGTAAATATGATTTTAATCTCAAGTTGTTACCTTTTTTCCGCGCGGGCTGTACTTATCGCGCATTGCTTGGTCTCGGCCGGCTGACCGGTTTCCTCGCCTCTTGCCGCGCTCCCCCGCGCTGTCGCGGGCATCGCGGCCCTCCCGCCTCCGTACCGAATTAGAGATCAGCGCGGGCGCACGCACGCTCTCTTGCAGCGTCTTCATACGTCGCCGGCGCACAGCTGATCATTATTTTAAAAGTTTGCTTGGTAAAGCGATATTATTGTGCTTGTTTGGCACTGTATTTTTAAAGCCAGTGTTGACCCCTAAACTGGGTAAGTGTTGAACATTTAAATGTGCTTTAGGGAGTGTTAAATTTGAATGTGTGCTCAACGGATATTTTACCGTTATGTTGTAACGACTTTTTTTCCTTTGTTCGACTTAGCTTATTTGCAGCGTAGGTTATGTATATTCTTGCTTAGCACAATGTGGAATGTAATACTTTTTGGATATTAATTTAAATTGAGTTTTGCTTAAACTAAAACGCTTGTTATTCCGCCTTTGTAAACTCCGTCTGACTGTGACATTTTTACATCACCAAGGCACTTTTACCAACTTCACGCAGTACTTTCTCTTTCGCTTCTGCTCTTCTGCTTCCTGCCGGTCACAGTCAACGGAGCCGTTATTTTCAAATTATTAAGACGGAGAAAATAAATTCCAGGGTGCTACAGCTCGGCTAGAATGCCACACTTCTCTCCACCTCGTTGACCTGGAGGACCTGGTGCTGCCCCTGGCTGAACACAGCTGACGTCCCTCAGCTATCCCACCGCCTACGCACGGAGACATTGTTACCCAGGGGAGTACTAGCGTGTTGGCAGCGACTACCTTCTTCATCCGGGAGCAATAATCAGACGGCTTATAACGGACCTTTGACCTTTCGTCTTCTACGAATGCTTGCGGCGGAATAGGCACAATAAATTATTTTATTTTAAGTGAGCCATTGTGTTTAATTTAAACATCTCCAGCTTAAACCGTAGCAGTGGCGCCCTTACGTGGTTTTCTTTTAAATTAATTGAGGTCTGGTTTTGCTCCCGGGTAGGTAGTTGTAATTTATGTGCTTGGTGTTTGTTTTTTTTTTTGTTTTGTAAAACGTTGTTTTTGTTTTTGGTTGCCAGCAGCTAAAGTGTACGGAACCGTTTCGTGGTACAGTCGGACACATAATTGTAATAAAAAATTTTTGTCCGCTTATACAGTCCACTACATTTTAGTGTTGTTTAGATTTTTTTTGTATTCCACGTTTCGTACGCATTAGTTGCACTTTAAACGCTTTTTATTTTTATTTTATGTGTGTGTTTTTTTTGCTATTACGCTTGTGTTTTTTTCATGCTTCTCTGCTAATTTTCATCTCTATTATTAAAAAGCGTTAGTTTGAAGATAACAACCAGGACGTTAGTAGTCTCATTGCTTAATATTGTAACAGACGGAGTATTTCATTATTATTATATTTTTTTTTTTTGTTGTTCAACATTTATCCAGGGGTATTTGAATAATAATTTACGATGGCTTTTCCTATTAAGTTTTTGTCTCTTCAAAAGAGTGAGTTAGAGTACGAGGTGGCTGTCCGGGGTGAGACTCCCGCTTCCACGGTCCCGGACCTGCGTAAACAGATAGCCAAATGTGGTCCCTCTTTTCCGTCTGAGGATATTCTGGTTAGCCCGTTTGATACGAGAGAGGATATTGACGGCGTAGTTACTGTTTTGGAAAAAATCAACACGATGCTCGATTCCAAACCTCTTAATAAGAGTACCTTACTCCGTGCGCAGAATCTAATTAATCACCTTTATCACCGGCTCAATCGCGTTAATACCGAAGATGCGGACCAGAAGGAGGCGTACGACCAATGCGTTACGTTATTTAAACATTGTTTAGACCGCGCCAATTCCCTCAAGGACACTATCGATCCGTTGGCCTCCACTTGCAGTGACGTTCTGGCTCCTCCTGTCACTTTAACAGCGCCACTTAATGTCACGGTGACGTGTGAGGGTAACGACGCGAATAAATTTTCAAAGTTGAAATATGATGGCCAGACTTGTGTGCGAGCGTTCATTCAGCGCGTTTCCGAGTTTTGTGCGGCTAAGAATATTCCAAGTAGCAGGGTTCTGCATAATGCCACTGAGATTTTTACAGGCAATGCACTCCATTGGTTTCGAAGCGTTAGAGAAAAGGTAACAAGTTGGGACGCCTTGGTCGTGCTGTTGAGGCAGGATTTTTGTCACGCGGGATATGACTATAGGCTCATTGATGAGATTAAGGCTCGTACGCAGGGTGAAACGGAGAATATTGTGATATATTTGGCGGTAATGTCCGGTCTTTTCTCTCGTTTATCGAAGCCATTGCCGGAAGATGAAAGGTTAGAAATTTTATTGCATAATATACGGCCTTGCTATGCGAGCACTTTATCTTCCGTTTCTGCGATTAATACTATTGAGGAGCTCAAAAACTTATGTCGCAATTATGAGAATATACAGTCGCGCCTTTCTCAGTTTAAAGAACCTCCGCGGCCGACTTCTGATACCCTGGCGCCAGAGTTTGCTTACTCTGGTGGTTCTTCTAAAAGTAAAGCTGGCCCTAGTACAAACACATATTTTAGTAATTATAATAATTATGGCAATAGATATAAACATTACAATCAAAATTTTAATAAATCGCATGCCCAAAACAATAACCACAGCACTGGTAGCAAAACAAATAATACGCCTAGTACGCCTAGTTATGTAGCTGCGATCACTACTTCTGAACCAAAGGCACGTTTTTGTCCTAGGTGTCGGGTAAACACTCATAATTTAAGACAGTGTACGGCGAACAAGGATGTCATTGTTTGTTTTGTTTGCGGTCGTAAGGGTGTAAAGTCACCCGATTGCCCTGATTGCATCAAGAATAAGAAACAGGATTCAAAAAACTAATGGGGCAGGGTTGTGTCAATGTTGATGTCGCAAGTAAATTTGATAAGGATGACTGGCGGAGTTGGTTACGTACGGTTAATCTTTTCTTTAGGTCATATAAGATTGACACAATTCTGAGAGAGGATTTTGTGAATGATGACAGACCCTATGTCTCGGTGCAAATCGGTAGTTTATCGTTATCAGGCTTGTTGGACTCTGGCTCCGCGGTGACAATCCTGGGAAACGGCTATCATTCGGTTCTTGTTGACAATGGTTTTAAAGTGGTTAATGGTGGCCTTTCCTCGGTAACTGCAGCAGGTGGTCGCGTATATTGGAGCGAGGGTTATATAGAGTTACCTATTAATTTTGATAACAGGTTTCGTATAATAAAGGCTTTTGTCGTGCCAGGTATTAAGGCTAATTTCATTTTAGGCTGTGACTTTTGGCGTGCTTTTGATATTCTGCCCAAATACCTTAGTTCCATTGCTGTGGACAATGTTCCTTCGTCAGGAAAGGAGGTTACTCAGGCCGATCGTAAAACCTTCATTCAAGGTTACGACAATTTGGATGAGTCCCAAAAACAGTTAGCGGATAATGTAGTAAAGCAGTTTGAGGATATTTCTTTTCACAGTAAGGGTTTAGGTGTGACAGATTTAATTACACATCATATTGATACTGGTGATACGAGTCCAATTCGTCAGCGCTATTACAGGTTGTCTCCCGAGAAGCAGCGTATTCTGGTGGAACAGGTGGATGAAATGCTTTCACTCGATGTGATTGAGCCTTCCGAGAGTGCGTGGTCATCGCCTGTTTTGATCGTAAATAAAAAGAACGGCCAGCCTCGTTTTTGTCTCGACAGCCGTAAGCTCAACTCGGTAACTAAGAAGGACGCCTATAATCTGCCTTATATTTCTGAGATTTTGGATAACTTGAGAGACGCTCGTTATCTTTCTTGTATCGACTTGTCCAAGGCCTTTTGGCAAATTAAGATCGCTCCAGAAGATAGGATCAAGACTTCGTTTTATGTCCCAGGTAGGGGGACCTTCCACTTTAAGCGGACTGCGTTCGGCCTGACCAACGCTCCTGCTACTCAACAAAGATTAGTGGACCTGTTGTTCTCAGAGTTCGGTCTTAAAGTGTTCGCCTACCTGGATGATGTGATCGTCGTTTCGGAAGATTTTAATAGTCACGTAACTTTACTCTTACGCGTTTTGGATAAGTTGAAGAAGGCGAATCTGACGGTGAATTTGGACAAGTGTCGTTTCTTTGCCAACCAGCTTAAATATCTCGGCTATGTTGTTGATAGCTCCGGCTTGCATACGGATCCTGCGAAAGTCGAGGCCATTTTAAATTATCCCACTCCTACGTGTATAAAGGATGTCAAGGGCTTTCTTGGGACTGCCACGTGGTACAGACGGTTTGTTCCTAACTTTAGTACCATTGCTGGGCCTTTAAATGAACTTACTTCTAGGAAGAAGGGCTCCCCGCCGTTTAAATGGACTCCGGAGGCAGATGCTGCGTTCCGGGAACTCAAGGAGCGGCTCGTTTCCGCACCGGTCCTTTGCTGTCCGGACTATTCTAAGCCTTTCGAGGTGCATACCGATGCCAGTAGTTACGGGTTAGGTGCCATGCTCACTCAAACCATCGATGGCAAGGAGCATCCAATTGCGTACATGTCAAAGGCTTTAACTGCGGCTGAAAAGAACTACAGCATTTCTGAGCGCGAGGCGTTAGCCGTAGTGACAGCGTTGGAGTATTGGCGTTGCTACGTGGAGAATGGACAGCCTTTCACGGTTTATACCGATCACAGTGCACTTAAATGGTTCCTCACTATTAGTAATCCTACTGGTAGGTTGGCTCGATGGGGTGTTCGGCTCTCGGCGTTTAATTTTGTTATCAAACATCGTAGGGGCGTAGACAATGTCATTCCGGATGCGTTATCTCGTATACATGTTGATGCTATTAGTACTTCGAACACTCATTTAAGCACTAAAGATACCTGGTACATTAACATTTATAACGGTTGCTTTAACAACCCAGTTGATTTCCCAAATTTCCAGATTAAAGACAATTCTTTGTACCGTTTGACCAAAAATAAGCACGAATTAACGTCGGAGTTTTCATGGAAGTTGGTTGTTCCCGCCGAGTGTCGTCAGAAGGCCATGCACGAAAGTCACTCGGAGCCTACTGCAGGGCACATGGGAATTTTCAAAACCTATCGCAGGCTGTGTCTTCGGTACTATTGGCCGCGTATGTATCATGATGTCGTTGAGTTCGTTGGTTCGTGTGACAAGTGTCTGTCATATAAGGCTCAGAACCACCAAACCTTAGGGGAGATGGGTGGGCCAAAACAGTGCTCGCGCCCGTTCCAGATGATTTCGATTGACCTGATGGGGCCGTTGCCGACCACAAGGAAAAGGAACAGCTACATACTAGTTGTCACGTGTTGTTTTTCCAAATATTGTTTGATTTTTCCACTCAGACAGGCCACTGCAGAGGTGATTGTTCGGATTTTGGAGGATTCTGTTTTTCTTGTGCACGGGGTACCTCAGACGGTTTTAATGGACAACGGAACGCAATTCACAAGCAGGGTTATGCATAATTTTTTCAAATTTTACAATGTCCCAAACGTCTTCTTTACACCTAAATACAGTCCACAGGTAAATTTGGTAGAACGATACAATCGCACAATTATTACTTGCATTTCTACTTTTGTTGAGGATGACCATAGGTCATGGGATGTGTTTATTCCTAGAGTGCAATTTGCCATAAATAGTGCCGTCAATGAGGTGTCGAAGTATTCACCGTCGTTTTTGGTGTATGGTCGCGAGTTGGTACCTTGTGGAACTCATTATACGGACAACGACATCGGAGGCGAGGTGTTGTTCTTACCGCGCGATATTTACGCTGAGAACTTAGGTTGTCTTTCTGTCATTTTTGATGATGTGCAGAAGAAACTGTGGCATGCGCATGAAAAGAGTACGTCACACTACAATCTCAGACGGAAACCTGTTGAATTCAACGTCGGTGATGTAGTAATGAAACGGGCTTACTTTTTGAGTGATAAAGGCAAGCAGTTCACTAAGAAACTGGCTCCTAAGTTTATAAAGGCTAGAATCGTTAGTAAAAAGTCACCTTTGGTTTACGTATTACAAGATTTATCGGGTAAAGATCTTGGTACTTGGCACGTAAAGGATCTCAAGTTGGTTGGTCTTAATAAGTAATATTAGATTTTTTTGTTTGTTTCCCTATTCTCCGTTGGTCACACTTCAGATTTGGGTACTGTTAGGGTTATTAATTTTGCGCCTTAACATCTTCTAGTGGCGGTACTTGTATGGTTTCCGGTTCTTGTAACAGGTAACCCCTTATTTTTGTTAAATGAAGCGTTGTAATCTGATCCATAAGACAGTTGCTAACGTAATAGTGTAAGTGTGAAGCATGAAAGATGACTGATGGTAGGGTGACTACGAGTACCTAGATTCGCGGATTTTATTTCGGTAGGGTAATAAAATCCTTTCGCGGCGCGCCGGGGTACTGTAACATAGGTGTTACATAACCTTGGTTAATATTTGATACTAATTAATTATAAATGAACCTTTTCTTAGGTATTTTAATATTTTACATAAAAAATATTATACGTTATATTATATATTATTACACGATTCTAAACATAACACTTACCTAACAAGAACAATATAGTATTTATATATATCTAGGATTAAAATTATTAATGTATAGTAAATATGATTTTAATCTCAAGTTGTTACCTTTTTTCCGCGCGGGCTGTACTTATCGCGCATTGCTTGGTCTCGGCCGGCTGACCGGTTTCCTCGCCTCTTGCCGCGCTCCCCCGCGCTGTCGCGGGCATCGCGGCCCTCCCGCCTCCGTACCGAATTAGAGATCAGCGCGGGCGCACGCACGCTCTCTTGCAGCGTCTTCATACGTCGCCGGCGCACAGCTGATCATTATTTTAAAAGTTTGCTTGGTAAAGCGATATTATTGTGCTTGTTTGGCACTGTATTTTTAAAGCCAGTGTTGACCCCTAAACTGGGTAAGTGTTGAACATTTAAATGTGCTTTAGGGAGTGTTAAATTTGAATGTGTGCTCAACGGATATTTTACCGTTATGTTGTAACGACTTTTTTTCCTTTGTTCGACTTAGCTTATTTGCAGCGTAGGTTATGTATATTCTTGCTTAGCACAATGTGGAATGTAATACTTTTTGGATATTAATTTAAATTGAGTTTTGCTTAAACTAAAACGCTTGTTATTCCGCCTTTGTAAACTCCGTCTGACTGTGACATTTTTACATCACCAAGGCACTTTTACCAACTTCACGCAGTACTTTCTCTTTCGCTTCTGCTCTTCTGCTTCCTGCCGGTCACAGTCAACGGAGCCGTTATTTTCAAATTATTAAGACGGAGAAAATAAATTCCAGGGTGCTACAGCTCGGCTAGAATGCCACACTTCTCTCCACCTCGTTGACCTGGAGGACCTGGTGCTGCCCCTGGCTGAACACAGCTGACGTCCCTCAGCTATCCCACCGCCTACGCACGGAGACATTGTTACCCAGGGGAGTACTAGCGTGTTGGCAGCGACTACCTTCTTCATCCGGGAGCAATAATCAGACGGCTTATAACGGACCTTTGACCTTTCGTCTTCTACGAATGCTTGCGGCGGAATAGGCACAATAAATTATTTTATTTTAAGTGAGCCATTGTGTTTAATTTAAACATCTCCAGCTTAAACCGTAGCATAAGTTTTTGCTATTTACAACCGATTGACTTACTTCGCATGGAGCCTGCAAATTTCGTTGCTAAAATCAAAGAAGCCAACTTGGCTAACGTATGTATGTACAACTATACCATTAAATTTGTTAAAAATAAATAAGGGAATCAGGTAAGGGTTATATTTACTAGGACACTTATTTATTGGATTCAAATTAGTGCTTGATTAAAATAACCAAGAACGTTTAGCAATAATTGTTTGTTTGTCATTAACGAAGCTTTATTCCGTGTTTTAAATATGACTTGGAAATGCAACTAAAAACATCTTAACCGAGCCTAATTGGTACTTTTCTAACACATTTTTTTTTCGTGTTCCTAAAACGGTCCTGATGGTTGATTGACCCTTTGAAGCGATGTAAGGAGGCAATTTCAGGCCCTCTGTGACGGCATCTGAATTGGTCCTGAAAATTCCCAAACACAGTTTCAATTTCACAGACACAGTTTTATTTGACAAAAATAATTCAAACCTCATGGGCCGAAGACCTCACTGTATGCCTGACCGGACCTCTAAAGAAATATGTAAATTCTGTGCCTACCTCCAATTTCATTTCTGTTTGGCCATTATTTGGAGCTAATAAGACTTCTATTGTTTTGTTGTTCGCTGCCCGCAAGAGTTCACTTCCGGGCCTGGAAAGGTTTGCCGAGTGCTGAAATCAAACTTTTACGTAGGTGTACTTATCGAGTGTTACTTGGCACTTTTTTAGGCATATAAGATAAGTATTTGACCACAATCTGAAGGTAAAGGGCGATCTTCATTTTAAAAAGATCCAAGTTACTTGGATTGTGGCACTTTTTTAGAATTTTTAATGTGCGGTTAAATGTGGGAGTAAACATACAAAACAAAAGATAAACATACAGCCGAATAGGAGATATTACTGCAATGTTCTGCCGCCAGAGTGCAGCACTAGCACATCGGTAATCCATAGAGTTCTTAATACATACGAAGCCTTAAAGAGCTTTTTTATATGTTTTCGTAGATAATTTTAAACGAATAAATATGTCATTTGATCACCAAGGCGGTTTGTTTAGTAGGCCCTCTGTTTGTGCTAGTTCCGCCCTGGGGGGTGATTTTTGAGATTCGAGTTCTCGAAAGTGACATTTACAACTCAGAAAAAAATGATGAAATTATGTTTTTATAACAACAGCGATAGGAATTTGCGATCATGAGTATTTAAACTATTAATTTCATGCGAAAAAATAGGCGGTAAGCTTTTGTGTTCGATTATTTTCGAGCATAAACTTTTTGAATTCTGCGCTCGAAAGTGAAAAATTGGCCCCCTGTACGCAGAGTTTTGCGTAATATTCCCTATTAAGAAGCTCCTCATTTTAAAATTACGATGTCTTTTAAAAATCTCCTTAACACATGTCATTTCATTTCAACAAGGTATTTAATATCTCAAACCTCTATTTATCTACTAGAAAAAGAATTACTCTCACTCTAGCAAATAGCTGCGTCCCCCTCTTGCTAAATTTCCCCAGTAAGAAGTTCTACAAACTCGTAATTAACAGAGTTTTGTCGGCTGAGTTAGTGGTGTTTCTATCTCATTCTTACATATCTGCCTTCCGCTCTCGCTGCAGATTTGAAGCGTTAACAATGGTCGGTTTTATACTTTGCTAATACGGACGGCAAATACCGTCACGAAATAATGGTGCAATCACATGTATGTACCTATATGGTCATGTACGATGGGCTAGACGCTTCTGTCTCATATAACATAACGAAATCATACATGTGTGTAATTTACCATCTACGGCATTATACTTTGCCGTAGATGGTAAATTACCAGTACCAGTAGGAACCCGGGGTCATATTCTAACATTAAAACACCTTTCGACACGATCCATACAACCTCGATATAATTCTAATACACTAACTACGCAATACAGCTAGCGCCTAAACGCCTGAATCTGAAATATCAGAATTTGCTTGAAAATGATTCCGACGCAACGTTTTTTTGTGTTGGAGTTATGTTTGAGATAAATTATTTTTTTAATGTAAGAAAACTGTATTTTATAGTTAGAATATGGCACCCACTAATCCCACTATACAAGGTTTCTTATTGTGAAAAACTAAAAAAAAATGTTTTCGCGAAAATTTTTTTTGGTTTTGTATGGACGGTTGGCCAGCTGGGACGACTCGCCCCATACAAAAAATTTTTTTTTTTCGCGGGGCCCAAAATTTGTTCTTCTACTTTTTCCTACTCGCAATACGATACCAATTATGCCCTTAAACGGATCACCAGTATTTTTGTTACACCCTGTAGGTGCATTCCATGAAAGTGGTGAAAGGTCGGGTACATGACGCTACATAAAAAGGATGGGATGGTTCGTGGGACTGTATGCTTGATAAATGAGAGTTATTACCTTCGATTTAACTAATATATTATATTAAATTTGTAACACAAAATGCAATATCGACTGCTTTTCACAACCAAGAAGACATAACTGAAAAACATCATTTTTGACATGTAAGAAAAAATACATTTTAAAATAGGAAATCAAACCAGTATGCTGCAGACTCCAAGGAGTCGGCAACATCCTGCCCCTCGTGCAGCTATGCACAAACTAACATAAAAGTAGGTATACCTTAAAAGGCTGACAACACCCGATGACCTTCAAATTGACTTTACTTAAACAGTCATATAGCTATAACTACTTGTTTTGGAAAAGTAACAAAAATATATGTTAACATTCATTATATTTAAAAGAACTTCGTTAATTCCAATACGCGATTGGATGAAATCGGCTCGATAGAAAATAATTCCAAAGTTACATCTTAAAATTAGCTTTAAACAATTGCACGTCTTTAGTTTCTTGGCTTATATGTCTGTAATTAAGAACAAAATTCCACCACACTAATACTAAAAACTTAGTTGCCTTATATTTCTCAATTAATGCATAGTTTTATTTTAATTTATCATTTTGCAAAATTTGCAATAAGCTCCCATACTAATCGTAACGCAGTGTTTCTCTTTCACTCGCGCTGAAAAAGATAGGGGGGGGAATTTAGCTCTTATCATCCTCTTAAGTGGTAAGCCTAATTAATTTTCGCAGGGGGCGTCGTAATGTACCCCCTGCTATTGTAACGTCTACCACCCTGGTGACGCCGTCTTTTCCGGGGAACATCTCAACAACGCGATCTCCCGTTTATTCTCGTTTGCATTGTGGGTAGCACTTCACGCACCCAGCGTCTCCAGAAGTGGTCTGATAGTCGTAATGCCTTTCTCCACTCCGAGCGGCCGATCAGGTCACTGTCTTCAAAAGCTGATGGCAGCGTTTGATTTGACGAACTTCCAATGAGGAAATGGAAAGGTGTTAGGGTGGTTGGGTCATCCGGGTCTATGGACACATGTGTCAGGGGACGAGAATTCGCAATCGCTTCGGCTTCCATGAGCAGCGTCATAAGCGTCTCTTCCTTGGGGAACCTTTCATTAAGTGTTGCCTTCAGTGCAACTTTTACTGTTCTGACAAGACGCTCCCAACATCCTCCAAATGTAGGCGCTGCTGCCGGGATAAAACTCCATCTGATTCCTCTTGTTGCCGCTTCGTTTTGTACGTCGTCTGAGTAAAATTGTCGTAATATACGGTTCGCGCCAACAAAATTAGTTCCATTGTCGGAGTAAATAGAATTTGGGGTCCCTCGCCTGGCTATAAAACGCCTCAGACTCATTATGGCGGAGTCTGATGAAAGGCTGTGAACCAATTCAAGGTGTAAGGCCCTCGTTGTGAGGCATGTGTATAGAGCCACGTATCGTTTTTCGTGTCGGCGTCCTATAGTAACATTAACGGGGCCGAAATAATCCAAGCCAGTAAATGTGAAGGCTCGTTTGTGGTGAGCTAGTCTTTGAAGTGGAAGGTCTCCGGTAGCAGGGTTCATGGGCGTCGATTTGCGAATCTTGCAGATTAGACATTGGTGTGCCACTGATCTGACTGTATCTCGGAGCCCTAAAAGCCAGAATCTTTGCCTCAGTTCATTTATGACATATTCGTGGTTAGCGTGACCTGCTTTTCTGTGATAATACTGAACTAACAGTCGTGTGACCGGGTGACGGCCATCAAGTAGTATCGGGAATCGTGTTTCAGGGTCGATGCCTTCTGCGGCTTTTATCCTTCCAGCCAAGTGTAACAAGTTATCTTCTCCCAGAGAGGGTGATAGTTTGATGAGGCGGCTGCTTGAAGGAATCGGCTTCGAGTTGAGGATGCAATGATATTCCTGGGAGAAACTGTCCAGTTGTATCTGTTGTAAAATATGCCTTTCCGCGGCTTTAACAAAGTCTGCGTTCAGGGGTTGCAGAGTGGTGGACGCTGACGAAGAGTTTAAGCGGGAGCGAAATACTCTGCTATTTGCTTTCGGATTTCGAATAGAAGCCAAAATATTTTCAAAAATTGCCGCAGCTTGAAGTGCCCGGGCTGTGGCACGCAACAAACGAAGCCAGTCACTGAAACGGTCTAAATTAGCCGTGACTGGGGTGGGCAAAATTTTGTTAACTGAAGTAAGTCCCACCAATTCGTTCGGTTGACATTTAAGCTCTTCGCGAACTGGTGAGATATTAAGTGGCTCTAAAGGCCAGTCCTCTGGGGACTTAAAAAGAAACGATGGACCACAAAACCATCTATGAGAAGAGTTTAAGTTGACAGGACGTAGTCTAGTTGCGTCGTCAGCTACATTTAAGTCTGTCGGTACCCAGCGCCAGTCTTTGACAGAAGAATTTTCCAAAATTTCCCCAAGGCGATGGGCAACGAAAGGCTTAAAGGCTCGTGTGTCACTGCGTAGCCATTGTAGGACAGTCATTGAGTCTGTCCAAAGATAAGTACGAACTGGCTTTTTGCGATGGCTGTCCTTAATGACAAGTGCGATTCGGGAGGCTATCAAAGCGGCTTGTAGTTCCAAGCGCGGAATAGACGTTGGTTTCAAAGGTGAAACCCTCGCTTTGCTCGCGATGAGAGTGAGCTCAACACTGTTGTCAGGATATACCAAACGCCAATAGGCAACACATGCGTATGCAAGCTCACTTGCATCGGCAAGGACGTGCAGTTCACGGTAAGAAGGCTCTGAGTCTTTTGCCTTTGAATACCAACGTGGTATCTTTAATGAAGAGACCTTTGAAAGGTCTTGAAACCATTCAAACCACTTAGATGCCTCCGTCTGTGGAAGCTCGGTATCCCAATCGATATTAGATCTCCAAGTTTGTTGAAATAAAATGCGACCCTTAACGACTATAGGTCCCAATAGGCCTAAAGGGTCATATACGCGCATGACATGTGATAAGACCTTACGTTTTGTTAGCGAAGTAGGCACGGTGTCTATTAAGCCTGTACGAAATCCTAACAAATCTGAGTTCGGATTCCATGCTATGCCAAGGGCTCTGACGCTGCTAGAGGAATCGCCGAGGTCGACTTCCAGTGGCTGAGCAGCCTTAAGATCGTCAGGGATCAATTTCAAAGCCTCCCGGTCATTGGAAATCCATCCTCGCATTTCAAAGCAGGCGGCGTTATGTACAGCAATAATATCTGCTGCTAGCTGAGCTGCTTCGTTGACGCTATCTTGTGAGTCTATGTAGTCATCCATGTAGTGGCTACACAAAATTGCGTCTACGGCTTTCGGATATTGGTTAGTGTACTCTAGAGCGTTTTTATTTTTAATGAATTGCGCAATGAAGGGGCTACAGCAGGCGCCAAATATGACAGAAGTCATTCTGAACTCCTTAATTGCCTGCTTGTTGTCGGGTCTCCACAGATATCGGAGAGCATCACGGTCCTGTTCTCTAACTCGCACTTGAGGGAACATCTCTTTGATATCTGCGGTAATTCCGACACAACTCTCCCGGAAACGAAATAGAACCTTCAGCAAAGGTTGTAGTAAGTCAGGACCTGATAACAGTAAGGAGTTCAAGCTGACTCCCTCATTCCTAGCTGCGGCATCATGAACTACCCTGACCTTACGTTTTTGAGGGTGGTATACACCAAAATGTGGAAGGTAAAGACGTCTGCCATCGGAGTCTTTGTTATAATGTGCGTAGTATGTGGACGATGCACATTCCTCCGCATAACCCTTCGAAACCATGTTATTTATAAAGGCAGTATATGCGTTACCGAATTCAACTTCTTTTGACATACGCCGTTCCAAACTTAAAAAACGTGACATCGCCTGTGGGTAACTATCGGGGACACGCTGTATACCGTCACGCCACGGCATGCCTACCTCAAATCGACCAGTGGGCAGTCGCGTGGCAGTTGCTTCCAAAATGTCGACTGCGCGCTGGTCTTGTTTGCTGTGTAATGATTCAGTTTTGACGATTCCTATAGAGTCTAGTTTATATTGTTCTTTGATTAGGGACTCTATGTTATCATCGTTAATACTATCATTGATGTTGGTGTGTGTGTAGTTGACAAAGTCGACCAACTTCGTTTTGCTGGAAACGACGCCGTATAAAGTCCAGCCCAGTGCTGTCAAACAGGCGGCTGGCTCATTGATACTACCTTCACGAACTTCGCGGGTGATGGACAAATGCCAATGTTCGGCACCTATTAAAATAGTCGGTGTAGCGTCTTCATATGATAAAACATCGACTAAATCGGCTAAATGTGAAAAGGATTCAATGTTTTCGCGTTTTAGTGACTGCGGTCGTAAATTTAAAGAGTCGACACGACGAGCGTTTTTAACTAAAAATGTTTCCTGTGTATCCCTACCCTTAATTTCAAAATCGACATATGACACAGTAGTCTGACACTGGAGACGGCATACACCATTTACAGTTATGGTCTCTTTCGGCCCAGTCGCCCCTATGCGCGCGGCTATGCTGGAATCTATAAGTGTGGCCGTGCTCCCGTCATCGAGGAACGCATACACATTACAGGTTCCAATAGGGCCCGCAACTGTGACAGGGACCACCTTCAAGTGGGCGCGAGGGCGGAGAGCTAGTACGGTATTTGTTTTTTGTGCTACGGTAGAGGCAGAAGACACTATCACTTTATCATCCGGAGGTTGGTGAAAACAAGTGTTTGGCAAATTATTTTCTAGTGGTGTCGGAAATGTGCTATCAATGGTGTCATTAGTAGTTCGGTCATGCAGAACATTCACGAGCGGAGCCGGTGGCTGTCGGTGGAGAAGCGCATTGTGACGTATGGAGCAGCCATCTACGCCGCATGGGTCGGCCATGCACGTATTCCACTTGTGAGCTTTAGCCTTTAAACACCTATAACAAACCTTTTCTTCCCGCAACCATTGCCATCGCTCATCGATAGATAAAGATATAAACTTAGGACATTTTTTTATATTGTGGTCACTTTTACAAAATGCGCATGTCGGTTTTTCGGTAGAAATACCCTTTTTTAACGATTTTGTCTGCATAACAGCGCTATGAACATTTTCACGCTTGTGTGACTTTTCAATACTATAATTGTGTTGTGATTGTGTCGCACTAAACTCGGGCGACATGCCAAACCGTGTATGTTGATCTAACTCGCGCCTCAAGAAATCTGAGAGTATTTCGAGCTTAGGACGTCCTGTGGCATCTAGTGTGGCGAAGTCTGTCCACCGCATTTTTATTGTAGGGTTAAGTTTTCCAAGTACTGCGTGAAACAACTCGGGCGAGTATAAGTATTCCATATGATTCAGTAGCTTAATTGTAGAAATAGAATTGCGTACCTTGTTACACAGGATTCCTAGTTCTTTTAAATCATTACCCAGGCGCGGTAGATTTTTCAATGTGTTGACCTCTTTGTAGACGATAAGCTCGGGACGGGCGAAGTTGTCCTCCAGAGCACGCATGACCTCCTCCGGGTCCTCCGTGGACATCAACAGTGCCGCGACAGCGTCTCGGGCGGGCCCACGGAGCGCATTATGAAGTCGGTTAATATTATCTAGAGGAGAAAAATTTGCTTTGGTAACATTGTAGGTACGTTTGAATTGTAACCATTGTAGCGTGTTACCGAAGAATTGCGGTAGTTCCAGTTTCTTTACACCGGAAGCTGAGGCAAGAGCCTTCGCCGCGGCAGCGGTGTCAGCCACCGCTTGCAAGAGAGTAGGTTGGCCAACCTCCGTAGGGAAGAGCGGGGGCGTATAGCCGGCCGCTTCGGAAGTTTTGATGGCATTTCTAGGTTGTGATTGGCAAATAAGAGGGTTAATAGGGAATGCAGTTGCCCGGGTGGCCATCGGTGGTGGTACCGAATGGCCGGATGATGGAGTAGACAAATGTCGCTCGCATCCTACTGCAGAAAGGTCTCTATTAACAAAATTGTCGAATCTATGGTTATTTTCTATCCATTTTTTGGTTCCATCTACGCTCACCCGTGTGGAACTTCGATGACTAGCGCGGCTACTCGCGCGGCTGCCTTCGGCGTCTATTGCTTGGAGCTCAGCTTGCAACTCACAGTCCTCAACTCGCTGCTGCAACTCCGCAAGTTTATTTTCACGCTCTTGCTCACGTTCAGCGAGCGCCCGCTCGCGATCGCGCTCATGGGCGGCAAGCTCCTGCTCTCGTTCTAGGCGTCGGCGGAGGGCGAGCGCTTCAGCTGCGGCTTTTTGCGCCCTGACGGTGGCCGACGAATGAGACGATTTGCTTTGCGCCGTTTGCACGCTATTAGGTGCCCTATCGCGCGGCGGAACAGAGCTATGTGGCTGCGGAGGTACTAAATTAGTATCGAGATGAACTGACATGGCTTTTTTTGTTTTGCTCCGGGTGATCATGAATGAGAACTACGTAAACCAAAACATAAATAAAATGTAAACGCAAAACGAATCTGTTAAAATAAATAGGCACTGAATAAAATGGGGCGAATGACCAATAAAAAGGATGGGATGGTTCGTGGGACTGTATGCTTGATAAATGAGAGTTATTACCTTCGATTTAACTAATATATTATATTAAATTTGTAACACAAAATGCAATATCGACTGCTTTTCACAACCAAGAAGACATAACTGAAAAACATCATTTTTGACATGTAAGAAAAAATACATTTTAAAATAGGAAATCAAACCAGTATGCTGCAGACTCCAAGGAGTCGGCAACACTACATTTTTAGTATAGTCTTTAAGTTTATTCTTGGTCTGTAAGGGATTAGCGTCTTATCGCCCGTTGGGAAACTGCAAACTGGAGGTGTCATAAAAAAAAGTTCAGAGCGCGAATTATTGCTAAGGTATTATCAACTATTGAACTCTAGACTTTAGACTCAATATTAATAATTAAATGTAACGCATCATGTGAGGGTGGCCAGCACGTGCCAGAGTGGCGCGTGCCGTAACAGGTAAAAGTTGCCGGTAGTTATACAGTTAATTTTGCATCTACTGGCTGGAGTCATAGAGTTGATAATTCCTTAACAATAATGAGCGTTCTGCACCTTTTTTTTATGGCGCCTCCAATTTGCATTTTGCTAATGGGCGACAAGATGCTAATCCCTTACAGACCAAGAAGAAACTTAAAGACTATACTTCTGGAGATGAGAAGGAGCTGATATTTGGCTTGATAACATTTGATAACGTTATATTCTACCAATTTATGCAGCTCTTTACGGTAGCTGCCATATGCGTCACGTCCCCGAGAAAAGTTGACCTTTTTGTGGAATGCTCCTAATACGCGCTCTCTGTTCGTAGTCGCATTCGTCCGCACACGAGGAAACTGTAGCGTATAGCGACTGTGGCGCGGAAAGTGTTAAACTCCGTTATCTGCAGTTTTATCGGAGTTGAACACATTACAAATTCAATCTGTCGCCGAGTTCGCGCTCGCGCTAGATGGCTCTCAAATAGTTTGGCGCGGCGCAATCCACAGGCGACAGTGACGAGCGTATATCATCACAACACAAGCAGCGAACAACGCGCGACCAAATCTGATAATCCATTTTGAAAGGGCCCTTATGGCGGGAGGTACACGTTGTAGTCTTTGTACAGATTAAATATAAACTTCAAGCAATAAAGGCGTAAGCGCCGATCGCCATAAGGGCCCTTTCAATATGGATTATAACAATAATGCATGGAAATAATAACTGAAAGAGTTCAATGCCCTCAGATCGTATTTTTTCCCGGTAGCTTTTCCTGCTAGTACTGTAATTAGCACCGTCCAGCTCCGCTTAAGAGGATCCAACTAATTACGCAGACCGCCACTAAATATGCATTTTTCACGCTCCCACGTATGGCTGCCGCTCTCCGCTTCTGCTTGTCGCTGTCCTAACCCGTAGCCCGCTCCGCCTGTGACTCGCACCGTCCGGCCCCGCTCAGGAGGATCCAGCTAATTACGCAGAGCGCCACTAAACTTGCATTTCTTTGATCAATGGAAATAGTTTGTGAATTTAATTGCTTCCCGGCAAATTGGTTTAATCGGATAAGTTTCGATGGGGATTGATGATTGGTTGTACGTGTAGCGTAGTTTCGCTTTCTGCAATAAATATTCGGTTATCATGAAGGCTGTACCGGCTACAAACTGCCGCTGAAACTGATAATATATTTAGTACACAGAAAATACGTTATACTAAAAAACAAGTGCTCTTAACATAATCCTAATTTATCACCCTCCTGAAGTGTATCTCTTGCAGCATGTACGTTCTTCATTACGAGTAAACCAAAGCTATGAGTACTTTAATAAATAGGTAACTAATACATTTGAAACAGTAAAGAGACCGCGTATATATAAAACTAAAACGTAATACTCCTTTTTGCCCGAATACTACATTATTGCAAAAAGCTGGCTAAAGACGGATTAGTGAGTTTGAGGGTCGACCTGTCAGGGGGCGCCTCCGCCGATACCAGTCCATCTTTAGCATTTCATTGACGTATTTCATTGTGCTTTTTACAACTAATGAATTTAAACTCAAACGCAGGAAAAGCAATAAGCACAAGTGCGCTAAATCGAGATTTCCGCTTACTAAAACTAAGATGCCACTTTTTGACCAACTGTATTAAAAAATTGTTCTAAGGTAGTAAAGTTTGAGAAAACAAAAGAACTCTTAATCAATTTCCGTGGCTAATCTCGCCACGGGCACGCCGGAGCGATGTGGCAATCTCGAGGCGCGCCAATAATTCTTATCTGCGAGACTTGGCCCTTTTTTGTCGCGGCCTAACGAGCCACCCCTTCCGAGGGTAATGTTGGAGCCAATAACACAGCGGCGAGGTCGAGCTGTTTTCAATTTATCTTTCCAACCGACTTCAAGAGGAGAAGGTTCTCAATTATTATATTAGTATGTTTCAACGATTAGTCGAAGACGGCTGGACCGATTTAGAAAACTCTTTTTGTTTGAAAGAGTATACTTTACACTTGGTCTCATTGTCACCAGGTCTGGATCTGATGATGGGATCCTGGAGAAATCGAGGGAACTCTTAAACTATTATAAGCACATCTACAAGGTGTAACAAAAATACTGGTGATCCTTTTAAGGGCATAATTGGTATCGTATTGCGAGTAAAAAAAAGTAAAAGAAAAAGTTCTTGGAGCGAAAAAAAACCAGTATTTTTGTCACAACCTGTATAGTGATTTCAGTATTTTTTACGGCAACTCGGGCATTTCCACTTGGAAAAGCGGATCCTAAGTGAAGTCGGTTCTTTTTTGTTTAAAATTATAATATCCATGAATAATAAGAGCTCCCAATTATTAGGTTACTGTATTGTCTGTGAGTCCAGTATTTGATAAATGATAAGATACGAACAGTTTTTATAATAATACACACCATCAAAGGTAGCCATTTTTTATTATCAATTATGCCATTTTATTGCACATACAACCGTTCTACAAAAGCAAATGATAAAAACCTTAATTCAATGAAGGTACATACATAGTGAGTCCGATCCAATAACCAGTCCATTAAGGTGCCGGGACGGGTCAATCCGAAAAAGTCCATTATTATATAAAAAAATCTATAATTCGTTCGCTCTCACCGCTCCGCCCAAAAACGACCACAGCCTGGCCCCCCACCCCCACCACTAATTAATTTACTTGGCGCGTCTCTACACGGCGTTATTGCCAACGAAAAACTCCACTACACGCCCTTCCTAGATTATTTTTATTAAGCCCCGTAGGGTCCCGAGGGTTCCGGATACAGCGAGAATCATAAATATTTCGTCTCTAGGCAGAGTTAAAAGGAGTGAGAAATTATTTGTTATTACTTAAAAGGAAGAGGCAAAATTACCTGTTACTCATTGTAATGTAAACAAAATTATTTAATGCACATTTATAAAATTAAGATTTATAATTCAGTGGGTAAGTATTTTTTTATTCGCGGAGCCGTATTTTAAAGTGAGACGGATGGTATTCAAAGCCCGAAAAAGCAATCCTCAAAATATACCTTCGGTCATGCTGAGTGGGGTGGCGCTCAAGGTGGTGAATATTTAGATTCAAATATCTAGGTCATATAGTAACGGAGCAGCTGGACGATGACCTAGATATAGAGAGAGCAACTAAAAGTTAAGTTTACTAACACGCTATGGATTTCAAAAATCTGAACCTTAACACACATTTTAACTCTTATTCACGATCCAACTTCAATACAACAACGCAACAGCTAGCGGCTAAACGTCAGAATCACGAATATCAGAATTTGCTTTAAAAATATTCCGATGCAATCAAATACAAATTCAATAATGGTTGATTATTTGTTAAGTGTTGGTGTTATGTTAGGGATAGATTGTTTTTGTAAATGTATTTTAAAACTAGAATACACAGCACCATGGTTAGGATCGTTATCAAATCAATCTAAGGATGGGGCTCATGTAGTTTTCTGCACGCGTGCGAAAATACTTCCCTTGGCAAGTTACAGTACGTTCTATATTTTACATGGCTTAAGTATAAGGGAACACTTCGGAGTACTTCTTTGTGATGGACGTCTTTACAGCTCACTACGAGTATATCTTTCGTGAAATAATCATCAATATTTAAGTTATTTTGACAACAACTTTATTAAGTTCCCTTTCCTGGTTCAATCGTTATTTCTGATCACGTTTCAGATGTCACCCTGTATTCATATTCGCGACACGCCCGATCCTTCCACAATACATGTCGACTTCAATAACTTGACCTCAAATCCGTATCATATCTATATTTGAGAGCAACACTCTTGACTGAACATAAGTCGACCTTATGACTATAGCACTAAAGTATACTCCTAGCCAGTTAAAACAAGGCAAATGCACGTTATCGGGGTCTTTCTTATAATGGTTTTTGAAATGATGTGAATAATATTGGATTGAAAAAAAGGTTGGCACGGATTATCGAATAATTTTCAGATCAGACGATTGAATTGAGAGGTCGAATCCTAAACAGGGTCATGATAGATTTTAATACAAAACTTGTCACTTTATGTGGTCACCAATAATCTAACTACAAGTAAGCAGAGTCCGAGCACTCTAAATCCGATTAGAAAATGCTACTTCTAAATAGGCATACTATTTACCTACCATTCAAAATAGGTATTTACGTTAAGTTTATATCATATCAGAGACTATAGAGATATAGACCGCCACAGCCTAAGAACTTTTTGAAGCTCAAGTCAATTGCGCCATCTATGTCAAAGACCCCTAAAGATAAATGTAAGAGAAATGTCACCTGCACTGCTACTCCACCTAGTAGCTATTAGCTGTGGCCGTCTATATCTCTATAATCTCTGATCATATTATTATTCTGTGTTTATATATGTGTAACTTACACATTTAAAATTTACTTGCACAGTGTATTTTTTCAGATTGTTATTGATTGAAAATAACTTTATAGTGGTATTTTCAAGCCAATACTTATTTGTATAGGGCAGATGCCCCGGTTGTGGCCATTGTGCCGGATTTGACCATTTTCAACTTCGGTACAGACAAATTTACAAGTCTATGGTCCAAAGTTAATGTAATAGTATTATGTCCAATAAAACACTGTTTGAATGTAAATTACTTTAATATGCTAGGGAGCACATATTGACACGACTTACATAGGATTATAAGTGATCTACCTACAGTTACTTTTTATTACAGAAAGTAAAAGAGTACCCACATCAATCTATATATATGACATACCTCCCCCTTAAGTAAGTGTGTACTTAACCTGAAAATTAACATACATTAAACTGGCCATAGTGAACAATCAGACTCCACTATATAGCAAATCGAAATGAATAATTTTTACTTGATCAATTGTTGCTTTTGTCTGGTCTATCATAAGGAGCCCTAGAGCGTGATCTCGCTTTCTTAGTGACTTTCCCTACGGATAGACTCGGTTCAGTTGTAGGTATTCCCAGCATCGAAGCCCATTGATCAGAGCTCGGTATTTCAATAATTGTGTCATCTTGATATTCAGCATCACTGGTACTCTCCATTCCTTCACATAGATCATTATTATCTGATTCTCTTGTATCTTCCCCTATTGATTCTGCTTCAGGCAACACTCTGTCAGGTACCGCTGAAGCCTCTGCTGCCGTTTTAATCAATTGGTCAATGTGCCTGTTGACTAATGAACCATCTGCAGCTTCCGCTTCGTAACTAGATGGGCCGCCTTTACTAACTACTGTTCCTGGTAACCATTTAGCGCCTTTTCCATAGTTCCTGAACATAACTTTTTGGCCAATGTTACTTTCTCTTCGTTTTCGTTGCGCATTCCGATCTATTTGCTGTTCAACTTTCTTATGAGCTATATTATCGGGGTGAATCACGTCCAGCAAAGTACGCAGCTTTCTATTCATCAGCAGTTCAGCAGGGCTTTTGTTGGTTGCCGAACAAGGAGTGGATCTCAAACCCAGGAGCATGTTAGGAATTAAAACATCCCACGACAAATTGCTCATTTTTCGTAACTTATTTTTGACCGTCTGGACCATCCTTTCAGCTAACCCATTTGTGGCCGGATGATAAGGCGCAGTTTTTGAATGTTTAATTTTACTAGCCTGCAAAAATTGCTCCATTTCTCCCGAAGTAAATGCCGTACCATTATCCGAGACTATTGTCTCACATAAACCATGGGTTGCAAATAACCCACGTAAGTGTTTTATCACTGTAGCCGAGCTTGTATTGGGGACCATAAACACTTCGGGCCATCTAGAATAAGAGTCCACTATTATCAGAAGAAGTCTTCCTTGAAAGGGGCCCGCAAAATCAATGTGTACTCTAGACCACGGCCTCGTCGGTGTAATCCACTCGTGACTGGTTTTAGGTGGCATGTGTCGATGTTCCAGGCAAATGGAACAGTTCCCAACCAGCTTTTCAATCTCGTCATTAAGTTGTGGCCACCACACGTAACTTCTTGCCAGAGCCTTTGTTTGTACGATGCCATTGTGCGTACTATGAAGTATTTGCAGAGTTGCCTTTCGTAAAGCAGGAGGAATTACCACTCGACAGCCTATGAGAATACAATCCTCCTGAAGAGATAATTCAGTTCGATGGAGCCAGTATGGCCGCAGTTCACTGTTAGTTATCTTTGCGGGCCAGCCACGGCTTATGTAATTAATGACTGACGCGAGAGTATTATCGTTTTTTGTCTCTTTAGCGATTTGCTCAGCATCAAAAGGGAAGTCTTGAGGTGTCTCCGCCATAAGTAAGATCTCGCAGAGATCTTGTTCCGGTTGATTGGGCACTGGCTGAGGCCATCTACTTAATCCATCGGCGTTACCGATCTGGGACCCTGGTTTGTAGATTATTTCATAGCTGTGAGCAGTCAAAGCAAGGGCTATTCTCGTTAGCCGCGGTGATATCATGCTAGGCATTGGCTTCTTCGGATCAAAAATGCCGAGCAGGGGCTTATGATCCGTGACGATTGTGAAAGAGCGTCCAATTAAATAATTGTGGAATTTTTGGATGCCATACATGATGGATGCCGCTTCTTTGTCAAGTTGGGAATAGCGCCGTTCATGAATGTGTAGCGTCCGTGAACTCATATAGGATGCTCTCGGCCATCGTCCATAATGTGTGCAAGTACTGCGCCTACGCCATATTCCGAACTGTCACATGTCAGTACTAAAGGTTTTTTTAAATCATAATGAACCAATGTCATATCGAATGACAGTAAGTGCTTGGCTTTGTCGAATGCCGCTTGTTCGGTCTCTGTCCATTGCCACGCCTGAGTCTTGTCGAGCAGCCGGTGAAGAGGTTCAAGCGTCGTAGCTTTGTGTGGTATAAACCTCTCATAAAAGTTATAAAGACCGAGAAATGCCTGTAACTCGTGTACATTTTGCGGCTCTGGTGTGTTTGTTATAGCCTCCACTTTACTTGGCGCCGGGTGAATGCCTACAGCATCAATAACGTACCCGAGGAATTCGACCCTTTCTCTGGCCAACTTACACTTTCTGCTGTTGAGTCGAAGACCCGCTTTACCAATACGAGTGAGTACCTCGTCTACACGTTGCCACATTTCAGGGAGGGTACGTCCAGCTATGATGATGTCATCTATAAGAACTGCCACCCCCTGAATTCCAGCTAACAGCGCTGTCATCAAACGCTGAAAGATACCCGGACTCGCCTTAACTCCGAATGCTAAGCGATGAACCGTGTACAAACCTTTACAAGTGTTTAACGTGAGTAATTTAGCCGTTTCGTCGTCCACCGTCACTTGTGTGTAAGCCCGGTCTAAGTCCAGGGTTGAGAAATACTTGCCCCCTGCGATAGTAGCAAAAACTTCATTGGCCGTCGGCATCGGATAGGTATCCGATTCTGTAGCTTGATTCACCGTACTGCGGTAGTCCCCGCACAGTCGAATGTCACCTGACTTTTTTACGATGGGTACGACCGGTGTCGCCCACTCAGAAAAAGACGCGGCGCGAAGTACGCCCTCGTTAACTAATCTGTCAATTTCATTTTCGACTCGTTGTTTAATAGCATACGGCACTGGTCGCGCTTTAATATATTTAGGCGTTGCGCCCGGTTTCACGTGAATAGTAACTGGCTGTCCTCGGTAGGTACCAAGTCCGTCTTTAAACACCTCACTATGCTTAGCAACGATCCCGTCAGTATCATGATCGTTGTCCAAGTTCAATACGCCGCCACTTCTGCCAGTGTTCACTGAAAAGTTAAGCGGTGAAAACCAATCGCGGCCTATGAGGTTAGGCCCCGTACCCTTTGCAACGAAAATGTTTAAATCACACACAATGTCGTTATACTGCACATGAAGCTTGACTTGTCCGAGCAGGTGAAGGGGCCCCCGCGTCCAGGTGTGTAGTGAGAGCGGCGGCGCCCGGAGGCGCGGGCGCGCCAGCGCGTGCCACGTGCGCTCGTTCAGCAACGAGTAGCTGGCGCCTGAGTCGACCTGCATGCGGTGCGGCGCGCCGTTCAGCGCCACCTGCACCTCGAATGGTGGTACGCGGCTGTCCGCGTTCACGCTGTAGATGCCGCCGATGTAATCGTCCTGCTCTTCTTCTGCGTAGTTGACGGCCCTGGTGCCGCCTTTTTTCTTGGCGAGGCTAATCTTTTCCAGATGTCCCCTCTTTTTACAAAATCGGCAAATAGCGTTCACGAAACCACATTCTCCTCCGTGATGATCTCCACATCTGTAGCACAAACGGGTGCGCGTGCCGCCCGAACTGCGTTTAGAGTGCACGGCGTTGACGTCCATGGGCTCCGGCGCAGTGGACGCCGGATCGAGGGCGGCGGGCGTCGCGGGCGCCGCGCTCGACGTGGACGCGCCGGAGGCGGAGGCTCCTGTCACCATCATACGAACGTCTTTCTCCGCACTCTCAGCCGAAAGTATCGCGTCAGCTACGTCTTTGTAACTGAGATTATTCTTTTTTAACATCTCGTACTGTAACTTATGATCGTTCATTCCACAGACGAGACGGTCGCGTAGCATTCGTTCCAAATCATTGAAATTACAAAACGAACCAATTTTCCTCAAAGCCGTAATATAATCTGCCGCTTTTTCACCTTGATTTTGATCTCGCTTATAAAACTTATATGACATTGATATTTCATTAGGCTTTGGGCTGTAATGTTCCGTTAGAATAGTTGCAATGTCACTGAATGTCACATCACTAGATTTCTTTGGAGTAATTAAAGCTAAACACGTCTCAAACACTTGTGAACCACACACTGTAAAGAAATTTGCTTTTTTTTCTTTGTCCGTACTAACGCCATTAGCTTCGAAACAATAATTTAACCTGTCCAGGTAATTTTCCCAACAGTCTGTTTTAGGATTAAACTCATGGAATTTAACCGCTTGTTTTGACATTTTGATAACACTGTGTCCACTTCACTTACGTCGCCACTATTATGTCCAATAAAACACTGTTTGAATGTAAATTACTTTAATATGCTAGGGAGCACATATTGACACGACTTACATAGGATTATAAGTGATCTACCTACAGTTACTTTTTATTACAGAAAGTAAAAGAGTACCCACATCAATCTATATATATGACAAATAGTAAATTATTACAGCACAGATCTGGCATGTGTCATGTTTCAGTTGTCGGTAGCCAAGGAAAAAAGTGGACAAGACTGGCTCCTGGGTTTCTTTTTGACATGTCATTAAAGAAAAAAAAGGTCTAATGTCAGAATCTTAACAGCGGAGATTCATATAAATAAAGTAATATATTTTCAATCACTCTGTACATAAATGTAATTCCTTATTGATACAAAATGAAGGAAGGAAGGAGGTATAATAGTGATTTCATAAATACAGATCGATGCAGGTTGAAGTCCTGCTGTGTTGATTATTTTTCAGTGTTTTCAAAGTTTGTATTTACTTTAATAGTGATTTATTATAATATATATTTTTTTCTTTATTGTTAATAAATTAAAGTAGGAATAGAAAAGAAATATACAGTACACAAATAATTTAAACAAACAAACCGCTCTCTGCCGTTCCCGGTGCAAAGGTGCCCATAATGCTTGCTGCATTTCCACGCTGGATTACTATGGACAGCCTTTGCACCAAGAACGACTCGGAGCGGGGATCCTCCCCCTTTTGCCGGAGTCGACGGCCTAGTTCGTTAACAAACCGCTTAGCGTCTACCCCCCAATTTATTTATTTGTTTATTTATTCAAACCTTTGGGAAACAAAAATACAAATAGACAATCAGATGATACATACAGAAGCCAAACAGTTTCCACAAATAAATAGTAACATTTTTGTTGCTCAGTTGGAAGTACGATTGAATTAACAATAAAAAAATAAGAAACATTATATGTAAAATTACAAACATGCAAATATGAAACAAACTACAGGCAAAACAATTTTGGAAGGATACAGAGTATGCAATATAACACTTTAAGAGTTAAATGATTATAACATTATTTCTAGTTTGCTAGACTTACTTTTTAATGCAGAAACAAACAGTAATAGATAAGTGGTCCCTAAAGTAGCCAAAACAAGGATATCTACCCTAACTGTTATTAACATATATCATACCTTAGGTATTATATTATACATACTAGTGTTAAAGGCCTCACCAGTAATATCACGTGGAAGAAATATGTTATTGGACTTAATTAATGTTTATTTTGACGGACACAATAAAGGTTATCATTTGGGTATCATAATTATAAGTATGCATAATATGCTTTTTATTATTCGTAGGGTTCCATGCTGGCTGGACACTACGCGTACACTGTTGATAAATGCTGTCAAACTAATATATTTTAAAACAGTTGCTCAAAAGTGGATGTTATTAGTAGTTGTTTAAACACCGGGAAGTTCGATGAAAACATGATAAATCACTGATATGTTCCACTTGTCACCAAATTTATGGACTTTGAACACAGATAGAAGGGGGTTCAAAGTCCACAGCAATAATACTCATAAACAACGATAGTAACTTATAATTATGGAGGAACGCGATTTTGTATACAGATTGCAGATTCCTAGTCCAGGTTTTGCATGAATGATCATTGCTTTATCTATTAGTAAAACCAGTACGGTGAATGTAGTTGCGGCGGCAAACAATTGATGTTACGTATTAACCTTGAGTAGATTAGAATTTTTGCGTATATTATATATCCCATAAGAATAAAAAATAAAAATCTCACTATTATAAATGAATGTTTGACGCAACCGTATCTTTACTGGATTAAAATCACATGCAGGTGAGTTGACATTGCACTGGGTCCAGTTGTCAAGTCTCCCCCGTTTACGGAAACTGGTAGTTTCCAGTTACGGCGGGTGTGCGGTTGGCATTGTTGTAAAAGGTCTGCTACTTTACATGGTACACACCAATAAGTAGTTAGTGGGTGCTTCCCCTATTCTACGCGAATGCTCGCTATTCTTTGTATACCTACAATAAAGCACACGGATAAATAGACGTCATTTCTGTGTCTTACGGACAATTAAGCCTAATTTTTGGATGTGACTTATACTATTGTATGCACCTCATGGCTCAAAGATATTCCGCATTTGTGCGCGAAGTAGCCCATAATATCTGAACATATGCCTAATTCTCAGCATTTTATAAGACATTATTCGTTTCTGATAATGATTAGTAAGATATCGGTTTAGTTTCTCAAATTAAGTCTTTGGATAGTTGCTCTCTCGTAAATATTATCTTATCTCAGAAGCATAAGAGCTACAAATGAACACAGAGAGTTGTTAGTACCTTAGAACCTACCATGAAGTTATTAGCCGTCGAGGTTTTCACAGCAGTAAGTAACCACTAGTGTAGTAACACATAATGAGTGCAATCATATATGCAGTTTGCCGTTTCTTCGGCATTTGCCATTTGTCATTGTTATAGTAAAGACTCTTAATACGGTTTCATATTATTTGTAACGATTTGTGCAAAATGTGACATTTGTAGACATCGGCATATTTAACTATTTAGGTCACTGCCACTAGACAGATAATATGAGGTCAGTTTTTGTTATTTTTTAATCCTCTCTCTCTCTTCCTCCTAGCGTTTATCCCGGCTTGGGGTCCGCTTGACAACCTAATCCCATGAATTGGCGTAGACACTAGTTTTTACGAAAGCGACTGCAATCTGACCTTCCAACCCCGAGGGGGGAAACTAGGTCTTTTTGGGATTTGGTCCAGTTTCCTTACGATGTTTTCCTTCACCGAAAAGCGACTGGTAAATATCAAATGATATTCCGTACATAAGTTCCGAAAAACTCAGTGGTACGAGCCGGGGTTTGAACCCGAGACCTCCGGATTGAAAGTCGGACGTCTTACCGCAAGGCTACCAGCGCTTCGCTTGTTATTTTTTAATCCGATGTCTGTTTAAATTCTATACCTACCTCTTTTATATTATTACATTGTTAGGTATATCGAAGTTAAATGCCAGTGTTAAGTGGAACACACCCATTATCTTATCAACATCCGGGTCCAAATAATTAAATCAAAGTTGAAGGTAAATGAACACGATCATAATCAGACACGTATCTATTTATAAACGCAACAGCTAAAAATAATTCTGCATTTCTTGTATTAAAAACATATTTGAGTACTTTATCAATGATAATAGACATAGTAACAAGTCCATTTAGTCAATAGATTAAATGTCTTATCATTATCACTAGGTGTGTACATAATATTTTGTATAATAAAAAATATAAATGAAATCTGAAATAGACAGGCCGCAATTGCACAAGCAGAATGTACCTACGTTTAGACTATTTAAATTTTCACCTAAAAATTATTGTCGAAATAAAAACTTTGTATTTATAACTATATATTATAGCGTCCTCGGCACAATGCCACAGGGGCCCATTTTAGAGATAGATTTTTAGTTTCTAGTATTTTTAAGTAAGTTAATTTTAGGTAGTATTTACATAGTTTATTTAAGTTTTTTTTTTCATGTAACTATTTTGTACCAATAAATCCATCTAATTATAAACAAAAAATATCTAGAAATAACTTTACATTAAAATACAAATAAAACTTATAAAAAATCTCATCAAAACGTAGTTTGGGCGTGATCTCTTTCTATCCTTTGAGTTGTATCTAAATCTATCATTCTTAATAAAAAGGCTGTAAGTTCTGTGAATAAACGCAAGATGTATACGTTTTTTTTGAAAGATACTTCTTTTTTTTAAAGACAAGGAACCCTTTACCTGGCTTGGTTTCTCACTCATAAATATTGTAAGTATAAATATTTTAAATACTGTGATATATAATGATTGCTGTACGTCTTGACCATTATCTATAACAACAAAAGATAAGTTCAAGCAAAGTTCCACCATTTACATTAAAGTTGGCAAAACAATCAGTGCTGAATGAAGAATACATCGATAGTGCGTTACTTACTCAGAGTGTACGGAAGTAAATCCTTTAAAAAGCCGCGTAGCAATAAAAAACCGGCTTTGTGAATATCTTATTAGTTAGCAAAACGAGTATTTAAATGTTATGAAGGCCAGTTTTCAAGGCTGGATTCGAATTATTTAAATTATATATATATTACGGAGAGTTCCAGTCAGCATTAGCACTCAAAAACTGGCACAGTAAAATGGCTCCGTTTTGCCAAAGAAAGGCTCGTGAATACTGACTGCTATTCTCGGTATTTTATGAGTTTGATGGTCTGAAGACTTACGGTATAGACCATACGTTGGAACTAAGCACGTGCTAGAAGATGCTGTCTTTGATATTGTTGGGTGTGGTGATAATATATGTGTTGGTGTCGTGGGTGAATGTGCTGAGAGAGAAGAAAAGGAGCGGGCTCGATGGACCGACACCTTTGCCGATAGTGGCCAATGGACTTATGTCACTAGGCTTGGATTCTGCGGGTAAGCCTATTTTACACAGTTTTATTTATATTATATACGAGTATATGAAGGGTACACGGAAAGAACATGTCTAGTCACTTTGACAACATTTTGAGTTATAGCGGTTTTAAAGTTTGGAACGATTCAATTGGGCGAATCAACTTTTTAATGTTGTTTACTCTGTCCCCGTTGTCCGAGGGACATCCTCATACTATTTCATAGAAAATCTTTGGTTGTCCAACGGACGTAACCATAGCAACCAGGCGCTATAAAAAGTTGATTGACTCAATTAACCATACTATTTTCTTAACGAGATGGTTTTTATGAATTAAAAAGTGGACTTATGTTAAAAATTCCAGCTGTTACAGAAGTTGTTGCTAATAGTTTATTGCAAGCTCTACATTTTGATACAAAAATCATATTTTACGAAAAAAGGGACTAGACATGTTCTTTCCGTGTACCCTTCATATACAATTTGTGTTTTGGGTTATCGTTTTCATATGTTTGGTGATCCAATTTTAGTATCTGATATTCTATTTAGGTGGTACATATAATTTTCTGGAAATTATTTAATGGTACAAGTTTGGTGGCAGATCTATTTTTCTAATGGCCAATGTTATTTATTATTTACTTCGCGTTTACTTGCTGATCGATTAAATCATACATAAACCAGTAGTCCGCCTCGAACTGAGAACTCGCTACTTACTTGCAAACGAGTTGACTAATATAACAAGACCCTAAGGAGGATTATTTTTCTCCTTCTAGCTCCATAACCACTTGATCGATCCTGCTTATATACGAACTCTCCAATTTTATGTATCTCTGCTACAGCCCCAACAAATTTCATAAAGATCAGAAAAACGTTACTAAAGTTATCGTCGGACAAACTATCGAAATCAAAAAGCCATCCAAATGCCGAGACGTCCCAGTCGCCAGGTGACAGTTAGGTCTCCAGACCTAACTGTCACTGTGGCGCCTTGTGGAGTTGTTTGTAAGAACTCGCTTCGCTTGCGCTCCGTTCGTTCGAATAAGGAAACAGTGTATAATTGATGTGACGCGGAACTTTAACGGGCTACACCTCCTATCCATCGTGTTCTCTTTAGTCGTCAAACATACATATTTTTCATAATCATTCTGACGGCTTAATTATGTTTATGTATAACTAATTAATTAATTGATTATTAATTAATTATGTTTAACGGCCTCCTAGCCTGCCTATGAAGCAGGAGGTCCCGGGTTCGAATCCTGGTCAGGGCATTTATTTGTGTGTTAATCACAAATATTTGTTCCTGAGTTATGGATGTTTTATGTATTTAAGTATTTATCTATATCTATCTATATCGTAGCCTAGTACCCGCAACACAAGCCTTATTGAGCTTACTGTGGGACTAGGTTGATTTGTGTAGTAATGTCCCTTAATATTTATTTATTTAATTGCAAAGCTTGCAGTTAAATAATACGTTACGTACACTTCAGGTCTAATTCGGATATTTGGCGAGTTCGCGGAGAAGTACGACGACGCAGCCTTCTTCCAGATCCTCAACGACAGATACGCACTACTCTCGCTGCCCCAATACATAGAGGTAACAGATATTTATGCGCGTCCTATGTCTCTCTGCTTTGGAATAGCAGCAGCTCAGCTGAGTTGGGAGAGCAGTGGGCTGGTATTCCGCGGAGTCGAGTTCAAGTCCCACCACAAACAGTGTTTTATTTTTATTTCCTCTAATTACAAGAGTACATTCCTGAAGTTAAATTAATTATATTTCTCAAAGACACCAGGTGTCCTAATAGCTTCAGGTCTGTGATAATCAGTGATCGGAATAGGTAGTGCCATTTCGGGTGAATGACCTTAAACATTAAACATAACATGGATAAGCCTTGGGATTTCGGGACTCGTATTTTTTCACAGTGAATATTATTGACCTAAATTAAGAAGATGCAAAATAATAAAAAATTGTCATTATAAATACGTCAATTATTTATTCAACATAACTTTTAACAGTTTCAAATTACAATCATAAAATAAATCGTCAAACATCAACATTAGTACACATATGTATTAAATCAACGTTATTAAAACATTCGTTATTTTTTACTATTACTAAACATAAACTTAAAATTTTTCATATGAAATCCCGGGGTTAAAAGCTATGTCCATACTAAGCTTACGCACCGAGTTCCCGTGAAATGGCACTACCTATTCCAATCACTGGTGATAATTTATAGTTAATTTTTATTTTTCTGATTGCGTAAACCTACATTAAATTATTTTTGTACTCTAATTAGGACGCTGGTTTCTTTGACAAATATACGTAATTTAAGTTCAGGAATGTACCTTTGCATTTAAAGCAAATCATAGAAAACACGGTGTATATATATACACCGTGTTTTCTATGATTTGCTTTAAAGTAGTTTTGAAGTAGGTATATACCTACTTCAAAAATTATCGCTACAGGTCTATTTGTAGATTTTAATAATCATTTTATACAAATAGTTATTTGATGGATACTGCAATTAAATAACTGTGAGTTACAGGAGACTACGCATATAATTCAAAAAAATACGTATAAAAAAATCTATGAAATAACCATTACATGACATAATTTTTTTTCATCGTAGTCACAAAAGACTACTACTAAGGTAAAATCCACAATTCCACGGACTGATTTGACAGCTCCTGGCATACAAAGCGATTGTCAAATGTATGAAAAGAGCTGTCAAATCAGTCCGCCGATTTATGAATTCTACCTTAGACCACCTGAAGTAGTGAGGTGGAAATCGTTTACAAATATATAAAAAAAGTTCTACCTTAAAGACATGGAGGTACTTATACGATCTTTCAATGCCATTGATAGATTTTTTGTTCGCAGCCCATCATATCCAGCACTGAGACGATTACAAAGGGCAAGTCCTACAACTTCCTGCACCCGTGGTTGGGACAAGGCCTGCTTACGGCAACAGGTGAGTCCAGATTCCAACACGAAAGCCCACTGGATATGGGTACAAATAGAATGACATCCTGGGTAAATAATAGGACTGAACTCGTACTTAGTCTGACAGTTAAATTACCAAAAATATAGATATCTAACTATTGTATATATTTTATCTACATCCATACCCTAATATGTTTATTTTATGGTCAGGATCGATGAGCAAACGCCCTATATTTAGATATGAGTATCTGTGGCTGCATCTTAATGTTTACATTTTAGTATCGGTAACCGATACCTTAATTACGTTCACATTTCGAACGTCTTCTTAAAGTAAAAATTAGTAGTTAGAACAAATGTGTTATCTGTATCGATGTTATTATTATCAAATAATAAGCAAAAATTCGATATCATTATGAAAATCCGGGTGCGGGCATGCGCCGCCCGACCGCCGACACAATCGAGTTGGCCATGGCGATGGCGTGCAATCCGTGCAATTGCAGTCATTCAATCATCATTTCGGGTTAATAATATGTGTGTAGATAAAGCAGTGTATGCAACTGTACGTAATTAGGCCTTAAAACACTCGTGTGATCTTATTTGTTTTAAGGACCCCTATTACGTAACAGTTACATAAACTACTAATTTAGTCAATCAAGAAAAAAAAGACAACGCTTCAACGTTCGGGAATGGGAACTACTCGAGAGCGAAAGTTTCCGGTCACTAGCATTTTCTTGAATACCTCAAAAGATATTAATTTTAAAGATATTTATTAAAGTTTATGTTACTGACCCGTAATTTTTGCTTTCGAGTGTAGTAACATCACGCCGCGCGAAAAAGTGCAATAGTGCACATTTTTAGTTTAAATAATAGTAAAAAAAATATTTTTACATGAATTCATTCATAAATTGGTAATGCAATTCTGAACCCGATGGTACCTACCTACCTACTAATTCATAAACTGGTAGACTATGTATAATGAAGTAAATCAAGTTTTAGAGTTATCGATCCAAGCCGATATAATATACAGATATTGCGTTATACTAGAGGGAGACGGCCTCATTTAAGCGTGTTTCATTGAAACGAGAGTTTTATTAAATTTGTACCCTATATAAACCTTCTGTTCGTATGTAGGTAATGCTATTATTTATTCTGTGCCACTGATGCCTTGACCTCTAGCAGTATCGGAATAAAAGCTTTTCGCAAAATTTTAAGTTTAAATAAATTTAATTTACATAAAATAAAAACTAATATTAAACCTAAAAATAAATTACAACTATTCGCAAAATTAAATGATAAGTATTGATATCGATAGAAAAAACGGATCCGTGTAAAGACGCTAAGTATATCAATATTAATTCGGAAAAGTTCAAGTCAAACACGTGCACTGAGGGTTCCGTAATAATTATTTTTCTAAATTCCAATGGTAGTCACTTTCATGAAAACTAGCGTCTACGACAATTCTTTGGATTAGATTGCCAAGCGGACGCCAGGCTTCATTGAAGATGATATTTCCAGGTCACCGGTGGAAGTCCCACCGCAAGTTCCTGACGCCAGCCTTCCACTTCAACATCCTGGGCAGCTTCCTGCCCGTCTTCATCAAGACCTCCAGGGTCCTCACGGGACAGCTCCAACACCGAGCTGATGGTGTCCCCTTCGACCTGTTCCCGATCATTGCCTTAGCTGCCTTGGACAATGTTACTGGTATTATTTAAAAATGTACACATATTTTCCTTTGATGCTATTTACTGCTAACCCAAGCAAGCGTCTTTTCCTTTATAGGGGTAATCTTAGAACCACTCATTGTGTCCAAGACCTTGGTTTCTTCTTCATGTCTTATGTCACACACATACCTATACTCTTTAAAAACATACATAAGTTTATCTTAAGTTTATCCGCATTCATTAAATTCGTCACTTGTTTGTTATCCGGAGCTATTTTTAGTTGTAATAATATGCTAATGTATTTTGTTTTCAACAATCCCACTTAACTTGTAATACTTGTATTGCAATTTCAGAATCTATTATGGGAGTCTCCTTCAACGCTCTTAAGGATAGTGAATCGAAATATGTCAAGGCTATTGAAACGTAAGTTTGTAGCTAGGTTCTTATTACTAACATGAAGGTTTAATATAGAGAACTGACAAAAAATTTGATGGCAAGAATATTAAAATTAAAATATATCATGTTTGAGTATGAACATCGACGTACTAGAGAATTTACAGTGTTGATTACAAGACATGGAAAAGCTTGGCTTTTAACATTTCTTTGTCATAAAGTTCTCATTTACAGTACAGCAGCATTACAGGCCAATCAAATTTGATCTATTAGAAATTTTTTCAGCAAGCTAGAAATCGTGTTGATACCTTCATTTGGTCCTAAATACGTGTAATCTGAGATTTCCTAATCCCAGGAGGTGTGCATTATTTTTGGAAAATGTTTGCTCCTGTGTTGATCCTGGAAACCTCATTTCAGCATGTCAACTATTCCTGGCAGCCTTATATTCACTTAAGGCCAATGAGACCTCCTTGGACAAAATCTGCCACAAGATATTCTCACAATTGTTCATAAAGACAACTTTCAATCTAGCCTCTCTATCCCCAATAAATGGAACCGAATTTAACCCTCTTGAACTTTCAATGGATTGACTTTTTCCGATGGAACTACCGTTTATGAGCTACAAGCAAGTAACTAAAAAAAGAGCAAACATTTCGCAGTTATTTGGCTGCCAAAAGTTAAGCATACCTCCTGGGATTGGGCAAACTCGGATTATACACATTTATGACCAAATGAAGATATTTAAACGATGTCCAATCTTCTGGGTATTAATTCCTCAAAACGCTTTTTATGGGTCTTATTTGGTTGACTCGACAAATTTGTACTAATACTTTTTTACATAAATACTTTGCAAACTATACCTATATACTACTTTGCAAAAGTATTGGCACAAAAATGTTCCATAAATCCCTTTATCTGTTTTGTTTTCGACCACCCATAGTGGGCTTTTTGCATGATATATTCTTCTTAGATCTGTCAATAACCCTTTTTCAGATTAAGCGAAATAGTCTCCCTCCGCATGCGGCACGCGTTCCTGAACAACGACATCTTCTTCAACCTGTCTCATCACAAGAAGGAGCAGCAAGAAGCCCTGGAGATCCTCCACGAACACACGAGGAAAGTCATCGAGGCCAGGCGGAGGCAGTTGGAGAGTCAGAAGGTCAAGATAGAGAACGATGAAAATATTGGTAAGTTTGAAGATTGTTTATAATAAAGAACACTGTGAGAGACGTTTAACTGGATAGAAAAGTAAAAACGGGCTCTGATAGAGAACGGAGACATTGTTAAGTACGAAGACGTATCCTCACATAGAGATTCAGAATGACATCCAAAACAACATTCTACAACTTATAAATGTCATTGGAATCGCTGGATAATGAAGAAGTATAGAAAGCAAATATTAAACCCATATTAAATTAAAGAAACTACAAAAAAGTACAGAAGATTGGGCATATTTCTAGGGATCTATTGGAGTAAGCTACAGATGGAGTAGGTACTTGTACATATACTGTAAAGCACATAGAAATCAATTCAAACTTTACAGCAAAAGGACCGTAAGCTTTTTTGGAAGTATTTTTTTTTTTGGAAGTTTGAATTATGAAGAAACAAAACACTCAGTAAATATTACACTACTCGTTATAATAGAACTAAAGTTTGGAACTAACATTACATACATACATATATACAATCACGTCTATATCCCAAAAGGGGTAGGCACAGGCAGAGATCACGGATTTCCATTTGCTACGATCAATGCAGCAAAACGGCTCTCCGTGAGTGACTAACATAACTATAACTACCGTGAAAATTCCTATCAACACTTGTATTTGCAGGTTTGAAGAACAAACATGCGTTTTTGGACTTACTGCTGCTGGCGGAGGTAGATGGCAAACCCATCAGCGACGAAAGTGTCAGGGAAGAGGTCGATACTTTTATGTTTGAGGTGAGTGTCAAGACGAGGTGAGGTGAGGTGAGGCAACCTTAATAGGCTAGTTGATTTGAATAAGAGATATGCCTTCTTGAACATGCTGTTGCTAGCAGAGGTGAATAGGAAGCCCATGAGGGACGAGAGCGTGGAGGATGAGAACGGTATTTTTATGTTTGAGATTAGTGTCTATCAGCTAGCTAAATAATCTTTATAAGCTACTTATGTTATGGAGGGAAATGTAGAAGAAGCGAAGGCCCTGCGAGAAGTCGCCGTCGATGACGCACTCCTGTCCGTGAAGTAACCTCCATGTTCTCCTTCCTCTAGTCTTCTCCTTAACAGACAGATACGACACCAAGTTCATTTACTCCTTCACTTGATCCATGTGTGCCCATCTTGGTATCCCTGTCCTTCTTGTCTTGTTAAATTCATAGCGTTTTAACAGGCAAGTGTCCCAAAATATTCCTTTCTATTTTCGATGGTTATAGAACGAAATATCGATTGTTCGATGGTCTCATAGACGACATTTAATTATTTTCCAGGGTCACGACACAACGGCGTCAGGCATCGTGTTTTCCCTCTACTGCCTCGCTAAACACGAACAGGTGCAGAGGAAGGTCCTGGAAGAACAGAAGGCTATCTTTGGTGACGACTTGAACAGAGAACCTACTTACGCGTAAGCCTCAAAAGAGGTTGTCTATGCTCATAAACCTTCTCTTGTACAAAAAACACTTAGTGACTTACAATTTAAGGAAAACGGTTTAGCAAAGAACATCCCACTAGCGCTTTGTGGTCAAATGAGCCCACAGACACTTTGCCCACGGGCTGAGTAGCTGTAAGTTATTCTCTAATAAAGAAAAACAGAAGGCTACCTAATCAAACAAGGTTCTACATCGCTTTGCGAAGCTATTATGCTCAAAGAGGAGAACTATAATGATGATAATAACGTCCAAACCGAAGTTTCTTTCTAGTTTAATCACTTTCTACAAGAATGTCGTTGTCATTTCAGAGACTTGCAACAGATGAAGTACCTGGAATGCGTCATCAAGGAGACGCTCAGGCTGTACCCCTCCGTGCCTTTCATTCAGAGGCTCCTCACACAAGATATAGGTAAGTTCTGTTTCTTAGCACGTTATGTTCTATTTATCCTACCCTTGCCCTGCTGCTACAATGCCTTCATAGTTAATAGACATGACATCGTCGATATTTTCATGACCGTCTGCCCACTTTAAGTCTAAGATCCTAGGCAATAATATTAATAATAATATTAATGCTGAGTGGAACCATTTCAGTGACGTCTTTAAAACTGTTTATCGTTAATTGTGTCTTAAGTTACTTTGTAACATCATGAATAAATTTATTTTCTTTCTTTAATATTTTATATAAAAATTGTATGATGTGGATATTAATTAATAAATAAAATAAAAATACCCTTGACTTGATGACCTGCTGGCTAAAATTTCAACCAATTGGGTCCCACTCAATCAAACCCGGGGTCGAGATAAACCTCGACGGCGATAGTGAGATGACCTCGACTAGACCGTCGAGATAACATTTATAATATTTACCTAATTCATTGTTTTGTTTGTTACATTTTATTGACGAAATCGGCCATCCATTGCAAATAATTTTCAACCATCTCATCTCCCTTTAATAGTAATTTGATGATCTTGCAGACGTCATGGATTTCCACCTAAGCAAGGGCACCTCCGTGGTCCTCAACATCTTCCACATGCAGCGCAACCCAGCCGTCTTCGAAGACCCCCTGGTCTTCAACCCTGAGAGGTACCTGGAGACCAAGCCAGGAAACGCTTACAACTGGATACCTTTCAGTGCTGGCCCAAGGAACTGTATAGGTAAAAAAAAAAAGAAAAATGCTAATATGCAAGAATAAAGATTTTTCTAATTAGACCGCATTCCCATATTACACTTATAAATATCAGAATATTGAAATTAGCGTCAATTACAAGCCTACTCGTCTGACCCGAAAAGGATTATGACCGGCAAAAAAACGTCGGAAAATTATTTTTAGACAAAAATAAATAGTATTAGTTTGAGGTTGAGTTAACTAGGAGATTTAAGAGGTAACTTTATGATCAAAAGTTTATTTGAAGAAACTAAAAATCATAAATATCTATTACTCAAAATCGTAAATATTACTTTTCGCTGATCATACAGGGGGGAGGGAAATCAATCGTTAATCTCTTGAGGACCTCTATCTTCCTCTCCTCTAACATTAAATTCATACGGTGGACACCGTGTATGAATTTACTGTTAGTAACTAAATAGCTCTAACTTAATTACTTAATTGACTGCTCTGTTGACTTTCAGGTCAGAAATTCGCGATGATGGAGATGAAAGTGACTTTGGCGGCAATCGTCCGGCGGTTCCGGCTAGCGGCCGGCCCGGATCCGGACCTTTGCGGCGCGCTCATACTGAAAGCTACGCAGGGCGTCACTGTCCGGATTAAGCCTAGAGTCTAAATAAAAAGTTTAATATATAATGCAAAAAAATGATCCACACTTTTATTGCCTCCTGTCGACATCCTTCTTGGCACGTCTATGAATTGTTCCTAATGAGCAAATAACTCGGTGTGGTTGTTTTCCTTTCTCGAGGAGATCCACGATACATAAGAGCATGTCGGTAATTAATTATTTTTGACCCCCTATTAATGGGAACTCATGTGTTGCAAATGAGCTCTAGTATTAGCTCCTTAAAGGAATACTTCGAATTAAAAGTCAGTGTACAAGCCACAGTGATTAACCAAATGAATGTAGTACCTAGTAAGTAGCAAGTAATTTCCGGACGTATCCGGCACACCGCTTTGACGTGAGTCCGCCACTTGAGGCGGCGGTCTCGTGAGTTGTTGAGTTCTCAGCCGTGCTGCGGCCAAAGCGAGCACCTCTCACGGCACCTCTACTTACTCGGAACGGAACCAGCCCGGCTCGCGTGACACAAAGGTCGGCGGAATATACCGGGTGCACGGAGAGAACATTTTACTACAAACAAGATAAAAAATAGTCATTCCCAGGACAAGTAATCGTTTACTAAAAAACAACAAGTATACGTTTACTAAAAACAAGTCATCATCATCATCATCATCTCAGCCATAAGACGTCCACTGCTGAACATAGGCCTCCCCTTTAAAAGGGGGGGTTTGCCATACGCGCCACGCTTGGCAGGCGGGTTGGCGCGCGCAGTTTTTTTTTGTTTATTGTTGTTTAGGCTTTCGGAAGATGCTGCTGCCCATCTCCCGATATATTCCCTTAGCAGACTCCTACTGCAACCACGGGACGATATGGTGGGGGACAATTCTAAGGCCGGGCACCCCACGGCTAAAAAAACAAGTACCTAAACGTTACTAAAAACAAGGAAACGTTTAATAAAAACAAGTAAACGTTAAGTATTTGTTTTCAGTGAAAGTTTACTAGTTAGGGTTCGGTACCTCAAAAGGAAAAAAACGGAACCCTTATAGGATCACTTTGTTGTCCGTCTGTCTGTCTGTCTGTCTGTCTGTCTGTCTGTCTGTCTGTCTGTCTGTCTGTCTGTCTGTCTGTCTGTCAAGATCATTTTTCTCAGGAACGCGTGGAGGTATCAAGCTGAAATCTATACCAAATACTTAGGTCTATTGTCCCTTGAAGTTGTGAAAAAATCAAACTTAAAAGCCAACGCAATCAAAAGACACAGTCGTTTATGCTGCAAATTTTAGAGTTTTCGGCACTCGCAAAACCTACGGGGTACTTCCCATGAACTCAAAAACTTGAAATTTGGCACGAAGCAACGTCATATAGCATAGACAAAGTAAAAATTATAAAAAGTAGACATTTTTAGTAAAATCATACAAAAATATATATTTAAAATATTAAACTTACTACCTTTTTCCGCGTAAACGCGTGAAGTTATTAAGTTGAAATTCATGTCAAATACTCAGGGCTATAGGACTTTTCAGATGTAGCAAAACCAAACTTTTATGTCAACGCAATCAAAAGAAATAGCAATTTAAGTTGCATATTTTGAAACTGAGTTCTCGCAAGAAACTCAAAACCTAAAGGGTACTTCCCGTAAACTCAGAAACTTGAAACTTGGCACGAAGAAACTTCATGTAGCACAGACAAAGGAAAAATTACGAAAAGTAGAAATTTTTTGTAAAATCATACAAAAAATATATTTTAAATTTTAAACTTACTACCGTTTTCCTCGTAAACGCGTGAAGTTATTAAATTGAAATTCATGTCAAATACTCAGAGCTATAGTACCTTTCAGGTGTAGCAAAACCAAATATTTATGTCAACGCAATCAAAAGGAATAGCAATTTAAGTTGCATATTTTGAAACTGAGTACTCGCGAGAAACTCAAAACCTCAAGGGTACTTCCCGCAAGCTCAGAATCTTTAAACTTGGCACGAAGCAACGTCATATGGCACAGACAAAGGAAAAATTATTTAAAAATAGACATTTTTAGTAGAATCATACAAAAAATATTTTTTTTTAATTTAAATTTACTACCTTCTTCCTCGTAAACGCGTAAAGGTATTAAATTGAAATTCATATCAAATATTCAGGTCTATTATACCTTTCAGCTGTGGCAAAAACAATCTTTCATGTCAACGCAATCAAAAGAAATAGCAATTTAAGTTGCATATTTTGAGATGAGTACTCGCAAGAAACTCAAAACCTAAAGGGTACTTCTCGCAAACTCAGAAACTTGAAACGTGGCACGAACAAACTTCATATAGCAAAGACAAAGGAAAAATTACGAAAAGTAGACATTTTTAGTAAAATAGTACTTAAAATATTTTTTAAATTTTTAACTTACTACCTGTTTCCTCGTAAACGCGTAGAGGTATTAAATTGAAATTCATATCATATACTCAGCTCTATAATATCTTTCTGCTGTAGCAAAACGAAACTTTCATGTCCACGCAATCATAAGAAATAGCAATTGTTTTAGGTTTTTACGGAACCCTCGGTGCGCGAGTCCGACTCGCACTTGGCCGGTTTTATTTTTTTTAATAAACGTTTACTAGTCCTGGGAATAACTATTTTTTACTTATTTCTAGTAAAATTTTCTCTCCGTGTGTGGGTATATATGTATACGAGCAACAATTTTGTAATCGTTAAAAAATCTTGTATGAAAATTTTGTCAGTTTTCTATGGGATGACAGCTCCGTCGCCATATTTAACGTCAATGCGTATATTAATTGTGTGTGGTGCAACCCACCCTTATTCTTTTTCCCTTATTGTTTTTGTGTTTAATCTTTTAAATAACAATTTTATACATACTCACATACTAGGAGCTAAATACCCAGTGCCGGCCCGAGCCCTTGATCAGGGTAGAGCGAAATCGGGTTTTGGCGCCCTTCGTCGAAGTTTTCAAGCGTATTTTGAGGCCCCCGCCACACTCGCGTCTTTTAAAACTTTTCTTTCTCATTTTGGTGCCCCCCTTGCCATCCGGCGCCTAGAGCGGCCGCTCCACTCGCTCTACCCTAGATCCGGCCCTGTAAATACCACCTGCCAATAGTGCAGTGCCAATGTAAAAGACGCAGATGGTTCGATTGCTTCCGGGCAGTGCCGGGCACTTAAGACCTTTAGTTCTTTACTTTTTCATATACCTACACTGAAAAAAGGACAGGCGAACTAGTTCAGCTATTTCATTCATAACCAAAATTCGGTAAGGAATTATGTTTATTTGCTTATAACTCATTGTTTACTTTATAAAGAACTAAATAAGCCTTAGTTTGTAAAACTTAAGTTACTACTAGACGAAGTCTGATTGCTGGTAACAAAAAAATCTGTGTATTTTTATGACATTTATTTAATGTTAATTTATTTATACATACAAGTTTCAGCTTATGAACAGACCTAGGAATCGATGGGGCAAAATTTTATGACAGGTAGGGAGTTCCCATATCGATAAACTCAATTATCGATGCTTTTTACCATATACTAGTGATCGCCCCCAGCATTGTATGTATTATTTGTGAGTATTGTTCTGAAGACGAGTATAATGTTCTAACAAATCATATTTTAAATTATCGCTAGGTAATAATTACCATCGTACTATGAAATACTTAATATTATATCATTTATTATCTTAACAAACCCTTTTTATATAATTAGATAAAGATAAGTTACCCTTATTATTTTATGTTATTTATATTTTTTAATAAAGTCATATTTTGACAAACAAAACTTGGAGTGGTCACTAGTATATGGAACAAATATCGATACTTAAGTTTATCGATATGGGAACTCCCTACTTGTCAAAAAGTTTTGCCCCATCGATTCCTAGGTCTGCTTCTGCTTATGAATAATAGTCTCATACAAATTGTTTCGTGCACGGCTCAGTGGCTCAGTGGCTCAGTGGTAACAGATTACCGGCGGAACTTGGGTGATACTCCGACGATGGAAATGTTATCTTGCCGAGATAAAAATGTTGCAAGTTGGAATCACCCGCAGACCAACTCCCTCTAGATCGCGTTAGCTTTACTTACATTTAATGTTTAGTTTTGAAGGGAAATATTATTATTGAATACTTGATAAATCATTCATTTTCTCACTGCTTCCACCTTGACACATTTCTATTTGGCCCTATGATTGACTGATAGAGAATTCCTGAAAGGATTTAGTCCGCAATTTAAATAATCCGACAAGAGTACTTATAACATAACAGCGGCACATATAAGTATAAAACCCATCATGGAAACATTTCCGAAAACCGATAATAAATCGGGCAAGCCGGAGTGAGTGAAGTAGCCGTGAGAACAGTCGTTTGTATACAAATACAAACTAATAAACAATCTCTTAGCCTGAATTCGACTACCATCTCCGCTATTAGTTCGTAAGGTTGCAATGCAGACTGTTTCAGAATTCAAGCGGTGTAAGATAAGATGCAACAGTATGGAAAAACGTTGCTGCTTTTTAAGCTCCAATTTCAAAAGTAACAGCTACTTTGAGGCTGACTATTCAAAAGTGCCGAGTCTGAGCCGTGTTAAATGCTACATCTGGTGGTAAAATCTGCGGCGTAACTCGTGCAAACTGATGCCGGAATGTAAAGAGGCCGAAGGGGAATAAAATCAGGAATTTGGAATATTTTATGGAGTACGTGCGCAGCTCTTTTAACATCCTTGTTTGTTTCAACTTGCAGCCTAATCGTATTTAAACTGCGAGCAAAATTCATTGAAGTACTAGGGTTGTTACTGGTTGTCATACTCATACGTTATTTCAATGGATTTCGCTCGCAGTTTACGATGTATGCATATAACCGACGCCAGTCTGTTAGTAAAGATGTAAGTAACAAAAGAAATTGAAGCCACTGAAATGTTTGTCCGTTCCCCTGCTAGCAATACGTGCTATAATCAAACCAGAGGATTTCGTATGATGAGTAAAGGTTACATGAAATTTTGCAAACCTCCGTAAAATTTTGTCTGTTTTACAAAGAATGTCAAATTGAAGACGAAAAACATCAACAAAATCAAAGACAAACATTTATGAATATAAAAACAAGAGGTATATATTGTAGGTCTATGACAATTTTTAAATAAATCGCATCCGATTTTCGAGATAAGTAAATCTAACTAACAAAACCAACTCTTATTATGACATTTTTGCATTGCAAAATGACGAACTTTTTCCATCCTTTTGGCATGCAAACGCCAACCGGCAACTTTTCAAAATTTCGAAGAACTTCTCTCGAAGCCAATGAAGTGATAAGTTTTATATGAATCTGAAGCGCACCGCATTAGGCGCTTTTCCACTAGTTGTTAGTGTTGTTACTTTTCGAAAGATCGAGTAATATATTGACTGTTTGGTACACCAAAGACCAGAGAATATTATATTATGTATTTAATAGAGCGGTACAATGCGGCAATGGGTAATAGGCACTGGAGCGGCTTGAGGTCGAGTGCGAACCTCACTCTTGCTATACCGTTTAGGACGACCAAGTCGTATTCCAAGTCTTTCTCAGTACGTGCTGTGCAGTTGTGGAATGAGTTGCCGTTGTCCTTTAGACAATCACAGTCGGTTGCATCACTTAAGGGAAAATTACATAAATTGTGGCTTCCGAATGATTTGTCTTCTAGTTGAGTAGGTACCTACTTAACTAGAAGACAACTAGTATTATACATGTTTAATATATATGTATATAAGTATGATTATATATTATATGTGTATTTATTACTTAGGTTAAGTAGATAATTTGTTTCGATGTTTATTTCCGTACACTAAGTACATAGTGCTTGTTTGTCTATCTTATAGTTTTCTCTCATTTGCTCAAAGGTTAACTGGAAGAGATCAATTACAGGGATAAGTTCGCCTTTGTACTTTGTTTTCTCTTTTATCATGTTTTATTGTAACTTTTTTTTATGTACAATAAAGTGTTTACATACATACATACAATCTTAGAAGGTTTTGAAGTTCCAAGTCTGAAGCGCCATCTGAACGAGAGCAACCCAAAGTTATCGCAAAAAGCAGAGCAGAGGGTACAGCACCATCTAGGATTAGATAGCGTTAAGTACTTACTATTATTACGGTATTACTACGATAACTTTGGGTAGCTCTCGTTCAGATGGCGCTTGAAACTTGAAGCTTTAAAACAAAACTGTAAAACAGATTCCTGAACGGGTGAGTCAGGTGCTCTCTACGGATGGTCGTCACACCGATGGACTAGTAAGGTTTTCTTATAAGGACATCGATCACACCATTAAGTCCATGACCAGAGGGAAGTCCCCGGGACATGACGGTCTCAGTATAGAGCACCTGATACACGCGGGTGCACACTTACCTCGAGTGCTCAAACTGTTTTTTAATTTGTGTATCAGCCATTGTCATCTCCCAGAAGATCTCATGAGAACCATTGTTGTCCCAATATCAAAAAGCAAAACCGGGAACGCCTCCGATAGTTCCAATTATAGGCCAATATCCTTGGCAACTACGGTGGCCAAAGTGCTTGACGGGCTGCTTGATAACTTACTGGCGAAGCACATTAAAACTCAAGACGCGCAGTTTGGCTTCAAACCGGGTCTGTCAACAGAGAGCGCCATTCTTTGTTTCAAGCATACCGTTAAGTACTATGTTGAAGGGAAAACTCCCGTTTTTGCCTGCTTTTTGGACCTATCGAAGGCGTTCGATACGGTATCATATGACATACTGTGGGACAAGATGGAAGAGGGCACGAGCACTCCGAGGGAGGTGATTAACCTGTTACGTTATTGGTACGGACATCAAACCAATCAGGTGAGATGGGCAGGGGCGCTCTCGGACGTGTACAGGTTGGAGTGCGGGGTGCGGCAGGGTGGACTCACCTCACCGCGCTTATTCAATCTGTACATGGACGAGTTGATTGCTAGACTCAGCAGCACGAATATCGGATGTTCGATAGATGGCACCACAGTGAACAATATTAGTTACGCGGACGATATGGTGCTGCTGTGTCCATCAATCAGTGCGCTAGTGAAACTGTTAAAGGTGTGTGAAGAGTATGCGGTCGCCCACGGTCTGAGATACAACACAAGTAAGAGCGAGCTGTTAGTTTTTAAAGCTGGTAACAAAGCATTTGACAATCTACCACCTGTTAGCTTGAGTGGTGCTCCGCTTAAAAGGGTGACGCGTTTTAAGTATCTCGGACACTGGGTGACCGAAACTCTCCAAGACGATGCGGATATGGAAAGGGAGCGTAGGGCATTGGCGGTGCGCTGTAATATGTTGTCTCGCAGGTTTGCACGGTGTAATGGGAATGTCAAAATAACGCTGTTTAAAGCATTTTGCCAGACCTTTTACACGTGCAGCCTGTGGACAAATTATACAAAAAAGGCTTTCAATGCCCTGCGCGTCCAATACCACAATGGGTTCAGAATGCTGTTGGGACTGCCTCGTTTTTGCAGTGCGTCAGGTATGCTCACGGAGGCGCGCACTGGCTGTCTCGGTGCGATATTACGTAAGAGAACGGCCTCCCTGATTCGTCGCGTGCGGGACAGTTCCAACAGCCTTCTGCGCCTAGTGTTAGAGTCACCTGCTTGCGCCTTCTGGAAACATTGGGACTCTTTACATATGTCTTCTAGAGGCTTAGTGTATAATATAGTATAAGTTTGACTAACATAGGCTTTTTAAGGGAATGTATACTAACTCTATGGACATTGTCTGATAATAAATTATTTGATTTGATTTAAAAAGTTCTTAGACTGTACCTAGCCATCATCCCTCTTGTACCTAGGATGACACCCTATTACGCTTGGCTTGTTTATTAATTACTAGTTTTTAAAACTCTAATAGGAACTCTGAAACAGGAATGATTAAAAAAACCGGCCAAGAGCGAGTTGGACTCGCGCAAGAAGGGTTCCGTACCATCATATAAAAAATCATGTGTGCCCTTAATTATGCTGTTTTTTTAGTATTTGTTGTTATAGTGGCAACAGAAATAGATTATCTGTGAAAATTTAAATTATCTCACTATCACGGTTCATGAGATACGGCCTGGTGACAGGCGGACAGACGGACGGACAGCGGAATCTTAGTAATAGGGCCCCGTTTTTACCCTTTGAGTACGGAACCCTAAAAATACTTTTAAACCATTTTTTTTTAAATTAAAAAACAGAAGAACTGTTCATGTAGTTTTACTTCGAACCGCTTACAGCTAAGCTGCTAAACTACTAAGCTGAACAAAAGTTTCACCGCCCCGGGTTCTCGGAGGCAACCCGGCTTAGGTATAAAATAAATAACGCAACGCGAGACGAAAAGAGTGTGCACAAGGTTGCGCTACGGGCGAGCCATACAGTGTGGCTGCAGCGCTGGAAGTCTGCGTCAATAGCCGTGTCCACACCAGTCGCACCGCCTCGCGAGGAAATTGCGGGCAGCTCGGTTATGGACGTGCCTCGGCCGAGACAAACGCGCTGGCGCCGCAATGCCTCGGCCGAGGCACGTCCACAATAGCCGAGCTGCCGCGCGCGGCAATTGCCTCGCGAGGTGGTGTATCAGATGTAGACACGGCTGATAACAAACAAATGGAAACGTATGGGAGTGGCCTCAGTGAACGTAGCTCATGCCCTTTGGAAGCCCGACGCAACGCTGGTCGCGCACGCGGCGTGAAACGCTCGCAACTGACTCCACTGAGGGTCTCTAGCTCTGCTCTTTAGATGCTGCTTTTTTAAAAGTACCCAGCTCATTTCTAAGAAACTCTAAAGAAATTAACTTCTATCACTACACACGGCTGTACTCACTTGTGTTTAGTCACTACGCGCAACATATCGATACCTTTGGGTTCAATTGGCGTAAAGGACAAAATGCTGGTTTTCAGGAGACGCAAAAAACAGAGTTTTTTTTTTAATGTTGATAATATCTTTTTTGTTTATCGAGCTATATCTTTGATGTGTATTAGAAAAGTACTCAAATTGTTGGTATCTCTAATCTGAATTAGGAATCCTATCCATAAACTAAATACTTTAGAAGTTAATGTCCTTTACAATTGGTTAAAAACGCTATGAGTGTCCTTTATGCCCATGAAATTTATGATAATTTAAAAATGATGGGGTCGTAAGTGACGGTCCTAGATTATTTTACTCCAAATTCGGGGCGTTAGTAACGATCTTAGATTATTTTACCCTAAATTTGGGGCGTATAATTACCGGTGACAGTACACACGTTAATTGTATTTAGCTTAGTTTACTCTTAGGAAGCCTGAAAAGTGTATCAAAACGTAGCTGATTTGATTAGGTACATCCGGATTACATTTATAATATAGAAAACGCAATATTTTTAATCAGTTATGAAATAGAAATGAATAGCTTGCTCAAAAACTAGCTAATATTCATTCATTCATCGCCATTCCGACGGCTGCAGCGCCATATTGTCCCAACGTTCAAATGCTATACGGTACCGTTGGGGCGTATTGGGGTGTTCAGCAGTACATAGTACCTTTACAAAGCCGTCGGTTGACCCGCAAGCAGGAGACGGCTGCTGCCTGGTCTGCAACACCTCATAATATGTTTACTTGTAGCTCGTAGTAGCTGTTGTGTGTGCAGCGGCCACACCCTGGTAAACCACTTCGACTCGTGTGCAAAACCTAATGAAGGGTGCTATGATATGAACATCTTTGGTGAACATAGTTTGTAGCTAATATATTCCGGTAATGAAGATAAAGTAAATGTCCTATTGTTTAAATCTGTATTAATTGTTGATAGCTTAAGTCATAACAAGGGAAGTAACAGATCGGAAGATGATTACTATTAGGATATCAAGAATTAGGACGTTTACTTATTGGGTAAAATTACTGTAAATATAATACTAATAATATTATTCCAATATTTCAAGATATCGTACGGTAAAATACGAAAAAAACAAAGCGATTTTAATTTGAAAGCAATTATTAACTCTTCTATAGGTACTTAGAAATTTCTGTGTCTCTAGAGTCTCAAGTGAAAAGAGGGTTAACTTTAGCTAAGGCGCAAAATATTTCATTTAACGCCTATAATTTCCAATTTCACACAATAAAAAAATATAATTTCTATTATAATTAAAGAATATACGAGACAATTATATGAATAAATTAAAACCAAATCTATCATAACGTCCTATCCGGATACGTTTCAAACCTGTCACGTTTAGTTTTCGACCGGGTACGTCCTTAGACTACTTGCATCTAAAAGAGGGGCATGGGCACTGCGAATGTCATCTAGTTTTGTGTGGTAGGGCACAGATTTGCGAATATCATGTTGCTCAAATCTGGAGCAGAGCCCGACTGGGAAAGTACCTCCACCTCACCGAAAACCTTAGATAAATAGGTTGTGTTCCTGTCGGTGAGTAAGGTCGCCAGAGAGCTCTAAATTGATGCAATATGTTGACGACGGGGGGTCTTGTCTCTTTAGCCTTCAACCCAGTGTACCCTCTTTTCTAAAGGATACATATCTTCATCCATATCTTACTTTTTATTAAAAAGGGAAAATGGTGAATGAAAACGGCGTGTACATAGTGTAGCTTGATCGCAATGCTTTTTTAGATCTTATACTTAGCCGACGAAATTGGTAATAGTTCGGTGTAACTAGAGCAGTATAGTTAATTTTATTATGTTAATTTGAATTGTAACTGATGTCTATGCTATGAATTAAAACGATAAAATATTGATAATTGGATCATTTTAACAGAACCGATTATTTATTTTCAAACAATTATTAGATTTATAACACGTTCAATTTAACTTCTCTCATTAAAATACAAACAAATACCTAATAACACTCACGTGCCCTTAATAATCTGGTAATTAATAAAAACATATAAAGGACGTGTTTTCGTACAAAACTTAACTGTATTCATGATAAGTGTCCTTTACACCGTTAGTTTACATTTGCACTGAGCGGAAATGTTTACTAATTTGAAGGTCAAACATTATATTATAGTGATAAAGGTCACATGAAACTACTTATTTAACATTATACACCTTTACATCCATGTTAATTCTGTCAATTTAGGAATTTATAAACTCCTTTATAGCAGTAAAGGTCACAAAATATTAGAAAAGTCCTTTACAACCATGTTCACATTATTACGCTTATGGCAAAATCATTTTAAAGCAGGTCGTAAAGGACAAACGTAATAAAACATGCCCTTTACACCCATCTAGCCCATACGATTTGAAAAATACGCAAAAAAATGAAGGGCTTAAAGGACGATAAACGAGATGAAAGTCACTTACGATAATATTTATGTTTAGGGGCTTCCTTTACGATTACATCTTTAAACTGTAAATTTTAACTGGTCATTTACGTCCCTTTAAATAAGCTGTTTTTGCAAGCTCATAGTATAAAAATTGGGTCGTAAAGGCACCTTTTTAAGAGATATCGAAATTTTAAATATACAGAACGATAGCGCTTGAAATTCTGAACACAGCTGTATATATAACTCATTTTCGCCAAAATGTCCTTTACGCCAATTGAACCCAAAGGTATCGATATTTCGGAGAGCTTAGGTCTCCATCCTCAAGCACTAATAGATGGTAGGTACTTCAGGTACTTGTGAGGTTAAAACGCACATAACAGGTTATGAGTTTTTTTTATGGTTTAGTATTGTTGTGTGGTCTTTATGCAAAGCATAACAATTTAATTGTAATACGTAGGTACAGTCGACGTCAAAAATATGTTTACACTTTTGGACCTTATTACAAAGGAGTAGGTGCAAAAATGTAAACATATTTTTGATGTCGACCGTACCTAAGTAAGTACATCTAATTCGATTTTGCTAAATTAATATTCACATTGGCTAAAGGTCTAAATAATCCAGATAAAACAACCCTTTTAGCGACTCCCCGAGGTCTCAAGACAGTTCAAAGTTAAGATTCCCCCAAACTCGATATTTCTTCTACCGCCACCGCCACCGCCGGCCAACTCGAACAAATTAAACAAATTTAATTACAGATTCAAAACAACGACATCTACTACCTGAAACTCCTTAATTGGATTCTAAGTCCAAGTTTGAGCCCCGAAATTCACAACTTTGCACCCTTTTGAAAAGTTTTTTAAGAACACTGTTATTACGATAATAACTGTTAAGAGGCGTGGCGCGGCGGCGGCGGTTTAAAAGCGGTAAAAATGAAACGCCTGTCGAAGTGTAATAGCAAAGTTTCCAGACCGCCGTTTTGCGGCTAATTGTATTGTTCTGCCCGCGGTCGCGGTCGCGGTCGCGATTTCTTTACACAATAAAAGAGGAAATAGAGATAACCTGTTTCTTCCTGTACTTAATACTTCCTTCTATTTTATATTGTTGGTTCATAGATAGTAAATATAGCCAAGAGAATCGGGAAAAGACGAGTCAAATGCAAGAAAAGCAAATAAGATAAAATTTAGGTAATGCGCTTTATATAACTTTAATCAAAAAAAAAGAACCGACTTCACTAACTCGGGCATTTGCTTTCCAAAAGGAAATGCCCGGGTTACTGTAAAAAATACGGAAGTCACTATAGGTGTGCCTATAATATTTAAAGAAATCCTCCGATTTCTCCATGATCCCATCCTCAGATCCTGACCTGGTGACAATAGGGCCAAGCCAACTGTGAAGTGTATACTCTTTCAAACAAAAACATAATTTTACAAATCGGCCAGGCATCTTCGAATAATCGGTGAACATGAAGAGAGAGAGAACCTCCTCCTTCGAAATATTGAAGTCGGTTGAAAATGTATGATTTTTAAATAGGTACTATAATATAATAATGCTTCGCTTTTGGCACAGTGTCAAACGTTAATAAGATAATAAGTTAGCATGCGAGCACGAAACCAGACAGGGCGAATTATGTACATTTAATAGGCGCCTATCTTTGCAGAGACTAGTAAATAATAACAACTAACAACTGGTGTTTACTGTTGTGCTTCTCAACGTTCCTGGTTATTCGCGGCTGGGCTTGCGAGTGGCATCCACTTGTCTTCTACTTATGCTGTGTTGTAGATATTGAACGTTTGAGTAAAATAAAGTTCACTTTTCATCACATTCGTGTGTGATTCTCCGTTTTGAACACTTCACTTATTTTGTAGCAGATGCAGGTGGAGATATTCAACTTACTTAACTCTCTTGTTTGTTATTGCATTGCGCCCGCCCCTACCTCTCTTTTGTTTGATATGTTGGCAAAAAAGATGCAAATAGCGTTAGAGTTAGATTTTTAGTTTTTAGTATTTTAAAGTAGGTAAGTTAATTTTTGGTTATTTACATATGTTATTTAAGTTTTTTTATGCACCTATTTTGTACCTCATATGCCCATGTATATGTATATGAGTGCCTACGAAAAAATAAATAGATAAATAATAATAATAGAATATGAAATAATAAAATATGAAATTAATTGTTTCTTTCAAATCTGGCCTAAGTACCGCTTTCCAACATGTATTGGTTTGTACCTACCGAAGAGTTTCGCGGCATAATACGCACAGCTCCGCAGTTGTAGTCTCAATGTTTTATAGAACAGTATAGTATATTAACAGTCTTTACTATATATTGGTCATTGATTTAGGTTTGCCTGCCTTTGAAGTGAGTGTGTAACTCTAGTTACACAAATTAATGAACAAGACCCCAAGGAGTAATACCTAATTACAGAGAAATTATTGTGACGTGAAATTTAGACGTATTTCGAATACGCTTCAGATTCATCTCCACCGTTCAATGTCAACTTCAATGCTAAATTAGTATTTACTGTTTGATCATTTAAATTCAATGACGCTTTTATAAATAAACGATTGTAATACACAGGAACAATAGTAGATTGTATTAGAATTAAGGGAGCAAAATGACTTATTACGGTCGAGGGTAGTAGAACGTGTTGAATCCCGAACGAAGCGAAGGATTCTAACGTGGAATCCTGAGCGTAGTGAGGGATTCAAGTGACCCGAGATCGAAATAATTTTGCTACCGCGTAGTACACTCTACTTTTCACTCCTTCTATGAGAAAAACGAAAACAAAGGTACTATTAGCTATCTGCTAGAAAGAGAAATTATATAATGTTGTCTCATTTTAATCGGTTGCAAAGACAAGGAAAATTAAAAAAAAACGCAGAGGGATCAAAAGTCACTTTTGCTCCCAGTTAATGGGCAACAAATCGCAGCTGGATCAAAAGTCACTTTTGCTCCCTGTAAATGGGCAACAAATTCCCCTTTTTCGAATATAGTGAAAAGTAAGTTTTTATTGCTAGTGCTGCTAATTATGAGTGTTATGACGTCCGACTAGGCTTCATTATACACCACCCTTAACCACTTCACAAGTTATCACTGGAACGCGATTTGTCATGCAATTTGTTCCTAGCTTACGCTAACGCCACGCCACACTAGCGTCTTTCGAGCGTCGACGTCGCCCGAGTGCCCGCGCAGCGTCGACGCGACGTATGTCGAGCGTCGGCGTCTCACCAGCGTCGACGCGACGTCTTTTCGCCTTACAAATTCGTGACGTCGCGTCGTCACCGCGTTGCCGCTGCTGGTGAGACGCTGACGCTCGATAGACGCTGAATCAACGCTGGTGAGACGCCGACGCTCGACAGACGTCGCGTCGCCTCTGCGCTCGGACGACGTCGACGCTCGAAGCTAGTGTGGGGTTAGCAGTCCATTGCCTATACTAATATAACGCTTATCAATAAATCCTACGCCTATTTGCCTTTCTTTACGATCCAACAGAGCCATGAATCGCTTGATGTTGATTGTACACATGTACACAATATTGTGATGCAACGCTTTCTCGTCTTGTTGCTACATGTACAAGTAAGGGGGGGTAGGGGGGAGGAAGATATAAACTTTTCTGGGCTCGCGGGGGAAGCGGAGAAGAATAAGCTGAATATCCTGGAATTTTTGAACACGAGTCGTGTGAGGGATATATATAGAGTGCAGTATTTCAAGCTGTTGGATAAACTTCATGGTATGTTTTTGATTCGATTTGTGTTTGTATTCTTATTACTTATGATATTTATAGACACTAGAAATGCTATAAAGTGTATTGCGGAATTTCGAAAATTACTCAAAAATCACTAGGTAATCCATTCTCCGTCGGAATTGTCTTCGGCACGAAACGAAGATGTTCTTATTTTAAGAGCTGTATTCTGACATTAAAATATGATTTATTTATTTATTATATCTACATCCATATCATAAACCCTCCATGATGCGTTCAAAAACCGCACGTTATAACCACCATAAGAATAGATTGTTTCGTTAGTAGTTAAAACAAATGTCTTATTTGTAACGATGTTATTATTATCAAATAATAAGCAAAAATTCGATATCATTATGAAAATCCGGGTGGGCCCCGCCCGCCGGCACGCGCCTCCCGACCGCCGGCACAATCGAGTTGGCCATGGCGATGGCAGTGCAATCAGTGCAATGGCAGTCATTCAATCATCATTTCGGGTTTATAATATGTGTGTAGATAAAGCAGTGTATGCAACTGTACGCAATTAGGCCTTAAAACACTCGTGTGATCTTATTATGAAACTCACTTCGTTCGTTTCATAAAACCACACTCGTGTTTTAATACTAGTTTACGTAACAGTTACATAAACTAGTATTAAACTTTATTGCACAATAATAACAAAAGAGTACAAAAGTGAACTTAATACCTACCTCAAGTCATTCTCTACCAGTCAACTATAGGGCCAAACAGTTTGCTAATGCAGCGAGAAACAAAACAACTCTAACATATGTGCTTCTTCTGACTTGTGTGATGTGATGTATCGCTACAATCGCATTCGTGTTCATTTATAAGGGGATATTTTTTATTTTTTTTTCAGACAATGAAAAAGATTCATTCGAAGAGTCGGACGGGAGGAGAGGTATTTATTTAAAAAAATGTGTAACTTTCTTTCCAATTTCTATAGGAGTAGATGTTAAAACAAATCTATGTAGAGAGAAAAGGGCAATTATGTTTCTTTTAAACCTCTGCTAATATCTTCGTTTGTACTGCTACCAGTGGCGGCGAGTCATAATTATTAGCAGAGACACCTCAGTGTCCTCGAAGTTACTTTGGCTTTGCCATTAAAAATACTTCACTGGGTAAAACTTATACGAGCTTTAAAGTAACCTATTTCCAGTTACATTTCATTGTTTTTATTAGAGAAACCCTTTGAACTAAGCACTCATTCACATTTATGTTTTGATGAAACGTACCTATTCTATCCACGCTGTATTTACCTTAGGAGTGACGTCGACCCGCCGCATCGTGTCAGGCCGCAACACTTCCATAGAGGCCGTGCCCTGGCAGGTCTCCCTCCGAGAGAAGAGCTTCCCTATATGCGGGGGGTCCGTCATCACAGACTCGTGGCTGCTGACAGCGGCGCATTGCTTACTCAGGTAAACCTAACTATACCTCATGGAAGCACGCCCCTGGGGAGACGGAGCTCGGCCTTTGATTTTCGTGAGCCTCGACGCGGCCAAATAAAAAGTATAAACTTTACACATTACCCACTTAGGGAGATAGCGCATTGCCACTTTTTGTAGCGATAGTCGCGATGCAGTAGCGTGACTATATTTACTTTTCGGAACCTAAAATAGATTTTTAATTGAGTGGGGTGGGGTAATTTGACAGCAAACAGCATTGTATGCCAGGAGCTATCAGATTACTCCACTCCAGTAAGATATTTGCTTTACGTAGAAACCACAACAAACAGCTTTCATTACTACAATACAAAAATATAGTCATTAAACACTCAGTAGTTATAGTTATAGTGAGCAAGAACGTTTCCTCAATATTGTGCAGAATCACGAAAAGGAGGAAACGCGTAGGTACCTATATGAAAAACGTACGATAAACGGCCGAATGTTTGTCGCTGTCCCAATACCGATCATCTTTGGTGTAAATTTGCACAACAATATCGAGAACTAAAACCTTAATTCACGATGTAACCTTTTGCTGTGAATTGATTATAGTCGGAAAATGCAATGGAGATCCCCCACTAACTACCTAGATGGTCAGACAAACTCCATCAAGCAGTGAGGGTTAAATACAACTGTTACAAGAGATCGAGACCGATGGAGACATCACCAAAGCTGCAAAATCAAGTGGTCGAGATCCTCAGTAATGATACCTTAGAACAATAAGGTTTCTTTGAACAGAATAATCACTCCGAAAGTTCAAAAAATTGTGTCCCCCTTATGAACCGTAACTATTATGAAAAAATTCAAGAAGAAAAATTTTGATATTCTTTGCACTAAATTATTTTGAACATTATCAGTTAAAGCGTTTTTAGTTATCTCCAAAAAACTACGTACAAAGGCAGACACGACCTTGCGACATTTTTTTTGATAGTAGGTGGTTCCATTGTGCGAGGTCCAACACGTACTTGGCCGGTATTTTTACTGTGACAGTAAGAATTCCGTACAAAATATTATCTATTCCATGGGAATACAGAACGGAACACAAACAAGGTTCGATTGAAACTAACAAGGCCTGCGCCTGCGACATCGACACGAGAAACAAGAAACGTAGATCCTAATGCGACGGATATTGCTCGGCGTTTCGTTCGCGCCGATAAATTCCTTCGACAATCGTACACTCGGTACAGGAGCCATACAACATTTAAACAAGTAGGACACTTTAGGTTAAAATTTAAATGAAACAGGAATATAAAAAAACACGTAGAGTTTTGATTGGCGTAGAATCTTTTAAATGTGGGAATAAACTACTACGTAGAACGTTCAAATTATTGTGGCATTTGTGTAAGAGTGATGTAAGACGAGCGCCGACGCTATCAGTCTGGTATGAAGCGTAGGTACCTACATAATACGACAGGGTTCTCTGCCTTTTCGCCGAAAATTGTATTGCCGAATTTCACTTGCTAACCAACTTTTCGCAGAAGTTTCATTTGGCCGAATTTCATTTCCCTACTCTTTATAATCCAACCTAACCTAACCCAACCAAGTAGGTAATTTTCATTTCCCAACTATGGGATTGGGAAATGAAATGGTTGCGAAGTAATTATTTGGTAAAAGTTGTTCGGCCAAATGAAACGTCTGCGAAAAGTTGGTTGGCAAGTGAAATTCGGCAATGCAATTTTCGTCGAAAAGGCAGGATACCAATACGCGACAGATATTACTTGCTTCAGTTTTTACCTTATAGTAAGTGGCAAGAAATTTCTTCGTCAATTGAAAGCTCGGTAAACGGACAAAAACTATAGGTGTCAAAAAGTAATAGCACAAGTCTAAAAGTAAGACTCGGTCAATAGAGTTCTTTGCACATTATTCAGATCGAACCCGTGATGTGCTTCAAACCTTGTAAGTTAAATTTTTGGAGTTTAATGCATAATTATTAGGACTGTAGACTAAGTATAATATATAAGCAATTATCCTTATGTCATTAACCGTTTGATCGCCAAATACGTCAAATCACGTGCACGGAAAGCCAGCGTCAGCGCGCGATACTGCATGATGTCGTTTGATATCAGCGCGCGTTGGCGCTGAGGGCACGACTTTTCTGTCCGATGCTAGGCGGTCAAAGGGCAGTATTTACTCCAATCCACACTGCCACAGAAAGAGGAATACGTCCTATTAGTGCGCATGACGCCGCTGCAAAGGAAACTGTACGACCGTTTCATGAACCAGGTCGTTCGATCCACGCACAGATAAGGTAACCACGTTCTCTGTGGATCCACGTCTGTGCCAAACCCATTGAAGGCGTTCGCCATTTGCTGCAAAGTAAAGTGTAACTTTAATATTGAACGTCAAAGACGTCAAATGACGCTGAAGGACGGGAAACGCATGAACTTGGAATGAGACTCGCATATTTTCTAAATACTCAAGTTCTGTCTATTTCTACAGTCCGGTTGTTGTACTCACTTGACCACGACTACTTTTCCATTTCATTGAATTGTATTGCACTTTTGTACTGTTCTCCTTTCGCTATGCCGGCAGGACAGGACTCGCAGGACCAAACGTATGTCCCACTTTGCAGCTTTATTCGACTGCTGGTTTGCATCGGAAAAAACACAATTCTGTCTCCGGAGGATAGATTGAAATTGTTCTTTCCCGGCGCCTGAGAGGGGTCGGGGTTCGATGCTTGCTCGTCTCGTTATAATCGCGTCCCGAGCACGGGCGACTCTCATTGGCAACACTTTTCACGCATTAATTCAACTTAAAGGTATGTACATGTCGGTTGTCAATAAGACTTAAAGGTACATGTCGGTTGTCAATAAGGCATTATACTGCCTTAAAAAATCAGTTAGAAATAGCAACCGACAATGACAACCAACCTACCTTTGACTTGACGTCACCAATTATTAAACTCGGGTAACATTTAAACTTGATTTATTATTGATACATACTTGACACACGCTTTCTTGATGCGCGTAAAGTGCACTTCACGGTGAAGTTTGGATCATGTAAATGACAAATCAAATTGGATCTAATGTCGGATAGCCCCCGAGGTCTTTTAACAATGGTTCATTCAGCTGCTGTGTAGTGTGCAGTTGGAACGCGGGTCTGATCAATTTGCTTCGGGGCTGTCACGGACTGTAAGGGGATTCACGCCTGTAGTTCCGACTAGGGCTATAGTATCCTCAAACCAAACGGACGACTGATGTCATAGCGCTGTCTCCTTCACTTTTGCTGCGGCTGTGCAAGTGTGAAAGAGAAGTTTTATGACCGCAGTCGTCCGTTTGGTTTGAGGATACTATAGTTATACGGGGTGATTGGGGAGTCGGGGACGTTTAGGACACGGTTGTAGTCAACTCTTTGGCTCCGCATACATACATAGAATTGTTTAATACTACGACGGTCGCAAACAAGCAAACGGCCATCCTAATGTTAAGCAGCTACAGCGGCCTATGGACGCGGCACCTCTAGGTGTCACATACGCGTTCCTGTTTAATATAAAAGAGGATGTTGACGGCTAAACGGATAAGAGGGTACCTCGCCATCAACATACTGCATCCTCTTCGAGCTCTCTAGCGACCTTGCTCACCGGCAGGAACATAACATAGGTATCTAACCGATGTTTGGAACGGAAGTCAGTTTGTTGTATGTCGTTGCCTAACTAGTACAAGTAATCGATTTGCATAGTTTAAGGCTATTAGCTTGATATATTTAAAAAAATTCCCCAAATTTTTATTTATTTCTTCCAATTTCGCAAGCCGCTTCCGCGACCCACTCACGCGGCTCACGCCGTCATATAGGAACGCTCCCAATTCTGTCCAATATCTATAGGGTCTGTAATCCCGAGGGTCCCCGTGCCCACAATACGGTTTATTGTGTACCGTGCTGGCGCGGCGTAAAAATAAATAGGATTATGTAACCGCAATGTTTTGCTGGCCTTAGCTGGTCATGCAGCAATGTTCGGGTGAATGCGCAGGTCGCTTATACTAATATTCCTACATGTTATCTAAATTCTAAGGCGATTCACACACTAAAATGTGGTACAAACAACGTAACTTCCGGGCCATGGCCGCCTGTGGAAAGTGTGCTAATTATAATTATTGTGCCCTGTTATATTAATTGCCTTGAAGGTCGTCACTTACTGCAGATTTGCCGTCTCATTACGTGTAAATAGATGGCCAAGGCCAAATGTTATTATTATTAAGTTCAGATTGACCTTATATTTATAAAGCAAAAATAATATTAACCTACCTACATGTTTATACATTCATTCAAGATAAATTTCGATGCTAATTATTTAAGAGTCAAGATAAAACTTTCTTCATACATAATCCACTTCCGAATATTTAGGCTAAGATCTTTAGGCATAAAGGACATGCCAATTACACTTAATGTACAATTTACACATAAATGAAATATTTACAATTTAATATCTAAATTGAGTAGGCACTCCCTTGCATCTGGTGTGAGTGCCAGCAAGTCCTGCATGCTTTCGGCAAATCGCCTTCTAGGACATTTTCCTATATATTATGTGAGGGATTGTTTGAGTTGGCTCCCCACAGTCACAGGCTGGTGTCGGCGAGATTTCCCCATCTGTGAAGGTTCTGGTTACAGCGTCCTACTCCCGTTCGGATGCGAATGAACCTAATTAGTCCTAAACTAAACAAATCGATACCTACGTTGTTGCAAACGTTTATAGCTTTAGATGACTGCTTTGCATTAGGCGGTAGTTTTTGTCGCCACTGTCACATAAAAACAATGTTTGTGGCCCCAGGGCCAAGGCCAGCGACCTGAGCGTCCGCCTCGGCTCCTCGTGGAAGACCTTCGGCGGCGAGATGTACGACGTGCGGCAGAGCTTCGTGCACCCGCATTATGTCAGCAAGACCAAAGGTACTCTGCAGTGTTGTACTCTGAGTGTTGTACACTGTTTGTGACCCCAGGGCCAAGGCCAGCGACCTGAGCGTCCGCCTCGGCTCCTCGTGGAAGACCTTCGGCGGCGAGATGTACGACGTGCGTTTGACAGTCCTAATTGCAATTCTATTCTTTTTCTTCCCCTTTCTCCTAGTGTCCGCATCTCACCGCCATACAATGTAATGCTCCAGATAGTAAGATTTTCTTCTCGACTATGACGGATGAATGATTTTCATTAATCCTTTCTTTTATTTCCAAAGTGAACGACGTGGGCCTGGTGCGGCTGTACACGCCTCTGAGGTTTTCTGCCAAGGTGCTGCCAATCAGGATTATTGGGAGGGAGAAGAGGCTCCTCTCGAAGCAAGCAGCTATCGTCTCTGGCTGGGGCAAGCTTAAGGTGAGTGTCTAGGAAATGGCCTGATGCACGTACCTGAAGTTCAGGGGGCACAGACATACAGGCTGTTCGGAAACTTTACAAAAGGATCTTCGACTGTACCTATTACACGGTTCTGAATTTATCTGCTAAAGTGCTAAGCGAATAAGGATTATTGGGAGAAAGACGCTCTCAAAGCAAGCGGCTATCGGTCTGGAAGGGTTAAGCATTTATAATGATTACTTACCTCAAAATATATACTTAAATAGTATTATTTACGATTACGAACAGAAAGTTCGTAGATTTGTTCGTAGGAACGGAAGGTGTGTAATTGATTACACAGTGAACAAAGATTAGCCCTATATATTTGTTTTGGCAAAATTGTCTAAACGCGGCTGTTACTCGTACCTTATATTTCGTCCTGGATTTAGAACTAATTTCATCGTCATTACTTTCTCGTTGTCCTAGGAAGGAGGCGCCAGCGCAACAGTCCTGCAGTCAGTAACGCTGTCCACCATCTCCATGAAACTGTGCAAGAAGTCTGGTCTAGACCGCAAGGCCATCGACCCAGCCTCCATGTTCTGTGCGGGCTCTTTCAGGCAGAACACGCCAGATGCTTGTCAGGTAACCTCATGCCAGGGTCTTCATGAAACATACAGTCTGATAAGTAATAGACGGCAATTTTTTTTTGTTATACCCAAGAGAAAAACAACAATGCTGCAATAAATAAATAGAAAAGACATAATGATAATTGTCTTTATCACTGTAAAGATTTTCCATGTAATAAAATCTCGACGACTATTAGTCCAACTTCGAACAAAACACTGAGCGTGCCGCGGGTTGGTCGGGCAATCCAGATTGTTGTATCCAATTTGTGAATACAGCTCAAACAATATTTTGACCTTCGAACTAACTTCTCTACTTGCAGGGTGACAGTGGAGGTCCTATAGTAAGCGAAGGGGTCCTAATCGGCGTGGTGTCGTGGGGTCTCGGCTGCGCGCGGGGCAACTTCCCCGGGGTCTACGCGCGCCTGGCCTACCCTGTCATATGGGACTGGATCATGGGCCACTTGAACAAGACCGCGGAGCCCGACAAACCGGAGCCTAAGTGATTATTGGACTGGTTAAGATAACATCGTCAGTATCGTCACACTCTTGTCATGGCTGCTCTACATGATAGGCCATCATAACTATATAGGGCAGATGCCCCAGTTTTGGCCACTTTAAGGAGAGTTTGTCTGTTCAGACGTCCGTCATTTTGTGTCAAGAAGGAATTATGACACTCTTTCTGCACTAAGTCAGTGAAAATATATTACCATATTTATATGAATCTGCGCTGTTAACATTCTGGCATTATATCTTATTTTTTTCTTTAATAAAATGTCAGAAAGGGGTTGTGGAGCCAGTTTTGGCCACTTTTTTCCATGGCCCCTGAAAGTTGAATGACAACTTATACATATGACAAATGACAGTGCCATCTGTACTGCCATATTTTACTCTTATATTAACCATAAACATATTAATGCATAATAATGCATAGTTCTAAGAATTATCTGTACAATTATTTTTGAATAAATTATTTGATTTGATTTGATTTGATTTTGATTTGATAAACCATAGATTTATAAATTTGTCTATACCTTAATAAAGTTGAAAATGGCCAAAACCGGCACAGTGGCCGCAACCGGGGCATCTGCCCTATTTAAGTTAATAGTTAGGTTAAGGTAATTTAATGTTGTTCCTTTAAATACATTTTCATCCCATTATCTGTATTCGTACTTTCTAAAGATGTATATAAAACACTTAAAACACAGATAAAACACATATATATACAAATGTTAAACATACACCTCTCTTATCCGGCGGTGGTTAAAATGGAGCAGCAGTAGGAAAAAACTACACGTATTTAAACTGTGATCGATTTATTAAAAACCATTGACAGCGAGTCGTCTCCCGCTATTTATGTCATCTGTCACATTATTACACGTGACTAATGGCGCCCAACATGCGTCGTTTACATGTGTATAGTATTATATGAACAACTGGCGTATTCGAGTTTATGGCAATCAATGGTAATACAATGAGTTAGGTACTATGTAGTGTATATTGTTTATAATTTTATTTAAACAATGTCTGTAATTTAACCAGAAAAATGTGAGCTTCTTCTAAATGATGGCGTTAGTTCCAAAATAACAAAATATACATAAAGTTTACGTTTATATGTATTAAACTAAGTAGGTAATACATCAGTTTATGATTCCAGTGATTCCCCTAACCTGCATTTACTAGTACCGGACGCCATTTTGAAATCCATTCAAATACTTTTAAAGATGTACATAGGTGCCTAACTAACCTTTTCGCTTTTTTACTTTACATATTATAAAATATTTTTTATAAACATTCACATTTATTTTCTATAACTATTTATTTCATAATTAACAAATTACTTTAATAAAACATTTAATGTGCATGTAAGTATAACCTCTTGAAGAGAGAAAATTAATTAGAAGCCGTTTTTTTAATAATAAACAATGACATCATTACTAACGTATTATGCCAACACAATCGCAGTATAAAATAGTTTTAAAAACTCTTACTTAGTTATATACAAAATATAAAAGAAACTATGAACCCTGTGCGCTTATTCTATACATTTACCCTACTGTACTGTACTGTACTGTACTGTACTGTACTGTACTGTACTGTACTGTACTGACTCCTCCTTTGTATCACTTTAGTAACAACCGAAATAGATAAACGACTACCTTCTGGATCCCAAAATCATTGATATTTATATATGAAAATTATTCTTATTGAATGATTCCTTATTTACTAAAGGAAAAACACCATAATATACAGGGTGTTTGGCAGAGCGTTGGACAAAAAAAACAGCAGAGAAGTGGGGCCATATGCTACTTACTTAGCCCTATAAATTGGGCCTAGGCCCCAAGGTTTAGGAAAAAAAATTGTCCATAGCTCTTACTTAAGTTTTTGATAGTCTCCGGCTAAACAAAATTAGCAAGTAAATCGCGTTATTGAATAAAAATGTATGCATGTAGCATATCGTTGGAAAGGGCAAAAGCTGGGGATGTTTTCCTGAAATTAGAACTGCCCGATGTATTTTAGTTTTTTTTATGCAATTCAAAGTTGGACATTAGGAATTTATTTTGCGGCACCCTGTATACATTGCGGGTTGAAGGGTCTGCACGTCTGCCATCTTGTGGTCCAAATCAAAAACTACTCTAGTAGACGGTACTCTAGTAGCCAGTAGTCGGGCTGCCATGTTCAATATACTCTATGGTGCTGCCTCCAACTCAAGCTCCCGTGCACATTGTATGGCCTGCCAACCCTGCCATCTATTGAACTAAATAGGAATGAAAGAATGTACCAAAAAATCGTACCTGTAACAGCTAAAAATGATTACATTCAATACATTAATTTTGTGCTTCTTATAAAACTAAATGATATCTACAGTCAGCAGCAGGAGTATCTAAGCAGGTGAGATTAGCAAATTTACAGTAATTTGGCCCACCCACTATCAGTCGGCCTGACGCATGGATATATATGAAGTGGATGAAATACTTCGGTCAAAAAGTGAGGCTGAAAGAGAAGGTTATCTAGGGGATTGTGTCTCGTTTTGACTAAGGAGGTAATGACGTCATCAGACAATCAAAATGTCAATATGTGTCAAATGTCCACCAAATGTGACAATTTTGTAACGAGTGTGAGTAGGACACCGCCCCCCACTTTAAGCTCTCTATGGGAACGTTTTTACTACTTTTTAATAGTCTCCTGTAATCAACTTCAACTAATAAGTACAGTCAAGGAATTTGATTCGCGTACCGTCTTAAGTCTAAATTACTGATGACAATTAATAGTACTAAGGGCTATGTTTCTTCGCTTGCTTAAAGAAATATAAGCCTTATGATATTCTGACATTTCAAGCAATAAATCAACGAAACGGTACGCGAATCAAATTCCTTGACTGTACTTCTTCTACTTCTACTTCAAGTAATAAGGTTCAACTGTGGTTAGGGAAAAAGTGTAAGAATTAGATCCACTTTATATAAATTCATGGCCTGACGATATTGGCCTGTCAGTTTTTGTTCAAACTGGCAGGCCGATATTGTCAGGCGGACTGATAGTCGGTGGGCCTCCTAACACGCTTGTTCTGTTAGTTATAAAGTAATACTTAGATCATTTAAAGAAAAATATCTCCTCTGAATGTTTTGAATTCTAGAATTCATGCAGGAAACTGCACGCATGGTGGTCTGGAAGTCCTACTTTACCAGCTTGCTGACTGTACCTAGATACTATACAATAAAATAAAACTAAATCTGACAACAATGGCAATAACAAATATTGCTGTGCAAATGCAAACGCTCTAGACTTTTTAGCGCTATGTATGTAAACTTAACGGATACTTAGGTATAGCCTCTAAGTTTATTCTTGGTCTGTAAGGGATAGCGTCTTACCGCCCGTACCGTTGGGAAACTGCAAACTGGAGGTGCCACAAAAAAAGGTCCAGAGCGCTAATTATTGTTAAGTCATTATAAACTCTAACTCCAGACTTTAGGACTCAAAATTTATAATTGAATGCAAAGCATCCTGCGCCTGACAGGTACAAGTTGCCGGTATCTAGTTGTATCTACTCGCTGGAGTCATAGAGTTGATAATTCCTTAACAATAATGAGCGATGTGCACATTTTTTATGGAGCCTGCAATTTACAGTTTGTTAACGGGCGAAAAGACGCTAATCCTTACAGACCAAGAAGAAACTTGGAGACTATATTTATTATTTGCTTTTATATACCTTATCGTGACCAGCCACGGCACGGTAAAACTCTATGGTTCCATTCATAAATAGTGTAAAGTCTTTAGTCTGTGGTCAATTTATGAATGAAACCATAGAGTTTTACCGTGACATGCCACGGCACGATAAAACTCTAAGGTTCCATTTATAAATAGTGTAAAGTCTATGGTCAATTTACGAATGAAACCATAGAGTTTTACCGTGACATGCCACATGCACGACAAAGTATAAAAGCGACTATTGGCTAACACAACAATTATAAGCTAATGGTGACAATATACGTAACACCTGTCTATGGTAATTATTTTATCAGAACAACCTCGTAAATTTGGTCATAATTTGTAGTCACTTCATCCATGTCCATCATGTATGTACCTACACAGTCCGTATCATTTGAAAGTGCAACGCTTAAAAATATAGGCACTACCTCTCTCTTACTTATTTCTTATTTCCCTTACTTATTTAATTCTGTATTTTTTTTAAATAAAATTACTTTCTCCACTCCAATGGATTCCAATGCCAATACAGCTCCAATATTGGTTGATTATTTTATTTGTTGCGTGTTGGAGTCATGTTTGAGATGGATTGTGTTTTTAGTATATTGTTTAAGTATTTTAAAATTATTATACGGCACTAGGTACTTTACGCTCTTCATAATAACGTTAAACGCAGCGCAGCGCAGGTAACGTTTGTAGCTTATAGCATTTAACCAACGTTTGTAGTGATTAGTATTTAGTATTATTATATTTTACCTCCATGCTACTGGTTTTAAAATATAGGATACTAACCTTTTGCTAAAAGGTCAAGTAAATTAAAAATAATGTCGCATTTTTGACCGTTTGTAATCTTTCAAAGTGTTCACAAAATGTTCCAATCCACCCCGTTGTACGGTACAATGCAAAAGCTTGGCTTGACGGTCTTTGAAATTTTGACTGTTGTGAGGTAAGTGTCAAATATTTTTCAGCGTTTTTTCTTAACTATTACTGACAATAGCTTTTATAAATAAATACATTCAATTTCATCTCACACTATCTAACAATTCACTTCATTGTCACACCGAGCGCGGAGTATACGGCTCGCACAGTTCGGCCTCGCACGGCCTCCGAGCGGCCGGCGAGTCTCTCCACAACCACACTTCCCTGCTACAACTCAACACATCCGAAGACAAATATAGGCCGGGGTGCACGATCCGACCTCACACGGTTAACCATTATTTATAGTATCAATGAGTCTTTCCACACTTCACTATCACATTTACTAAAATCCGAAGGCTACACTGAGCACAAAAATTATGAGGCCGGGGTGCACGGTCCGGCCTAGCGCGGCCTATCCCTTTTTCGAGGCCGGAGGCCTCCTTAAAAGGTGCAAGGGGTCCTTTCTGTATCTCGCGAACAGTTCTCGTTTGAACGTCTCGAAGTGTTTTCTGTTCTTCTCGTTCTGTTTCTCCCGCCAAAGAGGCCTGGTTCTCCGCGCCTGGAGGCCCCAGTGGATGGTGAAGATCGGTGACAGGACTCGGAACTGGTAGCCTATTAGGAACATCTCGTACACCTGGAAGGAAAAACAGCTTATGTAATCGGTCGTGTTATGTGCATTGTAAATGCCTAAATTGAAGAATCAAGGTTTTCACTTTCATTTTTTCTATGTTCAGTGGGTCCATCAGCCTTGTAAATAACAGCAGGTAAGCATCGTAGGTGACTATAGAAATTTTATGGTTAATCGCATCCCAAAAATGGGTACTTGTATATTAATCCTAAATCATTGTTAGTACAAACTAACTAATAACTTAAAAGTAAATTTTAGTAGATGATTATTGATAAGCCAAAACTTAAATTCTAAATTAGATTTCAGTAATCTGATCAAATAAAATATGATGGAACAGTGTAACCTATCCGCTATCTCTTTTAGTTATTATCGTATTGTTCCTGCCGCTGTCCTGCAATCTGCTTAAGAGCGATGCTACACTTCCGGTCTGTACCACTTCCGGTGTAAAAAAATATGTAGTATTTACGTCTTTTGATACAAAAATAAGACTCGTGGCAGCAAATAGCAATTTATGTGTAGGTACAGAAAAAAACATTTTTTTAATTACCTATAGGTACCTTTGAAACCCATAATCAGTGTTGTGTTTACCTGTTGTTCTTCTACGACCAATCCTTGACCTGAGATTTTCACGAGGTTTGTTATCGCGTTGGCGCGTTGTGTGCGCATCTTCCTATCCCCTGGGTCCATAAGATCTGGGCCTGGCTCATATTGGTTCGACATAATATGCCATATTATGAAACACTAGTTTTTGGCCTTCCGTTTTGTTCCTTACAATTTTTTATTAGAAAATTAATCAATATTAATATCAGTTTAGTCATTTACCCGCTTATTCATAAACGTGTTTTAAACCTCATTTAGTTAAATAATGTTTTGTCTGTTTCTAAAAACACAACTGTCAAAGTGACAGATAAGGACAAAAGATAATTAACCTTATGACCGCCATACGTCAAAAATTGAACTTTGTATTTTGAACTCTATCATACTTTATGAAGGTGTCATTCACGTTGTCACTTTGTCTCATATATCAGACGACGGTGGTCAAAAGGTTAATTAGTTAAATGAGGTTTGAAATACATTTATGAATAAGCGGGATAGTGTACCTATTACAATTTTGTTTATTCGTCGAATGAGCTATTTAGACACTTTTATTACATCTTTAAAAAAATCTTAATGTTATGATGGCTGAAACTATTTCGTTTCCATATATAATATTGAACGTGTCACTTGCAACACCGACGAAACTTACTTTTCACACTATTGTAAAGTCATTAGCACAATCTGTATGTCAATTAAAACGCAAAAGAAAACAACTTGGAATTCCAACATTTATTTAAAAACATACGAAAACAAATCATTGCCAGTGCTAAAAGAAATCTGGCACAAGAATGCTATATTTAAAGTTTATTTCTATCACAGATATTGAGTGACCCAAATCCACTAAAACATTCATGCAATTTTAGCCTTTAAGCTTCAGAGAAAAAGCGTATTATCGCGCGCAAAACAAACCAGATTTGAGTCATTTTGGCTTTCAGGTGCCAACGAGATCCGGAACAAATATCCACGATAGGGTACTATTTTTCAAAATAAGTTAGATTTCAACCAGTCGCCTGATCAAGCTAAAATTTGGCATAAATACCTCCGTAATTAACATGATAATTCAATAATATACTTACTAACACGTTTGACAGTCATTGCCTCATATTACTATCTCATTAGAATATTAGTTTCATGGCGCATTAGTTATACTGTAATGTCATGTAAACGTGTTGTTTGATTAAATAAAATAAATTAATTAAATACCAGTTTTAGTAAGATACCCTATAGAAAGGCGTCATACATCATCAACACAGGTGACTGACTTTTAGTAAATCTCCTTTCAACCACACAACATGTAGCTAGCTACCGATAGTCTGTCAATTGTCTGCCTGAAAAATGATAAGTACCCGTATCAAGGCCTAATGCCTCGTTCACGAAAAAATGCCCCGAAACGCTGCTCAGTTTCGTGAACGCGACAAGCGAACTTAATACGTTTGTTTCACACGCTCGCCGCCGATAGCGTCAAAATCCGATATCGCTCGGAGCGTTTGTTTCGTAAATCAGACACAATGGTATTCAGCTTTGTGTTAAACAGTCTTTTTAACGATGGATTAGAGTCTAAAGTCCAGTGTTAGCGGTAACCCAGTCCCTAAGGGCCGCTATGTTGGTGAACACGGTTGGCGAGAGAGGGAGAGCGCAGCCGCGTGCGAAAGAGACCACGCCATATGCGACTCCGCGGAAGACGGCTGGGCCGCCTGAATCGCCCTGAAAAGAAAGAAGACACATCAATATTACAGTTTGTCCGCTGTCGTGTTTTATATGGGACTTGTATATTCCACAACACTTCTCTTTCCGTCAATGTAATATCAAGTTTCCCTAGATCAGGGTGCAAACTGAGCAGCCGCGTCCATAACAAACAAATGGAAACGTACGGGAGTGGCCACAGTGAACGCTACTCAAATCCCTACGAAGCTGGGCGCAACGCTAGTCGCGGCGCCGAATGTGCCGCCGTATCTCGCCACAGGCACTCACAGGGGACGGTGAATATCGACGTTTGATGCGAACTGGATAAATTTTTGAATGCTTTCTATTTGTGTCTATGGCATATACGAATTTAGCTATCGTAAGTTGAAGAAAAACGCATGGGCTTAAAGAACAATGTGGGCGGAGACGCCGAAAAATAATAAAATTTAAGATCAAAAGAGTCACGTAGCTCTATTCGTTACATTTGAGACTAGCTAATGTTAGTCTCAACTCTCAATGTACAGTATTGTGTCAACGCGGAGATCGGTTGCCAGATAGCGGACATTTATTACAAGGCACAGGTGATCAATCTGTGCATGGGCCGGGATCTGTAACCGAATCTCAACTCTGTTCTAATTCAAATAATAGATATGTGTATATTCTTTATATTGATAGCGACAAAAAACCTAATGCAACCATAAACGCCAATTGACAAGGTTAAACTTTGACTTTTTGTATGTAGTTAGCATACGCGTACCTGGCAAGAAGACACCCCTCCAATGAGGAAGTGCCCCCCACAGAACATGTTGTTGGTGAGAGAGTCTCCGTACGAGAGCTGGCACAGCCAGTGCGGGACCACGGGCACATTGGCCTCCATCATGATGCGCGGGATCCGGCGCCCGCGCGGCTAGAACAAAGTGTATATATTAGTTACTGTAATAATGCTGGTCACCTACGCTACGATGGCAAGGTTACACATAAACCCAAATAATGAGAACACAGAGAGCCCTCAAATTAAACATTTAACTTACTGGATAGTCGACTTTGTAAAAACTAGTTCCTGCTATTCTAAGGGTAAGATTGCTAACTATGCGCTAAGCCCCAAGTTCCGAAAAACAGTATACTTAATACGGCAGTTAATCTAATCACCATCTCATCACAGTCAGGCCAGTCAGCCTTAATCTAAATAAAGGAACTCCTCGACCTCCTGCTGGTAGCTGGTAGCCTGAGAGCAGCACCCCAAGCTAAAGGCTGTGCTAGTCTCAACACAGATATATCATGATAGAATGCTAGTCGGTCATATTGCGAATACTACTTAGTACTTACTGCGGTGAGCCCCCATCCAGTCACAGTGAGCCTAACTAAAGGAACTGCCTGCCCCCTCACTGGTAGCCGTATAGGCCTAATGGCCGCGCTCCAGGCCAGAGGCTGTGCTAGTGTTAGAACAGCGATATCATGGTCGAACGCCGGGCGGCCATATTGCGGGTGGACGGTGACGTTGGCGACGCGGACGATGCGCCCGCCGGAGTCGCGCCGCGTGGAGCCGACGCGGAGGCGGATGGCGGACGGGGCCGTGCTGGAACGAGTTTGGAACTTTGTATACGTTATTATATAGGTATAGTCTGTTCTTTTTTCTACTATCTAGAGACTTTTTAGACTAATCAAACAACCTGTCGACTTTTCATAAACGTTATATTAAAGAGTCACCCACACAGCATTCACATTTGATGACCTCATCCTTTGCCCTTCTTCTGTCGGAAAACATCTTCTAAGGGCCGATCAATCGGTTCCTTAATCAGTTCTTTTACTTTCCCTACTAATGAACCGCTGAACCGTGTGAGGTGAAATTAGGAATGGAGATAGTTTGAGTCCTGGAGGAGGACCTATGTCCTTGACGTTAGTGACGATGATTTTATCACGTAAATAAGGAGTGATAAGATTCGAGGGAGGATTTTATATGCACCGATCCAATTGTATGTTTACTATAAAATGTTACAAAGGTCGGTACGTAGATACGAAGTCGTGAGCTAGTAAGCTATCAAGTACCTAAGGTAATATGATAGCTTAAGCCGCATAACATAACAAACACAGACAGATCCTTGTAATGTAAGTCACGCAAACAACATCTCATTTTAGTAATTTTATTACATGACAGCATCACTCCGTCTTGTAATTTTCAGCACACTCATACTTAATCATATTACTACATCACCGCAACGCCGAAATAGTTTTACGACCGTGTGATAATAAACTAGGCGTGGGGCCACGTGGCGTGGGACCTCGTGGGAGGAGACACCAACAGTCAATTAAAATGCGATATTTCAGTTAAACTACCACTAAACTGTCGTCACGGCATGATTTTTGGACGCAGCAGCTGGTCAAATAATATTAAAACACCTGTTAACATTCTGCTTATTCTTTGCAATATTTTACGAGCATTTTGGCAATAGAGAACTTCCTTATATTATCTGTGATATACGTAGTATTACGTAGATTTGGGCAAAGCTACAAGAAACAAGCACTGATCCGCATTACAGAGTGCCGTGCCTATAGTAATCTTGAATAGGCAATCAATTGATAGTTAAGTTTCAAAACCTGTAATTTGGCTTGGATATTTTAATTATATACTCAAGGCCGATCAAAACGGTAAATAGTATTTTTAGTGACCCGTTTCCTTATTCCCTTTGAGTGTATTTAAATTCGGTGTTGTTGTGCCCTTGCTGAGACCGCTGCCTACCTCTTTTTATCTACCTACAGTGTTATCATTGCATAGGCGATCAGAACTTACTTGTTGACACAATGCGCCGCCGTCATGATATAATCCTGGCTGATGATGAAGCCTCCGCAGAAGGAGTTCCCGTTGAGGACCATGGAGACCTGGTAGGGGTGCCGGTTGATAGAGCTGGCGCGGCCGCCGATGATCTGGCCGCTCAGCTCGGGACACGCTGCCTCCAGGGGTTCCAGCTCCACATTCTGGAGGTCTTCTTCTTTTAGCGTTTCTATATTGTCTCCGGTGTCTTGGAGTTCTACAATTTGCAAAGTGGATTAAGATTTGTATTCATGATATTCTCGATAAGGATAAGAAACTAAATATATATGTTTATTGGCTCTTAGCAACAGGAATTTGCCCTTAGAATAATTTTTCAACCCTATCGCCTTATCTACCGCATGATGAATGTGTAAGAAAGGGTATACTGAAAAATTTTCAATATACTAATACTGATACCAAAAACCTGAGACATTGCGATGGTCGATTAATTTTGAACGGATTATTAAAGAAAATGTTACTGAACACGTAAGTACGTAATTAAGTAAATCCGTATATACATCACATTTCCCAGTCATGAGACCAGGATCAGACGGTAGCCCAAGCACTCAAATCACAACCTTATCAAATTCACAATAGAACCCAAAACTGCACTCACCCACACTCCTCAGGAACAGGAACAGCAGCAGGAACCTCCAGGCCATCGTTGCTTGACAAGTTTGACAAGTAGTTGGGCAAGTAGTTGGTCCACGACTGGCGGGTGGTCCCAGCAGTTGGCACAGATTTGTCAACTTGACCGCCATCGGCAATTTCTCACGCTCCGAGCCACGGTCACGACCCGTGACCTCTGCTAATATTCGGGGTAACGTCAACGCGCAAAAAATACGAAAGTGATATAAGGCCAGACGGCTGAGTCACGGATTATGTAAAGTGTTGGGGCTCTTGGAACTGCAGGTGTCACATGCGCTTTAAAAATTTGTACGCCCCTTTTTCGTAGACCCCAATACAGTGTTTTGAGGCAACCTCTGTGCAAGTTAGGCACATCTCGATGGCATATTTTAAGTTCGCGTCGGGGCGAATTAATTTATTGGTTTTAATTTATTCAAGAGAAGATGACAAATAAAATTATGGGTAAGTAATATAATGGCTAGGTCGATTAGGTTCTTACGTTCGCATACTTAACTGAATTCAGTAAGTAATACATACACACTATACACAATACGATACAGTAATGAAACACACTGAGATGTTATTAATTGACCTATTTACTGTAATTTTTTCTTCGTTTATTATAGGTTTGTCAGCAAAGTTTCGTAATTTAAAACACTAATAATTGATTCACTTCATTATCTACCGACAGACAATTAGGATTTCTATAAATCTAGGCGTTTAATTGATTTCAATGCCAGAATATTATTACGAAGCTAACTCGCAGATTTATAGATTTTTTCACCTAACAGTTTCATAGCGTAGTTTATGTGCTTAGTTTAGCACAACACAATAATATTCTGAAGTGAGTAGTTACTTATGTTAATAGGGTCGACATGAAACAAACAAGATGTCACCGATTTTGGAACAAGCCCAATTAACCTCCCGTAATGGATTCAGAGTAGCCAGTGGATTCAAATGTTTGAGGGTAAAACATAGAGAAATTAATACTATAACACTTCATTAAAGTGCACAATTGGAGCCGAAGTTTTGACAGTTTAAAGTAGCACAATCATGGTGCTGTATGGTGACAATATTTTTCAGTATCTAATATAAGTATGACGATTTGCACGTAAAACGAATTGGCCTCCTGCTCTAGTGAAGATGACGTAGCAATAATTTATTAACTAGCGGAATTGCTAAACGATTTATTTTAAAGTTGAACCGCGGCCACCGGGGCGCCGCGTGCGCCGCGTGCGACGCGTGCGCGGCCTTCACCCCGCGGCCGCAGTCCGCGCGCGAGCTCCGAGGCACAGCTGGTAGCTGATGCAGCTTACAGAATTTTCAGTAGGAAAAACAACAGTTACTGACAAAACCGAGGTTTGACAATGAGGAGTCACGAATTCGAGGATTATGTTGTCCCTCCTTAATAACGCAAGGCGCCAAGCGCTCATATACAAGAGAATCGACAAAATAGCAGGGACCACTATTGGCCTATGTGATGTGGACAATTATGGCATTCGCCTGGCTGGCACTAGTAAAATCGCTTATATCTAACTGTGGTCTAACTGTAAATCCGACTAAAGGCGAAATTCCGTAAAATTACTTCGGTTAAATTACTTACGTAAACCTAACGCCGGTGCAATGTAATAAAAACACTCTTCATTAAGTACCTCATTCTTTCGCTTTTAAATAAAAAGTGTTTAGTAAGAAAGGTTTAATTATTTTCGGGTAGGTACTCTAAAAACTGATGACCGAGAGACATCCGTTTGTCTCATGACGTCGTAACACCACGTCACTTCGCGGCAATGGCATTGCGGAACGGTTTACATAAATAAAACTATTCAACTGTTGCAAAATTCAACAGCCACACTGATAAGATTGAACTAAGCCTGCAAAGTTCGTTGCTAAGAAGTCAACCATTATTTTTGTCAAAAATAAATAAGGGAATCAGGTACGGGTTATATTTACTAGGCCAAATATTTTGATTCGAATTATTAGTGCAAATTAGTGCTTGGTTAAAATAACCAAGAACGTGTAGCAATAATTGCTTATTTGTCATTAACAAAGCTTTATTCCGGGGTTTAAATATGACTTGGTTGTATGCAATTATATTTCAATGTTGCATCTTCGACATTTAATAAACAACTTAGTACGCGTTTTGAAATGTACTGGAGACACTCACTATATTTTAGAGATTTAAAAATTAAATAAAGTAAAAATCTTTAAATATGAGGGTAGTTTGGTTCTACCGTGCCCTAGACAGTCTATCAAGCTTCATTGTGTTTTATAGTGTCGAGCGGACACCACGCTTCGAATTTTTGACTTGACATTTTGCCGTCAAGAATGTAAATTATCAGATTCTCGCAGCAGGAAGGTACCGCTCTTCATACAATAAGCGATATAGATTTGTGGTACCTATTGATAAATAATTCTATACCGAAATGGGAGCTCTGAACATCTACAAGTTGTTTATTAAATGTCGAAGATGCAACATTGAAATATAATTAATGGTTAAACAAACTTACCTGAAGTGAAGTTTGACCGTAATTATATGAAATGTTGCATCTGAAGACATTTAGCTCCCACCCGAACCCACCCGGTTCTCAATTTCGGAATGAAATTCATTACCTAGTTCACTCTAAACTTCAATTCAATTCAATTTTTAAAATATGGCATTCTGTCCACAATATTGGGACAATTTTGCCAATGTCGAAGTCGCTCCAAGAGCTGGACGTTGTACGGTGAGGTTAGGCTTTTTATAAGGAGATAGCTACTCCCTACAAACAGCACGTGGACTAACGGATATCTAACTCAAACAGGGGTTACACATGTTTCGAGACTAATTCTTCATTAGTTGCTCACTAGTTCGTTAAATCACTGCAGAATAAGCTATATATTACACATTGAATCACGAAAATGAACATAAAATAAGAAGTTTTTCCCGAAACCAAACCACCTTGCTCGACAAGATGGCCGCAAGTCCCACTCTAAACTTAATGAAGCTTGATAGACTGTCTAGGGCACGGTAGAACCAAACTACCCTCATATTTAATGATTTTTACTTTATTGAATTTTTTAATCTCTAAAATATTGTGAGTGTCCGCAGTACATTTCAAAACGCGTACTACAAGTTGTTTATTAAATATCTTTAGATGCAACATTTCATATAATTACGGTCAAACTTCACTTCAGGTAAGTTTGTTTAACCATTAACTAAAAATATCTTAATTGAGCCAAATTGGTACTTTGTTAAAGCTCATTTTTTCCGTGCATTTATTTAGCCAAAAAATAGACCCGCTATCAAGTTCTTAAGAGCTATTATATCGGTACATAGCGACCAACGAGGTAGTTTTAACGACTACCTGAGCCAAAGTAGCTTTTATAGGTTTTGAATTATTAAAGCAGGTTCGGGTGTAAAGTATCATCGTGAGCACGAAATTCAGAGCAATCATTAATATCTGTTGCTTAGTCTAACGCCTTAGCAAACCAGTGCATAACTGAAATATTACCCATCTTGAACTGTCAAGCAAATACAAAATTTTGTAACTATGTATGTGCATACATATAGTACATACACCGTATGAAGTTTGAATAGGACTAGGTATAAGAAATGATTGTCAAAGAACAGATGATAAGTTGACTCATATCTTCTATGTACGCGCGTATAGCTAAGGATACACGCACAGATATGCGTGTACGGCGTGAATTGGACACGGATTTGTCTGTGGACACATCTGAATAGTGCCATACACGGACGGATCTGTCCGTCGGGCACATCCGTCGGACAAATTCGGCGGACACATCTGTGCGTGTATCCCTAGCTTAATATCTTTCGGGTACCAAGTTGGAGAGCCGTGTGTTCGACTCGCTATAGTCGACAACAATAGTGTCGCGGCGCGGCGGTGTCGAGTTACGCCGAGCGGATTATTCCGCGGCTTTCATAACCTCCGTTATTTCAGGAGCGACACCGCGACCAGCGCGGGGAAGAGGGACTTATGTGACACTGAGGACAGGCAAGCGGCCGCATTCAATCATCCAGTGTAACACTGATCTTTAATAACATTAACAAGTATGTTGCGGATCTTTAGGTCATGCTTATATTGGTTTTTTTATGCGAACAGATAAAATATGAAAATCTTTTGTTGTGATATGTAGGTGGCGTAGGTGCTAGTTTTCACACCTCTATGGCTGTTTTTAGTAAATAAATAATACTTGTGATTGGCGGCATAAAAAATTACATTGTACCTATGCGAGTAGGTACGTGACGTGGGTATTATAATAGAGAGACGCGCTGCAAGTGATAACAAATTAGGATAATATGTGAAACGGCTGATGTATGTAATTGTGTATGTAAGTGCTATGAACTGTCAAATTACTGCACTGAATTAATAATTCTAGCTTAGGTAGAGGGCCAAAAATGGTGAAGCGTGATTGTGGTCTAAAAGGCGCCGTTTCAGAACTAATAATATATGTATGCAACATGCAACTCTGGCATTATTGACCGCAATAAATTATTTTTAGCGCCGATCTCTCGCTGCAGACGAAATGAAACGCATTCATATTCCATTCCAATTACGATGCTCGATGACGACATATTTATGGCCTCATATCCCGGGAAATGACCTAAATATATTGTCATAATGGCCATTCATATGAAAATGTTTTTATCTTAAATGTCATTATCGACAAATGGATTTTAAGCTGGTTTTTAATCACTATTTGTCTGGTGCCGTCAAGCGTTTAATGCATTACAAAGTAAGCAATCGTTCAGCGATTGGTTTGCTAGAAATACTTAAACAACAGCTTTGTCTCTTTATAGGTAAGTACCACACCAAACTCAAAAGATGTCCATTGGTCTTAGGAATGCACCAATGTATCATACCATACACCTTCAGGTCTTTGCGCTAAGGCGTCTTAAGCGGAGACTTACTTACTACATCTTTATTCGTAGTTAATATGAGATTTGTTTAATTTATTTGGTAAACATGGAAACAAACAACTAAAAGTAAGACAGTCAAATTGTTAATTAAAGTATCTACTTGGTTCAAAGAGTTGACGCAAATATTGTAAATTGTAACCAGTCCATGCTAGATTGTAATATATATCGTACCTTAATAACTCCATTTAATTAATTATTTCCGGCAATTCCATTAAATACGTTGATAACAAAAAACACATACATAAATATCAATTATAACTGCTGGTTATTAGCCACTCGCTAACCTTAATTCGGGTGAATTCTTAATCGGATAATTTTTGCTGTTTACTGATAAGGCTACTTGTTCATAGTATTGTTAATCAGAAAATAAACAACTGTGGCAAATAAGCATAAGGTCCGTCTAATCATAAGCCGCTTCCGTACACTATGGATGCCTGCAACTCCAGAAGAGTGACATGCCGACCTAAAGGAGGATGATGCACTGTGTTTACGGTTAACCCGTCGTCAACAGTGTCAAAGAGGATACAGTTAGACAGTGCATGTCAACACACCACATGCTCTTTGAGCTTTTGGCATCTAGGAACACAACCCTAAGCTTATACTAGACCTAGCAATGTAATTAACAAGTGAACAGTCACGTGAAGTTCTCGAGTACAGACTCGAGAACTTCAGTGTATTACAAAGTTGTTAACACCCGTATATCTCCTAAGATCGGGGTCACCCTGGCAGCTGGCCAAGGTGAAACTATTCACTGCACAACGAGCTTATTCTAGAGCTGTTTAACTGTTTTCGTTAAATCGCCGGCAACGTTTTACATTTCGTTTCAGACTGCGACTAGACTGCATTGCGCGAAGTTAATATGACCGTAACTTAAAAGAGATTATTAAATAAATAAATGATCGTCTAGAAACAAGCCTTTTTATTCTCTGAGACCATAGAACCTTAACAATTGGCTACCTTCGAATATTTCTAATTTCATTAACATACTTACCCATAAATACAACCTGCGAGTCCTGTCTCGCAACTTGCATTTTCCGTTTCGCCAAGAAATAAATGATTTTGATTCGCAAGGTCCATGAAATAGTCAACACTTAAAAATGTCCATCATTTCCTAAATGATTTATGAGGGCACAACGTCCCCAAACAATAAAATTAGATATGGTAAAACGGCATTACTGGTCTTTGCCATAAGGGCACACGAGGCCCGTGCCCAGGCCCCAGGGCCCCCATCCACAGGGAGTCCCCGAAAGATCTTAGACGACATTTATGTTACAGTCAACGTTGTCTCTAATTGAGAGCCTAAGAGCCCTTGATTTTCAAGCGTCCAATGGCTTCACATTCCTACGTGCCCTAGGGCCCCGTCACGAATAAAGACGTCCTTGCACAACGGGGATGACTAGAATCCCCCATTCTTGTTATTTTCATTTTCACTCCAGTAAATGAGACAACGGTAGGGGTGTCACCTGCGTGTTCCTGGTGAAGCCGTAGCCCAGGAAGCGCTCGTCGTGGCCCGGCACGGTGTCGGGCGCCACGTAGAAGGGCTCGTACAGCAGCTCGAAGTTCGTCACGTTGTGGCTGACGTGCGTGTGAGAACTCTCGTTGCCGCCGGACGCCTCCCATCTACACAACAATCATGGAGTTACACATGCACTTCATTCTGCTAGTTTTCTCTTCCTTATCGGGATTAGGTCCTTTCCTCGCGATATTTTCCTTCATAGTCGAGTGTCTGATAAATATCAATTAAATTTTTTAGTAGGTCTAATAGCTTTCCTTTCCCGCTTCTATCTATCTATTCAGCCCGTATCCACCCACTGCTGAATATAGGCCTCTTTCTTTCCCTCTTACTTAGTTGAAAAACCATGTCGCAAAAACATCATGTAGGTATTTGCAAATAGTCTAAGATAAATGAGTACCTAGTAATTCTAGATGAATAGCGTTAATAATTAAGTTTGTAAATTAAACTGGGGCACTCACCTTGTAAAATTAGAAGCATACTGATTGTAAATGAACACCTTCCTATGGAAGGGAATCGCCAGCTTCTTCCTCGAAAGCCTTAATAGCTCCGACTTATTCGCAGGAAAACTGGCAACCCTCAAATCCAGCTCATAGGTCGGTACCACATAAGCGCAGAGCGGACATTTTGGGACCTTCGCTAAGAACTTATCTAACGCCTCCGCCATACCCTTAGAGGGGACTATATCTACGTCTACCAAAAACACGTAAGGCGTCTGACAATTCTTCCTCGCAAGGTTCCTTAAATGATTCTGTGGGTATGGATGTCTGATTCTCCACGTCATTGTGTCTGACTTAATCTCATAAGGGGGAAGCGGTTTCGCTTCACAATCTCTCGCCCAGCTTGGTACATGACCTGGTATTCCTGGTCGTTCGCCTGGAGTGACTACGTGTAATGCTATCCTCATGTAAATTTCTGGTTGACAACGGAATAGCCACATAGCGAATGCTCTAAGCAGTCTCAGTTCATCTCCAGCCACAAAAACAGCGACTGATATTGGTCCTGACCAATGAGCTGCTATTCTGAGCAGCTCGTGTAGTCGTTCTATTGAGCTCTGTGTTGCTAAACACACACGTCGGTCTGCTGATAGTTCTGCGTACAAATCTCCGACTGCAGCATAGTCGTACATTTTATATGACCTGGATCCGTCCCAGCGACCGAGCCTCAAGTCTAGCCTTGAAATTGGGTCATCGTCAACACTGGTTGAGCCTTCAGTACAGGGTTCGCAGGTGGGGGGTTCGCTGGGGGGGAGAGTAGCGTGATGGGGACAAGAGGGGGGGTGCAGCAGCCAGATGTTGGCAACGGCGTTGTAGAGGACCAGCGCGATGGCGCAGATAGACACCACGCTCCACTGGCATCGCCATCGCCACTGTTGGAAAAAAAAACATAATGTCACCTATTTAAATGAACTGCTGGTTTCAATCAGATAGATTCAGTTTGGACAAGTTTTTCTGTTAGTAGGAACTCGGGACGTTTTAGGTATGTAGCTGATGATATGATAATATCGAACATTTCAAGGCGTAGCAGAAATGTAAACAAATGTTTTTTTGCTATGCTGCTTTGATGCGGTTAGTCCCATATCGGCATATGTAAAAAATGTGCTATTTAAAACTATACAAATTTAGTAAATACATATGCCAATTCCTCATAAATGTTCACCTGGAGAAGTTTCCGCCAAGTGGGCGTACTATATGAGGTGCATAAAAATACGTACCATTTTGTCGCCTCGCAGTCCGGACATTGGCTTCCTCAAGTAGAGGTACCGCAGCGCAGCCATCACATCACCGGCTCATACTCGAGCAGCGCAGCGAGGACCTGCAACAATATTATATGTATTACTCAGTACGGATAGACCACACATCTTAACTACACCTGAAACACCTGGAAAAGATGGGAGAGGCCGGAGAGGATCATGCTGTGAGGAGAGTATAAATCGACCGCCCAACATAGGCCTGGTTCCCACTTGTCGGATGTCGGATCCGGATTTTAATCGGTCGTTCCAGTGGCAGAACATTTTATATGAAGCTATTCACACTTGTCCGACACGATTTTGTATGGGGCGCCGACACCCGATTGAAAATCGGACCCGACATCCGACAAATGGGAACGGGGTCATACAGGGAAACGACCCGCCGGTCCATAGAGAAACTGGAGGAGCGACGAAATCTTCAAAGATCTAACCGACCTTGCTTGGGATATCCATTTGGAACGAAATGGCGCAAAATAGGTGTGGTGATCTCTAGTGTCAGAAGATAAGATCCTTCTTAAGTCACGGAGCCAGCGTAAGTACCTACCTAAGTACAGATTCAATGTGCAGGTTACGGTAATGGTAATATTTCTACAAAATTAAAAAGTTCTCTGAAATTCATGAAAATTATCACTAAGAGTGAATAAGTATTCCGTTCTGCATTCAAGAGCGACATTCAGAACCTAGAGATACTTTTATTCTAGCTGAAAAACGCTGCAGAGTTGTGATCTTTCATCCCAGAAGCTACGGATATCATAAAAATGTCGTTAACACGACACAGCTAGGCGATTCCAAATTGGAAATCTTTAAGCATATATTTTATTACGACATAATAAACATACCGATAGTACGGGCGGCGGCCGTAGGATCTGCTACGTAACGTGATACAAAGATAAGCCCCATGGCACATGTTCATAAAAGTGGTGCTGAGTTCCGGAAAAATAGTTAAAAAAAATATGATTGGCACAAATGCACAAAAAAGTACCACTTCCGGTTTAAAAAATGGATGATACTTACCTACGGTATTCGATACTGAGATGATTATTGTGGCAACAAATAGTAATTTGTATTTAGGTACAGAAAAACGCAGTCTGCCAGTTTCTGCATGACCGGAAGTGCCCGGCAGACTGGTTCAAAAGTGACGTACATTTGGAGTCAAATTCGTTACTTTAAACTAGTCTGCCGGGCACTTCCGGGCATGCAGGAACTGGCAGACTGGGTTTTTCTATACCTAAAAATAAATTACTATTTGTTGCCACAAGTGTCATCTTTGTATCCAATGACGTAGGTAAATACCGTCCATTTTTTAAACCGGAAGTGGTACTTTTTTGTGCTTTCGGCCAATTCTATTTTTTTTTACTATTTTTCCGGAAATCAGCATCACTTTTATGAACATGTGCCATAGGGCTTATCTTTTGTATCACGTTACGTAGCAGATCCTACGGCCGCCGCCCGTACTACGAGGTGTTGCACGTCCCAATGTAAGAACAGTCACATGTCGGCTATAAAACATCTTTTGAAATCCTTTTGTGTTTGGTGCGTGAAGTGTATTTTTGCGGAGTGAAGTTCGTGTAAGTATATTTAGTAGTTTTTGAACTAGTTGTGGTGTAAAGTTTTTTCTGGTTCAAATATTAAAGTTATCGTCAAAAGGAATTAAAAAGCTAGTTTTCCATCTTATTATCCTCCTAGCATTTAGCAAAGAACTAAGCTACCTGCTGTCATTAAACTTAAGCAGCCTAACGTCTTATCGTCCCGTGGGAAACATTTTGAAAGGCAAGAACAGCCGACGATCAAAAATATTTTATAAACAATTAAATTATTGTCAAATAACTTATAATAATGATTATTCAACAAACCTCGCCTCTTCGTTCGAAGGCTACACGAAACTAATACACGTTACTACATTACAATTAAGTATTATGTATGTATGTATGTACCTAGTGTACAACAACAGCCTGAACAGGTTGATTTTATCAACGCAACCGAATAAACTCCCAAATTAGGCCATAGTGAAAAAAGGAAAAGCATATCATTACAGCATTATAACTTCAGCCAGACAATTAGTCGTAGTCGGAGATTTGAGGATGCCGAGGAAGTTCTGACATCGGACCTTAAAATCCTGTCGAGTTTCTTTGCATCTTGGAGGTTCATACCTAGTGCCAGTAAAACAGAGGTTGCATGTTTCCACCTCCACAATGGTCATGCCACATACCAACCTACTGTTGAATTTCAGGGGTCAAACCTCAAATATAATCCCCACCCTAAGTACCTTGGTGTCACTTTGGATCGGTCCCTGACTTATAAGGAGCACATCGCCAAAACGTCCCTTAAACTGGGCTCACGCAACAACATCTTGCATAAACTCAGCGGCACGTCATGGGGTGCATCTGCCGACGTGCTTCGTACCACAGCGCTAGGTCTCGTGTACTCTGCAGCAGAATATTGCGCGCCAGTTTGGTGCGAAAGCGCGCACGTGCAAAAAGTCGACACGAGACTGAACGACGCAATGCGGTGTGTTTCCGGCACAATAAAATCCACGCCGACCCACTGGTTACCAGTGCTCAGCCATATAGCGCCGCCCCACTTACGTAGGAAACACGCGCTCTTGAGGGAAGCCGGAAAAATAACAGCCCGTCCGGACCTGCCATGCCACCGCGAATTCACGGATCCACCACCGCAACGGCTCATATCGCGCCGCCCTACGAGCATTGCTGCAAAGAAGCTGAGAGCCGATGGGTTCCAGCTAGAGCAAGCGTGGAAGAAAGAGTGGGGGGAAGCGCCTGGCGATCAGAGTTGCTTACGTACGGGAAACCCAACTCAGAAACCGAAAGGCTTCACGCTCCAGAGGAAATACTGGTGCCGCCTCAACAGAATCCGTACGGGTCACGGCAGGTGCAATTACTTGCTGCACAAATGGGGATGGAGCAAAAGTCCGATGTGCGACTGCGGCCTTGAAGACCAAACCACTCAGCACATCGTGGAGCGCTGCCCAAAGCGACGATATCAAGGCGACCCGGAAGACCTCTACATCAACTTAACATCTGACGCGATCGACTGGCTGTGCAACCTGGATGTCGATTTATAATAGTATTAAGCCTACAATGTAAAATACGCCATACGATTAAATAAATTTTAATGGCAGCAGGTTGTCACGGGATAGCGTGATATAAAAATACAGTTGCCGCCAAACTGTCCTCTTATATCACGCTATCCCGTGACAACTTGCTGTCATCGTTGAACAAGCTCATTTATAAGTAAATTAGGAATTAAAGTATACCGCTTCTATGCCATATTATGGGGTCTTGTTAGATATCTACCTAGGTCTTACAAAAATATTACAAAATCGATTCGTTAATGTTTTACTTGGCTACCAATCAGGGGCCCGACGTGTACTTATGCCATATCAAGGTTGTATGGAGAGATTGCTCTCTTTTCCAGCGATAAGACCACCTGTTTGCTTCCCCTACTTTATTTAATGCTCTGGGCTGTGCCTATTAGTATTCTACAGTACTAGACAACCCGGTAATCTGTTAAACTTTGTTTGATTAATAAATATTACTATTACTACTACTATTACCTACTACATCCCTATAATATGTACGACTTACTAACCAGGTCAGGTGGAAGTAATTCCAATCGGGACAGAGGGAAGCGTATCATTTTGTATGAGTAGACGTTTACCCAAGGGATGAAAGTCTCCAGTATCGGACAAGATATTACGAGGGAATACTCTGAACTACTTCCTTTGTGTTACCCACAAAATGCTAATGTTCCTAAAAAAATCAAAATTATTGGACTACTTCGTTTTCATCACTGTGACAAGCTTGCGTGACTAGATTTGTATCCTTCTCACAATGCTTAGGTCTGAGCTAATGGGTTAAACATTAACTAATCCTATACAGATACTGCCCGCATCGGACGGTACAGTCGCCTGCAATAATATATGTCACAGCGAATCATTCAAAAGTTAATAAGTAGTAGGGAATGCAATAACCGGCCAAATTGCATAACCGGTTTCGGTTACGGTTATGACCGACAAATAACCGGTTTCGGTTATAACCGGTTATTTTTCATTACTGAATAAAACGGGTAAATATCACTAAATAACGGTATAAACTAGGTATCGGGCATAGCAAATGAAACAAAAGCTTAATTTTGACTTGTTTTATCAATTTTAAAGAGATTTATGAATATTATTTAAAATTTAACAATCAACATTAGTAAAGTAACCAGTAAGGCCCACTACGTCATCAAAACACAAGCTAAAACTTTGAAGGCGCTCTTCTATTAATGATCCACACTTTGCTGCTGTTGCATTGCCCACTATGCGATGCGTACGAACCCCAAACTAATGTATTTTCGTGTTGATTCAAAAAGAGGCGAGTCCAGGTTAACGTTTATATACCTGCGATTTCTTGTTGAACTCCACTCATCAGCTGTTAAAGACAATTTGTGTTTGTTCTTTGTAAATTGCACCAATTTTTGAGTTACCTACTTTTAATTTAGCCTTTTCGCACTCCATTAACACAATTTTTCTAATCGTATTGGCAGATATAGGCAACGTGTGTCCACTTTTTTTAAAGAGGCGCACAAGATCCACTGAATTAACAAACACTTAATAGTAATAGCACTATTTTTAGTTTAGTTTGTCTGTTGTTAACCGGTAGACCCGCATATATTTAGTTTTGACTTGAAATATATCTGAAGTTATTTAATAATCACTGCGTATATGTTTATTACAATTAACAAATTCAGGATTTATATGTCAATTGGTATTTGTTGTAGCAAATTATAGGCAAAAATGTCATACGAGAAATAACCGATAATAACCGAAACCGGTTATTTTAAACTCTCAATAACCGATTATGAAAATTGGCCAAATAACCGGTTATAACCGATTATTTCGGTTACGGTTATAACCGGTTTGCATTCCCTAATAAGTAGGTAAGTATTGATTTACTTATTTAATAATGTAAACCAGTGTATAGACATTTTAGTCAGCGTTCTCGGTTAGGCTATTATATTATAATAACGCCGAAGCGCTCGTAATGGTCGAAATATAATGACGGTAATGGACATTTGGACAATATATCGCTCAATCAGAAAAAGTTACGTTGTCTAACAAAACGTTATAAAACTTATAATTTACCTATATTCAGGGAGTAGAACAGTAGGTACTACATCTATTGTAGGTACCTACATATACCAAATGTACTACATATCACATAATATGTGTAACTACCTATTAAATTTTTTGACTTAGGTCTTTCGGATTTGATGAAAACCTTAACTGCTGTTATATCATCACAATTACTTCTAAATAATAGTAATTCTGAATTCTGACAGCTAATTTCACTGAATCGTTTAACGTATTGATATTAAGCAATCTCTTTTTGATATTATTTAAACATAAACTTAATTTAATAACAAATTGGTAACAAAAGGAATGATCTGAATTAAGCCAAGCGTAGATTCAAGGCTGTTCAATTTCATTACAAATAAAATGTTACTCTTGGAAGAAACCTCTAGCTGGTTTTGTTCTACGTTCTGAATATACTAGGTAAATAATTATAAGTTTTATAGCATTTGGTAGACAACGTAACTTTTTCTGATTGAGCGATATATTATCCATTACCGTCATTATTTGTCGACCATTACGAGCGCTTCGGCATTATAATAATTTAATAGAATAACCTCACCGAGAACGGTGACTAAAATGTCTACGCCGGTTTTTTACATTATTAAATAAATCAATACTTATCGAAGTTGTCTTTTCTTTGGTGATGGGACGTATCACACATGGATATAGATAGACATTCATTACAATTATGTTAAGAATGGGTCAAAATTCAAATCGATATGAATAATAATTATTCATGATTTCATGCACTCGTTATTCAAAAAACGGGAATTGAAATAAATCACCTGATTCTTATTTTAAATATACATAGAATGAAAAAAAGGCAAATAAACATTGAAATTGTGTTTTATTTAATAGATTAATTAGTCAAAATACGTAAATGAAGCTGAAATACTATTAGTATTTATAATAAAACCTATTCAACATAAAATAAACTGTAGAAAAAAATAAACAGTTAAAAATCTGTAATCACAAACCATGTTTATGAACGTGATGTTGTATGCGTATTTTTTTAATAAAGCAGTATCCAAATGTTCAGATTTTCTTACGCGATCTGACCAGATCACCCGTTATTTAGCGTGCGTTGATTGATGGTTGATTGGTAATTTGAAAATTTATCGACTGATGAAATCAGTCACGCGTTGAAGGAGTTTTAAATTAAAAAAGTTACATGCCCCACAGATACTTACAATCATCGTGTTCGAAATTCAAATGAAATTACTTTTGCATGCTAGCGGATAAAATAGACTTTTCAACGCAGATTTCGCGCTATAAACTGAGGTTTTCCGAGCGAGAGAGGTGAAAATTAAATTAGTCTAGCAAATTACAACATATATTGCATCCTCTTAGGGGATTAGTTCCGGTTTACAAAAAAAAGGCAGGAATGTAGTTTTCCAGGTTTTAAACCTGTACATGTGGCAAATATCATCGAAATGCGTTCAGCTGTTATTGCGTGATAGTGATAGGACATAGGATAGGCCACCAAACCTCGCATGTACGAATACTAACTTACGAGTACACGTTGAAATTAAGTAACAATAGTAAGATAGGAAACAGAATTGTATTTTTGCGCATAAGTCGCTTTATCCAGAAAAATAAATGATTACTTAAAAAATAGACAAGTAATTTCCTAGACAACTGATTAAGCGCAAGTACACGGAAATGTCTTCAATAAATATTTACTGCCATTTAAACGGCAAATTCGTAAGATATGGAGGTAATAAATACTTTAAAAAAAGGAATTCGCAATAAATACCTAGGTATATTTACAAAAAAAAACCTTAGGATCCTGTTTATCAACAATCAATTAGAAAAAAATTATAAAAACTTACCAAGGCACAATTTATAATTTCACGACACAGTTATTAGTTACCGCTGGTCAACAACTTTTAATAAACACTTTGCAATTGCACAAAAACACCAAATATCTCAATTTCAAGGTTATTTTTCACAAACACTCAAATACAAAAATCCTGATAGCTTCATAACAGTTTTACAAGGACAATTATTGTAGATTTCCGTTTTTCGTTTAAAGCGTATAATAATTAGATTTATTTGTAAGGTTTATTGTGTTTTTATTTAGAAAACAATATAAATAGTGACTGGGTGGTGGTGGCAGCAGCGCGCATGTGCCGTACATGGACATGCGCAGTACGGACCTTTCAGGACCAGATGGTTTGCTTCCCTTTACATCTCTTTATTATTTATACGTCAGTGACAAACAGGCGTACAGTCCACCTGTTGTTATACGGTTACAGCAGCGAATGAACGCAACTCCGGGGGTGACACATGCATGTTCCCGGCCATAAATGAAACTTGTGCGTACTTCTCGTTGTAAAGCGGTAATATAATACCTACATAATAGTAAGTAGTTCGTTTTTGATGTCGATGTCCAAGCTACGTTTAGCAAAGAGTAGGTATATGTAATGGAGTACCCAGTGTACCTTCGTTCACTATCTTAATTAGTTGAATCGTGGATTTACTTTAAATTAGACATTTCATGGGAAAGTATTTGTAGAACAACCATATTAGCTTAAACCCTAGCTATAGGTATGTACTATTAAGTCACTTAACACTTTTAGCAGTTTAATACCGTGACCGTATCGTTTCGTTTTGAAATTCTTCTGGACATACAATTTTCTTTCATACGGCCCGGGTGATGGTAAGCAGCTACCGTAGCCCATGAAGGCTCCATGGGTGTCACATGCGCGTTGTCGATCCTTGAATATAAAGGAGGACCGTAGTTGAAATCTACCTCCGTCAGAGAACGACGTTGTCCACGTGTTCTCAGAGCAAGGCTCCAGAAAGACTGATCTTTCTTCAGTCCAGGACCACGAAGGCAACGTCATCCTCAAAACGTCGGAGGCCATTTTTAAATCTATATTATATACTACCTATACCTGTTACACTTAAAATATAGTAAAGCGTAAAAACGCAGACAGTGAAAATTTTAGGTAGTAGGTACTTACCGTAAATAATTGAATACATAATGCAATCACATTCGTATCAAAAATATACGTCGGCCAGCGTAGCCAGCGGCCATGACCCGCGACGCGACTGATACGATAAAAACTGATTCTGACTGTGTCGAGTCGCTGTACTGTAGTTTAGTGAGCGCTTCGGACATTATACTAACAAATGCGGATTTTTTCGATTAGAACAGATCGGATTATTTATACTTTTTTTGTGTCCTATGTCATCCTATATGTTACCTACTGATTCTATCAAAAATAATCGTATTATAACTAAGTACAAACGGGAAATGCCCGCCAGTATCTACCGCCGGTACCATGCCGCGGGGGGATTTTTTAGTGCGTTTTTATTTAAGGTAGCGTTTAATTTATATTTACGAGTATGTAACTATGTAAGTTTATTGTTTGTTATGGTACCTAGTTTATTAATTTTTAAATAAATGTTGTTTTCATTGAGCGACTAGATGGTAATTTATCTGCATTTAGTAGTAGAGTACTTAGTAAGTATAATTTATTTATTTATTTATTTATTCATATTATTCGTTACACAGCATTACAGTAAAAACCAAGGCACTGCGAACTACAAAACAAAACATATAAAATAACTTAAGACTAGTTTGATCTAGGCGATGTAACTTCGTGGCTCCGTTGCGTCGTCTGATCTGGTGCAGGATTCGGAATACTTTATTGTACAACAATGAAAAATACAACAGTAATAATACACATTATTTGTACAAAGGCGGAATTATGCCATTTTATCCATCCCATTTATTTCCATCCATTTATTTATAAATCCCCTTTTTATTACGTATACTTCCAAAAAAATGTTAAAATTGTAATCTAAATAAGTCTGTGTTAAATTGCGTAGAATTTTTACTAAATAAATGACAGCTTTATCTACTTATATAGCGTGTATTTTTGATATTACCACATAAGCTATGGGTAGTTAGTATAGACCCTAATAAACATACTTCCATATGTTTTATTAATATTTTACGACTTTTATTTTTCCATATAAAATATTTCAGCACGCAATGTATTGCTCCTACCTGATTACTTTGCCTTTAAAACGTCACAATTGATATGTGTCACATTGTACTGTATACGCAGTACATTGCTGAGTGAAATAAATTAAAAAATTAATTACTCGGTGTTAATTAACAATTAACTAAATAATTATTGCAATGTCGATTTAAAACATCAAAACCTGTTTCTGGTTTCCTTTTGTGGCAATATCAAATATACACGCGGTATATTATGTTGATATAACATGGGTGCCGTATCTACACTTAATTTAATCACTGCGTTTGGTTTGGTCATTAAGTTGAAAAATATACAAATGTGTACTCTATCTTCATATCATATACGCTAAGTTGTAAGTTGCATGTTAAATCTGCTTGTTCAACACATTAGCACCAGCATGGCACCGGCATCATGTCGTGAAAAACAAATTCTGGTACCTATTTAGTGTAATTCTAGTCTGCCTGGCCAACCAGTGCAGTAGCAGTATAAGCAGTATACTCATTTCTTTTTTAGTCGTGAAGGTAAGAAAAGGTGTAAGAAAAAGACAGTATGATTATCCCTGCCTCTGCCTATGCTTGAAGTAAAACCTTTGATTATTAAACCAACCGGATGTGTGACACGCTCTCATTTCTATCGGAAAAAGTCTGCCGTTTTTTGCGGGGGAGGGGAACGTCAAATGTATGCGAAACGTCAAAATAGCCACGTCAAATAAACGTCAGTCCATACAATGAGTATGACCACTGGTCATACTCATTCGGCAGAGGGGAACGCCTGTCAATGGCTACTCCGCTTGGTTTAAAGCTCTAAGAGTAAAGTAAAACAGACTTAGGTTTGGCCGAACTATAGTTAGACCAGTTACTCCAATTCATTATGCATTAACAAAACGTTTTGACATTGACACAATCAAGTCGTTCGTCGTTCGATCTAAGTGACAGTTCAACTTTGTATGTAAAAATTATATTTCGCTTCGCGGCGTGTCTTTTTCACATGTGTTCAATTAAAATGATGTAGCACACTAGAATTAAGTATATCACAGTTATTAAACCACGTGAAAATGTTTAAAGTGCCAGAATGGGGGACCGATGTTCCCGACACCAGCGCAAACTTCTCTAAAACTACACAAGTAACTATACATTTTACAATGTAATTTCTTTTAATTACATGGCTTAAAGTTATTCTCTTACGAACATCTTTACCCATTTCATAGACTGCAGTATAATATCTACCGACATTCACGTAATAGAGGCCACAAATGTATAAATGTAAATGTAAACATAACCTCTGATAAAGGCATTTCATCTCAAGGCATGTATTTTACACATAATAAATCAATGAATAGAGGTAAAAACAGGTCTCGTTAGTTAAGAACAGTATTATTTTGTTGTTGATTTAAGTTGTTTACTGTTTTACATCAGTTTGGCTGATTTCAGAAAACATATGTAAAATACTTGAACTTTCAGAATAACAAGAGAAAAAAAGCATCAATACAAGAGACGCAAAATCCACCGGTGAAACCAACTGCAACCAATGGAAATATTCAGAACAGACAACCTGCAAGCAAGTCTACGGAGAAACGGAGGCAGAAGAAAATTAGGCAAAAAAACAGACAAATATATCAAACTTTGAGTAAACCTCAAAATAGTGAATCACCGGCAAGCTTATATAACGATCAACCTGGGAGATTTGTCTTAAATCCAAACAAATCCGAATCTGAACAAAATAAGCCAGATGCTGTCTCTAGTGCTGACAAAGATAAAACTCATAAAAAATATGAAAAACTCAAGAAACCCAAACTTAATAAGTCTCAGAAACAGAAAAATAAACACCAAAAAGTGATCAATCCTCCCCACAACAGTAATGGCACGGAAATCAAGAAGACCAATAAGCAAAAGCATAAGACAGACCCTGAAATCAGTAACATAGAGTTTGGCGATGACACTGACAAAGCTGATGAGCTCATTATTAATGCCAAGAAAAAGAAGTTGAATGATGCTTTCCAAAATGAAGACCAGGAAGATATTCTCTTTGGTGAGAAGACTGTTGAGAAACCCAAGTTTAAGTTTGACAGAAAGAAGATACAAATAAAGAAGATGCTTGAGAAAAATAGCAATAGGAACTCTATCAATGTTAGCGGGAATTCTAATTCACTGCGGGAAAGAATGATTGCTAAGTTGCAGGGTAAAGAATATTTAATTAACAATTTTATAATTATGAAACATTCAGTTACATTAAAAAGCGCTGGTAGATGCCCGACTTTCAATTCAGAAATCTCTGGTTTAAAGCCCGGCTTGTGTCACAGTTTTTCGAAACTTATGTACTATCATTTGATATTTACCAGCCGAATTTTTGTAAAGGAAAACATCGTAAGGAAACCGGACCTCATCCCGATAAGCCCTAGTTTAGTTTTAGGCCTCTGGGTTAGAAGGTCAGATGGCAGTCACTTGTAAAAACTAGTGCCTGCACAAATTCATGGCATTAGGGTCTCAAGCAGACCCCAAACCAGGACAAACGCTAGGAGGAAGAAGAAAATTCATTAGATTAACTTCTGAATAACAGAACATCTTCCCCTTATAAAATAAATAAATATTTGGGGACAATCTTACACAAATCAACCTAACCCCAAACTAAGCAAAGCTTGTACTATGGGTGCTAGGCGACGATATACATGTAGATGTAGATGTAGTGTAGGGACGCCCGGCCGGAATCAGGCGGGCTGTCGATCGCTGATCGCGTTCATTCAGCCCAGTTCCCTGGAGTTGGAGCTGCAGGTTACTGTCCCGGCTGCATTCCCTCACTATTCTCCTCGAATCTTCTTGTCTTCCTGCAGAACAGAAGGACATCCTTGAGATTGATACCCTTTAGTTCACATTCTTCTAACTCATCTTTCCCGAATATATTATGTCGCGCTGCCGCATACATAATGCATTCCGCTAGTAAATGTTTGCTGGTTTCCTCCTGGCCACAATGTGGGCAGGAGGAATCCCTTTCTATACCTATTACCTTTAGATGTCTGTTGAGGGTGTTGTGCCCGGTAATGATGCCGGTTAGCACTCTCAGACTGTTCTTACCTAGTCCTAGAAGATACCTGGCTCTCCTGTGGTCTATACCTTCCATCATCATTTTTGACTGCCTGCAGCCAGCTTCTTCCTTCCACCTTCTATTCGCTTCTATTTCTTTTAGCCTATTTATGACTCCTTTTGTCACTTCTGCTGACATTGGTAGTGCCGGTTCCGGACCTATGTATTCCTTCTCCGCTCCCTCCCTAGCCAGTTTGTCTGCTTTCTCATTTCCTGTGACTCCCTGGTGACCCGGTACCCATGCCACCGTTACTTTCCTGTGTTTACCCATCTCATTTAGCTCCTCCTTACACTCTCTTACTAGGGAGGAGGTGACCGACGTCTTCTTCAATGCTTTTAGTGCTGCTTGACTGTCTGTGTATATTACTACCGCACCAGTCTGCTGCATGCTTCCCTGGATTATCCGTGCACACTCTGTTATCGCACATACTTCTGCCTGGAACACGCTTGCATACCTGCCGAGTGGTACCGATACCTTCTCTCCTAGCTTTGGTATGACTATTCCCGCTCCTGCTAGTTGCGTCGAGCTCCTTCTCGAGCCATCCGTGAAGCAGACCGTCGTTGGATGTTCGACTTCTACCTTCCAGTTGTCTCTTTCTCCAATGTGTATTCTGTATTTCTTGTCGAAGATCTCCTGTCTCTTTATGAGGTCGTTATTTACTAGTAACATTTCCATGCTGGATAGCGCCTCCCTCTGAATCATTGCGTGTCTTTTGTCCACGCAGCTACCTCTCCATTCTTTGCAGGCTTTCATCCTGTACCATTGTTCTGTAGCCTTCTTTTCCACCTCTATCTGTAGTTGCTTCATCCCTAGCATTATCTCCAGTGCATGCGTAGGTGTTGTTCTCATAGCCCCCGTCACCATTAGGCATGCCAGTCGCTGCACCTTCATTAGATCTTTTTGGTATTCCTTTATGTGGGTTCTATGCCACCATACTATCGCCCCATATAGCACCCTGGGTAGTATTATTGCCTTATAGATCCAGTCGATCATTCTAGGTTTCAACCCCCATTTTCTTCCTACCGCCCTTTTGCATTGGTACAGTGTTCTAATGGCTTTCGCCGTCTGCTCCTTGATGTGAGTTTTGTAGTTGAGCGTTCTGTCTAGAGTGACGCCCAAGTATTTTACCTCTCCCACCATCTCTAGTTCTTCCCCTTGTAACTTTATTGGTTTCATCCCCTCCTTCTTTCTCTTGGTTGTGAATAGCACAAGCTTCGTTTTCGACGGATTTAGATTTAGCCCTCTGTCTTTGCACCATCCTAGCACCTGTGTGATACTTCTTGACATTATGTCTCTGATGGTGTTTAGGTCTGTACACTGTACGATATACATACTTAGATATATAAATACATACTTATATACATAGAAAACATCCATAACTCAGGAACAAATATTTGAGATTAGCACACAAATAAATGCCCTTACCAGGATTCGAACCCGGGACCTCCAGCTTCATAGGCAGGGTCACTACCAACTAGGCTATGGAGGCCGTTATTATAATAAAAATTAAAGATAGCTAAATTGATAATAAAATTATTTTAATAAAACACTACTCGAGTAATTTTCCCATGCTCTATAACCTTATAGGTTTAAACTGTTCTTGTCTAGATCTAATATTAGCTGCAGAATTGTGCATCTAATTTGTGAATGAATTCATTCATTATGTTTGTATGCAGTTTTGTAACCTACCATACCTGCTGGGCCAGCCTTAATCCTCCTGGCGCCCCGCTCAGCACCAACAACAAGTCCCTATGGGAGGACGTCCGGGGCGCCCCTGGGCGACCGCTTCCTTCGCCCACCCCTATGGCCGGCGCATATATGACTTTCATAATGTTTCAGCGGCACAGTTCAGGTACCTCAATGAGAAGCTGTACACGTCATCCGGGACAGAAGCCAAGCAGCTGTTCCAAGCTGATCCCGCAGCCTTCGACACCTACCACCAGGGGTACCAGCAGCAGGTCAAGAAGTGGCCCGTCAACCCGCTTGACCTCATTGTCAAGAGGATCATGAAAATGTAGGTTGTTATTGCTATTTCAATTACAATACTGTGTTTTTAATTTGTGAGTTTGATAAGGATCGAAAAATGGCTTTTTAAACCCCTTTTATCAGTTTTATCTTCAAATAAATAACCATCAAATGCCATCGTTGCAAAAAGTGACGTCTCAAGTTTACGTGTACAGTCAGCATCAATAGTAGTACGGTACAGGAACAGTTTTGAACTTTTATAATTCACAAGTGCGATTTTCATTTTTAGTTAGAGAATATAATATGATTAGTCATAGTAAAAAATATTTTCTAACAGTTATTGACGATGCGCTAGGTATTATATAGATATTTGTTAATAACACAAAGAAAAGATTATCCAAATTAAATTTTTCTTTACCACACTATTGCATTCAACTATTTCAATATCATCTGTTATTTTATAACAGTTTGGTCAATAGATTATGTGAGCATATTCGTAAACAATTTGTAAAAATATGCGTGACCTTGAATTCTAAACGAACGACAAATGGCTAAGACGACGAATGTTATTGACAAACCCGTTATAAAATGTGAAGTTATGTAGCAATAATAAAAAGCGATAGTCTGGTAGAGAAAAATAAAACTTGCATAATCTTTTCTTTATGTAGCAAACAAATACGTATATTATACCTAGCGCAATGTTCACAATTGTAAGAAAATATTGGTCATTATTAGTACTTAACGTATTCTAACGGGGCGCAATATAAAATCGGACTTGTGAGTTTTGTCATTTTTAACCGACTTCAAAAAAGGAGGAGGTTCTCAATTCGACTGAATTTTTTTTTTTTTTTATCATATTTTTTTTTTTGTATGTATGTTACTCCATATCTCCGTGAATCGTGAACCGATTTTCAAATTTTTTTTTTGAATCGAACAGGTATAACCCCTAGATGGTCTCATTGTAACCAAGTCGGGATCTGATGATGGGATCCTGGAGAAATCGAGGGAACTCTTCAACTATTATAGGCACACCTATAGTGATTTCACTATTTTTTACAGCAACTCGGCCACTTCCTCTTAGAATAGCGGATCCTAAGTGAAGTCGGTTCTTTTTTTGTTTAAAATTATATAGGTTAAAAAGGCGTTGTTGTACTCCACTATAGTATCTTCCTTCACGAAGGCTCCAAAAATATGTGACACGCTCTTATTTGTAGAGCCATAGGAGCGGGTCACATATTTTTGCGGCCTTCGTGTAGGAAGTTGCTATTGATGCCGACTACTACTTCGCTTTTTGGTGAACGAAAACATCGCGATTAAAGCTTCTGTTGCCCTCCTAAAATACGCAGCATTGCGGATGGGTTCAGCCATAATTGCATTTTATCGCTACAAAAAATCCTGGTCACAGCACCCAAATGTGCAACGCCCTAATTTTCTCTTTTTTTAATAAGACGGATAAGCCTATCACATGGTGCACACATTTTCAGTACTACTCTTACTTGCAGGCCCAAAAGTCACACCATTGCCGACATGGGCTGTGGTTCCGCCACCTTATCCCGCCGGGTGCCGCACAAAGTCAGGTCCTTCGACCTGGTGGCCTCAGCCCCAGGAGTAGAGGCCTGTGACATGGCGCACACGCCACTGCTGAGCGCTTCAGTGGATGTGGTGGTGTACTGCTTGGCCCTGATGGGGACGCAGTTGGCAGAATACTTGGCTGAAGGGAACCGGGTGCTTAAGACAGGGTGAGTTTATTTTCACAAGTGCAGACCTAGGGAACAGTCTTGACCTGACATTTGCACCTTTCAAGTAGGGATGTCACGAATATTCGCAGTCGCATTCGTATAATGCGAATATTCGCATCATTTATGACATTTGTATCAACATTCGCATTCGCATCAAATGATGCGAATATTTTTCGAATGCGAATGTTGGTAGAACACATCCTGTTTTGACCGCACTGACCCGGCCCATGGTCATATGCTTGCTCATACACAGGAAGTGAAAACGACGGTATTACTTGACTCCTTTTGATCATTAATATAGGACTCCATCACATGTCATGTTCTGTATTTTTGAACTATGGAAGCATAAAAATGATAAGCAAGATTAAGTTTTTTGAATCTACTCCGTAACATTCGTATTCGCATTCGGACATTCGCATCCTGAATATTCGTATTCGCATTCGCATTCGCGAATGTGAGAAAAACGACATTCGTGACATCCCTGCTTTCAAGCTAAAGTTTTGTTGGGCATTCCGTAAACCTTTTGAACGCCAAGCGTTGAACAAAAAGGATGCGTCACTGACGCCACGCAAGCGCATTGATTAAGCGAAATGGAACTTTGCGGAATTCCGCATAGGTTCCTACTGAATTGGCAAAGCTGTCGGCTGTGGCCGTCGTTGGCGTCCATGGCACGACTTTCAGATGTCGGCCACAGCCGACTGTGGCGGTCAAACGGTTAGCCGACTGTGGCGGTCAGTAATAATTTGAGACCATGTCTGGTTGATTTAACTATTAGTTGAGTTTAGTCTTCTGATTTTAGCTGTAAGGTAAGTTTCCCCAAGGTAGTCAAGCCTGACTATCATGAGCCAAGTTGACCACGTGACTTGTAGCCGTGAACGGCACACTTGACACATTTCGTCCTCTTCCAGAGGCCACCTGCTGGTGGCCGAAGTGGAGTCGCGCTTCGACAAGCTGGAAGACTTCACCGCGGGAGTGGAGCGGCTCGGGTTCAAGCTGCTGAAGACGGACCAGAGCCACAAGGTGTTCTACTTCATGGAGTTCAAGAAGGTGCAGGAGGCTTCCAAGAAAGCTAGACATGTGCCGTTAACTCTCAAGCCGTGTTTGTATAAGAGGCGGTAGTTGTTAATAAATATTACTAACTTATGAGGTGTCTTACTTAGCCAAGAGAAAATCCCTTTACCTGAATTTTTTATGAGAGAAATCAAACAATATTGAGATTGAGATTTAGATATTATATTTTCTTAATCAAATAACACTTAATAATAGTAACACATGTTATATTTAGATTTTATTTAATTATATTCATATTTTTTATTGGTCACAAGACTAATTTCCTTCTGATCAGTCTTTTCATTTCAACTTTATTAAGTACATTTATAAATTTACTAATAGTATTTAAATGCATATAATCGGAAGTGAATCCTACAGCAAAATTATTGACATTAACAAAAATAGCTCATCATCTAGTATTTCATAATTTAAAAAGGTAACATACGAAAACTTCTTTCGTTAATTTTAGGCAAATAATAATTATATTATAACATTTCTTTTCACAACCATTATAAATTTTACATAACATTTGATAGAGGAGCTGTAAATAACGTAACGATGATTCACATCACAGCTTCAGGTCTTCCATCACGTCTTCGGCCTCGGCTCGCAGGTTCTCCACTTTCTCTATTAACATCATCTGAAACATACCGAAAGCAATTACCCCCATTATTCATAAACGTCTACTAAAGTTTAGAGGCCTCTGATAACCGCTTGTCCCTTTCCGTCCAACCTATATGAGGGAAAGGGACAAACGATTATCAGCGATCTCTTAACTTTAGTGGCCGTTTATGAATAAGGGTATGTGCGTAGCGATAAATAACGATTTCGATTCCGAGAAAATGCCTATTCCCATTTGTGCCCTTTATTTTTCCTTAGAGCAGGTTTTTTACCATGAAAATAATTATTGGTTATGTAATTTTATCCCCATTGTTGTACTGACAAGTGACAAGAGATGAGAAAATATTCCTAGAAGTTACTACTGATTTTGTTCAATTTTTAATATTGAACAATAATAGTGTATTGGTTTTTTTTGTCATCAACCATTGAAGATGGTCACAATGATGATGATCTCACCCTAGCGGCGCTGACGAGGTGCGTGGCGGCCGACCTGGAGAGATGTGGCACGGATGCTGTGAGGTGGTCGACGGAGGCCTTCGCCAGGTCCTCCACCCGCTTGTAGCCGGCGCGCATCAGCTGCAGCGCGCGCGCCTGCAACACACAACCAGTAGGTATTTGTATCGAGCACACATTTTTTATAGCTTCGATGAATTTTTAAAAATTTAAATTATTGTATACTTAAAAGACTACTCGAATTAGTTAATGAATATGACATAATTTATACCTACCTATTAATCAATAAGATTATGATTATTTTAATTATTGTATATACCTATTTGACATGTAATATTGAGAATATTATGAATAAAATGAATATGAATATGAATATCTTAGGAGAACGATCTAAGGTTCGATTTTAACTGAACGTATAAATTGTTATAATACCGTGCCGTGCCATTGCGTTCTTTAAAACGTGGCTTCACTGTGTTCGAAATAAATAGTTTGTCCGAAAAGAGAAGTGTCGTGGTTTATATACAAGCTAATACATTCAACAACACTTCTCTTTCTGGACAGACTCTAAATGGTGGCAGTGTTTTGAGGCAGATTGGTTGTTCGACATAAAAATGTAATATTAATCTACTTATGAAGCAAATATCGTTATAATCACAGCTGTCCCCACGTAAGTCTCATGGAGCGCTTTAGAAGAAGACAAATGGGAAGTTACAATTGGGTGTTTCCCATATGTATCCGCTATTGGCTATGTGCGAAGTGCATGGTGGGGGTAACGTGAACGATCGCAGCGCACAATGTAACAAGAAATTGGGCTCTTGTCAATATCACATTTCAAAATATTTGACATCACCCGTAGGGTCAACTGTCAAAATAGTGAATCAGCCAGTGACATTTCATATAAGCAAGGAGTATATGCCATTAATAAAAAAGAAAAAAACCCTTTCACCCCCTGCTCAAGAGATGGCGCCCCACTCATGCACACAGCCAATAGTCACGCGGGGCAGGCACTGCTGGGAATGAATCCTCATCTGTGCCCACTGGGAATAGATGGGTATAGTTAAATTCCCATCCATCCCCGCAGGCACAGTTGGGAAGGAAACTACTCCCATCTGTACCCTCGTAGGTTCCGATTGGAGTCGATTTAGATAGTAAGTAGGTATGTTTGATAATTATATACAATAGTTACATAAACCCAAATATAATTTAAATTCCAATGGTGCTCACCGGGAACAAATCATAATAAAAACTATGCCCATCTGTACAGGGAACGGATGGAAAGGAGTCGTTCACATCTGTGCACGTCCCTGTCACGTGGGACAGATGGTAATACAGCCACAAAGGGAGTGGTGATAACTTTTTCAGAGAAAAAAGCCTATTCCCATCTGTTCCTAGGCGGTCACAAATGGGAATACCTTCTTGACTGGGAATAGGAACGTTTCGTCTTTCCAGCCGTATTAATAAGTTCCGTGGTACAAATACATGGTCAGCGTGTGAGTGAAGTAGGGCTTGCAACTCCGGAATGGTTTGTATGACCAATTCCGGAGTTAGCCCATACAAACAATTACGAAGTTGCATTGCAAGCGCTAGTGTGAGTGAAGTATGTAACCTTCTTGACGGCCGGCAGCTCCAGCAGCTGGGCGAGCTCGGGCGCGGCGCAGTGCGCGAGGCGCGGCGCCAGCTCCGCGAACAACGCTCTACAAACATCACAACTCGTTCATACAAACAATCTACTTATACAGGAATTTGCTAAAATTAACATGGTCATATATCGACATCAAAGACTACCTTGCATTGTGCGTGATATTATTATAATAACTGACCTGAAGGTCCACAAATGTTCTAGTTCCTCACAGAAGCGCGTGGCGCTGGACGCCATGGCCGCCGCCGACGCCATCATGCTCTGCACCACACCGCGCGACACCACGTACCTGCAACATTACTACAATAAGGGCTTCTGTGCACCAAGGACCATCGTCCACGCTATCAACTTATGCTAGTAAGGACCATCGACGGCCAGTTAAGGGTGTTACTATGTATAGTATGTATGTGATGCACGTCGTCGATAACTGAAAGTAACATTTTCATTAAAAGTAAACAAGGATAAGAGGTGTATTCCGATCTGTCTGTTTACGTAACTGAGGCGGAGATAGACACACAGATAAGAAGCACTCACTTGTCGGCGACGACGTGGAAGGGCACCTGCTTCCACAGGTCGTGTAACATGAGAGCCACGTAGAAGCGACACAGCACCTTCTCCGACACGTTCTGTTCACAACATACCATACGTGAGTTCAAAGTCAAAGTCAATATTGTCCTTATTCAAGTAGGCATAGCAACAAGCACTTTCGAATCAATTATCTTACCAGCCTTTTCCAAATAGTAACCCGGTAAATGGGACAATTATTTCCTTTAAGATTTATGCAAAATTTATGATACCCGAAATGGTTTAAGTATTTCAGGTTGGTAATTATTAAAATACTACTTAATTAAACAAATAAAAGCCAACTTAAATTTGAGAAGATACACAATTGGTGTCTTCATTTTTTTTATCGAGTCGAATATTTTGAAAAGGGATACTTTGAAATAGCGTTATATTATACGATGCATGAAAAACACAATATGAGTAGAGTGATCGTTGCATGATGGTACTGCTACGGCTACACACCGTGATGGGTTTGCCGGTCATCATGCGGATGGCGTTGACCTCGGTGATGCCGAGGATCTTCGCTGTTTGCACAGCATCCTCGTCCAGGTTGCAGTACTGGAAGGAAATAAAATGGTAACAAAATTCACAAATGAGTTTGAATCATACAAGGTGTAACAAAAATGCGGATGGTCCTTTTAAGAGCATAATTCGATTTAATTTCATTTATTTCATAAATTACACAAACAAATCACAAAAAAAAATCAATTCTTACTTATACGACAAGTCAGTTAGACGCCGTCTAGGCGCGCTGCCACCGCCTGCAGGAGGCTGTTGGTATCATATTTCAATTATGAAGAAGTATGAAAACAATTATTTCTAGCGAATAAAAAAATTGGTTTTGTATGGAGGATTGGCCAGCTAGGACGACGCGACGTGCCCCACAAAAAACAATTTTCGCTTTAAAAAAAAACCTCCTAGTACTCTTTTTTACTCGTAACGTAATACGATACCAATTATGCCCTTAAACTGATCACCAGTATTTTGTTACAACCAGTATAGTAATGATTTTATTATTTTGTTCCCAACATTGGTATTATTTTGTGACCTTAGACAAAAATGGGAATGGATTAATTTCACCTGTCGCGCGGTCACCTAGAATAAAACGAATTCCATCTGTCCGTGGCGGGATCGGACTATTTTCCATCTATCTCCATGAAACTAAAGCGGGAACAGATAGGAACACCCAAAAATTAAAAGTGAATAAGACTGAACGTTGTTACCAGTGAGTAGTAGTGCCGGTAGTCGGGCCTGATGCCCGCCGCGTCGTGCGGCGTCACCAGGTACAGCAGGTGCAGACTCCCCATCAGCACCAGCCCCCTGGATGCCGACTCCAGGTCCAGCAGCATCTGCTTGGCTACTGACAGCTCCATGCAACCTGCAGGGACCGTATATTGCCGTATTTTTTCTTAACTTTTACATACATACAGTCACCATCAGATATATCGGAGCGGCCAAGATGGTCACACATATCTGAACAACGGCTCTATTATTAAGGCAATAAAGTGCATGTTCAGATATTTTTGAGTACCCTGGCCGTACAACATGAAAAGAAAATAATGAATACTAATAAAATGCCTGTTCTAAAATAATCTATCGGGTGTATTCCCATATGTGTCCATCGGGAACAGATGAAAATAAGTAATTTTCTTATAAATTATTCCCATTTGTCCTCATCAACGCCCGTACCGCACGCAATCAAAACGGGGACAGATGAGAATACACCCATTAAACGATCAGACTAACCTTTGATAGCGGCCCTGCCGAGTTTGCTAACAGTCAACTTGCTGTCACTGTACACTATTCTCTGTCCGGCCGCGGTGTGCGACTCGTCGATAGACTTGTGCTCCCCGATGTCGAGCGCGCCACTCTGTATGAGGGAGCGGATCGAGTCGTCGCATATTTGTTTTATATTCACTTCGGAGCTATAACAAGATAAAACTCCGTTATTTATTTACATATTTGGAACCTTGTCTCACCAATGTGTAACTGCAGTTACACATTGGTGAGACAAGGTTCCAAATAACTTAGGCACCCTGGAATATATTCCCAATGCAGCTTACGTCGCCCACAGTATGGCAATGGAGGGCACAAATGGTAATGATAACTATGAAAACCTATTCCTACATGTCTCCGGCGGACGCAGATGGGAATACGCCGATCCCGGTATTTGAAGCCTAAAATCAAACTTGGAAAGTAAAGAAACCGTTACTCGACAAACAGGTGTAAATGGTATACCATAAGGTTTATACACCAATATAATAGCGTTTACCGTTAGCGTTAGTACCGGGTTGATTCAAATTATGAAAGATGACTTAATATTAATATGTATAACAATTAGAATCTTGTACTTGAGTCGTCAACCGTTTATTTCGCATGCTACCCTCGCCCATTTAGATTTATGAGAAATAAATGTCTTAAACCATAGAATCTACTAACCTGGTAGCCGGGAAGGTGGAGTACAGAAGGTCACGCAGTTGGATCCTGGTGTCGGCTAGCTGCGAGGTCACTTCGCTGAGGACCAGACCGCAGCAGGCGGCGGCCAAACCGCTGACGACTAGCGAGAGTATCTACTAATCTGGTAGCCAGGAAGGTGGAGTACAGCAGGTCACGCAGCTAGCTCCTGGTGTCGGCTAGCTGCAAGGCCACTCCGCTGAGGACCAGGCTGCAGCAGGCCGCGGCCAGACCGCTGACAACCGGTGGGACTGTCTACTAACCTGGTAGCCAGGGAGGTGGGGTACAGCAGGTCACGCAGCTGGCTCCTGGTGTCGGCTAGCTGCAAGGCCACTCCGCTGAGGCCCAGACCGCGCAGGTGGCGGCCAGACCGCTGACGACCGGCCGGGGTGTCTACTAACCTGGTAGCCAGGAAGGTGGAGTACAGCAGGTCACGCAGCTTGCTTCTAGTGTCGGCTAGCTGCAAGGCCACTCCGCTGAGGACCAGGCTGCAGCAGGCGGCGGCCAGACCGCTGACGACCGGCGGGAGGCCGTTGCGGAGGACGGACTGCAGCTCCAGCCAGTCGGCGGCGCTGCAGATTATTATACTCTCACCTAGAAGAAGAAAATATGGGTTTTATTTGTCCCTGTCTCGTTCGCGTACGGTATGGCGATGGAAGGGTCAAATGGGAAAAATTCGTTAAAACCTGGCCTCAGTGGGCACAGATGGGAATACCAAAAATACTGTAGTCTTAATAATTTATTTTTATTTTATTTATTTTACTGATACAAATTCATTTCAATTTAATTTAACAATTACTGTTAGAAACATTTAATATCATGAGGCAGAACGTTCCAAGACGCAGATTGATCCTTATCGGTGTTAGAATGAGAAGCTGAGAATGAGTTAGTAGTTGTGGACTGTGGTTGAGGGTCGGCTGCTGACCGGAGTCGGTGTGCCCGGCGCGGCCCGCGCGGCCGCACATCTGCGTGTAGGCGCCGCGCGAGAGGAAGGCGCGGCCCACGCGAGGGGCGCGCACGATCACGCGCCGCGCCGGCAGGTTCACGCCCGCCGCCAGCGTCGACGTGCAGCACAGCACCGAGATCACGCCCGACCTGCATTAACAACATCATCTAATTATCAATGAAAATCAATGTTTTAAACTTACAGTTTTATGGTTTATTCCTATGTGCCCGCTGGAGAGTGATGAGAAAATATTTTTCTTAGGATTTTCATTCAATAATTCGTCCCGTCATCGATGGGCATCGGTAGCACGCGACTAAAGCGGGACAGATGCGAATCTTGCAATTTACCTGAATGCCTGTTCCAATAGTGTCCTCTCGTCGGAAGCCAGCCCGCTGTGATGGTAGGCGACTCCGTAGCGCACGCTCCGGGCGAGTGCGGGTGCTGCGCCCTCGGCCTTCAGCGCCGCTTCCAACGCTTGTCGCTCCGAGATTCGATGAAGCGCCATCTCTCTGATGACAAACTTAGCTTAAAAATAAATATCGTTGCAGGTGGCCACACTGCTGCAAAATCGTATCACGACGAAGACGGTGACACTGGGAACAGATGGTAATGATTTCCTTTCTTCGGCCAGAAATAATGGGCATTGATGAAGGAACCGTAAAAAATGACAATAATACTATTTATGATACTTTAATCATAATAGTCTCACAATGCATACTCATAAAATCTGTTTGTCTATTTTGTTTTTCTTAATATCACTTTGTTAATAACATTAACAGAAGCGAAACGAGAACAAATGAGAAGTTGTGTTATTCCTAGCTGTCATCACAGTCACAAGTGAGCATAAAAGTATTGCAATGGGTATAGTTGGCTAATTGTCATTCCCATCTGTTCCCAGCGAGCACAGTTGAGAAAGAATGAATCCCACCGATTTCCGCCTCGCATAACAGAACAGAAGAATGCACAGATGGGAACTGTACACCAATTAGGATAGTCACTAACTTGCGCTGCAGCTTGCACAACAGGCTGGCCACATTTTCGCAGTTGCGCTTGGTGGGGCAGAACACGAGGCACGAAGAGCGCGGCACCACCTCCGCCACCAGCCCGCCCACGCCGTCCGGGTCCAGCGCCAGCGCCGCCGACGTGTACTGCGGTCAATGTCACGTTAGATAAGTCGGTAGGAAACTCGGATTACAAACACGCGTATTGACTACATTTTTTATTATGCAAATCTTATTTACCAGAAGGATATTTTGTCTGTAACGTCCACATGAAATAATTACACGTCTGACATAGTTACATGACTGTGTTCCCATTCCTATCTGTGCCCGCCGGGAATAGGCCTTTTTTTAGGAATAATTCCCATTTGTCTCCGCCATAACGAATAGTCAAACCGGAGCTTATTTAGCTTTCGTTCTCTTGATAAGCTTTATGTTAGGCTACACGGTGGGAAATCGAATTGTAGTTATATGGGCGCCACTGCCACTGACTGGTGCTCACATCGAAGTTAAGCTCCCTCTCCGGCACCGCCTCGCCCGCCGTGATCCTATACAGGGTGGAGCCGAGCTTCACGTACTCGTCCAGCGTCACGGGCCGGAAGTCGCGCTCGAACACGTCCGCGCGCAGGAAGCGCGCCACTTCCGGCAGGTTGCCGATGGTCGCGCTCATGCCCACTATCTGGATACCCTCTGAGAATTCGAAAGCATGTTTTAGACAAAAAAATCAGTAAGCTATTCCCAGAGAACTAAAATATTTATTATACAACCATCAAGACAACTATAATGATCATTTAATGTTTTTTTTTCAGCTGTGAATTTAAGAAATGCAGATAACTAAAATATTGATGAAACAACTCTCAAGAGAACTGTAATGTTCATGTTTCTAGTAACTTACGGTTAGCGAATAGCACGGTGGAGAGCAGTGTTTCGAGGGTGGCTCCACGACCTGCCTCTCCGATCAGATGTAACTCATCCACCTACAATTCAAAAACTTATCATATTTGGAAAAATATTTAGCACTGAGCAACGCCATCATTTCAATTTATGTATCTTCAAATTTTGTATGCGCACTTACCACCATAAGTCCGATCTCACTAAGCCTGCCAAACTCTATCAAGCTCCGCACCAGAGCTAGACCCTTCTCTATGGTGGCTATATAGATGCTGTGCTTGCTTCTGCGCTTCTTCGGGGGGATGTGGCCCTTGCCCGCAGCATATTCTTCCACTAGAAAATCCAGGTTCACAGCAAATGGGGAGAGTGCCCAGATCTGTAAACAATTTGAAGGTGAAGTAGAAGAGGTTCTTATTAGACTAGCTAAGGACAGTGTGTGTTTAATTCAATTTGATAATTATACAAGGAGTGTACCTGTACATACAGGTTTCTAAATGGTTGAAAACATGCATGATACACTTCTAAAGGTTTGTCGTTCACTAACATAGTAATAAAATCTAAATTTAATTTCATATCAATGCATAATTTAACTGAAATTTAGCATACCTAACCTAACATTATAATAGTATGTTCAAGCTGAAAGAAGAACATGATTATAATGTAATACTGTTAAATCAAAAAATACCAAAACTAAATTATTTGGCTAAAAGAAGCTAAAGCTAAAGCTTTAGCTTTCGTTTTCTTGACAAGCTTTATAGAAATATGGTAATGTTAGGCTATTTCAATTAAAATAATATTTGAAAACATATTTTTTCTTTACTACCCTTACCTTTTCCTGCACTATGGCAACAAACGGCAGGATGAACAGCACATTCTTGTTATTGTTGAGCACCTCGCGCAGCATCAACACCTCGGCCACCAGCGTCTTGCCCCCGCTTGTTGGTAAGGCATAAATCAGGTTCCGCCTCTCTCTGATTGCATCGAGGTTCAGGCACTCTTCTTGCCAATCTGGCAAACATATCATATATTTGTGTTTCTTATGTGGTAGTGGGAGCACCTATGGGAGCGACCACCCTGGCTTCTTGTCTTGTGAAACTTTTTCAATTAATTTCAATATAGCACTCTTTAATTTGAGGGAAATTAGACTATTTAAGTAGTTATAACAAGAATCAAAAAAATTATCAAACTTTTGACAACTGTTAAATACTTCTATGAAATAATATTGATAAAGCTAAACAATGTGATTCAAACTTTTATTTAACAACTTTTAAATACTACCTATTATAAAGGAATATTGATAAAGCTTATTATAATGTGATTCTTTAATTGACAAAATAGTGCAATTAGAATTTTTTTTTATTAGACTCAACCAGCGCAGATATAATAAATAAAATAATAAAAATATTTTTTATTATTTTTATTATATAAATAATTTTTATTATTTTATTTAATATATCTGTATAAAAATAATTTTTATTATTTTATTTATTATAACACAGATATACTTACCATAAAATTTCTCAATATTTCTGTAACTTTTGAAGAAACTCTTTGTCTTAACCGGTAAGCCATAGAAATTTTCTACATTGTCAGTCATCTTTCCTGTAACTTTGTCATTTTCTTTTATTATACAAGATTCTTTGAGATCAAGCAAAAAGGAGTCTTTTGTTTCGAATAGACTGTCTTTAGCCTCTTGATCCTGAGCTTTCCTGTAAATGGAGTCATTAATGGCTGCAAAACTTTCTTCTATATTGTCTCTAAAATGCTGTTCGCATCGCGATGTCAGGATGTCGTCATTACATGATTGCTCCAGCCTTGAATAAAACATATCATCTGAAATATCTTCAAGTTCTACCAAATTCTGTGTTGTTGAGACTTCTTTCTCTTTGGTTACTAATAATGAATCCCAGTTCTCAATATCTCTTACGACAGAGCTGTTTAGAGCGCCGGGCGAGCAAGGTATTTCACTACACGATGAACTGTTGTTACCAGAGTCACACAGATACTCTATTTGGTTGCATGGGAGCGGGGGAGATTCACAACGCTCTGGAAGTTGCTTCAGTAATCGCACATTTATCGGACTACATACGGAAAACACATCACGATTGTTTTTATTTAAGTATTCTGGTGACCGCAGGATCTTCGACATGCCGAGGCGACGCCGCTTCGGCGTAGATGAATTTTCTTTCATTGATTTCTTAATCGAATACATTTTAAAGATCCCTTATCATTTGATAAATAAGATACAATTAGTTTTATTTTGATGTAAACAAGCCTAGCCCATCGCGGTGCTGCGCTGCGCGTGCGGTGCTTTGATTTTTATGTATTTTTTAAATAATGACGTTGACAGTAGGTATTGACATTGACACTGACATTTGCGTTTCGTTTCGTAGCCATTTCGTACCACGCTAGGCCAACCAACCAAATTAAAAGCGGTATTAGACATTGCAACCTGCAGGGCTCAATCTGTCAGGTTGGAAGGTGTAATTGAAGGTAGGGCCCGTAGGGAGCTGAAGGAGGGGAGGGAGAGGCAGGGTACACAACAGATTGGGCCCTGCAGTTTGCAATGTCTCATCATCATCATCTCAGCCATAAGACGTCCACTGCTGAACATAGGCCTCCCCTTTAAGGGGGGGGGGGGGGTTGCCATACGCGCCACGCTTGGCAGGCGGGTTGGCGCGCGCAGTTATTTATTTTTCTTTCTGTTTATTGTTGTTTAGGCTTTCGGAAGATGCTACTGCCCATCTCCCGGTGTAGTCCCTTAGCAGACTCCTACTGCAACCACGGGACGATATGGTGGGGGACAATTCTAATGCCGGGCACCCCACGGCAATTGCAATGTCTACTAGCCGTTTAAGCGGATAATTTTGAGCTCAAGATGGCGACGACGTATTTAGAGTAGTTCTTTGTTTTTTGCTCATTTACGTAGTTCAGTGTGTAATATTGATAGCTTATTGTGCGGTGATCTAACGAACAAGTGGCAGCTAATGAAGAATTAGTCTCAAAACGCGCGTAACCACGCTTTAGTCGAACGAACGGTTATCCGGGGTCTCGGCCGCCCACGTGTTTGTAGGGAGGCTATCACCTTACATTCAGCAAGGCCTTTACCGAACAACGTTGCCTATATTTTATTGTACCTAATAAAAAAAGTGTGAAACGTCGTCATTGGCAGAATTTTCATTGCTATGACAAAGGGAGAAAGCCATTAAATATTTAAAAAAACACCAAATTAAGCGGACATTACATTATACAATGTGCAAAGCGCTAATTTAGCGAGTTAAAAAAGAGCTCGTTCATTATACTACCTACGCTAGATAGCGACGCTAGTTAGTGCCTTGCTTTCATTTCGGTAGTGATCGTCGTTTGCACATCATCTAAATCATGGCACCATCAAAACATCATTTAAGTTAATTGGAATTGTTTGTAATAGAGCACCGGCCTATTTTTGCCAGCGCTGGCACCCAGTGACACTGGCAGCATGGTCTACCGACTGGCTTCGTCTAAACCCGACATTACACTATGCGTTATATAATTGCTAGATAGCGCTAGTGCGGCAGAGCGCATACGATCGCATTATATTGGGTCAAAGTGGGTTAAAATGAGTGCGCTAACTTAGCTGGGTTATTCGTATTTACAAAACCATTATTAGACCGATCCTAATGTATGGCTGCGAATGTTGGACACTCACTCTGAAGGAAGAAAATAAGCTCCTTGTTGCCGAAAGAAAAATATTCCGTAAGATCTTGGGGCCCACACAGAGAGATGATGGTAGCTGGAGAATCCGGAGAAATCAGGATATAGAAGACTTGGTGTCTGAGCCAAACATTATCGGAGAGACCAAGTCAGCAAGACTCCGCTGGCTTGGACACCTTGAGAGAATGCCAGGCGATAGGGCGGCCAAAAGAGCTTACGTTGGACGTCCTCTAGGTCGACGTCCATCAGGTCGTCCTAGGTACCGCTGGAGAGACCAGGTCGAAAGAGATCTAGGCGCCCTACAAGCAGAAAACTGGGAGGAGATCGCACAAAACAGGACGCTTTGGCGCCATCTCGTGTCGGAGGCCAAGACTCACTTCGGGTCGCTAAGCCAGAGGAGTTAGTTTTTTAGTTAGTTAGTTAACTTAGCTAGCGCTCTGCAAATTGTATAGTGTAATGCCCGCTTTATTTTGTACTTAAATGTTACTAAAATTTAAACCGACTTCACTCAACCTCCACTAACAAAAAGCAAATGCTCGAGCTCACCGATACGAGCTGCTGTAAAAAATACTCAAATCACTATTATAGAACCTATAATAGTGATTTGAGTATTTTTTTATTCACTATAATATAGGTGTGCTAATAATGGGGTTAGCCGGTCTAAAGTCTTTGTAGATGGTGCCAGGCGCGGATCCAGGATTTGGTTCAGGGGCCGGAGAGGGCACTTTCTACCCAAAAAATCTTACGGTCCACATCTATGGCCCTCGTAGTATACAAAACTTGCGTGTCAGGGGGGGCTATTCAGAGGGGTCCTGTATCCGCACCTGGATGGTGCCAGAATAGCTTGTTGCTTTTTTTTTAAAAACATTCTGTTTCGGATGCCAAATCCCATACAACAATAATATACTATGCTCTACTTACTATATTATAGTGACAAGTACAAGCTATACTGGCGCCAACTGGCCAAACCATTGACATTTTGAAGAGTTCCCTCGATTTCTCCAGGATCCCATCATCAGATCCTGACCTGATGACAATGGAGCCAATTGTGAAGTAGGTATACTGTTCTAAGAATCATTCAAATCGGTCCAGCCGTCTTCGAATTAATCGGTGAAGATATATAAAAGAAAATGAGAGGTTCCGCCGTGACCTAGAAGGGTGGACTAGTAGTCAGGTCAGGGCGTCTGCCGCGATTGCCGCGAAAGCTAGCTGAAGAGGCCAGTTCAAATCTGGCTTCGGACACCGGTCTTATAGATATCAAAAAGTGCATATAAGGAGTTGTTTGTTTTGTTTCTACTAATAGAAGCTGCCAGGTTCATCGCACGCTTCAAATGAGATAAGACACGTGAAATATTGTTTATTGGCAGTGCGATTGTCGCGCGGAGCCAAATGAAGAGAGCAGCATTACGCTGTCTGATGGTCAAGTCTAGGGAGCTGATGCCGTTGGTAGACTAGTCACCTGCAGTCATATCTCACACATAATTAAGCTCGATAATAACCGACACCATCATATTTGCAGAGCTATAATAGCGTGTCACAAATGTTTGTGGATTTCGTTATTTAAGTATTTCGTTATAAACAAAATATAGGAAACTGAATTAAACTTAGGAAATCATGGTCACCCATGTCATGGTCAGGCGCGGTCGCAACCTGAAATTTGGAAGGGGGAGGGTGGGAAGGAAACTAATGCAAAAAAAAAAATATTGTGGGAGTCAGTAAATTTTTTTTGCCATTTGAACCCCATCTCATGTGACCCCCCCCCCCCCCCTGGGACCGCGCCTGGTCATGGTGACATATGCTGTATGGTAAAACAAGACGTCACATTGACATAAGACGTAGGGTGACCAAATTGTATGCCAATATTTCTTTTTCCCTAGTTTTGAGCCCTAGTAATGATATTATCAAAAAGTTCCCCCTTATTTGGAAACATGTGGGATATTAAATGAAAGCCTATCAAATTGGCTACAAATTTCATGGAAAGTATGCGCCCGAAGTCCGAGGAATTTTAGGGTAGCGCAGTCGAAGTATGCGTTTTGAAGTTTATATTGTTTTTGACAATTTACTACCTAAAAGACATGAAAATCAATCATTTATATGTAAATTAAATTTGAAACAAGACGAGGCCAATTTGGTAAAGATAGACCTCATGCAGTTTCCGAGGTCTCTGTTCATGGTAATTGATTCGTCATTCGTCGCTCATTTCCTTTGGCTCTCCCTTCTCTATCCTAAAATTCCTCGTATAGTTGAAGAGTTCCCTCGATTTCTCCAGGATCCCATCATCAGACCCCGACTTGGTGCCAACGGGACTATCTAGGGGTTATACCCGTTCGATAAAAAAAAAATTTGAAGATATCGAGTAACATACATACAAAAAAGAAAAAAAATCAGTCGAATTGAGAACCTCCTCCTTTTTTCAAGTCGGTTAAAAAAAATTTTGAAAATCGGTTCACGATTCACGGAGATATCGAGTAACATTATACATACAAAAAAATAAAAATTCAGTCGAATTGAGAACCTCCTCCTTTTTATGAAGTCGGTTAGTACTTAGTAAATTTAATTAGGCTCCCTTATATTTATGGTGGTAAAAATGCTGTCATCATCATCATCATCTTAAGAGCCTTGCTCTTGTCGGTGGAGTAATCGCCATTCAGTCCTGTTCTCCGCTAATGTTTTTAGCTCTTGATACGACATAATGTTGGCCTTTTCTTTGGCTTGGTCTAGAAATGCACGTCTTGGTCTTCCTCGGCCTCTTCTATTTGGTATTCTCCCTTCAATAATCGTTTTTATGTAATCATCATGACGTATCAGGTGCCCTAACATATTTCCCCTTCTGTTTTCAATTGTTTTGAGTAGGCATCTGTTCTCCCCTACCACATTCAGCACTTCTTCGTTCGTTATCTTCTCTCTCTCCAGCTTATTCCTTCCATTCTTCTCCATGTCCACATTTCAAATGCGTTTAATCTATTCCTATCACGCTGGGTTAATGTCCATGTAAAAATGCTGTAATAAACACGTAACAAAAATTCAATTAAAATAACTAATATTAAAATAAACTAAATACAACTATAAATATATAAAACTACCTAAAAACTTACCTAAAATCCCAGTTACAAAAAGAATACCCCCTCCAAGAGGTCCCCCTGCGGCAGGGAACCCATAAGGTCACCCTGCGGCAGGGAACCCATAAATTGCAAATATAGTCTAATGGGTAAATCCACGTAAGAGCGTAACGCCAGTTACCAATTATTCGCTCACTGTTTTATTTATGATACAAATTTAAGTGAAAATTATATCTATAGGGATCTATTTTATTCTTACCTATCGATAAATTATCGTTCACAATAGCGTCAGAAATAAATAAACAATGAATGAAATCGTAACTGGCGTTACATTTCCATGGAATTGCCCTAATATACCTTATATTTATAGTCTTTGGGAACGTTTGCCGTAACATAACATACTTACGTTCTTTGTTAGATACCAAAAATAACACGAAAATATTATTGTTTTTTTTGACACTCTCCCGGTGTGATTCTGAGGACGGAAATTCACATAAGTGTTTCATCACTTATGTGAACTTCCGACCAATCACTACATTATAAAACAAAGTCGCTTCCTGCTGTCTGTCCCTATGTATGCTTAGATCTTTAAAACTACGCAACGGATTTGCATGCGGTTTTTTTTAATAGATAGAGTGATTCAAGAGGAAGGTTTATATGTATAATTGCACCCGTGCAAAGCCGGGGCTGGTCGCTAGTTAATATATAAATGAATCAGCTATACATATCTGATTTAACGAAAGGTAGAACCCCTTAACAACTATTCAATTCAATTCAAATAGTTTATTTCAGACCAGATGTCCATAGAATTAAGTACATAATAAATAAATAATATAACTATAACTTACCATATCCCCGAAGTATAATACCAACTCAGGTTTGGATGATATGATAAGTACCTACTTGTACTGCTGTGATGAATTTTCATTTAGTTGATTAGGTTACATATTTATAAAAGTTCTACTATAACGGACGGACAGACAGACGGACAGACGGACATGAAGAAACTGTAAGGGTTCCGTTTTTGCCGTTAATGCTACGGAATCCTAAAAAAAAGAAGATATCCTGGAAAAAATAGTATGTTGACGTAAGGATCAAGTTGAGATCATATTATTATTATTATTGCGTTCTTGTGGGCCTTGAACGTCGCGTCGACCAGTATTGATCTATTGTGACAGCCCTTTAAAGTTCTTTACTAATGCCCGTTGCCTCCAGAAAGTTCCAGATTCTTTGGGCCGTAATGTTCTGTACCTCATAGGGTTGCACTACGTGTCGCCCTAGGTAGGTACTTCTTTTTGACATTAGTGGTCCACAAGAGCAGAGTATGTGCATTGCAGTTTCCTCTGACTCCTGACAGAACCTGCATGTCGCATCTTGTTTCTTGCCAATTTGAAACATATGTTTGTTCAACTTACAGTGTCCAGTCAGTATTCTGGTCACCGCGCAAGTTTTGTGCCTTTTGAGCCCTAAAAGCTCCTTAGCAGTTTTGCTGTTGAACCCTTTGATTAGAGCTTTTGAGTGTTCTTGTCCTTTAACGGACTTCCACCAATCGATTGCTCTCTTTTTTTCCATGTTGCTGAGCAGAGAATATGCCTCTCGTTTTGTGATTCCACAAAACGGTTCTGGGCCGACCAGGGGTGTGTCTGCGCCCTTTCTAGCAAGTTCGTCCGCTTCTTCGTTTCCTTTGATGTCGGAGTGTCCTGGTACCCATCTAAGTGTAACTTTGTTGGAGTTAGCCAGTGCATTTAGGTTTGTTTTACAGTTCTGGACGAAGTTGAGATCATATGCGTATAATGCTGACATTTTTGTTGGAAAATGTATCGGTGATAAACATTACCAAGCTTAAGGGCTGATCCATGTCATAACTGTCATAACATGTACAATATAATATATGAGACATGATATTACATCAGCGATCGGAAGCCCCGCAAACATCGGAAGCCACCCACAGCATCCGCGTCAACGGCGCTCCTGACGGAACTAGGCGAATACAACTTCTAAACTCCAAGATCGATATGACCTGACCATCTCTATCGCTCCTGTTATCCGAACGATAGAGACAGAGATAGATGAAACGTGAGTTTTCTATGTTTACGGTAGGCGGGCCCTTTCGCCAGAAACAAGAAATCGGAGCTGCCGAGCCAAAATCGAGCGCCGAAAATAGCGCGCGAGGCGAGTTCGGAGCGCTCGCGCACTCCGCCAGAGCCGCGTCGGTCGCTGCGGACTCCACATTCCAACGATCGAGGACCGGACCACCTTACCCCTTGCGACGTAAGTGTTGTGAACAAGTGCACTAGTGAACATAAACAAGGACTGTTATCGTTACGGACCCTCCAGGACTCAGGGTTTCAAGTGTATAGTGTAACTCTCAAGTGTGTAACGGAAGACCTCCAAGGATCTATTTTTGGCGCGCGCCTTGTATAGCGCGTATTACGTTACATTGAAACACACTTTTTACACACACTCTCTGCATTATTCACACATTTTTTTCAGTTTTGAGTAAGTAAAGTTGGCAAAATTATTGAACTTGCGGATTACAAAACTAAGTTATGCCTGAATATGTATTCTGAAATAACAGTCGTGTGGAAGAACGAACGGAGAGACATCAGAGACAAATACTTAAATACCAAGAAATTACGAAAACTGTGACTTTCCAATTTTGCCAGTTTATAAGCGACATCAAAAAGTTGGCGCCAACTAGAAAAAAAACAATAACATTTTAGACTCAAGACGTACGGCGACCAATACATAATTTTCGCAAAAAAATAGTACAAAAAATATTACCCATAAAATATCCTAAACTTCTAAATCAAAATAACGAGTGTTAAATAATGTACCTACTTAATGTAAATAATAGCTACGGTCGGTAGAGGCTTAATATTAGACCTAGATCATATTTTAACGCACTTTACAATTGTAGGTATCCCAAACTTGCGGCTTGTAGAAGTGAACGATATAGGTATTATAGGTAGGTTATGTCTTATATTATAATCAAAGTATAGATCCTAATACTTTACCTAATACTGAACGGAAGGAGATCAAAGCCGCTCATATTTAAAAATATCCCCTCACGTATAAACATCCAACGGTTCGGTTCGAGTTGATGCTCTAGTTTTTTCTCGGACATTCCTTCACTTTTAATTTAATCGGGTCATAACGTCTTCATTGCATTAAAACAAGATGTGTAGTGAAATATAATTTCAGATTGATAATGTTTAATGTTCATAAAATTATAAACATTGACCTTCAAATATTTAAATACAGTAGGTATGGTAATGGTTAAAGATGTTGAAAGTGAAATGGAAGCTGATGGACATAAGACAATATATGTTTAAAAGAGACAACGTTGTTGAGTATTATGATCAAAACATAGCTAAAAACGAAGTCGAAGAAATAGGTGATAGGGAGTTGAACGTACCTACAACAAATATTGTTATTGATATAAGTAGTTGGTGAACATTACAAAACCAGAACACTTGAACATTTAAAATAAAGATCAACAATTATTAGATCCTCATTCCTGCGTTGTTGATGTGGGTATATTATTAAAAGGTATCGATTCTTATGAAGATATTATTAAAGATGAAGATATTATAGACAGCTAATTGTCATTGACTATTAATCCAGATACAGATCCGAATAGGACAATTAAAAAGACAATAGACGGTTAAGAATTTTCAAGGTCCGCCGAAATCCGAATCCTAGGCAACGGGACGGGACGGGACCGTTTAATTTTACACTTTCGTTGAACGTCTGCCAGCTCAGTAGGTGTGCTTAACGGCGAGAGATATCGCCCAAAATAACTTCTTCATAAACAATATGCACGTTTTTCAAAGTTTTCGCGTCGTCGTGCTCCCACGCGCGCGCATTCCTCGACATTTGGCACACGGCGGCAATTACACGATCTGATTGTTGATCGAATGTGACTTAGGATCCGATTTGATGAAGGGTTAATGACAAATAAGTACCTATACATCAACATCGACACTGATTGATATAAAGCATAATTTGATTAGGTACATGCATATTGAAGTTAAGACGCAAAAGAAGTTGGAATGAATATTGCCTTCAGTGACTGCCTAGTGAGTGTTTGGCTGGCCCTACACGATGAGCCATCATAGGGACGCAGCTACGACGGAACGAGATCGCAATATCGTTAGCTCCCTCTAACGCATAGCTACGTCCCTATGATGGCCCATCATGTAGAGGAGCCATTATGTGGCATAACTATAGCTCGTCAATACAATACATACCGGCGGGTAGAAGACGGGCTGTCGATAGCGAGCTGTCGCGTTAATTCTTCATGTTTCCCCGAACTTTGCCAACTTGCATAGTTAAGTTGCACAGGGATAATATGAAACAGCTGCAAGGAAGAATAAGTATTCTCGTTGCAAATCTGATAGGAACAAAAGAACAGAAAAGCTAAGAGACCTCAATGTACTGGTATTTAACAGTTCATTTTTAAACCGGTAAAAAGAATAAACAAGTAATCAGGATTTAGATAAACTTATGCTATCAAACAAACAACACGTATGTAACTAGATGATTTAGGTTTTAGTAAGTAAATGATAATAACTTAAATACAAGTGAATAAAATATCTGCTCTGACCAATTAAATAGCTAAGAAATGGAATAAGATTCGAACAACAAAAGGAAACATAAGGAGTAAAAATGTTTAAACGTTTTCTAATTTTTTTTCTTCTACTTATTCTTTGAATTTTGAATCCAATAGATATTCAGGGGTCCAATAGGTTCCAAAACATTAAGATTAAACACATCAAACAATAAATTAACTACCATATTTTGCTTTGCAGACTACATAGCCCTCCACCATGTCTGACGAAGAAGAATACTCGTAAGTATACACACAAGCCAACAGCACACATTCAAACACACACACACACATCACATTTAGAGGACTCAAATGTCACTCTCCTTATTTACATTGTTTTGTGTTAGCAATGTTTACTTGTCACCCAATGTGAATATTTTACTTTGATGTTTTCACGTTGATCCCTATTTGCTAACGTTTTGAACCATGAACTGTCCACCATGTCTCCTACTGTTTCAACACCAACACGCATGTACTCAGTGTCAACCCACCCGATGTTTACGTGTGTCTCTTCCACAGTGGCTCCGAGGAGGAGGAAGTAGAAGAAGAAGTTCCCGAGACGTAAGTTCGAAGCCATTTCACTCTTCCGTCTTATCTTTCCAAAAATATAGTTCTGATTAGATTTTGGTTTGGTTTTGACCACTTCAGCTTCTCTCGGCCTGATTGTGTCTTGGCGAGTCTTCATTTCAGCCACTGTCTAGTATAAGGCCGGCATGGCAGCGTCCTCCCTCGCGGGACTTGTGCACGCCCTCACCTACTCCTATTTTTCTCTTTTGTTGCAGGAAGTAAGTGGCGTGCCCTTTTGGTTGATCCGGCACTCACACTAACTTCGCTAAATTAGGCTAAGTTTCTCTAACGCTTCTAGCGCTTAAGTCTCCGCTTATGTTGCTTTCAGACTGACCGCCGCTCACCAAGCGCTTAACTCTACTACTTTTCTAATACCATGCACCAGGTCTCTGACCTCTGAAAGATCAGTGTAACAAGTGAAGTAAGTAAGCTGATCTTTCCGCACACTGTGAATGTCTAAACACTCATTCAACTCAGGTTTTCTTGTGATCGTTTGCACTAACACGGTAAGCTTTCTATTTTGCCTTTATGTCGTATATATGTTAATGTCATATTATTCTCTATGGGATATCTTTTAATCTGTGTACTTTTTGTTTTCTTCGCTGCTGCGGTGGACGTGCAGGCCCGCTCCCAAGCAAGAGTAAGTAATTCCGACGATTGTCTTATTAAAGTCGCTTCGCTTATAGCCGTGAACACGATTGGAATGAATTGGCAAACATTAACCTTCTCTACTAAAGCTTTGTTAGGAAAATTATTGTTCAAAATTGTACAAATGGCTACAATTGTGCAGCAGTGTGGCGCTAACGCTAACCCCTCACCGCTTTATACCTACAGTTGCCCCGAGTAGTCGATGAGTAGCGGCTGATCGTTGTTTTCTTTTTCTAGGAGTAGACCGTCGATCGCGTAAGTCGCACCTCTCTGGTGTCACTAACATGTAACTCTCCTTAACTTTAAAGGCGCGGGTGTGCGTTTAGAATCCCCGAAATCCAATAATACCACCAGATGACCGGGCGGCGTAAACCGCCGTCACCGTGCCGGTTCTATTTTAAACCGCCGGTAGCCGATCTATTTTCGAAGTTGTGTTGGCATCACCCGCGCCGCAACTCGGTCAGTGGATACTGACGTCCCCAGCATGGCCGGACGGCACGAGCATGATACCTTGTATTAATCAATATGTGTGCTTGTCTTCACATCCCCATGGTAATTGTATATGTTATTAATTCCACACAAACACAACAACTCCAGACGTAAGAAAATTGATTAGGTTATGAAATTAAACACACACTAAAACAAAGTGTAAAAAGTGCTAATGCTAAAAACGAAAACTAAAGATTTAACAATATGTACAGAAATTCGCTTACATAGTGGATCTAATTATCTTAGACGACAGTATAACTCTAACGAAACAACGAAACACAAAGTCGCCGTAACATCTGTTGGATGATGTCCGTCCGTAACTCGCTCGTACCGTAAACGGTTTTCATAACATTAACAGCCCGAGCTCTTGTTTCCTAGATTAACGTATTTTTGTATTTGCAGTGGCGAGGGAGGTGGAGATGTCGAATTCATTAAGGTACGTTTTTTTGCAATATTTCAAATGTTCTACTAACTTCAATCCAAAATTATATATTCCTAGAATTTTTCATTAAGTACTAGTTTCATGCTTCCCAGTATCTGCAATAGGATCCACAGTCAAATTTAACAACGGCAAATCCAGTCTAAAATCAAAGGTATTAATTTTAGCTATCAGTGCTATCACTCTCCTTCCTGGTAATTTTGCCAGGTTCTAAATGGGAACATACTTACAAATTTCCCGAAAAACATTTACCCGATTTTTACAATCTCGATTTTTATAATCCCGAATTTTGACAACTCCGAATGTCAAAATTCCGACTTTTAAAATCACGAAACTAGAAAATCCCGAATGCAATATTTCCGAACATTAGAAGTCCGATTGTTACTTGCTCGAATCCTAAAAATCCCGATTGTCAATTTCCCGAAAAACTTAATTCCGATTTTTTTAATTCCGAAAAACTATATGACCGATCGGGTTTTTGGCGATTCGGTAATACGAATTTCGGTTTTTTGTATATTCGGAATAATGAAATTCGCGATTGTGTTATTTGTCGATATCTTGGCGGGTCCGAGCTATAGGCACCAAATAAGCGATCGTCACTGCCCTTACCGATGTAGGTTTGTTAGTTACCTTGTGTCCCTCAGAGCGGAAATAGAAGCGCGGGGCTTCGTCGACATCTTGGCGAGCCCTAGTTATAGTGCACTTAAATGGGTTGTTGTTAAATTCGAGTGTGTCACGCACGAAGCTTTCAAAATGTAAAAGTTAGAAGCGATTGGTTAGGTTAAAAGTCTAAGGCGGAAGCAATGGGAGCCTTGATAGAGATTATCATGAGAAAGACAGAGGAAAAGGGGGGGGCTCGGGGGGCGAAGTCCCCCGCAATAAAAAAATACACCGTTACGATCACTATATTCATCTGGTTAGGTTCGTTAGTTATCATTTGTCCCTTAGATCGAAAGTAGAAGCCCCGCGAGAGCGGGGCTTCGTCGACAGGTTACCGGCGGGTCATAGTTGCTAAAAAAGACGAATTGGGCTATACTCCTCATAGCACCAGCGTCGGTAAAAACGAACATTGGGTTGTTAAATCACAGTCACAACTCTCTACTGGCTAAAAATCCAAAATTTCGGATTACAATTTTTCTTAAGTTTTTTGCTATCCCTGTATTTTTTTTCTTTTGGTCAAAAAGCGTTATTGGGATTTTAAAAAAATCGGGTTTTAAAAATTTCGGAATAATGTTGAATCGGAATTGATAATTTCGGGTTAATGACAATCGGGATTTGTTGTTTTGAAATTCGGAAATATTGGTTTCGGTGTTTTATTGCATCGGAATTTTCAAATTCGGTATTATAATATAATAATATGTATCGGGATTTAAAAAATCGGGTTTTTGCTGTTCGGGAATTTAAATATTCGTACTTTAGTTATTCGTAATTTTAACGATCGGAATTTTAATGGGTCGGGCATTACAAACTCGGGATTTAAAAAATTGGTAAAACGTTTTTCGGGATAGTGTAGTGTACCCGTTCTAAATGCTACAGTTTAAATATAAGACTACGAAAAGATACGAGACAATCAACATTATCAGATCAATCCCTTACATTGAGTGCTCTAGAGCAATCTTTTTGCTTGCAGCGTCAAGACCAGAAGCGCTCAGACTTGGACGAACAGCTGAAGGATTACATCAACGAATGGCGCAAACAGAGGGCCAAGGAGGAGGATGAGCTCAAGCGGCTCAAGGAGAAGCAGGCCAAGCGCAAGGTGAGTAACAGAAAACATACATTATATTTATATCTTCGATATTTTGCCATAATGGAGTAATTTTCCTTCTAACCCAGAGGGGAAACTAGGCCTTTTTGGGATTAGGTCCGGTTTCCTCGCCGAAAAGCGACTGTTAAGTGTTAAATATCAAATGAAATTCCGTACATAAGTGCCAAAAAATTCAGTGGTACGAGCCGGGATTTGAACCCGAGACCTCCGGATTGAAAGTTGGACGTCGTACCGCGAGACTACGAGCGCTATTTGATCCACGTTAAAGGCTATTTCAGTGAAAAGGAATATTTAGTAACTAAATGTACAACAATGACATGAATTTTATATATATTACAGTGTTTGTTCTGTTCTTTAGGTGTCCCGCGCTGAAGAAGAAAGGCGCCTCGCCCAGAAGAAGAAGGAAGAAGAAGAGAGGCGAGTGCGCGAGCTCGAGGAGAAGAAACAGCGCGACATCGAGGAGAAGAGGCAGCGACTCGAGGAGGCCGAGAAGAAGCGCCAGGCTATGCTCCAAGCCATGAAGGACTCCAACAAGACCGGGCCCAACTTCACCATCCAGAAGAAGAGCGACAACGTAAGTCCGCCTTACCTACCGCGAGCATCGAAATTTCAAATTTCCTTTTCTGTCTGTTTCGCTCGAATATGCAAGTTCAATAGAGCCAGACAGACAATAAGTAAATATTCTATCTTTGACGTTTGCGATAGGCGATTCTAATTTAGAGGCATGAACCATAATAAATAATTTCGATGATGACCAAAGTATTCGTCCTACTTTTACTATTATCTCTTGATGACGAGACCAAATATTTATGTCTGCAATCAAAACTACCAAAATTACTATGAAAGATAAACCTAAGCTCGTCAATAAAAAAAAGTCGTACCTACATTAAATTTCAATTATGGATGTAAATATGTCGCGAATTATTGTTCCAATAAAGGAACTCACAAATGCTGATAAACATTTCTATGTTTAATAAAATTACCGTTTCTAACATAATACTTTATGGTTAGTATTTCAAATGTTAGAAGGAAATCGTCAAAATAATAAAAATGACTACTGCTAATGACGCATTGTGACTGCGCCGAAAAATCGAGAATTCAAAACCACACACATAAAAGTTTTAATAGATAGTTCCTAGTTTTCTGATAAAACAAAAGCTATAATGACTTTATTACCAACAAATTTCTCCTTGAGGTAGAAGATTTTCATATCGATGATCAGATTAAGTAACTAAACGTTTTTACAGTTCGGCCTATCAAACGCTCAACTGGAGCGCAACAAGACCAAGGAGCAGCTGGAGGAGGAGAAGAGGATCTCCCTCTCCATCCGTATCAAGCCGCTGTCCATCGACAACCTGTCCACGGAGAAGCTGCGCGTCAAGGCGCAGGAGCTGTGGGACTGCATCGTCAAGCTCGAGACCGAGAAGTACGACCTCGAGGAGAGGCAGAAGAGGCAGGACTACGACGTGAGTACTTTTCCACTAAATTATACATGAGCTGACAAGAATAGGGGGTAGGATTGAAAAGGAAAGTCAAGGAATAGTTCGTGGCCCAAATAAAAAAAGAATATAAACGTAGAGTCGTACCATATTTTTAAAGGAAGTAAATACTTCCTTTAAAAAGAAAAGACTGGAAGGAATTTATCAACAAGTCATTCTGTCGATGTCGTATATTGGGTGACCTTAATAGCCATTGGACAAAGCCTTAAATCCCACATAGGTTTACTTCTCAGGAATGCTCTAATGCTGCTATTTTCTAAATTAGAAGAAAAGGTAAAACCATAGATTTTCTAACAAAAGTTATTTAACTGCCTATCTCTACGGTCTATATACCTACTTTCAGAATAAAACAAGAAACATTCAATGACTGACAAATGTTTTTTTTCACAGTTAAAAGAGCTCAAAGAAAGACAAAAGCAGCAGCTCAGACACAAGGCCTTAAAGAAGGGCCTCGACCCCGAAGCCCTCACAGGCAAGCACCCCGTAAGTAATACTTTCAACAACATCATCCACATGCGTAAAACACAGGAAGGATTTTCCAAATGGGTCAGTGAGGGCAGCTACTAAGATCCAGAAAATGGTCTTAGGAGAACATCCCTATTAACTTTACAATTAATGGATGGCATTTACAATTTTTTTTTAAACAGCGAGTTATATGGAGCGTTTTATTCACAGATTTTTTTATGGCAATTAATTTCTGAGATTTGTCTGAGAGCAATCAAAAGGCTCTTGAAAAGCATAAAATAATACGTTCTTCATACATGGAAAAAAATCATCACATCAAAATTGGTTCCATTATTAAGTAATTTAAATTGTAAAACTTTTGTACTTAACACACAATTTTTTTTCGCAAACACTTTTACTGCTGACTTTAGTATACAATGTGTAAATCTAATACGGGCTAACCTTTTAACGGTGGTTTACATAGGTCATACTGAACAAGTTTCAGTATGGAGGTAATCCCAAAATTAAAAAAAAAGTTTGGCTTCCTCATACAAAATGTGACCCATGCGACAAAATGTATGAGTCTGGCAAAAAAAGCTGCGATTTCGGGGTAGGCTCCATAGTGAAAGTTGTTCAGTATGACCTATATAAACTACCGTTGAAAGGTTCGCCCGTATTCAATTTACACATTGTATAGCATTGTCATGTAAATTACGGAAGTACCTATACCAAATTTGAGCTCAGTCCGACACCGGGAAGTGGTTGAAATTTAACTTACAAGATTTGATGCACATAAATAAATATACTTAAATTATAAATTACAAGCTAAATAAAAGTGTGTAAAAAAACATTCATGCAACTTTTGCACCTAAAAACAAAAATGCCATACTTTATTTAAATGATAATAATTGGTGAATATTGAAATGATAATAATTGCCAGTAGATAACGTACTTATTTGTTTTATAGCCCAAGATCCAGGTCGCGTCAAAATACGAGCGGCGCGTGGACACACGGTCGTACGACGACAAGAAGAAACTCTTCGAGGGTGTAAGTATTTACATGTTACAACCGATTCCTAGTTTAGGTAATCATAATGATGACGGTTAGACAGTACAATACAACGGTAAAGCGGGACTGGCGTCCCGACAGCTTTCTTTCCCACACGGGCGCTTTTGGCTAGTCAGCTCATATACCGGTGCACATAGCACTTGAATATGAGCTGACGTCGCTAACTGTCCCTATACTAGTTATAAAATAATGTATCAACACCGACTTCTTGAGCATATTTTAAAGTTTAAGACTAGGTAATAGACGAAGTTAAATTTGTGACACATTACGAGTAATACAAGTAAGAGCTTACTCTACCTAGAGAGTCGATCACTAAGTATGAAATCTACTATCAAGCAGTATCTGTCATTTAACTTGCATTTTAAATACAGGGCTACGATAATTTTATGGCAGAGTTGATGGATAAGACGTGGAACGACAGGATGGAACAGTTTATGAATCGGACTAGAAGTAAGGGACCCAGAATGGCACCTTGTGTGACTCTTTGTATTCCATTCGATCTACCCAGCACAGCATGTCGTCATGGCATGCCTTGAAAACATGTCGTACATGTCGAATCCCAAACAAGTTTGTAATGTGAATGCCCTTTAAAGACTGCCTAGTTGTTTTAAGTCTGATACTAGAAAATATTTAAGCGTTACAATGTCAAACGCTTTAGTCTTAACAAAATTGCAAAAGGCTTCAAACAACGCAGTTCTGTGCCCTCACGGGTCGTGCATCCTCCTTGAGCCCTATTGTCACCTGTCATGTATTTACCCCCTGTGTTATGTATGACGTAGGACCTAGAGAAACTGAACAAGGACTTCCTCGAGAAGGTGTGGTCTGAGAGGGCCGAGCAGTTCGGAGGCAGGCAAAAGGGTAAGTACTCAGCACCGCCACCGCCGCACCGCTAGAACTAAGTGGTTATGTGCTGTCACAGAAATTTATACGAAGCTTCGAGAACTGTCCGCCTTCATTTTTGTTCCGCTCTTATTTTTCGTTTCGTGCTCTTCTTAACATTTGTAAATATGCATTTTGTGCTAGTAGTACTAACCTTATCTTCTAGCGAATATAATATATGTTTTCTTTTGATATAGATAATAAACAACTTTATTATGTTTCTTCTAAAATCAACAGTAATTTAGATTTTCCGCCTAATTTGTATCCCCTAATTATAATATCTGCCTTATAATGAAATCGGTGACCAACTTAGAAACACTAAATTATTGGATATTTCAATTTAAAACTTTGATAACCAGATTCATATATCCAGAATACTAGATCCACCACCAAATATTTAAAAAAAACACCTTAATAAAAATACTATTTTTATGGCTTAATATGTTTTATAACACAGTTGCTCAAAAAACTGCTTTACCAGTAGTAGTTTATAGTGCGGGAAGTTGGATTTTTCGCTAGTGCTTTTTTACTTTTCTAGCCAATCACAGTTCACAATTCATGATCACCGCGCTGCATCGCACCGCGCTGCATCGCACCGCGCGAGTGTTCGGATATATAGTACTTAAGTAACCGCGGAGTGACTAATTGTACATTTTATAATTTTTTCGCAACTATATTAAAAAACGTCATTCGATCGATACACGGACGAAATGTCATTATTCCACGAGTTCCGAGACATTTTGCCACAAGCCGTAGGTGAATGGCAAAACTCGGGACGAGTGAAGAATGACATCCTTTCCGACCTAGTATCGAAAACTATTATGCTACAAGTTTATTTATTTCAATAGAATATTATATAATACTGCCCCCAAAAATCATACTTAAGTACTTACTTATAAATGCTTTTAACTTCACAACTTTACTCACCTTCGAACCGAATTTAAACGCTTCTAGTTGTCAGTTTAAAGCCTCCCGCAAACAAATCAAGGTGTAAAATTGGGTAAAATCTGCTAGTTGTGTTAATTGGACAGCATTCAGGAATAGAATAGTTTATTCATAAATCGAACTGGGCATACATTTTTTATAAGATTTTGTTAAAAGAAAGACTAATAAGTATCCTGGGTATAGTTCATTTGATATTTACTATATTATTCGGCGAAGAAAAACATCGCGAGGAAACCTGCATATATCCTCGGAGAAATTCAAAGGTGTATGTGAAGTCCCCAACCCGCTTTGGCCCAGCGTGGGGACTCTAATAGCCCGATCCCTCTCGTGCATGAGAGGAGGCCTGTGCCCGTGCCCACTAGTGGGACGTTTATAGGCTAACATATTATTATTAGGTAATAATTGCTTCAAGTACAGTCGCCATTAAAATATTCGAGCAGCCTAGGTACTCAAAAATATCTGAACATCACTTTATCGCCTTGACAATAGAGGTGTTGGCCGCTGTGATATATTCGTTAGCAACTGTACCTGAGTTTATAACATTGTTTATCTGCCTATAGCGAGACTGCCCAAATGGTTCGGCGAGCGACCGGGCAAGAAGAAGGGCGACACCGACACCCCCGAGGGCGAGGAGGACATCAAGGCTGAGCCCGAGGAGGAGGAGGAGGAGCCCGCGTTCGAGCCCGAGGAGGAGGTCGAAGAGGAGGAAGAGGAGGAGGAGGAGGAAGAGGAAGAAGAGGAGGAGGAGGAGGAAGAGGAGGAATAAGTAAGTTATTAACTGAAATAGAAGTCACAATATATATGGGAGAAAAAAATGTCAAGGCCTCCGATGCCTAGCATTGATTGCAATCAAAATACTTAACACAATAATTTTAGTTAGATAACAAATCAAAATATTTAATTAAATAATGTAATTTTTTCTTGTGGTTGTGAAATCCGACCATGTAAAAATGATGACCATGACCATGTAATGATTTTTCTTTCTTTCTTTCTTTCTTTCTAATGGCAAGCTGCTCTTTCGTTAGTATTTAGTACAGTCGCCATCATATATATCGGAGCGGTCAGGGTACTCAAAGATATCTGAACATGCACTTTATCGCCTTGAGAATAGAGGCGTTGTTCAGATATTTGTGAGCACCTTGGCCGCTCCGATATATCTGATGGCGACTGTACATCTACCGAGAAATTGGCCTTTAAATATAAAATTGACCTTTTTCATATTACTTTCTTGATACGAAAGCTTCATCTTGAAGTCGAAACTTACTTTGAGTAGGTACTATGATCGAGATAATAAAAAAAAAACCTAAATAGAAGCGTCACTTTTTAGGAAGTATTTGCATGAAACAGGATTATACTTTGCATACAAGAATGACATTGAGAAGCCGTCAATAGAATGAGTGCATCGTTAACATGTAATAACGTTCTGTTCCAGATTGACCGCCCGCACGTCGCACGACACGAACCAACGGGAGCCTGTAACCGTCGCGGTGGCTACAACGCCATTCATTTATTATTATAAATTATTTTTATTATTTATACTGCATCACTCAGTTCGGAAGGACATTTTTTACATTTACACTAACGTCGGAACAACTGTGACGTCGCAATAAACTAATTTATTTCATAAGGCGTGAGAGTTATTTATTTCTCCAACCTTTCATTTACAGCATTTTTCAAAAATGCATTTAACGTGACAGAAACATGTATTGAACACTTTACGCCTGGCGATAGAGCCGTGACTACATATTTTTATCACATTAGGTGTAACCATATTTTCAGACTTGACTGTATAGTATCACAACGAGAGTTGAGGTGAATGATTAGTTGATTACCTACTCACACAGTACATGAAGTGAAGTACTTATTTATTGCAAATAAAGTAGTGAATTAATACCACGAATGAGGTATTAATAATGTAATACTTACTCAATAAGTACTAATTTATTATGTAATTTGGCATATAATATTTAAAATATTATAAGAAAATGACTATGAATATTACTATGACCATAAATAGACAAACAAATCGACTTTCACTTCGTCATGTCACGGCATCAAGGAACATTCAGATCCATATTGTTTATGAATTTTCACTAACACATAGGCACATAGCGTCAGTATACAATATGTACATCATATTTTAAAAGAAATATCCGGATATCCAGATGCGACAAATTTTAAAATCCGAAATATCCGGATCCGAAAAACCTACGGATATTGCAAACCCTAATTACAGTAATGACATACATTTCGGTCGTGTGGTGACATGATTGAAATAAAACAACGTGTTGACTATATAATAATATTTATTGGAGAATAATACAGTAGCTAATATGTTGCGAGTACCGAGTAGTCTAGGCGGCGGGGATGGGCGGCGCGGGGGGGGCGGGCGCGGGCGCGGGCGGCGCGCGGTGCATCTGGTTGATCTTGTCGCCGAGACTCAGCGCCATGCCCTGCGCACACACGGACACTCAGACACAACACACTCAGCGCATACTGTGCAGTGCTTACTAACGGTCAGTTGCCTACATAGATGCACAGTGGACCGACTCCATCATAGTTTGCTTTGGATTATTAACTGACTTATGAGTCAAATGTTACTTGAAATAAATATATTTTAATTTTTTTAATTAAAAGGAGTTAAAAAAAACGAGTGAAGATAAGGTGTAGCTGTCGATCTACTAGGCATTAATGTTCGACTGGCATGGTGGCCGGCCGAGCACTGGCATAATGCCTCATGCATTTATTTCTAGATTTCAATGCATAAAGTTTATATAATAAAACAATATATTTATTGCTTACCAAAATGAAAAGAACACAGACGAGTGGTTTTGTCGCTAAAAGTAGCCTCTTTTAAATATAAAGTAGTGGACATCCTGTATTTTAATTGCTTCCCGATTCTTTATCTGATTGCGAAACCGTAATTAAATGTTTATAAATTGCATGCCTATTTATAAATATTTATGCATTTTTAAAATGTTGGTTGAGTACACGCTACTTCACATTGGCGCCCAATTCATTTGTTTTAATAATTTCCTCTAGTTATGTTGCCGCCATGTTATGTTTCACACCAACGCGCAGCGTACAGTATGTTGCATCTCACTTGCTTCTAATATGCGTCTAGGCGTCTAATATTTTATAGGCGTTATAGTGACAACCGATACTATAGTTGTTAAACCTGCCACGGATTGGCAGCCGATGGCAAAAGTCAGCCGAATACATAACCACTACATTATTTCTCGGTAGACTAAGTCTCGTTGTAATAACGTTCACGAATAGATATGCGTTTAGAGGGATAAAATATTATGCTCACATCATAAAGCTCAAAATACTAATAAAAACAAAGTTATTTAAGTCATCTTAAATTGCAACAGAGTTGCGATTTGTTTTGGCTATGTTTAAAACGCAAGAAATTCAATTTTACTTAAAATACACGGCGCAACCATTACTATCAGTAGTACCTCAATCAAAAGTTAACTAATACTTTTGTTATTCTTAATATTGGAATGGTACTGAAGCATATGGCAAGTTTTTGAACGGGTACTGACCTGGCTCTTGGCGCGGATGCGGACGTGCCCGGCGACGGGTCCGTGGCGGGTGAGCGGCTGTTATATAGTAGTATAGGTGGTATAGTATAGTACTGACCTGGCTCTTGGCGCGGATGCGGACGTGCCCGGCGACGGGTCCGTGGCGGGTGAGCGGCTGTTATATAGTAGTATAGGTGGTATAGTATAGTACTGACCTGGCTCTTGGCGCGGATGCGGACGTGCCCGGCGACGGGTCCGTGGCGGGTGAGCGGCTGTTATATAGTAGTATAGGTGGTATAGTATAGTACTGACCTGGCTCTTGGCGCGGATGCGGACGTGCCCGGCGACGGGTCCGTGGCGGGTGAGCGGCTGTTATATAGTAGTATAGGTGGTATAGTATAGTACTGACCTGGCTCTTGGCGCGGATGCGGACGTGCCCGGCGACGGGTCCGTGGCGGGTGAGCGGCTGTTATATAGTAGTATAGGTGGTATAGTATAGTACTGACCTGGCTCTTGGCGCGGATGCGGACGTGCCCGGCGACGGGTCCGTGGCGGGTGAGCGGCTGTTATATAGTAGTATAGGTGGTATAGTATAGTACTGACCTGGCTCTTGGCGCGGATGCGGACGTGCCCGGCGACGGGTCCGTGGCGGGTGAGCGGCTGCTCGACGCTGAGGTTAGCGAGCGCGTCCTCGCCGAAGATCGAGCGCGCGTACATGTTCGCCGCCATGAAGCCGCACTGCCCGGATAGTGCCTGTGCAATAACAATTGCTTTATCAATAAGCCAACATATTGATGATGCTTACTAAAACTACTTCAAGATTTGCAAGAAGGAAGGTCTCTATCCGGCAGGATGTTTGTTTCTTTTTGCCATTTTTTATGCGTGTATGTTCACTATCCATTGTTCACCGGTTATTCGAAGACGGCTGAACCGATTTCGGAAAACTTATATTTTATGTTTTAAAGAGTGAGAATTCTTATAATGCCGTGGGATGCCTGGCCTTAGAATTGTCCCCCACCATATCGTCCCGTGGTTGCAGTATGAGTCTGCTAAGGGAATAAAGCGTGCGCCAACCCGCCTGCCAAGCGTGGCGTGTGAGGCAAACTCCCCTAAAGAGGAGGCCTATGTTCAGCAGTGGACGTCTTGTGGCTGAGATGATGATGATGATGACAGTGATTTGATTACTGTACAGTTTTCAGTAGCCCGGGGATTTGCTATTGGAAAGATAAAGTAGCCTAAGGAAGTGGATTATTGTTTGTTTATAGTGTAACATGTTAATAGGTAGATTAGGTGTTGTGTTGTGTTGGTGTTACCTTGTCGGGCGTGAGGCACTTCATGTTGGTGGAGGCGAGCAGGTGCTGCAGGTACTCGCGCAGGTCCGTGATGTTCGTGTTCACCGACACCTGCGCACAGAACACGCCGTTACTCGCTAACTAATGCAATACGCTCACTGCTCAGGGACCAGCAATAGTTATTTGTACAACAAGAGAGGAAAGTTGTATTTTCTTGCATGTGTTGATTTTGAGTCCCGAGTAAGCGAAAGAGTCTATAATTCAATCACGAGCGAAGCGAGTGATTCTAAATTAGAATCTTGAGCGTAGCGAGGGACTCAAACACGAGATGTAAAATAACTTTCTCTCGTGTGGCACATACAATTTCTCACCTCAGTAATGAGAACATATTAAAGGTTAAAAAAACAACATCAAGTACCTAAAGTTAACCACATTTATTTTCACCTCAGCAGCTCGAACAAGCTTCCTTCCCTGCGAAAAAACTTTTCACTCCAGGGAGTGACGAAAGTGCGCACTTTCGTCACTGTTTTTTCGCAGGGGAGTAGGCTTGTTCGAGCTGCTGAGGTGAAAAAATATATTAATCCCAAAATTCGAGTACGGTATTTGACCTCTTAAGTAGAGACAGAACCTGAGATGTTACCTTGTTCTCCAACTGAAACAAGACCACGTATTTTTTTGCAATTTTATAAAGATTTTGTTATTGTTGAGATTTTATTTGTGATACTTATCTTGTTCTCCCACTCGAACTCGGCCTACATCCGGCGGAAGTCTGCGTCGCTGCAAGTTGCGGGCTGAATGTGGTCCACGATGTGATGTGGATGTCCTGCAGGGAGTGTACCTTGTTCTCCCACTCGAACTCGGCCCACATCTGGCGGAACTCTGCGTCGCTGCAGGTGGCGGGCTGGATGTAGTCCACGATGTCGATGTGGATGTCGTTCAGCACGACGACTCCGCGGTCCATGGACGCGCCGGTCACCTCGTACACTGACGGAGATATTACATCATTCACTAATACATAGTGAGGACTATGATAAAAAAATTAGACCATTTTACACTTATTTATACGATTGGTCTGGTTTAAAAAAGGATTAAAATCTTAAACACTTTCTAAATGGTCGTGTTACCGATGTTGCCGAATATGATGCCGTTCTCGGTGGAGGCGACCTTGACGTGCGCCTTGATGGTGGCGAAGTCGCGCGGCGCCAGCACCACCGCCGCCGGCCGCTCCACCAGCCGCAGGTCGCCCAGCGTCGCCAGCTCCACCGTGCAGTTCTGGAGGGTGTCGTCTACCAACACACACACACATATATGTATGAAAAATATATCATAAATAATCAGTTAGCTGGATAATCGACTTTGGCACGGCTAGTGCGCCATATCAGGCCGTAAAGACCCTACAACAGGTAGCTATTGATGAGGCCAAGGCTTTCTTCTAGATGCTAAAAGAGTTATAAACGATTTATATGTAGACGACCTTATGACTGGATGCCAAGACGACGAAGAAGGAATTCAAGTCTACGAACAAATGAATAAACTTCTAGGAAAAGCGGGTTCTTGCCTTCAAAAAATAAGTTTAAGTTTAGTGTTAGTTTGTCTTGTTGTTCCCGTTTACAAGTAATTATTAATTTCCAAAAAAAAAAACAAATTACAATATAATTACAAATAATTTTGAATAACACATCAAACACATGTTTGCTTTAATTAATTATTTATTTATTGAAGAATACGCAGTTTCATTCACACCGACCGGTCTGGTTGACGACGAGCACGTCGAGCACGATGTCGTACTGGTTGACGCACACGAGGCACTCCCCCTACAGTGTAGTGTAGTACAGTGTAGTATAGTGTAGTATATTGCCGCACACTGACCGGTCTGGTTGACGACGAGCACGCGGAGCACGATGTCGTACTGGTTGACGCACACGAGGCACTCCCCGTACAGTGTAGTGTAGTACAGTGTAGTATAGTGTAGTATAGTGCCGCACACTGACCGGTCTGATTGACGACAAGTACGTCGAGCACGATGTCGTACTGGTTGACGCACACGAGGCACTCCCCGTACAGTGTAGTGTAGTACAGTGTAGTATAGTGTAGTATAGTGCCGCACACTGACCGGTCTGGTTGACGACGAGCACGTCGAGCACGATGTCGTACTGGTTGACGCACACGAGGCACTCCCCGTACAGTGTAGTGTAGTACAGTGTAGTATAGTGTAGTATAGTGCCGCACACTGACCGGTCTGATTGACGACGAGCACGTCGAGCACGATGTCGTACTGGTTGACGCACACGAGACACTCCGCGTACACGGGGTCCGAGAACCCGGTGAGCTGCGTCACCTTCGACAGCTTGCCCTTCTCCTCGTGCGCCGTCGTGCGACCTGGTGACAGAGTCTTATTATAAAACGATTCAAACATGCAAAACGGCCTCCATTCTTAATATCTTTATCTACACCCATATCATAAACCCTCCATGATGCGTTCAAAAACCGCACGTTATGACCACCATAAAAATAGACTGTTTTGTTAGAAGTTAGGACAAATGTCTTAATCTGTAACGATGTTATTATAGCCATATATAAACAAATTCAATAAAATTATGAAAAGCCCCCCCCCCCCCCCACACTATTTAATTTGCCATGGCGGTGCAATGGCAGTAATTCCAACGGTTTCAGAACGCGTCATTTAGGGTTTATAATATGTGTGTAGATAAAGCAGTGTATGCAACAATACGTAATTAGGCCTTCAAACACTCGTGTGATTTTATCATGAAACTCACTTCGTTCCTTTCATAAAACCACACTCGTATTTTAAGGACCCCTATTACGCAACAGTTACATAAACTAATATTATTTCTGTTTCGATCATATTAAAGATCAATATTTTCTGAGGATCCGAAAGGCCTCTCAATACGAATATCAAGCCGAAAATATCCACCGCCAATTTGAAAAAAAAAAAAAAAAAAAAAACGTTATCCGAGCATCCGAGAGACCATTTCACATGAATCTGAACATTCCGAACCCCTTAATGCATCTAAAGTCAAAATGACACGCAAAATATTGCCGTTTTGAATTCATAATTTTTAATCCTGCCATGTTAAAAATCGGTATCAGTCGGTCGGTCCGTTTAACGAGTAAACTCGCACGTCCCGCTCCGAGCGATAACGCTCAGTTTTGTCCGTGGCCTGTCAGCAAAGAACTTGCAGACTATATACTATATTAGATCTACTCGCTAGATCCGGCTGCACTTTATCATCGAAAACGTATTGAAGTAATACGATTATAGGTATGACGTACCCTCGACGGCCTTGGACAGCGACAGCTCGAACATGTCGTGGTGCGCGGAGGCGGCGCCGGCGCCGGCGAGCGCCGCGAACGTGATGCCCGTCTCCACCGGGACCGTCTGCGGCTCGGCCGCGTCCTCCTCCTGCACACACAACATCATGTTATACCACATCATCATACCGCGTGCTGCACACGTACCTCCTTGTTGTCGGCGAGAGCAGCACGCTCCTGCAGCAGCGCGGTGAGCGCGGCGCGCGCCTGGCCGGAGAGCGCGTGCTGCACGACGGCGGCGCGCAGGCACAGCGCCGCGTGCTGCACACGTACCTCCTTGTTGTCGGCGAGGGCAGCACGCTCCTGCAGCAGCGCGGTGAGCGCGGCGCGCGCCTGGCCGGAGAGCGCGTGCTGCACGACGGCGGCGCGCAGGCACAGCGCCGCGTGCTGCACACGTACCTCCTTGTTGTCGGCGAGGGCAGCACGCTCCTGCAGCAGCGCGGTGAGCGCGGCGCGCGCCTGGCCGGAGAGCGCGTGCTGCACGACGGCGGCGCGCAGGCACAGCGCCGCGTGCTGCACACGTACCTCCTTGTTGTCGGCGAGGGCAGCACGCTCCTGCAGCAGCGCGGTGAGCGCGGCGCGCGCCTGGCCGGAGAGCGCGTGCTGCACGACGGCGGCGCGCAGGCACAGCGCCGCGTGCTGCACACGTACCTCCTTGTTGTCGGCGAGGGCAGCACGCTCCTGCAGCAGCGCGGTGAGCGCGGCGCGCGCCTGGCCGGAGAGCGCGTGCTGCACGACGGCGGCGCGCAGGCACAGCGCCGCGTGCTGCACACGTACCTCCTTGTTGTCGGCGAGGGCAGCACGCTCCTGCAGCAGCGCGGTGAGCGCGGCGCGCGCCTGGCCGGAGAGCGCGTGCTGCACGACGGCGGCGCGCAGGCACAGCGCCGCGTGCTGCACACGTACCTCCTTGTTGTCGGCGAGGGCAGCACGCTCCTGCAGCAGCGCGGTGAGCGCGGCGCGCGCCTGGCCGGAGAGCGCGTGCTGCACGACGGCGGCGCGCAGGCACAGCGCCGCGTGCTGCACACGTACCTCCTTGTTGTCGGCGAGGGCAGCACGCTCCTGCAGCAGCGCGGTGAGCGCGGCGCGCGCCTGGCCGGAGAGCGCGTGCTGCACGACGGCGGCGCGCAGGCACAGCGCCGCGTGCTGCACACGTACCTCCTTGTTGTCGGCGAGGGCAGCACGCTCCTGCAGCAGCGCGGTGAGCGCGGCGCGCGCCTGGCCGGAGAGCGCGTGCTGCACGACGGCGGCGCGCAGGCACAGCGCCGCGTGCTGCACACGTACCTCCTTGTTGTCGGCGAGGGCAGCACGCTCCTGCAGCAGCGCGGTGAGCGCGGCGCGCGCCTGGCCGGAGAGCGCGTGCTGCACGACGGCGGCGCGCAGGCACAGCGCCGCGTGCTGCACACGTACCTCCTTGTTGTCGGCGAGGGCAGCACGCTCCTGCAGCAGCGCGGTGAGCGCGGCGCGCGCCTGGCCGGAGAGCGCGTGCTGCACGACGGCGGCGCGCAGGCACAGCGCCGCGTGCTGCACACGTACCTCCTTGTTGTCGGCGAGGGCAGCACGCTCCTGCAGCAGCGCGGTGAGCGCGGCGCGCGCCTGGCCGGAGAGCGCGTGCTGCACGACGGCGGCGCGCAGGCACAGCGCCGCGTGCTGCACACGTACCTCCTTGTTGTCGGCGAGGGCAGCACGCTCCTGCAGCAGCGCGGTGAGCGCGGCGCGCGCCTGGCCGGAGAGCGCGTGCTGCACGACGGCGGCGCGCAGGCACAGCGCCGCGTGCTGCACACGTACCTCCTTGTTGTCGGCGAGGGCAGCACGCTCCTGCAGCAGCGCGGTGAGCGCGGCGCGCGCCTGGCCGGAGAGCGCGTGCTGCACGACGGCGGCGCGCAGGCACAGCGCCGCGTGCTGCACACGTACCTCCTTGTTGTCGGCGAGGGCAGCACGCTCCTGCAGCAGCGCGGTGAGCGCGGCGCGCGCCTGGCCGGAGAGCGCGTGCTGCACGACGGCGGCGCGCAGGCACAGCGCCGCGTGCTGCACACGTACCTCCTTGTTGTCGGCGAGGGCAGCACGCTCCTGCAGCAGCGCGGTGAGCGCGGCGCGCGCCTGGCCGGAGAGCGCGTGCTGCACGACGGCGGCGCGCAGGCACAGCGCCGCGTGCTGCACACGTACCTCCTTGTTGTCGGCGAGGGCAGCACGCTCCTGCAGCAGCGCGGTGAGCGCGGCGCGCGCCTGGCCGGAGAGCGCGTGCTGCACGACGGCGGCGCGCAGGCACAGCGCCGCGTGCTGCACACGTACCTCCTTGTTGTCGGCGAGGGCAGCACGCTCCTGCAGCAGCGCGGTGAGCGCGGCGCGCGCCTGGCCGGAGAGCGCGTGCTGCACGACGGCGGCGCGCAGGCACAGCGCCGCGTGCTGCACACGTACCTCCTTGTTGTCGGCGAGGGCAGCACGCTCCTGCAGCAGCGCGGTGAGCGCGGCGCGCGCCTGGCCGGAGAGCGCGTGCTGCACGACGGCGGCGCGCAGGCACAGCGCCGCGTGCTGCACACGTACCTCCTTGTTGTCGGCGAGGGCAGCACGCTCCTGCAGCAGCGCGGTGAGCGCGGCGCGCGCCTGGCCGGAGAGCGCGTGCTGCACGACGGCGGCGCGCAGGCACAGCGCCGCGTGCTGCACACGTACCTCCTTGTTGTCGGCGAGGGCAGCACGCTCCTGCAGCAGCGCGGTGAGCGCGGCGCGCGCCTGGCCGGAGAGCGCGTGCTGCACGACGGCGGCGCGCAGGCACAGCGCCGCGTGCTGCACACGTACCTCCTTGTTGTCGGCGAGGGCAGCACGCTCCTGCAGCAGCGCGGTGAGCGCGGCGCGCGCCTGGCCGGAGAGCGCGTGCTGCACGACGGCGGCGCGCAGGCACAGCGCCGCGTGCTGCACACGTACCTCCTTGTTGTCGGCGAGGGCAGCACGCTCCTGCAGCAGCGCGGTGAGCGCGGCGCGCGCCTGGCCGGAGAGCGCGTGCTGCACGACGGCGGCGCGCAGGCACAGCGCCGCGTGCTGCACACGTACCTCCTTGTTGTCGGCGAGGGCAGCACGCTCCTGCAGCAGCGCGGTGAGCGCGGCGCGCGCCTGGCCGGAGAGCGCGTGCTGCACGACGGCGGCGCGCAGGCACAGCGCCGCGTGCTGCACACGTACCTCCTTGTTGTCGGCGAGGGCAGCACGCTCCTGCAGCAGCGCGGTGAGCGCGGCGCGCGCCTGGCCGGAGAGCGCGTGCTGCACGACGGCGGCGCGCAGGCACAGCGCCGCGTGCTGCACACGTACCTCCTTGTTGTCGGCGAGGGCAGCACGCTCCTGCAGCAGCGCGGTGAGCGCGGCGCGCGCCTGGCCGGAGAGCGCGTGCTGCACGACGGCGGCGCGCAGGCACAGCGCCGCGTGCTGCACACGTACCTCCTTGTTGTCGGCGAGGGCAGCACGCTCCTGCAGCAGCGCGGTGAGCGCGGCGCGCGCCTGGCCGGAGAGCGCGTGCTGCACGACGGCGGCGCGCAGGCACAGCGCCGCGTGCTGCACACGTACCTCCTTGTTGTCGGCGAGGGCAGCACGCTCCTGCAGCAGCGCGGTGAGCGCGGCGCGCGCCTGGCCGGAGAGCGCGTGCTGCACGACGGCGGCGCGCAGGCACAGCGCCGCGTGCTGCACACGTACCTCCTTGTTGTCGGCGAGGGCAGCACGCTCCTGCAGCAGCGCGGTGAGCGCGGCGCGCGCCTGGCCGGAGAGCGCGTGCTGCACGACGGCGGCGCGCAGGCACAGCGCCGCGTGCTGCACACGTACCTCCTTGTTGTCGGCGAGGGCAGCACGCTCCTGCAGCAGCGCGGTGAGCGCGGCGCGCGCCTGGCCGGAGAGCGCGTGCTGCACGACGGCGGCGCGCAGGCACAGCGCCGCGTGCTGCACACGTACCTCCTTGTTGTCGGCGAGGGCAGCACGCTCCTGCAGCAGCGCGGTGAGCGCGGCGCGCGCCTGGCCGGAGAGCGCGTGCTGCACGACGGCGGCGCGCAGGCACAGCGCCGCGTGCTGCACACGTACCTCCTTGTTGTCGGCGAGGGCAGCACGCTCCTGCAGCAGCGCGGTGAGCGCGGCGCGCGCCTGGCCGGAGAGCGCGTGCTGCACGACGGCGGCGCGCAGGCACAGCGCCGCGTGCTGCACACGTACCTCCTTGTTGTCGGCGAGAGCAGCACGCTCCTGCAGCAGCGCGGTGAGCGCGGCGCGCGCCTGGCCGGAGAGCGCGTGCTGCACGACGGCGGGGCGCGCGGCGGCGGCGCGCAGACACAGCGCCGCGTGCTCCACGTCGTCCGCCGTCAGACCCGTCGTCGAGCCGGCTGCAACCGACACACGCGTCAACACACTCGTCATCGTCACTATTGCGACACTGTGGTTTACGACGACCTAATTCAATCATCACTCGTAGAGATTTTCTTTAAGTACGGTAACATAATCCTTCTTAATACGTCGTTATCGCGGGTGCAAAAACGATTTGACAGTACTCAAAGATTATGGCAAACAATAAATAACAGAAGTGTCAGTTGTATCAAAGACGTTTGTACCAACGAGTTCAAAATTCACGAATGTTTTTTTCTAATACTTAATTCGTACTTGATTTGATATAGTCCAACATATTAAAAAGATAAGCCACGCTGTCCTAACGACAACCTCTTTTGTCACCTGTTATTCGAAACATTTTTCATTCTTGATCGATTAGTGTGGACTTGTAGATAAACGATTATTTTAGACTCAGGAACAATTTTTTTCGCCTAAAGTCACAGTTACTCGTTATTTTCATAAAAAAAATATCTTCTGAGAAACGAAATTTCAACTCAAAAACACGCACTTTAACGAATGTAGAAAAGATGCCAACGAATGTAGATGCCATTGTGCGCAAGCGCATCGCGTCCCTGGTGAGGCGCCTGCGCGGCAGCCCGAACAGCCTCCTGCAGATGGTGGCAGCGCGCCTAGACGGACCCTTCCAGCTTCACAGGGCGTCTTACTGACGTGTATCATAAGTAATAAATAACAGCCGCCCTGCTCCGAGCAATCCTGTGCATAGTCATGTTTCCTATATATCTCACATTGAAGTGAACAGGGAGGTTGTGAAAAAACTTCTGTTGCAACTGGATCCCTCTAAGTCGGCAGGACCCGATAAATTACCGGCTCAGTTTCTCATCAAGTGCGCGGAATCTATTGCCGAGCCGATCTCGCTTTTATTTAAACGCTCACTTGATGAGTGCTCCGTGCCATCCATATGGAAGTCAGCTTTTATTACACCTGTCCATAAAAAAGGCCCAAAAACGGATGTTTCCAACTATAGGCCCATATCTAAACCCTGCATTATCTCGAAGGTATTGGAGAAGTTGGTCTATGCTCAGGTATACGAAGCAATAAGTAACTACTTCAGTCCCAATCAGCACGGTTTTCTTCAACGAAGGTCCACCGTTTCCAATTTAACACTTCTTAATGATTATGTCACGGAGGCTATGGCTGGTGGGAATCAGGTAGACGTTATCTACACTGATTACAGCAAGGCGTTCGACCGAATCGACCATAATCTGCTTATTTTAAAATTGAGCGACATGGGCATCAGCGGCGATTTGTTGCGGTGGTTCGCCTCCTACATAGAAAACCGGTCCCAGGCTGTTGTTATTAACAACTACATGTCCGGCTGGGTAACCGTTCCGAGTGGTGTCCCTCAGGGGTCGCTGCTTGGACCTTTGCTTTTTAACGTCTTTGTTAATGACATCAGCAACTGCTTTATATTCTCAAAGTTGCTCTGTTTTGCTGACGATATGAAGATTTTTGCCAAAGTCAAGTCTTTTAATGATTCCGCCCTTATCCAGGACGACCTTAGGCGCCTGGATGCATATTGCAAAGCTAATAAATTAGATCTCAATCCGTCCAAATGTTTTTCTATCACCTTTTCTAGGCAATGCTCTCCTGTTCCAACTATCTATAGTCTCAGAAACCAACCGTTAGCCAAGGTACCATTTATGAGGGATCTCGGAGTTACACACGATTCTAAATTATTGTTCAATGTTCATATCGACAATATAGTGACTAGTGCTACCCAAACTCTCGGATTCATTATGCGTAATTCTGCTCATTTCACCAAAGCCAAAACGATCAAAGTCCTCTACTGCTCGTATGTTAGAAGCAAATTAGAATATGCATCGCAAATATGGAATCCCTGCTACCTAACCTATATTGACAGGATAGAACGGGTTCAGAAAAAAATTATCAAATACCTTTGTTTTAAATTGATGACTACCTATAACTCAAATAACTATACTAACCTGTGTAAAAAACATCACCTACTTCCATTATACATATATGCGACGTGAGTTCGCCGATACTACTTATATCTTGAATATTACCATAGATAAATGAGTAGATAGATTGCTAACTCCATACATAGCAAAACTACTAATTAAATAATAAGTCGTATGGGGGATGGGAGGTATGGTTAAACTCATTTTTACTAAGATTTAAGCACACTTAAATCGTAATACGTATTAAGCTGTAATCTTTTGAATAATAACTTTTAGCAAAGCTCGCTTTAAACTTATTATATATACGCATTTAGCCATGTATGGAGAGAACACTCTAGGTACTTAATTCTCTTTGATATTACAAATGGCATTGTTGACTGTTCAGAACTGTTGGCTAAACTTTCTTTCAATGTTCCGTCCAGAGCCAGAAGACATTTCCCCCCTCTCTCAGTCCCGTTTTCGACACGTAATTATAGGCAGAACAGTTTTCTTGTACGCGCATGTAAAAATATCAACAAGTTAACGAAAAATGTGGATGTGGACGTTTTCAATAGTAATATATCTACTTTAAGGCGTAATCTAACTAGTAAATTCTTTGAATTAGTGTGCCCCTAACATGTTTGTCAAAATGATTAAGTCCTAGTTAAGTTTATTTTATTGTTATAGTTCGTAACCACTAGGTATGTCGATGCAAGTGCGAACCGCTAAATGTTTAATTTGTCACTATCGGTGAGGACACTGAGGACCTATAATTGGCTCCATGTTACATATTCATTCTACCATTATGTTATGTATAGCTGTTGGTTCTCCATGTAATAAATAATAAATAATTGTAAATTGTAATTTGAATTATTATTATTTATTAGTTAATTTTATTTTTATTTGTATACTTAAATAGCTATAATTCTTTTATCTGAAATAAATGAAATTGAATTGAATTGAAAAGGCGCAAGATGAGTTTGATTGGTCATTTCTAGCAAAAGCATTGTGCTAGATATGAAGAACTTCTGAGAGCCTAAGACGCGTAGGTAGAAATATTCTGTTTATATCAAACGGACATTCTGTTATATATATTCTTCAACATATTTATTTTTGCTCCCGCGATAACGATGTAAATAATGTTACATCAACAAACCTATTGCTTGACGTTTAAAATTTAAAAAAACCGGCCATGTGCGAGTCGGACTCGCGCATGAAGGGTTCCGTACCATTACTTATAAAAACCAGCCGTAGTAGCTACTATAAGTGCGTAGTTTTTTGGAGATAACTCAAAAACACCTAAACCGATAATGTTCAAAATAATTTTCGTTGAAAGAATATTTAAAGGTTCAAAAGTTACAGGGGGGGGACACACAATTTTTATGACTTTCGGAGCGATTATTTCTGAAAATATCCACTTAATCAAAAAATGTTCAAAGAAACCTCAATATTATTTTTTAGAGAGCTATCGATTGATGTGCATCGTGTTTATATTTGGCAAAAAAAAATTTTTTGTCAGTTAGTTACATGTATGGAGTGCCCCCCCTAAAAATTTTTTTAGCATTTTTCCTACAAAACTAAGTAGCGGCACACACAATACACTTGTAAAAATTTGATAATGATACGTCTTATACTAGTTTCCGAGTAAAATGGCTGTGACACGGAAGGACAGACAGACAGACATGACGAATCTATAAGGGTTCCGTTTTTTGCCATTTGGCTACGGAACCCTAAAAAGAACCGATACCTATACTCAAAAACATATTATATTTCATCATTTCACTAACGACATGAACATGGCACTAGATCCCCTCGACGCTGCCGTTAGAAAGCAAAACCATACAAAATTGTTGTTTTTGCAAGCCGCTTTCGGTGTCTCGGAACCAAGTGTTGGAACAATATCCCCCCACTTGTCAGACGCCTAGCTTAAAACAAAGCCAACCTTTAAATACGATTTCAAAAAACTCTATTAATAATTTAATAATATTAAACAAAAAAAGAACCAACTTCACTTAGGATCCGCTTTTCCAAGTGGAAATGCCCGAGTTGCTGTAAAAAATTGTGAAATCACTATAGGTGTGCTTATGATAGTTGAAGAGTTCCCTCGATTTCTCCAGGATCCCATTATCAGATCCGGACCTGGTGACAATGGGACCAACTGTGTAGTATACTCTTTCAAACAAAAAAAGAATTTTACTATGGGAGTAAAATTTTTATGAAAAAAGCAAGTATGCAGAATTAAAAATTCCATGTAACTGCCACAAAATGAAGCCAAATAAAAAAAGTTGTTTATCCAGAGTCGCCGTGGCGGTGCTGCACGAGCTAATGCCGATGCAGCGCGTGCTAATGCCGGTGCTGCGCGAGCTAATGCCGGTGCTGCGCGAGCTAATGCCGGTGCTGCGAGACTGGCCTGCCCATTCATAATAATAAAGACATGCACTCGCAACGTAAATACTTACATATATGTTGCTCCCGGCGCGAACCACAAAGATACTGTTATATCATTTTGTGAGATAACTTAACATATATTTGATCATCCGAGCGATTTATTTCTCATCACCGGCGACTTTAATATCTCTCAGGCTGAATGGATATATTTGGGCTCATGCAATACCTCGTGGCACGTAACTCTAGCGCTGACATTATAAAATAACACGGTTACACTCACGGCACTTTAGTCACGTCTTGCGACATGTTTGCGTCTTGTGTCTAGCGCCGACCTTGATTTCTGCGCATGTTCTTCCATAGCCCTTCACCCCCTGTACCCCCCGCGCGCCCTAGTTTCCGACTTCTGCGCAATAACGGTCAGCGCTAGAGTTACGTGCCGCGACCTGTATTAAATCCTTTTGGTAATATTTTAGTACGGTCCATATGTGATTTTAAGGCGCTGAATAATCTAAATCAAATTAACAGAGGAACCAATCTTTACCATTCTTTATATTCCGGGTCAGGAGAGCTGACGTGAGAAGCGGCGCCCCGATGAAGCTTCCCCAGAGTGGAACGCCATAAACGGCGACCTACAGTAAGTAGCCATGATACGTGTTGGACACATACCGTTCTTCTTGTGGTGCGCGAGCAGCGCGGCGGTGAGGTGCAGCGCGCGCGTGGCGCTGGTGGCGTCGAGCTTCAGCGCCACCTTGGCCAGCGCCGAGCACGCGCACGCCACCGTGAAGCTCTCCCCGTCGCGCAGCGCGTGCGCCAGCCCGCCCGACGAACTACTAGTGCTGTCCGCACTGGAACAATACATAACGTATGTCACCATCATGTCCCAGCTCCATTTCCGACGACTCCTCGCGATCTCGACCGAATGTCGCACTTACGCGGGCAGGTTGAACGCGGACTGCGAGGCGTAGGTGCCGTCGCTGGTGACGAGCTGCCGCGGCGCCGCCTCGGCCTTGGGCGCGGCCTGCTCGCTCTCCTCCTGCGAATATCATATCTTTATCTCTGTCTTATAAGTTCAGTGCCCATCTCTTGTAAACTGGAGTTCTATAGTTAATAGATTTGAAAGTTTATTTATACCATAAATGTAACGTCATACAACACTATTACCTTGTTCTCTTCATCGCCGGTAGTCGGCAGTGGTATAGCGGCCGCCAGCACGTCCAGAGTGGCCTCGGCGCGTTCCTTCGTGTCCGCAAACTCGGCCAACAGCCACAGCGCCGAGCGCGCGATCTTGCCCACTTTGATCTGAGGCACCGCTTCCAGGAGTTTCTGAAAACAACAACAGTTCAATACGCAAATAAGAACCGTTGGTGCGTTCTTCAGCCCAAAGGGCATCAACAATATTCCCGTCGTCCGCACGGCGTTGCGAATGCCGTTTTTATTAACATCGTGACATGTTTATCGGTACGGTTCATTGCATACAGCTTGTATCAGTTTTAGTTTTGTATAGGTAACTCAAAAACCTTTGTTTCATTGTAATTTTTTCAAGTTATTGGTTAATTTGTTGTAGATTTTTTTACACAAGTCATTTAATAATGTCACTTGTGCCTATTCATTCCATTGATAGTGAATCAATTGTATTTCTCATAATACTTGTAATGTTTACATGTAAAATAGTTGTACCGTTCTAGGAAACTAAACAACAGGTATGTATAGGTGTTTAACGATGGAGTGATATAGGGTGCTGTGGACCTGATACAGGACGGGCCTGAGGTCAGGGAAGGCGGCGAGGGCCTCGCGCACGAAGGCCACGACGTCCGTGGCCGCCGCCTCCGCGCCTTCTCCCAGCATCTCCAGCAGCGCCGGCGCCACGCTGCCCGCCACCTCCGGGAACTGACAACAAACGAACAGTATTTAACACTACCTCTCATTCGAATTAGTATTAGGATGTCCTTCAAATCGGGACATAATAAATTGAGCGCCGAATACAAAATGAACTTTTAGGGCATTCCACATGTATACTGTATTTAAACTTTACGAAAGGCAAAGACAGCAATTAATCAATAATTATAAGACGGTTTTTAGGATCGGATAACAGGGCGAAGATAAGACAGGAAAAATAATTACTTTGAATGCCTGGTCAGTTGTCACGGAAAAGTTAGTATTAGAGTAGTGGTGTGCTGACCTTGAGCGCGGCCTTGTGCATGGCGCGCACGAGCAGCTGGCGGTAGTGCGCGGCGTCGTCCTCGCCCGCGCCCGCCCCCGCGCGAGACGCCTCCTTGCGCAGCACCGCCACCAGCTCCTCCGCGTGCCGCGCGCTCACCAGCTCCAGCGCTACACACGTTACACTTTTACAACATCTTACATATTTCTTTATATTTGATTTGATTTCAAGGTTTTCAGGGGCAGTTTTGAACTAATCCAAAAATAAATTAAATCTCAAATCGATATTAAAATATGCCTTTGAACATTAAAATCGGAAAACGTCAACACTCTGAAGACATCTATAAATTAAATCGAGTACCTAAAGCTCGAGATCGAGCTCGCCGCATTCCGTGAGGCGCCGAAATGGCCCACTACTACCCAGCTTCACATTGTTGTAGCTGTGAGTCAGAACTTCTTACCCAGGGTCAGAGTGTTTCCTAACGTCCAGGTCAGAAGAAGCGCGCATTCTCAACACATGGCGATGTTATTTCTTCACTTAGTCCTCGCTTTAGAGTAATAGTTATAGACAAATGAGAGTGGTTCCTTGTTATTACCTAACGTTAAGGTGTGCTTCCTGACGTCGAGGTCGGAGGAGGCCAGCACGCGCAGCACGTCCATGGCCAGCTCCGGCAGCGCGCGCGCGGCCGCCTCGCCCCCCTCGCGGCGCAGCGCGCTGAGGCGGCCCAGCACGATCAGCTTCACGTTGTTGTCGCTCTCCTTCACGATCAGGTCGATGTAGCACGCCGCGGCCGCCTGCACCAAATGTTTTATACAATGACAATAATAGACAAATGATAAAGGAATGTGACACCTGAGCACTACACAGTACACTTACAGTGACTGCAGCGGGAGCAGCAGAGAGAGTGACCAAGGTCCCGGCGGCCTCGTAGCGCACGGCAGCGCTCGGCGCCCCGAGGAGCCCGTACACCGTGCGGATGAAGCGCGCGCGCTCCGAGGGGTTCGCGTGGCACACCTACACACGTTACATACAATACATCAGACTTGACACTCAAAATACTGGATAATCGATTTCATAAAAATAAACAGAAGTTTTTGACAGATGATCCATGAAAAACAACAAATAATCGCCATATCATCGCAAAAACAATTTATAGACGATAAAGATGGAATAAGATCAAATAGTTGTAAATAATTGACACATACAAATATCTCTCGAAATAAGATAATATCCTGTCCACTTGAGTTGTAGTTGAGCAATACCTTGTAAATGAGTTCTACAATAACGAGCTGCAGGATGTCCCCGAAGCCGTGCACGGAGTCGAGCCTTGCGGCCAGGTAGGCGAGCGCGCGCTCCTGCTCGGCGTGCAGCAGCATGAGGAAGGCGTTCCTCTTGCACGACATGTCCTGCTCGCTGTCCAGGAAGTTGGCGATCAGCTCGGGCGCGTCCGGGATCAGGAAGTCGAAGTTTCTGCCGAACTCATGACGCATTCTTAAATGTTCTACATAAGTAGTTGCAACTTTTATTACTCTTAGATAATATTAGAGATACATAGTACTTTGTATATTTATATGACCGTCGATGATCGTTACAGTTGATGCCGAAAGGAACTAATACCAACACTATACTTAACTAACCACACGAAGTTACATAGTAGCAAAGTTGGGTACTCGTGATTGAAATCGGTGATTTGATTAACATTCTTATGATTAAATCATAACACAAAACAATCAAGTAAATTCTCCAAGAGTAAATCATTAACGCCGCGCGCTGTTTGAAACTAAAGTAACGCTAATCAACTAACGCCAATCGTGATTTGGTTAATATGAGTGACGAAAATATGATTGGAATATATTTAAAGCTGTTTTATATATTACATGAATGTTTTTTTTATGCTGAATTTCACATGTTGAACTAAATATAGTTTGTTATTAAATCAAATACGCACTTTAATAATATTGAAAAAATAATCAACCCTAAGGACTTGACCCCACATTGATACGCCTTGCCGGGGCTCGATCGCTTTATCAATTAAGCTATGGGTTCTACATCCTTTTAATCAAATACGGGAATTACCATTTTTGCTGCTGGCATTTTGCGCTTTTATTGCTCGAAAACAATATTGAATCAGTACAATTACAACTTATGACGTAAAAGCCAACCGCTCAAATGAATGAATGAAAAACGTTTATTTTCAGGCAACTAGTGGCCCATAGATAAATACCTTATAGACTAGCATACATATTACATTATAAATGATACCTTTACCAAATATTGTCACAAATAGCCATTTATTTTAAATTTATATACTCGTAATTATCTAGGTTCCGTCAGGGGAAAAAATGGAGCTAATCATAATCAAAACATGATTAAATCAACTAATTTGTTAGTTAAACTAAACATCTGCCTTACCTACTAATGTAATCACCTCAACTAATTACGATTGAAACTAATAATCGACATGATTTACTTAGGGCTGCCATCTCTAAATTCGCCGAACCCGGACAATAATTTAAAAAACCCGGACATTTGGCGTAAATCGCATTTTTTCCCCGGACGTGTCCAAATCAATAATGGCACTAAATAGTTAAATTCAATGGGTTGTCTCCTCACATAAAAAGTGTCCAGGTTTACCCCGGACACTTATTGAAAACACCCCGGACGCACCCCGGACGGCCTCCAAACTAGGACAAATCCGGGGAAACCCGGACGGATGGCAGCCCTAGATTTATTCATATCGGTGCTCAATCAGATTGGAAAGCTCTTGAGTGAAATCGTAACCATGTTCAAATTATTAAGAGTAACATTCTCATTTTTAACTTTAGTTTCAATCACACAATTTTTTGCCGAACTCTGATAGGTAGTCATTGGACCGGGTATTAGTGCTCTGTATCTGTAACAGGGTCAAGGCTCTCGTGGGATGATGCAGGTAGCTGTAGATAATATTATTTCCATACATAGTAGAGGCACGGGATCTAGTAGCTGCCCTCACTGACCCAAAATCCATCCTGTATACAGATTGCTTGCACTTAATTTTGTAAATAAGTTTTGATACCTAAAAGTAAGCATTTACACCATAAGTTGTTATAAGTACCTAATGTTTAAGTAGGTAAAAACAAAATATATTTTAGAGCGCACTTTTCGCCAACAAACTGTCCTCAGTTTGGCGAAAAAAGTAAGTATGTACCAATTAAGTTTCTCTTGCAACAAAAAAATAAAAGATATGGTAATTAATCAATACCATAAAATTCTCTAGCTCGTGAATTTCAAAGTATAGACTTGTATGAACCTGTTTTGGAGGACAGCGGTGGCCGGTCGCGGCTCGCGGCGCATGCCTCAAGTCGCGCGCGCTGAGTTAGAGAGTGAGCGCTGTGGAAGTGTGGACAGACTAGAGAGGAAGGAGTCAGAGACACACCTGTAGATGGTGAAGATGGCCAGCACGGCGTTGCGGCGCACGTACGAGTGGCGGTGCTCCAGGCACGCGCGGATGGCCGGCAGCAGCGGCTCCAGCAGCTCCGGCTCCTTCAGCTTGCACAGGAAGCGCAGCGTCGAGCCGCGGATGAACTCGTTCGGGTGCTGTAGGTCCTACCGACACAAACATTACACATAAACATGACCACAAGTATCTTTTACAAGACCTCGCACGTTAAGTTAAAATGGTTAATTTATCATTCATACTACACACTAACCTTCCTGTAAGCATCACAAACTAGTATCATCTCTTGCAACAGTTTGCCGTCCGGAGTGGTTTTGGGCACAATCTCCCAGAAGATGAGCAGCAGTTTCTTGATCATGTGGTCTTGCAGTGGCAGCACGAAGCGGATGATCACCATCAGCAGGCCGGGGATCTTCTCTCCGGAGAGGATGATGCCGATTACTTTCTTTAATGCTTCAATCTTCTTCTTTGTGTCGCCCTTCTCTGTGAAAAGCATAATTCATGTAATTTGCGTGTCAAAAATAAATGTAATAACTTCCACTGATGGAAATTATATGACAGCAAGTTTTTTGGAGATTTCACAAACTTTTCAAAGCAGGTTCTCAATTGATCAGAATGTTAGTGTTTTGCCCATTGCTGTTTTGTCTTAAATCATTTTCAAACGAGAAGTCCTCCATGTAACTCACCCAGGTCCAGCTTGAGCTGCATCTCGTTGTAGGGCTCCGAGTCGGTGGGGAAGTTGATGAGCGTGTAGCACGGCTGCTCCACTCCCGCCATGTTGCTGTAACAACACATGCCGTTTACTACTCCTCTTAGCATTTCTTTTCTAAAAGCAAACCTGGAAATCTTGTTATTCTTTATTACCTAATTCTAAATCTTTATTATCCAATCTCCTAGAAAATAAACAGTGGAAGATTGCTACGCGAAACCATCAGGCGCTTTTGTATTTCCTGTTCTGTATGTGTCAAGTCAGACATTACACGTATAATAAGATAGAAAGCCGTTTCTAATTTTCTACTCCTGTAATACTCCAAAACAAATAGTACACATATCTGTTATCTTTCAAGCTTTATGCATCAAAGAATTCCATTCCATGTCTAAAAGTTATGATTATATTATAGACTAGCAGTTGCCCGCGGCTTCGCCCGCGTACTAAAAGTACTAAAAAGGAGATTATCAGTTTGACCCTCATTTCTGTATTGTATGTATGTTTGTCCGCGATTATCTCGCGTTTGGCTGAACCGATTTAGATGCGCTTTTCGGAAAAGTATTTGTTACTTTCTGGAGGTTTCGGTACCTATATGACATTTTGATGAAGGCTTTCCCTTATTTATTTTTTTAATGAAATGGTTGCAATATTTCTTTTATTGTTACGCCATCGCCAGCAACGACTTGCTTGTAGTAACTTATTTACTAAGAGATTATGATTAATGCAGATTTCTACTTTAATGAATAAAAGTTTTTCCCCGCAACTTCCTCTGCTTGGAATTAGTAATAGATCCCCCTTTTTACCCTCTTAGGGAATGACTTCTGGAATAACAACTATTATGTATCCTTCCCCAGAACTCAAACTACCTCCATACCAAATCATCTAAATAGGTTAAGCGGTTATCAATTCCCGATACATACCTTCAACCTCCTTTTCACCTCTAAAAGGGTTGATTTTCCGGATAAAAGTGTCCTATGTCGTTTTCCGAGACTCAAACTATGTCTATACCAAATTTCATCTAAATCGGTTCAGGTGTAAATAATTCTCTATAAAACTTCCAACCCCTTTACTTTGCACCCCGTAAGAGTTGTTTTTCGGAATAAATACTATTTTGTCGCTTCTCGGGACACAAACTATCTCTATACCAAGTTTCATCTCAATCGGTTCAACGTTTAAAAAAGCCCCATTAAATCTTTCAACCCCCATTTCACCCCCTTAAGTAATGATTTTAGGAAATAAAAAAAACCCGGCAAGTGTGGGTCTTACTTGCGCCTCAAGAGTTTTTCTCAAGAGAACATTTTTTTTTATTCCATTTTTTTAAAAGACGCTTTCAGCATGATATATTTTGTTTATATATTTTTTTTATTATATATTTTGGTTTGTAGTTCGCAGTGCCTTGGCTTTTACTGTAATGCTGTGTAACGAATAATTTGAATAAATAAATAAATAAATAAATGATTTCATGAGAATTTATCGCGGCTGAGTGCGCATCGGAGTTGGTACCCTGATTTTAACAAATCCCATAGAAACTTCCAAACCTCTTTTCACCCCTTTAAGGGTTACTTTTTTTTCAATGAAAACTACCCTTAGTCGTTTCCCGAAATTTAAACTATCTATTATACCATGTTTCATTTAAATCAGTTCAACGGTTAAAAATTATCCATACAACATTCCATTCCAATCACCTTTTCAGCCCCTTAAGGGCTGCCCTAATCTATGTCTTTTCCCGGGATTAAAACTATTTCTATACCAAAATTTCAAAATCGATGCCATTTTCGTAATTAACGTCCCAAAATACCATAAATCGACACCCATATTGATATTTAGCCATTTCAACCCTATCGCACCCTAACAGGGGGATGATATTTCACGCCCACCACGTTGTATTATAAAATCATTGTTTTTTTCGTAATCAGCTACCCAATAAACCATAGAAACGATACCCATGTTGATTTTCAGACTTTGTCACCCCCATTTCCCCCTTTATGGGGTTGAATTTTAAAAAACCTGTAACACCTGTTTACGCATTTATTGTTAGGAATAATCCTGTGAAGTTTCAAATAAAACAGTCTAACTAATCTTTTTTCCCCATACAAACTTTGGACCCCCATTTCACCCCCTGGGGGATAATATTTCACGCCTGCCACATTGTATAATAAAATGGTTGTTGTTTTCTTAATCAGTGACCCGATAAACCATGGAAACGATACCCATATTGATTTTATATTTTTTCACCCCCATTTCCCCCTTAAAGAGGTTGAATTTTCAAAAAAGCTGAAACACGTTTTTACTCATTTATTGTTAGGAATATTTCGGTGAAGTTTCAAATTAGATAGTCAAACTAATCTTGTTTCTCCATACAAACTTTGGACCCCCATTTCACCCCCTGGGGGAGAATATTTCACGCCTGCCACATTGTATAATAAAATGGTTGTTGTGTTCTTAATCAGCGACCCGATAAACCATAGAAACGATACCCATATTGATTTATTGACTTTTTCACCCCCATTTCCCCCTTAAAGGGGTTGAATTTTCAAAAAAGCTGAAACACGTGTTTACTCATTTATTGTTAGGAATACTTCGGTGAAGTTTCAAATACGATAGTCAAACTAATCTTGTTTCCCCATACAAACTTTGGACCCCTATTTCATCCCCTGGGGGATGATATTTCACGCCTGCCACGTTGTACAATAAAATGGTTGTTGTTTTCTTAATCAGCGACCCGATAAACCATAGAAACGATACCCATATTGATTTTCAGATTTTTTCACCCCCATTTCCTCCTTAAAGGGGTTGAATTTTCAAAAAAGCTGACACACGTATTTACTCATTTATTGTTAGGAATAATTCGGTGAAGTTTCAAACAATATAGTCAAACTAATCTGGTTTCTCCATACAAACTTTGGACCCCCATTTTACCCCCTTACGGGGTGAATTTTGAAAAATCCTTTCTTAGTGCACCCCTAGACCTTATAAGGCACCTACGTGCCAAATTTGGAATCTCTAGAACCAGCGGTTTGGGCTGTGCGTTGATATGGCAGTCAGTCAGTCAGTCAGTCAGTCAGTCAGTCAGCTTCTTCTTTTATATATATAGATATGTAAACCTACAATCGCCAATCCCAATAGAAAATAATATTACTAGCATGTTTGGAATGTTTGGATATGATACACGGTATAGTAGTGGGTAGGATTTTTGGTTTTGATAAAACAATCATTGTGAAGTTTTCAAACAATAGGTACATCATAATAATCATCATAATGAAGAATTAGTCTCAAAACGAGTGTATAATAGACAGTTGTCCTGGCATGGCCGCCACATGTTGTTTGTAAGGAGCAGCTATCACCCTTACAAAGAGCAAGGCTGAAACCGAACAACGTTGCCTATATTTATTTAATAAATAAAATGTGATTAACGTCATTTACTTGTCATTGGCAGAATTCCCATTGCTCATGTGCAAAGGGAGAAAGCCATTTATTTAAAAAAAAACATAGTTGGTTGTTTATAGAGTTTATTTCGAAATGAATTATTATGGCAGCAATGCTTTATTGACAACCGACAATTACAATGCACCTTTTACTTGAAAACGCCGCAATTGTTCAAAACATCCATTTATGTTACAAGTATGTACATAAACATTTTGTGATCAGTACCTAGCCATCAAGACTCTCTTGGTATTTAATATCTCCTTATACGACTTCAAGTCATGGCACATAGCAAGAGCAATGTTTGTAATACTATAACATTACTCAAATCCAGACTGGAGTGTTCTTTTCCGTTTCAACGAATCGGCTAAATTTACTCTTAATTTCTAATGTTGAACAGACGAACAGTAACTTATATCCATACCCAAGGTATTTAAATGTAATTGCATTTATTGTGCGACTCATACATATGGTTAAATACATATGGAATACGAATCTATAGGTAAGAACTACAAAATACACAAGATTATGGTAGCGAAACATGGGCGACATTTACCTGTAATAGCAATATCCTTAATTGTATGTTGAAATTTAGGGTTAGCTGTAGCACTGGAAGCACGTACAACGTTTGATATACTACTTTGAATACACAAGTTACACAAAATACAGTGGGAATTAGGATTTTACAAATAGTTTGGTGACATGGAGCCGATACGTGTCCATCAATGAGTTTTTGACAATTTTGACATTTCGTGCGTCAGCGTGACACATGTAGTGTTGCCACCAGTTATTCTAAATATCCTAAACTGGTTAAACTGGTCCGCCTCGAACTGATAACAGAACTGTGACCTCATCACAAAAGTACTCCTGCGTTTGGGCTAAGTTAGATTAGAACTGCGACCTCAACAAAAAAAACTGCTACGAAAAAGTGGGAGTGACATTTGAATGATGCCATTTGGCCCTAATACTATTTGCCAAAAAAAATCTGCAATATAATTTTCGTCAAATAAATTTTATGCTCTTACACTTTATGCCTAAATACGATTCGGAATATTGACTTTATGAACCAGTAATATTCGGACCAATAACAATCTGCCAAAGCCAATTAACCAAAAATTATTATGCTCAAAGTATGCGAAAACAGTTTATGGGTAAAGCTAATTATGATCATGTCGATTATGCACAATATAAATATGACTACAATTATTATGCGAAAACAGGGTGAACCTCGTGCAGCAGTTTCTCTGACAGTCTTATTACGGTATAAGAGTCTTATACCAAGTCTTAAATAAGACTGACCGGTTACAAATTTTACACTAGCCATATTTTCAGTAAATTTTATTTGAGTCCATCTGTACCTCCTTTATATTGTTGCTTTTTTTTTTATACTACGACGGCAGCAAACAAGCATACGGCCCGCCTGATGGTAAGCAGTTACCGTAGCCCATGGATGTCTGCAACCCCAGAGGATTTACATGCACGTTGCCTACCCTTTAAGAACCTATACACTCCTTTTTTGAAGAACCTCATACTGTAGCCCTCTGGGATAACCTCGGCAGGGAGTTCATTCCACAGTCTGAGCGTGCGCGGGAGGAAATTCCTCTTAAACCGTGCAGTGCGCGACCCTTTCGGCTTCAGGGTGTGAGGATGAACACCCTGCCAACGGCGAGCGGTGCGGTGATAAAAAGTAGCCGTGGGCATCATATCAAACAGTTCTTCAGAGCACAACTCATTGTACAAGCGATAGAACACACATAAGGAAGCGAAGTCCCTCCTTAGACCAAAGGTTCAATATCGCTTGTGAGTTTGGAATCGTCGATGATCCGCAGAGCGCGCCTTTGCACCGAGTCAAAGGGCCCAAGCTGGTACCCAGGTGCTCCCGCCCAAAGGTGACAGCAGTACTCCATATTATGGGGTCTGACTTGCGACTTATAAAGAAGCAGTCTCTGCCCCGGAGTGAAGTATCTCCTCGCTCTATTGAGCACACCGAGCTTTTTGGATGCCAGCTTGGTCTTCCCTTCAAGGTGACTACGGAAATGGACGTCGCTGGAAATGTCGACACCGAGGATCCTAATACTCCCTGACATTGCTTCACCTCTGAATTTCTTAACAAAAATTTTTTTAAAGTCAAAAATATCGTAATACCTAATCATAACGAATAATCGGCTAACATGCATGGATTATATTCTGATAGCTCAGGAAAGGAGGAAACAAAAATTAAAATGTTGACGGCAAGGTTTGGACCACCCTGTATAATTATTAAGAAAGTGAAATATATGCCACCAAAACCTCACTCCAAACAGAACGGCGTCACAGTAAAAAATAACACAATGAATTTACCTTCTAAATTCAGTGATCAACTGTGCAGCGACTACCCTCCAATCACCACCGTCGCTCACGTAGGGCACCAGCGGCGCCACGGCCGGGTGCTTGTTGTTCTTAAGCCTTACATATATTATGTGTTTAAAAGATTGGTTAGCAAAAATTACATTGAATCTATTAGGATTAGGTTGTCAAGCGGACCCCAAACCGGGATAAAAGCTAGGATGATGATGAATCTAGAGATTGTAATCACGAGGTCAAGTTAATGACAACGTTTACCACATTTTTGGAAAAATCTTTTAAACTGGTAACATTACAGAAATAAGCTATAAGGGTCAAGAAATAAATTAAAAAAAAAAAAAAAAAAAAGCTATAAGGGTCGCCACACACCTAGCGGTTTTCCTCGCGGAATTGCCGGAAGTAGCGGAAATTCATAGACAAATTAAGCATTTTGTCTATGAATTTCCTCTACTTCCGGTAATTTGTCTATGGCTTCCATACAAAAAATCTGCTACCATAGACAAATTTCCGCTACCATAGACAAATTTCCGCTACTTCCGGTAATTCCGCGAGGAAAACCGCTAGGTGTGTGGCGACCCTTACAGTAATAAATTAAAAAAAAAAAGCTATTACAGTAACTGATTATACTGCAATGGTCACGTAGAAAACCGTTTGGCTGTTTCCATAAAACGTCAGAATTACCTGCAATACGGACCAAACATGGACCAAACCAAAATGACCAAACCTAATCAGCTGCAACTGTCATTGTCAATGCTTTGATTTGACATTTGAAAAGTACTTCAAAGTGCAAAGCAAATACTTACTTCGAAAATACGCCGTGCTGTTTTATGTTTTCTCAGTTTTTACAAGAAACTTATGCATAAAATAAAATAAGGATAATCATTTTATATTAACCAATGAATTGAAATTAATACTATAACAATGGACGTACTTATAACTCTAGTCTATCTTTTATTTTCAATAGGCGTTGTGTACCCTCCTACCGAGTTCGTATCCGCCGGGTTCACCATCGCCCAGCTCTTCGAGAGCTACCTGGGCTCCGAGAACGTTAACTTCGTCGGTTACCATATGAAGAGGATTACGATAACCGCGCTGATACATTCTGCATTGCCTTTGGGGTATATTTTGAGCTTGTATTGCAGCGGCGAGCGTAGTCCGTGGTTGTTGGCGGGGTTCGCGGGCACGGCCATCCTGCCGCTGCTGGTGGCGTACAAGATCGTGTGCTGGTGGGAGCGCCGCACTACGCACCCGGCCGTGGCGCCGCTGGTGCCCTACGTGAGCGACGGCAGTGATTGGAGGGTAGTCGCTGCACAGTTGAACACTGAATTTAGAAGGTAAATTCATTGCGTTTTTTACTGTGACGCCGTTCTGTTTGGAGTGAGGTTTTGGTGGCATATATTTCACTTTCTTAATTATACAGGTGGTCCAAACCTAACTGTCAAAATTTTAATTTTTGTTACCTCGTTTCCTGAGCTATCAGTATATAATCCATGCATGTTAGCCGATTTTTCGTTATGATTATTATATTTTTAACTTTAAAAAAATTTTTTGTTAAGAAATTCAGAGGTGAAGCAATTAACTTATAAAAAAATATTTAATTTTTTTGAATGTTTTTCTTTGTTACATAATACACCATCATTCACAAAGCTTTCCGCTTCCCAAAGGTTGTCTGGAAGAGATTGCTTTTTAGCGATAAGACCACCACTACTCTGTTTCTTTAATTTGAGGTGTGCAATAAAGAATATTTATGTTTATATTATGTTACTTTACAAACGGCGCAGTTGCTAAAAAAAATCATCACATCACTTGGCTGCAAGTTAGACAAAAAAGACAAAAGTAAAAGTTTAACGTTCAAGCATGTCAAGCTTAGATTTTATGCTTAACTATAAAGATACAAGTGATTTCAAGGACTTTTGGTTATATTAGAAGAATGTTTGATGTCAAGGTTTAGACCACACTGTATAACAAGCAACTCACATTGCAGTGTGGATAAAGTGTCTCTCCCGCTGACGGTGACTAGCAAGCTGGTGGCCACCGAGACGTGGCTCATCAAAGTGACGTCCTACAATCTCTGCATCATCAAACAGAGTGACTGCGGCCTTGTGGCTACTGATGTGAGTTACCATTGTACTACTTCAAATGGAAACGTTTTTTGCCTTAAATTAAACAAGACAAACACTATGTTTCAGAAGTATTTTCAACCTCAATCCAATAATTTGGCTGATTTTTTATGAGTACCAAATAGTGCTTGTGGTAAAATTTTTAGTGTAAAAAATATGTTTGTGTGTAAACTATCTGGTTTAAAAAAATCCGCAACAGACAGACATTCCGGACCTCACTGCATCAATACAAGAGGAGACACAGTATGTGAACATACAAGTAGTGCCCTCGAGGGACGACATACTTCCTTTCAAGTTCAGGATCACCACACAGGCTCTCCGGGACTTACAGCCCAGGTAAGTTTTTGCTTAGGTTTAAAATGATTTTTAAATAGAACAGTCATTTATATCAACCCGAACCTTTAAATACCGTTATGAATGTGTAACATTATTTATTTTTCATAATCTTTCTTATCCAAGCAAAGGTAATGTCCACTATGTTGTTATTTAATTAAATTATATTTTAACTATTAGTTAGTAGTATTAATATGAGCGAAGACTGATTAAGTTATGAGGCATTACATGAAAGAATAGCTTAAAATAAGTTTTTTTTTTCAAAAATATCATTTTTGTGATAAGCTTTTATTGACTGTACTCTTCTTTATGAAATCCCTATCTGATCACCAAGACGAATGCAACAAGCCCAAACACGACCGGATAATGTGGAATAGTCAAGGAGTTCCTATGCCACCTTCCAGATCCATCATCATATCAGCTCCATGACATCATATTATTGCATTGTCATTCGATATACATATGCGTGCTGGAAGTGGGTTAAATTTAACTTGCAAGATTTGTTTCGAACAACGCAGGAACTAAAAGCATACCTTCCAGCTCCATCATTAGATCAGCTCATCATCAGATACTATCTAGAGACAAAATACTCGTCAAAACAAATCATACGAGCCCAAACTCGACGGGTTTATGTCGTTTTATTACACAGTTCCTATGGCCACCTTCCAGACTCATCACCAGACCCTGGATACAATCTAAAGATAAATTATTCGTCAAGACGAACCAAACGAGCCCTAATTCGATGGGGTTGCGTCGTTTAATTACAGAGTTCCTATGGCCACCTTCCAGCTCCATCATCAGATCAGCTCCATGTCATCATAATATTGCATTGTCACGCGATTTACATATGGGTGCAAAATTTCAGCTCAATTGGAAACCGGGAAATGGGTCAAATTTAACTTGCAAGATTTAATTACAGACAACGGGACAGCTGAAACTAAATAAAAGCTTATAATAATTTAAAATAAAGAACCAACTTCACTTAGGATCCACTATTCCAAGAGGAAATGACAGAGTTGCTGTAAAAAATAGTAAAATCACTATAGGTGTGCCTATAATATAATAGTTGAAGAGTTCCCTCGATTTCTCCAGGATCCCATCATCAGATCTGGACCTGATAACGATGGGACCAACTGTGAAGTATACTGTTCCAAACAAAAAAATTATATTCCAAATTGGTCCAGCGTCTTCGAATAATTGGTGAACCTACACAAAAAAAAATTGTTTAAAATGATTGTATTGTTTGTTCAAACTTCGCTAACAGGTTGTCTGAGACGGTGCGCGTGCCGTCGCACCTGTCGCTGCTGCCGACGCTGGAGGAGCGCTTCGTGGCCGTGTTCTCGCACCACGTCTCCGAGAACCCCGTCTACTACGTCGACGAGGTACTGCCACTTCTCAATCAATGTGTGTTTCAATACGATACTCCGATGCACCTACTTTCTGGAGTTCAGAAGGCGCGTCCAGAGACAGTTCGAGACCTTCACAAGAGGATATCCACGGCTACTTTCTTCAGTAATTCATAATAATCGCGGGAATGTGTGTCGCGCGTGCGTTTGTTAAGTAGATGAAAGAAAGCTTGGGTCCAGTTTAGTAGCAGGGAGCGACGCAACAAGAAAGGTGGGGGAATGGGTTTGATAATGAACAACATGCGTGTGATAATAAGTATCTTTATATTCGCCATATTTGATTTAGATCTAGTCTTCAAAATAATAGCACATTTTACTATGTTGAAGAAAAAAAAGGATACATGTTCTATTGTCTCTATAGGTTGTTTTAGTTGCGGTACAGCTTTGTATTTGGTCGAGTTTTGTGTGTCGCTGTCGGCAGGAGCTGGAGGTGTGCATCGGCTGCATGCAGGCGCCGGCGGACGTGAAGCTGCGCCGGCGCTGCCTCGCGCCGCCCGCGCACCTCGCCGCCGCCGCCGGCCCGCCTCCGTGCCAGGAGTGCAACTGCCGGTGAGACTAACTACTCACATGTGTATGTTACCGATGTAAATGTAGCCATTTTTGTAGCTAGTGCAACGGTTTACCATTGAATCGCCGACAGACATTTCATCGAATATTATTTCAAAGACAACGTTTCAAGTATTTTCATTTCATCGACAAGTCATTCCGTCGATGACTCGTTACTAGGTATTTTAAACCGAGGTCTTTTAATTGGTAGTTGACTTATTTCAATAAAATTCATGTCATGGCTTTTCATTTCGGGTTTTTTTAATTCAATTTTTTTTACATGTAATCATATTTATTCCGATTTACCATTGAATCGCCGACAGACATTTAATCGAATATTATTTCAAAGACAACGTTTCAAGTATTTTCATTTCATCGACAAGTCATTAAACCACCCACGACCCATTCGGCCTTTTTATAAATAAATAGTTCTTCTAAATTGATTACGTCACATTGTCACATGTCAGTTTTGTTTTTAGGGTCATCAAAAAAAATAACCCTAACCTACCTATCTCTGGGAGCAGTTATGTTTTTAGGGTCATCAAAAAAAAATAACCCTAACCTACCTATCTCTGGGAGCAGTTATGTTTTTAGGGTCATCAAAAAAAAATAACCCTAACCTACCTATCTCTGGGAGCAGTTATGTTTTTAGGGTCATCAAAAAAAAATAACCCTAACCTACCTATCTCTGGGAGCAGTTATGTTTTTAGGGTCATCAAAAAAAAATAACCCTAACCTACCTATCTCTGGGAGCAGTTATGTTTTTAGGGTCGAAGAAAAGAGTATTCAGAGGTGAAGTTGCTAAAATGCATTGCAAAAAATTTAAAAGTTTAAGTCTTATGTAGTTACTCGTATGTCTCTACACACTTATGTTTTTTTTATGCAATAAACGAGTTACCTCAATGATTTTTAGTTTATATATATTTAATCGTTGTCGATGAAATAATATTCGATGAAAAGTTTGTCGACGAAACAAGGGTACACCGTTTTGTAGTTGTGCCAATTAAGATAATTTGAAACAAATCAGCGATTAAGTAATATTCGTTGAATAGTATTTCTACGTAGTAAGATAAATTTAAATAAATAGAAGTTGAAATAAAATTACGCCAAACAATATTACTTGTACTAAAGTTTCGATGAATCGTTGTCGATGAAATAATATTCGATGAAACGTTTGTCGACGAAACAAGGGTACACCTAGTGCAACCCATATTTCTAACCAAGCAACTTTTTCTTTATACGTTTTAGCACCATGATAATCGTTTGAAAAAAAGTGTGTTTGTATGTGTAACGTCTATATCATTATTTCAAACGCGAGAGTAGATTCTCTAGGAAGATGTTCATTTTATCGAACTCGCGGAGCGTAAGCGAAGAGAATTCTTACAAACAATTCCAGACCGAACTGTCATCTGGCGACTGCGACGTCTCGGCATTTGGATGGCTTTTTGATTTCGATAGTTTGTCCGACAATAACTTTAGTAACGTTTTTCTGATCTTTTTGAAATTTCTTGGGGCTGTAGCAGAGATACATAAAATTTGTAAGTTCGTATATGAGCAGGATCGATCAAGTAGTTATGGAGCTAGAAGGAGAAAAAAAGTCCTCTGAAGGGTCTTGTTATATTGGTCAACTCGTTTACAAGTAAATCGCGAGTTCTCAGTTCGAGGCGGACTACTAGTATAAATGATTTACCTCCAAGAACAATAGACAAAACTTCCTATAGTATAGTAGGCCTTATCTTGTTGCAACAAAGTGCGCGTTCAGTCGGCGAGTTGGTGGGGCTTGTTTGAGTATTTCGTGTTAAATGGTAGGGTGCTGTGGTGCGTGTCGTGCATGGCGCGCTGGTGGGCGGCGCGCGCCTCCGCCGCGGGCACTCCGCCGGACCAGTGGCTCAACTCCCGCGGCTCCTGTCCCGTGTGTCGCTCCGTGTGTTGTCTGCTCGACGTGTGTCCCGCTACACTCAGGTACGTCAGCTACACAGTGTTGTGGCGCGTGTCGTGCATGGCGCGCGCCTCCGCCGCGGGCACTCCGCCGGACCAGTGGCTCAACTCCCGCGGCTCCTGTCCCGTGTGTCGCTCCGTGTGTTGTCTGCTCGACGTGTGTCCCGCTACACTCAGGTACGTCAGCTACACAGTGTTGTGGCGCGTGTCGTGCATGGCGCGCGCCTCCGCCGCGGGCACTCCGCCGGACCAGTGGCTCAACTCCCGCGGCTCCTGTCCCGTGTGTCGCTCCGTGTGTTGTCTGCTCGACGTGTGTCCCGCTACACTCAGGTACGTCAGCTACACAGTGTTGTGGCGCGTGTCGTGCATGGCGCGCGCCTCCGCCGCGGGCACTCCGCCGGACCAGTGGCTCAACTCCCGCGGCTCCTGTCCCGTGTGTCGCTCCGTGTGTTGTCTGCTCGACGTGTGTCCCGCTACACTCAGGTACGTCAGCTACACAGTGTTGTGGCGCGTGTCGTGCATGGCGCGCGCCTCCGCCGCGGGCACTCCGCCGGACCAGTGGCTCAACTCCCGCGGCTCCTGTCCCGTGTGTCGCTCCGTGTGTTGTCTGCTCGACGTGTGTCCCGCTACACTCAGGTACGTCAGCTACACAGTGTTGTGGCGCGTGTCGTGCATGGCGCGCGCCTCCGCCGCGGGCACTCCGCCGGACCAGTGGCTCAACTCCCGCGGCTCCTGTCCCGTGTGTCGCTCCGTGCATTGTCTGCTCGACGTGTGTCCCGCTACACTCAGGTACGTCAGCTACATGCGCGTGTCGTGCATGGTGGTGGTCAGATAGCAAGAGCATGCATAAAAATTCAAACCATGTTGGACTTCGACAAAAAGATGATTATCTGATTATTAAAACTGTCTTTTGATAAACTGATAAAGAAGATTACTTTTTCAGCTTTAATAAGTTAATATCATAAATAATTCATTGGTCAAATACTCAGTGAAACAGAGTTTTTTTTCTTGCAGACAATCCAGCTAAGTGTGGTGCCATAAGCAGCAAAAAAAGTGTGACACAAGATGACGTGTACGTAGCTAACATTACGCAATAGATTTAATTATTTAGCTACAGTAGACTTTTAAAATTAGTAAACTACTTAGGTCAAATGTTACATTCATTCAGCATTAGCAGCTAGATATACGGGCGAGGGGCAGATTGTTTAAGCAACTCAGCAGTTACTCTTGCTGAATACTTACCCCACCTGGTTGGCTGCTGCTACTGCCGTGCCGACCGTTCCATTTATAATCTGTTTAATTATTATCTACAAAACAAACCTATATTATATCGGATATTCATGTGCAATTACCTACATAATAAAATAGATATTAAAAAGTGACTGTAATATTATTAAAATTATAACAGAAAAGATGTTGAGACGTGCGTGTCTGTCACTTTGCAAATATGTCGTTTTGCTTATTAGAAAAACTTCATATTTTATACCTACATAATAATATATATGCAGAGCTTGCAGATGTGTAGTTGGCGACAAAAATGGACCTACTGAATTATAACGTTATTATGTATTTGATTAGTACCTACGTGTGACATGTGGGGATATGGACTCGAATAAAGTTTAGACGTCCCGAAATTTGTACTAATTAAGTAAGTACTGATATAGCTATAGCTGAGGAAAATAAAATGAACGTTAGGAGATAAACAATTAATATATTTTTATATCTCGAGCGATTGCGGTGAGAGGAGAGGTTACTAAGATAATGTAATGATAATTAATAGTGTCTAGTGTAAGTTATTTGTTTATTGCCAAAATGGTACGAAATACGCGTACCTTAAATATAAATATTTGACAAATCCATTTTTGGATGGAACATTATTGAAAAATATGATAATCCTTTATTTGATTTTATTTTTACCCAGTGTGATTTATGAATTCTCAGTGTTATCATATTTTATTCTATAATCTTTATTTCATATAAACCATTATTAATAAATGGTAAGATTGGTAAGTGCTTATGTTATGATATGACATTGTTTAGGTACTTATTTTAGTTAGTACCAAATTATTTTGTGTATCGCGTATTATATGAAACATATTTTTGTTTCGAAACGTAACGTTGTAAATAAATTAATATGTTACCAAAAATATTGTTTTTTGTTTCCTCCTCTAACAATATTCACGTTGGATCGGTTAGCATTCGAGAAAGTAAGCAGGCACCTATATAATTAGTAGTTCATTTTAAGTTAAATTTGAAACCTTTTTGATATTATTTAGCCGCTTTGGCTTAAATATATATGTCTAAAGTATAGTAGATTGTACAACAAGGGCATAAAGCGATTCATTTTTAACGGAAGCAATTTATTGGTCCGAGCGCAGCGAGGACCAATATAGTTGAGGATAAAAATGATCAATTATGCCCGAGGTATACATTCTGCTTTTCACTTCGATTGCGAGGAAAATTTAAGTGGAGAGCAAATAAATAATTACATTACACATATAAAAGAATATTGATTTCGGCGGCCATATTAATTGTTCTACTACTTTTTGCTCACTCTGTTCGATTAACGTATAGTATAAGGCTACAGTGCAATTTCAACGTCACTCGACGTCATTATTTATGTTTAATCGTTCAATAATATTTTCACTTCAATTTAAACAATAAAATCGCTGTAAAGTAAAAGAACATGAAAAATAACCAATTCCCACTAATTAAATTTTTAATGTTTTTTTTTAATTTTCATCATGTGTATTTATACTTAGATACTTGTTTTCTGCCAAGTCATAAAACATTTCAGGGAATTTTGTAACAATAATCAACTCCAATTTTTTCTAATTTCATTAATTTAAGTATAGAAAACCCAATATTCAAATAATAATAGCAAGAATTAAATAAAACAATAAGTTTCAGTAGTCTACGCAATTTTACTGCTTAATTAAATTGTGCAATATATTGTGACTGTGCTTGGCTGTTGAGCCTCAATTGTCTTAGTTTTAGAAGAAAATTTTACTTTACGCACTAGAGCACAAAGAGCGATTTTATGTCGTGTGCGCACGACTTAAAGTGGAACTTTACGAGCATGAGAAGTGAAAAGTAGATTTTATAATATGGTTTGCAATATTTTATCCCGAACCTCCAGAAATGCCGGTGATCGGTGACGGTGCAACGGTTTAGCCCTGAGTCGTACCCCTAAGTTTTACCAGTCGTTTTTCGGGGAAGAAAAACATCGCGAGGAAACTGGAACTAATTCCAAAAGGGCCTAGTTTCTGCTCTGCAGTTAATTAGAAGGTCAATTAGCAATCTCTTTCGTAATTATGAGTGTATGTGTCTATATCAATTCATGGGATTAGGTTGCCCAGCGGACGCCAGATACTATTGAGGGGTGTACCTCGGAATTCCTAATAACGTTTGTCCTAAAATCACTTGCCCTAACCGTTTTGTCCTAATTGTCATTTGCCCTAATGATCAATTACCCCAACAGTCACTTGTCATAATGTAATGAATGTCCTAATGCTCATTTGTCCTAAAATAGTTTACCATAATGTTCAAAAATCCTAATTTTATTTGCCATAACATTTGAAACCCCTAATGACATTTGTCCTAAAATCACTTACCCTAACCGTTTTGTCCTAATTGTCATTTGCCGTAATGATCAATTATCCTAACAATTACTTGTCATAATGTAATGTTTGCCCTAAAGCTCATTTGCCCTAAAAATTCTTACCATAATGTTCGAATATCCTAATTTTATTTGCCATAACGGCGTAGGTTAGGGTTATTTTTTTATGACCCTAAAAACGAAACTGCTCCCAGAGATAGGTAGGTTAGGGTTATTTTTTTTATGACCCTAAAAACGAAACTGCTCCCAGAGATAGGTAGGTTAGGGTTATTTTTTTTTTGATGATCCTAAAAACGAAACTGCTCCCAGAGATAGGTAGGTTAGGGTTATTTTTTTTTGATGACCCTAAAAACGAAACTGCTCCTAGAGATAGGTAGGTTAGGGTTATTTTTTTTATGTCCCTAAAAACCAAACTGCTGCCAGAGATAGGTAGGTTAGGGTTATTTTTTTTTGATGACCCTAAAAACGAAACTGCTCCCAGAGATAGGTAGGTTAGGGTTATTTTTTTTGACCCTAAAAACGAAACTGCTCCCAGAGATAGGTAGGTTAGGGTTATTTTTTTATGACCCTAAAAACGAAACTGCTCCCAGAGATAGGTAGGTTAGGGTTATATTTTTTGTTGACCCTAAAAACGAAACTGCTCCCAGAGATAGGTAGGTTAGGGTTATTTTTTTTTGATGACCCTAAAAACAAAACTGCTCCCAGAGATAGGTTGGTTAGGGTTATTTTTATGACCTTAAAAACGTATGAGCATTAGGGCAAGTGACAATTAGGAAAAATTACCAGTAGGACATTTAATATTAGGGTATGAAATAATAGGAAAAATAATATTAGTTCATTTGAAATTAGGTGTTTTGATCATTAGGACAAATAACTTTTAGGTCAAATAATAATTATGACAAATTAATATTATGGAAAAAAAAGTTAGGGCAACTGATGAATAGGTCAAATGATATTAGGTAATAACATATTAGGGAAAATAAAATTCATCGATACGATGATAGGGCAACAACAATTAGGACAAATGAGCATTAGGGCAAATGATCTTTAGGACAAATATCATTAGGGAATACAAAAATAGGACAAAAAACTTTAGGGATTCAGATATAGATCCACTATTGAGTCTTAGCAAATAGCCGGAAACGCTAGGAAGATGATTTTTCACAAGCTTTTTATCTTACAAAGATATGATCACGTTTCCGACTGTACCGCCACTGCCTGCCCAGCGTCGACCTTCCGCCCCCACCACCGCCGCAGGGCCGCAGGGCCGCAGGGCCGCAGGACGGACGTCGATCAATCACCACCAGATCTCTATCGCAACCATCCGCCAGACTACCCTCCACTGGATCCGGTATACTAATGCGCTTACATGCTAAAAACATTGTGCCCCCAACATACGATAAAAATAAAGTGATAATGATTACATTACAATAATAATTTCTCAAAAAGATTAATTAAAGGTCAGTCAAATATTTTAAGATCAATACAAATGGAGGAAAGTGGTTTTCAAGGACATGATTAAGTGTCAGGTTATGGTGATGGCGAAAATGTCGAGGACATGACGAAGTGGAGAAGAAAAGTGCGGCCACAAGAACAGCCCACAGCCATGTGGGGTGGGACACATATTAGCTTGGAAGAGAGATTATACAATTAAGAAATTGTCTAGCAGTAAATATTACACAAACACGTTAAACGCCCCAGCGAACATGCTTGTCAGCGTCTAACGTACTCAGTACACGAACTCGTGGAGTACAGTACAGGTCGTGCCGTAACTGCGGACACAAGATAAAAGAGCCGTCTGCTCTCGTACTCAGATATTTTGGAGAGTGCTGTAATGCTACTATTTATTCGTTTCCGAACGTGAACGTCAATCATTGGTAAAAGAGGGTACCGCGCGATTTAACTCGGGGTAGCGCGAGAAAATAGGCGGAGCCCGCGTCTAACGCCATTAGGACGGTCACGCCGTCCGGCAGAAAAATAATTACTCCGGATCGCGGAGTCCATATTTCGTTGTGAATACCGGTTGAGGTGCTTAAAAATAGTGTATGTGCAGGCTAGAACGTGACACGGGGTAAGTGCTAATGCTAATACAAGTAGTTCACATGATTTTCTTAGGGTTTATAAAAAAAATATTACTTGTATGGTTAATTTTGTCCACAGCCTGTGGAAACGCCCTTTACGCCATATACTTACCTTGACAATAGACGTCTTAGTTCATCTGAAGTATGCAATTCTAATGCATGTGTTACTGACTGGCATTGTACACGTATGAGAAGATGCACATCCTGGGTATCTAGCCTAATTTCGTCGAATCGTATGAAGCAAGCCGTGGCGCAGTGGGAAAGCGTCTGTCGGCTACGCAAACAGTCAGGGTTCGATTCTGAGCGGCTGAAGTGAACATATTTTATTTTTTCTTTTTTTCTGTATTTTGCTGTTGCTAGTTAGTTTTAAGTTTTAGAGATTGTCTCCTAGGTTTTACTTTAAAATAGTGTTTTAACTTGTAAGTTTTGCTGGCGGGGTTTTTCCCATTTGATATATTTATTAGTAAGACGAAAACCACTTTGTATGCTTTACTCTTTAATTTTTTTTATACATTTTATTTAAAAAAAAAATCAACGTCAAGATCTTTTATTAATTAAATCCCACAGTAAATTACCCAGATCATCACAGTGCGATACAATACACGTATAGATATCGCTGCCATCGCTGGCCCAATATTACAGGGTCATGTGTTTTGTAGTGTGCGCCATGTACGACACGCACACCCCTCTCACATACATCTTAAATTATAGCCTAGCATAGGTATCATAATATCTGATTAAAGCTATAGGTACTCCAACCCAAGTGTTAAGTGTTTCTATCTACGCCCAACGTTACATGGCGACCCTGCCAGCGCGGCCTTGTGCTGCACCGGCCAGAGAAAGGAATCAAGTGTGACCTTGGTAAAATAAATTTAAACGAAAATTGCAAGTTTCAATGGACTTAAAATCGGACATTTGATTTAAGTGTTGTGAAACATTTGATGCAATGTGTCAAATAGTGTTAATATAAGAAACTTTTTTTTCCTAATCCTAATTACGAACATAAATGGTCGAAGTTATGATCTAAGACTAGAATAGAAGTGTGCAAATCTATCGAATTGAAATTTGAGCATTGTCATGCATATGTAGCAGTTGACTGTACCCTGAAAATGTAACGTAGAACCCTGTAATACGGGCTAGCGATATGTCAGTCAGTGTATACGCTCCATCTATTAAAGTGATGTGTGATCACACTGATCACATAAGACCCCGTGATACACTGCCCTAGCCCTACTGTCGCGAGCAGACAGAGGCAATCGTCGCGTTTAAATAGCCATTACTGACATACGACAACCCTAACCTACAATTTGGTTTAACCTTGAGCAAATTGGTGGTTTCGTTTAAAGTGATCAATGAACATTATACTTTAACAATTTGAGTGACTTTGTCGCAGTTTTTTGGAAGAACTCTGAATTCATAAACGATATAAAACTAGAAATATATATTTTAAAACCAAAAGACTAGAAAATTTCGTGAAACGAATGACAATTTATATTCGCGGTGATAAAAAAAAGTTCGTTGTAATGAAAACAATACTTTTGGAGATTATTATTAGACGTTTTACAATTCGTCCATTGAAGTGCTGTAAGTAAATGCCTTTCGATGTGGACTTGCGGAATTACCCGAGCCCTGTCCCAGTATGTACCTATACATAATATACGAGTACAATACTATGCTCAAAATCCACACTGTTTAAGTAGGTACACATTGTAATTTATCTTTAAAATTCTATACCGTTATAAGATGGCACGTGCTCTTTCTCCCTCACTAGACTACACCTTTATAAACTTCTCAGAGCTTCCCCTCGTGCCGTGACCGTGACATCAGCAACAGGCATATTATGACGAGGGCAGGGCTGGGCCGCGCCGCCAAGCAGTTCCTCGTGACGACGACGCTGCACGGCTTCAAGTATCTCTGCTCGGAATCCCATTGCGATCGGTGAGTTTCATCATTTATTTTTCTCTTACTTTTAATTGTGAAACATTGTCTGAAACGAAAACTTTGGTTATTTATAAAAATACACAGGTAGTTATAGAAATACTACAATAAGTATCTTTATTTATAGTTTTCTTTTCTCTCGGTGAAAAAATTGTGCGCGTTGAGAAAAAGTTGTGAATTTTTGACCATGGATAGAGTGCCCCACGATGAATATTTTTTAGTATTGAAGGTCCCGAGGTCCGTACAATTTATGGGTTTAATTTTTTTTCACTTCAAAAGTAGGGGTCTCGTGCAATATGTTATTACTCTAGTCTCTGGTTAGGGCTAGGGGTTGTGGTCTAATTTCCGTATAAAGCAGATATACAGAATTTAGCTTTGATATTAAAAAACCGGCCAAGAGCATGTCGGGCCATGCTCAGTGTAGGGTTCCGTAGTTGCCGGCATGTTACAATTAATTAATTCAAAAGGTCGTTTCTTACGGGAAATTTGGCGGCGCTTAGGTCATTTCACTTACTACTTTCTCACTTACTAATGGGTTTTCGAGTGATAACTCAAAAACGGCTCAACCGATTTAATTCAATATAGTTTTCATTGAAGGTACTTATTAGGCCTCACTTTCATGTTTTTTTTCAAAATTTTTGGACCCACGGTTCAAAAGTTAGATGGAAGGGGGGCCGCCCTGTTTTAAACTTTGGGAGCTATTAGTTTTGTCCAAAAACTGTTTTAAAAGACCCTAATTCTTTTTAAAAGACCTATCCAACGATATCCCACACAACTGGGTTGCAATGAAAAAAAATTCGCCCCCCACTTCACGCGTACGAGAGGTACCCTAACAAAATATATTTTTCCAGTTTTTATTCTACCATTTTGTCGGCTTGGTTAATGCACATATTCGAACCAAATTTCAGCTTTCTAGTGCTAACGGTCACTGAGCTAGTCCGCGGACGGACGGACGGACGGACGGACGGACATGGCGAAACTATGAGGGTTCCGTTTTGCCATTTTGGCTACGGAAACCTAAAAAGTAAATTAAAAAAAAAGTTCTGCGGAGAGGAAAAATAGTAAAAATACTATAAACATGTTTGATGTTTATATATTTAGTTTATTACAAGGAACAAGTAATTGAGGTCTCAATTACGAATTACAATAGGTAGACCCCAAAATCCAGTGTTATCAAATAATTTTATTAATTGTAATTAATTACGCCCAACACTGGATATTTTTTTTATTAGCAAAACCGTTTACCACCTTGGCAGGCATTCACATTTATGTTTTGTATGGGTTATCATAATTTTTGTTCAGAAATTAAAATATGTACTTATTTACACAATTTACCCTTTTCACATTAGGTACCCACATATTACCCCTGTTCATCACTGAATATAAATACTCGTATTTTAATTAAACCTTTCACTTGTTCAGGGTTTTCTCAATTTACTTTTTCACTTTATATTACATTTAGAAAAAGTTCTAAGTATATAAAGCGTAGCACGACAATGAATATTCAATTATACAATTTTTTAGACTTTCGGTAATTATCATTTGGTAATTATTTCTTGAAATATCTAAGTAATTAAAAATTGTTTAAGAAACCTCAATGTTATTTTTAAAGACCTCTATCGATTGATGTAGGGGGTATTCATAAATTACGTCATTTCAAAATAGGGGGGGGGGGGTCTGGACATCGGAGGATGGTAGCATAACGTAGGAGGAAACGGGGCCATTCGAAGCATAATCTTTGGATGATTTTAGGGCGGGAGGGTCAAAAATCGTCAAAAATCGATAACGTAATTTATGGACCGCCCCTAGGTACGTCATGTTGATATCTGTTAAAAAACAATTGACAATGGGAAGTACGAAACTTTGAGGGAGGGGTAAATCTATCTTTTCACCTCAGCAGTTCGAACAAGCCTACTAGGGAGTGAAATTCTGTTTCTAGAAGCTTTCGTCACAATGATGATGCCTTTCATTCAGGAATGTAAATAAAGTGTTTTTTTAACTTCAATATGTTCTCACTACTGAGGTGAAAAGTTGTATGTGTCACACGAGAGAAAAGTTTTTTTTACATCTCGTGTTCTTAAGATCCCTCGCTACGCTCAAGTTTCTAACTTAGTTTAAATTATAGAATCTTTCGCTTACTCGGGACTCAAGATCAACACTCGCAAGAAAAAACAACTTTCCTCTCTTGTAGCACAAGTAACTATTTAACTTATTTTTCCTTCGTATCCTGTATATAAGTAGTTACGTCGGGTTAGGACCCTTCACATTTGTTTTTATGATCTGCGAAACTTTCTCTACCAGCACTATTTTGAAGCTAATCCGCAGAAAATTTGACAAATTGAGACCCCCCTGGTTCCAGTACTGGTAGGTTGTGCTTAGTGTCCGACCGAAACATGTTTTTTTGCCGAAACCGAAACCGAAAACGAAGGTTCGGCTCTAGGTGCAGTTTCGGCCGAAACCGAAACCGAAACTTTTATAGACATCTTAAAATCGTTGAGTTATGTCAATAAGCCGTTGTAACTTGTAAAAGGATAGGTGGTATAAGAGTTTTGACTGATCATCTTCCTAGCGTATGTGCCGGCGTTTTCCGACGGGCTCAATTGAGCCTGAGGTCCGCTTGGCAACCTAATCCCATGATTTTTTTTCTAGTTTATACACAACTCCATGTATTATCGGTGTAAAGCGTATTTTGATCCTTAATTTTCTTTTGGTTAGTAGAATTTTACATCGATCTCGTTTGTTGTGGTGCCGAGTTACGCATTGTGCGGTTAGATCTATCAGCTTTTTTTTCACGAAATAAATACAGAACGCGAAATATTTCCTAACAAAAGTTTCATATGAATGCACATACACAAGTTTAACGTAAAATTATACCCCCCTTATTGAAAATATAACTGTCACAAGTTGACCATGTTTTCGTACATATCTGTCTGACAACAGTTTTTTTTTACTTTGGTATTTTATACAGATTAGGATCTGCTACGCTAAAATAGCAATAACATGACTCACGCGATTTAAAACTTGACTGATGTATTATGTAGAGTAAAATACGGATCAGTAAACAAAATGAAAATATGACTGTTTTGTTTGATACTTGGAGTCAAAGGTTTATAGCATCTATCTCTATGGTTCAAGTAATACATTTTTATTAAAAAAAAATACTGAGGAATATTTGAATCGAAAAAACAAACATTTGTGCTTTATTAAAAATTGGTATGTTTTCTATTAAAGTATGAATACGATTTTTTAAATTTGTGTGTTATTTATTAGTTATACGTACTGCAGTTAGTTACACAGCAAAGTTTCATCGACTGAGACATCAATGCTGTTAAATCTCCATAAAATAATTCGCCAAGATTGCATGGACTATTTTAGTTATACAATCCGTATTTAAAATAATACATGAATTGTTTTTATTTGATATCTTCGTGTATCATTTTCAGCGTAGGCCGACGCAGTTCCTTGGGCAGTCCCTTGCAGGAACTCGAGGGTTAAAGGCTTAAATGTTAAATCATAATTTGATTTAACATAAGTACTTAAATGATATTATCATATCACACTCTGATGAAATAATCATCCAAATCACATGTACACTTTTTTGATATTTATTTATTATAATTTTATCACTTAAAAACGTTACTGAGACTGAATTTGTGGACCGATTGAGTACAATGTTGTAAGTTTCGGCGCGGCCGAAAGTTTCGGCCGTTTTTTGGCCGAAACCGAAACTTGGGCCGAAACACGGTTTTTTGGCCGAAACTGGCCGAAACCGAAACCGAAACTTCGGTCGGACACTAGTTGTGCTGTACACGTGCTTACGGCGAACCTTTTAATTCTAAAATAACCGAACTCACTACAAAGCACATACACTTGATGGGCTGTTTTGGAATGAACTGTAGTATCAAGATAGTATCACAACCCCGCCTATTCACCTGTCATTAAAATGCAACTACGAGCAGGTATGTGTACTTCTATTTTTACCACAGACACCAAACGTGCCGATGCATATCGATATTATCTAGTCTAGGGTTCTGTCTAGTGTAGTGTAGTGTAGTGTAGTGTAGTGTAGTACGATGAGTATCTATTATCTGCACTAATTTTGCGATGCTGTTTGGGGGGTTACTCACTCAAATATTATTAAGAATCGGAATAAGACTTTGGTTACAAATGTTACAATACAACATTCGTAGACCGACGAACATGCGTTAAGTATTTACATTTTTTGTAAAAATTTTTACGAACTGCCCGAGCTTTTACTTAATCTGTAGATTCTGTAGTATCTATTAAGTATACACATCAGCTTTATTATATGCTTCGTAATGTTATTTCTCGTCCAATCGATGGATAACATTCCATTATAACACATAATAAATAAGTGTTATAACGTTATGAAATAAAAACTTTTATAATAGTTAAGTTACCTAATACATAGGTACTACATACCTGTACTTCATCAAGCGATAAAATATAGTTATAGCTATACTTATAGGTATAGGCATTTTTTTACATTTTAATATCAATCCCATCAAAAACACAATGTGAAATGAGAGCCAATTAAATTCTTCGCTAACAAAAGAATTGAGTAATCGTGCTAGTTAAAATCAGTACAAAAGAATTTATATTAGATCTAACGAGTGCCAAGTTCTGTGTAAGTGCATTTATTTCACCTGGGATATAATTCATACATAATTCAACTTCAAGATTGACGTGGCTAGTTTTTACCAACTGGCTGGTTAGACCGTATCCACTTTTTCACCTTATTGCGTTGTAATAAGGTCCAAAAGTGGATACATCTCTTTGTAGTCGACTGTACATACTAAGTTGAAGACTGTGGACTGTGATGATGACTGTTTGTCGCCCCCCTCTGGCGCTGGTGGCTGGTGGCTGGTGGCAGGCTGTGCTGGGTGAGCTGGTGCGCGGCGAGCGCGTGCTGCGCCGGCGCGCTGTGCGCCGTGCTGTGGGCGCGCTTCCTGCAGGTGCCGGCGCTGCTGGCGCTGCGCTCCGCCGCGCCGGCGCCCGCGCCGCTGCCCGCCGTGGCCGTGTGCCTGCCGCCGCACAGCGCGGCCTATCTGCTTGTAGGAAATTTGTGAGTTAATCAACACCAAATACCAAATTACTTACCACTTTTTGCAATTCCGGACCACTTCCTGGAGCCCGTTTTTCTCTATTTTTACCTCTTCTTGTTGCGAGAGGTCGGCTCTTCGCCTTTCATAATCTTGCTGTCAATGTTGTCCCTCTGAAGTCTTGTCAGCTAGACAAGTGAATAGGTAGGTACTTAAGTAGTTATTTGGTGCTTTTCTCTTCTTCGTTTTGTCATAACCCCATGGTTAACTCTAGATACAGTGACACGTACCTAAGCGATAGGTATTATTAAGTAGGTAGGTATATTATACGACGCTGACAAACAAGTATCAGCTTGATGGAAAGCAGTTAAAGTGCTTAAAATCTGTGTGTAGTGGTTAAAATCTGTCAAATTTCACCAATCACCAGCACCACCACGTAATGTTATTCGCCAAGACACTTTCAGATGTGTGTATGACCTGAATGTGTGTACGCTGAACTTGTAAAACATTAGAGATGTTAACTGCATTAGATTGACTGCAGGTTCACTACTCAGTTCAAGATAGGGATATTTTTAACTAGAAACGTTGGTTCCACCAGGTCTACAGACGAAGCAGTGACGCGCGTGCTGACCCGCACCGTCGGCTACATCCTGCAAGGGAAGCCGACCGACCAGGACAACCTGCTGCTGCTGGACAAGCTGCTGGACGAACACAACCTCACCATCCTGAACGCTCTGTATGACTATTTATGTGTAGGCACATAAACCACGACAATTCTCTTTCCACACAAACTGTACCTATACAGTGTGTGGCTTATAACACGAGCAAAAATGTAAACGTAGATTGTACTCCTTACACAATAAAACTATTGTACAACAACTTTTAAAAAATATGTAGTGTTTAGATTGTTTCTTTTTCATACAAACTAAATATTATTTTCAATGTACGTTAAAATCCGTCTGATTGACATTACTTGTCAGTCTTGTCACCCTACAAACATAATCATTTTCGCAATACATTGCGTGTTCAGGTAAACTTTAAAATGTACCTACTAAAAATCAAACCGTAAATTATTTTTAAAAGTCGTTGAACGAACGTTGTTTATTTAGTTTGAGGAGTAGAAGATTCAATTCACATGATAATAATATAATAGTAGATACTATTAGGTATGTACTTACTAAGTGAAGCGTTGACTATAAGTTCAAAGTCCAGTGACACCTTCCTACCCCCAGCCCTCTGCACCGGTGTTGCCCTTGAGCTATCGTTGATGCCACTTTTTATGTGGGCCTGTTTAGTTAAAGGTGAGTCTCCGTCTGCCAGAAATAAAATTGGATGCCTTTTTGTTAGGTACGAGTCCGCTACTTCACCCAATAGCCCAGTAGTTACCCAGTCCACCCTTCTCAACCAAATAGCCTATACGGTTTAGTTTCCATTAACTCAGTACCCTTTACACCATGGCGGGTGCTGTCTCTGCGCTTAGTGTACCCCGTGCATTTTATGAAATTGTCGAAATGGTCTCTACGCGATGGTTCCGGCTCCGCATACGCCTCCCTAATGTCCGGAACAGCATTGTTCTGTGGTCGGGAAAAACATAGATACTAGATACTATGTATGACCGAACGCGATGGTTTTATGAAACTCATTTTATGAAAATAAAGATATTCCACACCAACACATTGGCGGGCAACAACGATAACCTGATTAAATTATGTAGCCTGGTTATTGTACCTGCCAGCCATTTTGAAACCTGTTTTCTTCATTGTATATGTTCTTTCCTTGTTGGGCGAACGCGTGTGTCAACTGTAACAGTTAATACTTGTTTTGTTCGAGGTACGACAACATGCCGCCGTGCCGCGAGTTCGCGCAGAAGTGCCGCTGGCAGAAGCGCGGCGTGCCGTGCGAGACGCTGTTCCGCAGAGAGCTCACGCAGTACGGCGTCTGCTGCGTCATGAAGTCGAACAAGTGCGTGACTCTCGTGTCGTGATTGTTGTTTATTGTGTCGTGTTTCTTTTACTAGAATGAGATTTAGAGATTAGCTGTAGCTAATCTCTAAATCTCATTCTAGTTCTCACCTGTAGGTTTCTGACTGGATTTGCTGTGATGGACGAACGGTAGCCTGGTGCACTGGATCTAGACCGGCACTGTGGACCGGTAATCCAGAGATTGAGGGTTCGAATCTCATAGTTTTTTTTTCATTTGAATACAACAAGTCGTAACACGTGTTGTTTATTTGTTGAAGGTTGAAGCTGCCGCCGGAGCCCATGGCGGTGCTGGACAGCAGCAAGCAGTTCCGGGTGGTGTTGAAGTGCTCCAAGCCCCACGTGTTCTTCGGCTGCCAGGTGACTTCAGTATTTTCAACATTCTCTATTCTATTATGTTAAATTATGCTACGGCAATATAATATAAGGTTCTCAAGTGTCCCACCTGAAAGGTGTTGTCGATATCATGTCGTCAAGCAAGCGAGTGTCAATGGTAAGTATCAATATTACTAATATTACTATTCAATTTATAAAATGAGGTTAAAAGCTCAAAGAAATGTTAAGATAGCTTGTTGGTTATGCTTTGGATAGTTCAGATTTTGTCAAATTATACATTTATGATGAACTTAATTGTAGCTTAGAACTGTGGAAAATACGGTTCCCATCTGATTTAATAACGTTTTACCAAATGTTCAGTTCTTCACGATGTACGAAGGCGAGGAGTCGGTGATCCCAGTGACGCTGGTGCCGGGCTCCGAGTACACGGCGCTGGTCACCTACACCGCCGTGCAGGACTCCGACGACGAGAAGCTGGTCTCCGGCTCCTGCGTCTCCAGCCACTCCTACTCCCGCGGCGCGTGCATGGTACCTACTAGCCTGCTATAATCATAAATATCTACTTGGTGTGGTGTACCTCACGGGGACTCGACGTCCGAACTACACTTACACTTTCAGAAAAACACGCAAAATTCGACGGAATTGATTGTTGCAAAACAATCTGTCGTGTTTCATTGTACGCTCTCTTTCACCTTATCATTGCCATACTTCCATAGAGCAGACCATTTACCGACATTTCCTCGTGAAACCTTTTCTAGATAAATATTAATAAAACGTGACATGTACACAAATAGGATACCTACACATGAGCATTACAATGAAAAAATTAACTGTGAATGTTTTTAGAAACCTGCTGAAGAACATTGCCGGTCCAACCAATTACACCGTCCATCTATCACAGCGAATTTACTATTACGTGACGTCGTCGTAACGGGCTGTTTTTCAGACCACGTGCATGGAGCGGCACTGCGGCTGCTCGCACCCGCTGCTCGAGCACGAGCACGCCGCGCAGCCGCCCTGCCCGCTGTGGCAGCTCAGCTGTCTGCAAACACCCGGTACCTACTTACTTACTGTTAGAACACGTGCATGGAGCGGTACTGCGGCTGCTCGCACCCGCTGCTCGAGCACGAGCACGCCGCGCCGCCGCCCTGCCCGCTGTGGCAGCTCAGCTGTCTGCAAACACCCGGTACCTACTTACTTACTGTTAGAACACGTGCATGGAGCGGTACTGCGGCTGCTCGCACCCGCTGCTCGAGCACGAGCACGCCGCGCCGCCGCCCTGCCCGCTGTGGCAGCTCAGCTGTCTGCAAACACCCGGTACCTACTTACTTACAGTTAGAACACGTGCATGGAGCGGTACTGCGGCTGCTCGCACCCGCTGCTCGAGCACGAGCACGCCGCGCCGCCGCCCTGCCCGCTGTGGCAGCTCAGCTGTCTGCAAACACCCGGTACCTACTTACTTACTGTTAGAACACGTGCATGGAGCGGTACTGCGGCTGCTCGCACCCGCTGCTCGAGCACGAGCACGCCGCGCCGCCGCCCTGCCCGCTGTGGCAGCTCAGCTGTCTGCAAACACCCGGTACCTACTTACTTACTGTTAGAACACGTGCATGGAGCGGTACTGCGGCTGCTCGCACCCGCTGCTCGAGCACGAGCACGCCGCGCCGCCGCCCTGCCCGCTGTGGCAGCTCAGCTGTCTGCAAACACCCGGTACCTACTTACTTACTGTTAGAACACGTGCATGGAGCGGTACTGCGGCTGCTCGCACCCGCTGCTCGAGCACGAGCACGCCGCGCCGCCGCCCTGCCCGCTGTGGCAGCTCAGCTGTCTGCAAACACCCGGTACCTACTTACTTACTGTTAGAACACGTGCATGGAGCGGTACTGCGGCTGCTCGCACCCGCTGCTCGAGCACGAGCACGCCGCGCCGCCGCCCTGCCCGCTGTGGCAGCTCAGCTGTCTGCAAACACCCGGTACCTACTTACTTACTGTTAGAACACGTGCATAGAGCGGTACTGCGGCTGCTCGCACCCACTGCTCGAGCACGAGCACGCCGCGCCGCCGCCCTGCCCGCTGTGGCAGCTCAGCTGTCTGCAAACACCCGGTACCTACTTACTTACAGTTAGAACACGTGCATGGAGCGGTACTGCGGCTGCTCGCACCCGCTGCTCGAGCACGAGCACGCCGCGCCGCCGCCCTGCCCGCTGTGGCAGCTCAGCTGTCTGCAAACACCCGGTACCTACTTACTTACTGTTAGAACACGTGCATGGAGCGGTACTGCGGCTACTCGCACCCGCTGCTCGAGCACGAGCACGCCGCGCCGCCGCCCTGCCCGCTGTGGCAGCTCAGCTGTCTGCAAACACCCGGTACCTACTTACTTACTGTTAGAACACGTGCATGGAGCGGTACTGCGGCTGCTCGCACCCGCTGCTCGAGCACGAGCACGCCGCGCCGCCGCCCTGCCCGCTGTGGCAGCTCAGCTGTCTGCAAACACCCGGTACCTACTTACTTACTGTTCGTTACACCATCAAATGTTCCCGGTCCGTATTTCCCCGCATAGCTCGCTCTTGTTAGTTGGAACTTGACAGATGATACTGGATGAAGGGATTGATGATACCTTACTTAGTTGTATTCTTTTCAGAAAATTCATCTTGCAATTGTTTGCCGCCATGTAGAAAGATCTCAACAGATTTGTCGCTGGAAGACAACATCATGAAGTCTGCAGAATACACATTGGATCCCCTCTAGTAAGTTGATGTTATTATACTTATTATAATATAATTAGTAGGCTAAGCCAAATACTATGCATATAATTATATAATCAAAAACAATCTAAGCAATTTTTTAAGAAACTTTTATTCCCAGCAGGCTGGAAATCGTTTTAAATCCTTAATTTGGCCTAAATGTCTGTATCCAAGTTTGCCGAATCCCAGGAGGTGGGCATAACTTTTTAGCGAAATGTTTGCTCTTTGTCAGTTTTTGCTTGTAGCTCGAATACAGTACGTACAACGGAACATGTCACTCGCTATTATATTACTGGTTTATTATTATTAATGTTATGTTGAATAATGGTTTAATTATTGTATTTGTTATTATTTGGTTGTATTGTTTAATATTACTGGTTATATTAGGTACTGTGTTAATTTCTGCCTCGATTGGTGTGGTACAGACGAAATCAAGTGGTACAGTCAGCGTCAAAAGTAACTATGCAAATGAAGGTGTCAAAAGTCCTTATTGCCTTTAAATAAGGACTTTTGACACCTTCATTTGCATAGTTACTTTTGACGCTGACTGTACAGCTGGTATTTTGATGAGTTTGCAATTAAATGAGACATTTTCCCAATTCCTAAACCTTACCAGGGGGGGTACAACTCAAAGTAAATCTGTCAAAAAATTTGAGTTTGACACGACGTATCTGATACGTTTGCATAAGTGCGAAAAAGAACTTGTCATGCGTTAAGAAGGGACAACATGATTCGTGACATTACAGAGGTCTCTCTGTATTATACTATTATTTACTCTGTGACCTTACTCAATACTATTGTGCCTGCTTCAATCTACCTACTAATGGATAACCTTTGTTTATTTTGCCCCCAACGTGAGATATTTGTATTGTGCAGCGAGGGCATCAACGTGTCCTCGGCCACGGTGGTGAGGCTGCGCGTGTTGGAGGCCGGCTCCAAGGTGTTCACGCTGCAGCCCACCGAGTCCTGGCTCACGCTGCTCTGTGAGTCTCTTTCTCTTTGTAATATAACAAACACGCTTCCACTAACATGCGACATACGACCAGACCAAGTACCGTGGACCTCTTTGCTGGAGGCACTCAATAGAACGTTTTGTTTACCTTTCTTTGTACAAACTGATGAGCGTGCTGCAATCAAAAGTATGTGGCGAAGTGTCAGAAATGTAACAATGAGCCATAATTTCCATGGGGCGTGCGGGCTGCGGGCTGTCGTTACGCAAACAAATTGTGGACGAGTTTCTCTGTCGGTTTACAAGGACTCTTCATTTGTTGACTAATAGAAAGAGTATATTGTGTAGTTTTAGGAAGAACTAATAACTTTATATTGACAAAGTGGGGCCCAGCACAGACACAAATGTATAAATGTACCGAGATTTGATTTGAACCTGAATTGCCAAAAATACTTGAGGATAGCTTCTATTACTGCATGTAGGTATGGTCTAAAAGACTCTCCTTGTATCGTGCTGTTATGTACGTGTCCAAGAGCAGTTGGCTCACGCATACATAGGTACCTACTCAGTAAATACTCATGTATATTGATTATAAACTTATATAAATGTCCTTTATAAAGGAAAAAGTAATCTAGGCCTCCGGTGCCCAAGGCTGGGATCGAACCAGCGTCTTCTGCTCTGCATTCACGGCAGACACCTTAACCAATAATTTGATTTGATCTTCAGTTGTACTGACGCCAGCGCCATCTCTCTCGCATTCAATGAACTCCTGAGAGCTCAAAATGCGCCTTAGCATTTACAAAGATTGCATATACACGGGAAAATTCGTGCTTCTGTGACCCAGGTGGCCAAGTTGGTTAAGGCGTTTTACCGCGAATGCAGAAGACGATGGTTCGATCCCAGCCTTGGGTACCAAAGGCCTAGGTCACATTTTCCTTTGTATATGACATCTACAGGGTGTTACAATACTTACAATGAACGTAATACAAAACATATTTTCCAAACTCGTCTTCCTAAACGCTAAAACACTATGTTAGGTCGCGTGTTGTTAAACTCATTACTCTCATTACTCTCATTGTTTTCATAATCCTGTTATTTAGGTCACAACATAGTTACCTTACCTAGGTTGTTAAGAGAAAATAGTTCGAACCTAGTTTTGTAGTATAAACTCACCTTTTTGTTTATCTAGGCTGATATTTTATGAATAAAATGCATTGTGATGTGACGTATTACTTGTCGTAATTGTTGTTATCCGCCATACATGCGACATATGCCATGACGTCACAATGAGTGACTATCAATCACTTTGGTTTATTTATTTTGTTAGAAAATTAGCAAATTTTAATTAATTACGAAAAATTTTAAGAACTGAATAAGTGCATTATATTCTTCTTCGTTATTTGAGCCGAAATCACTTATTTTGTATTACACGGAGAGAAAAATTTTACTTCAAATAAGTAAAAAATAGTAATTCCTAGGACAAGTAAACGTTTACTAAAAACAAGGAAACTTTTACCAAAAACAAGTAAACGTTTACTAAAAACAAGTAAACTTTACTAAAAACAAGGAAACGCGTACATGTTTTTAGTAAACGTTTACTTGTTTTAAGTAAATTGTTTACTTGTCCTTGGAATTACAATTTTTTACTTGTTTCTAGTAAAAATTTCTCTCCGTGTACGTTCATTGCAACAACATGTAAGTAATTATTATAGTAGTGAATCAAAATTGCATGTAGGTATATTGAGTTTAAATAATCACAGGTTGAGAAGTGTGTGTTGAGAATCGGCATGTGTTAAGAAGTCACAGTTTGTCATATTGTTAGCGGGATTACCTCCGCTCCGGCTCCGGCTCCGGCTGCTCCGCCGCGTGCTCCTTGTGTTGTTAACATGTATTGTGTGGTGTGGTGTAGTGGGTGGTACGTTTGCAGCGTCGCTGGGCGGCGTGTTCAACATGTTCCTGGGCGTGGGGCTGTTCAGCGCGCTGGAGCTGCTGCTGTTCGTGCTCCTGCGCGTGCCGGCCGCCGCCCGCGCCGGCCCCGAGCTGCACCTGCCCCCGCCCCCGCCCCCGCCCCCGCCCCTCACACACGTCCACACCAGGCACTGACGCGTTACTGTACTACTGAACCGCGATGATAATACATTGAGTTAGCTGTCAACCCATGCGACGGGAAATCTGTCCACTCTAATCGCGGTTCAGTACCTATACCTAAGTTCATTTACCTACCTAAAGTATTAAATTAGTAAATCTCATACTTATACCCTGAATGTTTGTGTCTCAATACTTATTATCTGCCATCATCGCCATCGTCATATTCATCCACCGTGACAGCTTTCTAGAGGTCAATTTAAAACACGGCGTGACGCCGCGAACTCCCACTCACGGGAATTGACTGTATGAACAGTCAGCAGCAAAAACAGCTAAGCGGTTAGGGTGCTCAAAATAAGCTGGACACGACTTTATTGTTAAGAAAATAAGAGCGTTGTGTAGGTCATTTTGAACACCCTACCCGCTTAGCTATTTCTGCAGCTGACTGTATCTACTCTATTGCTTTATTTATTACTAGCTTTTGCCCGCGACTTCGTCTGCGTGGAGTTAGTAATCCCCCGTTAAGAAATGAATTCTGGATATCAACTATTCTATATCCTTGCTCAGAGCGCAAACTATCTCCAGCGTTCAACGGTTATGGATTCCCCATACAAACTTTCAATCCCGTTTTTACCCCCTTAAAAATAATTTTCGGCATATAAACTATCGTATATTATTTCCCGGGGCTCAAACTATCTATGTACCAATTAAGTTTCATCTTAATCGTCGGTTCAGCGGTTAATAATTAGCCATACAAACCTGCAACCCGCTTTTTACCCCCTCTAGGGTTGATTTTCGGAATTAAAACTATACTATGTCGTTTCTCGGGACTCAAATTATCTCCATACTATTTTTCATCTAAATCGGTTCAGCAGTTAAATATTCTCCATATAAACTTTCAACCCCCTTTTCACCCCCTTCAGGGTTGATTTTTGGGATGGAAACTATCGTATGTCCTTTCCCGGTACTCAAACTATGTCTATACTAAATGGTATCAAAATCCGTTCAGCCGTTTTCACGTGATGCGCGGTCAAATAAACAGACAAACAGATAAACATACAAACAGACAAAAATTCTAAAAACTGTTGGAACGTGTTCTGTTATAAATTCTTAGTATCCCCAGCCAACTTTTTTTCGAATATCTTCCATGTATAGACTTTCCTCCCTCTTCAGCTTTATTATATGTATAGATAGCTGTATAGATTATGAACGATTCGTTCAAATAATATAAAGTGGATTTGTAGTCAATTGACATTCTGACCCTATGGACATGATAATACGAGTATATGATAATGAAATTAAACACATGCAGTTATCTCTGTGTTTCGCTCATATAAATATCGCGATAATTATAAAAGTAAGTATACATCACTAGAAGAGTATTAACCTCCATTTAACAAAGTTAATATCTTGATCACAAAATGTTAAAATCACTGTAAATATACCCGCATCGTATCATTATTTTATTTTATTATTCAAATAAGTTATAACCAAGGCACTGTGAACTACAAACAATTAACATTACAGAAGCACTTAAAACTAGTTGGATTATAGGGAGAGGGAGGATGGTTTCGCTGAAGTATATTGTGAATATTGGCAATGTTGACATGCGCATGCGCCTCTTTCGCACGTGCGGTTACAGCAAATCTTCTATACATATAATAAAGCTGAAGAGGGTCGAAAGTCTGTACATGGAACATATTCGAAAAAAAGTTGGCTGGGGATACTTAGAATCGATAACAGAACACCTTCCAACAGTTTTTAGAATTTTTGTCTGTTTGTCTGTTTGTCAATTTGACCGCGCATCACGTGAAAACGGCTGAAAGGATTTTGATGCCATTTGGTACAAACATAGTTTAAGTCCCAGGAAAGAACATAGAATAGTTTTCCTTCCGAAAATCAACCCAGGAGGGGGTGAAAAGGGGGTTAAAAGTTTATATGGAAAATGTTTAACAGCTGAACCGATTTAGATGAAAATTAGTATGGAGATAATTTGAGTCCCGAGAAACAACAAGGATAATTTTTATCCCGAAAATCAACCCTAGAGGGAGTAAAAAGCGGGTTGCAGGTTTTTATGGCGAATCATTAACCGCTGAACCGACGATTAAGATGAAACTTAATTGGTACATAGATAGTTTGAGCCCCGGGAAATAATATACGATAGTTTATATCCCGAATATCATTTTTAGGGGGTAAAAACGGGATTGAAAGTTTGTATGGGGAATCCATAACCGTTGAACGCTGGAGATAGTTTGAGCTCTGGGGAAGAATATACAATAATTGATATCCAGAAGTCATTCCTTAAGGGGGATTACTAATTCCACGCAGACGAAGTCGCGGGCAAAAGCTAGTACTTAATATAATTACGACCGTCTTAGAGTCTAGCCACAGCAGCATTCTGAAAGTCATTGCTGAAAGGATGTGTAACTGTCATTTCCAGAAGCACTGGATAGACAACCTCAATATGATAAGTAGGAATTTGTATATTTGTAATTTTAAACTGTCATCTAATTCAATTTTAATCTAATTTAATTTTTTTTTGTTTATTGTATATGTTTTGTTTATTTCATTTCTATTTTTATGGTATGGATCTTAGTTATTTGAAATAAACAAATTTTGAATTTTTGAATTTGACCCGCTGCGCCCTTGGCACTGATCAGATGCAAGGGCGCAAATAATAAAAAATATGAAGATCAAAATTAAACCAATCTCGAACTAAATACATAGGGAGGTACGTAAATAGGTAGGTACAGTGAGAATTAATTTTGAATCTGGGTGTACGTACAGTCTATATGTTGAATAAAACGATGATTAGCAAACATCTCGCAAATATTTAAGTAATGAATGAATAAATCATTATCGGACAAGACATGTCCGTGACGCAATGTCCCCGTGCCACGGTCACACGGCGACAGTTCTGTCTCCGTTTATTTAGGTACACACTATTAAATAGATAATAGGAAGCGAAGTGCTATAGGACGTGCAAATCTCATTCAATGTTTATTTGCAACCGCGGACACATCTTTATTTAATACGGTCACTTTATTAAATTAACAATAACGAGTAGCCGGGAGTAAAGCCGAGTGGCCATGTGTGCTCTGAAATATGATATTTATTTGTGTCTAATCTTGGCATCTACGATTCCAGGTAAGATTTTTCTATTTACTTTGTCATGTTGATTATTTTTCACTTTGATTTAGTACCAATACCAGTACTATATAGTTAAACCCAGCTATCTCACCTAACTTCACAAACGTAATATTTAGCCAGTTTCTCGGTTAGATAGGTACACGTTCCAAGTAAATAAGTACGAGTAGTTATCCATAACATAATAATAACATAAATTGTATACTCGTAGTATAATATGCAGGTTACATGAGCACGCAGGTCACGTCTGACGCTGACGGGGCGGCCGCGGCTGACGTACGTGACGTGCTGGTACAAGCAGGGGAGACCGCGGACGCGGACATTGTGTGCAACGTGGACGACCTCCTCGCCCGCTGCGGGCTCACACGCCTGAGCCTGACACAGCCCAATGGGGCAGACTTCCTGTAAGTACCATGTATTCTAACAATTTGACTGCATTGTGTCGATCGAGTTCGTGGGTGTGCTAAGCTCAAATGGGAACGTTGCTTTTTGTGAGTATGTGCTTCAATGGATGAAGACCGAGAAGCCTCGAGAGGCGAGATGTTTTGGTTGGGGGTGGGTAAGGGGGCGGCGCTCCGACTGAAACCACTTTTTGTTAAACCCCACGTAAATAATGGGGACAATAGGGTGTATGTATAATATATTATTTTCGAATACCTTCTTGCAAGTTTGGTTCACAGATGACTTAGTATTAATATATGTTTATATTAATAAACTTTTAAAAACTACATAAATATATATTTCTCGAAGTATTTTTTGTTTAGAGGTATTTGTTGTAGTTTTAATAATAATGAGGTAAATGTAAGAAACATGTTATTGCTTTTAGTAATTTCTGCTCTATATGTTTTTTTATTGTTCTATAGTGCATTATTTTCGTGCATAAAATATATTCTTTGTTCTTAAGTTATCCGAAAATTACATATTACATGTCCTATTATACATTGATTTAGAAAAAAAAAATATTTTTAATCGCAGTGCGGCAGTCTGGCTTCCCCCCTTCTCCCACCAAATACATCATTATACACCACGCCTTTCGGGGGGTGTTCAATTCACTCAAGGCCACCTGGACACCAACTGTGTCAAGTGTCATCGCACAGTCCCAAAGTGCAAGGTGTTGTGTGCTTGCTAAGCACGCCCGCTAAGTGCTGAACGTTTCGGATATTGTTAAATAAAATATGAGCCGTCCCTGTGACTCCTCTCCTACTCCTATATTCAATACTCGTAGCACTTTCTTTCGTAAGTTACACCACAACACAACACATGTATCACCTCAGAACAGAACTTGCGAGCCAGGCTCGCGGTCTCGCGGACCTGCTGTGCTGTGCAGTTACGCAACCTATATTCTGCTGAAGAGAGCCGAGCGAATTATAGTCTGGAAATACTCTGTATAAAGTTTACGAGTTCAAAGAACCTAAACCAGGCACTTAAATATAAATATGAATATAATATAAATCGAAAAGTCTTCAAAAATAACTGTAAGGTTTCCTTGCCAAAATAAATATTTTTTGAAGTAATGACCCCAAAAACTAAAAAAATGTGCCCTTTCCCTGCTAAATTATATCCTGGAGGTCCAAAAATTATGGGAAAAGAAGATATGTATTTTTACAGAAAATTATTTCGAATGGTATTGATTGAGGCGTTTTTGAAATATCTCCAGTAAAACTTTTTTGCTCCTAAATGATGTAGTGCCCGGCACATATTATAGACCTCATTTATGTCTTATTCAATGCAGTAACTTGCGGAACCCTCCATTTTGCGTGGTTCGACACGCACTTGGTCAGTTATCGGGAAATTATTATAATATCATATATGCCTAAATTTTAAGTTATTAAACAATTTTTTAAACTCCCAGATTCGTGAACAAAATGGACAGATCATCGTGCAGGCACCACACCGGGGACAGCGACTCTTCGGGTCCCGGCGCCGGCCTCTGGACATGCGTGTTCTGGACGTCCGCGGGGTCGTCGGGGTCGCCGCGCCGGGCCGCCCGCACGGTGGCGCTGACCGTGGCGGCGGCGCCGGACACGGAGCTCGTAGTGACGGGAGGAACCATGCGTGCGTCGTTATCATGCGTGCGCTCCGGACCGATGATCCCCATAAGTGAATGTTACTTCACGTCTCACAAGCAACACAACATCCAGACTAACCATATGACGACTAACGAACAGTACGTATTAGGTGCATAATGTATAATAGTGGTGAAGTTACTATTCCTACTAAAGTAATAATTTATATATAGCATCAACCAACGGATAAAAGTGTACTACTAACGCCATCCAGCGTGGAGCTTCAGAACCGTAAAGAGTAGGTACATCCGCTCTACAATAGATGTCGCTTGCGGTATTCTTCACTATCCTTCATTTTCCATGCCGCAGTAACTACGCTCGTAGCTGATCCACCTAGGGATACTTAGATAAAGCGCTACGTTTTACCTATAAATACTACGGGTTTTACCTACCGCAGAGGCCAGGCTACGAACCATACGCATAGAAACAAGCTGCACTACTACACATTAACGTCTAACTAACGTCTCTTATGTTCACCAAATTTATAGAGTAACATATTATAATAGAGCATGCAGTAAAGTTTAAGAACTTTTTGAAGCTCATGTCTGAAAGTTCCATCTACTCGAGATCCATCTAAAGGTCGCTCGTAAGTAGGAAAAAAGATAGCTTTACTACGGTATGATACTCGTTCCTAGATGTCGCTGCGATAAAAATAGGAAGAAATAATTACATTGCGTCGAAGCGACATCTAGGAACGAGTAGCTCTCGGTTCTCGTGTTGCTAGCGTTTTCGGACATGAGATGAATGTCAAAAAGTTTTTAGACCGTGGCTGTCTATATTATCTATAGTCTCTACTAAATTGTATCCGCAACTTGTGACCGCAACAAATGACATGTTCCACTCACGAGCGAGTGCACTCGCCCCCAGCCACTATTTTGGAAGTATTTAAACAGCGTACTAACTGTTCTGTTGTCCGCAGCGCGCTCGCCGGCGGCGGCCGGGAGCAGGAGGTCGCCGTCGCCGCACGCGACGCGGCCGTCTCCGGCTCCGGCTCCGGCTCCGGCTCCGGCTCCGGCTCCGGCTCCGACGGCGACACGGGTGAGCTGAACACTGCACGTACGGACTCGTACACTCACCTCAAATTATATCTTGCACAACGAAGGCCGCAAAAATATGTGACACGCTATAAGATTACATTGATGATATAACTATTTTTGTGCGCCTTGCGAAATGCAAATGTCGGATATTTCTAAATATATTCATTCAATAACAATTACTTAAGTAGTCCACAAATTTTCAAATCTGCATCGCAGGCTTCGTCAGGAGAATCCAAATATTTCTTATTAATATTATTTAACTTACAAAAACAGACAAATATCGCATTATTGCCCATATTGTACGAGGTAGGTCATATTGAACAACTTTACTTTTCTATTGGAGGAACACCGGAATCCCAAATAATTTTAAACAAAAAAAGAACCGACTTCACTTAGGATCCGCTATTCCAAGAGGAAGTGGCCGAGTTGCTGTAAAAAATAGTGAAATCACTATAGGTGTGCCTATAATAGTTGAAGAGTTCCCTCGATTTCTCCAGGATCCCATCATCAGATCCCGACTTGGTGACAATGGGACCATCTAGGGGTTATACCTGTTCGATTCAAAAAAAAATTTTGAAAATCGGTTCACGATTCACGGAGATATGGAGTAACATACATACAAAAAAAAATTATGATAAAAAAAAAAAAAAAATTCAGTCGAATTGAGAACCTCCTCCTTTTTTGAAGTCGGTTAATAAAATGTTTGGTCTCCCCGTAGACAACGTTGATATCTACTAAATCGGCCAAAATTCGGCGTTGTTTCCATAGAAAAAGTTTACATGAAACACCTTGCACAATATGGCTAGATGTTGAGAAAACGCCTTGTTTATGGCTCGCTCACATCCTCTTCATAGTAAACACACTTTTTATGTGAATTTGGGTACAGTAGGTACTGCAGATTTGACAAAAAAGAAAATGGAAAATGAGCGTCACCACTTTTCACACAAAATTGATGTGTTATAGTTTTCGGACGATTTATTTGAAGCGTCTATTTAGACCTATTTGTAATAATATATTAATTATCTTGCATAAGTATAATAGTAATAAAGTATTTGTCAAGCAAATAAATTGCTTACACTTAGGAACAAAGAGTCAGATATTTTTGTGATCTTTGCTCAGCAACAGTTTATCGAAAGTAGCCAATGTGAAAACCACTAATAATACCATAATAAAATTGATATAGTATTATTATATTTCAGATGAGGAGCCCGTACCAGTAGTGATCAGCGTGCAGAGTTACGTGTGCGCCAACCTCGCCTTCCTCGCCACGTTCGTCGCGCTCGTGTACTGCAAGGAGCGCTACTGGACGCGCTACTACGGCGTCGGCGCCACGTACGAGTACGACGAGGAGGACGACGCCCGCCCGGCGCCTCACTCCGCCGAGCGCTCGGTGCACGCGCACCCGCTGGTGGCCGTCGTGTGACGTGTGACGTGTGACGGCAGTCGGGCGAGGGCTACGCTGCCACGCGCCGGACGCAGTGTCGGGCCACCACCACAAACTGCCTATCTAGTCAAGGTCGCAAAAAAAAACTGTATAGTATGAATCGCGAGCGGGTGTTGTAGAAACCCGTGGGAGAGTTTTGCCAGTCTGCGCCGAATAAAAGCTTGCTACTATTATTACCTAAATGTTTTTTTTTAAGTTCATGAGCAACTATCAAGGTCTCCTACGACTGTTTTTGGGAATGTGACGTTAATAATTAGTTTCGAAAACTGGCCAAGTGCAAGTCGGACCACGCATAATGAAGGGTTCCATACCTTGAATGGAATAAGAACCAAACGAATGCCAAAAGATCGTATCAGATGGCTATGGAGGAAGTTCTTTTGAAGATACAAAAATGACTAAACCGGTAATATTCAAAATAATTTTCGTCGAAACTATATGACACGGTACATTCTCTATATATTTTTTTCGAACTTACGGTTTTTAAAGTTACAGGGCACAATTTTCTAAACTTTCGATGCGATTGTTCCTGAAAATATTTAATTCATCACAAGATGTTCAAAGAAAACTCAATGTCATTTTTAAAAACCTATCACTTTATGCGGGCGGTTGATTTTTTTTCTGACCCAATTTTTTTTTAAATAAATGCTATCAATAAAGAAAATACAGGGAAAAGATTACAAGAAGCCTATAAATGTAACGTGTGGAATACTTAAGATGCGAGTACTACTCACATCTAGCCCAAACTACTAATTTCGGATTTAAAAGTGTATATCTAGATATACAACACATCGGCAGTTGATATTCTTAAACAGAAACCAGCTCTGCACAGACGAATGATCACAAAAAATAAAGCCAAAATGACAAGACGTTATGATACGGTATATTCTTTAAATAATTGCACCACTTTATGGCACGAAATGGGGTTTCGAAACCATTTTGTGAAGTTATCTCCTCAAATCTCCAATTGACACTGGCGCTAACGGGACTTAAAATGGAGAGCGAAACAAGGTTCTTGGTCTTGGGTCAAATCCTAGCGCACATGCGCATTGCTGGACTGTGATTAAAATTTATCATAATATAGCTGGCACCAAAGTTGTACACACACGAATAAAAATAAAAATAAACGATTCATATAAACTCCAACAGATGGCACTACAGGCGGCGATAAATCGCACTATTAACATTTTTCCTCATTTAATCACCCTATTTGCCGAATACATAGGTTAGGTTCGGTTCGGAGTTAGGTTAGGTCTGAGTTAGTTAGGTTAGGTCTGAGTTAGTTAGGTTAGGTCTGAGTTAGTTAGGTTAGGTCTGAGTTAGTTAGGTTAGGTCTGAGTTAGGTTAGGTCTGAGTTAGGTTATCAGCGTGACTCTGCCTAGGCAGATTCCACGTCTGATTGGGGGCGGAGTGTAGTGGTGGTATGGCTGGAAGGGACGTTCTCCCGGAAGGCATCCCCACTACACGGGTGCCGGGGTAGGGGCGTTTGTCCTCCTGGTGCCATGCGGGTGGGACCGAAACACCGGTCCCGGCTTCCTCGAGGTTAAGGGAAGCCAGTGGCGGAGAGCACGCTGGTCATGCTACAGCGTGCTCGTTTTGCGGAGAGGGTTCGCCCTAGGGCGACAGTGCTGGTGGTGTCGCGGTGACAGGCTCGCGATCCCGTTGCATCACCATTAAGGCACGGAGAAGGCAGCATCCCAGAGTTTTAGTGGGTAGGCCGGTGCAGACCGGAGAGTCCCACATAACCAATGCGTAATATCTGGCTCCACCTCGGGGGCCTCATGTTACGTATCGGTATGCGTAAAGCATTTCTCTGGGCCAACAAAAAAAAAAAAAAAAAAAAGGTCTGAGTTAGGTTAGGTCTGAGTTAGGTTAGGTCTGAGTTAGGTTAGGTCTGAGTTAGGTTAGGTCTGAGTTAGGTTGGCCACCTTTTGCGAAACCGTCGTTTCAAAAAAGGAGGCTGCGGAGAGGGAGCGTGAAAACGACGAAAACGCGCTCCCGCTTCGGCGTAGACGGAGGGGTAGAGGACGCGCGCGGCGTGCTGCCGCAGGCCGCGTCCTGCCCCCATAGGGCCTGTGGGTTGGGGACCCACAGCAAATGGCCCTAGACGTCGGAGGGTGGGGTCAAGCGTTTCTGATCCTACCCTCCTTTGGTGCGGGAGTCCTGGCGTAGAGTAGCCAGGACTGCCGGGGGGCGTTGTGGTGACATGTTCGCCATCCCATAGCGCCCCCTTTAACGGCATAGCGGGAAACGCCGCAGGGTTTTTAGTGGGTATTCCCCTCCCTTCTGGAGGGGCGAGTCCCACATACCCCCCACTATGGGCCGTCCCCGGGCCCTGGGGGGATGCATAAATGCATTTTCCCTGCGTCAAAAAAAAAAAAAAAAAAGGTCTGAGTTAGTTAGGTTAGGTCTGAGTTAGTTAGGTTAGGTTAGGTTAGGTTAGGTTAGGTTAGGTTAGGTTAGGTTAGGTTAGGTTAGGTTAGGTTAGGTTAGGTTAGGTTAGGTTAGGTTAGGTTAGGTTAGGTTAGGTTTTTTTTTTTTTTTTTTTTTTTTGATAGGACTTCGGTGTTTGCCAGAGGCCCTCGCGAGGGATACGGGCGACCTCTGGTCTTGGTGTCCTAGTGCCCGCGAGTGATACGGGTCACAAGATGTTATAAAGTTGAAGGGGAAATAGGAAAAGGAAGAGAGAATAGGTATAAGGGAAGAAGAAGGAGGAGGAAATAAGGAAATAAGGTTATATATGTACGAAGGGAGGGATGGAAAGGAGGGAGAATTTTATTATTCTTTTCAGGACTTTTTACTATTACATTTATACTATAACAATTTTTTATCTATGACATTATTCTATATGTTTTTTCACTGATCTGTTGTTTCGTATTTTTATGTATTGTTAAATTTCTTGAGTGTGTTTATAATGTGTTCAATGTATTCTGTAAATGATTCTGTTGTGTTCTCTTTAGTAATAATCTCATCTATGTTGTACGGGTCTATATTGTTAATATGACACTGTGTTTCGTAATTTGTTCGTCTATTAATGTATCTGGGGCAGTCTTTCAGAAGGTGCATCATGGTCTGCGGTGTAGCATCGTCACATGGACATGTGTTGTCATCTATTATTTTGAATCTTTTTAGATACGTTTTATTGTAGCCATGTCCGGTGATGAATTGGGTCATTTGAAAATTTAATTGGAAATGTTCTTTGAATTTAATGATGCTTTTTAGATTGGGCAGCCATTTCTTTAAATGTTCACCGGTTGTGCTGTTTATGTATGTGTCTTCAAAGTTCTTGTTAGTCTCTTCTCTCATTTCCCTTTTATGATAAATTAGTGGGAACTTACTGAAGTCGGGCTGTTTGTGTAGGGTGGCTGCATGTTTTGCCAGCATGTCGGCCTCCTCATTTCCAAGTAGACCGACATGTGCCTTTATCCAGCAGAATTGGACTTGTTTATTTGCCGCTTTTAGTTGTGTGATTATTTTGTGTGCCCTATTGATCATTGCATTGGTGCTGTTTCTGTTTGATAGTTCTTGAAGAGCTGCTTTGGAATCAGAAAGTATTGTGGCTTGTTCCAGGTCGAGCCTTTGACACATATGACATGCCTCCTCGATCGCCAGGCATTCGGCCTGGAATACAGTGCAGCTGTTGTGAAGTTTCAGCTTCTTAAAATTGCTTCGCCCATCCGGGTAGTGGATTACTACTGCGGCGCCTACTACTCCATCATGCTTACTTCCATCTGTGTATATTCTATGCATTTCGGTGGAGTAGTAGGGCTCGAGGTCGTTTTGATTGTTAATCTCGGTAAATTCTATGTTTACACGTTCTGCTGGGTGTAGCAATTCGCAAATTGATACTCTCTTGTCGTATAGTATGTCATTAGGAAGATATTTGGTGATTAGATTCCTTTTTACGCTTTCATATGATGCGACTTCTCTTACTTTATCCGGTAGCGGTGTTAGGCCTGCAAGTGCAATTGACGCTATTGTGGGTAGTGTTCTGAATCCACGTACTATTTTAATGGCAAAGCCGCGTTGTAAACTAAGAAGGGAATTGCTTACTTTTTTGTACTTCGTTGCTTGCCCCCAGATTTCAGCGGCGTATGTGATTATCGGCTCAATGACTTGCCTATAAATTGTGTTAATATTTGCCGCGTGGACCCCCCACGTAGGTTTGACAAATATGCACAGCCTCTTATAAATTGTTTGCGCCTTTTTTACTATATACTCAGAATGTCGTATAAAGTTCAGGTGCTGGTCAACAATGACGCCCAACAGTTTAAAATGGGTGTCAAAGGGTATGGCAACGTTGGCCATGTGGATCTTGGCGGCTTTGGCCTTTGGAGTGTATGCGATCATTTTGGTTTTCGCGGGGCCGAACTTTAGTTTATTGTCTACACCCCACTGGTAAACTCTCTGCAAGATGCTGTTGGCGTTGTGTTCCAGTTCTTCTGTGTCTTTACCTGAGCAGATCAGCAATATGTCATCAGCATAGGCTTGGACATGATTGCCGTCCTCCAGGTCTTGTTCTAATAAGGTATCGACAATGGCATTCCAGAAGATGGGTCCAAGTACCGAGCCCTGGACACATCCCCTGGTCTGCTCTTTTGTGACTGTAGCATCAGAGTAATTTAGTGTTACTTGGCGGCCCGTGAGGTAACTGCAAATTATCTTGAGCAAGTTATGCGGGCAGTTTATGTCTGAGAGCCTTTTTATCAGTGCAGGCCACCAAGCATTGTCAAAAGCGCCCGCAATATCGAGCGATATGGCAACTACTTGGCGGTTATTATTTTTATATTGCTTCAGTTTGCAAATAGCGTTGTTGAGGGCATCGGTGGTGGAGCGTTGCTCCCTGAAACCATACTGTTTGTTACTGCAGGCATTGTTAATTTGCATGAAGTAGGTCAATCTGGTGGCTATTAGCTTCTCGAGTATCTTTCCAAAAACATTAATTAATCCGATGGGTCGGTAAGCTGAAGTTTCTTTATAATTTGTTTTATTAGGCTTAGGTATTGTCCGGATGTAAGCAGTTTTCCAGGAAGTGGGGAAGTGTTTTAGTGTTAGGCATCTGTTATATAATTTGGTTATGGTTTCAGGGTAGCAGTCAATGTATTTTTTGCAGATATCCGCAGTGAGATGGTCCATACCTGGAGCCCTCTTGGGGCTCATGTATTTAACAATTTCTAAAACTTCGTGGACTTTAAACTGTGGCTCGTTATTTTCTATTGCAGGTTGATTGTTATTATTTATAATGTTATTAATTACGGTTTCTCTAATTTGCAGGTGGTGTGGAGTGTCATCGGCGACAGTGTCTACGGGGAAGAACTTTGTGGCGAGTTTCTCAGCAGTGTCCAGGATAGACGTCGTATAAGTACCGTTGTCTGTTTTTAAAGTAGCAGGTGGCTGCGGCTGTGGTGAACTCTTAAGTAAGCGGTTGGTAACAGACCACACGTCGTCCTTGCCCTGGCGGCTGCAGAAGTCTCTGAAGTGGTCTGCTGACGTTTTTCTGATATTGTTAGAGTACTCCGCTCTGGCGTCGAGAAGCTCTTTCAAAATATTTGTGATATCCTTCTTTCCTCTTTTGAGATCTTGTAGGCGATGGTGTAACGATATTACCTTTTTCTTCATTATATTTAACTCTTCTGTCCACCAAGGTATCTTTTGGCGTGGATTTTTTAGGGCGAGTGTATCGTCACAAGTTTTTAAAATTATGTTGGTCATTTCGTTTATGTATTCGTCAAGTCCGTTAGCGTCGAGTGCATCAATGTCTATTCCTTCAATATTACTCGCCTCGATATTTTCCTTCAGTTCGTTTGTAAAAATTTCCCAGTTAGTTCGATCTGTGTGATATTTATAGGTGGATGTTGACTTTTTCTTATTGTTGCGTACTAATTCAGATTTAATTTTAAATTCAATTGCATGGTGGTCAGAAGAGGGTATTATCTCGTCGTTGACCTTCCAGTCCAGGACCTTGGTGGCCGTGCGTGGTGTGGCGAATGTGAGATCGATTATGGATTGTCTTATTTGATTATGAGTAACTGTTTCGAATGTTGGTTGATTACCCACATTGCAGCTAATCAGGTCGAAGTTGACAGCTATATCGTATGTGTGTTTTCCCCGTTCATTGTTTTTCACGGACCCCCAAGTCGTGTGCCAACCGTTGAAGTCCCCGCATACGATGAGCTCCCTATTTGCATGATTTTGGAGGAATTGCTCCAGGTGCATCATCGTACGCGCAGGATCTTCGTTCGGTTCGACATAGACAGAGACTATAAGCAGCTTCTTGTTATTTTCTACATTGAGTTCTACTGCGATGAAGTTAGTAGTATTAAATTGGGTGAGTCCAATGTATCCTCCAAGTTTTTTCCTGATGGCAATGCACGCTTTAGTACGGCAGTTATTATTACTGTGCTGATATACGTCGTAACCTTCAATGTCATTGACATGTGTTTTGTTATTTCCCACGAACGGTTCGGTCATACATATTACGTCATGTTCTTTGTCTTTGATGTATTGTAGCAGTTCCTGCATGGCATTATATCCCTTGCCTAAGTTACATTGTAGAGCTGTTATATGTTGTGATATTCTTTTGTTATTTGTGGCAGGGAGGCCCTTAGCAGTACCGGATGGAGGTCCGCGCTATGCGATCCCATTTTATCCATTCTGGACATTGTTGGCTAAATGCAACATGGCTGTGTTCTCTATTTGATTCACGACAGTTGGTGCAGCACGGGACTGTGTTGTTTTTGGGGCAGTTGCGAGTATCATGTTCTTCGCTACAGTATCCGCATCTTCTGTCGGATGTACAGTTGGCCGCGCGGTGACCAAAGCCCACGCATTTAAAACACTGTACGATAGGCGATTGGTCCACTGCGAGGACTGACTGGTATCCAACCTTGACCTTTTGCTGCAGCATCTGTTGGTATAACTGCGGGCTGACTTCAATCACAACGTTTTTAATCAGGTCATTTCGTCCTTTGACATTGCGTATGTATTTTATATGTTGGTTCTCTGTGCCCACACGATCCATGATTCTGGAGTTCTGTTTAAGAATTGCATTTACTATTTGCTCATTCGCATTATCATTTATGATGCCTAATAGTTTTATGCTTGGGTTGCGGAGTAGAGGTGTCCCAACCGTAACCCCTGCAGTTTTTTCCTTGATGGCAGCGCTGAGCGTGTTTCTGTCGTTCTCAGTTTCACAGTTGATGACCACTTTATTATTCTTCGTGTGGCGTACGCTTTTTATGCCCACGCCCAGCTCTGCCAGATCTACCTTCTTCTGTACCTCATTGAGAGCATCCTTGCTCTCCTTTCTGGGATCAAGTGGTTCCAGAATAACAGCATAGCTCGTGTCGGCAGTGTTATTTTTACTCGCTCTGGTTGGGTCCCTCCGCTTTGTGCTATTTTTCTCGCTGTTAGAAGCAGGTGCTGGATTTTCCATTCTGTGTTCAGCATTGGCTGCTGCTAGTCGAGCCTTCTTTTGCGCCTTTCTGACCTTGTTCTTGTTGAGGACCTCAGTGTATTCGCCCTCTTCTCTTCCCTCTTCATTATCTCCTTCCTCATCCTCAATCGGCCTGGTGAGTGCCGCGACCACAAGCTCATTTATGGCCTTCTGCTCATAAATGAGCTTGCTTATCTCTGTCTGCACCCCCTTTATGATGTCTTCTTTGAGTGCATCAGCCAGAGTTACCGGCTGAGGCGCCTCCAGCTGTGCGTCTCCTTTGGTTTGTGTAGAGATGCTTCTGGTCGCGGGTGCTGGTGTGCTCTTGTTGGCCGCGACATCAGCGGAGGCCGAGGCGGAAGCGAGTGCAGGTTCGACTAGGCGTTTCATGCTTAGGAGCTCACACTCGCTGCTATATCTGTGAGCACATTCTAAAATATCGTTTGCGCATTTTGCGATTTCGACTTTATTGAGCCTGGTCACACTCTTAAACTGCGTTAAGTTGGTGTGTATCCGCTCTACGTACTGTGTAATCATGCTTCGGAACCTGCCGCTTGAATTTCTGGTGGCAGGGCTAGCTACAGATTCTGTACTCATGAAAAGTCGTTCCATTTCATAGGAAGAGTCAGCATTCGTGATATGGGCTGTCTCAGTCACAGTCTGCATTCCAGTGGGAGAGATGGTGGCGGCAATAGGTTCTACGTTGACTTCTGCCGCTTCAGCATGTCCTATTGGGGAAGTGGAGTTCGCAGCATACCTATTTCGGTTCTGCAAGTCCACTTTGTTGTGGCCTGTTTCGTTCGCGTTAATTGCCGCAACCTCTTCTCCATCTGCGTTTTTTTGAAGCGTTTGCTGCGGTTCCGGCAGTTCTCGCAGGGCCTCCGCTTGCTCTGAGGGAGCCTGCAGTAGCTCCTTGGGCTCAGTGGCCATTTGGTCAGTTTTGGGAAGTGTTTTCCTGGGTGTTCCCGGTGGGGTATGGAAGACCATTTTTTATTGAGAGAAAATTTTGAAAAACTAGATTTTAGTATGCAATAGAGGGATTTGTAAGGAAAGTACGTATAACAAAATAATTTAGTTTTGCTGGTTTTTATTCTATGGCACTATAGTCAGTATTTTCTAGCGGGTAGAACTTGAGATTTTTGTATTCAAATATTGTTGCTCTAAGTTTTTTGGCAGGCACCTAAGAAATCTACAATTATTATTAATTTTTTAAATAAATTTGTATGAAAGCTATGTAATTTTTAGGTAGTAATTAAATAAACATACGTAAACGTGATTTTTGGTGAAAAAATAAGTTAAAAAGATTGAAAGACTTTTGAGTTATAAGGTTTTGAAAATTTGAATTTGAAGAATTTCAGTAAAACGTGGTTATCTCCGAGACTATATACACTAGAGTGTTGCTTAAGGTATCAAAAATAAGAGAAAAGAAAGTTTTAAATTACTGTAAAGAAATCAGATTTTTAATAGATACTTTGTTTAAGAAACTTTAAGAAAACGTCGAAATTTGTAGTTGGCTGACGACGGAAGTGAACTTTTTGATTTAAAAATAGAAGAAGTAAGAATTCGGGGTTTAAGTATATAACATAAAACGTAGGTAAAAAATTAAGGAGTATAAAACTGAAAGAAAAAAGAAAATCGATCGGGTGGTTTTGAAAATAATTAATGAAATCAAGATTGCTCTTAAGGTGCGTCAGGCGCCAAAATTTTTTAAATGTTGTAGTGAAAAATAATAAGATATAATAGGCCTAGAATTTAATTAAAGAAGCAAAAATTTAGAAAACAGTAAGAAATGATTTTTGATGAAGAGAGATGGGGAAAATCTTTACAAATGAATAAGTTACAGAATTTTAAAGTTATGAAAATTTGAAAAAGTGAAAAAGATAAAATATCTCCGTAACCAGAAGGGTTACGGAAATGCGGATAGGATCAAAAAATCGGGCTCCAAAAGCTTTAAAATTGATGTGAAAACCAGAATTTTAGGTGCCTCTATAGTTAGTTTTTTCCTGGTTGGTTAGGTTAGGTTAGGTTAGGTTAGGTTTTTTTTTTTTTTTTTGACGGTGGAGGAGGAAATACTCATGTATACGACCAGGCCCGTACCTGGCCGCATGCCCGACTCAACTGGGAATTTCTCCCAGTCGCCTACGGACTAAAACCTCCCCCACGTGTGTAGAGTGTAATGGTGTGGATGGGTGTGCAAGTTGAGTGTAGTTGGGGTGTGGTGTGTTTTTGTTTGTGGGATGACTGGCCCTCGCTATCGGTATACGGGCGACCAGCCATCCACAAAAGAGCGGGAAATTATCGGAGGGCAGTCGTGCCGCCCGGCCGCCCGCCCCACGACAACGTCAATGAGTGCGGGCGGCCGCCCGGCCGATGCCCTCCAGTGTGTTGGTGTAGTTATGTATGTGTGTATAGGATTTTATTTGAGGGAATTGGTTATGAAATATAATGAGTGTATTAGGTAAATAATATATAGGAAATATAATAGATAGGTAGAGGAAGGAGAATTAGGAAGGGAAAGGGTAAGAAAGAATTCAAGGGAAAGTAAGTGAAAGAATCCACCACTCCACGGCCGGAGCTATGCTCCGTAGTCGATTCTTCCCCTTATTTTATCAGTCATGAGTGAAAGACGTGGGCATTTGTTGGATGTGGCACTATGGTCGCTATTTATTACTACATTATATTTGTTGGCGTGTGCAGTGCAATTATGGCATTTAATTTTGCTATGGTCGGTTTTAACTGGGCACTGTTTAAATTCATGCCCAGCTGAGGCACAATGGGAGCAGATTATAGTTTTCTCGGTGCAGCGTTTTCGAGTATGTCCCACCTGCAAGCACGAGAAGCACTGCAGGAGTGGGATGTACTCCTCCGCATGCACCTTTTGATGATCAACATTAACTCGGGCAATATTTATTATGGTTTTAAATACCTCAGGTGACGTAATGAAAACAGCATTGTATCTTTTTGGGTTCCTATTGTTACGTAGGAAGTGTAGGGCGAAATCTCTTTTCTTATTGATTACAGTTTTGAGTTCTGGGTTCTGTCTTGTAATTATATCGGCCAGCTGGTCCGATTTGACATCTTTTGGCAATCCCTTAAGAATTACCATTGGATTGAGTGTTTTGCTAGGTTAGGTTAGGTTAGGTTAGGTTAGGTTAGGTTAGGTTAGGTTAGGTTAGGTTAGGTTAGGTTAGGTTAGGTTAGGTTAGGTTAGGTTAGGTTAGGTTAGGTTAGGTTAGGTTAGGTTAGGTTAGGTTAGGTTAGGTTAGGTTAGGTTAGGTTAGGTTAGGTTAGGTTAGGTTAGGTTAGGTTGGGGTGTGGGACAGGAAACCTCCTCGAGTGCCAGGCCCTTTGTCATTCCTCTTGATCCGGTGGATCCGGGGGAATAGGCAAGGGGTCCTGGACGGTGCACCCTGGGGGCAACGGTAGGTAATATCGGTTGGTATTGCCTACCGTTGCTGCCAATATCCTGTCAGTCCCTCCACGAGCTCTCTGGAAACAGAGTAGATTAGTGGGGTGGGCGCGGGGGGGGGGGGAGGCTGAGGACGGCCTTATGTACTGCAGTTCCCGAACCAGGTACGGTGGCGGAAGATGGCGGGACGGACCTCCTCCTCCGGGCGGGAGGGGTACCATGGCCTGGACTCGCGGAAAAGAGCAGTACTTAAGGCTGGGGCCATGGGTTGGTACTATGGGGTGCCAACTCATCGCAAAAACTCAGCCACAGGACGGAGGGTGGTTGAAGTATCCTGGATGTTGCAGATAACTATCATTGTCTTGGTTTGCACTCTTAGGTACCCGCCTCGCCTAGACCAGACTTTGCTAGTTATGGGCAGCATTTGGGATGGGCTTAGGTTAGCTTACTAGCCTTTGCTCCCACTTTTGGTGTTGCCGATGAAGGGACGCGGATAGGCAGACGGCCGGTGACCCGCTCTTGGAGGCTAGCCCAACCACCCGGAGACCCATCAGCGTGACTCTGCCTAGGCAGATTCCACGTCTGATTGGGGGCGGAGTGTAGTGGTGGTATGGCTGGAAGGGACGTTCTCCCGGAAGGCATCCCCACTACACGGGTGCCGGGGTAGGGGCGTTTGTCCTCCTGGTGCCATGCGGGTGGGACCGAAACACCGGTCCCGGCTTCCTCGAGGTTAAGGGAAGCCAGTGGCGGAGAGCACGCTGGTCATGCTACAGCGTGCTCGTTTTGCGGAGAGGGTTCGCCCTAGGGCGACAGTGCTGGTGGTGTCGCGGTGACAGGCTCGCGATCCCGTTGCATCACCATTAAGGCACGGAGAAGGCAGCATCCCAGAGTTTTAGTGGGTAGGCCGGTGCAGACCGGAGAGTCCCACATAACCAATGCGTAATATCTGGCTCCACCTCGGGGGCCTCATGTTACGTATCGGTATGCGTAAAGCATTTCTCTGGGCCAACAAAAAAAAAAAAAAAAAAAAAAAAGGTTAGGTTAGGTTAGGTTAGGTTAGGTTAGGTTAGGTTAGGTTAGGTTAGGTTAGGTTAGGTTAGGTTAGGTTAGGTTAGGTTAGGTTAGGTTAGGTTAGGTTAGGTTAGGTTAGGTTAGGTTAGGTTAGGTTAGGTTAGGTTAGGTTAGGTTAGGTTTTTTTTTTTTTTTTTTTTTTTTTGCGGCGAGGGAGGAAATCCTCATAGGATACGGCCGGGCCCGTACCCGACCGCATGCCCGACTCGATTGGCGATGCCACTCCACCCTGAGATGGAGTGCCATCGCCAGTCGCCTACGGACTAAAACCTCCCCCGCTTCGTGTGGAGTGTGGTTTTGGTTTGGTTGGGGGTGTGTGTGGAGTTTATTTGGGGTGTTTTTGTGTTTGATTGTGGGATAGCTGGCCCTCGCTATCGGTATACGGGCGACCAGCTATCCACAAAAAAGCGATTGGTTGGAGGGAAGTCTTGCGAATGCCCTCCGGTGTGTTGGTGTAAGTTTTTGGGGGTTTTTGATTTGGGTGGGGTTGGGTTTTTTTTTGGGGGACTGCATGGCAGTTTGCTCCAGCGAGCCGTTGGTCCACCGCTACGGTGCAAAGACGCACCGGCGCGGTGGCCCGGCGGTGCAAAGTGGTATTGGAGCTGTGGCGTTAGTTAGTAAATAAGTTTATTTACTAAAGGATTGAGGGTTTGGGGGAATGTTGTTGTTGGGAGTAATTGAGTGGTTAGGGGATTTTTGGTTGAGGATTTTGGTGAATGAGTGATTTGGGGTGGGAGTTTTTTGGGGATTGCGCCAGCGAGCCGTCATACCACCGCTACGGTGCAAAGGCGCACCGGCGCGGTGGCCCGGCGGTGCAGTGAGTTAATGGCGCTTTGGCGTTAGTTAGCAAATGTCTTCATTTACTAAATTAAGTGATTGGATGCAATTGAGTGGTTAGGGATTTTGATTGAGGATGTAAGTGTATAAGGGGATTTAGGAGTGAATGGAGCTAATATTTGGGGGTGTATAGTTGATATTAGGGAGCGTATGGGAGTCGATATTTGGGAGCTAATGGGGGTAAGTAATTGGGAGTTTATAGGGGTTTATATTTGAGAGTGTATGGTGGAAAGTTGTTGGGGGTTACTGCCGACGACGGCCGACAGTTTGCGCCAGCATTCCGTCGGGCCACCGCGGCAGCGCAATAGCGCACCAACGCGGTGGCTCGGCGGCGCATTATGTTCATGGCGATTTGGTGATAGTTAGCAGATTACTACTAATAAGAGGATGGGGGTTGGGGTTTTTAGAGGACCACGGCACTGAAGCCCACGCAGGAGCAAGCTCAACTGCCACCACTTCTGTGACTGGTAGTTAGCAGAGGGAGAATAGCAAACGCGCAACTGAGCGGCTATTCTCCCCCTCCCAGGGTGCACCACGAGGAGGTCTACCAGCCCTGCACCCCGGTTAGGTTAGGTTAGGTTAGGTTAGGTTAGGTTAGGTTAGGTTAGGTTAGGTTAGGTTTTTTTTTTTTTTTTTTTTTTTGCGGCGAGGGAGGAAATCCTCATAGGATACGGCCGAACCCGTACCCGACCGCATGCCCGACTCGATTGGCGATGGCACTCCACCCTGAGATGGAGTGCCATCGCCAGTCGCCTACGGACTAAAACCTCCCCCGCTTCGTGTGGAGTGTGTTTTTGGTTTGGTTGGGGGTGTGTGTGAAGTTTATTTGGGGTGTGTTTGTTTTTGATTGTGGGATAGCTGGCCCTCGCTATCGGTATACGGGCGACCAGCTATCCACAAAGAGCGAGTGGTTTGGAGGGAATTCATAAGAATGCCCTCCAGTGTGTTGGTGTAGTTTTTTGGGATTGGTTGGGATTGATTGGGGTGAGTTTTTGGGGGTAACTGCCTGGCAGTTTGCTCCAGCGAGCCGTCGGTCCACCGCTACGTTGCATAGGCGCCCCGGCGCGGTGGCCCGGCGGTGCAATGTGTAAATGGAGCTGTGGCGTTAGTTAGTAGATTAGTTAATCTACTAAAGGATAAAGAGTTTGGGGGAATGTTGTTGTTGGGAGTGGTTGAGTGGATGTGAGTGTATGGGGGTATTTGGGAGTGTATGGAGGATAATATTTGCGAGTGTATGGTTGGTATTTGGAAGCGTATGGGGGTTGATATTTGGGAGCATATGGGGGTAGGTAATTTGGGAGTTAATGGGGGTTTATATTTGGGAGTGTATGGGATGAGTTTTTGGGGGTGCCTGCCGGCGACGGCCGACAGTTTGCGCCAGCATTCCGTCGGGCCACCGCGGCAGCGCAATAGCGCACCAACGCGGTGGCTCGACGGCGCATTATGTTAATGGCGATGTGGTGATAGTTAGTAGGTTACTACTAAAGAGAGGATGGGGGTTTTTGGTTTTTGGTGGGACACGGCACTTAAGCCCACGCAGGAGCAAGCTCAACTGCAACCACTTCTGTGACTGGTAGTTAGCAGAGGGAGAATAGCAAACGCGCAACTGAGCGGCTATCCTCCCCCTCCCAGGGTGCACCACGAGGAGGTCTACCAGCCCTGCACCCCGGTTAGGTTAGGTTAGGTTAGGTTAGGTTAGGTTAGGTTAGGTTAGGTTAGGTTAGGTTAGGTTAGGTTAGGTTAGGTTAGGTTAGGTTAGGTTAGGTTAGGTTAGGTTAGGTTAGGTTAGGTTAGGTTAGGTTAGGTTAGGTTAGGTTAGGTTAGGTTAGGTTAGGTTAGGTTAGGTTAGGTTAGGTTAGGTTAGGTTAGGTTAGGTTAGGTTAGGTTAGGTTGGGTTGTGGGACAGGAAACCTCCTCGAGTGCCAGGCCCTTTGTCATTCCTCTTGATCCGGTGGATCCGGGGGAATAGGCAAGGGGTCCTGGACGGTGCACCCTGGGGGCAACGGTAGGTAATATCGGTTGGTATTGCCTACCGTTGCTGCCAATATCCTGTCAGTCCCTCCACGAGCTCTCTGGAAACAGAGTAGATTAGTGGGGTGGGCGCTGGGGGGGGGGGAGGCTGAGGACGGCCTTATGTACTGCAGTTCCCGAACCAGGTACGGTGGCGGAAGATGGCGGGACGGACCTCCTCCTCCGGGCGGGAGGGGTACCATGGCCTGGACTCGCGGAAAAGAGCAGTACTTAAGGCTGGGGCCATGGGTTGGTACTATGGGGTGCCAACTCATCGCAAAAACTCAGCCACAGGACGGAGGGTGGTTGAAGTATCCTGGATGTTGCAGATAACTATCATTGTCTTGGTTTGCACTCTTAGGTACCCGCCTCGCCTAGACCAGACTTTGCTAGTTATGGGCAGCATTTGGGATGGGCTTAGGTTAGCTTACTAGCCTTTGCTCCCACTTTTGGTGTTGCCGATGAAGGGACGCGGATAGGCAGACGGCCGGTGACCCGCTCTTGGAGGCTAGCCCAACCACCCGGAGACCCATCAGCGTGACTCTGCCTAGGCAGATTCCACGTCTGATTGGGGGCGGAGTGTAGTGGTGGTATGGCTGGAAGGGACGTTCTCCCGGAAGGCATCCCCACTACACGGGTGCCGGGGTAGGGGCGTTTGTCCTCCTGGTGCCATGCGGGTGGGACCGAAACACCGGTCCCGGCTTCCTCGAGGTTAAGGGAAGCCAGTGGCGGAGAGCACGCTGGTCATGCTACAGCGTGCTCGTTTTGCGGAGAGGGTTCGCCCTAGGGCGACAGTGCTGGTGGTGTCGCGGTGACAGGCTCGCGATCCCGTTGCATCACCATTAAGGCACGGAGAAGGCAGCATCCCAGAGTTTTAGTGGGTAGGCCGGTGCAGACCGGAGAGTCCCACATAACCAATGCGTAATATCTGGCTCCACCTCGGGGGCCTCATGTTACGTATCGGTATGCGTAAAGCATTTCTCTGGGCCAACAAAAAAAAAAAAAAGGTTAGGTTAGGTTAGGTTAGGTTAGGTTAGGTTAGGTTAGGTTAGGTTAGGTTAGGTTAGGTTAGGTTAGGTTAGCTTAGGTTAGGTTAGGTTAGGTTAGGTTAGGTTAGGTTAGGTTAGGTTAGGTTAGGTTAGGTTAGGTTAGGTTAGGTTAGGTTAGGTTAGGTTAGGTTAGGTTAGGTTAGGTTAGGTTAGGTTAGGTTAGGTTAGGTTAGGTTAGGTTAGGTTAGGTTAGGTTAGGTTAGGTTAGGTTAGGTTAGGTTAGGTTAGGTTAGGTTAGGTTAGGTTAGGTTAGGTTAGGTTAGGTTAGGTTAGGTTAGGTTAGGTTAGGTTAGGTTAGGTTAGGTTAGGTTAGGTTAGGTTAGGTTAGGTTAGGTTAGGTTAGGTTAGGTTAGGTTAGGTTAGGTTAGGTTAGGTTAGGTTAGGTTAGGTTAGGTTAGGTTAGGTTAGGTTAGGTTAGGTTAGGTTAGGTTAGGTTAGGTTAGGTTAGGTTAGGTTAGGTTAGGTTAGGTTTTTTTTTTTTTTTTTTTTTTGCGGCGAGGGAGGAAATACTCATGTATACGGCCGGGCCCGTACCCGACCGCATGCCCGACTCGACTGGGAATTTCTCCCAGTCGCCTACGGACTAAAACCTCCCCCGCTTCGTGTAGAGTGTGTATGGTGTGAATTGATGTGCAAGTGGAGTGTATTTGTGGTGTGTTTGTTTTAGATTGATGGACAACAGGCCCTCGCTATCGGTTTACGGGCGACCTGTTGTCCGTTCAAGATTAGGGGAGCAAGGTTTACCGCCCGGCCGCCCGCCTCAAGACAGATGTCATTGAGTGCGGGCGGCCGCCCGGCCACCGCCCCCCTGTAAGATATTGATGGTGTTTTTAGAATGAATTTGACTGAGAAATTGTGGTTTTTTGTTAAAATTAGTGAGTTGATAATATGCATTTGTGAGACACTAGTTTTTAAATGAAATTATGTATTATTTAATTTGTAACATATATGTGACTGTAATTAATGGCAGTTGTAAATCTAATTATGTTTACTGTTTGAAAGTTATCCTTTAAACGTTTTCATATTCTATGCGTGATTTAATTTTATTTGTCATGTTTTCAATAATGGGGCAGGCTGAAGATGTAGCGCTATGAAGGGTGTTATATTTGTTGTTGGTGGAAGTTTGTTGTTGATTATGGTTTTCGCAGTTAATACATTTATTTTTAGTTTTGTCCTCTCGTTGAGGGCACGTTTTGAATTCGTGGTTTTGCACAGCACAGTATGAGCAGGTGGTATTTTCTGCTTTGCAGTGTTTCCTCGTGTGCCCGAACTTTAAACACTTGTAACAGTGCAATAGTGGCACATGCTCCTCGACATGTACTCGCTGGTGATCAATGTTTACTTTATTTAATTTAATTATTGCGTTGAAGGTGGCTGGTGTGGTCATTATGACAGCATTATATAATTTGGTATTTTTGTTGCCTTTTTTGTAGTGAAATTTCATTTCTTTGTTATCGTTGTCGCTGGCTTCTTTTACAGTTGGGTTTTGATTTAAAATGATGCTGACAAGTTCGTCGGCTGAAACATCTGCTGACACGCCCTTAAGTATCACCATTGGTTGCAACGAACGGGATGCCTCGGCGGTGACTTCCGTGCTGGCCGCGTTCGTTTTTGTGAGGGCTATGTCACGTTCTGTTTTACTATTAAATTCAACGCGAACTTTTCCGTTAGATATAAATCTAGTTGTTACCGGAGCAAAGTGTGTGTCACGGAAGGTGACGGTGTTCCTCCAAGCCTGTAATGTCTCTGGTGCTCCGTTGTTGGCATTTTTGGCTGATAGAATTATTGCTGGTTTTGTAGTTCGAGCTGTTGTTTGGGCGTATGTCTTTGCCGTCCGAACGGACTCCCGGCTGGGTTTTTCGACTGTTTCCGAGTTAGTGAGTGTAGGTTCTATTGTGTTAGTGGCATTATTTAGACTTTTGAGTTCTTGTCGGATTGTATCTATGATTTCTTCTTTTAGGTTTTGGAGGTTTTGGTTTTGATTAGTACTAGGGTCGGAGCCAAGGCTAGCAGCCTCGCGTCCACGGTCCATACCGTCCTTCACGGTTGCGACCAGGACGCCAATGCTACTTTGCTCTTGTCTAATTTTTTGGAGTTCTTCGGTTATGTTAGTAATGGTGCTGTCGAATTTTTTGGCGCTGCCGTCAGGGGGTGGGGTCCATTCCACACCTCGTCCCTCCGTACTGATGGGGAGCCCCTTGGCGTACCTCTCAGCGGCCTCCTGTATGTTTTGATTTGACATGGCGATAGCCACCTTGTCCTCCTTCTTTAAGCTGCGATTTTGATATAAATGATGGTGGATGCATTTAGAGTTTTGGAATATAATATCTAGCAGCCTGCCAGCTGCTGCAGTATTTTTCTGTATGTTCACAGTGGAGTCTAGGCTAAGCCGTGATGACTCCATGGTTTGAGAGTCCGCTGTGTCAGCTGTGTCCGCAGTGTCGAGAATTTTACTGGCATCTGCCGTTTCTGTGTTCTCTTGATTTCGCGTGTCCAGCTTAAGAGCGGACTCACACATTTCTAAGATGTATTTCGTGTAATCGGCGGCTATGGATTTAATATTTTTGCATGCTGTATTGATATATCTTTTGTTGTCTACGGTGATACTTTTGTGCTGTCTGTTTGTCACCATGTTCTCTTCGATCATTTCAACGGCCCCCTCCAGCTCCGACGTGTAGTCCTCAAACTTGTCCCTTATTTGAGAGAGCAAGTCAGGGGGAGCACGTGGAGGTGGCGGAGGCTCGGTGTCAGATCTTGCTGTGCTTTCAGGCTGTGCGTTTCTTTCGGGCGTAAAAAGTTCTGTGAAGTTATAATCGTCCACCCCTTCATTCTGAATGACGTCACTGTGCTCGGAACCGCTCATTTTGGCAGTTTAGATATAATAAAAATGTTTGAAAATGATTGCTATGATAATTGTTGCAGGCACCGTTTAAGTTTTTTATGTTAAGTTCGAAGTTTGATATAAAATTTGTACCAAATTATTAATTTTTAGTTAGGAAATATTTAAACTACGCTAGGCTCGATTTTTGAGTGAAAGAAAATTGTAAGAATGTTATTAAACGGCTGAGATATGAATTTTTAAAACTGAAAATTTTCACAAGGAGCGGAAAATTTGTTTTGACAAAATTGTTAAAGAAATTGAAAGTTAAAAATATGAAAGTTATATAGTAATTTAAAGAATTGAAAAAGCGATTTTTGAGCAAAAAAGAATTGAAAAATGTTACAAAGTGTCGGAGATATTTAAACTTTATTGAAAATCTGTACTAAAAGTTGAATAATTACGAAACTATAAAAGCTATTGAGGTGATTATGTATTCTGAAAATCGGCGAAAACAAGGTTTAAATAATGTGTAAAAATTGGATTTTTAAACGAAAATTTGCTTAACAAAATTGATGAAATACTAAAAAAGTTAGGTTAGATGACGTCGGAGATGGATTTCTTAAATTGTGGACAAACTAGTTAGAATTCGAGGAAGACCTATATAACGTAAAAGTTTGGAAAAAAATTAGGTTATCTAATGCAAAAAGAAAAAAGAAAATTTACCGTACAGATTTAGAGATATTAATAAAAATGTAAATTGCTATTCCTGTTTGTCAGGCGCCAAAGATTTTTTAGTAAACTATGGAAATTTTATAAGTTAAATGTCAAAACAGAATTGTTCTGAGGGTAAGGGTATTTAGAAATAATAGAGTTTTGATTTTTAGTGAGAGAAAAAATTTAAAAAGTACAAAAATGAATGAATAATGGAAT